>CM033390.1:52661779-54100715 GCA_019426215.1 Buddleja alternifolia | reverse complement strand
TGCTACTTAAATCAGCATCATTTTTTATATGGAGCAGCCTATCAAGAGTGGTCCAAATGAATCTTGTTTGAGCTGATGATAGCTACTATACATTCGAGATTAGTGCTGATAGCACAAAATTTCACAATTTAAAAAACCGTACCGGTAAATTTTGACATAGAAAGTTTGGATCTTGATATGCATTCATTAATTGGACCTTTTGCCTTTTCACCTTGGGGTATAGGTTTTATAGCGATATTTACATGCACACCTCATTTATTAGTCAATTACCATGAGCCCGAAGTCTTATAAGTTACCAAAACCCATGTATCAGATCATGAAAATCCAAAAAAACAGGGCAGGAGGCTATGGCAATTTTCAAACTTGAGAGTGTTTTTCGTATATAGCTATTCAAGCAAGGTTGTGTCTACGTAATTTATCCATTTTTTATGTGAATGTAAGAGAAGTTGGGCTGTATGGGGTTTGTGTGTGCACCAATTCAAATTCTTTGTTACACGACTGTTTAATATCTAGCTATTTGATTGGTTATTTAATACAAAATTGTGTGGAGAATATTTCATTTCTATTTTTTTCTCTTTTTACATCAGTGTATAAGTGTTGTGCATTCATCATGTAAATAGGAGCCCAATTTAGAATCCATTGAAAAAACTTTAGATGATTTCAAGTTATGATGGATGTAATAGTGACACGATTGTATAACAGAGGATGGATTCGCTTCTGACCGAGATGTGCATGACCTTCAAAAGTTGGGTTGATATCTCTTTCGTAGTACATTCCTGGTAAATGCCAAATATCTTTAGACTATTGTGGATCCATCAGTGGCAAAATGGGGCTATAAATCTCTTCATATTCTCGACATAGTATTGGACTTACTTTTTTGTCAATGGCATAAATAAATAAACCAAAGAACTTATCATAGTAATAAATTCTCCAACGGATGAAATATTTTATGTTAGTTTCAACTGAAAGAAATAAGGCCAATTTGTATAAATATACCAATTAAAGTCTTTATATTCTTGTGTATGAATAGGAGTTTGGAGCTAATGCTTGCATACGAATTGAATATTGAGGATGTTCTAAATCAAACGCGACGATGGACAGTTACTTAAGAAAGACATCGAAAATATTGGCAACTTGAAACTATTCAAACAATTTTATCCGAGAGCCAATTTGGGAGAGCAAATTTAAAAGTGCAATATTTCGTCATCATAATTATTTTTATTTATTTTGTATAAAGCTTATCTTTGGTGTCAACGATATTTTCATCATCATATGTTAACATCATCTGGCATGGAAAATAGACATTGGTGACTATTGTTGATAAGGAACTAACCCTCTTCACACAAAAAATAAAATAAAAAATAAAGTTAAAAGGATAAATCTTAATTGAAAATAAATTGGTGGCTGTATTAAGTCTTAATCGAGTGTCTTTATATATTACAATATCTATTATTAATATTATTAAGTTATTAAAATTTCTTGTTTGCGGCTATCTTCATCTGCTCCATTGAAAGGAAATCACAAAAGACAAATTTGATCTCATCCCCAATTGGTTTTCATATCTTTTCCATCCCTTTCTCAAGACCTTCCCTTTTGAATTTTCTTATGCACAATCCTTCTTTTTTGTATTTATTAAACGGGGTAATAATTGATGGTAGGGGTTTAGAAGTAAGATTTTGGCAACTTGTAGGCCGGTAAATAGTCCACACTATTCTAAGTTTCAAAATTATATTCGGTTCAAGAAAATATATAAAATTATTCGATGTTTAATTTGAAATCGACGCTAAGTGTTTGTTGAACTTGATTCCTTGAATGTTATAAATCGAACGTAACATCTTCACTTCTCCTTTCTCTTTATTTTCTCTATTTCAAGAAAAATTTTAAAGTAACGATTATGAAGTTATGCGCATGGAGTCCCTAACATGATGCCATTTTATGCACATATTTTCTATTTGATATTTTTCATATATTTCATCCGAGATACAATCCGAGATGCAAGTATATAAGATATATTATGAACAGGAAATTAATGTGTATATGTGAAACACTAAATCAAAATAAAGGATTTGGAATATCTCTTGTAACTTTTGTCACAGAAATGGCCACCTACTTGAAATTTGAAAGTAGTGGTAGTTTTACGAAAAGATGCATGATTTGAGTGGAGTAGATATTGATTGTTTAAGCAAAAATTCTCGTGTTTGGGTCCTTTTATATGCATGATTGTTTTTAGAAAGGTTTTTAGCAATATGTCTTACACTACCTTACGATTAATCTTATGCTTTCGAATATGGAAATACTCTGAACCCACCCCTCCAAAAAAAGTAAATAGGCTTAATAATTATCATAAATGAAAGTTGGTGTATAGTTGCTTGCAAGCCAATGCCCCCCAAGAATGAAATTGAATTCTTTTCTGTCATGCCCTTTTCTTAATTAATGTATTATTATGGTTTGACCACTCAATTTACTCAGGAGCTGGAAACCCCACCAGACCCTATTCTGGTGTATGATTCTTGCTTCTTTTGAAACATCTCTTTCAACATAAGATGGTACAACTATAAGAGGCAATATATTTCTTTGAAGGGTGTGTGAATGTGTGGTTGCCTGGTTGGAAATATTTTACCCCTGAGTTAATATTTTACCCCAAACTCAAGGTGATTTTTAGGATGGTGAGTATTCAAAATTTTGGGACAATCACATACAATTGTACGTCGATGGTTCTCACATGATATGCATATATATATATATGGGACTTCAGTGAGCACGTCGACGAAAGAAGGTCCGGAGTCATGATATACAAAGTCCGGAGTCATGGTTAGAAGCTCTTTGAATTTTGAGTGTTGTGACGATTACAATAATTCAGTTGGTAAAATTTATATGAAGTTCACCATACATATATATATAATCGTAGAAATAATGAAATTGAAAATTTTAAGAGCTTTTAAGAATAAATTTGTAATATTGTAATCTCGATATATGAATTTTAGAAGTTAGATGAGATAGAACATGAAACAACATCTATGGTATAATAAAGGTTAAAAGGAACCAACCATTACTTTTACCCACTCTTTATCATCATTTGTGACTACTAGTGTTTATCATATTTAATATAATATAATATATTATAGTTGGTCGATTTCCAACAAATACCGGACAAGAAATGGAAAATAACAATGATTAAAAGAAGCATGGGGATCTGCGATACAATAGACATCCGGTCTTATGGATTATCTTCTTGAGATATAATATATGTATATATTATATATATATACGCACATATTTCTTTTACTTATATATTTATATTTACATAATTTCTTATGTATTATGAAAGAATAAGTGAACTTATAGATTAATTATGCACAATCTCTCTTTCTTCTTTTTAATGTGTCTGCTCGTTTGTTCAAGATTGATATTAATATTGCCATAAATATCAGTAAAGCTCCACTATTCAATGTAAAATAGGCAAATTTGAGATGCTCGGGCAAACAGTTATTCCTTAATGTGGGTTAATACATTTTCTAAGTCGAGCCACTCAATCGAACCCAATAAACCTAATTAATTATCCCAATTGTCTGGTTGAAGTTTAAAACATTAGTCATGAGTCAACTAAATTTATTGCAACAATAGTAGTCCTAGTAATATTTGTTTGGATTGTAATATCAATTTCCTTACCCATCCTATATCTTACTTAAAACCTATTTTTTGAAACATATTTTATGAGTTATATCCAAAATAAAGGATTCATTATATTATACTATTATAGAGGAAGAAATTGAAGAGCCGTTGAATTTATTTTTGTGAAGTTTAAAAAGTCCAAGCAATCAGTCTGAAAAAGCCTTTATATGTTTAGGCTTTAGGCCACGGATATGATATCACGTCACTCAATAATTGTTCTAGATGGAAGAATATTACTTTATCAACACGAAATTAGTGATGAATACGAGATGATCAATAGATCATAGATTGACTAAATAGCTCACTAAGACATGGTTAAATAAATCTTATTTTTGAAAAACATTTACATATTGCTCTAAACAGTGATAATCATGTCACATTAATAGAATGTGAATCATCGGCCTAGTATGGTCTTAGTGCAGTACATATAATTCTTAATGGTGATAATCATGTCATGTTAACATAATTTAAATCACTGACCTAGTATAGTCCTAGTGCAGTACATATGAGTTAGAAATCGAATCAAATACTCGATATTCAACTCAAAGTTTGAGATCAATTATTTAATCTGACAAGTCAAATTTGAACACATTTTATTGTTGATTTTGAGCAGTTTTGAAACTCAACTTGATTTGTGCAAAATGAAAAATATGCGGGAAAAGTAAAACTACTTAGCTCGACTTGTGTTCGGCTTAATTAGAATCCGTATGAGCTATGTTCAATTAAGAATCAGTTTAAGTTCAAATACAAATTTTGAAACTCGATAGTAATTTCAAAACAAGTTTCAACAAAACCTTATTTGATTCAACCCTCAATTTTGAATATATTTTTTACCTTATAAATTTTTGATATTTGAATTTCGCCGCCCCTCAAAATTGAAAAATATCACGCTTTCTCTCTTCTCTTTGAGTTCGCCCCCCCAAATCCAAAATTCTGGCTTTAACAAAAGAGATATAAGAGTATAAAGTATGTCAAAAGTTATAATTGAACCTAATTTCTTATTATATTTTCCCACATAAATATAGTGTACCGCACCGCGGGGGGCAAGCTCCCCCTCCCCAACCCCCTTGAATCATTCGTTAACCTGGGGAAAAAAAAGTGTATAACTATATCACAATAATCTCGCCCCCCCTCAATTAAATTCCTGGCTCCATCCTTGTTTACAACCTAGCGTTAGAATGAACTTTATCTTGAAAGTGAACATAATATAATCGGATATATCAAAACTTATAACTTTGTAAGGTGTGAAATACGCAACGTAGGTAGAATTTTTCAGTTTGTACCGTCTTTTATTTTAGTTCACTTAAGTTCGGTAAGTGTATATCATTTATAAATTTGTGGCTGTGTTTGTTTTTATTTTGGGGTTTTTTTTTGTGAAATTTTTGGTGAAAAGTTTATTGGGAGTTGTGTATGTTGATGAAAATGTGTTTGGTCTTGTGTTTAATTTTATTTTCAGAATAGACAAAAGTTACTGTAACAGTCAAATCATGCAAGTTTTTGTTTGAAAAGTTGTGTTTATAATTAGTTAATGATTGAAAAATATAATATAATATAAGTTTTAAATGATTATAATATTATGGTTATATATATATATTGTAGTTAATGTAATTAGTAAGTAGACATAAATAGGGACGTAATAGCTAACAAATTTTTTGACCAAAAAGTTCTTTTTGATCAAAAAAACATAAAGCAAACAAATTTTGGCCAAAATATGGCTGAAAACAAAAGCAAACACAACCTTATATTTTGGAATTTTTGGTGTAGATATCTTGCATATATGAAGTGATATCAGAAATAAAACATCAACGTAGAATCGAGGACAGATAATGTTTAGGACAATTTGTGAAAATCTGGATCCATATTAATTTGAGAGGTCAACGGAAGCTTGCAGCTCAAGGATTAGTGTAAGATAGAGTCTAAGATTTGCCTGACATTTTCTAAAAAATAAATTATACTAGTATTGTATGGTAGGTGATTAACAGTTCAAATATTTAACTAAGTCTTTTAGACCTTTATACTGAGGAAAAGTTTATTAAATTAAAGGATTCTCTCTACATAATTAATATTTCATTTATTCATATTTTAAGATTTAGAAATTAAAATTTGGTGTAATTTGGTCTCTATCTATCCATATTTTTGTGCCTCAATCAATGGGATACTTTTCTTATTCCTTAAGTCAAAAGCACAACTTGACGCGTAGAAGTTAATTGTTATTTTTCGTTCAAAAATAGGAAAAGATTTTAATGAGTATTTGACCTGCTCTTATGATCAAATTTGGTGTGAAAATACAAATATTCGATATTTGTTTCTCATTTATTAGTTAATTTACATAAAATAATGTCGACTTTCAAGCATTTAATTATAACAAAGCATAACCTTTATTAATTTGACATATCTTTTTTTGTTACATATCATTTATATAAATATATATTACAATCATTGAAACATGAAAATATTCATAACGTTTGTTACCATCCAAGAATACTCCTATATGCACGATTTCTTCACATTCTTTCTAGATAAAAATAGAATTACCAAAAAAAATCTAGATAAAAATAGATAAATTCTTGAAATTATTTTTGCATATGAACCAGAACCGATTATGGTTCTTGTTAATAGCTCTCGATATTTAAAATTCATACCAATTGCTATATTGGTTTCCATATAATCCACAGAGTTCATACCAATTGCTACATTATAAACATACGATTATATTGAAACTTAAATTGTTATAACTTCGAATGAAGAACTCAATTGTAATCCCACAGTCCCCTTTTATAAAAAATTTAATTCAAATTTGACTTAGTCGAACTTAGTCAACGCATAATAAATATACAAAATCTAAGTTTCTCTACATTCGATCGACTCATTTTGAGCTGCAATTTTCTCTCTGTCACCTCTTAATCTATCGTTCTTCTTTCACTTTTTTACGTGGACACCAATTTTTATCATAACAAATTTGTTTTATCAAGTCAAAAATTGGTCAAAAAACAACCTTTTTAAGGTATCCTCAACCCGTAAATTCCTCAATAGTGATCTTTCAATATATTATTAAACCCGATATACAATAATGCAAACTCTGGACATCGTACTTAAACAACTACAAGTCTACAACCCCTCCTACTCACAACCATCAAAAATTAACATTAGAATAAAAAGAATTATATTATTAACAATAAAAAGACCACCAAAAATGGGAATATATTGATTAGACCTGCTTATATTTATATTTGGAAAACAAGAACTAAAAAAAATAAAAAAAGGGCAAGGTTTGTAATAAACATGAAAAAACGAGGTCAAATTGAAATAAACATTATAGGGAAAGGGATTTGGGGTTTTCCATTTTGCGGCCGGTCGCCTCTGGTTTGAAATTAATCCTATCACACACACCATTAACTCCTCTCGTACTCTCCGCTCTCCTATTCTTCTTCTTTACAACTCTATCTCTCTCTCTCTCCATATATAGATATATCTATCTATCTATCTATATATATATATATATATATATACACACACAGTCACGCACACATACACATTTCTACATCTTCAATCCCTACAATCACCACCAACTCATTTTCAACAGAATTACAGGAACACGCAGAGTGCGGTGAAAGAAAACTATACAACACGATTCGAAAACCTAATTTTTCATTTTTGTTGTGAAATTAAGGGGGTTTGATTTAGGTTTTCACTTATGTAATGCATCAGAAAAAATCTGAAGTACAGATCGGAACAGAAAGCAGCGGCATCTCTTCCGATTTCAACCCTACCCCACCCCTACCCCCTTCTTCCCTCACCCAAAAACACCCGAACCTTTTGCACAATTTCCATCCAAGTCCCCTCCTTTCTTCCTCTTCTTCCTCCTCTGCAAATAATCCGACTCTCGAAATCTTAATCAATGATGAGAAGAATCAGCAGCAGCAGCAGGAGCAAAATGACCCTTTTACCCCCAAGCCCACCCCTTTCAAGAGACCTCATCTTCAGCAGCAATTCTCCAGTTCCCTTACTAAGACACCAACATTATCTAACGCCCTTCATAGATACGGTGTTCTGCTCAGAATCCACAGCCTACGAAATTCAATATTTTTTACAGTAGGTCTCAGAAATTCGTGACTCATTTCCACCACCATCTCCGCCACCTGCGCCGCCGTCTCCGCCTTCATCTCCGTCTCATTTTACTGCTCAGCCTCCCTTTTTTTTACTTTTTGGTGTCCCACCCTTCCAGCTCCTTTGTTCTTGATTTCCTATCTGCTTTCGCCTTCTCAGCTGCGCTTCTGTTCTCGCTGAATTTGGCGATTCCGCGCCTCCCCACGATAAGATTGTTCCTCGCGAGGTCATTGCCGATTAAGATAAGCGCGAAGGATCGGATTAGCAGGCCACATTTACCGGTGTTTTGGTCGATTGGGTCGAGGCAGAAGGCAGATAAGAAGGCTATATCGGGGTGTTATGTGCAGGCGTATAGCAACGGGGATGTGTATGAGGGTGAGTTTCATAAGGGGAAATGTAGTGGCAGTGGGTATATTACTATTACATGAGTGGGAGGTATGAAGGGGATTGGATTGATGGGAAGTATGATGGTTATGGGGTTGAGACGTGGGCAAGGGGTAGTCGGTATAGAGGGCAGTATAGGCAAGGTCTTAGGCATGGTTTTGGGTGTACAGGTTTTATACAGGGGATGTGTATGCTGGGGAATGGTCCAACGGGCAGAGCCATGGTTGCGGGATTCATACCTGTGAGGATGGTAGTCGGTATGTTGGGGAATTTAAATGGGGTGTCAAACATGGTCTTGGACACTACCATTTCAGGTAATAATGATTATGGTGTGTGTTTTTTTTGGTATTTTGCCTCTTTGTAGTTATAGTTGGATAGTTGTCTGATTTTGTGAGTTCTGAAACTATTATCGTCGTTGAATCAAGTCCTTTGCTTAGGTTATGTTTGCTTCGTTAATTCTGGTGTTGCACATTAATTCTCTATGTTTGATTTGGGTGTGGATATATTGGCTTGCGTAAACAGTTTTGTATTCATGTGTTCTGAATGGTGTGATGTGGCCAAAAGGATAAGATGATGCATAAGGCTTAAATGATGTTTGCATCTTAAGCTGTCCTCCTTTTGGGAATGCATTTAAACTATTACAAATGTGATCATTGATTTACATGAAACAAATTCATTTTTTCTCTTCAAAAAAAATAAGAAAGTATTTTGTTGTTCACTGCCTTCTTGAGGGACACATTATAATGCTCGGGAGACCATCGATTGTGTTTGTTTTTTTCTTTTAAATTTTCTTATGTCGTTCACAGTAAATAAATTTGGAACTTGTATTTATTGAGGAATTAAAATAAGAATTAATTCTTTTTTGAAAGGCATTGCTTTCGTATGGAAATCTTTGTTCAGGGCAATTGTTAGGTGGACTTCAGTTTGTGGTTTCCTTCATGAATCAACTGAACATACTTAATTAACTGATGCTGCACAGTATTGGTGACCCTGGTTTTTGTTTGCATTTTATTTATTTTTATTCTCTTTTCCCAGCCCAGCATTTTTGTAAATCTCTGAAATTATCGGCCCCATTTTTTTAAAGTTTTCGTCTTTGCAACTCATCAGGTTTTAGTCCCGTACAATACACAGAAAGTTTGAGATGACACTAGATTTGTGTTTGAGTGCCAGAAATTGCTGTGGGGGCACCTTCCTGCACAGAGACCTGTTTCTGGCATTTTGCAATTGAAAGAAATAACTAAAGCAAAAGCTTATATATGCATTCCTTTGGTTTCTTGATAGACATTTCCTACTTAGCTTTTCTTGTTACTCGACATCAAAGTTTATTTTGAAAGATATACGCAATAACATGCGGACCTGATGGTATTTTTTTTTTTTTTAATTCAAGAGGAAGGGGGATACCCTACATATCTAGCCCGACAAACCCGGGTTGAAAGTATAGCTCCATAAAGTAGGGGAGAGACGTAACTTGTGGTAGCCTGGATTCGAACCCAGGACCTCTCACATAAAGTGAGAGGTGGATACCACTAGACTAACAGGTCTACCACCTGATGATATTTGATATTGAAGAATTACTGTATCTGTGTTCTTCAACAAAATACCATCTTGACTTTGCTGAACTATTGATGAGTATCGGTCTTTTGATGATTTATTAACCTCTTTAGTGATTTCAAGTCATCCTTAAATATGAATTATGGTATTGACTTCACTGTTGTCACCTATAGGAATGGGGATAGATATGCGGGAGAATATTTTGCTGATAAGATGCATGGATTTGGAGTCTATTATTTCGCTAATGGCCACCGTTACGAGGGTGCTTGGCATGAGGGTAGAAGACAGGGGCTTGGCATGTATACTTTCAGAAATGGCGAAACTCAATCTGGGCATTGGCAAAATGGAATTCTTGATGTTCCAAGCACACAGAGCACTGTCTATCCTGTTTCTCCTGTTGCTGTCAACCACTCCAAAGTGCTTAATGTCGTTCAGGTAAACTTCTGCATGCGTTGTTTTGCAAAAATTTAAAATAATATTTTCCTTATGACATTTCCTTTGGGATGCAATGGCGTGGAAGATTGACAGAAAGAGAAAAAAGAAATTATATCTAAAATGAGTTATCGGAGGGCCTGAATCCAATTTATTCCCTGTTATTTCAAAACCATATATATATATATATATATATATAAACTGAATTTCTCACCGATGATTTCAGAAATTAGCCAAGTGAATTGCTGTTCGGGCATATACTCTCTACTGTTATCAATATCAGCAATTACGATGTCACTAAAATAGTGGTGTCCCCATCAAATTGAGAGATTAATAAAATTTCATGTACCGCAATTTCATTAAATCACAAACTTTTTGGTGACTGGAAGTTTGTTTCATAGGGTTTGATTGAGACCTAAATTCATTTTCATACCTGTGTTTTAATGATTTTCATGAGTTCTATAGGAATGATGGTGTTGCAAACAATGTGGACTGTCATTCTAATAATGCCATAATGGCAGGATGTTTATCATTGAAAATGTCACGTAGCATTGGTCTATTTAGAATCTCTAATAAATTTCTGTCAACCTATCAGGAAGCTCGACGGGCAACTGAGAAAGCGTATGAGGTGACCAAGGTGGACGAGCGAGTGAACCGGGCAGTAGCAACAGCTAACCGGGCAGCTAATGCTGCCCGAGTAGCAGCAGTTAAGGCTGTGCAAAAGCAAATGCATCACAGAAGCAACAGCGATGAGATTCCAATTCCCGTTGTGTGAAATTTTGCAACTACGACCCAAACAGCCCTTTTCGTATATTATGACACCGTTGAATTTACAACCTTTTTCCCCTCAAATATAATCCGGTTTCTTGGTGAAACCTGAATTTTCAAGCGCCTCCGGTGTTCTTTGCCAACTCGGCTCAGAGGAGGAGAGAGAGAGACGAGAGAGATTTCTCTCCCATGGCCATCTAGCCCTCTTCTTTTGCTTTTTTTTTTTCCTTCTTTTTTGTGGTTTTGTAAAGTTTAAATAGGTATAAAATCGAGTGCTGGTGCATAGGGAAACCCCGAACTGATCCGGCTCTGTATGTTAAGAAATGAATGCTGAGAAAACTCAAAAAGAGATGTTGTAATATTACAAATCAAGATGTTCACTTATTGGGTATTTTCTTCCTCTTTTATTACAATGTATAGATTATTATCGATCTCAAATGTGTTCAGCCCTTGTACAGGGCTCTTGCTTCTATGTTAGGGCCTCGTGACTTTTAGGAGATTCCTGTACTTGGATATGAGTCTCGAGGCTTTCGTAATCATAACCGTTGGATGTGTTGCGGGCAATACTCATATAGATGATTATGATTCTTTAGTAACTTGGAGCCCTGAGATCTAAAAATACAATACCGTTTAAGCTGCTTTGTGACATGGATCTCAACTCTTGCCCCCATTGCATTGAGAGAGTTTTGATTTTGGTTAGTAATGTGGGAGCGGATATTTTTAAGAGCTGTTGAGAATAATTTCTGGACTTGGGGGCAATTCCAAATATTTATATAGGGTGGACCCACTATGGAGCATGTACATATCTTTGCTGATTATTCCATGATTTGGACTCAATCTTGTGGCCGCCACTCGGGACTATTGCAAGTATTCATGTGGTAACACCAGCATGTTATCTATCGTACACAAATGAGTGTGATTATGCATGATACTACCTAATAATAATTATACTCAATGTGATCGAATCCAAATGAAATTTGACATACAAATATTGTCTGTACATTAACTTTGAATTCCTAAACTCCTTAATGATGTACCACCTATACTATTTGCTCTCATCCCTTTTGGAGTTCTATTAATCCAACCATTTTTCATCCACACACTTAAATAGCATTCGCAGTAAATTCATCATCTTATTCTCATCAGCTAAGTTACTATCAGACATGGAAAATACTTATACAGACCCGGCTTTGAACCCTACCCATGCACCCTGTGGTTAGAAAAAAAACACATCACATGTTTTGTAATTAAAAAACAAGTGATGTGTACATGAATGAAGCCCATTACCCGACCTAAACAAGTGTTTTTCATCAGACATTCAATGTGCTTCGCATTATTTTCAACAACTTATTAAATTGATTGGTGTTTTCTGAGAAGAAAATAAGCTATATTTCATAAAGGAAAATTCCACTTTTTACCATAAAACTTCGACCATTTCAAATTTAATCACATTGTAATTTTAGTTGCACTTACGGTCCCACAGAACTGAAAAAATTGTCATTTTGATCCCAACTGGCAAAAATAATTAAAAAAAAGCAAGTGTTAAATGTGCGCCTTTTTTTATTTTCTAAAATACAATGATACATGTATGACATTCACCTTTTTTCAGGATTGGGACCAAAAGTGCAACTTCTTTGGTCCACTAGAACTAAAAGTGTAACTAAAATTCTATGAAACTAAATCTGAAATGGACGAATTCGTACGAGACCATAAATTTTCCCTCCAATTTATCAAGAGAAAAACATTTCCAAGGCAATTGAGATATTCCCACAACATGGGATAGAAATATAATAAATTGCTTTGAAAGATGTTACCAGTCGCATAAAGCATTTGTAACAACCAAATGACAGCAATCAAGTAACAAGACCACTCTCCATACGCGTCGAATAGGAATGCAGCTAGCCAAGTCACAGTTCCACAACCTAGCAACATTGTTGAGCAATAACCTCATACCAAGACAATTGATATATACCCACAACAAAACACATGCTAGACCAAAGATGAAGGTATAGATCTCAAAAAGACGGCTAAGTTTCAAGAATTTTAGGGCAACAGAAACATTGCAGATAAGTAAATATAGTAGCCATCAATATGTAACTTCAAAGACTAAAGTTCACTTTAATGGATATGAAAATTTCAAAATGATAGAAATCCCGAATACAAAATTCACTAAATTTAACTCTCGGTCTGTTCCCTCAACCTTCTGATTGTGCTCCTCACAGTCACGGCACTAGCAGTGCTGCAATATAGAAAAATTGAGCTTAGCCAACAAACGAGAAAGTAACATTATAATATGAAGTGCTGGTTCTAGGAAATATTATTACTTCAATGTGTAAGCACCGCCTGCTTTCACTTTGCCACAGTCCTTGCATCCCCAGATGCCGACGGCCTTCCTCTTCACTGCATACTGTAGAAGAAATAATGCTTTCAGAAAATGTACAATAAACAAAGGTCAAATTATAAACCAATAAGTAACATACTGACTCATACCTTTCCACAAAACTCGCAGAAGTACTTGCTGTGCTGACTAACTTCCATCTTCTTAATCTGCTTCCTCAAGCTAGCACCATATCGAGTGCCTGAATTGTTATGAAGAGCATATCAAACACGGTCCATTTGATGTAGACAATTAAAATTCTGACTTAAAGTTAAAACACTGTGTGAACACGATATAGATACATCAAAAGACAACAGCCTAAACATCTGATAATGTCTCACAAGCCATTTTAGAGCGCTAATATTAGTATTAGCCACATACTTTGATCTACATATTCAAAGAGGATACTCATGAATAAATTAACTACTCACGACTCTCTCTAATAACAGGAGAAGGGATATTTACTCATGAATAAACAAAAAGGCAAAAGAACAAACGGCAGATTTAGTAGCTACGTAATAATAAGAATATAACCTACCATATTTCCCAACAATCCCGACCTTCTTGGTTCTCTTGGCCTGCACACACCAAAGAGATGAGGTGAAAAAACAAACAAAAAGCATCTAACAACGATGTAAACAATATCACCCCTCACGAACAATATCAGTTAGGAAGAATGTCTAATAGCCACCACCATTACACAAGAAGCATTATTGTAAAACTTCATAGCAACTGCTTCACATCAAGGAAAAAAAACAAATTAAAAACAGCAATTCATAAGTAAATCATGCATAAGTAAAAAGGGATGATACACACATAATTCCTCAATAAGAATAATTTGAATCTCAACTCTGGAAGAACTAACTAACATATGTGCATTGTTTAGAGCAAGAACTACCATTTTTCTATAATTTATGTACTTCAGAAGAATTAAAACCCAAAACATCACAGCAAATTCTCAACCGTGACATTAAGAAAATCCTAAACGCAGCAATAGATACAAAAAATCTACCGGCTAAGATACAGAAAATATTCAAAATGACAGTGATTTTACTCGAAAAATTCTTCGCGCCTACAGTTTAAGAACTCATCGCATAGTCAAAATGTGTCTGAGAGGGAGACATTACCATTGAAGATGATTGAGAGCGGCGGACGAAGATGCAGCGGCAGAAACCCTAGATTTAGCTCTGCGGATGACTGGTACTCTGATATACTGACTTACATATATATGTACCAAATAGAGAATATTGCGTCATACCTCCCTTAACTTTTCAGATTCCCAAATAACCCCCATCCGAAGTTTTGGAAAATTGGCATATGTATCCCTTCTGAGTTCCGCCTTCGGATGTAGATGAATGAAGTCGAGCCGAACATCATATTGTTTAGGATTGTTTGAGTTTTTATTTAAGTGATGTTTGACCTTATTTGATTGCTAATCAAATTGAAATTCAATCGAGCTAGGATTGAGTATCTTGATGTTTTATACATAATTTTTTTTTCAATAATCGAGTTGAGCAATACCACTAGCACGATGTTCTGATAGTTAGGATAGAGCTTCTCACTTAAATATCGCAAGTTTGAACCTCATTATTAGTGTAGAACACACCACTTTACGCGATTGTATTGTGAGTTGGCGATAACTGACTTATAATGCTTGATTCAGTTGAAACTTGAAACTGTAACTTATTTTCTAATGTGTTGTTCTGCGGTGCATAAGTTGAGTCATATGACCTACCTAGCTATGGATAAATGAATATTTTGGGGCGGTTAGATTGATTTTGTTGGTATAGCAATTTAAACCAATCTAGCATTTTTAATTTTAAAAAAAAAAAATGAAATCAACAAGCTTTGGCTGCCTATTTGAACGCTTCCAACCATTCATTTAGTTAGCTCTTAGGCCGGATTCTAGCTCCCTCAAGAAACCAAAGGGGACTTGTTTTCCACTTTGGCCGGGGAGGTGAATCAAAGTGGAGGATGCCCTCGTGTTCTATAATTGAGCATGGACCGAATTTCAAATCTCAATTAATTATATTAGATGAACTAAATTCAAATAAGCTTTCAAATGTTGATTTCATCAAATATCAGATAAATTGGTTTATTTTTTATTACTGCCCCTAAAATTAAGTTTATAGAACTAAAAAAACAAAGTACCCTATCTCTCTCTAATACCTAATCTTCTTTTTTCCTCTATTGCTTCCGCCGGCGATGACTTGGTGAAGCAGTAGTTTACTTCATCACTGTTACCACCTCCATCGTCGGCGGATTGGGTTAGAGCATTCTTCTTCAAATTGTACATCGCATCTTCTAATCTGACGAGACGAATATGGATTTAAAGAGACAGTTCTTACGAGATGAAGACGGATAATACTTAAGTTTTTATATAGCGTTTTAGATACTTTGTTTAGTATTTTATTTTCTCTCTCGTATGAGAGTTTGTTTTCTCTCTCGAATGAGAGTTTCATCTCTCTTTAAATAGGAGTTGTACAAGAATTTTCTTGTGTTTGTTTGTGAGTTCTTAAGATTTGTTATTTTCAAGAACTTAAAAGTTGGTGTTTCAGATGTTTTTACTACATCGTTTGAGTCGATATGAATTGTATGTTTCAAGGCGTTGTAAACTTTCAATTGAATGATATATAAGACCGATTTTTCTTCAAAAAAAAAAACTAAAAAACAAAGGGAAATATTTGTCAACTTCAAGAACTCATTTACAAACTTTTTCCATTTGAAAAAATCCAAAAGTTAATAACAACAGCTTTTTGGACTAAATCACCCTTCATATTTTAAACTGAGATCAATTGATTATTTTTCATAATATTTTCAATTTAAAATTCTTAATTGATAAATTTTATGAACACAAAATTTATTTTTTAATATTAAGTATTTTAAATATTCTGATATATTTTGTTGTTTATCTCAACATGATAATTATCTAAAAAATACTCCTTTCTAATTTTTAATATTAAAATGTATGAATACGAATTTATAATTACTATCTATTATCAATATAAAGGTACTAAAAAATAAATTTTTATACAAAAATACAATTGACGAAGTATTAATCCAAAAGCCAAGGGAAATTAAGTCATCAATTTATTAACCCTAAATGAGGGTTTTTTTTTATAATGAAAACTCGGTGAAATATTATTTTTGATAGAAAATATTACCATGATTTTTTTATATAAAAGTTTATTTTAAGGAAGTTTAACATATTTCCTAGTACTTAGAATGCCATTTAGAATATATGTTAATGTAATCAATTGACGAAAAGTTCAATCCATACACATAATCAATTTCGCAAAATCAATTATACTGCTGAAATATGAATCAAGTTAGTCGATGTTTAGCTCAAGATTGGTTATTAGTAGCTCATTTGAGTCCAGTATTAACATGATGACAAAATATTCACATGAAAAGAAAACAAAGTATTAGGGACCAACTCGTTTTTGGCTCGATTACTGGTGCCCACGAGCCGAGCTCAAGCCGAGCCTGATAAAAATGAACTTGAGATCAGGAAAAAAAAATTTATTTTTAATTAATATATATTATTAATTTTGTATTAATATATATAATTAAAATAAATAAATCATAATAAGGATTTAATATACTATTGTTTATGCATATATAATATTATATTATATGTATGTATACATTAAAAAATAAATGATATGTTATATTATATACATATATATTAAAAAAGAAATAAAATAAAATATTATTTTTTATTCAAACTGCGAGCCCTTCGAACAGCCATATTTGGGCTCGAGCTCGGCTCAAACTCAAGTCGAGCTTTTTTCGAGGCGGCTCAGCTCATTGGTTACCCTTAGGCTCGATGTAGTTAACAATTAAACTAATTTCAAACACAAATTTCAAAAATTGTTAATAATTCAAACAACTATGTGATTATTACATTGTTCAACTCAACCTGATTCGTTCATAAGTATAATAATTTAATAGTTTTAATGATCTCTTATACAATAAGGCGGCCAAACCCCGTCCAGGCTTCTATCACATTTTGGTGCATCGCTTTTGTTTCACACCAATAAATAACATACACGTATGTGTAAATATAAAAAAATGAAAAAAATAAAAAAATATAATTTGTAAACACGGGTTTATTATTCATTTGTATGGCACCAAAATATATTATATCAAAATATGAAAGAATATTTGAACCGAGCCAAACTCGCCATAAATAAAAGGGTAGCATCCAAACGCGTACAGGAAAATCTTTTGACTTTCCCACGCTTATATACACTTATATAATTAGATATATATATATATATAATATAATAATTCACAACAAATGAGTAATTAATTTAATAGCATCAATATCATATCATCCTCTTCCTCTCAACAATTCTAGTACTCTGTTTTTGTCTTCCAGTCCGATCAATCAATCAAAATCCCCATTTTGCCCCTGATCCACCCCTCAAACTCCCAATCCCACCACCGCCATGTTCATGCTAGTCAACTGCTCCAACTGCCGCACGCCATTGCAGCTGCCGCCCGGCGCCCCATCCATCCGATGCGCTATTTGTCAAGCCATAACCCATTTAGGCGATCCCCGCAACGCGCCGCCGCCACCCGCCCAGCCGTCTTCGTATAGCCACGCGCCGCCCCATGGACCGCCTGCTGCGCCGTCTCCTTATAACCACGCGCCGCCCGGCCCCCCGCCCAACCCCCATGGCCGTAAAAAAGCTGTGATCGTCGGTATATCGTATAGATTCTCACGCCATGAGCTGAAGGGATGTCTTAATGACGCCAAGTGTATGAAACATCTGTTGATTAATAAGTTTCGATTCCCGGAATCTTCGATCCTCATGTTGACTGGTAAATGAATATATACATATATATATATATTATATTTACTATCTCTCTTTTTTATTTCATTTTGTTCTATTTGTGTTGCTGTTTTCATAAGGATTGTAGAAATTGACATAAAGTTGGAACATGCTTTAGTGGGAGATAAAGAATATAGGAGTATAGTTTTATTGTATTGATGCATTTCTGTATTGTACCTGTTACTGTAAAACATACACTTACAGAATATCCAAGTGTCGTGTAATTCTCTGGCATGTTTGTAGTTGAGAATATTGCTCAATGGTTTCTTTTAAAGTGTTGCATCATGTGAGTTGTGACTCAAATTTATTTCATTATTTGATACTTGGCTGAATTTAACTTGTTCGAGGAATCGAACAGCTTAGAAGAATGTGATTATGTAACAAGAGTGAGATCTTGGGATCTCAGGTGTGAATCTCTTAGCTTCTAGTTTCAAGTGTCGAAGCTTTTGTAATGTACTCCATCCCTATCTCATGGTTTCTTGAGTTCGAAAATTTATTGCTGTCCTTCGGACGAAATTAAGATAATTGCAAATGATAGGATAGTGGGTTTTCCTTTGATAGTATAAGCCTTATTTTATGGCAATGGTAGTAGCGGTGTTCAAGTAGTGTAAACCTTGAGTAACTTATTTCCTTGAAGTAAATTTGTTTGTGATTAGGTTATAATAACCCTTGTGCTTTATTATGTAAAACCTTTTCCTAAATAATGTATTGCAAAGACTTTGTTGGTTTATGCAGTTTCTCTTCTAGAGTTGACTTTATTTTGATGAATTCGAATGCAGAAGAAGAAACCGACCCCTATAGAATTCCAACCAAGCATAACATGCGAATGGCATTATTTTGGCTTGTACAAGGATGCCAACCAGGAGACTCATTGGTCTTCCATTATTCTGGTCATGGTTCTCGACAACTGGACCGGAGCGGAGACGAAGTTGATGGATATGATGAAACATTGTGTCCACTTGACTTTGAAACACAGGGTATGATCGTGGATGATGAAATTAATGAAACTATTGTCAGACCTCTGCCTCATGGTGTTAAGCTTCATGCCATTATAGATGCTTGTCATAGTGGAACAGTTCTAGACTTGCAGTTTCTTTGCCGGATGAACAGGTAGGTTTAGAACTCCTTTCTTAATTGCTTTGAAAACTAATATACTCTAATATTTCGCTTGTCTTAGTATAAGGACGGTGACTTTTTCTTGAAAAACAAATAATATTGCAATAAGATTTTGGAGAAGGAATGGTCTCGGAGTAACAAATCAAGAAAAGGGATACATAAAAACCGCCAAAGTTTTATGACTAGTGATATTTAATCAGTTTATCATTTGTTACAAGTATTCATTGACTTGTTTGATGAAAACGAGCCTCTTTCAAGTTTTCTTACATTTGTTTTCCACTTGATTGGCTTAAAATTATACATGTAAGAAGTACAAAAGAGGGAGGAAGAAAGCCAATCATGACCGTGTATCATCCCATATGTTTTATGAAGTAATGTAGTTTCCATATGATTTCCGAATGGATTGAAGATCAAAAAGTTATCATACATTGACATATTAAAATAACATAAAACATTTTCTAGACTATTTTATTAGTTTTAACCTTATCATTATGACCGTTATTGAAATAGGAGTGGACACTATGTATGGGAAGACCATCGTCCTCGTTCAGGTGTATGGAAAGGATCAAATGGTGGTGAAGTCATTTCCTTCAGCGGCTGCGATGACAATCAAACCTCAGCTGATACATCTGTAAGTTTAATAAAAGTTGACAGGAAAATTGATTTTTTATTTAAAAAAGGAAGCACAAATTAAGCAAGTAAATTGTTTTGGAATAGGCTCTATCAAAGATCACTTCGACTGGTGCCATGACTTTCTGTTTTATTCAAGCCATTGAGCGTGGTCACGGGACCACATACGGGAGTGTTCTAAATGCAATGCGTACCGCAATTCGGGACGCTGGAAACTCGGGTCCCACTAACCTTGGGGGTGGTGTTGTCTCATCTCTGCTCACTATGCTTGTTACAGGAGGTAGTGGAGGAGGTATTGGTGGTGGCTTTAGTCAGGTACTTTTATCTTCTTAAACACAGTCTACATAACGGTATTACTGCATTTTATTTGAACTAATCTTAGGGATCTCTAAACTCTAGGTTCACCAATCACAATCGTCCATGTGGTGGGACCCACATGGGTTCAACATACTTGGACGGTTGTGATTATCACAAGACCTGGAGTCTCTCCATGTGGAATGTTGTGAGGGAAATTTGCAGTATTTGTCCCATAAGAAGTGTTGTTGCAATTCTAGTCTTGTTGTTTACAACTTACAAAATTAGCCCCGTAGGATAAAAGTTTTTTCAATTTTGGTCTCATCCGTTAATGGAATTTCGGGCCTTAAATGCATGCCCTGTTTAGTTCATTACCGATCACGTGCAAGGCATATGACCAAACTAATGGTTTTCATCGGATTTTTGGCGGTTGAGATTAAAAATGTCAAAAATGCATCCTATGGGACTAATTTTCTAAGTTTGTATGTATTGGGACTTAAAATTGCAAAGGACTTACCCTATGGGCTGCACTTCTCCCAAATTTTTGGATATGTTTCATGAGTGAAATATGAGAGTGTACCCCTTTTGTCATTTAATGTTTGAGATGACTAAACATTTCTTAATGTTACATTTCGATCATGAAAGGTAAAGTTTTGATAAAGCATTTACATTCCTGATATCTTTTCAATTGTTGTTCTTGTTACAGGAGCCTCAACTAACTGCTTGCCAACCTTTTGACGTGTACACAAAGCCGTTTTCGCTATGATTATTTATGCCTATAAATATTTTCACAACAGGATTTATGTCGTTCTTCGTTTTCCTCTCTCTCTCTCTCTCTCTTTTCATTTTTCGGGTTTGGGTAGTGTTGATTTTTTCAGAATGGTGGAGTGGTGTTCTTTGTTCTTAGAATGTGTATTTGTCATCTTCAATCACTAGAACACAATCTTCTTATTGATTTGATCTATTCAATGTTTTTTACTTATGTTGTGTTGTTTTTTGATGCACTATTGCCCACATCATGTTGTTAGCACATCCTTACACAAAACTCTTGGTTTCAATTTTTGATAATTGGCTAATATTTCTAACAAGTAACAACCACCTCAGAGTTCTCAAATGTGAACTTTTTCCAAATGTAGTATAAAACATTTGCATGTTTATGTGAAGAAGAAACATGTATGATTTACTTTCAATAATAAATAAATGGAAAATTATACACATTCTCTTTCACTTATTGTGTGATTACCAAAAAAACTCTAATTTTTTGAAAATTACCAACATACCCCCTCAAGGACATTCGCAAGGTTTATATGGGATAAACTTGATAAACTTGTAAGATTCTTTAAAAACACATGGGTGTGTAATTGTAAGAATGCTATAATATGAGGGATTTTATGTAATTTCCAAAAATGTAAGGGGATTTTTTGTGATTACACAATAAATGTGGGGCCTGTGTCTAATTTTTTCATAAATATATTGTAATTTGTTTTTTTGTTTTTTTTGAAAATGCCACACACTTTACATTTCTAAAAGCACTTATTTAAATGTAATTTTAAAAATTCATCCTACAATAAATTTATTAATTGAGAAGTGAATCCAAACGCATCCATTAACCGCCACATTTGTGGTTTATAAATGAAATTGATTGTTTATATTCATATTTTTTCCATCACTAAACTTATGGTTATACACTTGTTGTATTGCATGCATCCTGACAGTATTTTTAGTGAAATTATTCTTCCAGTTGTCTTTATATTTAAGTCCATCCCACATCTCATTCATTCTTATGGTTTCATTTTGTTGCTTGTATTGGACAACAAAAATTCAATATTTCATTCCATCCCACATCTCATTCATTGTTATAGTTTCGTTTTATTGCTTGTATTGGCCAACAAAACTTCGATATTTAATACGTATGAGTATTGTACGAGTTTTTACTACGGTGGAAAAATCGGTTAAAATGATAAAAACGGGAAATGAATGAATTAGTACTTCTACGGGTAAATACGAATAAAAATGAATTATTCGAAAATAAATATACGACTTATTTTTTATTTATTTTGTAAGGTATATAACTTGTACTTGCTTTTATATTATGAAAAAGATATTTATGAGCCACTAGTTGATAATAATTAATATTTTGATAAGTTATTAATCCTTGTGTGATCATATAATATTCAATAAGTAATTTTAATATTTTTAATTAATATTCATTTTGAAATAATAATATTTTTTTTTGGCCTAATGTAGAGTATTATTCGACAAGTATAATACTTGATATGCAAAATACGTGTACTAAATGGTTCAACTAAAATACATGAATATATGTTCAAAAATGCACACCAGAAACAAAAGTATTTTTCAATTATACATGCATACATATAATATTTGGGTATAATACGAGTTTTAACTATCAGAAACTCATATTGCGTTTCTTTTCGATCATCAATTTATGAAGGTTTGGCTATAGCAAGTTAATACATTTAACGGAAAAATACTACCCCCCACCCCCTCCACCCCAAAAAAAAAAAAAAAAATTTGTATCCAAAAAATCAATCAAAATATTTTTCAATCTCAAAAACCCTAATTGACCAATGGATTTTTTCTATCGAAATTGTTTTATTTTAAATTTTCAAATTAATAAATCATATAATACAGATTTTGTTTTTCAATAAGAAATATTTTTATATAATTTATTTATAATTTTAAATGGTAATTATCTAAAAAAAATATTTTCTAAAACTTAAAAAATTTTGAAAAATTAAGTTTAAATTCTGTATTAGTATGATTATGAATATAAAAGTAATTTCTACACGAAACTACAATTGATTAATTTTTAATTAGAAGGCTAAAAACGATTAAGTCCATAAGTTTATTAACCCTAAATGTTGAGGGTTTTAAAATGAAAAGTTGGTGGAGTGAGCTCTTTAGATTGAAATTTTTTTTCAAAGGTTTTTTGGATATTAAAATTTATTTTAGGAGGATTTTAGTAATTTTCCTACTTTTAATTACGTTGTTTAGAAAAACATTTAGTGGCTTGACGATTAACTTTTGGTTATTAATATCCAACACATAAAGCATATAACAAACTTGTAAGTTGTAATTATATGTTATTATCATGGTAAGTGTTAAAATAGAAAAGAAAAATCAAGTTCTATCACAAACTAGGATGAAAGACTAAAGTTGAAGATATTGAAATGTGCAACTTCTATGTCTACGTAGTTTAGAAATTGAGCCCAAGGGGTTGATGGAATGTGCTTGAGAGCTTTAAAAGTCTGAAACGGATCTTCTTTCCCATAATTATGTTTAACATAAAATAAACAATTGTTACCTGATTCCAGATTATAATAATACTAGATAATTATATGTACAATTATAAGAAATTAAAGTGTGCTATGAACTCACATAGATTAATTAATATGTCGATGACAAATACGTGACATTATTTAAAACTTTATCTGGAATAAAATTCCATATTGAAAGTAAATTTATGATTATAATATCATCACTCCATTATAAAGATGAATTTGATTGAGAATTTACTGAATACTAATCATACTTTCTTTCTATTACTTATTACTAACATAACATGAATGTGTAAAGTGTTTGCGATCTTCTAAGAATAAACGTCAGGTTAGCAAAATATACATTTTTTTTATAATTATCAAAATAGATATGTCTGTCTGTTTGCGATCTTCCAAGAATAAATGCAAAGTTATCAAAATATACATCTTTTTTTTTTTTTACAATTATCATAATATATATGCTTGCTTGTTACATGATTTTATACATGCACAACAAACACATATAATCCATCCCAATTTTACAGTTTTGAAACTCTTTTGTATGGATTCTGTATATAGATAAAATAAAGGGATAATGGTAGATACCCCCTCAGTTATGAGGTGATGTGCACTTTGCCCCCTAACTTATTGAAATGTGCACTTTGCCCCCTCACTTATCATAAAATGTGCACTTCACCCCCTCGGGCAGCTCGGGCAGGGGCAAAGTGCTACAAAACACATAAGTGAGGGGGCAAAATGCTACAAAAACAGATAAGTCAGGGAGCAAAGTGCTACAAAGATACATAAGTCAGGGGGCAAAAGTCCAATTTTTATAATAAGTGTGGTGCTCGAATTTGCCCGAACTGCCCGAACTGCCCGAGGGGGTGAAGTGCACATTTTATGATAAGTGAGGGGGCAAAGTGCACGTTTCAATAAGTTAGGGGGCAAAGTGCACATCACCCCATAACTGAGGAGGGTGTCTGCTATTATCCCTAAAATAAAATACGAAATAAATAATCATTTTACTAAAGTAACATAATCGGTAAAAGATACCATCTCCTCTAAGCACTCATATACCTTAACCACATGATAGGTTAGTTTGTTACACCAACAAAACAAAAATAAGATATTTCAAACAGGGACGGAGCTAGGATTTTCAGTGAGGGGGGGCGAGATTGTTGTGATATAGATGAAAGATGCGCAAAGGGGGTGCGGGGGCTTGACTCCGCGGTACGGTACGTTATATTTATGGGGAAAAATCTAATAAGAAACTAGATTATACAATATCTACTAAAAAATATACTATATCTACTAAAATGTCTCATCCAAAAAATATACAATTGAAATCTTATAATAACACCCATAAAAAATCAAATTAAAATTGAAAAGTTGTGAAGAAACCCTAAATAACTTATTTGAAGACTCGAGAAAAAGGCGAGAAAGCTTAAAAAGGGCGTGTTTTCATATACCTATTTTGCAGAATTTTGAGTCACCCAAAAGACGATTTTAGAGAAAAGCTTTTAGGTGTTTTGTGATGAAACTCCATTTCTCCAGGCCAAAAATAGACAGAATATCCAAAACACGGAGTGTACTGTGCACTTATCCTCCTAATATTTCAAACATTTTAATTAAAAAAAAATAAAAATGGAAAAGAACAGTCTGTCTTCTTCCCCAGCTCACCCCCGCCTCCACCCCCTACCATCACCATAAACCCACCGCCACGCTGCCCCACCACCACCGCCACCTCCCTCGCCGGCACCTCCAAAAACCCCCCTAAAGCTCGATCGACCCACCCCCCATCCCGTTGGCCTCCTCTACCCATCCATAATCCCGCCGGAGTGGAGCTTTGGGTGGAGCTTTGGCGGCGGCGGCAATGGCGGCGATACCCATTCCCCACCCTTAACCCACGCTAAGCACGCACACCCACATCCACACACACACACACCCTGAAATGAATAGAAATAGTGAAACTGGCATTTAATTTGATATTAAATGCACTCTGGCTCTGTGCAAAAAGAGCTGAAGGAAGATGAACATTAACTGAATAGTTTGGCTGCTTAAGTAACTCTAGAGTTGTTCTACTCTCTTTCAAGATTTTATAGCCTACTCATATGATTTTCTGAAATTAAGGGTTTTGGGTTGGGTGGGTGGATGGGGGGGGCAGTCATCTTCTTCCTTTTCTTTTTTTTTTTTTATTATTTAATTAATATTTTGAATTTTTTGTATTTTCTTAATTACAAAATAATTTAATCTAAACGCATTCTCGACGAAAATATGTTTTGTAGAATAGTGGGGCAAACATATTTTCAATAATTTTTCTATTTTAAAAATTGTTCTACAGAACTACAAAAACAATAACGTGCCAAACAGACGTTATTCTTCTTGTATTGTTATCCAACGTCGTCTCACTCTCAAAGCAAACCAGGTAAAGTTAAAGTTGTAAAGCTAAAGCTAAAGCTAAGTCATCATTTTTTTGTTTTAAATATTCAAAAGTATAAATTTTGCAGAAAGAAAAGTGGGGGTGGGGTGTGGGGGGTGTAAATTTTTTATTAAACACCAATAACAACTGAATTATTGAAATATTTAGGGAAATTCGCACCAATGGTCCCTCATGTGGACACATTATATCACTTTAGTCCTTTATGTCAAAAAATTAGCACTTTAGTCCCTCATGTCACTAAGTTGTGTCATGTTGGTCCCTCTTTTCAATTTCCGGCCATTTATTCCCGGTGAGACGAACGCGTGAATCACACATGCCCCATGCAGGGGCATTTTCGTCCTTTAACCTTTATTTTTTCACCCTAACCCAAATTTTGGTTTTCATTCCACCAGCTCCACGATCAGAGAAGAAAGCAAAGAGAAAAAAGAGGGTTTTCAAATCCACAAACAAATCTCTCAAGAAATTGTAAAACAACTCAAACAATTGCAAAAAGGCAATAGATAAGTGTGATTTGGAGCCGGTTAAGCACATTGAAGTCATTTTTTTGCTAAAATTCGACCATCTTAGAGCCGGGATATTGTGCTCTTCCAACATACGGTAAGCTACGAATCCATACTGTTCGTATACATCTTAAATACGTATCTATGCGAAATAATTGACAAGCGAAATAATTGACAACATAATCGAAAATATACCTTTTTGATGAAAGACCAAAAAATAATAATTTAGATTGTGTTTAGTTTGGGGAGTTTCAGATTTGAAGTGAGAGAGATGAAAAAGCTACGGCTGTATTCTTGCTAGAGAGATAAAAATATGTTTTATGCTGGGTTTAGTTTGGTTTAACCTCCATTAGTTGAATATTTAATAATTTCTTGTGCTAATATGTTTTTTTTTTACTTTAAGCTAGATGATTTTTCTCCTTTTTTAGAATTTTGTTTGGATTCTATTGTTAAATAATGTGTTGTAAGTGCATTTTCACTCTAAAAATTGTTTGGTTGCTGTTGTTTGGCTTTCTAAGTGCATTTTTTTAATTCAAAATTAGAGTTGTATGTTGTACAACCTTCTTTTACAGGATTGTTGGAAGGCACAGAAGTTGGTGGTGATGTGAATATTGCTCCAAAAAACAATGGTGAGGGTGAGGATTTTAATGACAACACTAGTGATTCTAGTGATGGGGATGTTCTGTATGACAGTGAGTACGATCTTACTGAAGAGGATGATGCTGAAATTGAGTTTACAAATATTGGGTCAAAAGGGAAGGAGAAAATGATAGCTCAACAAGAAGAGTCAACATGTTTTGAGGTTGACATTGTAGCTAATGAAGGTGATGGTTACACATCAGAAGATTCACTACAAAGCCTATTGAGTGATGAAGAAGTTGATGGTGTAACCAAGCACATTAGGTTTGACCCAAAAAATGACATGAAAGATCCAAAATTCATAAATTCAATGGTCTTTACAAATGCATTAGAGTTTAAGGAGGCTGTCAGAGCACATGCAGTTGTTTGGCAAAGAGAGATTGGTTTTGTTAAAAATGACTATACAAGAGTGAGGGCAAAGTGCAAGGGAAAGAACTGTCCATGGGTTGTATTGGCTTCAAGAATGAAGAACTCTAACACATTTTAGATCAGGACTTTGAATGATAAACACAAATGTGGAAGAACTTTAAAAAAGAACAAGTTTGTTAATTCTAAACTCTTGAGCAACAAGTACAAAACTGATTGGAGGTTAAGCAATGGATATAGATCTGGAGATTTCCAGGAAAAGGTTCACATTGATCTAAATTGTGAGATTAGTAGATCTCAGTACTATAGGATAAGAAAGAAGATCAATAATATGCTCAATGGAGATTATAAGGATCAATATTCAAGGTTGTGGGACTACGTAGAAGAAATAAAAAAATCAAATCCTAACTCTACGGTGGTATTAAAGACATATATGGATGAAGTATCTGGTGAAGAGAAGTTCCAAAGATTGTACACGTGTTTTGATGCATGTAGGCAAGGGTTCTTGAAAGGCTGTAGACCAGTGATTGGAGTTGATGACTGCCATCTGAAGGGGAGTCACAAAGGAGTCTTGTTGACTGCTGTGGGGATAGATCCAAATAACTGCATCTTCCCTATATGCTACTGTGTGACAGAAGGGGAAGATTTGGCTACATGGAAGTGGTTTCTGGAGCTGCTCATTGGTGATCTTGGTATATATGACCAGCAAAAATGAACATTTATTTTAGACAGGCAAAAGGTAATATTATTGCTACAATGCTTTTATTTATTTTTTATGTTATTTAATGTAAAATAATATGTAATATTCCTAACTGTGACTAATGCATTTTTTTTCTGTGTTAGGGGTTGCTGCCTGCTCTATATGAGCTTTTGCCTGACATAGAACATAGGTTCTGTGTTAGGCATATGTACAACAATTTCAAGAAAGACCACCCTGGACAGTCCCTAAAAGACAAGATGTGGAACATTGCTAGAGCTTCAACGGTCAACCAATTCAAGTGTCTGATGGACTCAGTGAAAGAAATTGATGAAGAAGCATACAAATGGATGGCTGATGTGCTTCCTAGGCATTGGAGTAGGTCACACTTTAGGACACCTCCTAAATGTGCCATTTTGCTAAACAATTTGTGTGAAAGCTTCAATGCAGCAATTCTGGAAGCTAGGAGCAAGCCTCTTTTGAGCATGATGGAGAGTATTAGGATTTACCTAATGAAAAGAATGCAAATTAAGAGAGACACTATGTCAAAGTGGAATGACAGATTTTGTCCAAAAATTATGGCTAAGATTGAGAAGTTGAAAAACGAGACAAGATGTTGTATATGTACATACGCTGGGGCAGCAAAGTTTGAGGTCAAAGATATGTGGTATGGCCGATATGTAGTTGATCTTGACAAATGCTCATGTTCTTGTCGACGGTGGGATTTAAGTGGCATCCCATGTATTCATGCAATGAGTGCCATCATGTCTGCTGAAAGAGACCCAGAGCAATATGTGGATGCTTGTTATTCAGTGGAAAGCCACTCCAAGGCTTACGATTTTATTGTAAATCCAGTCAATGGTCGAAGTGAATGGCCTATTACAGGAAAGGGAGACATTGCACCTCCAGGTTATATCTTTACCTTTTAATTATTGACTTTCTTATATGTGTATATGTGTATTTTAATCAGATTATTGACCGATTAGTTTTTTGGTTAATTATTGCACATCTAGGTGATATCAAGTTGCCTGGGAGGCCCAAACAAAAAAGAATAAGAGAATCTGGAGAGCCACCGACCCCATCTGCAAATGGAACAGAGAAGCTTAGTAAGAAAGCTTACTATAAAAGTATAAAATGCAGAAAATGTGGTAAAAGTAGACATAACAAAAAGCATTGTCCAACTAAAGCTCAAACTGATCCACATCTTGTTGATGCAACTGCTGAACCTACTGAGTGTGCTCCTCAAACTCAAACTGCTTCTCAACCTCAAATTGCTCCACAACCTATTGCTGCTACTGCTGATGCAGTGGAAGGCCAACCTGTTGCTGAAATTGCTCCTCAACATGCTACTCAAACACACAAGAAGAGAAAGTGTAGTGTGTGCTTACAACACAATAGAAAAAAATGTCCTGCTTCAGCTGCTAGAATGTAGAAAAATTATGATAAACATAACTTCAATTTTGAGACAACTTCAGTGAGCAACTTGTCTATTTATTCTTAAGTTAATGTGTTGTATTCTGCTTTTCTGCAAAACTAACACCGTTTTTTGTCAGCTCTCTAGGGATAACAATGGAGCATCATCTCATCAAAACACTATTCCACAAGTTACAAAAATTGCTCCAACCACTTCTACTCAGCCTTTGAAGTCCTTGCAATCAAGTTGTGCTCAGAAGACAAAAAAGTTCTAACAAGAAAAGAGAACTTTAGTATTTTGTCAAGTATGTACTGATTGGTTTTTGAGAACCCTTTTGTAAACTTTAGTTGTCTGTTTTTGAGTCATTAGTCCTTCCAATTATAATTGCTGTTAATAGTTAGAAACCGGTGGTGATGGCTTGTTATTGGTTTTGGGTAATATGGTGATAATAGCAGTTTCTAGCTAGTAACAGTAACAAATGTAATGACATTAGTACATTTTGAATTTTGGTGATATCAATTTGGTTGGTTGTTTATTGTTGGTTTTGTTTGTTCGTATTAAGGTGGGTTCATTTGTTGATTTTGTTGTCAATTTTTTTTGTTGGGTTGATATATTTACAGTTACAAATGTAATGGGATTAGTAGAAAATATACATTTTTAATGAAGTTACAAATGTAATGGAATTAGTATATATAAAACAGAGCATAAATCAAGTGGGATTAATATATATAAAACAAAGCCTAATTTTTGGAGGATCAAAGTGAGAAAGAGCCTAATTTTTGGAGGACCAAAGTGAGAAAACTTTTGCCTGAAATGTATAAATAAAGTTTAAAGGACGAAAATGCCCCTGCATGGGGCATGTGTGATTCACGCGTTCGTGTCACCGGGAATAAATGACCGGAAATTGAAAAGAGGGACCAACATGACACAACTTAGTGACATGAGGGACTAAAGTGCTAATTTTTTGACATAAGGGACTAAAATTACACAATGTTTGCACATGAGGGACCATTGGTGCGAATTTCCCAAATATTTATATGTATGTAGGGTATTTCTGTAAATAGGCTAATTAATTAGTTAAGAACGTGTTGTAGTTAACAGATTCTGTTAGCTTAGACAGTAAGCTTTCTAATTCCGTTTAAAGCAGTCTATAAATACACTTGCCCTTTGTACATCTCATAAAGAAGTTTTCAGTTTACATTTCAATGAATCAGAGTTCATATCATCTTCAATCTTTTATGCTATCTTGAATTCTAACATGAATATCACAAAAATATTTCATTGATTGCCCAATCGCCGTTTAGATTCTTTCCTTTTTTTCTTAAATGCGTTGAAAAATCATTGTTTTTTGTTGCTTGATTTGATCGGTCGATCTCTGTGGGGTAAAAAAATTACTCTAAATTCCTGGAAAAATCGTTTTTTTCTTTAAGAGGTGAATTTATGTCCCCAAATCCATCAAGAGCTGAGAGGAGCGAGTACAAGAAAATCGGCCAATCCGGTAGCTTCAATCAGCAGCGCCACTTCCCCGGCGGTGGCTCCGCGCCGTCCAACCGCAGGTGCGCATTTTGTGTGAATTTAATTAATCTATGTACAACCTAGGGTTTGTGTGTGGTGAGTTTTGATTATGGATGATGAATTGCGTTTTTGTTGTGTTTTCTTCTTCTGAGACGCAGTTTTAAGAAGAAGAATAGCAATGCACAACAAGGATGGCAGTCCAGTGGAAGAACCCCTAATGTAGATTCTAGTAATTCGTCTGCGGCACGTGATGTACAGAATGTCCAGTGGAAGAACCCCCAATGATTGGGATGATGCTGCAGAAATCTCTAGTCCTCAGTTAGAAACTTCAAAGAGTGGAGATAGATATGGATCAACGACTAAAAATTACTCCCGAGATTTCCTCCCCAAATTTATGAAGCTATGCACAGATCTGCCAGAGAGATTTGAAACTTCCGACTTCGACGCACTGATGGTCTCTGGTGTTGATGTTTCAGGTGGATCACACCCTAGTCCTGGACGTAATATGGACAGGCCAGTTGGGGGTCCTAGATTAGATCGTCGTGGAAGTGGCTTGGGAGATGAGGACAAATGGAATAAATATCCTGGTCCTCTTATGCCAGGACGAGGAGATATGGGCTATCCGGTTAATGTTGTTGGACTTCGACCTGGCCAAGGAGGTAATCACGGTGTTCTAAGGAATCCTCACGCTCAGACACCTGTCCAGTATGCTAGGGGCATCCTCTCTGGGCCAATGCAGCCACTTGGTCCTCAGGGCAGCTTGCAAAGAAATAATTCGGATTCTGTTGGGTGGCAACGTGGAACTGGCTTACAGAAGGGTTTGTTGTCGTATCCTCAGACACCAATGCCAGTAATACACAAAGCTGAAAAGAAATATGAAATAGGTAGAGTTGCTGACGAGGAAGAAGCGAAGCAGAGGCAGTTGAAGAGAATTTTGAACAAGCTTAAGCAGTTGAAAATTTTGAACAAGCTTACCCCTCAAAATTTTGAAAAACTGTTTGGACAAGTTAAACAAGTGAACATAGATACTGTTGTTACACTCTGTGGGGTGGTTTCACAGATTTTTGATAAAGCTTTAATGGAGCCTACCTTCTGTGAGATGTATGCCAACTTCTGCTTTCACCTTGCTGCAGATTTGCCTGATCTGACCGTGGACGGTCAAAGAATCACCTTCAAGAGGTTGCTCCTGAACAAATGCCAGGAAGAATTTGAGAGGGGAGAAAGAGAGGAAGAAGAGGCAAATAAAGCTGAGGCAGAAGGTGAAGTTAAACTGACAGCAGAAGAGAGGGAGGAAAAGAGACTCCAAGCCCGAAGACGCATGTTAGGTAATATTAGACTCATTGGGGAACTGTACAAGAAGAGAATGTTGACCGAGAGAATAATGCATTCGTGCATAAATAAGTTGTTGGGTCAGCATCAAAATCCCGATGAGGAAAACATTGAAGCCTTGTGCACATTGATGAGCACAATTGGGGAGATGATAGATCACCCCAAGGCAAAGGAGTTTATGGATGCATATTTCGATATTATGGCACAATTATCCAATAATATGAAACTTTCTTCCAGGGTCAGATTCATGCTCAAAGATGCTATTGATTTGAGAAAGAACAAATGGCAACAGAGGAGGAAAGTTGAAGGTCCAAAAAAAATTGAGAAGGTACACAGAGATGCTGCTCAAGAGCGGCAGGCACAATCTAGTAGGCTGGCTCGTGGTCCCAGCATGGGTAGTTCTGTTAGAAGAGGTCCACCTATGGATTTCTCTCCTAGATCTCCTAGTATGTTACCTTCACAGGTTGGTGGCTACCGTGCGGGCCCCCCTCAGCAACGTGGTTATGGTTCTCAGGATGCCCGGATTGATGAGAGACATTCCTTTGAGAACAGGACAATGTCTGCTCCTCTTACCCAAAGACCCCTAGGTGAGAATTCCGTAACTCTTGGTCCCCAAGGTGGTATTGCAAGGGGAATGGCTTTCAGAGGGCAGCCATCAGGACCTAGCATTCCTTTGGCTGAGATGCCAAGTCCTGGAGATGCACGAAGGATGGGACCTGGCCAAAATGGATTCAGTTCTATGCCAGAAAGGACAGCTTATGGCCAAAGAGAGGATCTCATGCCAAGATATGTGCCAAACAGGTTTGCAGCTACTCCCATTTATGACCAAGCACATCCTCAGGAGCGAAGTAACTACGGAAATAGAGAGGTTAGAAATACAGATCGTGGATTTCATAGATCTCTGCTTACTTCTCCACCTGCTCGAGGTGGGCCGCCAAGTGCACAAAATCTGTCGTCAGAAAAGGTGTGGCCAGAAGAGCACTTGCGGGACAAGTCTGTGGCTGCCATTAAAGAATTCTACAGGTATGAGTCTAGCCTGTTCCTTATTGTTTTATGATGTGCATATTACATGATCTCTTGAGAAGTTTTGGCACGAGTGGAACTACGGTTATTTCCTGTTCAAAAGCCACACAACCTAATTAGCTTGCATATGATAAGGAAAAAAAACACATAAAGACTAAGCAACTGCCCTTTATCCTGCCTTATATTACACTGCCATCAAGAGGCTAAATTCTTTGATATCTTTTGCTTCTTTGTCTTTCTTTATGTGGAAGGAGATTGAACCAATATTAGTCTTGTTTGAAGACTATTTATTTTCTTGACTTTGGAACTGTGGTCAGCATCTCCTTGATTCTGTTTCTACATGACGCGAGACCGATAAAGTCCATCTTTGAGGATTAGATCTTTTGGTCATTATGTAACTCTAATTGCTTACGGCATCTTTATGTCAAGTGGCGCTGGCAAATTAGGGGATTGGTTGTGGGGCCTGTGATGACATGCACAGGAAAGATATTTGGCTGTATATTTAGTTAGTTCTGAGCATAGATATATCTTTTATGTATTGATATCGAAATACACACACACACAAGCAAATAATAAAAATAGAGCACTAACATGTAAAATTATATTAATACCACTCATAATTTTTAAGAAAAAATTCATAATTATAAAAATAACACGAATATTCCGGGAAAAAAAAAAAGCCATGGTTATTTTTTTTACTTGTACTGCAAAGATAAGCATATTAAATTTCCACATTCAAGCATGGTCCGTCTCGGCTTGAAACTCATCAAGTCAAGCCCCAAGATTTGATACAAATGCTCATTTAATATCAAATCGAGCGTGAGTAGAAGCAATCTCAGTCCGCTTAACTTGATTGATTGATAGCCCTATGAATATGGTTAGTAGCTTTTCCTTGTTTTATCGCATGTAGGTTTCTCAAATTCTTGGCTCTCACAATAAACATAAACATATTTTTTGCCAAAAGAAGGCAGTCTGAGAAAACCATACAATTACGTATTTGCCCTCGGTCAACTGTGCGAAGCAACTCTTTTACCTGAAATATGCTAAGAGGGTGCAACTTGCCATTGACCGAGGATTTGAGGGTGCAAAGTGTTAGTTTATTTTTATCAGGGTGGAAATTACAAAAAACACTACTTTATGGGGTGCAAAGTGCATTTTACTCCTTGAAAGAATCAGCAGCTGCACAAGAATAGAAAGAATATGTTAAATTCTGTACTAGGTTGAGCGTACTAGTCTGTCATCTGATGTAGACATTATCTTGTTTTAATCAGAGTCAGAAAGGAAGATGAAGTTGTTTTCATATCATCAATATTTACCAAAGTAATATTTATTGTCAGTGCTCAAGGGAGCTCTGTGTTGTTTGATTGTTTTATCTAATTCCATCTTTATTATTCCACTTTTCCCCATCCGGAGTCATTTTTTTGGGCTTTGTCCAGTGTTGCAAAAGGCTCTAAACAGCAAGGAATGTATAACAGCTTTCTTTAAGAAAAGGAGACAAAAAAAATCATTCCTTTTGGTATGGGAGCAAATAATAAGTTTGTTATTGATTTTGTTTTCGGGTGAGTGGGAATGCTTGTGACTGACCATTGGAAGGGTGCAAGATTTCCATGTTTTCTTGTGGGTTTGAGTAATTTTGTTCTTATGCTTTTGCTGCCTATCACATATTCCACAGAGGTCAAGATTGCATAGGATATGTCATGGATTATTAAGAAAGTGTTTGTCCTTAAGAAATGATCATGATTAGTTACCGGATAAGATTAAGTGCAAGAGTTTGCGCTGGTTTTAGTAACGAAATATTTAAACTTATTGCAATCTTAAGAAAGGTGCTTCGATTGAAAACGTCTATTTGAGGGAGTAGGACATTAGTACAGCCAAAGAGTGAACGGGGACATCCATGTGGATTGAGGTAATATATTTAGGGGCTTCTGTGGTACCCATTTGAATTTTGGCTTGTGTTCATACATCATTGCATTTTAAATTTCTGTTTGTGTTATTTGATGGATGATTGTGTCTTACGTTCTCGATCATTTTAGATCCAAGAAGATGTTCTTGTGGGACATCTGCAGAATTTTATAAATTGGAATGTCTTTCATTTTTCTTTCTAATATGCACTTGCAACCACCGACTGAACGATACATTTTCTGCAGTGCAAGAGATGAGAATGAAGTTGCTTTATGCATCAAGGATTTGAGTACCCCCAGCTTTTATCCATCCATGATCTCGCTCTGGGTTGCCGATTCTTTTGAGAGGAAAGACATGGAGAGAGATCTACTCACAAAGCTCCTTATTAACCTTACAAGACCTCGAGATGGCATGATTACTGAAGATCAACTCATCAAAGGGTATGCTAGTTTCCACCTTATAATGACTCTTGCATCTTTTAATACTACTAGTAATGAACACGTGCGTTGCACGTGATTCATTCGAATTTATTGAAATAATAACCTAATTTAAATGAAATTGAATATTAAAATGTACAATAAAAATGAATATAAGACTTTGCATCCTCACTAAAAATTCTACATCGAAATGTTTCATATGAATAAATATAAATTATCTGCAAACGTAATTTCATTGTTGAATCATTCCCTCTGCATTCTCATTTCAAACACTATTCATGATTCCTTGGTATAGTTCAGATATCAGGGTTGATTGGTTTTTGCAATAGTAGTCCGATTTTGTCACCTCCAATTTTATGTATATGATTGTTGTATGTTGTTGCAATACTTTTCCAACACAGAGAAGTGCAGATTGCTTTAGGTTTCTAATATGCTGTCTATAGCAACTATATTAATTACAAGAGACTTTTTTATTGCTTTGTTGGCCGACAAGTGCAAGTAAAAAAAATTAGATTGTCAACATAAATAAAAATCTTTATGTATCTTCAAACTTTTGAAAGAAACTGATAAAAATAAGGGGTAATGACATTAAACCCTCCGAACTATTAACTTTTTTGTTTTTTTTTTTCACTTTGCATCCTCAAGTTTGTGTTAAATTGCATTTTCTGTTGGAATATTCTGCCGGAATATGCTATTATATAAGAATATGCAAATCACGTGAAGTTCAAGAGGCAAAGTGAAAAAAAAAAAAAAGTTTATCTAAAAAAGTGCAAAAAAGTGAATAGTTCGGAGGGTTTAATGTCTTTACTCCTAAAAATAATATGTTATTATTGTTTGCAACAACATATATTTCATTAAAGAAATTTTGAGTTTTGGGAAAAAGATTTCAAATTTATAAAGACATAACAATTCTTAAGTAATTAGGAATAAGGGATTCCTAAACTTTACAAGTTACTAAAATGATAAAATCAATCCGAAATCATATTTGTGTCACTATTTCATCTTTTTTTTTAATTGTCAATATTTTTCACTTATTAATTTTTCGTTCATGATAAATGAAGTTTAACTTTTTTTTTCCTTAAAAGCTACCCAATAGATTTCTTAAAAATTGCAAGTAATATTCTATTGTATGTCTGAAACAAATTTACAACACTTAAAAATACTTTAAAATAATTAAAAAATTACATTAAATAAAATTTTAAATTTCATTACAAGTGACAACTTTAAAAGTTGCAGTCATGTAACAAGAAATAAGAGATTAAGAAAATATTAGATAGTATACCAAACAATGCAGTTATGATATTTTAAATGACTTCGGAAAATGATGCTTGATAAATCATATGATACTTCATATTATGACAACATAATAATCAAAACAATTAGCCCTATGATACATCAAATTATCATAAGTAATTATCTTTTCATGGATAGTATCTTAATTGAAAGAAGCACCTACATGAATTTTTTCTAATCAATTTTTTATGAATAACGTTAAAATTGCATAGTTTTCTATCACATTTATCCTTGATGATCATTTGTATGATCTTAGTTGTAATTGCATGCTTTGTTGCGTGAAAAAATTACTCAGATCAAGGTTATGAATTAAAAAATATTATTAAATCAAGGTTGAGTATTTTTAATTAAAACCGTTTAAGGGATATAGTTAAAAACATTTAATTACAGGGCCATAGATGATGAAGTTATCATAAAAAAATATGGTGCTGCACGAATACAAAATCATTATTTATAAAGAAAAAAATTATATAATATTATATTCAATTATTTTAAATTTTTAGATGTACAATTTTTTTCAACTTATATTGCATTTTTTAATCAATGTGATGGGTCAATTTGTACAAATGAAGATAAATAAACTTTAACTAGTTATGAAAGAAAATTGGGTGAGTGGATAATTTGTATTTTTTTAGGAAACATATGAAGTGGGCAAGACAAAATGATATTGCATTGAATTTGTCATTTTAGTAATTTGTTTCAAATATACAATAGAATATTACTATCATTTTTTGATAAATCTATTGGGTAGCTTTGTAAATAAAGGAAAAAAATTAACTTCATTTGTGACGAACGAAACATTAATAAGTGAATAATATGGATAATTTAAAAAAGAAGAAGATGAAATTGGTGACACAAATATGATTTTGCATTAAATTTACCATTTTAATAATTTGTAAAGTTTATGAATCCCTTCTCCTTAATTCGTTAAGAATTGTTGTGTCTTTATAAATTTGAAATCTTTCTATTCCCTAAACAATAATTTTCCCTTAATTTTTTACATGCGTGATATTGTGGTCAAGGTTTTGTTACTTAAAATGAGTTCGCACTTTTTTGATTTTTGAAATATTTTTAAGGAAAGAAGAAAAGATTGGCACTCTAGTAGCATCATTAGCAATTGTGTTATCCACCGATACATTATTAATTAGACATTATTAATTAGTGAAATATTTTCACAATAAAAAAGAAACCATTTCAATAGTATTAAAATGATTACTAATTTTAAATGTGAATGTACATACTTTCTTTTTTTCCGTTTTAATTGTTTTATTAGCTGAAGCATTTGTATTTATCGAAATAGTTTAGAAAATAAATAAGTTCAATAGCAAAATATATTGTTAGAAAAATAATTATAATCCTATATGAACACACTTCTTTAATATGCTTGACATATCTATGGATAGATAATAACAGTATGAAGAAATTTTTTATCACTTCAAGGTTTGAATTATACAATTTTCGTGGCCAAAAGATCATTAAATCAATGCATAGTTTAACTAATCAGAATAATTGCATTTAAATTTTCTCTTCTTAAAAAAAGTGTTCCATTCTAAAAATGACAGGTCGCTACAAAGAAGAAAACAATGACAATCAATTTATATTTACACTTAATATTTTATTTAGTCTTAATATTATTATTATGTCAAATTAGATGCAGAGTTTTTGTAGTCCTTCAAGGTTATATTATAAAAGTATCAAAAATTATGTCAAATTAGATGCAGAGTTGTTGTAGTCCTTCAAAGTTATTTTACTACTTCAAAGATGGAAAACTGTGATAATAGCTGTTCATTTTGGTGTGTACATACCTTCTTGTTCAAGGAGAAGAACTTTATCTATAAAAGATAAAGGTATTCAGATCAAATAATTGATGTAGTAAAATTTAATTAATAAAATATATAACTATTATATCCAAATATACTTCATAATTTAAAAGCAACATATAATTGAATTAAGTTTAATAAGCAAATTGAAATGGACGTATTGTAACATTAGGGGGCCTAAAACAAATTACTACACATATGTTTCGTATATTCGTAACCTACATTGTTCTTGAGAAATATCATAATCTTCATTATAAGAGCAAGGTGTGGAACATGTCGGTATCAGAATTTCGACTATTTTATGGAAACAAAGGTAGTGTTTATGAATATTAGAGAGTTACATAAAGATTGTACTTGATCTGAATATAAAGAAACAGAAAAAATGGGGTATTGGATATATGTAAAACACTTTGTACTACATAACCAATAAAAATACCTTGTTCATGTTTAGGATTACTTGACTGCACTCTATCACTAACACAAGTTGAAGGAATGGAAGCAAGTTTTTGAATATTTTGATGCTATTGTGTCTGGTCATTTTGGAAAAGAATTGGATACTGTAGTGGAATCATGTCATCCATAATAATGCTTTATTTTGTGCCTATGACCTGAATGAACATGCTCTACAATGTTTCGTTCGAATGGTATTTAGCATTATTTCTTTCAACCCATGTATGCAGCTGCAACTTGATCAGCTGGTGGAAAATTATATACTTGTTGAGCTAATCTCACATTTTTCAAAATATGAAGTACTTGAACATTTTTCGTTGAACGAAATGAAATCCTTTAATATTTTGAAGATTTTTGCATATGCATGTGCATCTAAAATATTTATGAGCTTCTTCATAGCGGATTCAGCTAAAATCAAATCTTGTATTATCTTCATTCTATCTCAACCTTATTTTCAGTGTCCGCAATAATACAGTTGGACAAAACTTTGGCCATCTTCTTATGGAAGTAAACCTATTAGGTCGTAATAACATATTCCATGTGCTTGAAAAGTGTAAACTCCCAGCGTTGCAGATGCAAGCTCTTCATCGAAATTCTCACCAAATAATGTGAAGCAATATAAGGAAGTATGGTTTTTTCTTCTTCAGAATTTGGCGGCCTCTTCTTATTGAAATATAAGTAGTACGCACAATTCATTAGAAACTTTAATAGGTGCAAGTTTAATTTTTCCATTACCGCAACATAATTCTGAGGCTTATGCTCAAATTTTACAACACCATAATAATTGCAATTTGAAACACTTTTCAATTTATGCATCTTAGACTTTGCAAGCTCAAAAATTCTTGAACCTAAAATATTGAAACATATAAATACAGTAAAGTTTAGTAGAGTAAGAAGGTTGATTCTATGTATCACACTTACTAAAGAAAAATTAGAATGTATAACCTTCTGAGCCATATGGAATCATTGGAGCTCTAAGAAGACAAGGAACGTCTGAATTTTGATGGCTTCGATTATTTAAGCCAGCACTGGAGGAGAACGCCTGCATCTTTTGCTCCTTTCGCACTTCATTAATTGGTTGCCTATATTTTCTTTCTCCTTCTCATTGAAGTTTTGGCAACGGTTTCTCTTTACCGCAATTGTTGGTGTATTTGTGCTCCTTATTTTCTTGTGCTCCATAACTTTATTTATATATGCTAGTCTCTCTCTGGTATTAAAGTTGGCATATTTCATTTTTATCAAATTCAATCTTCTTTGTTCATTTGCCAAAAATCCTTCAAAAACACCCCGTTGACGTGTTGATGGATAATACCGTTGATTTATGTAAAATAATAATTGTTACTTTTCATCCATCTATTACATTTAAAACACTTTTCACCTTTAAAATAAACTTATATAAGGTTTGACCCCAAAATTGATTTAATGATAAATTAGTTAAATAAATTAACCTTTAATGACATAAACAGTAAAATATGATTGTGATACTATTTTCTTTCATTTGTCAGTTTTCTGCTGATACATTAATTAACTTAAATAAGTATTGATAATCCATATTATTCACTATTACAAATAATTATACACTAAGTATTATATTACTCATTATGATAAAGTGGTAAACCTCCATATTTGTATCCTATTTTTATTATATAACTTGAACATACTTATGAGCACAACATTTATTTATGTTAACACTGATTAATGCTTCTCTTTATATTATTTCATTTAATAGTATAAAATATAATTTTAAAAGTGTTCAAACATAGTTCAATAAAAAGTAAATAAATAAATTGAACATTTAATTATTCAATTTTATGAAAGTGCAACAAAAATAAGAATGGAAAAATTAACAGTTCTTTTCTCCGTATCTACTATTCAGCTAAATTATCCAAAAAAAAATAATGAGTAAATCTATGAAATTTCTTTGAAAGAAAAAAATTATAATACGATAGTCATATAAATTCACATGAAGTAATTAAAAAATTATAGTATATTTTTGATATATTATTGCAATCATATTTTTTATTTGTTTAATTTATAATTAGTCAAATAATTATTTAATAATAACTTTTAGAATAAAATCCAGGGTCAATTAATTAAAATTTAATTATAGAAATGACAAAGTACAATATAGATTATAACATATAGATGCAAAGTGGAATTTATCATTTTAAACTAAGAGCATTTTGGTTTATCCATATTTATAGGGAGTGTCTTAAAGGATATTTTGGCAAATTAGGGCGGCTGATTGATGTCTTCTCTTTAGAGGGAGTGTCTTAAGGATATTTTGGCAAATTAGAGCGGCTGATTGATGTCTTCTCTGGGTAATTCTATGGTGGACCGAGAGTGTTGATCTCGGTTCATTTTTCACTACACAAACACTTGGGGTGGGGTGGTTTACACAGGGTAGGTGGGTGTGAAAACCATCCCACTCATTTTGAATGTGTGGTGAAAAATATACCGGGAGCAACACTCCCGGTCCACCTTAAAATTTTCCTGTCTTCTCTTTACGTAGAAGTGGCAAAATAAATTTTACTCTTTTGATCATGCAAAGATTTTATATGACACAATATCTGTTTTTAATTTATATATTTTCTTATTTTAAACTGAACTTTTGGATTCTAGTTCAACGATAATTATTGGACTTGAGATGAGTTAGAATGAATTAGAAGATTTAGTTTGTTATGATATATGATTTTGTTTTGTTTAGAAGGGATACAGAAGGATATATGCACATTGCTAATGGATCCTATAAATTAATAAATAATTATGAATATTTTTTGTGAAAACATCGACTATTTTTAACTAAAATGTTTTGTGATAAAATATATTTAAATTTTATTGTAGTATAAGTGTGTAAGAAATAGAAACTTAATTTAGTCATGTTTTTATTGGATTTAGATTATAATAAGATTAACTTAATTTTCAAAAGAATAAATATAATAAAAATTATATAGTTGTTTGCAGCTTTATAATAGTACAATACTGTGATATGCTATACTATGTTAAGATTTAAATATACCTCTGAAACAATTTAATAATATGTACCAACTCTTTCATTGAATTAATTCACTCATCCTTAATTATAAATATACTAAAACCTTATACGAATTCTCTCCTCTTTTTTACACTATAAAGACAAAATATGCGTCGCTTGACCTCAAAACTCGAACCCATCACTTTGTCATCCACCGCCAACCCGCTACCACCATCACAGTACTTCCTTCTCATACATCATATCTATTAGTAATTTCACATATTTAGTGTCGTGTACTTTCAAAAACTTTGGGATTATATTTTTCAGCTTTGGTTTATGCGAAATAAATCAGATTTGTTCACATCACAACTCCATCATTAATACTTCTTGGGTCTCTTTTTTTATTCTTTTCCATAACCTCTTCAACTATAAAAGTTTAACACCCTAAATTTTTCATTAACCACACTAAGAATATATTTATAGGTTTTATATGTTTCTTTTGAAGTTGGTTTGGTTTCTTCATATATTTTAAATTTAAAAAAATAGGAAAAGTTATTTGAGAATTTAGGTGGATGAATCAATAGCAAGAGGTCTCGAAGTGATAGATCCATGGAAGATGCAACAAAAGTTTTAAGGTTAGTAGCTATTGGAAAAATATTTCTATCCTAAAATTTTTTATTGAAAAAGTAATGTTTTTCAAAGTATGTAACCTTATTATAAGAATTAATTATGTTAACTGTATATAATTATCTACAAAGTATTTTATTCTGAATAGGTCAAAGGAACAAACTGAGACAAAAATTGAAATGCCAATGTTACATCTTTGTTCAAGGTTAATAAAATAATACTAATTAAAACACATACCAAGGTCCATTTACTCAAATGGTAAGTTGCTCTGTTACAATGAGCAGCTCACTCGAGACTGTTGTAGGAATACCAATGTGCTTAATTTTCCATTTAGGCAAGAGTTCGCAGGAACGGTCGTATTTTAGGTACCAAAAATCAAATATAACCAAAAAGACCTCGAGTATTTATATAAGAATTATGATACGAAATTACATAGTTTCAAAATTTTGTACAACATATTATTGGATACATTTGCAGATGATCTAATTAGTCCAATTTTAGTCAAATATGAAAATCTATTAGTCATATTTTAACTCAATTTACCTAGCTATATATATCTTGGCCCAATTTCAGCCTATTTTCTTTTCCTTCCTGCATTCTTTCTGTTTTTCCATCTTCTGCTCCACTCCCACCGGTTGAGATCTTCTTGGATCTATTCCAACATGTTATTCCATCCTCTATTCCAATGTTTAGATTCTTGACACGTGTGAAAAACCCTAATGCTTGTGATCAATCTGACCGTATTCACACCCCAAGGCATCATAGCATGAAACTCTGGAACGTAGGCTGCCTATCCTATTTTGATACATCCGTTCCGGCCTATTTCTCGCCGTTCCGGCCTATTTCTCGCCGTTCCGGCAAACCGATGCCAAAAATTTGACCAATTTCTTTCACTTTCTCATGGTATCGCCAATCCAACTCTTGGCCACGACTCATGATGAGGTGAACTGATTGGGCCACATCTCTTTCAAACTGAACATTCATCCATTAGTTCTTAATTCATTTTTTTTTTTGTGCATGTGTTTCGTTGCATTCATCTATTCACCAAAGGGATCGAATAAAGCAACATTGAAGGATGATGTACTCGAGAGTAGCTGCATATTACAATTTACAAGTGATATACATTATTGAAAATATGCATGTTTCAATCACGAGGGCCAACATATATATATATATATATATATTAATAACAATGATGTACATTGCCCTTGGTTGATACATAAATTAACACCTATAATTATACGACTTCATCCATTCATATATATTAATAATAATAATTGAACCATTCATATTAATACAATACATTGAACAAGCTTTTTTAATATTAATTTCAAGTTCATGAACATTCATATTTGAGAATAATATTAATTTATTGTTATAGGGTTATTTTGGTTTTAACAAAAAAGTTAAATCATGTTAATCATCTCAAATCATCCATATTTTTAGAATAAATATAGATGAAGGGATAATGGCCTGCACACCCTTCACTTATTGGGTAATTACCACAAGCCACAAATTAACAGCGAAAGGGTGAAATTGTAATTTGCTTTGACCAACACTCTAAAATTGAATATGATTTTATTGATAGGATAAGTTATCGTAATTTCTCAAACTTCTGGGATGCTTAGATAGTATAAATCCTTCCTGACCGACTTTTCTTCATTAATTCTCGCCTGAACAGGTTTGAGTCCGTTCTCGCTGTGTTGGAGGATGCTGTCAATGATGCCCCTAGAGCAGCAGAGTTCCTTGGTCGGATTCTTGCCAAAGTTATACTGGAAAATGTAATTTCACTTTCTAAAATCGGGAGATTGATATATGAAGGTGGAGAAGAACAAGGGCGGCTCGTGGAAATAGGACTTGCAGCTGAAGTCCTCGGAAGTGTCTTGGATATGATTAAATCAGAGAAAGGTGATTCTGTATTGAACGAGATCCGTTTGGGCTCAAATCTGCAACTAGAAAACTTCAGGCCCCCTGGTTCTAGCAAATCTTGGAGAATAGATAAGTTTATTTAGAGGATAGGGGATGCTCATTGTATCTGGTAGAGAAAATTCATGTGTTTTTCTTTAGGTCAACAGTTCTATTTATATATTTTGATTATTTCTGGGTCATGGGGATATGTGCAGGCTATTCTTCCTGTTTTTATATTATTATCCAAGAAACTGAATACAATTTTTATGGAAGAGATTCAATTGAGCATCAAGCATCTCTTGTTTTCAATGGTAATCTATGGTACTATTCTGATATGTATAAGACAATCGAGTAGACTTAACATATTGTTTTATGTTAGCTTGAATGAGCTTCTAAGGATTGTATTTGTGTTTGACTTGATTGCTAGTTGAACACAGAAACGAGTTGAACATGAACCGAGTTCGAACAATTTGATATTTTTCTCTACATATTTATCACTTTTTAATTGAGTCGAATTGTTTGTTATGTTAAATCAATTGAGCTCAATGAGATATTAATGATCAATCTAAAGTATTACGTAATTTGATTTGTTTTCCAGCCTCAATACTATTTGCTATATTTTAGTGATAAAGACTTTTTCCTAGTCCAATCCATGATACCTTTTCCATTTAGGAAGCAAATTCTATATCAGTATACTAGCGTTCGAATTTTGGAAGTCAAAATATTATGGGAGTCACGTTACACAAAAAACTGTTAAATAGGAAAGATATTGTAGATATTTTGTATATCTTTTCTTGTATGTTAAGTTAGGATTTTATCGTAATCTATTGTACTATATTTATACGTGAGTTGCAATACAGTTTTCCCTACGGGGTTTTATCTACTCTGACATGGTATCAGCCTAACAACGGAATCTCTCTTCCGTCGATCCATACGCTTCCTTCCCTCCAAGACGTCGAACCCCGCGCCGCATCATCTCTCACCTATCTCTTCTATCTCGCCGGCTTCCCTTGTTCACGGTAAGTTCCTAGGCTTTTTATTCTTGTTTCTCTTTTTTCCATCTTTGTTTCTCTACGTGTTATCATGGCTGAAATTCCACCCAATCCCAAACATGTTGAACCCGCCACCCCCTCACATACCACCCCCCATCCCGCCTACTCCGTTAATACTATTTTTCATCTCTTTAACTTCAACTTTGTGAAGAAGATCCCCGATTTAAATTATGAAAAACCATATTTTCTGATATATGTCATAGTTACCGGGTCCTTAATCACCTCAATGGGTCCTCTTTACCCAAAGATGATAATGATGAAGATTGGTATTCTCTTGATTCTAAAATTAAAACATGGATGTATAATTCCGTCGATGCCAATCTTCTAGATAGTGTAAGTGAGAATGGATTTATTGCAAAACAAATTTGGGATAATCTTGAAGCTTTTTTTCACAACAATAAACCTTCCCGATCCCTTTAATTGCAAGCTCGCTTTCGAAATTTTAAAAAAGGCACCCTCTCTATCTCTGATTACTGCCGGGATATGAAACGAATCGCCGATAACCTTAAAGATGTTGATTCTCCTATTACTGATAAGGAACTGGTTCTTCAAATTCTAAATAATTTACTGGACTCCTACAATAGTATAATCGATGTTGTCACCAATCAAACTCCCTTTCCCTCTTTCTCTAAGGCTCGTAATATGTTATTTGTACACGAGTCTCGTGACTCTCAAATTCCAACTTCTACTCCTTCTTCCGATTCCCCTCTCATTCTTTATTCCCAGACCCCATACAGCCATGATAACGGTAGAGGCCGAGGTCGAGAAAGGGGCAAAAATTTTGGTCGCGGTTCTTGCCGAAACAATGGGCATGGCACTCGGAATTTTCCGCACCACAATTTTCCACCTCATAATTTTCCGTCTCACAATATTTCGCATCCTACTGCTCCACACCACACTGCCCCAATAGCAAGTTGGGCTCCTCCACATTCAGCCCATAAACAGGGCCCCACTAATTTCCCCACCCCCATTTATTTTGCAGGTAATTATCACTCCACTCCAGCCTACACTTACAGCGCCCCCTCTTGGGCCTCTACACCGCAACCCAGCAACACTGCCCCTGGGCTTCTTGGGCCGCCCCCTTTCAATCCGGCTTTTTCAGCAAGCCCCACACCTACACCATATGGGCCTCCAATCCAGCAGCCACCTTACACATATTATTCCCAGCCCACAAATAATGCAGCCGCCCCTTACCAACACATGCAGCAGCCCACGCCCAATCCCCAGCAGCCCACGGACCTTGAGTCACTCTTCTCCACTATGACTGTACATGAGCCCTATGATGGTTGGTACATGGACTCCGGCGCCTCTGCTCACATAACCTCTAAAAAAGGTACACTTTCTTCAATTACACCTTGTGAATTTTCAAAATCTATTTTAGTAGGTAATGGTGCTGTAATACCTGTTTCTTCTATTGGTCAATCCTTAATTCCTCATTCTACTTCTTCTTTTCATCTTCGTAATATTTTAGTGGCCCCTAATATTTTTAAAAATCTTATTTCCGTCCATCAATTTACTCGTGATAATTCTTGCTTAATAGAATTTGACCCCTTTGGTTTCTCTGTGAAGGATCTTAATTCCGGCGACACACTTTATCGCAGTAATAGCAATGGTGACTTATATCCTTTCCACTCCACCGGTGTTCCCTTCTCTTCTTCCGCTGTTAGTCTCGCTGCCGTCTCTCCGATAATTTGGCACCGCCGTCTCGACCACCCGGGCCCTTCTATTTTTAAATTTTCATCGTCTAGGAATTTTATTAAGTCTCCAGGAACTTTTACGTCTTTATGTCATGCTTGTCAGTTAGGCAAGCACCGTCGTTTTCCTTTTGTTAGTTCAGGCACTAAAACTACTCGTATTTTTGATATTATTTATTCTGACTTATGGACCTCACCTATTGTTAGTTCAAATGGTTTTCGATATTATGTTTTATTTTTAGATGATTTTTCACATTTCTTATGGGTTTTTCCGCTTCGTCATAAATCTGATGTTTTTAATATTTTTTGTAATTTTCGTACCTATGTCAAAAATCAATTTAATTTTGAAATCAAATCTTTTCAATGCGACCATGGTCGTGAATTTGATAATGAAAAGTTTCATAATTTTTTCACCTATCACGGTATAATTTTTCATTTTTCTTGTCCATATACTTCCCAACAAAATGGTAAAGCTGAACGCACCATTCAATCTGTTAATAATATAATTCGCTCTCTACTTTTTCAAGCTCAATTACCCTCTTTATTTTGGGTCGAGGCTCTCCATATGTCTGTTCATCTCCTCAATCTTCTCCCTACCACCACCCTCTCCTATCGCACTCCCTTCGAAATTTTATATAACTTCTTCCCGACATACGACCACCTCCGCATTTTCGGGTGTCTGTGCTATCCTAATCTCACTGCCACTGCTCCTCATAAACTTTCTCCTAGGTCCCCTGCATGTGTTTTCTTAGGTTATCCTTCAAATCATCGTGGGTACCGTTGTCTTGATCTTGCTACTAATAAAATCATAATTTCTCGCCACGTCATTTTTGATGAGAATGTTTTCCCTTTTTCGTCTTTTCAGAATAAGTCTACCCAAGAGGATTACCATTTTCTCTCCCCTCCTGAAGATGACCCTCCTCCTCTTCTTCCTCCCTCCATTCCTCTTAATTCGCCATCTCCCGTCCCCGTCTTCACCCCGATCGAGACCCCCCTGTCCCTACGACCCCTGCCAGTCCCACTCCATCCTCTTTTGTTCCTCCTTCTGTTGATCCTATGACCACCCGTTCCAAAGATGGAATCTTTCGTCCTCGTCAAGTTTTAAATCTCTGTGCCCTATCCACACCGTCTCCTCTCCCTCGGTCCCACGCTCAAGCCCTTCGTGACCTCCATTGGAAGTCTGCCATGGATGCTGAGCTTACTGCACTTCATGCCAACTCCACTTGGGATCTTGTTCCTTGTCCTCCAAATGTTAATCTTGTCGGTTCTAAGTGGATCTTCCGGCATAAGTTTTGTGCCGATGACAGTCTTGAGCGCTACAAAGCACGTCTCGTCGCTCAGGGCTTCACTCAGCAACCGGGTTTAGATTATGATGAGACTTTTAGTCCGGTGGTCAAACTTGCTACCATACGCACAGTTCTCAGTCTTGCCTTATCACGTTCTTGACCTCTTCATTAGTTGGATGTCAAGAATGCATTCCTGCATGGTCACCTCTCTGAGTTAGTTTTTATGAAACAACCTCTCGGTTATATCAACCCCCAATTCCCTCATCATGTCTGTCGCCTTAAGAAAGCCCTTTATGGCCTTAAGCAAGCGCCTCGTGCTTGGTATCAACGCTTTGCTCATTTCCTCTCTTCCTTAAGGTTCACTGATAGTAAAGCCGACACCTCCCTTTTTGTCTTTCGTCGTGGTCCCGACACTGCGTATCTCCTTCTCTATGTTGATGATATCGTTCTCACCACCTCTTCCTCCTCTCTTCTCCACACGATTACGCGATTGCTTTCCTCTGAATTTGCTATGACAGATCTTGGTCCTCTCCATTACTTTCTCGGTATATCTGTTACTCGCCCCTCTTCTGGCCTTTTTCTTTCTCAATCTAAATTTGCCACTGAAATACTTGAGCGTGCCGGCATGACCACATGTAATTCTTGCGTCACCCCCGTCGATACAAAATCGAAACTCCCATCCACTGGCTCTCCTGTCTCTGATCCCACTCTCTATCGTAGTCTTGCTGGCGCGTTACAATATCTCACTATCACTTGGCCTGATATTGCCTACGCTGTCCAGCAAATCTGTCTATACATGCATGATCCTCGTGAGCCCCATATGCATGCTCTTAAGCGTATTCTTCGTTATCTCAAATGAACTCTTTCTCATGGTCATTGTCTTCGCCCTTCCTCCGTTGATCACCTTCTTGCTTACTCTGACGCCGACTGGGCCGAATGTCCGGAAACCCGTCGCTCTACCTCGGGCTATTGTATTTTTTTGGGTGACAATCTCATTTCTTGGTCTTCTAAACGTCAACCTGTTGTTTCTCGTTCTAGTGCTGAGGCAGAATATCGAGGTGTTGCTAATGCTGTCGCCGAAGCCTCTTGGCTTCGCAATCTTCTCTTCGAATTACATTGTCCTTTACCTCGAACCACTATTGTTTATTGTGACAACATTAGCTCTGTTTATCTTGCTTCTAACCCCATACAACACCAACGTACTAAACATATAGAAATTGATATTCATTTTGTAAGAGAAAAAGTCACTTTCGGTGAGGTTCGTTTGATGCATGTTTCGTCCCCCCATCAGTTTGCTGACATCTTCACTAAAGGTTTACCGTCACCGCTATTTTTGGACTTCAGATCCAGTCTGAGCATTCGAGAATCCCCTGCTCCGACTGCGGGGGGGTGTTAAATAGGAAAGATATTGTAGATATTTTGTATATCTTTTCTTGTATGTTAAGTTAGGGTTTTATCGTAATCTCTTGTACTATATTTATACGTGAGTTGCAATACAATTTTTCCTACGGGGTTTTATCTACTCTGACAAAAACTACACACTATTTTCTAACTTAAACCCAGCTCATGGTCAAGTTCCCCTGAATTTTTAATTGGATACAGCAATCAAAGTTGTGACCAAACAACAAATTTTATTATCTGCACGATGAAATTATTATCAACCCTTACTAGGAGAACAAACAAAGTGCTTCAATCCAACAATAGATGGATCGATCTTCGTCGAAATTTTAGTTAGATCTAGTGAATTACATTGATTTGAGTTTAACAGTGTAACAAGTCTATCGTAAATAACATTTAGTTTTAACATTTTCTAACGAGTAACACGCAAACCAAGATTCAAAACTTAACGAACTAGAAGGATGCTACATTTGATTCAGTAAATAAGAAATAAGCTCAAACAAACTTTTCTTACATTTGATTCGGTAAATAATAAAAATAATCTCAAACAAACTTTTCGCAATCTGCAATCTATATATTGATGAATAGTAGCATTTAGCTATTAAAAATCAGTAACTTGGGCTCTTGAGTATTTCCCATAAAAAAGTGGAAAACCGAATATGCATTCCTAGAATTTGCAGAAGGAAACAATTAACGTTTTCGAAAACACAAAATAGAGGATCCAAAGTGATAATGAATACGCATAAAACGGGTAGGAGTCCGTTGAATTTGTCTCCTCCAAAAAAATAGTAACACACCGATCAAATTCGCCCTGCAAAACAACAGTAAAGATCTACATCATTCGAGAAGAATAATGGAAAAATGTATGAAGAAGTACAATTACCAGGTTCTTTGAAACCAAAATTTACATACTGAGAATGTTTCTTTCAAACTGCTTCAAATGGATTATCCAGAAAGAAGTATGCAGAAATCAGCATCATCATAAATTATTCACCGACAAAAAATAATGACATGTTCGTGCATGGTAAATTCCTTTATCATACGCAAGAATGCAAGTGTCCTATATTCATGCATAAAGGCTATTAAGTCATTATCTACACGGAGGAGAAATAACTATTTAGACCCGTAAATAAAGATTCACCTTGTCTAGACCAATTTGAGGAGAAAATCAACAAGGGCAATGATATCTCCTGCGTTTCAGTTGGAAGAGAAAGCGTAATTCAATAAAGTAATGAGATTTCTTTCTTTGATCCTTTTGTTGAATAATGGAACAAAAAGGACAATGGTTCCATTAATAAGAAGAACTTTAGGAAATACATTAATTCTTCATTTCTCCCTCTGGTTATCCATATATAAAACCTGAAAGATATTCTCCTTTCGTGCCGTGTGCTCGACCAAATTAAGTCTGAATGTTTGCTTACTACATATTTGTTATTAAATTCTTATTGTCAACATTTACAGTTGTGATATTGTATTTTCTTTGTCATGATAATTGCCTGAATAATATATAATTTTGAGCTGATAACCACCTTTAAGCATAAATTTTTCATTTATTAGTGGGTCCGTTGGTTAGTAACACTCAAGATTACTTTTTTTACCCGCCTTGCAGATTGTGTTACTGATAACAGTTATTATATTTGTGTTCAATCGCCTAATAAAATAACGGTTAATGTTGTTGGACTTCGACCTGGCCAAGGAGGTAATCACGGTGTTCTACGGAATCCTCACGCTCAGACACCTGTCCAGTATGCTAGGGGCATCCTCTCTGGGCAAAGAAATAATTCGGATTCTGTTGGGTGGCAACGTGGAACTGGCTTTCAGAAGAGACTCCAAGCCCGAAGGCGCTTAGGTAATATTAGACTCATTGGGGAACTGTACAAGAAGAGAATGTTGACTGAGAGAATAATGCATGAGTGCATAAATAAGTTGTTGGGTCAGCATCAGAATCCCGATGAGGAAAACATTGAAGCCTTGTGCACATTGATGAGCACAATCGGGGAGATGATAGATCACCCCAAGGCAAAGAATCATATGGATGCATAGTTTGTTAATATGGCACAATTATCCAATAATATGAAACTTTCTTCCAGGGTCAGATTCATGCTCAAAGATGCTATTGATCTGAGAAAGAACAAATGGCAACAGAGGAGGAAAGTTGAATGTTAGTTTGCATTTTATGCATATTTTTCATATATTTCCTTTCTTCTTTTATTGGTATTTGAGTTTAAATAATAGATATTTATTATAATTTTTATTTTGATAGGTGAAATTTCAAAAAAGAAGAAAAAGGAAGAAAAAGATGGAGAAAAAGAAGAAAGAGAAAAGGAGAAGCAAAACACGTTATTTTTCAAAGAGAGGAAGAAAATAATCCTATTTTTAAGGAGTCTTTCATGTTTTTTAGGAGTTTTATTAGTGTTTTATCTTAGTAAGGAATTAATTTCCTAATTCTATTAGAATTAGAGTCTTATTTTGGTAGAAATCCTTTTTGGCTAGATTTCTTTTATTATTAAAAGCTGGAATAATTATTTCTCATACGACTTTTCTTATACTACTCGTTATTTTCATGGAGAGGAGAAGAAATCTCTGGGTTTTCTCTCTTTCAAGATGTATTGCTAAAGACTTTATTTATAGCCAAAAATTATTGAAGTTTTGATTCTATAAAAGTTGTGATATCTAATTTATGTTTATTCCTTCTTTGTTATTGAGTATTTGCATATTTTCTGTGTTTGTTGATATTTTTATTTTGATTAATTGAATAATAAGGGTCCGTTATTTGATTGTTGGAATAGTATATAGCCATTTAGAATCCCAAATTCGTTCTTGTTTGGTCAATTCTAATATTTGTGGCAGTTAATAACGTTGATTATAGACAAGTTTTTTATTGTTGTTATGGGAATATGTGATCTACTCTAAATGAACCGAGCTTCTAAGTTTGTTGGTTAGAATTGGTGTTTCTCTATTTCTTAAAGCTATTGTTAAATTAAATCCTAAGAGGTTATTTAGGGTTGTTTAATCAATAAGAGAAGTAATCAAAGAGTTTGTTTTGGTTATCGATAAATTAAGGAGAAATTAGGTTGTTAGAGCTTGTTAATAATTATAACCAATTTATTCATGAACATTGAAGTATCTTTGCATCAAGAATCAACTCTTGGAATTAAAACGGAGATAACTCCTTAGGTTAGAATCTCACCATCTATTGAATTAGTTTACTTGTTTAATTTTACTTTTCTTAATTTTTAGTAATTTTTAGTTTAATCAATTATAAAAAAATCCTCCCTCTTTATTTTAATTTTAGTAATTTGAGAAATAATCTGAACCAATCCCTGAGAATTCGACTCTGCTCACTACTATCTGCAAACTTAGGAGTAAGAATTATTTTTGTAGGTTCGACACCTAACATTGAACAAATGTAATTTTGGGCCTTAAATGCATGCCCCGTTTAGTTCATTACTGATCACGTGCAAGGAATGTGACCAAGCTAATGGTTTTCGTCAGATTTTTGGTGGTTGAAATTAAAAATGTCAAAAATGCATCCTATGGGACTAATTTTCCAAGTTTGTATATATCGGGACTTAAAATTGCAAAGGACTTGACCTATGGGCTGCACTTCTCCCAAATCCTTGGATATGTTTCATGAGTGAAGTATGAGGGTGTACCCATTTTGTCATTTAATATTTGAGATGACTAACCATTTCTTAATGTTACATTTCGATCATGAAAGGTAATATTTTGATAGAGCATTTACATTCTTGATATCTTTTCAATTGTTGTTCTTGTTACAGGAGCCTCAACAAACTGCTCGCCAACCTTTTGACGTGTACACAAAGCCATTTTCGCTATGATTATTTATACATATAAATATTTTCACAACAGAATTTATGTCTTTCTTCGTTTTCCTCTCTCTCTCTCTCTCCCTTCTTCATTTTTCGGGTTCGGGTAGTGTTGACTTTTCAGAAAGGTGGAGTGTTGTTCTTTGTTCTTAGAATGTGTATTTGTCATCTTCAATCACTAGAACACAATTTTTTTATTGATTTGATTTATGCAATGTTTTTTTACTTATGTTGTCTTGTGTTTTGATGCACTATTTGCCCACATCATTTTGTTAGCCCATCCTTGATACACAAAACTAATATGGTTTCAATTTTTGATAACTGGCTAATATTTCTAACAAGTAACAACCACCTCAAAGTTCTCAAATATGAACTTCTTCCTAATGTAGTATAAAACAGTTAGATGTTTTTGTGAAGAAGAAACATGTATGATTTACATTCAATAATAAATAAATGGAAAATTACACACATGCTCTTCAACTTAATGTGTGATTACAAAAAAAAATTTAATTTTTTGAAAATTACCAACACACCCCCTCAAGGGACGTTTGTAAGGTTTATAGGGGATAAAATTTGTAAGATTTTTTAAATACACAGGGGTGTAATTATAAGAATGCTATAATATGGGGGGATTTTATGTAATTTAAAAAAATGCAAGGGCATTTTTGGTCATCATACAATAAATGTGGGGCCTGTGTCTAATTTTCCCATAAATATATTGTAATTTGTTTTATTTTTATTTTTTTGAAAGAGCCAAACACTAAAAACACTTATTTAAAATGTCAATTTTGAAAAATTCATCCCACAAATGGATTTATTTTTGAAAAATTCATCCTACAAATAGATTTATTAATTGAGATGTGGATCCAGACGCATCCATTAACCGTCACATTTGTGGTTTATAAACGAAATTGATTGTTTATAGTCATATTTTTTCCATCACCAAACTTATGGTTATACACTTATGGATGTATTGCATCATGACAGTCTTTTTAGTGAAATTATTCTTCCCATTCTCTGTATATTTTACTCCATCTCAGATCTCATTCATTGTTATGGTTTCATTTTATTGCTTGTATTGGACAATAAAAATTCGATATTTAATACAAATTAGTATTTTATGAATTTTTACTATGGTAAAAAAATCAGTTAAAACGATGGAAACGGGAAATGAATGAACTAGTACTTCTACGGGTAAAATACGAATAAAAATGAATTATTCGAAAATAAAAATACTACTTATTTTTTAATTATTTTGTAAGGTATATAACTCGTACTTGCTATTATATTATGAAAAGATATTTTTTATGAGCCACTAAATGAAAATAATTAATATTTGGATAAGTTATTAATCCTTATGTGATCATATATGTTAACCGTCCGTAACAACAGGGAATCGAACAAATAATATAGTGAAAGTAAGATCGTCTCCACAGGGAAGGTTATCAAGTACTAAACAAAGTTTATCTTATTATTTAGACTATCGATTATCAAAGATTTGAGATTTTAACTAATTAAAAGCAGAAATTTATAAAAACAGAATTAATTATAAATAATTAACACAAATATAATTAAAACGAATAATCAATTAACGAAAGGCCTAGGGATTAAGATTTCATCAAGGTATTTCTATGGATTATTGACTTTCAATGGATTATCATTCTTGTTTAAATAAAAGACCCAATTTCCTTAAATACATGAATACTCTCCCGAGATCTTCATGAGTACCCACCAAAATTAATTAACGTCACTCCCATGATCAAAAACTAATTTAGATGAATCCATTAAGTTCTATGAATATTGTTTAACTAGTCTCATGCAAAATTACCAATATCCCTATTAAGCAATTTACACATGTCTATTAAATTTGAACTGATAAACTAATTCACCTCCCGGTACTTCTTAATTCATCTTAAATCATACAATTGGTGATCAAGCAATTACAAGCATTAAACGCTCATTAATAGATAAACCAAACAAGAAATCATATCCATAAATCATCAATAATCCAAATCAATACACAAGACTACATCTTAAACCCTATAAAATAATTTAGCTATGCATAATTAAAGAAAAACAAGAAATAAATTGCATAAACATAAAGTTACTCATGTTCAACAATGAAGGATTGGAAGAATACAACTTGAGAAGATGAAGCTTTTCTCCAAGAACTCTTCTCCAAGAACTCTCTAAGATCTATTTTCTCTCTCTAAAAGTCTTCAAGATCTACTTTTTTTCAAGAATAATTCCTCTTCCACCTCACTCTAGCCTATAAAACGTTTTTGCCACTTTTTTTTTTACTAAAAAAGGAGTCTTAGATACATAAATTATGTTCATCCAAGTCATAAAATCGGCCCACAAAAATATAAAAATCCGCAGCTGCACAACTGTGCAGAATATCTGCACAACTGTGCAGTCTGCCTGTGCAGAATTTTTTTCTCTTCATTTTTCTTCAACGAAACATTCTCGTTTGGCATTTCTAATGCATTTTTTCACATCCTCTTGGATAGCCTTCATTATTCTCGTAATAAATACTCCTTCAACTCATCAAAATCATCGTTTTTATGCCTACAAAAGCATTGAAACGACTTAGAAATCAAAATACGTAAATTAGGCTAAAAATAAAGGAAAAGACTAACAACAAGGCATAAAATAAAGATAAATGTGAGGTAAATTATAATGAAAATATGTAAACTATGAGACCTAACAATATAATATTCAATAAATAATTTTAATATTTTTAATTTAATATTCAATTTTGAATAATAATATTTTTTTGGCCTAACGTAGAGTATTATTCGACAAGTATAATACTTGACATGTAAAATACGTGTACTAAATGGTTCAACTAAAATACATAAGTATATGTTCAAAAATGCACATCAGAAACAAAAGTATTTTTCAATTATACATATATACATATATTATTTGGGTATAATACGAGTTTAACTATCAGAAGCTCATACTATGTTTCTTTTGGATCATCAATTTCTGAAGGTTTGGTTATAGCAAGTCAATTACTTTTAACGGAAAAAATACTACCCCCAACCCCACTAAAATAAATTTTTGTATCTAAAAAATCAATCAAAATATTTTTCAGTCTCAAAAATTCATTCTATAAACTTTTCATTTCAAACAACCCAAAAGTTAGGATTAACAATTCTTTGGACTAAATTACCCTTCATTTATTAAGTGAATAATTGATCAATGGATTTTTTATATCGAAATTGTTTTATTTAAAATTTTTCAAATTGATAGATTATTTAATACGGATTTTGTTTTTCAATAAGAAATATTTTAAATATTTTTATATAATTTATTTTTAATTTTAATATGGTAAGTATCTAAAAAAATATTTTTAAATTTTTTAAAAAGATTAAAAAAATCTAAAGTTTAAGATTAATTTCATAATTAGTACGATTATCAATATAAAAGTTCTAAATAAATAAATTTCTACACAAAACTACAATTGATTAATTTTTAATTTAGAATGCTAAGGCCGATTAAGTCCATAAGTTTATTAACCCTAAATGTTGAGGGTCTTGAAATGAAAAATTGGTGGAATAGACCCTTTAGATTGAAAAATATTTTCATAGGTTTTTTGGATATTAAAATTTATTTTAGAAGGGTTTTAATAATTTTTCCTACTTTTAATTACGTTGCTGAAAAAAACATTAGTGGCTTGACGATTAACTTTTGGTTATCATATCCAACACATAAAGCATATGACAAACTTGTAACTATATGTTATTATCATGGTAAGTGTTAAAAAAGAAAAGAAAAATCAAGTTCTATCACAAACTAGAGTGAAAGACTAAAGTTGAAGATATTGAAATGTTAAGTTTTATGTCCACGTAGTTTGGAAATTGAACCTAACCCTTAACTATAGTTGATGGAATGTGCTTCAGAGTTTTAAGAGTTTGAAACGAATTTTCTATCCCACAATTATGTTTAAGAGGAAATAAACAATTGTTACTTGGTTCCAAATTATAATAATCCTAGATAATTATATGTACAATTATAAGAAATTAAAGTGTCTTATGAACTCACATAAATTAATTAATTTTATTGATGAAAAATACGTGACAATATTTAAAACTTGATATGGAATAAGATTTCATATTGAGAGTAAATTTATGATTATAATATCATCACTCCATTATAATGATGAATTTGATTGAGAATTTACTGAATACTAATCATACTTTCTTTCTATCACTTATTACTAACATAATATGAATGTAAAGTGCCTACGATCTTTTAAGAATAAACATGAAGTTAGCAAAATTTACATTTTTTATAATTATCAAAATATATATGTTTGTCTGTTTGCGATCTTCCAAGAATAAACGCGAAGTTATCAAAATATACGATTTTTTTTAATTATCAAAATATATATGCTTGTTTGTTACATGATTTTATACATGCACAACAAACGCATATAATCCATCCCAATTTTACAGTTTTGAAACTCTTTTGTATAGATTCTGTATATAGATAAAATAAAATACGAAATAAATAACCATTTTACTAGAGTAACATAATCGGTAAAAGATACCTTCTCCTCTGAGCACTCATATACCTTAACCACATGACAGGTTAGTTTGTCACACTACAAAGCACGGACACTCCAAAAAATCACCCCGTGCGGTGTCGTACGCGTTCTGACACCGACACGGCGCCGACACGCCCCCGACACGTGTCAGACACGGCTATTCCCGTGTCCCCACTTTAAAAATTAAAAAATTAATTGGACACCGTGTCGGACACGCCTGTGGCCGTGTCCGACACGGTTGGGACACGTTTGGCCCTTTTTAAAACATGGTGAAACTTTGGGGGGGTGAAAATGTAAATATAACCTACCATTTTAATTAGCAAAGGCAAGGCAACAGCAGCAACACGCGCAAAAAACATAAACAAACGATCTCCTCTCCTCTCAATCTCATCCTCTCTTGTTCTCCGCCGGTCGCCTTCGTCGTCGTCGTCGTCCATCTCCATCACCGTCGATCGTCTCTATCGGCAACCACAAAATGTGGGATGTGGGTGGAGATGGTTTTGAGTCAAGTGATGATGTTGGAATTTTAGAAATTGCGAATCTCTCACTTGATGAACAGAATTGGAGAATGATTTGTTTGTGGATGAAAGTGGTGAAGCACTTCACAATGATTCTGAAGTTTTTCCAAATGTGGAAGATTAGACTATTTTTATTTGCATTATTTGTATGACGATTGACGTTCATATTTAGTTAATGTTTATATTTTTATTTTGCATTTGTTATTGATAAGTAGACAATAGTTGAATTATTTGCAATATACATAATTTTACGAAAAAACAAGTAAAATACAAATTTATATATAATATATATATATATATATATATAATTGGATAGTCGTGTCGTGTCATGCATTTTTTAAAAAATGCCGTTCCCCGTGTCCGTGTCGTGTCGTTCCCCGTTCCTCATGTCCGTGTCGGTGCATCATAGTTGTCACACCAACAAAACAAAAATAAGATATTTCAAACACAAAATAGAATAAAGTAAACACAAATAAAACAAAATAGAGTAAAGTAACCCCATTCTAATTACTAAGGGTGCGTTTGGCCTAGTGATTAAAAAAATAAAATTTGCGTCTAGAGTTCAAGTGCTATTTTTATGGCTGTTTGACTCCCTTTTCTATAATCTATTTCAGACATTTTTATGTTATAAAACCATCATTTTGAAAAAGTTGAAAATCGCAATATTTATCATAATTAATTTTGCAATAATCAATTATGCAAAAGCTGGTCAAACTCGTAAATTACAATATATATAAAGTAAATAGGTAATTATTAGATAATACTCATCAATAAAGTTGTAGTTAACAGATTCTGTTAGCTTAGACAGTAAGCTTTGTAATTCCGTTTAAGGCAGTCCATAAATAGACTTGCCCTTTGTAAATCTCATTAAGAAGTTTTCAGTTTACATTTCAATGAATCAGAGTTCATATCATCTTCAATCTTTTATGCTATCTTGAATTCTAACATGAAATCACAAAAATCTTTCATTGATTGCCCAATCGCCGTTTAGATTCTTTCCTTTTTTTCTTAAATGCGTTGAAAAATCATTGTTTTTTGTTGCTTGATTTGATCGGTCGATCTCTGTGGGGTAAAAAAATTACTCTAAATTCCTGGAAAAATCGGTTTTTTCTTCAAGAGTAGAACTTATGTCCCATAATCCATCAAGAGCTGAGAGGAGCGAGTACAAGAAAAACGGCCGATCCAGTAGCTTCAATCAGCAGCGCCACTTCTCCGGCGGCGCCTCCACTAAGGGCGGTGGCGGTGGCTCCGCGCGGTCCAACCGCAGGTGCGCATTTTGTGTGAATTAAATTAACTTATGTACAACCTAGGGTTTGTGTGTGGTGAGTTTTGATTATGGATGATGAATTGCATTTTTGTTGTGTTTTCTTCTTCTGAGACGCAGTTTTAAGAAAAAGAATAGCAATGCACAACAAGGATGGCAGTCCAGTGGAAGAACCCCTAATGTAGATTCTAGTAATTCGTCTGCGGCACGTGATGTACAGAATGGCGCTCATCAAGAGCGGCAGACTCATAGTACGTGGTTACATCTTTCTTTCTTTGGGTTGGAGGGTCGGGGTTGAGGGTGACGATGCTCTTGATTCTCAGAAAACAATCCACTTTCTTTTAGGGTGTAAGTTTTGAAATCTAAATAGGTACTTGCCCAAGAAAATTCTGCTTAGTTGGGGCAAGTATTATCACTTAAAGTGAATCTTTTAGAAATTTATGAGCAAACTGATTTGTCTTTTTTCTTATTCACTATTCATATTTTGTTTTTCTGATAAACTGTTATAGGAGTACCTGACACACCAGTCACGAGTACATCTTGTAATGTCAAGCCGGCGGATGCCTTAAGTCAAAAAATCACCCAAGCTGTTCCCAGTGCTCTACCATCTAATGTTGCTAATGCTAGTTCGGTGTCCAAGGCCCCTACAACACCTGCAAGATGTATGGCATTTTTTTATTATTAGCGATGATATTTATAATGTTTGCTGGTATATCATTGTCATAGTGATGACAGTATCTTCTGTCTAAAACTGCAATTTATAATTTCTACTGTTTTGTATTTCTTAGCTCCAGGAGATGCATCTAACTCCTTTCCCCTGCAGTTTGGGTCCATAAGTCCTGGTTTTGTTAATGGAATGCAGGTATGTCACAATTGCATGAAGTGTGAAATATCACCCAATCTCCCATTCTATTTTCTCTTGTTAGACTTTGGTATTTAATAATAGAAGGGTGCATTTTCAATTTGTTTGTAGACCACCAAATTTGGATGAGCAGAAAAAAGATCAGGTTTGTGAAATCTCTTTCTGTGATCCTTTTGTTGAATAATGGAACAAAAAGGACAATGGTTCCATTAATAAGAAGAACCTTAGGAAATACATTAATTCTTCATTTCTCTCTTTTCCCTCTGGTTATCCATATATAAAACCTGAAAGATATTCTCCTTTCGTGCCTTATGCTCGACCAAATTAAGTCTGAATGTTTGCTTACTACATATTTGTTATTAAATTCTTATTGCCAACATTTACAGTTGTGACATTGTATTTTCTTTGTCATGATAATTGCCTGAATAATATATAATTTTGAGCCGATAACCACCTTTAAGCATAAATTTTTCATTTATTAGTGGGTCCGTTGGTTAGTAACACTCAAGATTACTTTTTTTACTGGCCTTGCAGATTGTGTTACTGACAACAGTTATTATATTTGTGTTCAATTACCTAATAATGATATTTTGACTTCATGATTTTATTTTTGACAGGCACGCCGTGGTGCTTTAAGGGCCACTTCTGCAATGCCAATCACATCCATTCCTAAGCAGCATTTGCCGAAAAAGGATGCAGGGATTCATGATCAACCCAATGCTGGTGAAGCTCAGCCAGCGTACAAATCTAAGAGGGAAACCTTAGTTTCAGCTGCACCACCTGTGATTCAAAGTCGGAAGCCTTCGCTTCATCCGATCCACGGTATGCCCATGCAACTGCCAGTCCACCAGCCACAGGTTCCTGTTCAATTTGGTATTCCAAATCCTCAAATTCACTCTCAGGCCATGCCAGGAACGTCATTGCCAATGCCAATGCCAATGCCAATGCCCTTACCTATAGGAAGTCCACCGCAGCATTCAATGTTTCCAGGTCTCCAGCCACATCCAATGCAGTCTCAAGTAATGATGCATCAGGGACAGAGCTTGAATTTTTCTTCACAAATGGGTCATCAGCTATCTCCTCAATTGGGTAACATGGGAATGAATATGGCACCACAGTTTCCTCAGCAGTCGGCTGTAAAATATAGTGCTTCTCGTAAAGCTGTGAAGATTACTTATCCAGATACTAATGAAGAGTTGAGGCTGGATGGCTCACCCGGTCCAAGATCGCATCCTAATGTGCCACCTCAATCACAGCATATTCCTTCATTTCCTCCTAATATTCCGATGAATTTCTATCCCAATTCTTACAATGCAAATTCACTCTTTTATTCTGCCGCGAGCTCTGTTCCTCACGCTCAGACACCTGTCCAGTATGCTGGGGGCATCCTCTCTGGGCCAATGCAGCCACTTGGTCCTGAGGACAGCTTGCAAAGAAATAATTCGGATTCTGTTGAGTGGCAACGTGGAACTGGCTTTCAGAAGGATTTGTTGCCGTATCCTCAGACACCAATGCCAGTAATACACAAAGCTGAAAAGAAATATGAAATAGGTAGAGTTGCTGACGAGGAAGAAGCGAAGCAGAGGCAGTTGAAGGGAATTTTGAACAAGCTTAAGCAGTTGAAAATTTTGAACAAGCTTACCCCTCAAAATTTTGAAAAACTGTTTGAACAAGTTAAACAAGTGAACATAGATACTGTTGTTACACTCTGTGGGGTGGTCTCACAGATTTTTGATAAAGCTTTAATGGAGCCTACCTTCTGCTTTCACCTTGCTGCAGTTTTGCCTGTTCTCACTGTGGACAGTCAAAGAATCACCTTCAGGCTGTTGCTCCTGAACAAATGCCAGGAAGAATTTGAGAGGGGAGAAAGAGAGGAAGAGGAGGCAAATAAAGCTGAGGAAGAAGGTGAAGTTAAACAGACAGCAGAAGAGAGGGAGGAAAAGAGACTCCAAGCCCGAAGGCGCTTAGGTAATATTAGACTCATTGGGGAACTGTACAAGAAGAGAATGTTGACTGAGAGAATAATGCATGAGTGCATAAATAAGTTGTTGGGTCAGCATCAGAATCCCGATGAGGAAAACATTGAAGCCTTGTGCACATTGATGAGCACAATCGGGGAGATGATAGATCACCCCAAGGCAAAGAATCATATGGATGCATATTTTGTTAATATGGCACAATTATCCAATAATATGAAACTTTCTTCCAGGGTCAGATTCATGCTCAAAGATGCTATTGATCTGAGAAAGAACAAATGGCAACAGAGGAGGAAAGTTGAATGTTAGTGTGCATTTTATGCATATTTTTCATATATTTTCTTTCTTTTTTTATTGGTATTTGAGTTTAAATAATAGATATTTATTATGATTTTTATTTTGATAGGTGAAATTTCAAAGAAGAAGAAAAAGGAAGAAAAAGATGAAGAAAAAGAAGAAAGAGAAAAGGAGAAGCAAAACAAGTTATTTTTAAAAGAGAGGAAGAGAATAATCTTATTTTTTAGGAGTCTTTTCTATTTTTTAGGAGTCTTATTAGTGTTTTATTTTAGTAAGGAATTAATTTCCTAGAGCCTTATTTTGGTAGAAATTTTTTTTGGTTAGATTTCTTTTATTATTAATAGTTAGAATAATTATTTCTACTACAACTTTTCATTCTACACGTTATTTTCGTGGATGTTTTTCTTGAAAGATGTATTGCTAAAGACTTTATTTCTAGCTAAGGATTATTGAAGTTTTGATTCTACAAAAGTTGTGATATCTAATTTATGTTTATTCCTTCTTTGGTCTCGAGTATTTGCATATTTTTTGTGTTTGTTGATATTATTATTTTGATTAATTGAATAATAAAGGTCCGTTATTTGATTGTCGGAATAGTATATAGCCATTTAGAATCCCAAATCCGTAATTGTTTGGTCAATTCTAATATTTGTGGCAGTTAATAATGTTGATTATGGATAAGTTTTTTATTGTTTTTATGGGAATATGTGATCTAATCTAAATGAAACGAGTTTGCGAGTTTGTCGGTTAGAATTGGTGTTTCTCTATTTCTTAATGTTATTGTTAAATTAAATTCTAAAAGCTTATTTAGGGTTGTTTAATTAAGAGAAGTAATCAAAGAGCTTGTTTAATTAGGGTTGTTTATTTAGGGTTATTTAGAGCTTGTTAATAACTATAGCCAATTTATTCATGAACATTGAAGTATCTTTGCATCAAGGATCAACTCTTGGAATCAAAACAGAGATAACTTCTTAGGCTAGAATCTCACCATCTATTGAATTAGTTTACTTGTTTAATTTTACTTTTCTTAATTTTTAGTTTATTTTTAGTAATTTTTAGTTTAATCAATTATAAAAAATCATCCCTCTTTATTTTAATTTTAGTAATTTGAGAAATAATCTGAATCAATCCCTCAGGATTCGACCCTACTCACTACTATTTGCAAATTTAGGAGTAGGAATTATTTTTGTAGGTTCGACACCTAACATTGAACAAATGGAATTTTGGGCCTTAAATGTATGCCCCGTTTAGTTCATTACTGATCACGTGCAAGGAATGTGACCAAGCTAACGGTTTTTGTCAAATTTTTGGTGGTGGAGATTAAAAATGTCAAAAATGCATCCTATGAGACTAATTTTCCAAGTATGTATATATCGGGACTTAAAATTGCAAAGGACTTATCCCATGGGCTGCACTTCTCCCAAATCTTTGGATATGTTTCATGAGCGAAGTATGAAGGTGTACCCATTTTGTCATTTAATACTTGAGATGACTAAACATTTCTTAATGTTACATTTCGATCATGAAAGGTAATATTTTGATAAAGCATTTACATTCCTGATATCTTTTCAATTGTTGTTCTTGTTATAGGAGCCTCAACAAACTGCTTGCCAACCTTTTGACGTGTACACAAAGTCGTTTTCGCTATGATTATTTATGTGTATAAATATTTTCACAACAGGATTTATGTCAATTCTTCGTCTTCCTCTCTCTCTCTCTTTTTTATTTTTTGGGTTCGGGTAGTGTTGATTTTTCAGAATGGTGGAGTGTTGTTCTTTGTTCTTAGAATGTGTATTTGTCATCTGCAATCACTAGAACACAATCTCCTTATTGATTTGATTTATGCAATATTTTTTTTACTTATGTTGTCTTGTTTTTTTGATGCACTATTTACCCACATCATTTTGTTAGCACATCCTTGATACACAAAACTAATATGGTTTCAATTTTCGATAACTGGCTAATATTTCTAACAAGTAACAACCACCTCAGAGTTCTCAAATATGATTCTTCCAAATGTAGTATGAAACATTTGCATGTTTATGTTGAGAAGAAACATGTATGATTTACATTCAATAAAAAATAAATGGAAAATTACACAAGTATTCTTTCACTTATTGTGTGATTACAAAAAAAACTCTAATTTTTTGAAAATTATCAACACACCCCTTCAAGGGACATTTGTAAGGGTCCGTTATTTGATTGTCGGAATAGTATATAGCCATTTAGAATCCCAAATCCGTAGTTATTTGGTCAATTCTAATATTTGTGGCAGTTAATAACGTTGATTATGGACAAGTTTTTTATTGTTGTTATGGGAATATGTGATCTAATCTAAATGAAACGAGCTTGCGAGTTTGTTGGTTAGAATTGGCGTTTCTCTATTTCTTAATGTTATTGTTAAATTAAATCCTAAGAGCTTATTTAGGGTTGTTTAATCAATAAGAGAAGTAATCAAAGAGCTTATTTTGGTTATCGACAAATTAAGGAGAAACTGGGTTATTAGAGCTTGTAATAACTATAGTCAATTTATTCATGAATATTGAAGTATCTTTGCATCAAGGATCAACTCTTGGAATCAAAACGGAGATAACTCCTTAGGCTAGAATCTCATCATCTATTGAATTAGTTTACTTGTTTAATTTTAGTTTTCTTAATTTTTAGTTTAATCAATTATAATAAATCCCCCCTCTTTATTTTAATTTTAGTAATATGAGAAATAATCTGAACCAATCCCTGAGGATTTGACCCTGCTCACTACTATTTGCAAATTTAGGAGTAAGAATTATTTTTGTAGGTTCGACACCTAACATTGAACAAATGGAATTTTGGGCCTTAAATGTATGCCCTGTTTAGTTCATTACTGATCACGTGCAAGAAATGTGACCAAGCTAACGGTTTTTGTCAAATTTTTGGTGGTTGAGATTAAAAATGTCAAAAATGCATTCTATGAGACTAATTTTCCAAATATGTATATATCGGGACTTAAAATTGCAAAGGACTTATCCTATGGGCTGCACTACTCCCAGATCTTTGGATATGTTTCATGAGCGAAGTATGAGGGTGTACCCATTTTGTCATTTAATACTTGAGATACTAAGGCTATGTATGGTTCGGTTTTTTGAGTAGTTGGATCATCAGAAAATGAAAATGCACACTCCAATGTAAATTCTACAGAAAATACTCAAATTTTAAATCCTACTACACATTCCCCATATAACTACTCATCATTTTATCAATTCAATCACTTCATTCTCTCTCTTCATTAATTACATAATTCAACTATCCAACACATTCTCTTTTTTACCTTATCAAAAATAAAATATTATTCTAATTTTTTCTCCTATCGTCATTACATATATAACTAATTCAATCAAGTTTATATCACATCTACACAATTTCCAAACATTTCTCAAAAACACATCCAAACAAACAAAAAAAATTAATATTTTCACACGAATTTCTATAATGCACATTTTCCAATAAAAACTCAAAATTCATTTTCGAAAACACAACCATACTGAGCCTAAACATTTCTTAATGTTACATTTCGATCATGAAAGGTAATATTTTGATAAAGCATTTACATTCCTGTTATCTTTTCAATTGTTGTTCTTGTTACAAGAGCCTCAACAAACTGCTTGCCAACCTTTTGACGTGTACACAAAGTCGTTTTTGCTATGATTATTTATGCGTATAAGTATTTTCACAACATAAATCAGTATTTATGTCAGTTCTTCGTTTTCCTCTCTCTCTCTCTTCATTTTTTGGGTTCGGGTAGTGTTGATTTTTCAGAATGGTGGAGTGTTGTTCTTTGTTCTTAGAATGTGTATTTGTCATCTGCGATCACTAGAACACAATCTTCTTATTGATTTGATTTATGCAATGTTTTTTTTTTACTTATGTTACCTTGTTTTTTTGATGCACTATTTGCCCACATAATTTTGTTAGCACATCCTTGATACACAAAACTAATATGGTTTCAATTTTTGATAACTGGCTAATATTTCTAACAAGTAACAACCACCTCAGAGTTCTCAAATATGAACTTCTTCCAAATGTAGTATGAAACATTTGCATGTTTATGTTGAGAAGAAACATGTATGATTTACATTCAATAAAAAATAAATGGAAAATTACACACATATTCTTTCACTTATTGTGTGATTACAAAAGAAACTCTAATTTTTTGAAAATTATCAACACACCCTTTCAAGGGACATTTGTAAGGTTTATAGAGGATAACATTGTAAGATTCTTTAAATACATAGGGGTGTAATTGTAAGAATGCTATAATATGGGGGGATTTTATGTAATTTTGAGTAGTTTTGGTAATTAAACAATAAGTGTGGGGCCTGTGTCTAATTTTCCCATAAATATATTGTAATTTGTTTTAATTTTTTTTGAAAATGCTAAACACTTTACATTTCTAAAATCACTTGTTTGAAATGTTAAATTTGAAAAATTCATCCTACGAATAGATTTATTAATTGACAAGTGGATCCAGACACATCCATTAACCGAGACATTGGTGGTTTATAAACGAAATTGATTCTTTATATTCATATTTTTTCCATCACCAAACTTATGGTTATACACTTATTGTATTGCATCATGACAGTATTTTTAGTGAAATTATTCTTCCAATTGTCTTTATATTTTACTCCATCTCACATCTCATTCATTGTTATGGTTTCATTTTATTGCTTGTATTGGACAACAAAAAATCAATATTTAATACGTATGAGTATTTTATAATTTTTTATTATGGTAAAAAAATCGGTTAAAACAATGGAAACGGGAAATGGATGAATTAGTACTTCTACGGGTAAAATACGAATAAAAATGAATTATTCGAAAATAAAAATATGTCTTATTTTTTAATTAATTTGTAAGGTATATAACTTGTCCTTTCTTTTATATTATGAAAAAGATATTTTGTATGAGCCACTAGTTGACAATAATTAATATTTTGATAAGTTATTAATCCTTATGTGATCATATAATATTCAATAAATAATTTTAATATTTTTAATTTAATATTCAATTTTGAATAATAATAATTTTTTTGGCCTTTAGGTAGAGTATTATTTGACAAGTGTAATACTTGATATGTAAAATACGTGTACTAAATGGTTCAACTAAAATACATGAGTATATGTTCAAAAATGCACACCAAAAACAAAAATATGTTTCAATTATTTGTACATATATATATTATTATGGTATAATACGAGTTTTAACTATCAGAAGCTCATACTATGTTTCTTTTGGATCATCAATTTCTGAAAGTTTGGCTATAGCAAGTCAATTACTTTTAACGGAAAAATACCAAAACCCCCGAAATAAAAATTTGTATCCAAAAAATCAATCAAAATATTTTTCAGTCTCAAAAACTCATTCTATAAACTTTTCATTCCAAAAACCCAAAAGTTAGGATTAACAATTTTTTGGACTAAATTACCCTTCATTTGTTAAGTGAATAATTGATCAATGAATTTTTTCTATCGAAATTGTTTTATTTTAAAATTTTAAAATTTATAAATCATATAATACAGATTTTGTTTTTCAATAAGAAATATTTTAAATATTTTTATAAAATTTATTTTTAATTTTATTATGGTAATTTTCTAAAAAAAATATTTTTAAAACTTTTAAAAAGATTAAAAAAATCTGAAAATTTAAGATTAAATTCATAATTAGTACAATTATCAATATAAAAGTTTCAAATATATAAATTTCTACACAAAACTACAATTGATTTAGTGAGTGTTCGCATGAAGTGGGACAAACCTCTAATGTCTTCTCCTATCTTAAGTCTAAGTTTTTGCGATCTAGGCCTTTGGTTTTAGCATTTAGGAATGTTTCAACCCCAGCTAGAAAGGTTAGCATGCTAAGCACGGTTAAGTCCATAAGTTTATTAACCCTAAATGTTGAGGGTCATTAAATGAAAAATTGGTGGAATAGGCTTTTTAGATTGACAAATATTTTCATAGATTTTTTCGATATTAAAATTTATTTTAAAAGGGTTTTAATAATTTTTTCTACTTTTAATTACATTGCTCCGAAAAACAGTTAGTGGCTTGACGATTAACTTTTGATTATTATATCCAACACATAAAGCCTATAACAAACTTGTGAGTTGTAACTATATGTTATTATCAAGGTAAGTGTTAAAAAAGGAAAGAAAAATCAAGTTCTATCACAAACTAGAGTGAAAGACTAAAATTGAAGATATTGAAATGTGTAAGTTCTATGTCCACGTAGTTTAGAAATTGAACTCAACCCTTAACTATAGTTGATGGAATGTGCGATGAGAGTCTTAAGAGTCTGAAACAGATCTTCCATCCCACAATTATGTTTAAGTGGAAATAAACAATTGTTATCTGGTTCCAAATTATAATAATCCTAAATAATTATATGTACAATTCTAAGAAATTAAAGTGTGTTATGAACTCTCATAGATTAATTAATATATCGATGACAAATACGTGATATTATTTAAAAGTTTATCTGGAATAAAATTTCATATTGAAAGTAAATTTATGATTATAATATCATCACTCCATTATAAAGACACTCCATTATAAAGATGAATTTGATTGAGAATTTACTGAATACTAATCATACTTTCTTTCTATTACTTATTACTAACATAACATATGAACGTGGAAAGTGCCTACGATCTAAGAATAAATATGAAGTTAGCAAAATATACATTTTTTTTTATAATTATCAAAATATATATGTTTGTCTGTTTGCGATCTTCCAAGAATAAACCCGAAGTTATCAAAATATACTTTTTTTCTTTTACAATTATCAAAATATATATGCTTGCTTGTTACTTGATTTTATACATGCACAACAAACGCATATAATCCATCCCAATTTTATAGTTTTGAAACTCTTTTGTATAGGTTCTATATATAGATAAAATAAAATATGAAATGAATAACCATTTTACTAGAGTAACATAATCGGTAAAAGATACCATCTCCTCTGAGCACTCATATACCTTAACCACATGATAGGTTAGTTTGTTACGCCAACAAAACAAAAATAAGATATTTCAAACACAAAACAGAACAAGGTAAACACAAATAAAACAAAATAGAATAAAGTAACACAATTCTAATTACCAATGGTGCGTTTGGCCCAATGGTTGAAAAATTAAAATTTGCGTCTAGAGTCTAAATGTTATTTGACCCTCTTTTCTATAATTTATTTTGGACATTTTTATGTTACAAAACCATCATTTTGAAAATACTGGAAATCTTAGGCTCTGTTTGGATGTGTTCTCGTTTCATTTTCAACCGTTATTTCTTAAAATGTATGGGGGGAATGAGTTTTTTGATTTTTGTGTGAAAATATATGCATGTTTGGTTGTGTTTCTGAAATTTGTTGGAATTGATGATGTATAGAATTATTGAGTTAGTTAAAAATAATGATTATGTGAATAATATATATAAAAGAATAAGTAATAATATATTGATTAAATATATTTATAAGTAAAAATGATAAAAATCGATCCCAAAAAGATCATTAAAAATATTTAAAATGAGTCTCAACATGTGCATGTACCTATGAAGGTTAAAAATATATATTTTACTTAAATATAGCACCACAATTGTTATCGAAAATGTGGACTTTTAGAAGGAGATGTGAGAGAAAGAAAAATGTGAGTGTGATTTGATAAAGAAAAATATAGTTATTGGAGAATGTGAAAGTGAAAATAAAAATAAGTGTATTTTCAGATGAGAATGATGCAAAGTGTGTATTTTTATTTTTAAATGAGATTGAAAATGAAAATATGGGTTAGAAAACACAAACAAACATAGTCTTAACAGTTGTCATAATTAATTTCGTAAGAATCAATTATCCCATAATCAATTATACAAACGTTGAACTCATAAATTACAATATATATAAAGTAAATAGGTAATTATTAGATAATACTCATCAATAAAATTGATTATGATTATTTAATATTTCCCACATGCATAATTTAATTTTCCATCCTTAATTTACCTTAAAACACAAAATCACCACAGAGTACACTTTACTACTCCTCCCCCTTTCTTCATCTTCTTAATTCACCACATAGTACACTTTACTACTCCTTCTCCCCCTTTCTTCATCTTCTTCTTCCTCTCCTTTTCTCTCTCATATTACGTCGTCGTCTCGTCATGCTTCCCGCCATTCTTCTTCTCTCCAAGTAGAAACCCTAATTTACATCTCCACTCCAGGTAAAACAGTAATCGAAGTTAAAATTAATTACTGAATATCGCAAAAATCTTCCATTGATTGCCCAATCGCCGTTTAGATTCTTTCCTTTTTTTTTTCTTTTCCAAATGCGTTGAAAAATCATTGTTTTTTTTTGCTTGATTTGATTGGTCGATTTCTGTAGGGTTAAAGATTACTCTAAATTCCTGGAAAAATCGGTTTTTTCTTCAAAAGGTGAATTTATGTCCCATAATCCATCAAGAGCTGAGAGGAGCGAGTACAAGAAAACCGGTCGATCCGGTAGCTTCAATCAGCAGCGCCACTTCTCCGGCGGCGCCTCCACTAAGGGCGGTGGCGGTGGTGGTGGCGCCTCCTCCGCTCCGTCCAACCGCAGGTGCGCATTTTGCATGAATTTAATTAAAAACTAGGGTTTTATCTTTTTTGGATATGCGCATTGATCATGTACATATGCATGTGTTTATGTGTTTTGTCATTGACTGATGATGACGAAAGTGAGGGAGAGTGTTTTATTCACTTATGTACAACCTAGGGTTTGTGTGTGGTGTGTTTTGATTATGGATGATGAATTGCGTTTTTGTTGTGTTTTCGTCTTCTGAGACGCAGTTTTAAGAAGAATAATAGCAATGCACAACAAGGATGGCAGTCAAGTGGAAGAAGCCCTAATATAGATTCTAGTAATTCGTCTGCGGCACGTGATGTACAGAATGGCGCTCATCAAGAGCGGCAGACTCATAGTACGTGACCTGATTTTTTGTATTGTGGTTACATCTTTCTTTCTTTGGGTTGGAGGGTCGGGCTTGAGGGTGACGATGCTCTTGATTCTCGGAAAACAGTCGACTTTCTTTTATCTGCACACTTATGGTGTAAGTTTTGAAGTCTAAATAGGTACTTGCCCAAGAAAATTCTGCTTAGTTGGGGCAAGTATTATCACTTAAAGTAAATCTTCCAGAAATTTATGAGCAAACTGAAGCTGATTTGTCTTTTTTCTTATTCACTATTCATATTTTGTTTTTCTGATTAACTGTTTTTTTTTTCTTTGGTTCTTTTATCTTGTTATAGGATTACCTGACACACCAGTCACGAGTACATCTTCCAATGTCAAGCTGGAGGATGCCTTAAGTCAAAAAATCACCCAAGCTGTTCCCAGTGCTCCACCTTCAAATGTTTCAGCTGCACCTCCACCATCTGATGTTGCTAATGCTAGTTATGTGTCCAAGGCCCCTACAACACCTGCAAGAGGTATGGCATTTTTTTTTTTATTTTGAGGAAAACGTGTGGCATATTATATTAGCAATGATATTTATAATGTTTGCTGGTATATCATTGTCATAGTGATGACAGTATCTTCTGTCTAAAATTGCAATTGATGATTTCTACTGTTTTGTATTTCTTAGCTCCAGGAGATGCATCTAACTCCTTTCCCCTGCAGTTTGGGTCCATAAGTCCTGGTTTTGTTAATGGAATGCAGGTATGTCACAATTGCATGAAGTGTGAAATATCACCCTATCTCCCATTCTATTTTCTCTTGTTAGACTTTGGTATTTAATAATGGAAGGGTGCATTTTCAATTTGTTTGTAGATACCAGCTCGAACAAGCTCTGCACCACCAAATTTGGATGAGCAGAAAAAAGATCAGGTTTGTGAAATCTCTTTCTTTGATCCTTTTGTTGAATAATGGAACAAAAAGGACAATGGTTCCATTAATAAGAAGAACCTTAGGAAATACATTAATTCTTCATTTCTCTCTTTTCCCTCTGGTTATCCATATATAAAACCTGAAAGATATTCTCCTTTCGTGCCTTATGCTTGACCAAATTAAGTCTGAATGTTTGCTTACTACATATTTGTTATTAAATTCTTATTGTCAACATTTACAGTTGTGACATTGTATTTTCTTTGTCATGATAATTGCCTGAATAATATATAATTTTGAGCCGATAACCACCTTTAAGCATAAATTTTTCATTTATTAGTGGGTCCGTTGGTTAGTAACACTCAAGATTACTTTTTTTACTGGCCTTGCAGATTGTGTTACTGACAACAGTTATTATATTTGTGTTCAATTACCTAATAATGATATTTTGACTTCATGATTTTATTTTTGACAGGCACGCCGTGGTGCTTTAAGGGCCACTTCTGCAATGCCAATCCCATCCATTCCTAAGCAGCATTTACCGAAAAAGGATGCAGGGATTCATGATCAACCCAATGCTGGTGAAGCTCAGCCAGCGTACAAATCTAAGAGGGAAACCCTAGTTTCAGCTGCACCACCTGTGATTCAAAGTCAGAAGCCTTCGCTTCATCCTATCCATGGTATGCCCATGCAACTGCCATTTCACCAGCCACAGGTTCCTGTTCAATTTAGTGGTCCAAATCCTCAAATTCACTCTCAGGCCATGCCAGGAACGTCAATGCCAATGCCAATGCCAATGCCAATGCCAATGTCCTTACCTATAGGAAGTCCACCTCAGCATTCAATGTTTCCAGGTCTCCAGCCACATCCAATGCAGTCTCAAGTAATGATGCATCAGGGACAGAGCTTGAATTTTTCTTCACAAATGGGTCATCAGCTACCTCCTCAATTGGGTAACATGGGAATGAATATGGCACCACAGTTTCCTCAGCAGTCGGCTGTAAAATATAGTGCTTCTCGTAAAGCTGTGAAGATTACTCATCCAGATACTCATGAAGAGTTGAGGCTGGATGGCTCACCCGGTCCAAGATCGCATCCTAATTTGCCACCTCAATCACAGCATATTCCTTCATTTCCGCCTAATATTCCGATGAATTTCTATCCCAATTCTTACAATGCAAATTCACTCTTTTATTCTGCCGCGAGCTCTGTTCCTACTAATAGTACTCAGGCTCCGTCCACTTCTCAACCGCCAAGGGTCTTTAACCAGGTTATTTGAATGCTTTCTGTGAGATAATTGTTGCTATAATATGATGTTATTCAAATAAAACCCATGCCTTGGCGTGTCATGCACTGTATGGGTTGAGATGTTTGTTTTGTTTTTTTTTAACCCTGTCACCAAATTTTCTGCAGGTGACAGTCAAACCACCTGTTGGCTCTCGTGGGGAGAAAGAGCCATTGCCACCCATAAGTGGACTTTCTGTTGGAAAGACAGAGTCATTGAACCCTTCCAGGTTACATGGGGAAGAGTCGGTTCGTCATCATAAGGAAATTGAGCCACCATCATTGAGCTCTGTGTCACAGTCAAAGCCTGTTTTAGGAACGTCATCTGCATCTGCTGCCTCAGTTAATGTGGAGAGGGACGCGCCATATGCTTTGGCTTCTGCTTCATCTGCTATTGATGGTTCTGCATCAACAGCAATCAGCTCCACTGATGAAGCAAATATTGGAGTAGCTGTGCCTGATTCCATCAAAGATAAACATAAAAAGACGGGGAATAAAACCCAGCAGGATAAGGTATTCTATGACTTCTTTATTGGTCACTTGTGCGCTTTGAGCAAGTTTACCGCAAGCTATGAGCATGATTTTCTCACCATCATTTTCAGGTTGACGGGTTATCGACCTCTCTCTCGAGTTTGCCTTCTCAATTGACAGAAGCCGACTCTGTGGAACCAAAATCTACTTCATCGGGGACTAATTTGGTAACAGAAACTGCTGAGGCATCATTATCAATAACTGTAGCAGCTTCTTGTGAGGCTTCTAATTTGACAAGAGAGGGTGCTACGGAAGAAAAGACTGGTGATACATCTAAAAGCTCAGGCAGAGAAGGTGTAACTAGCATACAGTCAACACCTGAGGTAATAGGGAAAAAGGAACTTGAAGAATCCATATTATCTGAAAGTTTGAGACCTTATGAAAATAGTCTGCAAACATCATTGATGCCTCTTTTAGAATCTCCAAAAATCACAGGCAAAATTGAGGAGAGCTCTGATCAGAAGGTAACATCCACCACTGGTGGTTTATTGGAACACGCGCATCTAAAGCCAGAAGAACCTTCAGAATGTACCCCCAAAGATGTTAAGACAGATAATGATTTAGTTGTGTCAACTCACACATCAGATGGTGGAAATGCTGCAGTGACTGGTGTATTAATGCAGAATGATAAAACTTCCACTTCAGATGCGCTGTCAAGTGTGCCTGATAGCATTGGTACAAGAGAAGCAGCTGATATAAAGTATCCTCCGGTAGACCAGACGTTGGCCCCTGTTGTAGTTTCATTTCCTCCTGAAGGTGCTTTAAAACCTGAAAATGAAGATATTGACAATAATAGGGTTGGCACAGTTTCTCCTTCTCCATCTAGCGCCAAGGATAAAATTTTATTGGATACAAATGTGGCAAAAAATGCTGTGCCCAGAAGTAAGAAGAAAAAGAAAGAACTATATAGAAAAGCAGAAGCTGCTGGCACAAGTTCTGATCTTTATATGGCGTACAAGGGTCCCGACGAAAAGAAAGAAACTGTATCATCTCCAGAGGGCTCAGAAAACACTTCAAGCATTAGCGTAGAGCAAACCTCTACTGATGTGTCTCAAGAGAACGCAGTACCATGTGAAAAACCTGTTCGAAGCAAAGTGGAGCCCGATGATTGGGAAGATGCTGCTGAAATCTCTAGTCCTCAGTTAGAAACTTCAAAGAGTGGAGATCAGGATTATGATGGAGATGGATATGGATCAACGACTAAAAAGTACTCCCGAGATTTCCTCCTCAAATTTATGGAGCTATGCACAGTTCTGCCAGAGGGATTTGAAACTTCCGGCATAGACGCACTGATGGTCTCTGGTATTAATGTTTCAGGTGGATCACACCCTAGTCCTGGACGTAATATTGACAGGACAGTTGGGGGTCCTAGACTAGATCGTCGTGGAAGTGGCTTGGGAGATGAGGATAAATGGAATAAATCTCCTGGACCTAAAGATATGGGCTATCCGGTTAATATTGTTGGACTTCGACCTGGCCAAGGAGGTAATCACGGTGTTCTAAGGAATCCTCGCGCTCAGACACCAGTCCAGTGTGCTGGGGGCATCCTCTCTGGGCCAATGCAGTCACTTGGTCCTCAGGGCGGCTTGCAAAGAAATAATTCGGATTCTGACAGGTGGCAGCGTGGAACTGGCTTTCAGAAGGGTTTGATGCCGTATCCTCAGACACCAATGCCAGTAATACACAAAGCTGAAAAGAAATATGAAATAGGTAGAGTTGCTGACGAGGAAGAAGCGAAGCAGAGGCAGTTGAAGGGAATTTTGAACAAGCTTACCCCTCAAAATTTTGAAAAACTGTTTGAACAAGTTAAACAAGTGAACATAGATACTGTTGTTACGCTCTCTGGGGTGATCTCACAGATTTTTGATAAAGCTTTAATGGAGCCTACCTTCTGTGAGATGTATGCCAACTTCTGCTTTCACCTTGCTGCAGATTTGCCTGATCTGACCGTGGACGGTCAAAGAATCACCTTCAAGAGGTTGCTCCTGAACAAATGCCAGGAAGAATTTGAGAGGGGAGAAAGAGAGGAAGAAGAGGCAAATAAAGCTGAGGCAGAAGGTGAAGTTAAACTGACAGCAGAAGAGAGGGAGGAAAAGAGACTCCAAGCCCGAAGACGCATGTTAGGTAATATTAGACTCATTGGGGAACTGTACAAGAAGAGAATGTTGACCGAGAGAATAATGCATTCGTGCATAAATAAGTTGTTGGGTCAGCATCAGAATCCCGATGAGGAAAACATTGAAGCCTTGTGCAAATTGATGAGCACAATCGGGGAGATGATAGATCACCCCAAGGCAAAGGAGTTTATGGATGCATATTTCGATATTATGGCACAATTATCCAATAATATGAAACTTTCTTCCAGGGTCAGATTCATGCTCAAAGATGCTATTGATTTGAGAAAGAACAAATGGCAACAGAGGAGGAAAGTTGAAGGTCCAAAAAAAATCGAGGAGGTACACAGAGATGCTGCTCAAGAGCGGCAGGCACAATCTAGTAGGCTGGCTCGTGGTCCCAACATGGGTAGTTCTGTTAGAAGAGGTCCACCTATGGATTTCTCCCCTAGATCTCCTAGTATGTTACCTTCGCAGGTTGGTGGCTATCGTGCGGGCCTCCCTCAGCAACGTGGTTATGGTTCTCAGGATGCCCGAATTGATGAGAGACATTCCTTTGAGAACAGGACAATGTCTGCTCCTCTTACCCAAAGACCCCTTGGTGAGAATTCCATAACTCTTGGTCCCCAAGGTGGTCTTGCAAGGGGAATGGCTTTCAGAGGGCAGCCATCAGGACCTAGCATTCCTTTGGCTGAGATGCCAAGTCCTGGAGATGCACGAAGGATGGGACCTGGCCAAAATGGATTCAATTCTATGCCAGAAAGGGCAGCTTATGGCCAAAGAGAGGATCTCATGCCAAGATATGTGCCAGACAGGTTTGCAGCTACTCCCATTTATGACCAAGCACATCCTCAGGAGCGAAGTAACTACGGAAATAGAGAGGTTAGAAATACAGATCGTGGATTTCATAGATCTCTGCTTACTTCTCCACCTGCTCGAGGTGGGCCGCCAAGTGCACAAAATCTGTCGTCAGAAAAGGTGTGGTCAGAAGAGCACTTGCGGGACAAGTCTGTGGCTGCCATTAAAGAATTCTACAGGTATGAGTCTAGCCTGTTCCTTATTGTTTTATGATGTGCATATTACATGATCTCTTGAGAAGTTTTGGCACGAGTGGAACTACGGTTATTTCCTGTTCAAAAGCCACACAACCTAATTAGCTTGCATATGATAAGGAAAAAAAACACATAAAGACTAAGCAACTGCCCTTTATCCTGCCTCTTATTACACTGCCATCAAGAGGCTAAATTCTTTGATATCTTTTGCTTCTTTGTCTTTCTTTATGTGGAAGGAGATTGAACCAATATTAGTCTTGTTTGAAGACTATTTATTTTCTTGACTTTGGAACTGTGGTCAGCATCTCCTTGATTCTGTTTCTACATTACGCGAGACTGATAAAGTCCCATCTTTGAGGATTAGATCGTAACTCTAATTGCTTACGGCATCTTTATGTCAGTGGCGCTGGCAAATTAGGGGATTGGTTGTGGGGCCTGTGATGACATGCACAGGAAAGATATTTGGCTGTATATTTAGTTAGTTCTGAGCATAGATATATCTTTTATGTATTGATATCGAAATCATGCTTCTCTTAGAATGAATAGTGAGGATTGTATTATTGGCAACATTTTGATTCCCAAATTTGGAATTTGGGGTTTTGGCAGGATACCCCTATATCCCTATATTGTTATATAATGAAATCCATCAAGTTAAGTTGCATTACTAAGTTATGCATCTGGTTCGTAGTCTGGGGAATTGTCAAGTGCTTGTTTGTCTCCCTGCTGACATATATGGTTACAATGATTTCTCAAAAATGATGCTTGAAAGAAGAGTAAAATGCATTTTGCACCCTGTAAAGTAGGAATTTTGGCAGTTTCCACCCTTAAAAAATTAAACTAACAGTTTGCACCTTCAAAACCTAAGTCAATGGCAAGTTGCACCCTCATACCATATTTAGGCCAAAGGTCATGGTTGACCAAGTGTAAATATGTCAATACTTTGTGTTCAACATAAATTGGTTTTTATTCTGCTCGGCTTAAGCTTGAGCTCGTACAAAATACACACACACACACACAAGCAAATAATAAAAATAGAGCACTAACATGTAAAATTATATTAATACCACTCATAATTTTTAAGAAAAATTCATAATTATAAAAATAACATGAATATTCCGGAAAAAAAAAAAAACCGAAAAATAAGCCATGGTTATTTTTTTTACTTGTACTACAAAGATAAGCATATTAAAATTCCAAATTCAAGCGTGGTCCGTCTCGGCTTGAAACTCATCAAGTCAATCCCCAAGACTTGATACAAATGCTCATTTAATATCAAATCGAGCGTGAGTAGAAGCAATCTCAGTCCGCTTAACTTGATTGATTGATAGCCCTATGAATATGGTTAGTAGCTTTTCCTTGTTTTGTCGCATGTAGGTTTCTCAAATTCTTGGCTCTCACAATAAACATAAACATAAACATATTTTTCGCCAAAAGAAGGCAGTCTATTTTGGGGAGAGAGAGAGAGAGGGAGAGAGATTTCAACTTTTATTTGAGGCCAATAGACCTTCAAAGGGTGGAAAACCATGCAATTACGTATTTGCCCTCAGTCAACTGTGGGAAGCAACTCTTTTACCTGAAATATGCTAAGAGGGTGCAACTTGCCATTGACTGAGGATTTGAGGGTGCAAAGTGTTAGTTTATTTTTATCAGGGTTGAAATTACAAAAAACACTACTTTATGGGGTGCAAAATGCATTTTACTCCTTGAAAGAATCAGCAGCTGCACAAGAATAGAAAGAATATGTTAAATTTTGTACTAGGTTGAGCGTACTAGTCTGTCATCTGATGTAGACATTATCTTGTTTTAATCAGAGTCAGAAAGGAAGATGAAGTTGCTTTCATATCATCAATATTTACCAAAGTAATATTTATTGTCAGTGCTCAAGGGAGCTCTGTGTTGTTTGATTGTTTTATCTAATTCCATCTTTATTATTCCACTTTTCCCCATCCGGAGTCATTTTTTTGGGCTTTGTCCAGTGTTGCAAAAGGTTCTAAACAGCAAGGAATGTATAAGAGCTTTCTTTAAGAAAAGGAGACAAAAAAAATCATTCCTTTTGGTATGGGAGCAGATAATAAGTTTGTTATTGATTTTGTTTTCGGGTGAGTGGGAATGCTTGTGACTGACCATTGGAAGGGTGTAAGATTTCCATGTTTTCTTGTGGATTTGAGTACTTTTGTTCTTATGCTTTTGCTGCCTATCGCATATTCCACAGAGGTCAAGATTGCATAGGATATGTCGTGGATTATTAAGAAAGTGTTTGTCCTTAAGAAATCATCATGATTAGTTACCGGATAAGATTAAGTGCAAGAGTTTGCGCTGGTTTTAGTAACGAAATATTTAAACTTATTGCAATCTTAAGAAAGGTGCTTCGATTGAAAACGTCTATTTGAGGGAGTAGGACATTAGTACAGCCAAAAAAGTGAACGGGGACATCCATGTGGATTGAGGTAATATATTTAGGGGCTTCTGTGGTACCCATTTGAATTTTGGCTTGTGTTCATACATCATTGCATTTTAAATTTCTGTTTGTGTTATTTGATGGATGATTGTGTCTTACGTTCTCGATCATTTTAGATCCAAGAAGATGTTCTTGTGGGACATCTGTAGAATTTTATAAATTGGAATGTTCTTTCATTTTTCTTTGTAATATGCACTTGCAACCACCGACTGAACGATTCATTTTCTGCAGTGCAAGAGATGAGAATGAAGTTGCTTTATGCATCAAGGATTTGAGTACCCCCAGCTTTTATCCATCCATGATCTCGCTCTGGGTTGCCGATTCTTTTGAGAGGAAAGACATGGAGAGAGATCTACTCACAAAGCTCCTTATTAACCTTACAAAACCTCGAGATGGCATGATTACTGAAGATCAACTCATCAAAGGGTATGTTAGTTTCCACCTTATAATGACTGTTGCATCTCTTAATACTATTAAGGGATAATGGCCTGCACACCCTTCACTTATTGGGTAATTACCACGAGCCACAAATCAACAGCGAAAGGGTGAAATTGTAATTTGCTTTTTCTGACACGCGTAAAATTGTAATATGATTTTATTGATAGGGGAAGTTATCGTAATTTCTCAAACTTCTGGGATGCTTAGATAGTATAAATCCTTCCTGACCGACTTTTCTTCATTAATTCTCGCCTGAACAGGTTTGAGTCCGTTCTCGCTGTTTTGGAGGATGCTGTCAATGATGCCCCTAGAGCAGCAGAGTTCCTTGGTCGGATTTTTGCCAAAGTTATACTGGAAAATGTAATTTCACTTTCTAAAATCGGGAGATTGATATATGAAGGTGGAGAAGAGCAAGGGCGGCTCGTGGAAATAGGACTTGGAGCTGAAGTCCTCGGAAGTGTCTTGGATATGATTAAATCAGAGAAAGGTGATTCTGTATTGAACGAGATCCGTTTGGGCTCAAATCTGCAACTAGAAAACTTCAGGCCCCCTGGTTCTAGCAAATCTTGGAGAATAGATAAGTTTATTTAGAGGATAGGGGATGCTCATTGTATCTGGTAGAGAAAATTCATGTGTTTTTCTTTAGGTCAACAGTTCTATTTATATATTTTGATTATTTCTGGGTCATGGGGATATGTGCAGGCTATTCTTCCTGTTTTTATATTATTATCCAAGAAACTGAATACAATTTTTATGGAAGAGATTCAATTGAGCATCAAGCATCTCTTGTTTTCAATGGTAATCTATGGTACTATTCTGATATGTATTAAGACAATCGAGTAGACTTAACATATTGTTTTAAGTTGGCTTGAATGAGCTTCAAGGATTGTATTTGTGTTTGACTTGATTGCTAGTTGAACTGTGTTCAAACGAGTTGAACATGAACCGAGTTCGAACAATTTGATATTTTTCTCTACATATTTATCATTTTTTAACTGAGTCGAATTGTTTGTTATGTTAAATCAATTGAGCTCAATGAGCTATTAATGATCAATCTAAAGTATTACCTAATTTGGTTTGTTTTCTAGCCTCAGTACTATTTGTTATATTTCAGTGATAAGACTTTTTCCTAGTCCAATCCATGATACCTTGGAAAATTCTATGCTGGGCCGAGACCAATGGTCTCGAATTGGTCTCGGCCCAGCATAGAATTTTCCTAATATTTGTACTTCCAAAATTCGAACGCTAGAATACTGATATAGAATTTGCTTCCTAAATGGAAAATTCTATGCTGGGCCGAGACCAGTCTCAGCCATTGGATCCCCAACTAGGGGGGGGGGGGGGGGGGGCCTAGTTGGGGATCCAATGGTCGAGACCAGCATAGAACGTCCCCAAATATTATGGGAGTCACCATACACAAAAAACTACGGCTTCGTATGGTTGTGTTTTCGAGAATGAATTCTGAGTTTTTTTTGGGGAATGTGTATTACTGAAATTCGTGTGAAAATGTTGACTTAATTTGTTTGTTTGGATGTATTTTTAGAATTTGATTGAAAGTAGTGTAGATGTGATATAAAGTTGATTTTTATTAGGATTTGATATATGAAATGATTGAGTTGGTTATAAATGTGATGATGATGGGGGAAAATATATTAAAATAATATTTTTTTTAATAATGTTATGAGTTGGTAATAAAGGAATATATATATATATGCGTGTGTATATATATATACATATACACACACATAATATAATATATAGAGCTATTAACGCTAATTATCCCCCATGTCACGCAAAAGGGTCACTTTAGTCTCTCTTGTGAAAAAATTATCACTTTCATCCCTCATGTCCATAATTTGTACCCAGATGGTCCTTTTTTCGACATTCCGACCAGATTTTCCGGCTTGCCACGCGAAAATAGGGCTATCCACGCCTATACCATGCGCGTCTTCACGAGAAAATTCATAACTCATTGTAAAAAGCTCGGATTCATGAACCGTTTTCTTCCCATGAAACTAGACACATAGGGTTATCCACGCGTATATCGCACATAATCAGGAGACATCTAGAACAAAGCAGTTTTGTATCAAAAAATTAACTAAAAATCTGTCGGCTGCGCAGACAACTGTGCGCGTCTTCACGAGAAAATTCATAACTCATTGTAGAAAGCTCGGATTCATGAACCGTTTTCTTCCCGTGAAACTAGACACATAGGTCTATCCATGCATATATTGTACATAATCAGGAGACGTCAATAACAAAGCAGTTTTGTATTAAAAATTTAGCTAAAAATCAGTCGGCTGTGCAGACAGCTGTGCGCGTCTTCACGAGAAAATTCATAACTCATTGTAGAAAGCTCGGATTCATGAACCGTTTTCTATCCATGAAACTAGACACATAGGGGTATCCACGCATATATTGTACATAATCAGGAGACGTCTAGAACAAAGCAGTTTTGTATTAAAAATTAGCTAAAAATCTGTCAGAAATGATGCTTAACTAATTTTTTAATACAAAACTGCTATGTTCTAGATGTCTCCTGATTATGTGCGATATATGCGTGGATAGACCTATGTGTCTAGTTTCATGGGAAGAAAACGGTTCATGAATCCGAACTTTCTACAATGAGTTATGCATTTTTTGGTGAAGACACGCATGATATATGCGTGGATAGCCCTATTTTCTAGTGGGAAGCCGGAAAATCTGGTCGGAATTTCAAAAAAAGGACCATCTAGTTACAAATTATGGACATGAGGGATGAAAGTGATAATTTTTCACAAGAGGGACTAAAGTGACACTTTTGCGTGACATGGGGGATGATTAGCGTTAATAGCTCTAATATATATTATACAAATAGAATGAAAAGACAAAAAAAAAAAAAAAGAACAGAGAGAGAGAGGCAGCCAGACAGTGGGGCGTTCATGGGTTGGGGTGGGGGGCCCTTCATTTTTTGGTTTTTTTTGTCGCCTGTTCATTTCTTTTTAACTTTTGATTTTTATCCTTTTTCCATTTCGTATTTTCGTTTCAATTTTATATTTTAAAAGTTCAAGAAAATTGAATCTTGCTCGTCTATATTTATAATAGTTAGTGTAATTATACGGTTCGCATTGGACAAATAAAAAAATAGGATGTGGTCCATATATGCAATATTTTATGAAATGTGTAAATATGATTGGAGCATAAGTAGTTCTATATTTCTTTTTCTATTTACATATAATATTTTATTTCCAATTTGATTGAGGCAAATTTATTTCCATCTTCTTATAATGAGATAATATGATGTTACAAAAAATCTTTGCTCGAGCTCGAGCCAAGAAATTTGGTGAGACTCGGCTCGTGGGCAACCCTATTAAATACCACGTTAGTACCAAAACGAAATAATCGAGATTCAGTCGGTATTTATTTGAATATTGAGAAGCTAAAAAATTATAATTTAAAATCCAATAAACAACAAACGAAATTATTAAATGAAATTATAAATCACACAATATTGTATATACTTTTGGTAAAAGTATGGCCAATTAAGTCTCAATTCAAGTACACATATTATTAAATATATATGAAATATTAAATATTAAATCACACAATATTTTTTTTTCAAACTATATATTATTAAATATTATTTAATAATAATAATTGGAATATTTGAAAAATTGAATAAGAATTTTTATTATATGAAATATGAAAAAGTAAAAAAGATAATTAGTTGGATAGTGTAATTAATGATAAAATATTGTGAAAAGATTGAAATGATTGGTTGTTATAAAGGGGAATGTGTAGTGTATTTAAAATTTGACCATTTTCTGTTGAATTTGGCTTGGACTGTGTATTTTCATTTTTTGGTGATCCAAAAAATGAAAATATTTCCAAAATTCACAACCATACATAGCCTACACTATTTTCTAACATAAACTCAGCTCATGGTCAAGTTCCCCTGAATTTAATTGGATACAGCAATCAAAGTTGTGACCAAACAACAAATTTTATTATCTGCACGATGAAATTATTATCAACCCTTACTAGGAGAACAAACAAAGTGCTTCAATCCAACAATAGATGGATCGATCTTCGTTGAAATTTTAGTTAGATATAGTGAATTACATTGATTTGAGTCTAACAGTGTAACAAGTCTATCGTAAAGAACATTTAGTTTTAACATTTTCTAACGAGTAACACGCAAACCAAGATTCAAAACTTAACGAACTAGAAGGATGCTGCATTTGATTCAGTAAATAAGAAATAAGCTCAAACAAACTTTTCTTACATTTGATTCGGTAAATAATAAAAATAATCTCAAACAAACTTTTCGCAATCTGCAATCTATATGTTGATGAATAGTAGCATTTAGCTATTAAAAATCAGTAACTTGGGCTCTTGAGTATTTCCCATAAAAAAGTAGAAAACCGAATATGCATTCCTAGAATTTGCAGAAGGAAACAATTAATGTTTTCGAAAACACAAAATAGAGGATCCAAAGTGATAATGAATACGCATAAAACGGGTAGGAGTCCGTTGAATTTGTCTGCCGATCAAATTCGCCCTGCAAAACAACAGTAAAGACCTGCATCATTCGAGAAGAATAATGGAAAAATGTATGAAGAAGTACGATTACCAGGTTCTTTGAAACCAAAATTTACATACTGGGAATGTTTCTTTCAAATTGCTTCAAATATTCAGGATTATCCAGAAAGAAGTATGTAGAAATCAGCATCATCATAAATTATTCACCGACAAAAAATAATGACATGTTCGCGCATAGTAAATTCCTTTATCATACGCAAGAAGGAACGTGTCCTATATTCATGCATAAAGGCTATTAAGTCATTATCTACACGGAGGAGAAGTAACTATTTAGACCCGTAAATAAAGATTCACCTTGTCTAGACCAATTTGAGGGGGAAATCAACAAGGGCAATGATATCTCCTGCGCTTCAGTTGGAAGAGAAAGCGTCATTCAATAAAGTAATGAGATTATTAAGGTAACACATTCAATGATTTAGATGAAAAAGTCATAAAACCCAACAAAGATACTCGATGCAAAACATAATAGGGATACCTGAAAATGTTTTTCCATGTATCATGAAGATGTGAGACCAAAAGTTTGGATTAGGTCAGTATCCTTTGGCTGGTTAATAATCTTTTCAAACATTTCTTTCAATTTCGGATGACCAACCATCTCCTCAAGAATCCTATCCTCAATACCAGCCGAAGGATGTTTTTCTTTGTTGCTTTCATTTGAAGAAGAGGTGAACACTAGCTCAGATAGACGCTCCTTTTCAGCTTGTCTGCAGTATTTATCCGCCTCAGTTGTCCCAGAAGTCATCAAATGGTAGGTATAAACAAACTTCTTTTGGCCGATTCTATAAGCACGGCATATTGCTTGCCTTTCCACAGATGGATTCCAAACAACATCCAAAAGAACTACCCTTGAAGCCCCTACTAAGCTTATACCCTCTGAACAGCACTTTGTCGAGGCGAGCATGACTTTCGATTCATTCAGTGGATCATTGAATATATTTATCAAGATTTGACGCTGCTTTTGATTGAGCTTTCCTCGCATCTGTAAAATTTGTTTTCCAACTACCCACTTGAAAATTTCTTTCAGCTGTTGCTTTAACAGTTCTAGAGGTTGAATATACTGGCTAAAAATGAGTACTTTTTCGTCCATTGCCATGCTGAAGCGAACAAGCTCGACTATAAATTTTGTCTTAACACCTTCATTAGCATTGAACTTAGATGCCTTCACTGCACGTAAGTCGATTCCCATTCTTTGCTCTTTTGTTGAATCACAATATCGGAAAAGATATGGATGCACAGATATCAAAGCGACTTTATGTTCAAACTCAAAGGTGCTTGGAGATCCTTCTAACCTCTCGATCAAACTCTTCTGCAGTGGTGGGGGCTTCATCAGAACAACACAATCTTTCAACCCGGGGAGACTTTGTTGAAGAATCATCCCTTTATGCACGTGAACAAAAGGGGACATGGAGATTTTGAGCTTCTCTACAGCATGGTCAGTGACTTCTGAAATTGAAGTAGATTGACAATTTCGCCCCTTGTATTTTTTCCTTCTCCTTGATGTGATCATTTCTGCGAATGTTCTCTCTCGCACAAGTACATCAGCCATTGCTGGTCTTACGATACGCAATGTATTGAAGAGTTCCTCAAAATTATTCTGGAAAGGAGTTCCAGAAAGAATGACTCGCTTTTCGGTGTGGAGTTTAAAGAGAGCATTCCAAATGTTACTCCTTCTATTACGAGGAGTATGACCTTCATCTAGAATAACCAATCCAGGCTTTTCAAGAAATATTTTCCTCATAGTTTTCATTTTATCATCAATAATGACTCTCTCTCTCTCTTTGCCCGTTTCGTCTTTTATGTATTTCTCCCCAGTTAACTTCTCGAATAAACTGTAGCTGATTCCCATAATGCTTCTCCCTGTGTTCCACGAGTATATCTTCACCATACGAATTTTGTCCTTGTTTCGGCGTTTGGACCCTGTAAGAAGTTTGAGAGTGTTTTTGTTCTCCTTGCCTGTGAATTCCAGATTATTGAGGTTATAAAATGGGAAATCAACGTTCCATTTTCTGAACTCTTCCTCCCAAGTGAGGAGCATACTGGCAGGGGCAATAATTACTGGCCGGCAGTTTGGAAAAAGCCGTAAATATGTTTCAATGAAAACTATGGTCAAACGAGTTTTTCCGGTCCCTGGAGCATGAGAAATGATGCATCCACCCACCCCACCAAGATCACTGCTCTTAAGTTCGTGAAGATTGATGCTTCCTGCTAAGTTCTTCCACAGAAATTCAAAGCCTTCCTGCTGATGTTGATACATACTTTCTCGTATACCAGGTTTAATGTTCCAAACAGTACCATTCGCATTATTTCTGAAATCAGCAATATTATCCACCGAAGATTGTAAATGAAGATCGCCAAATTCGGGAAGCTGCTCAGTTTCAGAATATCTTTTCCTTTCTGATTGTCGATAAGTGTTTTCTGCCTACATAAGGCCAAAGAAAATGTTCAATAGACAAAACTTTACCAGCATGAAATTCAAATAATCAATGAAAAACATTCAAATTCCAATGTGGAAATGAGACATGGTGGTTGTTAGTTAATAAGCTCATCATTGAGTTGTGAATGTGTCAAATTCCTTTCCACCGAGCTCTTTTGATATTTTACTGCTCACTGTTTGAAGAGGGGTTACAGGACCAATTAGATCAATATACTTACCCATTGAGGCAATATATCTCTTGGTTCAAGCGCCACATAACAACAATAAATACATCTTAACCCTACGTCATCTTGTAATTCCAACTCATGCTTCCCTCTAGCACATCGGGCATGTTGAGTTTCATCAGCAGGATCATTTTCATTTTCTTGATCAACCTGCAGACACAGAAAGGAGATAGTCATCATACTGGGTTTTGCATTTAAATCATGTAGTTGGTTGATATAACACCTAGCACGCTTCAACGGAGGAGGATATGATTTTATTTTTGAATTAAATGTGACACCTACTATTGGTATCGTGCAAACAAGATGCAATTTAGAAAAATGTGACCATCCAAACAGAGAAGGTAATTTTGGCTACTAAGATTATTTGAGAAGAATATAAAACAATCTAAAGTATCTTTCAGATTATACCTTTTAGTCCCTAATCAAGGCGACAAGTATGGAATTGGAAGCATTGTTCGGGTCTGAGATTTTCAATGACAAAGTAAAGGCTATAGTTGACGCATCTAATGATAACTTATTTTCCTGATAGCTCAATCAAATAGAAAAACTAAGAAGCGGTTCCAGTCTTGAAAGCAAAAGTCCATCTAGCGCAAATGCTTCAGCTACAAGCATCACATAATGGGCTTTGGTTAACCTAAAACCTTTATCAGGCTATGGTTGAATTCTTGTTCTTCCTATACTGAAAAAGCTTTATTGTCGTCAGCAATAGAAAGTAGTGGGAAAAGGTAACAAGCATACTAACGAAACAGCCAATGACAGTTTTTCCTTACAATTTGGTTCTTAGGTATCACTTTGCACAAACAGAAACATGTGCACCAAATTGACCAAGGACTGAAAATCACTTTCTTCCGAATGTTGCGAACTACAATCTCAATCTAAGCATCAGACCAAATTGCTCCTATGAATGCAGTCGGGGAAGGTGATCCACAAGTTGCCTATGGTCACATGCCATATAATGTTAAAGGATGAGAGTAAATTATCTGTCCCTGAAATCTCTTTGTCAACAGAAGCAATCTACAGAGGCTTCAACCGTGACCACCACTCTTGACAATCTTATAAAAGTAGCAGTAGCAACACACGCATAATGAAATGTCTTTTGCTTTTCTTCATAAAAAGCATACTGCTTTTGGAAACCATAATTTATTATGGTCAAGCAGGACTTTTCTTTCAGCTATTTACAAAATATTTTGCTCAAGGTTGGAATCATAGTTCACATCAGCAATGCAAAATTAAACAAGTTACTCGAGGAATGTAACTTCTCCACAACGAACAACCTAAAGCATGGAGAGGATCTCCTTTACTTAGCAAACAGTCAGAGAATTTTATCAACTAAGATATCGAAATAGATAATAAAATGCAACTGACTATTAAAGAGTTGAACTTCCATCACACTGAGTATAGAGAAATTAATTTCCTACAGTTAATATTTATGCAGACTTACCTCAGGGTAGTTCAACGAGCCCAGTTCCGCCAATGCCCAATTAAAGTCTAATTCGGCAAACAAGCCTTCCATCTCTTTTTCATTATCTGTTTTTTCCACCTCTTTTGGTACCTCATCTTCAAATCTGAACTTCAACGGAAGAGTATTTCTTGTGTGAGATGCAAGTACCTGTTTAGCTTGTTCATCACTTTCCTTTGTTTCAAGCACTGGTCCCCTTTCCAATACAGAATCTGCAAGCATTCTGCAGAAATCATAATGTTTTGAAGTAACTTGCTTCCTTTTGGTCTGCTTCTCTATTTCATCAGCCACAGTTATTTTCTCAGTTTCAGTATTGCCTTGGAAATCTGAACTGGTTGAATGAAATATTCTCTGAATATCATCATCACTATGATAATCATTATCTTTTGAATGGGAGGAAGAAACTGCCTTCTTTCTCCTCCTTCTGCCTGTCCTAGCATGGTCCTTAAGGCTACAATCCTTTTGAGTATTTGACTGCTTTGAGTATGTGATTTTTGGCCAGTTTTTACTTTTGCCATCACTCCTCTCTTTAAAGCACTCTTCTGGATTATAATCATCACCAACGATTTTGTTTATTTCTCCATCTTCTTCAGGGACTTCATTCTTTTTGCATGCTTTCCGTCCCTTGATTTGTTTGCTTGAAGCATTACTACTCAACCGTTTCTTCCTCAAGTAAACTTTTAGCCTCCGAGAAGCAGGCTGATTACAATCTTTTTCTTCGTTTTGATGATTGGAGAAACATCTTTTCTTCGAAGCACATTTTGGAGCACTTCCTTTTTGTTTACTACAGTATTCACTCTTTTCTGCTGACACCTCCACTGATTTGCTGTTCTCTACATCATATTCCTCAGCATAGGAGCCCAGTGACCTCATAGTATAAGAATTATAATATCTTTCCACTCCAAAATCTTCACCATCAACACTACCAAATACAGTATCAATAGACGATGAATCTGAATCGCTTGATGAATCTGATAAAACATAATCAACTTTGGGAGCCTGTTTCATAATCCGCGTCTTTGATCGAGTCCGACTCGCAATACCAAGATTAATGTCATGTTCAGCACCATATGAGCCTATTTCATCATCTCCCTGAAAAGCATTTATACTGTCACTTACGCACACATTTCCACTGGAGTGGCTGCTTGAGTTGGAGGACTCTATCTTCGCCACAAAATGTGTTCTCTTATTCCAGAACTCAGCTTCATCAATTTTCTCAACTTTCTTAGGATCAATATCTTCTTCGCTGTTCCCTAAACAAAGACCAAAGACTTGAGAACATGAGAAACCAACTATTCAAGTCCCCGCAAAATGTAACAGAGGCGATTATTGACATGTGTACCATTACTTATTGAAGTGCTCATTTCCGTAGGTACTAGAGATCCAACAAGTTGAAAAGAACAGAAAAGGAGGGGAATGATTTTTTTTTCATTGCATCCAGTCTCTAAAAGGCCTTGTGTTGAAATATGTAGTTTAAGCTTTTTGGCTCAAGTAGAGCATGGAAAATAAAAGGGGATAAAAAAAAGAGGTTAAATTAAATCCAAAGTTGACTTCTTATTAGCGACTCACTACTCAAATATTGATTAGAGATCTTCAATTTGAAATGAAAAGCAGTCTCTCGCACGGAGAAACGTATGAACTTCTTTGAATCCCTTGAATTTGTTCAGATGTTTTAACACCAATAGTGAAATTTGACATAGAATTTATCTCCCTCCTTTAACCAATTTGAACTTCGAAGTCCTAGTTAGATATCATTCAAACCTTAACAACACCAAAGATAAATATGGAATTGACTATTAATTCAGTTAATTCGGAGAAATGAGTCGGAAATTGATAAAATAGAGTCATTTTTCTTTTTTTTTTCTAGTCCTCCAAGGATCTGAAAATTATTCTTCTAGTAAGATCTAGTCTATGAGACAGGAGGAAAGTGTAAACAAGGCAGCCGAGTGACATTCCTATGAGCTGTTTTCTCTCTAGTGATGTGTGACCCTGAAAATCTATGAGACCTTTTTTTTTTTTTTTGGTTTCAATATTCTATGAGACCTTCAGTAGTACCAAACATGATACCAACTGATGAAAAGACAATTTCTCACAGATAGGGATGACTGAAACTGTTATAACCATTGTCTTTGTTCTGGTGGAGATTAGGAATATTTAATCCCAGCAGTTAACAAGTTCCACTGGAAGGTATACTATCATAGCAAGGATCCCCGAAGTACAACTCTAATAACTCTACTCCCTATGGCATTAGTCAAAACCTTAATAATACTAAGAGTACAATTGAAATTGACTTGATATACACAATCCAAGAACAAGCAAACAGATAATAAAAAACCGATAATAACCTTTTTGCACAAAGGAGCTTGACTTATCCGGTTGTCCTTCATTGGGACCAAGGCCAGCATCGTCCGAAGATAAAGATCCACAAAGATTAACACATGAAATCTTTTTGCTCAAGCTGTTAACAGTTCTCCTAGAAGTGGGAGCAAGATAACCTTCATCTAATTCTTGGCTTTTTGAAGGCCCTATCTTTGACAAAGAACATGACTTATTTCTGAACCCAACTTCTTCAATTCTCTCAATCATAATCTCCTTGACATCCATATCTTCATTGTCATCCCCTGCACAAAGACATAACAACATGAGCCAACTACTACTAAAGTAGCTGCAACATGTATTAATGGCATTTTAACATAATTTTTACCCTTTACTTCTTTGAGAAGGTTGCTCATATATCTGACAACTGATAGTTGAACAGATGGAGGAAATGAAGGGGGAAATTGACAAAATAAGCAGTCATTTTCTTTTCTAGGTTTGCTCTCCAAATTACTCCAGATTAAAATTAATCATGTGAGAGGGGAGGACGAAAGATTAAGAAAGTTAGCAAAATCACATTCTAATGAGATGTTTTCTCTTTTGTGACACATGGCTGTGTCATTAAATGGGACTTTAGTAGAATGAAACACAAATTACCAATGGATGAAAAGACAATTTCTCAAAGACAAGATGATGAAAACTTTTGCATCCATTGTCTTTGTTCTAGCAGAAGTTGATAAGGTTTTAATACTTTATGTGGAGAAGTCATCACCCAGAAGTTAATCAATTTGTGCTGGAAGACATACTATTATAGTGAGGATATCTTCCAATCCTTGGATGGAGTATCACTATAACAACTCTATGGTCTATGGGTTTAGATAAAATTTTAGAATACCAAGAATGTGCATGAAATTGAGTAGATAAGCAACCATCCTATAACTAGCATACAGAAAAAAGGAAAAATCCCAAATCATCACCTTCTTGAACAAATGAACTTGACTTGTGCAACTGTCCTTGATCAGAATCCCCACAAGCATCATTGGGCAAGAAGGATTCATGAAGCTCAACGGAGGATATCTTTTTTCTTAAACTGTCAAGATTCTTCCCAGGAGCAGCTCCAGATTGAACTTCATGTAGTTCTTGCTTGCTTGAGGGCCCTATCAATGACTCAGAATGCCTTTTTTTACTTCTAAACTCTGTCTCATCAATTCTCTCAATTTCCATATCAGTTCCATCGATGCTCTCAATTTCATTATCCTCGTCTTGCACATCTTCGTTGTTGTTTCCTGCCCATGGACTTGAGTACATGAGAAACCAATAACTTCAAGTGTTGCAAGCTGTATTAGTGGCATTTTTTATTACGACTTTACCATTTACTGTTTTAACAAGGTTGCTTCCTTGTACATCTGACAATCATGGTTTTGAATTTATTTAAGCATACCAAAAGTTTGCATGAAATTTAGCAGATAAAAGCATACCATCCAAGAACTAGCGTACAAAAACAAAAACAAAAAACAAATCGTCACCTTCTTGAAGAAATGAACTTGACTTGTGCCACCGTCCTTGATCAGAATCAGAATCACCGCGAGAAAAGGATTCATTAATATCAACAGAGGATATCATTTTTCTTAGACTGTCAACATTCTCCCCAGAAACGGCTCCAGATTGAACTTCATTTAGTTCTCGCTTGCTTGAGGGCCCTATCTGTGACTCAGAATGCGCTTTTTTATTTCTAAACTCGGATTCATCAATTATCTCAATTTCGATATCAGTTCCATCGATGCTTTCAATTTCGATATCAGTTCCATCAATGCTCTCAATTTCGATATCAGTTCCAGCGATGCTCTCAATTTCGTTATCCTCAACTTCGATATCTCCATAGTTGTTTCCTGCCCATAGACTTAAGTAAATGAGAAACCAATAACTTGAATTGTTACAAGCTTTATTAGTGGCATTTTCTATTACAATGTACCATTTACTGCTCTCAACAAGGCTGCTTCCTTACACATCTGACAATTATAAGTTAAGAGAAGGGGGTGGGGGGATTTGATGAAATAGACAGTCCTTTCCTTTCTCTTACTCTTGCCGTCCAAGGCTCTTCAAATTGCTTGGGTCGTAAGATCTAGTACACTCGATGGAGGAAGGAAGATATACAAAATTCATGGACTAGCAAAGTAATAACCTTTTTGCACAAATGAGCTTGACTTAGCCGGCCATCCTTGATCAGATCCAATGCCTGCATCCTCGGAAGAAAAAGATCCACAAAGATCTGCAGAGAACATCTTTTTCCTCAAGCTGTCAACATTCTTTCTAGAAGTGGCAGCACGATTAGCTTCATCTAATTCTTGCCTTTTTGAGGGCCCTATCTTTGATATAGAACGTGACTTATTCCTGAACTCAGCTTCGTCAATTCTCTCAATCATAACTTCCTCGCCATCCAAATCTTCATTGTCGATCCCTGCACAAAAACATAACAATATGAGAAGACTACTACCAAAATAGCTGCAAGATGTATTAGTGTCATTTTAACATAAATTTACCATTTATTTCTTTAAGAAGTCTACTTATATATCTGAAAAATGATTGGTTGAAGAAATAGAGGAAATGTGGGGACAATTTTGTAAAATAGGCAGCATTTTCTTTTTTGAGGCTTCCTAGGCTCTCTAGTTACTTGGGTGTAAGATCTAGTATGTGAGGAGGAGGAGGGAAGACATGCAAGACAGCAAAACCAGATTCTAATGAGATCTTTTCTCTTTTATGACATGTGACCAAGTCATTAAATGGGGTCTTTAATAGCACAAAACACAAATTTAATAATTGATGAAAAGAAACTTCTCTTAGAGAGAAGATGATGGAAAGTTTTTTATCAAAGTTTTTTATCAGTTGTCTTTGTTCTGAGTGATATTGACATGGTTTAATGCCCCACGAGCACTTCCTGAGGTAATCAGCCTGCCAATAATCTCCTTGTACTGGAAAGGATACTAATATAAAGAGGATATCATAATTCTGTTCGTATGGCTTTTGACAAGAATTAAGAATACCAAAATTATGCATGAAGTTGAGTAGATAAATAATATCATGGAAGACTAGCATACGGATAAAAAAAATTCCAAATCATCACCTTTTTGAACAAATGAACTTGACTTGTTCAGCCATCCATGATCAGAATCAAAACTAGCACCCTCAATAGAAACGGATCGGTGAAGATTAAGAAAGGATATCTCTTTTCTCAGACTGTCAACATTCTTCCTAGAAATGATTGAAGTATGAAGTTGATTTAGTTCTTGCCCGGTTGAGGGCCCTTTCTTTGACAAAGAATGCGTTTTCTGATTTCTGAACTCAGCTTCATCAATTCTCTCTATCTCGATGTCCTCGAGTTCTAAATATTCATTGTTGTTCCCTGCACGGAGGCTTATGTAAATGAGAAGTATACCACTTAAATTTCCGTAAGCTGTATTAATGGCATTTTTTTGTCACGACTTTAACATTTGCTGCATTACGAAGGCTGTTTCCTTATCATCTGATGCTTACCAAGTTTGGTTTTGGTGGGGGGGGGGGGGGGGGGGGGGGGGGACGATTTGACAAAATAGACTACTTTACTTTTCCTTTTTCTTGTGTCCAAGGCTCTTCAAGTCCTTGGGTTGTAAAGATCTAGAATATTTGATAGGGGAAGAAAGACCAAAAGAGGCAATGGAAATTCATATTATAAGGAGTCGCCTTCTGATTAGTGACATGTGAATCACGATGTCCATTTGGGATTTTCAATATGAAACGAATCACAATGAACAGTCAATACTTTGCAAAAAGAATACGGAGGAAATTTAGTGTGCATTGTATTTGCTTTGGCTAAAACGACGGTTGTTGGTTTTGGCTTAAACTATAACACTTTAATGCCATTTGGCGACTTTGACATATAAGTCACCATTGCTTCATGAACCAGTGAAATCACTATCACCATAGAATAAAGAAATGTGTATAAGTGCGTGCTAGATACCACATATAGGACCTAAGAAAGGACAGCTGATTAGATTCTAGATGGAATCACCATGCCCAAAATCCAAAAATTCCCATTTCCTCTTCTAAAATGGAACTTTTGAGTAGGCTGAAAGACGAACCAAACTATTCGATACTCGACTCGAGATTGTTCGCTTAAAAACTCGTTTAAGCTTGGTTTGTTAATATCTCAAACCAAGCTTGAACAAACTTTTGTGTATTCGATAAGTTTGAAGCTCGGCTCGAGCTCGACTCGATTAGTAAAAAATGATAAAAAAAAAAATCAGGCTACTCGAGCTCGACTCGTGTTCGGCTCGATTAATAAAAAATGATAAAATTCTCGACTCGTGTTCGGCTCGATTAAAGCTCGTTTGAGCTCGGCTCGGTTAACAATCAAACCAAGCTCAAACACAAATTCTAAAGCTCGATAATATTTCAAACAAGCTTGAACAACAACATGTTCGACTCGACTCGACTCGATTCGGCTCGTTTACAACCCTACTTTTGAGAAGGGAATCTTACAAATAAACCGGTTACCAAGTATCTCATCGAATTTCTCTACTGACCAGATGAACATATCGCAATCTTTGATCCTTCCCAAATTGCGAATCAACCCTCAAAAAGATATACGCATAGCAACAGTATAAGTATGAACTAAATGGAATGTATTTTTTATTGATTATCATGCATTCCTGTCGCAAATGGCTTTTAATATCCATCTTAATATAGAAGTGTACAATTTGCAGTAATGTATGATAGAAATGGAGGTGCCCCTCCTCCTAGAGAATGTGGGGATCAAAAAATCCCATCTCAACTATTAAGGGGGTCTAACTGTCTAAGTTTTCTGAGTTCTTTTTTGGAGAGGTTCAAGAGACACTCTTAGACCTGTAAGGGAGATGGCAAAAGCATGTGTACAAACATAACATAAAATGTATATGACAAAGAGGATAAAACTTCCTAAGAAGAGAGATGCTATTTCGATTTAAAGATACAGAAATTACAACCAAAATTATCTTCTTAAACAGAGAATGAGTAGAAAATAAATTGCAATATAATGATCATGCTTTAAAAAGGTACCAAAATTGTTACTCAGGCCAAACACTCTCGGAGTGGATTTCAACCGACTTCTCCTCCTCTTATTTGGTTGTCCACGATGATGAGGAGTTGGTTTTCCTCTGAAAACAGTCTTATTGACATTCTTGGAGCTTGAGGGACCATCCCATGACCTTTCCACATTTATCCTCCGATTCCTGTGAGCAGAAATTCCAACTGAACCATTTGTTGCCTCCAAATTCTGAGAGCTGCTTCTCTTGGATCTTGCTCTCTCAGCAACATCGCACAATAACACCTTTGCTGCTTCATCATATTTCTTCGCCTGACTCCTCCTCTGACTCCTCCAAAGTACCCATTTCCTCTTATAAATAGAATTTTTGAGAAGGGAACCTTACAAACAAAGCGGTTGCCAAGTATCTCATCAAATTTCTCTACTGACAAGATGAACATGTACAGAAAAGATATATGCATGGCGACAATATAAACATCAAATAAACCGGTTGCAGACTCTGATCCTTCCCGAATTGAGAATCAACCCTCAAAAAGATATACAGATAGCGACAGCCGACAGTACAAGTATGAATTAAATGGAATGTAATTTTATAGATCATCGTGCATTCCTGTCGCAAATGGTTTCTAATATCCATTTCATTATAGAAGTGCAAATTTGCAGTAATGTATGACAGGAATGGAAGTGTTCCCTACTCCTAGAGAATGTGGGGATCTCAAAATCCCATCTCAACTATTAATGGGGTCTAAGTTTTCTGAGTTCTTTTCTGGAGAGGTTCCAGAGACACTCTTTCAACTGGAAGGTAGATGACAAGAGCATGTGTACAAACATAACATAAAATGCATATGAACAAAGAGAATAAAACTTCCTACGAAGAAAGATGCTAATGTCAATCAAAATAAACAGAAATTACAAACAAAATTAACTTCTTAAACAGAAAATTAGTAGAAAATGAATTGCAATATAAATTTATGGTTATGCTTTAAAAAGGTACCAAAACTGTTACTCCGGCCGAACACTCTTGGAGTGGATTTCAACCAACTTCTCCTCCTCTTCTTCGGTCTTCCACGATGACGAGGAATTGATTCTCCTCTCGAAACAGTCTTATCGACATCCTTAGAGCTCGAAGGACTATCCTGTGACCTTCTCACAGCTATCCTCCGTTTCCTGCAAGCAGAAATTGCACCTGAACCATGTCTTGCAGTCGTTGCCTCCAAATTGTGAGACCTGCTTCTCTTGGATCTTGTTCTCTCAGCAACACCGCACAATAACACCTTCGTTTCTTCATCACAGCCCTTCGATCGACGCCTCCTCTGAAATAGCGAAATCATGAGTAGAAATAATCAATAATTTGCAACTTTAAATCGTAAACAATCAAGAATTTTCTATTGCGTAAATTAAAACCTATAATTTGTTAATTCAATTTCAAATTTCAGGTGGATTCAAATTCCTCATATGCAAATTACCTGGAAAGAACACTAGATTTCACGTGGCTGTGTATATATACAGGAAAAGTATATCTATAGTGAAAGCAACGCGCAGAGCTTGACATGATCATGTTTATAGCAATTTTGCAGTGAAATCAACGCACAGTGAAAGGGGGGAAGTATATTTGAAAGGAAAGCAACGCGCAAGGGTGACATGCTCATATTTATAGTAATTTTTGGAAAAAATTCACTTATGGCCTCATAAGATAGGAAGTATTGCAAATGTGGTCCCAAACTTTATCATGAAACTTTTTTAGATGTCTATATATGTAATATGTGTGTGTATATATATATTTATACTCTTTTATAAAGCACCAACACCCTAGAGTAACTACTTTTGGTGTGTTTTGGAGTGTCATGACTAAATTACTCCCAATTTAAAAAGTATTTTTTAGATAACTTATATCACGAATTCTCAACTTCTTCTACATTCTCTCTCTCACCCACTCTCTCTCCTATGTCATATTTCCTTCTTTTTTTTCACCGAAAATTTTTATTACTTTGTTCAACTCATTTCTATTTATTTACAAAACCTCACATAAAATGCTGACATATTAATGATTTTTTTATTAAACTTTTTCTTTATTCAGCACACACATCGAGTGTGTTCACGCGACTAGTATTAATTAAGGGGAGCAAAGGAGTATTATTGAGAAGAGGAGACCAACATTCAAGATTTCAATGTTTTGAGTTTGAATAAGAGTTGTTCAATTTTGTTTTATTTCACTATTGTAATTTAGGATTCAAATACTATGGCTGTGTTTGGTTATGTTTTGGGATGGTATTTTGGTGAGAATTATTGGTGAAAAATTTATGGGGACACGTGCAATTTTGATGGGATTATGTTTGGTTATGTTTTGGGAGTTGTTTTTTGAGTGATTTTTTGGTGAGATAGTGTTTGGTTTTGTTTTCAGAGGGAACATAAATTACTGTAACTGTCAAATTATGTAAGTTTTTGTCTGTCAATAATTAAAAGTTATAATATAATATTGAAATTGTAATAATTATTATATAGATAAATATATATGTATATATGTACAAATATATATGTATATATGTAGGTAATAGTAGTATATATAATTATATAAAAAAAATAAAATTATATTTATATAGAAAAAATTACATTTAATTACAAGATTATATTTAATTTAAGAAAATTATATAAAAAAATTGAAGACGACATTTCAATTTTTTTTTATTTACGAACAGTGAAGACGACATGTTTTATTTTATTTATTTTTAATTATGAAGAAAATGTCGTCTTCTAATTATATAAAAAAATAAAATTATATATATAGAAAAAATTATATTTAATTACAAAATTATATTTAATTTACGAAAATTATAAAAAATAGAAGAGAAAATTAAATGTCGTCTTCAATTTTCTTTTCTTTTTTATTTATGAACAGTGAAGACGACATGCCACATGTCATCTTCACTGTTCACCACTTTTGAATTTTTATTTTTTTATGTATTATTTATATAAATATTATTAAAAACTATATTATTTATTTTAAAACCCCTATACATATATATACATTGTATACATTATATATACATCACACAAATACTTATAAAATATAATGTATAGATATATTTTTCTTATAAATAATTTTGTGTGTACAAATGAAGAAATAAGAGAAGAAAAGATGAAGGAAAGAGAAAGAAGTAGGAGAGAGAGAGACGCATGACAGAGAGAGGACAGACAGAGATAGAGATAGAGAGAGAGAGAGAGTGTGTGTCAGGAGAAAAAAAGAGTGAGATAGAAAAGAGGGGAGACAATTTCTGTGGGCTATAAAGCACAATCATTATTATTTTCTTGACCAAAAATTCACATATTTTCTTGTCAAAAATTGTGTAACCCAAACATAATTGGGTCAAAAATTTGGACCAAAATGGGTTTGAAAACATAACCAAACATAACCTATTATTTCAATATAGCATTATGGAGTTACCATTTAATGTTTTATATTGGTTTGTAAACTTTGAGATGCTTATTTATATGTGTAGATACAGAGACATGATATGGGGTTTGGGGTGTATAAAAAAAATATGGGAAAACTTGATGTTTTCTGAGTTTTTTGGAGGGGGATTTTAAAAATCAAAAACTTATAGGGTAAAACAATCTTTTGTTTTTTAAATGTTGAGGGGGCCACCATCACCCCAATATTTGAGGCATTTGTATGTTGTTAAATGTTTGTAGTTATTGATAAAAAGGTTATAGGACTATTTAATTCATTAATTGGTTACTGTATTAGAAAAATAGAAGGATCAAAAGGCATGTATGGTCACAGTAATGGTAAGAAAGACTGATAAAACAAAAAAGGAGTTAAGGTACTCAAGAAGAGGAAGTATTAATTGGAGGTTTGAAAGAAAATATTTCCTGATGGAAGTTTGACAATGACGACTTCAAATTAAAGAAGTTGTTTTTCGCAAGTCCTTGGAAAATCGACAACAAAAATGTTCTTAGCTAGGTACTGATGTTTGTGTTACACCATACATCAACTCAATTATTTGAGTATTGTTTACTAAATTATGAATATATATTACTGAAAGTTGTGAATATGAATGTAATATTTAGTGTTTATAGGTTGATTCAAATGCGTGATTGATGATATTTAAATCGAGGTCATTTTACAATGACTGGTGCGAGATCTTCATCGAGATAGAGCAACGGGGAGCATGAAGAGAATGCTATGGATGTTGTTAATGAGATGTTTGGTGCTAGTAAAGAAAAGGACAAGGAGGTGGTAAGCTGTGAAAATATTGGATGAATCTTTCTTGAATGACCATACTTACATTTGATAAATATGCTGCTATCATTTAATTTTATATTCGCAAGTTCAAAACTATTTGGTGTGTGCATGTCAATTAGGCTTTCTTATAATTATGTACTTGGAATTGATTAGCTTTGAGTTGGTGGACATTTATATTGTTGTGGATGTACTTGGAATTGATTAGTTTTGAGTTTGTGGATGTTATATTGCTGTGGAATTTGTTAGTTCGAAGTTATACTTGAATTTGTAATTTATAAGTTGAAGTGGCATTGTGGTTCTATGCGATTTGGTAAATTGTTAGATGTCTTTTCATATCCATTTAGTTTTATTGTCATTTGTTTGATGTTTCTTGTGGTAGATACAAATTGAATATGTCGATTTGCTCAATTTCTTGACATACCACAAAAATGACAATAACGCCATTTTATATGATAAAATTATAATAACGTCATTTTATATGATAAAATTACGTATACCATAACATACCAAAAATTAAGAGAAAAATTGTAAGAATTAATTGAAAAGGTGCCCAGTGAGTTGCACAATAAGTAAGACATAAACTATAGAATATTCACTGAAATATTTGAAAATTGACTAGAATTAAAAGGATATTAAAAGTAATGAAACAAAGTTCAAAACTCAAGCACCTTGTTTGGTGGATATGATTTAAGAAGAGATTGGTGATATGTCTTGTATACTCTTAATTTTGTGCTACTTTTGCCAATTATGAAATAATAGGTTGCACAATGTAATAAATTACCACTTATAAATTTCTGTTTAGTTTTACCTATTCATATTTATATTTGACATAACTTTGTATTTATTAGAAATTATAATTGAAATCTTTTTCAATTTTATTATGACAAAATGATACCTAATTAAGAATGATTTACAGTGTAAATACAAAATTATTGGATGGTGAGATTAAATAAAGTTATATCTTCTTTAACAAAAGACCAGACAATTTTATATAGAATATAAATGAAAAAATCTCTTGCATTTTCCTTGTTGATGAGTGCAACACGTAGATATAAATTTAATGTGTCAAAAAAAAAAGAAAAAAAAACAATTATAAACTCAATGCGGATCACTAATTTTCAAAATTATTAAAATTGGGGCCTAATTAAAAAATTTGTTATTTATACTTTAATTTAACAAAATATAGACATAAATTTACATGAAAAATAAATAAAAAATATCTTGCATTTTTCTGTCGTCATTTTCTTTGTTGTTTTAACAATGAGAGGATTTCAGAGATAAGAAATTCATATATACATTTTTGTTATCAAAATAATTGTAAATTCCAATCAAACTACTTATGTAACCGTTGTACAAATCCAATCCATTGAAGAATATGCATCTTAATCAACCAAATCATTTCATGCTAATATTAGATCATAAAAGTCATTTGATTTGTTAATTAAGGTTTGACATGAGCATCGAGAATCGTATCGGATCAAGACAAACTCTGGATACTAGATCTAACATGAAAATAACATAGGTCAAAATCGATTGATAAGCGAGGAGCGATAAGCATCGCCACCGAGAAATTTTTTGCGTCGTACTTTTTCTTTAATTATTAGAAGACAAAGAGCAAAAGAACAAAAAAAAATCCTAAAACATTAGCAGAGAAATAGAAACATAACTAGAAAACAATTCATGTTTAATTACTTGGAGATAGATAAGAAATCATACCATTTTCTCTAACGTGGTGAGAAGCTCTTCTTTTCACTAATCTTCAATGTGTATCATAAAATTTGTTGGTATCAATGAGGTTCAGCCTGTGTCTTACATATATCACAAATTTGTCACGTATTTCACTTATCATGAATTAGAAAATAAAAATAACCCTAAATATGAAACTTTTAATTAAATATGCAATCTCAAGTGTAGATTATATATTATTACACACTATAAATGCTTTTTCTCTTTAGGTAAAATTTGAAATTAAAGTTTGACCACAGTATTTGCTGTAAGTTGGATACCCTAAATCTATTTTTATTATGATTATTTTATTTTCAAAATCTTACAATCCAGTTTTATTTAGTATTGCATTAACTTTAGACATTATTACTGTATCACCACTCATTTTCACATTAAAAGTCATTAATCATTATTGGTTTTATTTGATAAGTAAAAAAGGGAAATAAATAAAAGAGAATGATATTGGCACTCCATAAGTTACTATAGGAGCTCCAACTTCAATTGTTATATTAAAATATGACAACAATACCCTTAGAGTATAAAAATACTATAAACTTCAAAATTAAATTCCAAAACTATCTTTATGCAATCAAAACAAGCTATTATATTATCGTCACTATTTTATTACACATCAAATAATAAGTACATAGGGTTGAAAATTGAACAATTTTTAACATTTATATGGAATCATATAACATAAGTCCGTCAATGAAAAATTTGAGCGTCATCCACAATATAACATACATAGATAGTCAACTAAAAAATAACAAAATATCGAACTTTAAATGAAAATCACCTCATTTTGATGGTATATTAGCATCAATCCATCGATTTTATGTAATTTATTATAATAGTCAATCATGATTTAGCATAAATTAATGCTTAAGTAAGTTTAATCCCTACAAAAAATTAGACGATGATGGTAAAATAATAATAATAATAGTGATGATGATGATGTTAGAAGTAGGTAATAATTTCTTAAGTTGTATACATGAGATAAAGTATATAAATATATATTTTATATTTGAATGCCCAAAATAATAGTAATACAAGAATTATTCTTTGTGCATTACTTTTATGTTCTTAAATTGATAGTTTTTTACTTGCATACATTTATATGTATCGTCCAATTACACATTCATAAAGCAATTATTTGAAATAAATTAAGAAATATGAAAATATTGAATTGATTATTAAAAGGCATATTTATCTTGTAGATTTTTAGCCATTGACTTCTTTTTTTAACAATGGACACTAATGTCATTTTCCTAGAGAAAGAAAGAAAAGTGGAGCTCCTATAGTAATTTGTGGAGCTCCAATATCATTTTTCATAAATAAATATGGCATAATTTACTACCAAACACAAATCTCGCTTACAGTCGCAGTTTTTATAATTAATTAATGGAGCTACGCAATAACTTTTCATCAGCATATTAAAGTTTTATACATAGAAAAATAATTTATATACTCACGTTATTTAATTTTGACAATTGATTCAATAATGACTAAAATTATATTTTGATGCCGACCCAAAAATGTTTAGCTTTAAAAAAATATAAAACACAGAAGACACATCTTTAGATGAGTAGTTTTTAAAATCGACGGTAATAATAAAAATACAAATGCAGGCAAAAAAGAAATATATGCCCAAATAATTAGAAATAAACAATCAATAGCAAAAGCAAAACTCAATTTTTCAAAATATTTCTTCAGTCCCAAAGCTATTAACTTTTGCTATGTTACATTTTATAAATCATCTCTTTAATTTGGTAAAATTAGTACTTAGAACAACACATCAAATGTTTTGAGTAAAAATTATAAGGATTAGGATGACTAATCTACACTGTAATCAAGTCGAGCTTATTCAGGAATGAGCATATATTATTAAGATCATACCTAGCTTGTAAATTAATCGAAATCCATATTTGATGCTCACATTCACTTGTAAGCGAACTCAGTGAGACTGAATAATCGAGTTTCGAATAGGCTCCACTCGATTGACAACTCTTAAGGTTTTGATTGTAGTACACCACAAGAAAAACAGTAAAATTTTGATTTGAACAACAAAAAATATATAAGACGCACCTTTTTCACCCACTTTTTATCAAGTGTTGTTGTTGAGGCTTTGATCCAAATGCTTGAGCTTATGAACGAAAATTTAAAGATGCCCAATTCTACTAATAATAATAAATAAATAAAAAAAGAAAGATACAACATTTCATTGGAAAAAAAATTCAGCATAAATAATAAGATAAGCACGATTGCACCCAAGAACTATTAAATTAAAAAAGAGAGAATTTGAACTGAAATAAATTTTTCATAGAAAAATTAAACCTCTTTCATTTTGCTTCAAAAGCACAAAGAGATGTTATTGAGGTTTCAAATAAGTTTTTTGTAGAAAAAACTCTATATCATGCATTTAGTTTTGTTTATATTTATATATTTAATGATGTGTATAAACATATATTATTTGTAAACTATACAACTTTCATCATTACTGGACAAAAGTTGGTACACAATATCACTAACAATACAAGCCAGAAATTAATTGTGAGTACTTAAAGTTAAAACAATTCAACTACCATTAAATGGTGAAAAAATTCATCCATTTCTTTAGTAAAATTCTGTCCAAATCTAATTTCCTTTATTGGTCATATAAATTGAATCACTTATATATTGAATTAGGGTATTATGTGATAAGAATAGCAAGAATTTTTAACCAGTATTGAATTCATAGAACATTTATTATAAAATCAAGAAAACGGCTTTGATAGGAACCCACTTCGAGAGGGGCAGTCTGCAGGAGAACCGAAGGAGGGAGAGAAGATATATTCAAGAAAAATAAAATTTCATTCAACTTGCTTAATGAGAAAATCAATTACAATCCTACCTATCTAATCTTCTACCTTTCTGCTAAAACACATTCACCACAAAGGGAGAATTCAACTAACTAATCCTATCTTTGAGGGAGTTGCCATAGTGGATTCAACACTTTGGGGAAGACAGAAACTAAAATATAGACTAAGCCAATACAATTCAAATTACATAATCCTTGAGCTTGTCGGTGATATTCGTAACACGGGTGCTATGACGTGGCACTGATGTGTTGATGAGTTGAGGTGGATCCGGGCCCGTGTCAATCCTCACCTCTTCGAAACGAACCTTGTGTCCCAAAGTAGCATGAGTGTGGAAGTTTTGCACGTGTGACCGGGTTGGTATTTGTCATCGCAAGAAAAACATAAGCCTTTCTCACGGCAAGTTGGATGTCTTGTGGTGATAGGCGACGGAATGGGGCTGTGCGTGCGGTAGCAGGTCGGGACAGTAAGCTTGGTTGTGTGGTTTGTGGCAGGAGATGTTGAGTCGGAAGTGGTGGGGAAGGATGTGTGTACGAATTGTTTGAATCACGTCGTTGGTCAAGGATTTTGTCCTCGACAAGTTTTGCGAGTCCGATGGCATCTGTTGTTGTTGTGGGTTTTAGGGTTTGTAACTCACACTGGATTTCGAGTTTGAGCCCGGAAAGGAAGCATTTGAGTAAATGGTGGTCAGAGAGTCTATGAACCCGATTGGAGATGTTTTCGAATTCAGTTTGGTAATGGTTTTTTGTTTGAGTTTGAAAAGGGTGACTTCATGGTTGATGTAGGAAGACGGGCCAAAGCGGAGTTCTAGAGCACGGGTAAAAGCGCCCCATGTGGTGAGTTGACGGTTCCGACGCACCCAATTGAACCAACTTAGTGCAGGGCCAACAAAGTAGAATGAAACCAAAGTCGATTTTGTCGTGTTCGGGGATATTGTGAAGAGTGAAGTAGCGATCTATTTGTGCAAGCCAATCAAGGGGTGTTGTACCGTCAAATTGAGAAATTTCGAGACAGATTGGTCGGGGTGTAAACGCAGTTAGGGGCTGTGGGTTTGGTGTAATGTGTGTTTGGCGGAAAAAAAAAGGAGGAGTTTGGCAGGAAGTGGTTTCGGTGGTGGCAGATAGGAGTGAAAAATGAACCAAACTGCTCGATACTCGACTCGAGCTTGATTGCTACAAGCTCGTTTGAGCTCGGTTCGTTAACATATCAAACCAAACTTGAACAATTTTTTATATTTGATAAGTTTTGAAACCCGGCTCGATTAGTAAAAAATAATAAAAACATGCACAAAAAAATCAAACTACTCGAGCTTAACTCGTGTTTGGCTCGATTAAAGCTCGTGTGAGCTTGGCTCGATTAATAATCAAACAAGCTCAAACACAAATTTTGAAGCTCCATTTTATTTCAAACAAACTTGAACAACATCTTGTTTGGCTCGACTCAGCTCGTTTACACCCCTAGTGGCAGATGGTGGATTATACGGCTGTTTTTAGAGTCGAGCGACTGAAACGAGGACCTCGTTCATTGTTTTGGTGAGCGAGGTGATGGAGTTTTGAGTTGTATCTGACAAGGGAAAATTATTTTTTTAGTCCGTTAACTTGGTCTCTCTTGCGTTTTAATCCTTTACGTTGATGCATTACAAAATTGGTCCGTTATCTTCGGATTTTTTGTAATTTTAATCCTTTTGTGCTTATAAAATTGGTAAATTTAGTCTGTGACATAGTCCCCACAAATAAATCAGGCCCAACATGCTTCCGAAATAAAATTCGACTTTCATAAATTCATACCTTTGCGTGACCGCCGTATCACCGGATATTCCAATCCTCGTTTTTACGAGTTAGATCGTCTTCCGGATACCATTTTGAGGGGAACTATGCCACAGACTAAATTGACCAATTTTATTAGCACAAAAGGACTAAAATTACAAAAAGTCTGAAGATAACGGATCAATTTTGCAATGCGTCAACTTAAAGGACTAAAACGCAAGGAAGGCCAAGTTAACGGACTAAAAAAATAATTTTTCCTATCTGACAATGTTTGAATGGCTATGTGAGTTTGGCTTGTTGTTTGGAGTAGTTCAGCAATGCTTGCATCATGGCTAGCTGTCTGAGTTTGGAGATTGTTGACGACTTCTTGGATGGTGGTGAGGTCGTCGGCGGGTTTCCACCGAGGCATGGTGGAGTCAATGAAAGCACCAATGATAGGAACCCACTTCGAGAGGGCAGTCTCCAAGAGAACCGAAGGAGAGAGAGAAGAGATATTCAAGAAAAATAATATTTCATTTAACTTGCTTAATGAGAAAATCAATTACAATTCTACCGATCTATTCGTCTACCTTTCTGCTAAAACATGTTCACCACAAAGGGAGAATTCAACTAACTAATACCATCTTTGAGGGAGTTGCCATAGTGGATTCAACTCTTTGGGGAAGACAGAAACTAAAATATAGACTAAGCCAATGCAATTCAAATTACATAATCCTTAAGCTTGCCGGTGATATTCGTAACATGGGTGCTATGACGTGGCACTGATGAGTTGGGGTGGACCCGGGCCCGTATCAGGCTTCAATGCACGAGAAGATATTAACTTAATTCTTTCTTTTTTTCTTTGTTGAACTGACATGACAAAATGTTGGTTAAATAATTAATGCAATTAGAGAAAATAGGTGATTGAACAAGTTATAAAATACTAAATAAATTGATTTCCATGGTTTAAATAATAACAATTATGATTTTTGGTTTTATTGTCATTTTCATTTCCAAGATCCATGATCCAGATTCCAGACATAATTTAATTTTTGGAATTTCAATACTTAGACTTAATATAATAATAACCATGCTTAATTAATTCTTTTATCAGTATCACAAGTAAATTAAACGCAAAATATCTAGAACAACAATTTTTGTAAGTCCCAATAACAAGAAATAACCATTGTATCACTTTTCGTAAGTATTTTGTAAACCCGTGTTGTAAAATTATATTTTTGGAAAAATTACTCTCATGTAATTGCCAAAAAACCCCTCATTTATCTAAAATTATCAACACATCCCTAAAGGGGTTTACATGGTACAATTGTAGGAATTCTTAAATGTACAGGAGGGTGCAGTTATAACAAATGCTTTAACATGGTGGGATTTTATGTAATTTCCAAAAAAGTGAGATTTTTTGGTTACTACACCATAAGTGAAAGGTGTGCGTGTAGTTTTCCTTAAATTTTTATCAAAGTTCTTTTTGTCTTATTTTGTCCTAGGATAAAAGGGAGCGATTCATCAAATGCAAAAGATAGATTTCTTGTGCCCTTTCTTGTATTGAAGGTCGCATCGCACCTATGGCACTCACCTTTGGTCTAATTGAGTTCTCCTCCAATCTTCGTTTGAGTTCTATGAAAATATTGTTAAAGTGCAGAAAATAAGTGAGAGAATACTTGGCCTTTACATTGTACCCGACAAACTAGGGAAAAACAAGTGCATATGAACAATACATTCTTGGAGTTATAATATATATATTATTTTCTTTTCGAATAAAGGGGTACCATATAGACTCTAGCTGCACAGACCCGAACCAATAATCACAACTCTAGGTCATTTCGTACCCACCAGATCGAAATCATAGGAGTCCTGTACACTTGCTTCCGGAGCATCCAAGAGCTCTCATTCACGGTTAGGGAAAATTACAATTTTGGTCCTATATATTAGTGGGGGTAACAACTTTGGGACAATATCTTTTTCAACTTATAATTAAGTCTTTTAACTTCAATTTTGTGGCAATTTCAGTCCTCAGAGTAGCAATTTTGGTCATTTGGGCCAAAAAATTCTAAAAATTGGGGATTTTTCGAATTTTGGAGGGCAAATTGAAGCTTTAAATGATTTTGGGGGGAAATTGGAGCTTTTGCTAATCTTATATTTATGTATATAGTTATATAGACACACAACACACACTCACAACAATAATATTTAAAGACAATCATTAAATTATGAAGTAATCCCCATCTCCATAACATGTCGAGTTCTCCTCTGAGATAAATTATAAAATCTCTTTTCACTTATTATGACTCTTATATATTTATATATATATTATAAAATGAGTTTAATTTATTATATAGTATTTTATAAAAATAACTTCCCGTTCCTCTCGGATTCAAAAAGTAACTTTTCATTAATTGTATAATTTTTTTTATTTAGTATTTTTAATTTGACCGGAAGCTTTTATTAAATAATATGAAGTACTTGCGTGTCTTTAACATGTCGGTTACACATCCAGGCGCATACAATATTGTATCTATTTTTTTTTCTTTTTCTTTAAATTTCGAGATAGTCCGTGACTAGATTCAGTACATATCCTTCCTCGCATCCATCTCCAATGAGTATATCAGAGCTATGAAAAGTTGTTTTTCAAAAAAATTATTTGAATCTTTTAGGAAATATTTTGATTCTCATTCTTCAAAATAATTTTATTATTTAAAATTCAATTAAAGTATGACAAATCCATAAACAAATAAATAAGAACATGTGATTATGAAGCAATAAATTAATTACATATATTCCTACTATGCAATCTGATGTGTAAAATTTTATTTTTGTTATGTATATATAGAATATTAATAATGTAAATTTATATTAATTCATGATACTTTAAAAATGTGAGTATTATTGAGTAAAGAAAAAATTGATATAACATGTTGAAGTATGAAAGTAAAAAATAAATTAATTTTAGACGTTATTTAGTGATTGTTTATTATTATATTTTTATTTTCTATATATGTATGTAAATATATTTTAGTATACTTGTATTTTAATAAGTTTATTTTTATATTGTGCATTTCAAACGGATGCACAATAATTATTTACTCCCCAAAATCAGCAAAAGCTCCAATTTTCCCTTCAAAATTCGAAAAATCCCCAAATTAGATGTAAAATCCCTAATTTTTAGAATTTTCCGGTCCAGAGGACTAATATTGCCACTCTGAGGACTGAAATTGCCAAAAAATTGAAAAATAATGGACTTAATTGCAACTTGGAAAAGATATTGTTCCAAAGTTACCACCCCCTAATATATAGGACCAAAATTGCAATTTTTCTTTCACGGTTAATACTATCTTATGCCAAAGGGTCGACTACTTGATGTGCTTCACGGGGGGTATGGTGCACCCTCACTTCCCAATTAAGATTCAAGATGTCTCGGATTTTCTGAACAACATCAAACTGATGATGGACGTTGCAAAATCTTGATTATGGTCTAAAGTAAACCCTTGCATGTGTCAAATGTTTTTATGCTGTGCCTTTGTTGGTCTTAGGTTTTAACTTTTAAGGTTTTGGGATCCCAAAATCTTGGAAATTATTGCATATATCTAATTGATTTTGCTTCTTTTTATGCTAATATTTTGGTGCCATCCACTCTTTGGTACAAAAATCCAGTATAGAGGTACACTGAAATTGGTCTTTAAGTATATATACATTTATATATACTAGCACAATCCACGTGGAAGTCTGATTTTTCTAGTAATCATCTTTAACTAATATTTTAAGAATCAAATAATATAATATTATAATAAATGAATTATTTTAATTTTATTTTTTAAGAAGCACAATAATCAATTGTTAAAAGAACACTATGGTAGATATAATGTTTCTTCCCATATGCCAATATAAAACTTGAACCTATCACAAAATAGTCCATGTTATAGCCCCATTAGCATATACTAGAACGTAATGAGGGTGTCATTTTAAATCATTAAATTTTTCGTTGATATCCGTTGCCCATCAACAGGGTGACAATTACATTTATCCTCCACCAAACTTATAGCCCCATTAAATTGTTAGTTGAAAGATTGTGTATTTATTTAATGCAAAGAATGAAAATGGACAATCAGGAATTCTTGTAGTTAAAAAGTCACTTGATGACCTTTTTAACTTTTTAGTCATGATTCATGTACACATGATTGCATCATATATGTATTTAATTTACTAAATAGTAACACATAATTAGTAAGGTTACTTAAGTGATGATAAAAGTGTCTTATGACCTTCGAGCTTCTTAGTCATGACTCGCGTACACATAATTGCTATCTATTTATATTTAATTTACTAAATAGTAACATATTATTAAGGTTATTTAAGTGAATGAGGACAATGGTGTTTTTTCACAATTAGAAGAAACAACATCAAGATCCACACTTTTATGTAAACATATTATTTGTGAAGTTAAAGGAGTCAAATCTTTAAAAATAAAGTTAAAAAATCAGTTATCTAATTCATAAGTCACATGTAAAAGAAGTTACATATATCTTATATTCTATTTAACAATAATAGAAAAACTAACTGAATATATGAAATGATCCATATCACATCTCACAAAGTGGCGCTATGTTTAATGTTTACATCAATGATGATGGTAATATGTTAAAAAACTACCACATCTTTAAAGTTTTATTATTTTTCGTTCTACCAAGTCATAGAATTTCATATTTATTCTAGACGATTTTTTTTAAGATTATAAAAAAAGTATTGTAATGAAAGTACTAAGGGTGTGACAGTTAATTCATGAAAATTAAGTTTGAAAAATCAAACGATGCATCTATTAAATTAAATGCTTTTAAAAAGTTTCTCATTTTATTGGATATAATATTGGAGAACTTGATTTAGTTAATATTGAAACATGTGAAAAAGAATTTTAGATTATATGATTATCAAGAATTGAATATAAAATACAAGTAAGATAAAGACTAACTAACTAATACGTATGAACTTCAATTATTTTAACTAATAAAATAGTAGGTTAAAGAGAACAGGTAATGGAACTTATTATGTTGTATGCATAGTTTTGAAACTAAAGTATAGTATGTTCTCAGTATAAGTATAATCCATGACTCGATTATTATATATTTTCTTTAACTGCTTTTTTATCTCAATGAAAATTCCTATGTGAATTAGCGAGTCATAAATTACCAAAAAAGAAAATGAAAAATTATCAAGTTATAATGGATTTTTTTTCAAATATATCTCTCTACACCTAAAGTCTGTAAAAAAAAATTTTTATAGAAAATTACATGAGATTCAGTAAGAAAAAAATACTCCTCCTATATTCTGACAACTGCAAAAATGTTTACATTCTTTATCTTGTTGCCTCACCAATTACCACATACTTACATAGTTATCTGTTTAAACAATCCATAAGTTAAGAAGTACATATATAAAACCACTTCTTTCTTTTCTTAATGTAGATTCAGCTTGTTAGTAATTTAACATGAGAATAAAGGGTGACTCAATCCGTGCATGTTATGCATGCAAGTACCATTGAAGAAAGTGCGCAACCAACTTGAACAAAATTGATAAAAATAATCACTGAAAGACAATATTAATGCACGAAGAAATCAAGAAAAATGATAAATCTAATAGGACATATACTCTTTGAAGAAACTAATATCAAAGGTCCCTCGTACATAAGTCTCGACTGGCACTTGGCCTAAACTTCACAAGATTAGGCTTAATGTCCACATGAATTAGTTGACTTTGTTACATTTTGATATGACAATTGTACCTCTGAAGTTCTAAATAAGAGACTCCAAAATGAACTTCTTCGATTTGAAGATTGTGCCTCATGAACCAGTGAAACAGTAATAGAATGGCTCCAATTTTCTAATTGTCTCCCAAAGGCTTGATGAGAAGGTAACAAAGCGTGGAATATGATGAGAACAATAAATTAAACCTCTAGACAAAATTTAATAACAAGAATATTAATGTTTCTGAATTCATTCATATTGTGCTCAGAAATCATTGGCCGAACTCGTCTTTCTATATTAATAGATGTCTAATGATGTATTCACTGCAAAATCCTATCCGGAGTCGAGAAATGAGCAGGAATTCATGGGAGATGGAAAGAAAAATAGTTTTTGAGAGGAAGCTTTATGAAATCTATCAAAGTTGTCATAAATAATGGTATTTGGATGAGAAAATGGTTGGATTTGTCTTAAATAATGGTATTTGGATGAGAATATGGTTGGACTTTTACATACTTCAAGTCGGTCGATTAACTTACCTGGGAAGGATGACAAGATTATCTTGTATAAGGAAGTGGCATAGTGGGATATTAATATCACTTTAAATGAGATATAGTAAATGGCTACAACCTATTGGGATTCCTTCTTCCAAACAATTGTTGCAACCTTTTGGGATTCCTTCTTAACAATTGCAGTCGGTTGAATTTCTCTCTTTTTATGCTATTATATTATATTAAATGAGTTATTATTATTAAATATATTATGAAATGAAGGACTATTTGGTCTTATCACAATTGGAAGAAACACTTTTAGGATCCACACTTTTATAGTAGTATATAGATATAGATATAGATATAGATATAGATATAGAGTTGAAATGAAGGACTATTTGGTCTTATCACAATTGGAAGAAACACTTGAATTTCAGTCTCTTTCTCTCTTTCTATGCTATTAAATTAAATGAGTTATTAATATTAAATATATTATGAAATGAAGGACTATTTGGTCTTATCACAATTGGAAAAAACATTTTTAGGATCCACACTTTTATAGTAGTATAGTATAGGTTATATACACACATATATAAACGGAACTATATGTTGGGAATGAAAGCAATAATAAACGGAAAATGATAATGAACACAAGTTTCGACGTGGAAATATATATATATATATATATATATATATAGGATATGGATCAAATACATCCCTATAGTTTAGGTAAGATATAAGACTCAATCTAGACCATTTAAACCATTTGATCCCAAGGTCCACATTTAAAGCCATTATTTCGGATTTTATATTTAATTTAATGATGATGGGGGCATTTTGGTCAATAGGTCTAACAAACCTATGCAAATAACATGCAGGAGTCAAATCAAATCCCTTATTTTACGCAATAAAATATTCTTCTTCCATTTTTAATTACTCCTTCCAAGTAATCAAATTAATTCGTTCATCATCAAATTCTCGACGGAATTCGTGACCCCCAAGGCGATCATAAATCGAATCAAAGTGAAGGGTTTGCAGAAACTGCGATAGTACTGCTAGATCTGCAAACACAATGTCGCGACCAGAATGAATTCGAGTGCCATTAACATAATCGAGTGCCATTAACAGAATGAATTCTGTATAATCAAGTGCCATTAACAGAATGAATTCGAGTGCCATGAATTCGAGTGCAATTATTTGGACTAAATCTTTTTTTTTCTTTTCTTATTTTTGTTAGTTTAATTTTACTTATTTCTGTTAGTTCAATTCCGAATTTTATGGGTAGACTGAGTAATTTTTAGGGATTTGATTGGGTAGGATTTTCTGTTAGTAATCGAAAGAATTTTCGGCTTACTGTATAATGAGTTATAATATACTGTATAATGTATTATAACATATTGTATAATAGCTTATAAGATACTGTATAATTGAATATTGTTAGCTCCCAGAAAGCTACGATTGATACAGAAAATCTTAAATTCATATTCAATTCATATATCATCAATTCATCGGCAATTTCAGCTCGAAATCACTGTATGTTTTGTATTTGCATATATCAGAGAGAGAGAGAGAGAGAGAGAGAGAGAGAGAGAGATTTCAGATGCATTGAGAAAAAACTATTGACAACTTCTATTGTGCCAAGAAATTGAAGCAAAAAACAGTAAGGTATATACATATAATATATATACAAATATTTTCTGGGCTCATTGTTTATCAGCTACTTGCAAAGAAATAGTTATTTAACTCCATTACAATTTACAACTCCATTACAAAATACAGTATAATTAGGTTGTGCATGGTTATGTTTTCAAGATTGCATTTTCATTTTTTGGATCACCAGAAAATGAAAATGCACACTTCTAGGTAAATTCTACAGAAAATACTCAAATTTTAAATTCTACTACACATTTCTCTATACAACAACCAATCATTTCACCATTTCAATCAATTCACAATCTTTCATCATTAATTACACCATCTCACTTTTCAACTAATTATCTTTCTTACTTTATCATATTTTATAATAACTAAATATATATGTATATATATATACACTGATACACACACATACTTTATATCAAATCATTCATATATATATATATATATATATATATATATATATAATCACTTCATAATTAATTCAATCACCCCAATAAAATTCAACTTTATGTCACATCAAACACCACTTCCAACTATTTTCTAAAAACACATCCAAACAAACAATAAAAGTCAATATTTTCACATGAATTTCTATAATACACATTTTCTAAAAAAAACTCAGTATTTAACTCAGAAAACATAATCATACGGAGCCTTAGTGATTTTTAAACCATCATACAACAGCTTATACACCATTAGACAGTATCTTATAAATTATTATACAGTAAATACAATGGTGATATACAGTGTGTGATTAGTGACATACAATTAGTGATTCCAAACCATTATACAACATCTTATAAGCCATTATACAGTATGTTATAACACATTATACAGTATCTTATAACCCATTATAGAGTGTGTGTTTATACATTGTACAGTTACAATCTTATAAACCATTATACAGTATCTTATAAGTCATTATACAGTATGTATATAACACATTATACAGTATATTATAACTCATTATACAGTCTGTGTTTATAACATATTAAAAATATTCAAATCCGGTGGCGCTGTGGTTGTTGTTGGCGGCGGCGGAAGCAGAGTATATGAAGTACAAAGATTCGACGCAACAATTGAATGTGAGAAATAGTATTTTTCAACAGTAATAAAACAGGAAATTCATCACATTCCAATGAACAATTCAGCTCATATGAACACCTCGATAAACCAATAAATTCCATACCAATCATATAACAAACCAAACATCCACGCAGCCGACTACGCAAACAAAACCCACATGAATACAAAAACAGAAAATCACAAACAACCCACAAACACATCTAAATCCCCAAATCATTGACAAGGAATCTACACACAAACAAAAAGCCCAGATCATAAACTGTGCAGGACGCATTTGGTAAAAATGCATAAGCATTAATGGCGGATCCATTTCCATATATTCAACATTAATTCTACGCGAAAATCAATACATTTCCATATATTGATTAAAATGCAAACAGTACAATCTTATAAATTATTATACAGTATCTTATAAGTCATTATATAGTATATTATAATACATTATACAGTATCTTATAACCCATTATACAGTGTGTATTTTTCAACCTCATTTTCTTCTGGAAAAAAATCGAATTGGGTGAGATTTTAGGGTTCTTTGGCGTGCGAAATCCGAATATGCAGATAGTTTTGGAAAGATATGGCTTTAATACTTATTTAAATCGTGATTTACAGTTGATTATTTGTGGGTTTAAATGTGAGAGATTTTAGGGAGAATGGAGAGTTAATTTAGGACGTGTTTTGATGTATAATGAGGTGTATTTTACTATTATACCCTTCAGCCATTAATAACTGGATTTCCCGCGCTGTGTATTATGTTTAATTTGGACTGTTTGATTTAATTGATTCAATGGTGTATATTGGGTTTTATATCTTATCTAAGGTAGGGTATGTATTAGATTTTGACCATATATATATATATATATATATATATATATATAGTGCAGTCATAAGAGATGTATTATTTTTATTTAGTTGAATTTAGGTTACAAGTCACCCTTACAAAATTATCAAAATGTTCTGCTAGAAACAAGACATTGAAGTAGCAACGAAAACTTAAAAAGATAAAATGGGTGACCATCGTCTGCGATCCGGTTCATTGGGGGCGTCGATGGTAACGGAAGAGAACGTGACCAATAAAGAGGATTTATTTTGAGGGGAGGGTGTGGAAAAGACTTCTTCCCACAAATCACGTACGAAATAAAATTTTCGAGAATTTTCTTAGAATTTATCGTTAAGAGCGTCAATTATGTATCTCACCTAGTTAAGTAATCATTATTCTAGACAGAAAAGTTACAAGATTTAACATTCTAAAAATGCTTGAAAAACAGCTCCAACACAATCCAAAAGTCCAAATGTATGTGCTAATTATACTAACATTGTCAATGAATAAATAGGGCCTTGCTCAAATATATAAAAAATAAACGAGTAAATAGGAGATTGACTTGCTAAGTCTAAGACTCTAAGTCCAATTTTTGCAACCTAACCACTTCAGATTTATCAAACAATACAAGGGAAAAAAAAAGTCTTACCCAAAAAAAAATTCTTAGAATATGACTTTTTTTTTTAGTTTTATCACATTTTCTTCTTTTGATCTTTACTTGGACAAAAATCTGAAACGGGTGTTTCTGGATCGGATGCAACACACGACTTTTGATCATAGAACTGTGTAAGACGTTTTATTCGAGACCAAACTTCTCATTATCTAACCACAATGAACGGAGTATGGTTGTTTGACTCTGTCCATCCAAAAATTACCAATAATTATAAATAGTAGAACTTTTTTTATCTTGTTTCTTACTCATAACCTTTTTACCACTTTATTTAATTCCCCAAGTCTTGAAAGAAACAGTAACAAATATTTAATTTATATCTCCTTAGCTTTCTGGACTATATAAGTTCATTACCACATGCATGTAGCAAATTTAGATTTCAATTTCATATTTAGGAGCATATCTATTCATATATATACTAATAGCGCGAAACTTTATTCAATCGTACTTATTTTGGTGTTACTTTGTTGATCAACTAGAAGTTATTACCTAAGTCTAATGCCTACCTTATTATATAATTAATGAGTGTGAATTACACAATTTTTATTAAAGAATGTCTGGTCCATTCCGAAAAGCTAGCCATGGTACGAGTTTTTAAGGACACGAGTGTTTGGATATAACTTTATCTATAATAATTATAAGACATTAGTAAAAAGAAGAAAAGGATATTAGCTAGTGATAGCATATCACGTGGTGATATTAGTTAGGTTAGGTGTCACGAATTACATATATTAAGTGAATAATTTTTAAATAGTAAAAAATTTGTGTATAAAATGTTATTATTGGTAATTAATGGCACTTGAATTATGCGGAATATATATATATATAGGGTCAAGATCGAATACATACCCTCTTTTAGATAAAATCTAAGACCCAATATACACCATTGGATACATTAAATCCAACAGTCCAAAAAATAAGAAATAAACAGGCAAGAAAAAATGGAAAATAAGGATTAGGGGTATAATGGACAAAATGACAAAATTATACATCACCCATTTACCAAAAATAACGGCAATCATCTCCTGCAATCTCTCAAAAACTGATACCCACGAACTCAGTCATTTATTATCACAATCTCAGCCCGAGATTAACGCATTCAATTTATAGAATCGTATTAACCTCAGATTTCGTTCGATTATCACAAAAAAAATAATTCTGAAACCCACATGTTCTGGAAATTCTGAAACCCACGAAAAAATTCTGAAAATCGAGATTGCAAACCCAAAATCTGAAAAGATTGAATTCCACATGTTTTCGCTTACATCATTGTTATTTGCTTTGATTTTTTATTTTTGAATGTTCTGTTATTTCTGTATATTGCTTAATTAGTAAACTATAATGGTAATATACCATATATTGTGATTTGAACACATTATACAGCTCATTATATTAAATTATACATCGTAATATATTACATTATACAGTTCATACAATAGGGATATACAATATGTGATTGTGCTCCTTTCAACAGTCAGTTGAATATATTATATAGCATTTTGTACTACATTATACAATATATTATAACCTATTATACAGTATCATATAAACTATTATACAGTGAGTCCCATAGCTAATTAATCTATTATATAATAGTTAATAATCAAATATACGGTAACTATAAACAAGGTAAAGTACGAAAATAATGGAAATAAATAAAAATAAAAATAAAAATCCGACTGAAAATACAAAAATGCGAAAAAACCTATTAAAACAATGGAATTTGGACCTAATAAGGTGGTGCTCAGTATACTTATGATAAGTATCTGAGTTGTTTTTAAAACGACATTTCCTACAAGATTTAAGTAGAGCTTGGGACCAAATTCCAAAAACAGTTTTTGCCTTTCGGAAATTTAAAATATATATTTTATTATTATTTTTTTAAAGCAAAACGCAGTAGATGAGTGGTGATACACAGTGTATAATGGTTTGTATTGTAGTGTATAATAATGAATCTAATCTATAATCTGTTATAAATATAGTTGTGTATAAAATTCACAGTGTATAATGGTTTGTATTGTAGTGTATAATGGTTTGTATTGTAGTATATAATGGTTTGTATTGTAGTGTATAATAATGAATCTAATCTATAATTTGTTATACCATTCTATATAGTTGTGTATAAAATTCACAATGTATAATGGTTTGTATTGTAGTGTATAATAATGAATCTAATCTACAATCTGTTATACCATTCTATATAGTTGTGTATAAAATTCACAGTGTATAATGGTTTGTATTGTAGTGTATAATGGTTTGTTATTGTAGTGTATAATGGTCCGTTACAGATAAATAAAGAGAAACCCATTTGTTTAAATCACTACCACAAAAAAGTCCTATTACAGCGTACCTATGACAGCGGTTTTGAAAACTGCTGTAATAGGTGGTATTCGGTTCGGACTTATGACAGCGGTTCGAGCCAAAACGCTGTCATAGGTGTCAGAAAAAAAAAATTTGAACGCAACAACGGTTCGGGCAAAACCGCTGCCACAAAGTGCACGTATGGCAGCGGTTCGGCCACATGTGCCAGCGGTTCAGCCGAACCACTGGCACAAGGGCCGGGTTTTCTACAACCCGGCCCCCCCTCACTCTCACTCTCACTCCTACCCACTCTCTCTCTCTCTCTCTCTCTCTCTCTCTCTTTCTTTCTCAACTCTCTCACCACCACCGCCGCCGCCGCCGCCACCACCACCACCACCGCCCCCCCTCTCTTTTTCTCTCTCTCTCTCTCTCTCTTTCTCTCTTTCTCTTTCTACCACCGTCCGCCGTCGTCACTCCGGTAGTATCTCTCTCTCTCTCTTTCTCTCTTTCTCTTTCTAGATATATATATATATGTGCATATATATGTATATATTCTCTATACATATAAAATTAACTCTATATATATATATATATAGATAGTGCCGACCTCCGCCGCCGCCGCCCGCCGCTGCCCCTGCCGCCCACCTCCGCTTCCGCCGCCGTGGTCCATTTGTTTTGGTATTTTCTTTTAGATAAATATAAATATATATATATATATACACACACACACATAGAGTATGTATAGATGTATGTATATGTGGGTGTATGCATATATGAGTGTATGTATATATATTTGTGTATGTGTGCGTGTATTTGTGTATATGTGGGTGTATGCATATATGAGTGTATGTATATATATTTGTGTATGTGTGCGTGTATTTGTGTATATATGGGTGTATGTATATATATTTGTGTATGTGTGGGTGTATAAAAAATTTAAGGGAACTAGGAATTTGACTGAATTTAGTATTAATTTTAGTTAGTCGGGTGTTAATTCCGTTTGATTTGAGATTAAATTGTGGTTATTTGGTGGTTTAGGGTACATTGATCCAACTGGTGATCTATATTTATACTTAGTTGCTGAAAATATAATGTTTTATTTATAGTTTTATGTGATTTATGTGATCCGACTGGTGATCAATATTTGTAGTTGCTGAAAATATAATTAATTAAGATTGAAATTGGATTTTAGCGGATCGTAAGATCCGAATTTTGTTGGATTCAACCTACCCGGGTGAAGATTAAGTCGAGAACTTGGTAGTAATTTTTGCGTTGTTACTCTGCTGAATTTTTTCTAGAATAATGGGAAATAAATTAAAATAAAAATTATTTAATTAATTTAACTATCAACTGATGATAAAATTGTTTAATTTGATTAATTCAGAATCAAAATGGATCGAAGTTGGATTTTAGCAGATCGTATGTCGGAACAGTATGAGAAAGGTGTGAAAGAGTTCATAAAGTTTGCGGTTGACCATGCACCAGATCGAACTAGGATCACTTGCCCGTGTTTACGTTGTTGTTTTGGAAAGAGAATTAGTCCACGTGAGTTGGAAGATCATTTGGTGTGTAATGGAATTGATAAAAGCTACAAACGTTGGACAAGACACGGTGAAAGCAGTGTCCCGTTGGATGATTTGGGTGGTACATCATATCCATCACACGATTTCAACATGAATGATTATGAGCCTGATCGTTTGGAGGAGATGACAAATGTGATTGAGGAGGATTTGCGAAATTGTCCTAAAATGTTTGACAATTTGACAAGTGATTCAAAGACACCACTGTATAGTGGTAGTAAATTCACGAGATTGAAAACAGTTCTTAACCTATACAAGTTAAAAGCCAACAATGGGTGGAGTGATAAGAGTTTCACAGACTTGCTTGGTTTATTAAAAAGCATGCTACCTGAGGATAATGTGTTACCTAATCGTACTTATGAGGCTAAACGGATGTTAACCTCAATTGGCATGGGATATGAAAGGATACATGTCTGTCTCAATGATTGCGTATTATTTAGAATTGACTATGCATCATTGAAGGCCTGTCCAAAATGTGGCGCCTCACGGTACAAGAAGAATGGATCTACGCCTGTCAAAACCATGTGGTATTTGCCTATAATACCACGATTTAAGCGCATGTACAGTAGTAAAGAGTTAGCCAAGGACTTGACATGGCATGCTGATAGAAGGTTTGAAGAAAGGATTGAAGATGACAAGATTCGACATCCCTCAGATTCTCCTCAATAGAAAAAGATTGATGATGATTTCCCTGAATTTGGTGAAGAATCAAGAAACCTGCGCCTTGTATTGGCTACAGATGGCATGAACCCTCATGGCTTGCAAAGTAGCTCACATAGTACATGGCCGGTGATTTTGATGATCTACAACCTTCCCCCATCGCGATGCATGAAGCGAGAGCATATAATGATGCCTATACTCATTTCTGGGCCGAAAGAATCTGGAAATGATATAGATGTCTACTTGACCCCTTTAATTGAGGATTTGAAGGTGTTGTGGGACACCGGTGTTCAAGTATATGACGGGTTGAGAGAAGAAAATTTTAATCTCAGAGTCATGTTATTTGGAACAATCAATGATTTTCCGGCAAGAGCAAACCTCGAGGGATATGGTGTACATGGCCAATGTGGATGCCCCATATGTGTCAAGAGTACAGATCAATATCGATTGACACACTCCCAGAAATATGCATTCCAAGGGCATCGGAGATGGCTAAATCGGAACCATCGATATCGTCGGTGGAAGAAAGCTTTCAATGGGAATATAGAAGAAGGTCGAGCTCCTAAGTGCTTAACTGGTGAAGAAGTGTTTGAAAATGTAAGAGACTTGGAGGTTAAATTTGGAAAGACTTTTGCATGTGGCCTTGCAAAAACTGGGTGGAAAAAAAAGTCAATTTTCTTTGAGTTGCCGTATTGGACGTCTTTACATGTTAGACATTTTCTCGATATAATGCATATTGAGAAAATTGTATTTGATAGCGTCATTGGAACACTTCTAAATGTGCCCGAAAAGACAAAAGATGGCGTAAAGGCACGGTTAGACTTGGTTGAAATGAAGATAAGAGGAAAATTGACACCAACAAATAAGGGGAAACGTACTTATTTGCCTCCAGCAGCTCACACTCTAGCCAGGAAAGAAAAAATTGCATTATGTGAGTTTCTTAATGGAGTGAAAGTTCCAGAAGGGTATTCTTCAAACATTAGCAGTCTTGTATCAATGAAGGATTTGAAGCTAAAGCACTTGAAGACTCACGATTGTCATGTAATCATGGATCATTTGCTACCAATTGCTATACGGGCCATTTTGCCAAAAAAGGTGAGAGACACGATAACTAAATTGTGTTTCTTCTTCAAAGCAATGTGGAGCAAGGTGTTTGATCCTGAGCAATTTCCTGCACTTCAAAAACAAATTGTCATCACTTTGTGTGAGCTTGAAATGTATTTTCCACCTGCTTTTTTTGATATAATGACTCATCTACCCATTCACTTAGTTAGAGAGACTCAACTATGTGGACCGGCTTTTATGAGATCTATGTATCCGGCTGAGCGTTATATGAAGGTATTGAAAGGCTACGTGAAAAATCGTAGTCGACCGGAAGGTTGCATTGTTGAACGGTACATAGTTGATGAAGCCATTACATTTTGCACAGAGTATCTGACAGATTCTAATGTTGCAGAGCTCCCAAAGTCTCATGTTGTGGGAGGGGGAACAGAAGGAGTCGGATTAATGGGAAAACAATTAGTTAGTGTTCATATTACACAAAGGGATTAGGCACACCTATATGTGCTCCACAACACCGATGAGGTTGACCCATATGTTGAAGAGCATAAGAACCAACTTAGGAGATTCAATCCAATTAAAAATGAGAGTTGGATTTCAAGAGAGCATAATAAGAGTTTCATCGATTGGTTCCGAAAGCATTTTGAAGAAAAACAGAAAGAGAATCCACAACTTTCAGTTTCAGATAAATTGACACGGCTGTCGATGGGTCCGGACAGACTAGTATTTTGTTATTCAGGTTATCGTATAAATGGTCGCACATTCTATACAAAAGACCAAGACGAACGAAGTACAATGCAGAATAGTGGTGTGAGTCTTGTAGCTCAAGCAATGCATATCTCAAGTGCGAAAGATAATAATCCTATCTATGCCGATTTATCATATTACGGGGTGATTGAACGTATATGGGAGCTTGATTATAGTTGGTTTCGGGTGCCTGTATTTGGGTGTAGGTGGGTTGACAATAAACATGGTGTCGATAATAGTGAAATAGGCTTCACTCGAGTAGACCTTGAAAGGGTGGGATACAAAGATGAACCTTTCATTTTAGCGTCACAAGCTAAACAAGTATTTTTTGTTACCGATCCTATTGATAAGAGGTGGTCCATTGTTTTATCGGCAAACAAAAATACATGTATTGATGGTGATTATGAAGAAAGTGAAGATGATGGAGAAAACCCTATCTCATTAGGTGATTCACAATCACTTGATAGTGACGATGACTTGGATATAAGTGATGATGAATTGTATATGCGTCAAGATCACCAAGAGGGGATATGGATTAATCCGTCAGTTCGTCGCCGTACTAAAAAAAATGGTCGTACCGATGGGAAGCAAAAGACTGCTAAGCCAACGAAAAAAAGAAAACGATGAAAGGTATTTGAATTTATTTCATAATTGTATGATAAACTTTTTTCAATATTTATACTTAGTTGCTAGAAAATTTATATTCTTGAGATTTGCCAATTTTTGTGGAAAATTTAAGGGAAATAGGGGTTGATTGATTTTAAGGTTAATTTGGTTTAGCTGGGGGTTAATTATGTTTAATTGAGGATTAAATTTTGTTTATTTTGTGGTTTAGGATAATTTTGTTTATTTTGTGATTTATTACTTCTATTTGAAAATTATTATTGCCAAATGAATCTGCCAAATTTATATGAAGATAACTTCTGTATTTATTACGTCTATTTGAAAATTATTATTGCCAAATGAATCAGCCAAATTTATATGAATCTAACTTCTGTATTATTTGTCTTTTGTAGGTCGATGGCTTCAAATCCTGATGGTAGTTTTCCCGACGATGATGTATATGGATCAGATAGCGGTCATGAGAAGGAGATACGGAGAGGTGTCTCTGCTATGAAAAAAGTTGTCAATGCCAGAAGTAAAGGCATAAGGCTACCTGTCGGCTGGAATGACAGAGGTCAGCCAGTTAACCCCAACAAATCAATATTTGTTGGGTATATAGGCGTGCAGGTTCGGCAGAAGGTGTCGATTGCCATGAGTAATTGGCGCAAAGTCCCGTCAGCAACAAAAAAAACATTTGGGATGAGATGAAGGTAATTTGGATATTATCATATTTGTAAGTGTTAATGTATTATCATATTCTCTAAATTATAATTTTATATATACTTTATTGTTTGTTTTTTGTAGTTGGCGTTTGATATTGACGAAAGTCGACAAAAGTACGTACTAGCAGAAGCTGGGAGGCTAGCACGTAACTTCAGGAGCTACATAAGCAGAAAGTATGTGCGAGATGATGATGGAAACGTTAATGTCAACCCACCTCCACAATATGAGATATCCCAAGCCGATTGGGCGGCATTTTTAGAGGTTCGCTTAGGTGAACCTTGGCAGGTAGCTAGTCATTTTAATTTACAGTTTCATTTGTTGGTTATTGCGTTTATATTTAGCTAATAATTTGATAATGTAATAAACAGAAAATAAGCATGGACAATCAGGAAAGAGCAAAGAACCCTGAATATCCTTACCGGAAAGGGAGTCTTGGAGATGCTGTTGTGGAGCAAATGGAGGTATGTAGTTCATTTAGCAGTGAATCCTTACAATTTTTTTAATAATAATTCTATGTTAATGCATACATATATTTTTTAATGAAAATATAGATAAATAAAAGAAGGGATGCGGGATCCGATTGTACAGATGTGACACGAGCACTCGTCTGGAGGGTTTCGCGTTCCGATCCGACAAATCAAATTGATAACGAAAATGTTAGAAGAGTGGTGAATGAAATGGTGAGTTATTGGCAATTTTAGCTCTATTAATTGTTTTATTGAAATACTATTAAAAGCACAAGGTTCACTATTTTTTTTAATTTTTAAAAATATATCATTACAGGAGAGCATTTCACAAGAGAGCACTAGCCATAGTGGAACTTACACGAGTCGAGATGACCTATTGGTTAAAGCTATTAAAAGGAAAGAGCATCCGGGTCGCGTTAGGGGTGTTGGCTTTGGGGTCTCACAAAGAGACTATTTTAAGGATCCAAACTTCAGAAAAGGAGATGGAAAACTTGAGAAACATAGTGAAAAACCTCTCCAAAACTATGGTTGCCATGCAACAACGAATTGATGTTTTGGAAGCCCCTAACTCGCGTCAGCCACATGAAGATGACGTCATTTCTTTGAAAGATAGCAGCCCAGAACCAGGTTATAAGATGCTTCCTGAGGTAAAAATTTGAACTTGTTTATTAATCATACAACTTGCGACTCTCTATTTTCTGTAAATCATACAAAACTTTCTAATATAATGTTGTATATATATATATACGTGTGTGTGTGTAGGGTATCACTCCATGTCAATTAGCACTTTCATCTCCATCATATCGTGTGGTGGCTAAAGGACAGCTATACAATCGATCAGAGACTGATAGAACACTTCACAACTGTCAATTAGCCACCAACAATGTGAAAGTGCTCATTGACACTGCAGTTGAGGCTAATACACTCCTGCCCGTCCCTCTCAATGATGAAATATTCTCCATTTCTCATGCTCTGGGTACCTTTGTTGCTTGGCCAGCGAGTCTTGTCATTGTCACTGCTGCACCGGTATGTAATTAATAGCTAGTCATTAATAAATTATAACAATTTGTTTGAGGTTACTAAATATACTTTGGTGTGTAACATTTATATTTTATTTTCTTGCTTAAACAGTCCAAATCATCTGGAAACCGTAAGTCAGGGACGTCGAAGCGGTCAGCTGTCAAAGGAAAATCTCAAGTGGCCGAGCCTGCAGGTGAAGTAGACATATGTGCAGATCTTCAACTAGATGGACTCCCTAATGACCTTGTATTTCTGGGAAAGTACACGAAGATGATGAAGATTGGTGCCCAGATCAATATATACATGGACGAAGCCATTATGAATCTTTCATTCCCAGAGTTCATTGGGAAGGAGGAGATCTATCACCTTCTGTGTAGAAAAGAAATAGGAGCCTCTATCATTACAGCTTACATAAAGTAAGTTTTTTAATTATTTTATTACATCTAAACTACGATTATTTTCGTTACTCGAAATTCATTTTTTATGCTCAATTTAGGTGTTTGTGGTTTAACTACGTGATCCCCGAAGGAAAAGAAGCAAGTTTCGGGTTCCTTAGCCCACATTCCATAGCTGCTCAAACAGACCCGTCAGTTCAACAAGTGCAGTACATAGCACGTGCTATGATGCAGAGTACACAACAAAATAAGTTATTTCTTGCACCTTACAACACCGGGTGAGCTACTAAAGACTCGACTTTAATTTGTAAAACTAGCTACGCAAAACAAATTTTCAACTTATCTTTTGAATGCTTTGTAGGGGTCATTGGTTGTTGCTTGCAATTAATCCATTTAAAGAGATTGTTTACTATCTGGATTCTGTGCATGGTGAGCCGCAATACCGAGATGATATGATACTAAAATTCAATCAGTAAGTTTTTCATTCAATCAATGTATCCATTATATTTAATATTTTTTTAAATTGTATTTATTTCACATAATTTCTTGTTTTCAACATATTTTCTTGTTTTTTATATTTTTTTATAGAGCTCTGCACATATTTCGTGCAAACTGCAACAACCAATCCAACAAATCCAAAAACTCGGTCTGTAAATGGTTTACTATAAAGGTTAGCCTTTTCTAGGTTCATGAGATTATATATTCGTATAGAAGTTCATCTTCTAATACAACGTAATTTTGATTGCTTTTGTAGTGCCCCCGGCAGACCAACGAGGTGGATTGTGGCTATTTCGTTATGAGATTCATGAAAGAGATTATTAGCCACGGACTATCTATAATCCCAACAGCGGTATACATAATCCTTATATATATATATATACTTAATTCTATTACTTTTGAAATTATTAAACCTTAATTGGTAGGTAATTGAAATGTTATTTCACTTTGCAATTAATCTCTATATATATACATATATCTTGCAGTACTTTAAGGATTGTCAATCCTTCTATACTGATGAGCAAATTGATGAAGTACGCTGCGAAGTTGCACGTTACATTTTCTTAGCAGCTCCTTAGAAATTAGGTAATTTAGTTTTTGTACATTGTGACTTGTTATAAATTGAGATTTGATTTATTGTATTTCGTAAGGTCATTAGTAATTTAATTAGTTGATTGTACATTTTGTTGGAGATTATAATATTTTATTGTTGGAGGAAAAAAAGATGGTAATATTGAAGTTTGGGGTGATGTTTATTTATGTTGAATATGTTTTGTTGTTAGTTGAAATTTGTTGGTTGGATCATTACATATTACTGTACAGGCACTATCATGACAGGGCAATAAATAATAAAAAAAAACACAAAAAAAGACAGCGGTTCTGGGAGAACCGCTGCCACAGGTGAGAACTTTGGCAGCGGTTTTCCCAGAACCGCTGCCACAGGTCCTTTATTTATTTTTATTTTTTTGGTTTTTTCACATCAGTGTTCTGGGAACCGCTGTCATAGGTAGACCTATTACAGCGGTTTTGTAACCGCTGTCATAGGTCCACCCCTATAACAGCGGTACCTATGACAGCGGTTAAAACCGCTGTCATAGGCCCAAAAAAACCGCTATCATCGTCTGCGATCCGGTTCATTGGGGGCGTCGATGGTAACGGAAGAGAACGTGACCAATAAAGAGGATTTATTTTGAGGGGAGGGTGTGGAAAAGACTTCTTCCCACAAATCACGTACGAAATAAAATTTTCGAGAATTTTCTTAGAATTTATCGTTAAGAGCGTCAATTATGTATCTCACCTAGTTAAGTAATCATTATTCTAGACAGAAAAGTTACAAGATTTAACATTCTAAAAATGCTTGAAAAACAGCTCCAACACAATCCAAAAGTCCAAATGTATGTGCTAATTATACTAACATTGTCAATGAGTAAATAGGGCCTTGCTCAAATATATAAAAAAATAAACGAGTAAATAGGAGATTGACTTGCTAAGTCTAAGTCCAATTTTTGCAACCTAACCACTTCAGATTTATCAAACAATACAAGGGAAAAAAAAAGTCTTACCCAAAAAAAAATTCTTAGAATATGACTTTTTTTTTTTAAGTTTTATCACATTTTCTTCTTTTGACCTTTACTTGGACAAAAATCTGAAACGGGTGTTTCTGGATCGGATGCAACACACGACTTTTGACCATAGAACTGTGTAAGACGTTTTATTCGAGACCAAACTTCTCATTATCTAACCACAATGAACGGAGTATGGTTGTTTGACTCGGTCCATCCAAAAATTACCAATAATTATAAAATAGTAGAACTTTTTTTATCTTGTTTCTTACTCATAACCTTTTTACCACTTTATTTAATTCCCCAAGTCTTGAAAGAAACAGTAACAAATATTTAATTTATATCTCCTTAGCTTTCTGGACTATATAAGTTCATTACCACATGCATGTAGCAAATTTAGATTTCAATTTCATATTTAGGAGCATATCTATTCATATATATACTAATAGCGCGAAACTTTATTCAATCGTACTTATTTTCGTGTTACTTTGTTGATCAACTAGAAGTTATTACCTAAGTCTAATGCCTACCTTATTATATAATTAATGAGTGTGAATTACACAATTTTTATTAAAGAATGTCTGGTCCATTCCGAAAAGCTAGCCATGGTACGAGTTTTTAAGGACACGAGTGTTTGGATATAACTTTATCTATAATAATTATAAGACATTAGTAAAAAGAAGAAAAGGATATTAGCTAGTGATAGCATATCACGTGGTGATATTAGTTAGGTTAGGTGTCACGAATTACATATATTAAGTGAATAATTTTTAAATAGTAAAAAATTTGTGTATAAAATGTTATTATTGGTAATTAATGGCACTTGAATTATGCGGAATATATATATATATATATATATAGGGTCAAGATCGAATACATACCCTCTTTTAGATAAAATCTAAGACCCAATATACACCATTGGATACATTAAATCCAACAGTCCAAAAAATAAGAAATAAACAGGCAGGAAAAAATGAAAAATAAGGATTAGGGGTATAATGGACAAAATGGCAAAATTATACATCACCCATTTACCAAAAATAACGGCAATCATCTCCTGCAATCTCTCAAAAACTGATACCCACGAACTCAGCCATTTATTATCACAATCTCAGCCCGAGATTAACGCATTCAATTTATAGAATCGTATTAACCTCAGATTTCGTTCGATTATCACAAAAAAAAATAATTCTGAAACCCACATGTTCTGGAAATTCTGAAACCCACGAAAAAAGTATGAAAATCGAGATTGCAAACCCAAAATCTGAAAAGATTGAATTCCACATGTTTTCGCTTACATCATTGTTATTTGCTTTGATTTTTTATTTTTGAATGTTCTGTTATTTCTGTATATTGCTTAATTAGTAAACTATAATGGTGATATACCATATATTGTGATTTGAACACATTATACAGCTCATTATATTAAATTATACATCGTAATATATTACATTATACAGTTCATACAATAGGAATATACAACATGTGATTGTGCTCCTTTCAACAGTCAGTTGAATATATTATATAGCATTTTGTACTATATTATACAATATATTATAACCTATTATACAGTATCATATAAACCATTATACAGTGAGTCCCATAGCTAATTAATCTATTATATAATAGTTAATAATCAAATATACGGTAACTATAAACAAGGTAAAGTACGAAAATAATGGAAATAAATAAAAATCCGACTGAAAACACAAAAACGCGAAAAAACCTATTAAAACGATGGAATTTGGACCTAATAGGGTGGTGCTCAGCATACTTATGATAAGTATCTGAGTTGTTTTTAAAACGACATTTCCTACAAGATTGAAGTAGAGCTTGGGACCAAATTCCAAAAACAGTTTTTGCCTTTTGAAAATTTAAAATATATATTTTATTATTATTTTTTTAAAGCAAAACGAAGTAGATGAGTGGTGATACACAGTGTATAATGGTTTGTATTGTAGTGTATAATAATGAATCTAATCTATAATCTGTTATAAATATAGTTGTGTATAAAATTCACAGTGTATAATGGTTTGTATTGTAGTGTATAATGATTTGTATTGTAGTGTATAATGGTTTGTTATTGTAGTGTATAATGGTCCGTTACAGAGAAATAAAGAGAAACTCATTTGTTCAAATTCATTCTATCTATTACGTTAGATCAATTGCTTAATGATGATTTGCAGACTCATAATTGATAACAGAAGAAGAATTCAGAAAAAATTGAATTGAAAACAGAAGAAGATGATGATTAGGGATTCGATTTCTGCATATCCTTCGATCTTTACAGTGCCGATCTCGAATTTTACTGGAAAACAACCGATTTGATGATGAATTGAACGGGAAAAAAACAATATCTCATATCAATTTTGCTGAAAAACAACCGACTTGATGATGAATTGAACGGGTAAAACGATATCTCGAATCAATTTTGTTGGAAAACAACCGATTTGATGATGAATTGAATGGGTAAAAAAATATCTCTTATCAATTTTGCTGATATATGTGATTATGGAAAGAATATAATGAAATCGGTTATGGCGCGTGAAACTGGGGATTTGATTTGATACTGTGTATTAAATTGAATCTGTTAGTTATAATTTAATGACTAAAATGCCCTTTACATAATTAAAACAAATTATTAAATCAGTTAAATGTGTTAAATATAGACCTTGGGATCAAATTGAATCAAAGGCCTAGATTGAGTCTTATATCTTATTTAATGGTAAGGGATGTATTTGATTCATATCCTATATATATATATATATATATTATTTTATTTTTGGTTACATGCAGAATATATTATTACTGACAAAGTAATGCATGTATAATTCAATGTAGTGTGAACAAAAGTTGACACATTCACTGGTGACTATATTTATGTTGTCTATAAATGAGTAATTTATTGTCTAAATTGATAATATAGATACAATTCTTAAACTATTAAATTTATGAACATTATATTTTGACGAGACAAAAATTCTTATCACTTAATATATGGTCTCACTTGATACAATGCCACAATTTGATATATTTTCCTCGGGTAGTGTGTATAAGATGCGAGTTTAATTTACTCTTTAAAATTTGAGAATATATGCATTTGTTCTCAACATCATCATTTGATTCGAAAGAACGTAACTGACCAATGTTTAAGCGCTCAACACAGGCGCTTATGAAGCGCAACCACATATGTGGACTGTTATCTAGTATGGTACTTTGCACTGTCAAATTCACAAGAAAATAAAATTGTGTCGCTACTAATGACTATAATTCTTAGCTTTGTGGTAATGTTTGGCCCTACTAAATGGTTGCAACGCGAGATTATGAGTTCGAGAGTGTCGGGAAGGGGTGGACTTTGGCATTTATTGTCAGTACTTGGGAGATAGTAGCTTTTAGCCTTGTGGTAAATGTTTGACCCTAACAATTGGTTACAACGCGAGGTTATGAGTTTGAGAGTGTCGGGGAGGTGTGGACTTTGGCATTTATTGTCAGTACTTGGGAGATAGTAACTAACAGAGGATTAACCATCGCCTAACAAGGTGCTATCAGCTATGCGCTACCAAGTTGCAATTTTTGACCTAATAGAAAGTGTTTGATCTTTTGAAAGGAAAAAAAAAGAAGAAGTAGCAAGTAATAAACACACTCTAAATTCAGCCATGAAAATATTAAAAAAATTCTAGTTCTGGTCAAATTTGGCAAGCCCCAAACAAATTACATGCAAACGATTACATCGGCATATAAAAACTCATGGTATACACTTTAATAAGAATGATAAATTACAAACTAAATATTATTACACTCGTTACGTGATTAATCGAGCATACTCATACGCGGTTCGAACTAAAAATTTACTTAGGTAACAATACATGTGACCCTTGATCTTTTCCATGTTATTTGCGACAAACGATCCATCAGTTTGCGTGCTAAGAGTGTATACACAATCTTTCTAGATATTGGAGTGTGGTATTTGTGCGTACGAGGTAAAGTCTCCTGAAGAGTGGGCACCCTTGGCACATCAACCCACATCCCATCTCACTCTCACCTACAAAATCACAAGATACAAGTGAACTAATTTCCCAAATATCCATATATATCATTAAAAAATAAAAAATAAAAACCCAGGTGCATTGTACCACTGGGGCATTAATTTGGCGGTGTCCACCTCACACTTCGACAGAGGAGCCACAAATTATTATGATGTGTGTCTAAATGTGTAAATGTGGGTAAAGAAAAGAGAAACTCTATCAGGGACGTTTACATAATCTCGCACAACTCGACCCACGCATCAAAATCTATCCACTATGTTTATGAAATGTCGGGTTTTAAGTTTTTTCTATTAATAGTGATAGTTTATATTTATAAAACTCGTTACCTTTGGGTTGGGTAGCAGGTCGAATAATTACAATCAATCTCGATCGCAACTAGCAAATTATGTACATATACGATATATACACACACATACACAAACATAGTATCGATATAACACGTTTTGTATTGGGTTTTTTACCGCAATACTTTTTTGAAAAAAATTAGAGTTGAAATCATTTTAATTCCTATAAATCATGATAATATAATTATTATTTCGTATTTATCTGAATAACAAAAAACTATTTTAATATTTCGCTATTATTATTTATTTTGGTTGAAACAACAAATAAGTTAAACTCGTGAACACATATAATTAAATCTTACAAACCCCTTAAACCGTCAAATAATTATTTGATCTCAAGTTAATATTCTGCAACCCATGTTTATCGGGTCTGTGTGAATTTCTTATATGAAATCGTCTGAACCAACGTATACTTCCACCCAAGTATGTATGTGTGTGTGGGTGAGACAAGTGGTAACTTGTTATATTGTGTGTGTATATATATATATATATATATACTTACTTAATACCAGAAGAATAGCCAACAAAGGAAGAAAGAAACTTAAAACCCTCAACCGCGTTGAAAGTTGAAGCCTTTAAGAGAGCGGTTGAACAAAACCAGGAAGAAATGTATATACGCTAATGGCAATACGAATCAATTCCTTCCATAGGTCACAGTCATACCAACACTACCACAAGCATTTATTAACCTTCGCCATCTCTACTCTATCTCTACTTGTTGCGCATTAAATATCACACATATATACATACACTATACTATACATATATCATCACATTTACGTTGTATTCCCTCTTTATTCAGCAGATTTAATCCCCTATCACAGCAACCGGAACTCTAAACCTTATCGCGAAACTCGAAAGCTTCATTGAATCAATTCAAACCGCGAAAACAGAAGGAAAAAAAAAATGAAGTGTTTTACTTACTTCAAGGAGAAAAGCAGAAGCAGAGTACAAAAATCGGCGCCAATTTTGAAAAACCAGAGCAAATCCGACGACGTATCGGAGTCTGAGAGGGTAATGAAGTCTTCAGGTTCAGCTCCTTCGCCTCGCGGTATACCTGAAATATACGAAGAGAAAGCTCAGAATCTGCGAGTATTTACGTTCTCGGAGCTAAGGCAGGCGACTAATAACTTCAGTCGATTGCTTAAGATCGGCGAAGGTGGTTTCGGATGTGTATACAAAGGATCAATCAAACCTGTTGAAGGGAAGGGTGATCCTTTGGTTGTTGCCATCAAGAAACTCAATAGAGATGGCTATCAGGTATGGTTTTTGTGCTTGTGATTTTGTTTTGACATTGTAATGCTGAGATTCAAAGTGGTGTAAAATGTTTGTTTGATATGCTTGAAATGTGTTCTTTGATTTTGGAATGGATCATTGGCTTCCTCTGTTTTGCCGGTAGATTGCGCATCAAGGACCGCAAATCATTGGTTCGTAAGGGCGAGATAGATATTTTAGTTCCGTCATAGGTGGAATTCGTAGAGGGCATAATTTTGAATATCACTTAACTCGAGATTGTAAACACCCAAGGGAGGGCGACGTTCGGGTCCACCCCCGTAGCTCCATCTTTGAACATATTCATTCGGATTTATGTGCATAATATTTTAACTAAAAACTCTTTTCGTCACATTATATGCTTAATTCTTCTCAAAATTATTTGTTTTAGTTCGACTAGGTACGGAGTTTCAGATGAGTATCAGAAAAAAAAGTGAAATTTTGGATATTCTTACGGTTTTATTCTTAAAAATAGTGGTTGAGTGTGGTGATGTTAGCTCATTACTTTAAGTTTTCATCCCAAGCTCAACAAACATAGTCCCAAGTTTTCTCAAAATGTACACATTTAGTCCCGGCTTTAAAGTTTTTGACCACGTCCACATGTGGTCATCAAGTCTGAAAAACACCGTGAAAAACACAAGACTCAAAGAAAATATGAGCAATAAACTTCGAACATAAGTATAATACTCTCCCTTGATCCGGTTACTAAGTTCTATACTCCTGTTAATGCTATATGAATGATTTGATTCACTCTTCAGGGTCATAAACAATGGGTAGCTGAAGTGCAATTTCTAGGTGTTGTGGAGCATCCAAATCTGGTCAAACTTATTGGATACTGTGCTATGGATGGGGAGAGAGGTATACAGAGGCTACTTGTATATGAATACATGCCCAATAAAAGCCTGGAAGATCATCTTTTCAACAAGGATCATCCATCTCTATCCTGGATAAGAAGATTGCAGATAATGCTTGGAGCAGCTCATGGATTGGCTTATCTCCATGAGGAACTAGAAATCCAGGTTTTAATCCCACCACTCTTCGTTTTTCTGCTCATCGCTAGATATTGCTACTAATATTGATGACTCGTTTGCACCGATGGATAGGTCATATTTCGAGATTTCAAGTCATCGAATGTGCTGTTGGATGAGGACTTCAAGGCGAAGCTTTCAGATTTCGGGCTTGCTAGAGAGGGCCCGACTGCTGGTCATACTCATGTTTCCACCGCAGTATGTTCATTATCATAAACATGAGATAAACGTATGTTCAATGAGGGTGGAACAAAAGATGGTTACGCCTTGTTCTATAGATGATTTGAATCGGACATTTGATTTGAATATTGGGAGCTAGGATATAGATTTGACAAAACAACAAATTTCTGTTTATTTGGATATTTAAAAAAAAATGGATTTCAAATTTCATATTTACCTTTTTGAGTTATTTTCTCGACCATCCAACTTATTTGAAATTTCATCTGATATTGGAGTGGTTTGAAATTCTTTAACCCTAAGTATTTCCCTCAAGTTCAAATCCTTTAATCCAAACGCAATCTAAGGTTGTGTTTGGATTGAAGGACTTGATAGCCGTAAACTTTAAATTTGGATAATTTCAAGATACAACGGATTTTAAATCCATTTGAACTTATTTTGAGTTTTTTTTTTCAATCATTAGGGTGGATTTCAAATGAAATACTTCCTCCAAATTCATTCCTCTAATTAAAATCCATCAATCCAAACACAATTATTTTATCGGATCAACAACCGACTTGACAGCCTACTCTACATTTATAGGTTGTTGGAACATACGGATATGCCGCCCCAGATTACATAGAGACAGGACATCTCACCTCAAAAAGTGATGTCTGGAGCTTTGGAGTCGTATTATACGAGATCTTAACAGGCAGACGATCCCTAGAAAGGGCTCGTCCCAGACAAGAGCAGAAGCTTCTAGACTGGGTGAAACAGTACCCTGCTGATAGTCGTAAATTTGGCTTGATAATGGACTCAAGACTCGACAACCAGTACTCACTCACTGCAGCCCGTAAAATTGCTAAATTAGCAGATACCTGTTTGGTCAAAAGTGCAAAGGATAGGCCAAAGATGAGCGAGGTGGTTGAGAGTTTAAAGCAAATAGTCGAGGTCTTAGCTGTCGAAAGCCCTCCAACAAAGTACTTGGAGGATGGTGAAGATAAAGCAGTGGAAGAAAAGCCTGCAAAACAGATGGGGGTTGGGGAATCAGCTAAGAGGCGTATGGCACACTTGGCTAAAATAAGTGAGAATCTTGGTGGTGTTAGTACAAGAAGATTTATGATCATGCAACGGTCCAAAGTAACGTGATTACCCGTTTTCGAGTCATTTTAATAAGAAGCTGCCGTGGGGTTCGGGTTTTAGGAGGAAAGTCGACAGAGTTCTTGTGTTCCTAATTTTGTTGTAATCTAGAAGCAATTTCTGCACCAGCAAACTGATGGTTCGTCGTATTCGAAATTTAACATATGTAAATGTCCGATGATCATATGAGAGGATGAAATATCCAACGATGTTAACAGTTAGCCTGTCGATGGGTAGATCTAACCTAGAAGAATCAGACAATAGCCTACCCAGGGTATAAGGACTATAAGGCTTATATCCCTACCTGTAAACTATTAACATTATGGATCCCAATGGCTGGGGCGGTCCTGCCATGGAATTGGATCCAGTCGACTTCTTAAATGCTTTAAAGAACCCAAATTCCCCAATTCTGAGCTACCAAAAAATTATCAAGTTGCAACTTGCAAGAATTAGTATAAGGCATTATCGAAAGTCAAGAAACATGGATTATGAAATTGTCGTCTCCATCTTTTCAGAAGCACTTTGTAATAAATTCGAAAATTGAACACCAACTTTTGTCGAGCAATAGACTAAGTAAAAATACCAAAAGAATTTTTTAAAAATCAGGTCTCACGGGTTCACCGGATCGGGCACAGTGGTTCAGGTTCCGGATACAGATCCTGGCAGTGAAGGTCCATTTAGCATTCAGTCGGTTCCAATTGATTCTGAAGAGAATTAGGCCGGGCAAGTCTCGGACCCATCAGAATCCCCCCACAGCCATTCCTGGGTATACCACAGCCACTGTGGGTATTCTTTGGGTGAAAAGTGGGTAGAGCAACTCTTAACACGTAACCATTTCACAGGGCTACTCAAATTCAAAAGTTCTCTTTTGTGTTCAAATCTCAAAAGCAATTCACCATCTCAATTCGATCATAACATTCGCTATGATCATTATGTGTTAAATAGAGTTTCTCAATCGGTTTATGTACAAAACTGAAGGAAACGAAAGAACAAAATCGGGTTCCACCACTTAAAAGGTGTGGATATAAGTATACAGCACTAGCCCCAATGTATAAGACTATATGCAAGCTTATTTGCTATGAGCTTAGTTAACTTACTCATAACCCAAATATGTCGTCACTCTGACACTTTTATTCGCAAAGAATGGTAATAGTGGTAATAAAGTTCACCTGCTGAAATTCGGAACCCTCAGATTTCTTCATGGCTGACTGCTCTCCTTTCGCCGTAGATATAAACACTGTAAAACCACATTTGTGCAAAGTTAACAAATAAAATGATCCGACAGACCGAATTAGTGTACTTAAAATGTTTGCATTCTTCAGCAGGAGCTATTTTAGGGGTAAAAAATTGAAGAGAATAAATTTGCATGAACTATTCAAAATTTAGGAAGCACATCACAAAGAATCAAGAACTTTGTCCAATTCTACATGAAAAATGATCTATTGAATGGGTTTTCACAATGTAACGCATGTTTTCATGCTTCGAAAATTTGTACTCAAGAACATTGTTTTGAGTTCGGAAGAGATGTGTAGCAACCAAGTGATACATAAATAAGTGAGAGAATACCGATCAAATAAATTATATTTTATTGTTATGAAAGACAATTCTGACCTCCAGTTATAAGACGACTTCTCAAGGTCAATATGATTCCAATGATATGTCCAGTCAGACAATTTTGCTACATAGATCCAGATCATAAGAGTTTTGCCAAAGCGAAGAACGTCACCTAAATAGACATGAAAAGGCGAAATCATTGAGACATTTATCAACTTCAGCAACTGTCACAAAAATAGACATGAAGGTGCAAAGCGATGCTATCACAATTTCTATTCACAGCAAAGATCAAAAGATATATGCAAATATTTTGCAATCTTAAGTACTTCAACAAGCATTTCAGCTTATTCAGGTTGAATATGGGCGGGATTGGTTCCTATAATCATCAGTGACCATAATGTTATAAATTTCAAAAGCCTTGTCTTCTAATCCTGTTTTACCATAAGCAACAATTAAGGAGTTAAATGCAATTACGCTAAGAGGAATCCCTTTCTCAAGCATATTCTCTAATAATTCCAAGGCTTCATCTAATCTTCTCGCCCAGCATAGTCCTCCGATAGATACATCAGACAATCAACTATCTGGAACTAATTCCACCAATGATAAGTCCCTTAAGAATCAGTCGCCATCTTCCTCTTTTCCATACTTGTAATGGCCCGCAGCTAAAATGTCAAAAGTCACACCATCAGGCGCTACGCCCTTACTCCTCATTTCTTGGTAAAGCATATTTGCCTGACCAACTTCTCTCGCCTTAACATAGCCATCCATCAAAGCGTTATACAATTTAGTGCCAGGGGACATGCCCATTTCTTGCATCCCGTCAAAGATTTTTCTTGCTTCCATTATATTACCCTCCTTGGAAAAAGCATTCATAGTACTAAATGTAGCAGTGCTTGGATTACAACCACTTTCGACCATCAAATGCACCCAATTTAATGCATCCCAAGTCCACCCCTAATAAAATACACATTGATCAAAGTATCATATGTAATTATGTATACACATTCGGTTCGCACCCAAACTTCCACATCACATAAAACAAACTTTCTGCGACCCTAATGCATCCTCTTCTGCAAAAGCCAAGAATCATCACATTGTAGATATAAATTGAAGGGACAGGTCCTTTACCAACCATATCCCTGAACAACTTCCACACACTACCATAATCACCAAGCCGCAGCAACAATTTAAATAAAACACAAATTGCTGATACACTCGGCCTAACACCAACTTCTCTCATCCTATCTACAACCTCCAAGGCACAAGATCCATCCTTACATTCGTAAAAGAACGCATTAACGTATCTAGAATAAAAAAATCCAACACATTCTTATAATTCGCTTTCCACAGGACCCTATAACGCCTCTCCTCACCTATCTCCTGAATCACCCAGGCGAGGACATCTTGAGCTAGAAGCCTTAAGTCTTCAGCCACAAGTAAATCCACAGCCATACAACTCTGCAAAACTACCCTATCCGAAACATCACAAAATGTAAATTTGAAAAATGCAAAGCCAACATTCCGGTCTACTAGCAATTTCATGATTTCTACAAGGCTAAATGGACAGAAACTTCTCGAAAATGCACATAACCGATATCCTTTCCCCAACTTGATCACCTTTGAGATTCCAACAGCGAGTTTTCGCCTCTCATTCGAATTAATCACCGCGGAACAACTACCATTGAAAGGCGAAAACTGTTCGAGAAAATCAAACTTCGTAGCTACGAGAAATGAATTTGAGCTGTTAAAGTGTGCGAATTGAATCAATTAATGATGAATTCTTAGGTTTTGGTGGGGAAGAAAGAGAAAGTACTGAAGTAGCGATTTTGAGCTTAGCTGTAGAGAGAGAGAGGAAGAACGGCAGACCTTGAGATTGTTGTGCAACCGGCGCACGGCAGCAGACATCAGGATTCTCACCGGAGTTACCGTCGGAGATGGCGCCTCCAGCGAGTGAGGTCTGGAGAGGGTTTTAGGGCTTTACAGTCGCATTTCAGAATTGTTAACGTTGGATTTAGTCTTTTATGTTTTTTGAAAGTGAAATGAACCGAGGGAAAGAAAACTACCTTTTGGATTTTGGGCATCAAAATGATTTTTGTGGGCTTGAATGTGAGCTGGAAAGCCCATTGAAACAGTGATTTTTATGATTTATTACGCAGTTGAGAAGCTATAATCTATATTTCGACTGCAAATGTGATTTGTTTTGCCCTCTTCTAATGATTTCTCCTGATTTTTTTTGCATTACATAATCACGTTTTCCGAAATTAAAAAAGTCAGACTTTTTCATCATGAGAAGAAAGATTTTTAAACATTCTAAGAAATATGTCCTTGTTTTGTTTTAGTTTAAGTTTCCATTATTTTCAATAAGAGTTTTTATTTTATCATTATTTCAAAAGTCACTGTGGGTATTCTTTGGGTAAAAAGTGGGTAGAGTAACTCTAACACAGCCATTCGCAGGGCTAAGACAGTACATCTCTAATTCATAAGTTCTCTTTTGTACTCAAATCTCAACAGTAATTCACCATCTCAACTAGATCATAACATTCCTTATGATCGTTATGTGTTAAACAGAGTTTCTCAATCGGTTTATGTACAGAACTTAAGAAAGGGAAGAACAAAATCGTCCAACACTAAAAAGGTGTGGGTACAGGTACACAACACTAGCCCTAATCTATAAGACAATGCAACTATGCAATCTTATTTGCAATGAGCTTAATTAACTTACTCCTAACCCAAGTATGTTGTCACTCAACACAGTTATTCGCAAAGAATGGCTTTAGTGATAATAAAATTCACCAGCTAAAATTTGGACACCTCAGAATTCTCCTTGGTCGGCTGTTTCCTTTCGGTGTAGATATGAACACTGTGAAAACCAAATTTGTGCAAAGTTAAAAAATAAAATGATCCGACAAAACGAACAACTGCACTTAAACTGCTACATTCTTCAGCAGGAGCATTTTTTAGAAGAAAAAATGAAAATTGAAGAGAGTAAATTTGCGCGAACTACCAGAATTTTAGGAAGTGCTTCATACAAAACCAAGAACTTTGTCCAATTCTACATGAAAAATGATCTGTTGAATGGGTTTCAAAATGTATAGAGCGTATTCATGCTTCGACAATTTTTCAGAAGCACCCAATGATTTTCTTTCGGAGTCTGAAAAAGAGATGTGTAGGTACTAAGTGATGAAATATAAGTGAAAGAATATGGATATAAGAAAATTAAATCTTGTTATGAAAAAAAGTCTGACCTCCAGTTATAAAGACTTCTTCCTCAAGGTTAATTTGATGCATTGATATGGCAGTTGGACAGTTTTGCTCCATAGATCCAGATCATAAGAGATGTGCCAAAGCGACAAACGTCACCTAAATAGACACAAGGTGAGGTCATGAGACATTTATCAAATTCAGCAACCGTCACCAAAGACATGAAGGGGAAACACCATGCTATCACAAATTCTATTCACAGCAAAGGTGTATGCAAATCTTTTGCAAACTTAACTTTTTAATTCTTTCAACAAGCGTTTCAGCTTATTCAGGTTAAATATGAGCGAATTTTAAAAGAAAGGTTGAATATGGGCAAGATTTGTTCCAATAATCATCAGTGAATATCACATTTCAGGAATAAACATAGCATGCACATTGACTACTTGAAAATGAGCTTCAACTAGTTTTTTAGAATCTTAGCAAAGATCTGAAGTTATAAATTTCTGGAAGATCACAAACTTTAAACTCATAGGATATGTACTAATGCATCTTCTATTATATTGTCAAAAAGGTATCTGGAACGAAAACACATACTAGTAGATGATGACTTCAAGACAAGATACATTCATTTGCAATAAAGCATCCCTTTTATCACTTCCCCGCCCTGAACTTACTTTTTAACATTGGAATATTTCTTTATTTGTTTGCTTGCATTTCCACTTATTGAAATTCCCATCCATCTCCATCTGTAGGGAAAATGTATAAAAAATATGATGCGAAGTACATAATGAATTTTAACCTAGGTATTAGATTTTACAAGTCAAGCCACAATACAATAGGGAATTTGCTACAAAATGCTATAAATGGGACCTTTCACTTTGACAACAAAATCTAGGTAAACCGGATATATTGAGTATATGAATACCATGATGAGTATATATTGAGAGTCAATACACAGTATATTAACGTAGACTTAATGTGCAACATGTACCTAAAGAGGGAAGTTCCTTTGAATGGTTAAATTCACAAAATGGTTAGAGTACTTCCGCCTCGTTTTAAATTTGAAATCCCAGCCGATAATGTGGTGTACTATTAATGACTGTATGACTGCTTCCTCATAAACAAATCTACAGGAGGCACATCCAGGGGTCATCCATCCAGACTAATAGATTCTGATCAAGGTGCAAAATGTGGCCGGTCCTCATCGAATGTCTTCATCATGTTTACACAATAAAGAAACCATTAGGCAATCATTCCATAAACTTATCCATGGACTGCTTCCACGTTTGTACTGGATCGAGTATCGGAAAATTCAAAGGGGTCAATACTTGTTTTGCTATACATCCTATTTCTATGAATAAAGTCATAGGTCATGTACATTAGGAAGTCTAGAAAGAGACTCTTCCCCGTTATTTCTTTTGTGTATTCAGTATCTTCATGTAAATCATGATATGCTCTGTCCAATATCTTATATGTTATCTCATCAAACTCAAAGTTAATCTCCCTCAACTTCTCTGCCCACATCGCAGTCCTCTGCGGTAACCCTTGCTTGCGTAGATTAGACAACAATAAGTTAGTCGTAACTAAATCTGGAACAAAGGCCATCTTAAGCAATTTACCCGCCAAGATCATTGCACGATCCAGTATATCATGACAAACACCATTCATCAGAGTATTATACGTAACTGTATCTGGAACTTTTCCAGAAGAAATAAGCTCATCAAACATCATAACCGCTTGATTCATTCTCTGGCTTCTGCAGTAGCCATGAATCTGTATGTTATAAGTTGTGATATCCGGGTCCCACCCAGTTGAGTGCATTTTGTTCGCCAAATGCTCCGCATTTAACATGTCAAACTGCTTGCAGTATCCGCTGATCAAAGTGTTGTAAGTTACAATATCAGGTGTACAGCCATTTCTAAGCATTTCTATGTACATATCCATGGCTGAGTTCATCTTTCCCAATTTACAGAACCCATTGATAATAATATTGAAGGTGACAAGATCAGGAACCAAACCCCTCTCCCTCATCTCCATTTCCAACTTCAACGCTTCATTTAGTTTTTGGCAATTGCAAAAACCAGAAATTAAGGAATTGTAAGCAAAGTTGTTAGGCACAAGTCCTTTCCTTGTCATTTTTAAAAACATATCATATGCTTCTTCAACACAACCCCCTTTAGAAAGTCCATCAATAAAAGCAGAAAACGCAACAGCATCAGGAGCCATCCCCAACATCTCCATCTCTTTCCACAGGCTCTGAGCTCCAATCATGTCCCCTTTCTTAAAATATCCGTCTAAAACCACCGTAAAAGCCACTTTACTTATAGGATAACCCTCTTCTATCATCTCATATATAAGAGATTTGGCTTCTTGGAGCAGTCCAATTTTAGACAAACCTAAAAGAAGTGAAGTGCATGTCGAAGCCGAAGGAGTTAGCCCAAATTTGACCATAATGTTATAAACTTCAAAAGCCTTGTCTTCTAATCCTGCTTTACCATATGCAACAATTAAGGAGTTAAATGCAATTACGCTAAGAGGAATCCCTTTCTCAAGCATATTCTCTAATAATTCCAAGGCTTCATCTAATCTTCTTGTCCAGCATAGACCTCCGATAGATACATCAGACAATGAACTATCTGGAACTAATCCCACCAATGATAAGTCCCTTAAGAATCGGTCGCCATCTTCCTCTTTTCCATACTTGTAATGGCCTGCAGCTAAAATGTTAAAAGTCACACCATCAGGCGCTACACCCTTACTCCTCATCTCTTGATAAAGCATATTTGCCTGACCAATTTCTCTCGCCTTAACATAGCCATCCATCAAAGCGTTATACAATTTAGTGTTTGGAGACACACCCATTTCTTGCATCCCGTCAAAGATTTTTCTCGCTTCCATTATATTACCCTCCTTGGAGAAAGCATTGATCATAGTGCTAAATGTAGCAGAGCTTGGATTACAACCACTTTCAACCATCAAATGCACCCAATTTAACGCATCCCAAGTCCACCCCCTAATACAATACGCATTAATCAAAATATTATACGTATACACATCCGGCTCGCACCCAAATTTCCTCATCACATAAAACAAACTTTCTGCGACCCTAATGCATCCTCTTCTGCAAAAGCCAAGAATCATCACATTGTAGATATAAATTGAAGGGACGGGTCCTTTACCAACCATATCCTTGAACAACTTCCACACACTACCATAATCACCAAGCCGCAGCAACAATTTAAATAAAACGCAAATTGATGATACACTCGGCCTACCACCGACTTCTCTCATCCTATCTACAACCTCCAAGGCACAAGATCCCATCCCTGAATTCGTAAAAGCACGCATTAACGTATCTAGAATAAAAAAATCGAACACATTCTTATACTTCGCTTTCCACAGGACCCTATGACTCCTATCCTCTCCTATTTCCTGAATCACCCACGTAACTACATCTTGAGCTAGAAGCCTCAAGTCTTCAGCCACAAGTAAATCCACAGCCATACAACACTGCAAAACTACTCTATCCGAAAAATCACGAAACATAAATTTGAAAAATGCAAAGCCAACATTACGGTCTACTAGCAATTTCATGATTTCTACAAGGCTAAATGGACAGAAACTTCTCGAAAATCCACATAACCGATATCCTTTCCCCAATTTGATCACCTTTGAGATTCCAACAGCGAGTTTTCGCCTCTCATTCGAATTAATCACCGCGGAACAAGTACTGTTGAAAGGTGAAAACTGTTCGAGAAAATCGAACTTCGTAGCTAGTACAAATGAATTTGAGCTGTTAAAGTGCGCGAAATGAATCGATTGACGACGAATTCTTAGGTTTTGGAGGGGAAGAGAGAGAAAATGAAGTAGCGATTTTGAGCTTAGCTGTAGAGAGAGAGAGGAAGAATGGCAGACCTTGAGATTGTTGTGCAACCGGCGCACGGCAGCAGACATCCGGATTCTCACCGGAGTTACCGTCGGAGATGGAATCTCCGGCGATGAGGTCTGGAGAGGGTTTTAGCTTTTGGGCTTTACGGCCGCATTTCAGAATTGTTAACGTTGGATTTTAGTCTTTTTATGTTTTTTGAAAGTGAAATGAACCGAGGGAAAGAAAACTACCTTTCGGATTTTGGGCCTCAAAATGATTTTTGTGGGTTTGTATGTGAGCTGGAAAGCCCATTGACACTGTGATTTTTATGAGTTATTCGGATTCCGTGGTTGAAAAGCTAAAATCTATATTTAAATTGCAAACGTGATTTGTTTTCCCATCTTCTAATGATTTCTCTTAAATTTTTTTTTTTTTTTTGGCATTACATAATCACGTTTGCAGGAACTAGAAAAGTCAGGCTTTCATCATGAACCTAGTTAGTTAAATACGGGATGGCAAATATTTAGTATTTAATACGTACGAGTATTTTATTAATTTTTATTAAAAGTTATGGTGAAAAAATCAGCTAAAAATACGGGAACAGAAAATAAACAGATTAATACTCTCAAGGGTAAAATATGAATAAAAATGAATTATTCGGGAGTAAAAATACGACTTATTTTCACAATATTTTGTAAGGTATATTGATTGTTCTTGCTTTTATATTGTTAAAAAAAATATTTTTATGAGTCACTAGTTGACAATAACTGATAGTTTGATAAATTATTAGCATTTTTGTTTTTAAATCATTTAATATTCAATTAATATTTTTTTTTTGTATTTTACAAATAAAATTAATATTTTTTGGTCAAATATAGAGTATTATTCGGCAAGTATAATATGGGATACGTAAAGTACGTGTACTAAACGGTTCAACTCAAAAGTACGAATATTATTCATTATGTTCAGAAAGTATACGAAAAACGGAAGTATTTTTCAATTATACATATGTACGTGTTTTATACGGGTATAATACAAGTTTTAATTAATTGAGATCATGAGAAGAAAGAAAGATTTTTTAATATTCTAAGAAATATGACCCTATTTGGTTTTAGTTTAGTTTCCATTGTTTTCAGTGCTTTTATTTTATCATTATTTCAAGAGTGATGTTATATACAGTGAACATGTTGTTTTTTGGTAACTATATGTGACATATACTTTAATTTAAGTAAGGCTGCTTTTTTGTGGGTAGTATTTTTAAATAATTATGTCTACATATGTCCATATTTCTCTTTTTCATCTAAAAATCCAATTTGAATAGTAATTTAGCAAAAGACCCAAAGCCATATTAGAACAATCAATCAGGAGTCAGGAGTCAGGACCCATTACCCATAGAAAAGGAGTGGCTGCCTGGTGAGAAGTACATATCTAAACTAAACCGAAAAGACCCGACCCGTGGTCATCAATGTTTTTATAGACCAGACAATCCTGTTGGGAAATATACATATAGCCCGACTAAGCACAACGGAAAATTAAATTTTTAGTTTCTAGGATTTAAACATGCGAGTTTATTAATCCTACGGGCTTATCACGTATCATAGGCTTGCGCATCTTTGATTTGTTATTTAAAGCTTTAATAAAGAAGATCTTACCTTATTCGATTTTTCGTAAAAATCGAAGAGTTTCTTCTTCCTTAACGTAAGCTCCCTAGCTTGCTTCTCGTTCCTTGAATCAACTCCTTCGTTTTTCCCTTTGATGTAGATTTCGAATTCCTCCACCAAAAACGTCTTTGATCGGATTCTTGATTCATTTCAGAGACCCAAGTGTTTCTCCTCTAAAGTTGATCCACACCCCGGATACCCACTCGTTTATAATCTTTAGCTAGGTTGATCTATAAACGTTTATTCTAACTCTAAGGAATAGTGTATGGGATTAAGGTGAAAGCAAAAATTACTTCTCTAAGTATTTTGGAAGAATTCTTGAATTCAAGATCTTGATGAATAATCAAGAACTCAAGAACACTATATGAGAGAGAGGAAAAAGAAACGATTTTTTTTTATGCAAGAGGAACAAAAATTTTGGCTTCAAAAGTCATCATCCAATTTTCGTTCTTTACATGTCTTATATATAGGACTAGGTTCTTGCAATTCTTTCTCATGTAGAACTCTTATACATTAATCCTTTTCCATGTAGGAATAGAAGACTAATTAATTTCTAAATAGAACTCTTCTATTTTAATTAGTTTCCTTTCTCTCCAAGAAATCTTATTTCCTTCTAGAAGAAAATTAATTAAACTTTTTAATTATTTTCCTCCACCAAATTTTCGACCAAGACTTAATAAAATAGTCTTTTAATAATTAATCCACCATACTAGATTAATAAAAGTCACTTCTAATTAAATTAAATGCTTTCTAGACTTAAGCTTAATTAAATTGATCTTATCAACTTAATTAATTTATTTATCCAACACTTGAATAAATAAAAGTCTTAATTAATTAATCTAATTAATTAATATATTAACTCAACTACTTTGAATTAAATTTCCTTAGCTAAGAAATGGATTTGTCCGAGTATTGTGTGTGACCCTTTAGGTTCACCAACATACTAGTAATGGGTTCATAACCTTTATGATTTAATTTGGACAATTAAATTGTCTCGATTAATTAAACACTTTTAATTAACCATCTTATTATTTAATCTCCATTAAATATAAGATACCCATAAATCAAAGAAAAGTTTCTAGCTACTTATCTTGAAGACCTAGATGTAGGCGATTCAAAGTGAACCTTTCCAATCGCGCATTCCATGCAAGTGAGATTCTTCCATCAACTAATTTCCCAATTGAATTAAGGATTGAGGAATCTTATTGGTCGAGATCCTTATAAATTCAATCTTAATAATTCAAGTGTGTTTGACTAGTGATTAATTAATTCAAGAAACTCATTTCTCAATTAATTACTTACTTGCCTTGGCCAAGGACTGACTCAGTCAAACCACTTAGAATATTATAGGAAATTCACTTGTTCATCTAGACAAGTGATGGATCCTTTGTTGTCAACACCAACCTCCATATACGAGTCACTACACCCAATCACCAGTCCATATGTGTCCTTGTAAAAGAACTGGCACAGGAGTCAAAGTGCAGTAAGTCAATATACAAGATTACTGTGATGACTCAAGTCAAAGAATTAATCTTGCACTATCGTGATTAAGAAACTCCTAATTCGACATATATAGAAATAATTCCAATTTAGGAAGTTTCAGTTAGGGTAATCAGTGAACTTGTTCTCAACAAGCACCCGCGTATGTGCATTTGTGTCAACTACACTAATGTCTATAAAACGAGACATTCTCTAATTAAGAGTGTGCATCATAGGCGCAAGTCTATCCGAATTATCAATGTCCCATCTTGATAATTCTATGACTTGGACAGTATTTAGAAATCACAGCCTTAGAAACTTGTTTTATGATATCCATCCAATGAGATATCAAGCCCCATAGCTATGTGTGAATTCTAGGGACTTCATCATACAGTTATAACGATATAAACATAAGATGAAGAAATGCCTTTTATTAATATAATGTAAAACGAAATTGTTTATTACAAGAATAGATAAAGAAAGCCTATCTAGGATTGGCTCGCAGGGCACTATTCTAACAATCTCCCACTTGCACTAGAGCCAATCTCCTTTGTATCTAAGACCCATCTTCTCAAGATGTCTTTCTAATACGTTACGAGACAAGGGCTTAGTTAGTGGATCCGCTATGTTCTCCGTTGTGACGACTCTTTCCACACGTATGTCGCCTCTACCAACAATCTCTCGGATCAGATGGTATCGCCTCTCTATGTGTTTGGATCTTTGATGAGACCTCGGCTCCTTTGCTTGAGCAATGGCGCCATTATTGTCACAATACAAAGGTACTGGATCGACAATGCTAGGGACTGCACCCAACCCTTGGATGAAGTTCCTAATCCAAACAGCTTCCTTTGCTGCATCAAATGCAGCTATGTATTCAGCCTCGGTTGTGGAATCCGCAGTAGTTTTCTGTTTGGAACTCTTCCAACTTACTGCTCCACCATTGAGGGTGAATACAAATCCCGACATTGATTTCAAATCATCCACCTCAGATTGGAAACTAGAGTCAGTGAACCCTTCTAGTTTCAATTCTCCACCGCCGTATATCAAAAACAAGTCCTTAGTCCTTCTCAAGTACTTGAGGATTGTTTTCACGGCTACCCAGTGCAACTCACCTGGGTTGGACTGAAAACGACTCACTACACTTAATGCATGAGCCACATCAGGCCTTGTACATAACATTGCATACATAATACTTCCTATGGCAGAAGCATATGGTACGCGAGCCATCCTATCTCGTTCCTGGGATGTCGAAGGACACATCGGATCGAGAATACCGGATCCCATGACTCATAGGCAAGAATCCTTTCTTTGATTCCTCCATACTAAACCTTTTTAGCATTTTGTCTATGTACATTGACTGAGACAATCCTATCATCTTTCTTAATCTATCTCTATAGATTTTAATTCCTAAGATGTAGGATGCATCTCCTAAGTCTTTCATGGAGAATTTGGTGGATAACCATACTTTAGTTGATTGCATCATTCCTACATCATTCCCAATGAGTAGAATATCATCAACATAAAGTACTAAGAATGTCACTGCACTCCCACTAACTTTCTTGTACACACATGGTTCATCTTCGTTTTTAATGAAACCATACATCCATATAGTTTCATCAAAACAGATGTTCCAACTTCGGGATGCTTGCTTTAGTCCATAAATGGACTTTTGGAGTTTGCAAACTTTTTGCTCACTCCCACTAGATATGAAACCTTCTGGTTGTTTCATGTAAATCTCTTCCTCTATGTTTCCATTGAGGAAGGCGGTTTTCACATCCATCTGCCATATTTCATAATCATAATGAGCAGCTATTGCAAGCAAAATCCTAATGGATTTAAGCATTGCTACTGGCGAAAAGGTTTCTTCATAGTCGATACCCTCTCTTTGAGTGTAACCTTTTGCCACTAGCCTAGCTTTATAGGTCACTACCTCTCCATTTGCTCCAAGCTTTCGCTTATAGATCCACTTACAACCAATGGGTACTATACCCTCTGGTGGATCTACCAAGGTCCATACCTTGTTAGAGTACATGGAGTCCATTTCAGATTCCATGGCACTTTGCCACTTCCCAGAATCAATATCACATATTGCTTCGTTGTAGCTTCTTGGATCTTCATCCACTTGAAGCTCCTCCTTGTTACTTTCTAGTAATAGACCATACCTCTCAGGTGGCCCTCGGATCCTTTCGGATCTTCTCGGAGGTTGTGTGTTAGATATTTCAGTATTTTCTTGTGTTTGTGTTTCCAAAGTTTGTGAGATAATTTGTGGTTCTTGAACTTCTTCAAGTTCTATGATCTCGCCCTTTCTATCTAATAGAAACTCCTTCTCTAAGAAAATGGCATTCCTTGAAACAAACACCTTTTGTTCCGATGGATCATAGAAGTAGTACCCCGCAGTTTCTTTAGGGTACCCCACAAATTTACATAAGCTAGACTTAGACTCTAACTTATCTCCCACTAGCCTTTTCACATAGGCTGAACATCCCCATACTCGAAGATATTTGTATGAGGCCGGTTTACCACGCCATAACTCATAAGGCGTTTTGGGCACTGATTTGGAAGGCAATCTATTTAATAGATAGGCCGCAGTTTCTAAGGCATAACCCCAAAAAGATGGAGGAACTTCAGTGAAACTCATCATGGAACGGACCATATCCAATAAAGTCCTATTCCTTCGCTCAGACACCCCATTCAATTGTGGTGTTCCAGGCGGAGTCCACTGAGAGAGAATCCCATTCTCTTTAAGATAACTAAGGAATTCGTCACTTAAGTATTCTCCTCCCCGATCAGATCGAAGAGTCTTAATATTACGACTTAGTTGTTTTTCTACTTCATTCCTAAACTCTTTGAACTTTTCAAAAGCTTCAGATTTGTGCTTCATAAGATACACATATCCGTACCGTGAATAATCATCGATAAAAGTAATGAAGTAAGTACACCTTCCTTTAGTACTTATACTAAAAGGACCACAAACATCCGAATGGATCAAATCCAAAAGATGGGTGGCACGTTCCACTTGTCCTACAAATGGTGACTTGGTCATTTTTCCTTTAAGACAAGATTCACAAGCAGGCATGGTTTCCTCTTCCTTAAGGTCGAGTACACCTTCCTTTGCCAATTTGTGCATTCTTTCTTTGGAAATATGTCCTAGTCTAGCATGCCACATTAGTGTACTGTATAAGTTATCTTGTTTTCTTTTGTTACTATGTTGAATGTGAAAGACGGAATTAATTGGTTGAACAGTGTATAAACAATTCGTCAAAGTACTAGTAAAAAGTAAAGAACAATTTTTAATAATGGAACACTTTCCATCTTTTATTAAAAACTCAAAACCCTCTCCATCTAAAACAGGGATGGAGATAATGTTCTTTATTATACTAGAAACATAAAGACAATTATTTAAAACTATTCTAATGTCGTCGCCTAATGCCAGGTTGACCGTTCCTATCGCTGTGGCAGCAACTTTTGCTCCATTGCCAAGTCTCAGAACGATCTCATCCTTTCCTAGCATCCTACTTCTTGTCATTGCCTGCAAATTATTGCAAAGATGTGATGCACAACCGGTATCTAATACCCAAGAAGTATCGTTAACAGATAAGTTAACTTCAACATAAAACATACCCTTGGTCTCACCTAGGGTCGCAAGGTACTCCTTGCAGTTCCTCTTCCAATGCCCTAGTTTACCGCAATGGAAACAATCACCCTTATCTTTATCAGCTTTAACCTTCTTGACCCCACCTTTAGCTTTTAGCTTCTTGTTCTTTTGGGAACTTTTCCCTTTCCCTTTCTTTGGCTTTTTAGCCTTAGAATGGGCAGAACTCACAAGTAGGACTGACTTGTCCTTCTTGATGGTGGCTTCTGCAGTCCTTAACATGCTTAACAAGTCAGGCAAGGTCGCCTCCAGACTGTTCATGTTAAAGTTGACCACAAATTGATCGAATGTGCTAGGCAAGGATTGAAGTACTAAGTCCACTGAGAGTTCATTGTCTAGAAAAATGTCAAGACTTGCGAGCTTCTCAATGAGCCCAATCATCTTAAGCACATGTTCTTGGACATTTGACCCCTCAGTCATACGAGCTCTAAAAAGCTCTTTAGACACTAAGTACCTTTCCCTCCTAGACTTTTCACCATACAACTCTTGCAAGTGTTTGAAAATATCAGCAGCACTTGCCATATTTTCGTGTTGCTTCTGCAACTCATTCGACATTGATGCAAGCATCGTGCACCTTGCTTGGAGGTCATCGTTTAACCATCTCTTATGGGTTTCGATTTCCTCTTCCTCAGCATTCTCGGGTAGAGTCGAGAGGGGTGCATCAGTCAAGACATAGGCTCTATTCTCAGAGTTGAGCACTATCTTAAGGTTTCTAAGCCAATCAGAATAGTTGGGTCCAGTGAGTTTGTTTGTGTCGAGAATTGTGGAAAGCGGGTTCTTAGCCATCTTAGATATCTAGTTATCTACAAATTAAAGCGAAACGGAGATTAAGAAGATGTTTAATACATTATGTGTAGATATGATTTTAAGGTCTTTTAATCATAAATTACCTCCCACTATTTAATTCAAATTCAATAACCCTCATTAAAGAATTCGAGAAAAACAATTTTTTCTTAGTGAGTTTGAAGTCCGATTTAATTATTACATACCCCAATTTTATGGACACATACATAATAATTAAAAAGGTAGACAACACTTATCAATTACATCCCCATGTAACCCTCAATTATTTTACCTCATGTTTTACATGGACCTCAATTTTATGCGCCCCCATGTTACTCCTATGTTAAGTTAGACCCATCAAACCTACATGTAAATGACCTACCCAAAAAGTTCCACTTGCAATGGTCAACTTACAGGATAAATTACCCATGTGCATCTCTATGCTTAGTAATAATCACGGCTTTCTCATTATAGAAAGTCCCACTTGCAATGGTAAACTAATCTACATAAGTAGCACCGACATGCTATTACTTTTGATGGTAGGCATGGAATATTAAACCCCGTTTAATTTTATCCCATATTAACTTAAAATTAAAATCATTAAGATTTTATAAACTTATCTAATAAGTAAGGGATTTTAGTATATTATGAAAAGGTCTCATCGCTTCGATTATCTTATCTAAGTCTCTATCCTAAACATGCCCAACAACACATGAAAGGAAATAAACCATATCATAAGCATAATCTTAAAAACATGTATCTTATACAAACATGCATCTTATACATAGAATCATGCATCACATACATAAATTATAACATGAATATTTTGGGTCATATCTAAATCGATCCTATCTAGAGCCATCAAGGATCGAATGTCGGCAAGACGAATAAATAAATAACGGAAAATAAACATACTTTTACAATCCTAATGACCTCAAAATTCCATCATGCATATCAACTCATGAAAGCATATGTAAATTCTTAATTTACCAAATATTCTTATAAATTAAATCAATTCGGGGTTTCTCAATAAAATTTAATTTTTCCAAAAATTAAACAATTTAAAATTGCAAGAAACATACGTGTGTGGTGCATGTGATTAAGATTGATAAGTTCCCTCTCCTTATTTCACAATTGACTTAAACCCTTTTTAAGAACTGATTTTTATTTTCCAATCAGGTTTGATCGAAACCACTAGTTTCAAAACCATTATGTAATTGTGAACAAAAAAAATTTGACTCCAATTCTAACACCACTACACACATGCACATACGTATCCTCCTCATGTCTCAAAGTTATTAAATAAAAAGGATTCTAAATCCTTAAGCATGCACATGCACACACGTAAACTTGAAGGATTTGCATGCAATTCTAAATTGCATAACATGCTGTAGGCGTGATGGCAGCATATATGTATATCATAAATCTTTTATTTTAAAAGCCCACTTGATTAATATATCTCCATATATATTCATTAGGTACTATTCGGACTCCAAGTCCAATTGGATTACCACACTCCAACGCCAATATTGCATACACCAACATAACACGTGCACTTTATTTGATTTCAATGTAATCTCATTACATAAAATTATTCTTCAGATTTAAACATCCTTTAAAAGCTGAAAATAAATTGTTTTTAATGAATCCCCAAATCAATAAAATTCATCAATTTAATAATTTTAAATGTACATCACATGCAACGATTAAAATAAAACGGATCATGCATAACGATGCGCGAGCCTTAGGCTCTGATACCACTGTTGGGAAATATACATATAGCCCGACTAAGCACAGCGGAAAATTAAATTTTTAGTTTCTAGGATTTAAACATGCGAGTTTATTAATCCTACGGGCTTATCACGTATCATAGGCTTGCGCATCTTTGATTTGTTATTTAAAGCTTTAATAAAGAAGATCTTACCTTATTCGATTTTTCGTAAAAATCGAAGAGTTTCTTCTTCCTTAACGTAAGCTCCCTAGCTTGCTTCTCGTTCCTTGAATCAACTCCTTCGTTTTTCCCTTTGATGTAGATTTCGAATTCCTCCACCAAAAACGTCTTTGATCGGATTCTTGATTCATTTCAGAGACCCAAGTGTTTCTCCTCTAAAGTTGATCCACACCCCGGATACCCACTCGTTTATAATCTTTAGCTAGGTTGATCTATAAACGTTTATTCTAACTCTAAGGAATAGTGTATGGGATTAAGGTGAAAGCAAAAATTACTTCTCTAAGTATTTTGGAAGAATTCTTGAATTCAAGATCTTGATGAATAATCAAGAACTCAAGAACACTATATGAGAGAGAGGAAAAAGAAACGATTTTTTTTTATGCAAGAGGAACAAAAATTTTGGCTTCAAAAGTCATCATCCAATTTTCGTTCTTTACATGTCTTATATATAGGACTAGGTTCTTGCAATTCTTTCTCATGTAGAACTCTTATACATTAATCCTTTTTCATGTAGGAATAGAAGACTAATTAATTTCTAAATAGAACTCTTCTATTTTAATTAGTTTCCTTTCTCTCCAAGAAATCTTATTTCCTTCTAGAAGAAAATTAATTAAACTTTTTAATTATTTTCCTCCACCAAATTTTCGACCAAGACTTAATAAAATAGTCTTTTAATAATTAATCCACCATACTAGATTAATAAAAGTCACTTCTAATTAAATTAAATGCTTTCTAGACTTAAGCTTAATTAAATTGATCTTATCAACTTAATTAATTTATTTATCCAACACTTGAATAAATAAAAGTCTTAATTAATTAATCTAATTAATTAATATATTAACTCAACTACTTTGAATTAAATTTCCTTAGCTAAGAAATGGATTTGTCCGAGTATTGTGTGTGACCCTTTAGGTTCACCAACATACTAGTAATGGGTTCATAACCTTTATGATTTAATTTGGACAATTAAATTGTCTCGATTAATTAAACACTTTTAATTAACCATCTTATTATTTAATCTCCATTAAATATAAGATACCCATAAATCAAAGAAAAGTTTCTAGCTACTTATCTTGAAGACCTAGATGTAGGCGATTCAAAGTGAACCTTTCCAATCGCGCATTCCATGCAAGTGAGATTCTTCCATCAACTAATTTCCCAATTGAATTAAGGATTGAGGAATCTTATTGGTCGAGATCCTTATAAATTCAATCTTAATAATTCAAGTGTGTTTGACTAGTGATTAATTAATTCAAGAAACTCATTTCTCAATTAATTACTTACTTGCCTTGGCCAAGGACTGACTCAGTCAAACCACTTAGAATATTATAGGAAATTCACTTGTTCATCTAGACAAGTGATGGATCCTTTGTTGTCAACACCAACCTCCATATACGAGTCACTACACCCAATCACCAGTCCATATGTGTCCTTGTAAAAGAACTGGCACAGGAGTCAAAGTGCAGTAAGTCAATATACAAGATTACTGTGATGACTCAAGTCAAAGAATTAATCTTGCACTATCGTGATTAAGAAACTCCTAATTCGACATATATAGAAATAATTCCAATTTAGGAAGTTTCAGTTAGGGTAATCAGTGAACTTGTTCTCAACAAGCACCCGCGTATGTGCATTTGTGTCAACTACACTAATGTCTATAAAACGAGACATTCTCTAATTAAGAGTGTGCATCATAGGCGCAAGTCTATCCGAATTATCAATGTCCCATCTTGATAATTCTATGACTTGGACAGTATTTAGAAATCACAGCCTTAGAAACTTGTTTTATGATATCCATCCAATGAGATATCAAGCCCCATAGCTATGTGTGAATTCTAGGGACTTCATCATACAGTTATAACGATATAAACATAAGATGAAGAAATGCCTTTTATTAATATAATGTAAAACGAAATTGTTTATTACAAGAATAGATAAAGAAAGCCTATCTAGGATTGGCTCGCAGGGCACTATTCTAACAAATCCAACACCAAACAATTTGAGTATATTCTCAATACAGATCCGCGTTCTTTTATTCAGGTTCGAGTTGACCGGACTTGACAACCTCGATAGTCAGTCGTGGATGTGGAACACATGGCATGCCAGGATTGTGCCACGTGGAGATCTTTTTCGGCTGTATAAAATAGAAACGTTTATAAGTACCTCATTTCATAACTTACTCCAAATATGTAATTATTCACTTCAATCTTAGATCTATCGTCCTCGAGCCTAAAGTATACTACTGATTTTATCATCAGAGAGCTAATGCAGGGAACAACCCCAACTTGACCTTAACCATGTCCTTTGCTTCCAAGTATTTCCCGACTAGGAACATCAGGATCGTATTCGACTTTGCTCAATTGAAGAGGGTTGACCCTACAAATTAAACCCAAATCAGGTTGGATCGGATTAGCAAGTCTAAACTCATATTATCAATTTATCACCTCTAACAAATCAATTCTGGCGTCATAATTCATAAATAAACTTGAACCCTTTTTTGGAATTTGTAGAAACTATTAGGCTGATGAATAAGTGGTTTAGCCTGGATTAAAACACCAAACTCTGGTTCGTGGAGCCGTTGAAGTCTAATTTTCTTTTTTGAGTTAATGAAGTCTAATTTTATTGGCGAAGTTGAGACATTAAGATATGAAAAAGATTGGTTCTACTTTCAACGGTAGCACGTAGATCTTTCTCTAATTTCATAATAATTATTAACTGATTATAATAATTGCCAATTTATTATAATTTATTAAATTTGACATCGAGATTCCATGATATGTATGTTGTAATGGATTCTTCCAGAAAAACTATGGAAAGTGCTTTTTTGAACAAAGGTCCCGTACACGACATGGTAAGAATGATGTCTTGTCACTGGTGAACACTCCATAGAAGCATTTGACGTGTACTATTTATTTAATTTTTGATGAAGATTGACGTGTACTACTTGGTTATAATCGCCTGTGGTATTTGCATCAAAGGAATATGATAAAATATGTTGACAATTACAAAATCTTCTCCATAACAAAATACTAAAATATAAAATATCGATGAAACAATAACTTTTAAAAAAAAAAAACTTTTATTAGGGTTGTTTATTCAGTTTTACCTTCCTGAGTGTTCTTTCCTAGGCGCTGGTGAGAACATATTCAAGTCGGTTATGAAATATTATATTACACATTAGTATTCATTATTTCACCTACAAACCAACAATTACTATGATTTTTTCGATTCTCAATATTATTTATATATATATATATATATATGTATATATTGATTGTTGAATTAAACGATAAGCGATTTGTGATCTTAATAAATAATAAAGTTAAATTTCCGAAAGGCATACGAGTGCACCTCTTGTAGACGCGACTCAATCCGCTCCTATTGCACGGGACCAAAAGAGGTTCGATGGAATTAATCGGTGACTCAGACTTATCTCATACTACGAAGCTATTAAGGAGCGACACTAATTTATTAAGCATGAGTTGGACTGACTTCTTGGCTAGAGTGACTGCTAAGTCTAATCCAAGCGCTTCCAAGTAAAAATTTAAAAGCTACGAGAAGGAGCTAATCATGGTCCAACAACTGATCATTACTTCAAAAAAATTGATCCAAAATTTAACCACAAAATTATTCATAAGAAACTAAATTAAGATAAACCTTCGAATAATAAGATAATGCTTCTTCTATTTGCATAGATTAGCATACAAATTACAGATCATTAGCAAATATTTATATCTCATTAAAGGACATCCAATTAAAGGACCTCTCATCATATAGACATCCAGATCCCATATTCAAGAAGAAAAAAAAATTAAAAATTAAGAAAATAATAAAGTAAAAAGAAAAATCAAAATTTCTGATGGACCCTTCTCTTCTTCTGCCCATCCTTTTTTCCTTTTTACAGATCAATCAAACACCTTTTGTAAATTTGGAAGCCGATCTTTTTTCTTTTTTTTTTTGGCCTTGAATATAAATATTTATTATTTATATTAATTATTTAGGCCACAGCAACAGTCCCTGTCCGTACACCTTTGTTTGTATCATATTCTTTAGTTGATTCATTGGCTTTTGATCTCTTTGAAGAAGAAGAAGAAGAAGAAGATGAAATCTTTTTCCATTTTCTTTCATTTGCATCATCCATTTCTATCTGCTCTTGCCTGCATTCTTGGCTACAAAATGGTGTATTCCCTCTGCAAATATAAATTCAAAAAATATAATCAATTCACTGTATCCACAATTAAATTTGTCATGAGCCAAATATATATATATATATATATATATATTTGTCCAGCGTGAGACGATAGTTTCATACTCATCATATATATATATATATATATATATATATATGTATGTGTGTGTGTAAATTAATCAAAACAAAATGAAGATTTTGGCTAACCTGTACATGAAGATGTCACTGTTGTGGCTGATATGTCTTTGACAGAGGAAGCAAGAATCAAGAAAATGGGGTTTATAATCAGCATCTTCACATCCGATGTAGTATGAACCGGTTGACGTCATTTTTCTCTATATGGGTGGAGATGCGGCGGTTTACGGCGGTGGGCCGGTGGCGGAGGTGGTGGTGGGCTGAGAAAGTTAAGTGGTTTATTAGCACAATAGGGCTGAGAAAGTTGTGATTGTGGGAGGAAGCAGGTGAAGGGAGGATGTGGTATTATATAGTGAAAGGGTGGTATAGGAGATAAAATTAGGTAGTGTATGGACTACAAACACCAATCAAAATTATTTGAATATTTCATAAAATGCATGAAATTATATATATATATATATATATATATATAATATGATTTTTATTAGCATATCCATACACAAAATGCATTATATTCGCGGAAATTAGCATTGATTTATTCACGAATTAAATAGTAGATTTATATTAGTATATCCATACACAAAATGCATTATGTTAGTAAAAAGATCTATTCACAAATTAAATAGTAGATTTTTATAACGGATTTTGTTATCTAATTTGTCTCGAATGTCTTGATCAATACGCGTATTATTAATTCTCAAACGTATTAAGGATATGTCTGGCTCAGCGGTTGAAATGTTAAAATATGTATTTGGAGTCCAAATGATATTTTTATAATCATTTGACCCCCTTTTCTATAATCTCGTTTTAACTTTTTTGCATTAGAAAATCACATTTTGACAAAGCTGTCGTAGCTTTTGCCATAATCAATTATGTGAAAATCAGGTATATTATAATCAATTATGTATACTTTGGGTTAAACTCAATCTAAGAATCATGGATCTTCATTTTGGTCTTACGTGGCATGTTTTTGTCGATGAAGACTATTTGGGTGCAATGGGTGCTGGACCACTGGATTATTTATTTATATAATAATAAAACGAGTGGCAGTTTTGGCAAATCCAAGGGGTGGAATCTTATGTAAGAAGTACATTACACTTGTAGTAGTAAATAAATATTGTACTTTTTAGCAATTTGCCCCCTCGTGTTTAAGAGGAATCTTTTATGGGTGCATGAACTTTGTTATTATAACTATAATTATAATAATCATCGTTTTTTTATTTCTTTGAGCATGTGGCTGTATTTATCTAGATTTTGCTTTGGTTTTAAATTAACCCAAAGAAAGTTCCAATTGTAATTAAATATTTAAGCATGTTATATAACGTAGTGAATACATTAGGTTTGGATGTACTAATTTAGTGTTGTTCTTTTCCTCCTTTAACATTGTTTTAGGGTATTTGGAATTTGACATCCATTTTGATGATAGAAAAAAATAGTTTAAAACGAGCGTCAGATGATTTATAATTTGTTATGACTTCAAAATCGTGTAAATAGGTTTAATGAGATTGTACGAAGAATTTCAAATCCTTTAATTTAAGTACAATATTAGAGTGTGTAATTCTGAGAGTGTAATAAAAATATAGAAGTACTTAAAATACTCTAATATGCTTTTTAACTATTGTTCATAGGACTGTCAATGCGCTCAAACCAGCTTGAATATTTTCAAGCTTGAGCCGAAGGTTAGGGCTTGAATTCATATTCAAGCCGAGCGTGAGCGGAGGCAGGTTCGGCTTGAATTGAGCTCGGGCTCGTATAAATAAATTATATACATAATATAACATATATATATACATATACTTAAAAAATAATATAATAACATGTAAAACTATATAAATATCACTTATACTTCATAAACAAAAATTCATAGATATAAAGATAATATGGAAGTCAAATTGGATGAAAATAAGTCAACCGTATTTTAATTGTAAATGTTCTCAAGTAGTGAAACAATATAGAAAAATAATTTAGTGTTTTTGACTTTATGAAACCAAGTTTAAGAATTTTTACTACGATTATAGTTTGATATCGATGATTTTCAAGTGTTTTGAATTTGTTATGTGTTTTTTTTATTTGGTAGATTTATTTTATCAATTGTCTAAAAAGATAAAAATATTGATTTTCTAAATTCAAGCCGGCTCGGGCTCGGCTTGAAGCTCGTTAAGCCGGGCCCAAGCCTTGAACACAAAAGCTCGTTTAGTATCAAGCCGAGCGTGAGCCTATGGAAGCTCGGCTCCCTCGGCTTGATTGACAGCTCTAATTGTTCATGTACTTTAGTGAGAATTTTTTTTTTTTTCATTTTAAATGACAGTACTTTCTAATTTATGTTTTGATGCTTCTCATTTTCTTTTCTCATTGTAATTTAAAGTCAAAACAAAGTAAAGATGTTTATTCAAAAAGAAAATATGAACTCCAATCCCATGGATATTAAATTTGATGGGATAGCCACTACAAGTATTTAACATATACATAGGAATTGACATTTGAAAATGTAACAATGGTGGTCTATTTAATGGAAGAATTTCTAGTCTTAGTATAATTATTAAGTTAACAATGGTGGTACATCCTCGTTACAACAATAATAGCGATTTAGAATTTTATGAATCATTAGTACAAAAAGTACAAATAGATAGCGCGTACAAACAATTTAAAACTTGTACTCCTAACCATAATGAGTTGCAAATTAAGAGTTTTTCCCCCTTTGTTTTTAATGTAAGAGGGTACTTGATTGAGATTGTAATTTTTTTAAAATACTTTATAAGATGTTTGAGTTTTATTTAAGATAATCCTATCAACTCTAAAATGGAATGGTAAAATTCTACAAACTCATTCGTATGAGTGAGAAAATCCTAATTTCTTTATTGATATTTTAACAGATTCATATTATTTGGCAATATAAATTATGATATTATTATGACTAACATTTTATAAGCTTCATGACCCTATATATATTCCAAACATATTATATGCTGGAGAAATAATGTATAAATCGTAGTATAGTACTCCATCCGTCCTAAATAGAGTTGTCCAGTTTGATGTTTTATTAGGATTTATCAAAAGTTAATTTTTATGCGCTTTTTTATAATTGCCTTTTTCATAAACGCTAAACAAATTTACCTTACCAACTGTATCATGATTTTAGCTTAATTTAGTCAGTCATCCGTATATAAAACTTTATTTTCTTAAATACAAATTTTATTTTATTACGAACTAATTCAAATTTTCTAATTACAATAGAGGATAATAAAGTCAATCATCAACCCAATAAATATCTAGTTTAATGAGGATAAATATATATTATTAAGACAAATAAATATACAACAATAGACATCTTTTGTGGGAAAAGTAAGAAAGTATCACTCCTATCAAATTTAACAAGTTTTAAATAACCAACACCACTTGGGGTAAAAAAAGAAATAATGAAAAATTTGGGGAGCATAATTACAAAAGCCCATAGAATTGCAAAAAGCAAAAAAAGAAACCCAAAGGAATCAATCATATTTATTAAAAAAAGTTGAATCCACCACCAATGTCCAATGCCCACGTCATCGCCATCTTCGTCATTACACCCCAATATTTCTATTATTGCACTAGAGGCCCCACATCTTTTGTCATTTTCCCATCACACCTCCTTGGAGCTGCGTAGGATTGGGGCCCACACACCATATGCTCACACAAATGTGGGTCCCATTTATACAATAATAAACATGCAAAATCATCCATTGTGGACCCCACCAGGGGGACCAGCTGATGGCTCAGATTCCAAGGCCATTGTCTCCCCTGCCCTGTTGCCCGGCGGGCAGCCAATAATATTCCAAAAGACATATTTTTATCATTTTTTTTTTTGAGTTAAAAAAAAGTTGGGTCTGCTCGGATCACCTATCAGTTTACCACAAACCGAAGCATGCCTCTGGAGTTAAAAGTCATTTATAGAGTTAATTACAAATCACTCACCACCATCATTTATAGAGTTAATTACAAATCACTCACCACCATCGCACTCATATCGACAAAGAGAATTAAATTCACAAACTACAAACTTCTGACAGAAAGTGATTTGTTCATTACAAATTGATGATGAGGTTTCATTTTATTTAATAGATTGAAAGAAAATGGAGGTTACACGTGAGGCCTTGAGATGCGAACAGCGAAGCACTTAATAATTACTCCGAAGAGACACGTGGCGTCTGATCAATGGAAAAGGTAGGTTGCTTTCTCGTTCTACGTTGTGGGAGGTGCTACTCTTCTCTAGGTCAATTACGTGAACGGTTAGGATCAACCGGCGCACGATAGCCCTAAATTTGCCTTTTTTTTTTGTTGCTTTAGAAATTTATTTAATTTCATTTTCTTGACATAAGTACAATGGATAATATATTTTTCTAATATAAAATGAAACAATGACGTTTAGCAAAAGAATGCTACAAAAATGTAAATAATATATTTGTTTAATCAAAAACCATGTGCCATGGTTGGGGATTTCTTAAGAATTCCTTCCCTTCAATATATAAAAAGAATTAGTGAACCAATTTTCAAATATGTTAGTCGCCGAGCAAGTAAATGAAATAAAGAGTAATACTCCCTTACACTAACAATCTAAAGTTAAATGAATGTTAAATGATTCTAATTGATTAATCCCTCTAATTACACTTGTAATTTGAGTATAATCGATCACTTTTCAACGAGGAGCCTCACATCCTTAATTAGTAAAGTAGTCAGCAGTTGGTTACCTTCACGAAAAATATAAGAAATGCAAATATCTAAATGCGTAATATTATTTTGAATTGAGTGAAGAAAAGATTGTAAAGTAGATTCATATAAACTAGTTATGTATCTTGAAATTTCTATAAATTTATTAAAATTTATCACCTGTGACAACTTATCTACCTCTAATACATAATTGAAATTCCTTTTTCCCCCAATCGAGTATTTGATTTACCAATATGATCTTAATATTTAAACTGAATTATTCATTAAAAATTACGCGACAACCACAACTGAGCAGTAACAGTAGATTCATGCAGACTTCACTATATAAATAATTATAATTCTCCAAAAAATTTATTAAAGTACAAAACCTCCTAAAAATAGCACATTTCGGCGTGAAACTTTAATGACATGATTTATAAATATAAAAAATCTAGAGGGTTCAAATATTTTCTTTGTTGTTGAAAAGAATTGGAAAACCCACATCTATGTTTAACTAGTATGGCGTTTTTAAATCAGTTATGTCTTATGTTAATTCTTATATGTTAGTTTTTAAATATTATGTGATTACAAGAAAAGAAATAGCTTTTAAATAGTACGCGTACATATTATTCGCGAGAAGAAAATTATATTTCTCCATATCTTTTTTTTTTTTTAAGAATTACCTGATAACATATCATATTTTTTGTTTTTTATATATATACTTAATTGTTTTTTTTGGTTTCCCCACGAGTGTCCGGGCCAGTTTTCATGCACCTCGACTAATCCCCGATCGTGGTGCGTGGCTGCCGCTAGCCAAACATTATTTTGATAACGCTGGGAATCGATCTTGGGAGCACACCAAATCGACCACAAATTATTTCAATGATAACCTTATACTATTGCGCCAATAGACTTGATTATATATACTTAATTAAGTCTATTAGAAGTTCTAGATGTCACTATTGTTCTTTGGTTATTATTATTGGGCAATAATATATGTAAAACAACCATAGTACTAGTCACTGATAAGCTTTCTAATGTGACAGACTTCTCTAACATTGTCTCTTGCATATGTCGTATCAACACTCAACACCTCAACCAATTATTTAATTTTCAAAACACACCTGTCAATATAATTATTTATTTTTTCTTCGTTGTTTTCCAAGATATCCACAAATTGAAAGGTTTAATACTAATCCTTCTAGTATAGTTAGGAGCATTTTTTGTGGAGCTTTTTTCAAAGAATTTTTTACATATATAAGATTCGACTAGGAACTTTTCGTTTGAGTGATGATAAAAAGCCTATTTGCATAAAGTTTTGTTTCTAAATGAGTGCTATATTTTAGAAAATTTTCTAAATGTGAATGAAAAAAATTGAAGTGTTGATGAGTTTGTTTGTAAAACTTGCTAAATTTTTTTAAATTTAGAGAAGCAAAAGCAAAATCAACTAAACCAAACAAATAAAAATATTTTAAATTCAACAAAAAGTTCAAAAGTGCTGTTTTTTCCAATTTTCGCAAAACGAGCCTTTAAAGCCTCTTTCATTTATTCATTCGTGTCGCCCTCCACTTGATAAAATATTGTCCATTTCTTCCTATCAAACACACCACAAGTAACACGTAGGATTGTCTTGGCATTGCCAATTAATAATTAATTATATGAAAGTGTGACCACATGAGACGGATTTTCCAACGCAATGAATCTGGAATAGAATATGGGAAGAGTTGGATTTTTTTTTGGAATTTTCTCTAACTTTTGTTGTAATTTTTATTATTAATAACAATAATAATTGAATGTTTCTCCTTTATTGAACATGTGTTAAACTAAATTCCTATACCAAATTATTAAAAAAAACAAAAAAAACCCAAGTCTTTCAATGTAAGATTTTGGTATGCAAGAAAATTAGGTTCTTTCAAAAATGTTTTGTTTATTAAGTTGCTTACTATAAAGTGGCTGGAACTGAGTCATATAAGCATGTTATCATGTAGCCATTTGATGGACAATAAAATGTTTACTTTAGTGTGATTATGTCAAATCACCTTTTCATTAACTTTTCTTTTTTTGGGCTAATATTGCATCATTACATGAATGAAATTACCAAAAATTCTTATATAGGTAGGCCAAATGATGAACCAAATGACTTGATATTCGACTCGAGAACGATCATTTAAAGCTCGTTCGAGCTCGATTCGTTAAAATACTAAATCAAGGTTGAACAATTTTTTATTTGATAAGTTGTGAAGTTCGACTCAATTAGTAAAACATTATAGTATATGTGCAAACAAATCAAGCTACTCGAGTTCGATTCAATTAAAATTCGTTTGAGCACTCAGTTAACAATCAAACTAAGTTCAAACATAAATATTGAAGCTTGGCAATGATTCAACAAGCTTTAACAACTATTTGTTCGGCTCTACCGCCCTATTAATATAGGTAAAAATAATTTAATAACTATGTCATTTTTTTTGTGTTATTACTGACGTTTTGAAGACATTTATTACTTTCGATTTTTCTTTTCTTACTTTCTCAGTACAGAATGAGTAATTGGTCTCACGTTATTCCTGGACCCAAACAAAGTGTAAAGGGTCGACAAAGAAGCAATGAAATAACAAAATGTAAATTAAAATTACTTGCATACAAATGTTGGTTCAAAATGAGTTTATGACATGTGTACAAATGATGTCACAAATATAACGGCCTATTAATCAAGCCGAACGCACAGTGTTTGGTCAGACTTACGTTCAGTTTGATATTATACGAGCTTTTATTACCAAGACATGAATTTGTACAAGGTTTTTTTTTCAAAACTCGGGCTCGGCCCAAAGTTAATTCTATTTTTAAAACTTTAAAACTATAAGTAATAAAGTTCTAATATATAATTAAAAATAATCTCAAAGGCATCAAAAATTAACATTATCATGCCCTAATGACAACCTACAACAACATATATCTTGAAAATTCTCACTTACCAATTTTCACACAAAGTAAATTGAAATATATTTTGCACATATTATTTAAGATTTAAGAACATTATAACTAAATATATGAAATACTTACTTACAAGAATTTTCTTGTATCGTAAATTGTGAGGAAAAATAAATGAAACGCAAATTTATTAAGAAAAAAGCTAGCAACCCTCTAATGTCAATTTATATGAATTATCATAGGTTTGAATTAGATGCGGCCTAATATGTTTAAAGTAAATTCTTTTACTTATTTAATTGTTGAGTATAGTATTTTATTTTACGCAAATTTAGAGTTAATTGATGATTTTAGGAATTCATTTCCCCAATTAAAATGTTGCTATTTTTGATGCAAATTAGAAATATTTACATAACAATATTATATTTTATCTTTGTTTACGATATATATATATATATATATATATAAATATTTTATGAGCTCGAGCCCAATTCAAGCCGGGCCTACTTCCGCTCACGTTCGGCTTGAATTTAAATTCAAGCATCAACAGTGGGCTATTTTACGAGCCCGAGCCTATTCCCGCTCACGCTCGACTTGAATTCAAATTCAAGCTTTAACAGTGGGCTCGGGCTCGGCTCATACAAAGCTCGGCTTGAAAAAATTATTAAGCCGATCTTACGAATTTCGAGTCGACTTAGGCTCTGAACAGTCCTAAAAATAAGTTACGAATATGAATATAGGTGAAAAGTAATTCTCTCGTCTTTATTTTAGGAAACATTATACGAAGACTCCCTCATTTATTATGAAATTACCGAAAATCTCCCCATTAATTAAAAATTACATAAAGTTCTTTTGTTTAAGGCGTTTCTCACAATTACACCCACTGTGTATTTAATACCTCCTGTAAACCTTACAAATAATACTCTAAAGGAGGTCTTGGTAAATTCTAATAATAGAGGGTTTTTTGGGTTATTATACAATAAATAAGGGGTTTGTGTGTTAAGCATGTAGTACTTTTGACAGTTATATCAATTTCGATCAAATGAGTGAATAAATGAAATATAAATTAATAAAGTATTTCCCATCCATTTTCCTTTTCCTTTTTACTTAGTTAGGCCCATCCATCCTTTTATTAGTGCCCAACTTTTCCACATACCAATCATAAAGGTAGGAAAAAACTTTTGATTAGCTGGAAAAGGCGAATGCATGAAGAAATGGATTGTTCCAATTAGTCAAATCAATGAGCAATGGTTGTTTTTGATCAAAAGCTATAATATACAGTTACACACATACTTCTAAAAATAACGTGGTACAAATAATGTCAGATAGTTGGGATATGATACTTGTGAAATACTTCTCGGATACGTATTTGACAAGTCATGTGGCATATCAAAAAATAAAAAATAAAAGAAAATATAAATGTCGTGTCCAGAACGTATTCGAGTCAAAAACTCGACGAAAACACGATTGCTCCCAATAAAGATATTTGTCCGTAGGTATGTAGTATATGATAGAAGTGACGATGCAAGTGCTAACTATCCTAACGATGATAGATGAATTAATGACAATATGATTTTAAGTTTTAAAAAAATAGATGAATAGAAAAGTGGGAATATGACATGACAAATAACAAAGAACATTGATTATTTTGAGAGGTAATATATGAAAAAGAAGAAATCACATGAAAAAATAAAAAATAAGAAAGATAGAACGGCGCGGTAAAAATTCAAATAGTTCCACTTAAAACTAGATTTTTGTACACTATATATATAATAGACGTATTCTCGTTGTGCCGTATCCTGAAATTTAAGAAAAATTGTGCCTCTGTATTTATATCATATTGTATTCATGGCGCCGTGTTCACACACGTGCAACTTAGATCAAAAATAAAATAAATGAAGAGTCAAGTGATTTTTATGGAGCTTTGGGGCTGCAAATGAGTCGACAAACCTGACCAAATTGTTTGACTTGAGTTCAAGCCAATATTTTTAAGTTCGAGCTTGATGAGCATGAGCAAATAAGCTCAAACTCGAGCTTGAAATAAAAATAAAATAAAAGTTATTGATTTTTTTATTAAGATATATCATTAATTATATATAATATTACATATATTCATAAATAAATAGATAAAATATTTTTGTTTTATAAAAGAGCTTTCGAACAGGTATAATTGACACAAGCTTGACTAGGGCTAAAAAAAAAAACATGATATCTAGCCAACTCAACTCGATGCCCAACCCTAGGTTTGAGACATCAAATTTTGGTATAATTACAATAATCTATAAATAAGAATATTACATGAATCCCATCACATGGACGAACAAAACTCTCGAGTTTAGAAAAATACTAACCCAAAAATGAATGGAAGATCAAAGCGCAATCATCAGGAAGATCTCAATAGACTTATCTCCACATACCCAAGGCTTTAGAATGAACCAAATTGTTCATAACTGGGATTCAATCATCAAAAGGTCTACTGAGGACAGTTTGCTAACATAACAAACCAAGTTTGAACTCGGTTCAATAGTAAAACATGATAAAAGATGGAGTAATTCTATGTCAGATCGAGTCCAATGGTCCGAGTGTGAATTCTGTGTCTATCTCTCTCACACAAGTGTGTGGGGACCGCACACAATACACCTTACTGTTTGAGACATATAGACACTAGGACCATTGGACTCGGTCTAGCATAAATTTTTTCTAAAAAATGTGCCAAAAAATAAGCTACTCGGCTTGACTCTATCAAAGCTCGTTCGAGCTCCGATGATTAACAATCAACCAAACTTAAATACAAATCTTAAAACTCAATCATCATTCAAACAAACTTGAACAATACTTTATTCAGCTCGACTTACTCGTTTACAACCCTACATATGGCCTACAGGAATTCACGAAGTTTCATCTATGGTAACCTAAAAAGGTAATGTGGGGTCCACCATACACAAATAACAATGATTGTCCCGATACCTATACTCCCAAGACTCTCTAAGCATCACCCTCCATGAACTATCCTAAGAGAGAAGAATTTAAAGCACTTAGAACATCCACACCAATTTGGGCTTCAACTTTCTCCAGATCGGTTGAGGCTGTGCTCAGCTTCTGTGTGAATTCTGAGAGCCCCTTTTGAACGGAAGTCGGGTCGACTTGCTCAATTGGAACAACCTCAATAGCAATTATATCAGTTACAGAGTTCGAATGGACAAACGCAAACCCGCTGCTAACGAAATATTTTTTTACTTCGTTCCCCTCGTGTATGGAAAGTAGGCCGGGTTTTAGCTCTGATATTGATGCTACATGTCCAGGGAGGATTCCCATCTCTCCTGTTGTAGCAGGTACTGTAACCATATCCACCTACAATGATATGACCCGAAGTGTCAAGACGATTTTTAGTAAGGAACTCTCATGTAACTGAAAATAAGCCAAAATAGTAAAATGACAAGACCTGAAAGGCTAGAGGATTTCTAGTAAGGAACTTCATGAAACACAAAGGAAGCCCAAACAAGCATTACATGCACACCCCGTCATTTCTTGGATATTTATTACAAGCCCCCGATATTTTACGAATTACCAAGACACCCCCGACAACCTAACAACTCGAAAAAAAAGGAGGGTAAGTAATCTGTTTTTTTTTTTTGTGGGGGGTGGGGGGGGAGGATTGAAATATGTTTTTAATATCAGGACAATGGCATAGAGGGTGTTTATGTAATTTACCATAAGCATTATACTAAAGCAAATATAAAGGCTGAACCCAGGGGAAACACACACGTGTGCACACATTGCCGTTATACCAACATGAACTATACAAAGGTTTTAGTTTTCTCAGGGATGATTAATGCAAAAGTGATTCTGAAAAGTTTTACACAATTGCAGTCAGTCCAGAAGAAAAGTTACATCCTATGATGGAAATCTTACTATTTTCCAGCAGTTAATCGGAAACAGAGTTAAATTCATATCACTTCTGCATTGTGACATGATAAAGCAAATAATAGCAATTAAGATTTCATGGTAACAATCAGAGAAAGAAAAGGAGCACGAAACAATTAGTCAAAAGAAGGTTTTTCATTAGCTCGTCGAAAACGAAAAGTGGATATAAAATAATAGAAGAAAATGGCAAGAATCATCTAAAATACTCCACTTGAAGATATACCTATCCTTTCTTGTTATCAACTAAATCTATAGCACACACTGAAATTCCCAAGATAAGAGGAAAAAAAGGAGGCGATCTAAGTCCACTTACTTTAACTTGTCAGCATATAACTGATTAACGTATTGGTTTAGTTTTTAAGTTATAAAAAATTATTTTAAATAAGTATGAGCCAATGAATTTTAAAGAATCTTCGACATCTCAAACCAATTGGGAGTGCATGGAAAAGCAAAAGAGCTTTTCAGACCAGTTTGAGAGGTTATATTTCACTAATGTTAAGAAAACAGAGAAAAGTTCATTTCCACCAGGGCTAATATATGCCATTGCGCTATTAGTGATGCAAGAGTTAGTAACAGGCTGACCAAAGCTAACTGGTGCATCAACACATTCGATCCCAATTTATCTTTTGAGTTCTCTAAGATTGGATTTAGATTACTGCAGTAACATCTTGTCCTGTCATTTCTAGATCTCACTGCATATACGCTACTATCCTTGTAGAAGCATCAATTCAGTTTCATAACCATTTATCGATTCAGCAGCTACCTTGGGAACTCTTTATACTTGAAGCATGAACGTCTTATTAAATATGGATGTAATTTCCTATCCATCTTCCTTCGTTTCTTCTATTTGTTCTTAACAGCATTTTTTCTACATGTCTAGATTAGAAGTTTCCAGAAAATGAGATCTATATGCCGTCAATCATCCAGCCTTTAACAATGCATCTATACCATTTTTTTAACAAATTCCCGAAGCATTATTTCTTCACCTTTGTGCTATTCAATTAGACCTCATAGGGTGCAGAGACTTGATACAAAAAATTGAGCAACTTATCCACTCTAAGAACTTGAATGAACAGAAAAAGGACTGTCACACTTTGCCTGCCACTTAATCCAGACAATACTCCCTAAGTCAAAGGATGATAAAGCTAATATTTGCAAATTGAGGAGTTGGACAAAAAGCATTAGCCCACTAGATATTGGATGCTGACAAGCCATTCAATTACAATTACACTTCACAATGATTACTCACTTATCGAAAAAGAAAAGTACAGAGGAAAAAAAGAAACTTCTAATCTATCAGTCGACACGGATACGATATACGAAGTATGTCAATTCTCAGAAAACACAGGATACGACACGGTAGGATATGTCTATATATCACTAGAAATATACATATATATAGCAAATATAACACGAAATATATATAGCAAGTATTACTGGAAATTAAAGTAGAAAAAAATATTAAGTCACCAATGTCTATAACTCAAGTTATTTGATTGCATCTACTTTTAACATACCCTACCCATTTCTTGGTTTCTATACATCCAACAAGATTTTACAAATAAATTGAATTTCTTTATATATACATGTATAATTTTAAATATTACAATATCAATATTGTAAAATACTAAAAGATAAAGTGTTCAACTTGTTTATATGTAATCACATAAAATCATTTTACTTTTTAACGGGCTCAACTCATATTTTTACTAAAAAAGAAGATGATAAAAATATTATAGAAGCCGAAGAATTATAAAAACAAATTTCGTAATTCTTTTCTTTATTTTTATTTTGACCCCAAATTGAGCAAAATTTCAAAAAGTACCCCGCCGTATCCAGAACGTATGAGATACTCCAAAAACCGAATCCAACACCATATTCCCTTTTCCTTTTATTTTTATTTTCGGGTATTCCAAAAGATGTCTCTGACTCAACGACTCTGTATCTTACCTCTCTTCATATTCGGGAAGCATCTGATACTACTCTACTGCGAAATTGCGAGTAGTTTAACCATTCATCCTCGACGTTCACATTAATGCAATTGAAATCCTTACCCAGACATTTTTTTGTGAAAAGTGTGTGGGATGGGGTTTTCCAGGTCAGACATGAGAGAGTCAGCTACCCATGCATTTTGTGTCAACATTGTCCAAAATGTAGTCCAAATTCCGCATGCAGATATACTGTCAAATAAGAAATAAGCACTCTAAAAAGAAACAGACTCTGTGATAGAAATAGAATCTTTCTAGATGAAATGCCACACAAAAATCCTAATTCTGCAAGTCCTATCAGCAAGAAAGAGTATAGACTAAAAAACGAGCATACCATTTGCAAACCAAAAATATGAGTAAAGAATCGTGAAATCAATCGAAAAGGATCGGGTTGCAAGATATAAAAGAAAAGGAAAGAACAAAAATAAATTTATAGATAGATGGAGATGTATTGGCTCCTGATCAAACTAAATTGATGAAACTCCAATAAATGAAAACTACACATTCGATCCATATCAAAGCTCCAGGGTCCAGAAGTAATATCACGGGTACCAAAAATCGAAACAAGATAATGGAAAACTTCAGAGATTGGGGTACTCAAAAACTAGCAAAATATAACACAACTCAACCAAAGCATTTTACTCAATAATGTAGGTGTAATTAAGACCATAAACTGATAAAAGAAGTCCAACAATCAGAAAACCTAAACATTGCACCGAATCTGCCCTAGTAGTTTATATAACAGGAATTCCTCAAAACAGTGTATATGTATAATCCAAATATAATGCAAATCAAAAAAGTATTCAGAACGCAGTACGCGAAGCACAATTAGGTTAACACTGTTCATCCATATAACTAAAAAGGAGTAATCGACAGTAATGGGATTAAGTAGGGTAAAAATACCTGTTTCTTGCAGAACTGAGAAGAGTACGGAGAAACCAAATTGACAGTGAGCTTCGACGGTGAAGCGGCGGAGGGCCGCGGCTGCATGAAGGTCAATGGAGTCTTGGGCGGGTCAAGGTTGGGCATTATCCGTTTCCAAGCCGTCACAAATAGGTCGTCGGCCACCGGGGTGGTCGAGAATAGACGGCGGTGCGAGAGTATGCGGGTGGTGGCACGGCAGAACATGGCGGATTTGGTGAAATGATCGCTCGGCTCGCAAGTCCGAAGAGTAAGAGTGGGAGTGTTGGGAAACAATTAAACTAGTCTCGAGTCCAATAGACCAACTTATTGGTTAACGTGGAGTTCCAAATTTTGTGTTTCAGTTTGATTTGATTGTTAACTCAAGAGTGTAAATGAGGTTTAATCGAACTGAAAATAAATCGAGTTCGAATATCTTGATGTATTTGCAATTATGTTTATCATTTCCCACTAATTTAGCCAAACTCGGATCAAACTTCAATACTTTCCGAACACAAAAACTTGTTCAAACTTAGTTTCATATTTTAACAAATCGAGCCCAAATAAACTTTTAGCGATCAAACTCGAATCGAGTACCGAGTAGCTTTATTCGACTGTCAAAACAATTGAAAAATTAAAGAGAAAATTGCAATTTGTAGCATTACCTTTAATTTATTTTAATAAGGTTAAATTTTATAAAATGCGTTTGAACAATAATATAATCTTTCTTATAATTTTTTATACAATGTTGATTGGTATGTTATAATTTCTATACAAAGTTAGTTAATATGTTGTTTCTGTTGATATTTTTCCAATGAAACAGTTACATCGTTACATTACCATTATACATCAAAACTATCATCATCCAGCACTATTACAACGAAAAATGTCAAAACTTATCACAACATCCGTGGGTTGTAGGCAGTGATCATCGTTAAACATGAAATGCTAGGTAAATTAACCGGGCTAGATGTCGGCCGCGAGTAGTGGGACATCTAGGGATGGCAATGGGCCGGTTCCGGGTCGGTTCTTGAGGATCCAGAACTAGAACCGCATAAATTTTTAGGATCCGGAACTGGAATCAGAACCGGAACCACCAGGACCCGGAACCGCTAGACCCGCGGATACCTGCGAGTATTGTTTTTACACTACCGCTTGCGGGTACCCGCGAGAACCGGAACCGTGAGACTCGCGGGTACCCGTGAGTTTGGAACCGGAACCACAAGACGTTTCTTTTTGCTAGAGTTTTGCCTTTTTTCTTTTCCCTTTTTTGTATTTTTTCTTCTTTTTTTGTATATATACGTGTAAATATATATGTATATATATATGTGTGTGTATATATATACATACACACACACATATATATATATGTATAACGTCAAAGCAGTGTACAATAAGAGACACAAAGTACTCTTAAGTTAGAAATGATATTTCACTACTCCAAGCAACCAAATACAATGGCGCGGCCAAAATTTCATAGAGAAAATACAAACATAAAAGAGGAATTTTCTCATTCTTCCGAAGTAGGAGCTGTTGCTGCATCCATTGGTTCAGCATCAGCTGTATCCCGTCTTACCTGCAAATACACATTTTGCAAATAAATTTACAGACTGAAGTGGGTGAAAAACAAACTGAAAGGAATATATGTATATATCTATATACTTGAATGCAGGAAGACAAAGTCCGAATTCAAACAAGGCTACCCTTGTATACATGGGTGACATCAGACTGCTAACGACAAATAATTAAAGTTAATCACCGTCTACTCTTTTCCATTTTCACTCATTACTACCATATAAGATCATTTTTTTTGTTAATTATTATTAATTCCTTTTTGTATTTTTTTTTTTCGTTTTCAGCTGCCAAGAATTCAAGGTTTATATTTTTACTTTTGTAATTTATTTTTTTAAACCAAAAAAAAAAAGCGGTTCCGGGTTGGTTCTAGGTTCAACCTGGAACCGAACTGGAACCGCTAGGATCCGTATAAGTTGGAACCGGATCCTATTAGAGACGGTGGAACCGGAACCGTCGGGGCAGTTCCAGGGTTGTTCCGGGTCCAACCCGGATCTATTGCCATCCCTAGGGACATCTAAGCTCACGTTGGAGAAGTAACACAAGGTGGATATGATGGGTGAAAAACAAATTGAAAGGAATATATGTATATATCTATATACTTGGATGCAGGAAGACAAAGTCCGAATTCAAACAAGGTTACCCCTGTATACATGGGTGACATCAGACTGCTAACGACAAATAATTAAAATTAATCACCGTCTACTCTTTTCCATTTTCACTCATTACTACCATATAAGATCATTTTTTTTGTTAATTATTATTAATTCCATTTTGTATTTTTTCGTTTTCAGCTGCCAAGAATTCAAGGTTTATATTTTTACTTTTGTAATTTATTTTTTTAAACAAAAAAAAAAAAAGAGGTTCTAGGTCGGTTCTAGGTTCAACCCGAAACTGAACCGGAACCGCTAAAATCTGTATAAGCTGGAACCGGAGCCGGATCCTGTTAGAGACGGGGGAACCGGAACCGTCAGGGCGGTCCCAGGGCTGTTCCGGGTCCAACCCGGATTCATTGTCATCCTTAGGGACATCTAAGATCACATTGGAGAAGTAACACAAGGTGGATATGATTAGGATAATTACACTCACACCCCCTTAATGATAGAGTAATTACACAAACCTCCCCTCACTAATTGATAATTACAAACACACCCCTCATGTTAAAATTTTTTTACAATTACAACACCTGTGTGTAATAATTTTTACAATTGCACCCCCTATAAACCTTACAAATAGACCCTCTCAGGGAGTGTATTTGTAATTATCAATTAGTGAGGAGAATTTTTGTGTAATTATTCCATCATTGAGGGGGATGTGAGTGTAATTATCCCATATGATTAACAAGTCATGCATAGTTGGCCACGGTTCGGTTCCGCCCCAACACAATCCCTTTCAGATTAGTTGGGTCGGGTAGTTCGGACAAAAATCGAATTCTGATTATACAGAACCCTAATACTCTTGATCGATTCGGGATCAGATAGGAACATCCTACCAGATCGAGTAATTCAGCTACCTATTACCCTAATTTTTGAAAAATAGAAGATTGGAATTCCTGAATCCAATTTAACAATTACCCTACCGTCTTCAGCTTCTGTTTGCAAACAAAAAGAGGCAATCAAATTTTTTGTTAAATTACACGAAAGCCGACACCCAACAGATACCCGATTATGTCGGTTCGGGTAGTATGAATTACTACCAAAAATCGAGAAACCCAAATCTACAAAACCGATCCAAGGCCTACCCCCATTTGTGCATGGGGTTGGTTGCAAAGAATCATTGCAGACCTGCTTACAACACAGCAACATTCAGCCTCTCCTCTACAAGGATACAAGAGAGCTCCCCCAATGAGATGTGCAATGACATCTCAATGCAACCATATATCCATCAGGACCTACAATATGCACACAAAGAGCCCTTGAAAACGAACCAATAAGATCTTACTCGACATTATTGAAGTATGATACTAAGAGAGATAATGCGAGCAAATGTAGAATGTTCTCCTTATCTCCACATTAATAACTACAGCAACATTTCAAGCCGAGCTTACTCCTAGAATCTTGACGAAATGCAGCAGACATAATTCCATGACACATGTATCAGGAAGCTCGTGATCTACGGAGTTTCCTGAATATGCGTTGATTGTATTCTTGTTCACCATTGACCACTCCTAACAATCTACTTGTTCAATGAAGGAGCATTCACCAGATATCTTCCTCTTCACCATTGGCATTGGCCACTCCTAATAACCTACTTGTTCAATAAAGGAACATTCACCAGAAACATTTTCCCTTCACAATTCTCTAAGTTTCAGTCTTACCAGAAAGAAAAGAAAGACATAACCCCATTAGGAGAATTAAGTTCTAATACTATCTAAAACTAGTATTATAACCATCTATACACATAGAGATTAAACAAGAAAACTCATGCAACTCAAGTCCAATCAAGAAAAGGGAGTGAAAGTTCATGAGCCAAATCATAGAATGAAGATACACGTAACAATGCAAACAACAGGAAAAACTTATCAGCCCAAGTAGGGCTACATCCATAAGAACCAAGGAGCATACGCCGATGCAAGCCTGCAATCCACTCTACGCCACAATCCACGCTACGTCATTGCGCCAGTTTGCATATGTCTTCATACTCAACAGCCTTCAAAACTCTCCCATCATATATTCCCTTCTCGATCTGCACTTTAGCACAGAACCTATCAGCATCAATCGCTAGCAATCTAGCACTCTCACCGCGATATGCTCCATTCACTATCTTCACAAGGCCCCCTATCTGTGGAAGCACCGTCTCCAGCTCCTCTTGATCAACCCTCAAAACATGCTTAGTCTCAAGCATCTCAATTTCCCCATAGTACTTATCAATCACCTTTCGAACAACGCCCTTCTGCTTATAATACCCTTTCTCCGCCAAAGCCCTACTCATAACCTTCACAACAATCCCCTGAAAAAGCCAATAATCCTTTCTATTGCTTCTCTCCTTTGCTTTCTCTTCCTCCCTCATCAATTCATCCAAAACCGACGCATTCTTCCCCGATTTCTCACCTTCCCTTTTTCGCTTCCCGCTCTTATTATCATACTCCCCCTCATCAAACACCAGTTTGGAACCGTCCCGCCTCTCATTCGTCTCCACGTTCTTCCTTGATGACCCCAAACTCAGCTTAATTTTCTTATCACCCTCACCGTCATTCTTCTCCAATAATCTCGATTTAATCACCTCTAATTCCTCCTCTCCACCCTTCTCATTCCCCTCCATCACCATCATCTGAGCAGCCCTCTCAATCTGCCGTTGAATCTCCCTCTCCTGCTTCTCCTCATCCACAATATCCGCCTTAATCCTCTTATTCTTCATCTTCTCCTTAAAAAGCGTCTCCGAATCCCGATCGATATATGTAATAAACCAACCCTTAGGCGTCTCCTCAACCTTACACTTCCCCGTCTTCCCCAAATACTTAACGAAATCCGTCAGCGTCGCCCACTGAGTCGAATTCATATGAACGTGGTGGCGATCGGCGATGTACTCGTTGTACACGACCGTGGCGGCGATGCGGCTGAATCGGTGGCTCCGCTTCATGTGCTCGAGGAACATCGATTCGAATTCTTCGGAGTAACCGTCGACGATTCGGGTCGGGTTCTGCCCGAATACTTGCATCTGGCGCTGGTGAGACTCGCTCATACAATGGCACTTGAATCCGTTCTCGTCGCGGCATTGCTTTTGGCACATCTGGCAGTACCATCGCAGTTTCTGCAAACCCTTGGCTTTGATTCGATTCGCGATCGCCTTTGGCGTCAAGAATTCGTTCTTCCCCATCGAGAATTTTTGAATAATTGGCGAATTGATGAACGAATTTAGGGATTGTTAGGTTTATGGGCTGAGAGGATTTTATCTAGGGTTAGGATTACGGTGGCAATGACGGTGGTGGATAGTGGCGTTGGGGTCCTTGGGGTTCACAAAACGGTGTTGTTTGGTGAATTATTTCCGCACGGACCCGTGTGTGGGACATTTTTGACCCGTATTGGGGACATTTTTGAAGTGTTTAAAAATAAAAAGAAAATAAAAAATTATTTTAGTTGATATAAAATTTAAAATACTTGATACGTCTTGAATACTACTGAATACAATAATTTTTGGGCAAAAATTTGAAAAGAGATTAAGGATTATAATGAATTCGGATCTAGCGAATATCCGCTCCGGACACGTCTCGTTTGGGTCATGTATGAGTCCAAAAAAAAGGGGTTCAGGTCTGAGTATTAAAACTCAAGATTAGTTTGGGGTGAGTAATGAATCTATCAAATACCTATCCCGGATCCGGACCAAGACTCGTTGCGGTTATTTATATATATTATTTTATTATTTATATATCTAAATATCACTTAATATTAATAAGAATTAATTAATTGTATCCACTAAAAGTGCAATTTCAAATAGCAACTTAGTTTAAGTTAAAATAAAAATAAAAATGTGTGTGGAAGAAAAAAAAAAAGAAGGCAAAAGTAGAAGTTGACCGGGTCTACCGGTACCTGTCGGGTCTGCCGAGTAATGATTGGATCTGGGTATTAAAAATACTTAACAGGGCGGGACTCAAGCCCGGCAATACCTGATTCATACCCGCTCTATTGTCATTCCTAAAAAAGATACATGCATATTCTTAAACGTATCATCGACCTATCATATTATAAAATTTTAAACGTTATTATATTTTGTAGGGCAAAATAAACTTTGTACCACTAAACTATTCACTTTGCCTCATTTAGGTCCCTAAACTATCATATGTAACAAAATGATCTCTGAACTGTCAAACGTAACAAAATAGTCTCTCACTTTTGATGGACATGTTTGGCTACTTTTTAAAATTGATAAATAGTATAATACGAATGTTATTTTTGAATATTAAGTACTTTAATTTTTTAATTTTAATTTGGTAATTATTTAAAGAAAATATTTTTAAATGTTTAAGAAGATCAAAAAAAATTTTAAATGTAAAGCTAAAATCAAAATTAGTTTCAATTATTGATATAAAATTTCTGTATAAAGATTTTTTTAGATAAAACTACAAATTATTCTTTTTTGCTTTAGAAGGTTTAAGAACAATAAAATTCATAAATTTATTAACTTGAATGTTGAATTTTCTGGAAAGAAAAGTTGGTGAAATGAGTTTTTTGGATTGAAAAATATTATAAATTTTTTTCTTGGTATAAAGTTAAGGAAGTTTTAGTAAGTTTCCCTTAAGAATTAGTAGAAAATCGAATGTATTATATTTGAAAATTAAAAAATACAAAAAATAATCTTCTTAAAAATCTAAAAAAATATATTTTAAATAATTACCAAATTAAAAATAAACTAAATTATATAAAAAAATTTTAGGGTACTTAATATTCAAAAATAACATTCATGTTATACTATTTATCAATTTAAAAAACAGCCAAACATGTTCGTCAAAAGTAAGAGATTATTTTGGTACGTTTGATAGTTTAGGCATTATTTTGTTATATTTAATAGTTCAGAAACCTAAATGAGACCAAGTGAATAATTCAAGATTACAAAGTGTATTTTGCCCTATTTTGTATTCATGTTGTATCGTATGCGTATTAGTGTACCATAACACCAAGTGGCTTTGACCTTCGATTGAAGAGGTAGATGATATTCATTTAATCCTCACCCGACCCAATAAATGTTTGGGCCGAAATTTCTAACATCGTTAACTTCACATTCGGTGTTATATGGTTTTGGTTCGGCCCAATATGATGCTTGTGGGTTTTTGCTCTATATTCATCTCAATTTCTTTTCATGTGAGTATATTAAAAAAAATCACAAATTATTTCCACATACGATTCGATTAATAGGAAACATTTACGAAATTTAAGAACAAGAAGAAAAATAGTACAAAGTAAAACACATATTAATCACTAAAAGTTTGTACAATATGATTATAAATTAAGTTGGAAACGCAATATTTGTTAAAAAAACTAAAGCTTAGTTGATTTATGCTAATCTTTTACTCTCTCTCTCTCTCTCTTTTTTTTTTCAGAAAAATCGATTTTATATATCATTCAATCAAAAGTTTACAACGTCTGAAACAATATAATTCATATCGACTCAAACGATGTAGTAAGAACATCTGAAACACCAACTATCAAGTTTTTGAAGATAACAAATCTTAAGAACTCACAAACGAATATAATAAAATTCTTGTGTAGCTCCTATTCAAGGAGAGATGAAACTCTCATTCGAGAGAGAAAACAAACTCTTATACAAGAGAGAAATAAAATATTAAACCAAATATCTAAAACGCTATATAAATTTAAAAATTTAAGTATCACCTGTCTTTATCTCGTCAGATTTGTCTTTGTCTCTTTAGATTCATATCTTTCTCGTTAGATTTGGAGATGTGTCTTTAGATCCATATCTGTCTCGTCAAATTTGAAGATGTGATGTACAACTTGAAAAAGGGTGCTCCAACCCAATCTGTCGACAATGGTGGTGGTAATAGTGGTGAAGTAGAGGACTGTTTCACCAAGCCATCGCCGATAGAGGAAAATAGAAGAAAAAGGAAGGCTAGAGTTCAGAGAGAGATGAAGAGAGAGAGACATATTTTGTGTTTAAATAATATCTTTTACTATCTCTAATACTAGGATTTCCTAAGTTCTAATAATTGGTAGATATCTTACAACTTTTTTTATTTTTTAAATTCAAGAGGAAAGAGGATACCCTATATATTTAGTCTGATAAATTCGGGTTGATAATTATAATTTTGAGTCATAAAGACTCTATCTAAATCTAGAAAGGAGGAAAGAGCCACAATTTGGAAAAGCTTGGACTCGAACCCAAAACCTCTCACATAAAGTGAAAGGTGGATACTATTAGACCAACAAATCTTGGGCTATCTTACAACTTTTAAACCAATTTATTTAGTAATATAATAATAAAAACAATTAGACATTTTTCAAAAAAAGTCTGGTGAGTTTTTATCAAGAGTGACCAACATCAAACATACGTTCGTAAATTTCATTTTGTCAATTGGGCTTAGGAGAAATAGGCCATGTCACTATATGATGGGTTTGGCCAAGATGATAAAAGTAAAGATCAAGATGGAGACTCACAAAGATGTTCATAGTGATGACAAGAAGTAAGCTCAACAACCAAGCATATAGATGGTCTCACTAATTACTTAGTGGAGTAGCAGACGAATAAGATGGCAAATAACTAGACATAAAGCTCGCACGCATAGGGGTGTAAGTTGAGCCGAGCCGAGCCGGCTCGCGAGCCTGGCGAGCCGGCTCGACTCGAGCCCTAATCGAGCTCAAGCTTCACGAGCTTTTCTCGAGCTCGAGCCTATTTATCTCAAAAAGAAGCTCGCGAGCTTCTTCATAATAATTATATATATTTATTTTTATATTATAAATATTAATTATATATATTAAATAAAAATATGTCAATTCAGCAAATAAAAACAAAAGCTTGCTTATCTTATTTCTCCATCTCACAGTCACGCCTCACTGCCTCACCGCCTCACCCTCACATTCAAAAACCAAATTTCTCCCCATCTTCAAAAACCAAATTCTCCCCACAGATCCACCCTCCACAGTCACGCAGCAGCGGCCTCATCTCACAGCACGCAGCCTTCGTGCGCAACCCAGCAGCTCCCTCCAGTCACGCAACCCGACCTCTTCTCACAGTCACGCAGCCTCCGTCGCCATCTGCCGCCAACCGCTGCCGTCGTCGCAAACAGCCCTAAATCGCCGTTCACCCCGGTAATTTTTCTATTTTCATGCTTGTGGAATAAGTTGATTTTGATTTTGTTGTTGAGTTTTGAGTTTTGTTACTATTAAAGTGTGAAATTAAAGTGTTGTTGAGGGCATTTCTAACTGCAATTAAAGTGTGAAATTGAGTTTTGTTGAGTTTAAAGTGTGAAATTGAGCAATTAGGGTTTGTAAGTCACTAATTGCAATTAAGTCCTTTTTAGGGTTACCCACCATGTGAATTGTATGTTCAAGCATTTCTTAATTTGAAATATATGTGTGAATTATACGAGTGTGGTTATGTGGTACTTGCTTTATCATTGAAAGATTAAGTCCATTCTCATCATTACTATGCATTTGACATGTTCAAGCACTACAACTCAACCACATCTTATTTGTTTTATCATTGAAAGATTATGTATATAAGTATATAATGTTGTAGCATATCTCCATCCAGTCCAAAGCTTAATAATTTAATATGTCAACTTTGATACTCTATTGTCTATACTCTGCTTAAATTAAAGGCACTGAATATTAGTAGTACAATTTTCCTATTGTCCTGCTTCTATTAGTATCACATCGCTTTGGTAATCATATGACGTATGTACATAGAAAAGAGCAACTCCCCTGTCTACTAAACACCTTTTGGAAAAGGAAAATAAAAGTAGTGAATACTCATCTTGCCGGAAAATTTGTTCATTTCACAAGCTACAAAACTAGATTGAATCTAAGTATGGCTACATTAATCCTATGACATATTTGAATATTCTTATTAATTATTTTCTTCTTCTATAACAGATATGAACATAGGGACACCGGGTGATACTTCTTCACATCCTACACCTGCTGTAGAAGATTCAACTAGTCCAACTTTCTGTTCTCGTGAACAAACAAGTGAACGCACAATGGATTGCGTGGATCCGATTATTAATGAAGAGGTTGATGACATAGAAAATACAAACACGATTGCCACAAATGATGATGTGCAAAAGGCTAAGAGAGCTAAAACTTCGCAAGTATGGAAACATATTGAAGAAAGTAAGGGTCAAGATGGTTCAATACAACTTTTTTGCAAGCACTGTAAGCATGTCTTTAAAAAGCCCTCAACTGGTGCAACAAGTCATCTGGGAAGACACCTGAGATCATGTTCTGTCAAACTTAGAGCCGACGCTTTGGAAGAGAGAGAAATCTTGACGCAATCTCGTATTAGCTTTCCGACAAGTATTGTTGATCCCTTATCTGTCCCTGCTTTCGACGGGAAATTTGACATGGAAAAGGTCAAAGTTGATATAGCTAAGTGGATAATGATTCACGAGTACGCCTTTTCTACGGTCGAAGATGAGTGGTTCAATGTTATGATGAAAAGGACAAATTCCCTGTGGATGCCTATATCAAGAACAACGATAAGAAACCAATGTGTTAAGATATATGAGAGTGAGAAGAAAATGCTGAAAAATGAGTTCAAATATGTGAACAAAATGAGCATTACTACAGACTGTTGGAAATCCAAGAATCAGAAAGTAGAGTACTTGGTGATAACGGGCATTGGATTGATCAAAATTGGCGCTTACAAAAGCGGGTACTCAACTTCGTTGCTATTTGGCGATGTTTGGAAGATTGGGGCATTGAGGGTAAGATACACACAGTGTCGGTAGATAATGCTTCAGCGAACGACTCGGCTATTGAGAATCTAAAAGTTTTCATTAGAAGCAAAAAGAAGTTGCTTTGTGAGGGAAGTTTGTTTCATGTAAGGTGTTGGGCTCACATTCTCAATTTGGTAGCTCAGAATGGCCTTTCTGAGATAAAAAAACATCATTGAATGTGTTCGTGATAGTGTAGATTATCTCCGGCGATCAGATTCAAGACTTAAAATCTTTACTGAAATAGTGAAGCAGCTGAATTTGCGAGAGAGGAAGTTAATTGATGATTGCAAAACAAGGTGGAATTCTACTTACGAGATGTTAGCTGTTGCGATCAAGTTTAAGGATGTTTTTCCGAGGTATGCTGATCGAGATCCACTTTATGTAGATTGTCCAAGCCCAAGTGATTGGGAAAAAGTGGTGAAAGTATGCTCATTATTGGAAGTTTTTTGGAAGGCTACGCATGTCATTTCGGGAAGCTACTACCCCATTTCAAACTTATTTCTTCAGGAGGTTGTCAGGGTAAAAGTAGAATTGGATAGTAAGTCACAATCCAGTGATGACTTTATCTATGACATGGTTGATAGTATGAAACACAAGTTTGATAAATACTGGGGGGAGTCTAATTTGTTGATGGCCATAGCAGCCGTTTTGGATCCCAGATATAAGATGATGGCACTCGAGTTCTTTTTTCTCAAACTCTATTCTTCTGAAAAGGCGGCGACTGAGTTAGCCTTTGTCCGTAGGACATTGTATGATCTTTACGGTTTTGATGGATCCGGGGAGCTGGTTGGGAAAGGACTCCGAATATGTTTCAATGTGTAGTACTGAATCTAATGCGAGTGGAGAAGGTTCTTCGAGTTGTCAATCAAGTGGAGATGACAGAAATGTTGAAACAGGAACTCTTTGGTCTGAGTTAGCAAGCTTTCTAAAAGAAAAGCAGTCAGTTCAACCTCAAAAATCTGAACTCGATATGTACCTTGAAGAAAATTGCTTTATTGAGACGAAAAATAGCAAAGATGGGACCGGGTTTGATGTCTTGGATTGGTGGAAGATCCATGCGCTAAAGTACAAAGTGTTGTCTACTTTTAGTGCTGGAAGTAGGGTGATTGATAAGTATCGGGTCAAATTATCTGCGGAATCAGTTGAACTATTAATGTGCGGGTCGGATTGGTTGAGAAAGCGCCATGGAATTAAGAAGAAATCAGAGGCAAAATTTTATATTCATTTCAATTAGTTTCTAGTGATAGTCTTATAGATATAAAATCAATAACTATTATGTTAGTTGATATTGATATTTATTTGTGGACTTGCAAGAAGAGAAGAAACCAGTACCAATCGTTCTCCCTATAGAAGATGATGCTTCAAAAGGATGATTCTTTCGGTATGAAAATGCATAATTTGTGATTATTATTATAAATTATGACTTTAACGTTAGTATTATCTAACTAATATTTCCATTTTGTTTTGTTTTAGATCGAACTCGTGGTGATGGATTTCAACATCAAAGTGTGTGGTAAAAAGCTTTTGATTAGTTTTACAAGTCGATTACTTTGATGGATTTGTTACGTTTATTTTTGGTATTTGTGTTGTGTTCGTGTTTTCATATAATGGATCTACTTTATTTTCGCATATTAATGTTGGCTGATGTTTGATACTTGGATTTGATGGACTTGATGTTGGAATTTGATGTATTTTTAGGCTTGTTTGATGATGAAATTGATGCGATTTTAGGCTAAATTTGATGTTGGAATTGATGCGATTTTTGGCTAATTTAATGTTGGAATTCATATGATTTTATGCGTTTAATTTGATATTGGAATTGATGTGATTTTAGGCGTTTACTTTGTTGTTGGAAGTTGACGCGATTTTAGGCTAATTTGATGTTGAAATTTGTTGGCAGCAATTTTGTTTACAATTTGTTGGCCTCAATTCTGTTTGAGGCCTAGGCTTGTGAGCCCAATAGCAGGCTCACGAGCCCAATTCAAGCTCGAGCTCGTGAGCTTGGGCTCGGCTCGAGCTCGTGAGCTTGGAGCCGAGCTGGTTTATTGACCAACGAGCTCGAGCTCGAGCCTGGCAAAATCGCTAGGCTTGGCTCGTTTACACCCCTACGCATAGCTGACGAACGGATAAAGTGGACTAAGTCAATCACTACCCATTATCCCCTAAAATAGGAGAAATGATCCCCCACTTCACCCATAACTACAAGAAAATGTCACCATGCTCGAGAGAGAGAGAGAGAGAGGGGTGGACGACCATGGACCCTTGGTGGCTATAAATAGCTAGAAATACATAATTGCAAAGGTGCCATGGAAGGCAAAATCTGGGCATAGGCAGGGTGGCCATTCATCCTGTGTATGGAGTTGTTTAATCAAAGAGTCGTCTGGGATTGTAGAAAAGGACTTCTTGATCCTCTGCAAATAGCCAAAAAAGGACCTCAAATCCCAGTCCTTAGTTTTGCGGATGATTGCATTATCTTCTGCAATTCTAACGATAAATCGGTCGACCAACTTCAAGCCATCCTTCATGATTTCAAAAATGTGTCAGGCCAAACTGTTAACTGGCATAAATCAACTGCTTTCTTTCCAAAAAACACTTCGCCACAAAGGAAAACGACCCTTGTCCAAAAGCTTAACTTAAACCCCCTGAGACCACAAGAGAAGTACCTTGGCCTTCCAATAATCATCGGCAGAGTTTCTAAACGAGATTTCAATGAGATTGTTGACAAAGTGCGAGATAGAATCAATGTTTGGTATAATAAGTTCCTTTCATATGCAGGAAGAACAATTCTAATCAAACACGTCTTGAATGCTATGCCTCTGTTTGCCATGAACATCTTTAAAATACCAACCTGTATTATTGATAGCATTAACCGTCTTTGCAAAAAATTCCTGTGGAATGCAACAGCTAACACTAAAAAACAGGGACTTGTTAGCTGGAACAAGGTTTGCCAGCCAAAAGAGTGGGTGGGGTGGTTGGGGATTAGAAACCTGTTTGCTCTCAACCAGGCTCACTTGCTGAAAATTGCATGGAGACTTCATATAGAGCCCGACTCGCTGTTTTCTCTAGCTCTGAAAGCTAAATGTTTTCCAGACACACGTTTTGTTGAAGCTGTTGCAAAAAATCATCATTCCTGGTTTTGGAAAAATACTACAAAATGTACAAAGAGACTTCAGGAGGGCCTTAGTTGGTGTGTGGGGAACGGAGAAAGTATCGACTTTTGGATTGGAAATGTAAAACGGAGTGACTCATTGATACCACCTCTATGCTTTAAAGATATAAAAGTGAGTTTCTTTATTGGGGAATTGGGGGTGTCATTAGAGATTCAAACGGGTTTTTCATTTCTGCATTTGCTTTTCATATATTGGTTTCAATGCTACCAATATTGCAGAATTATGGGCAGCTGAGGAAGGAATGAAACTAACTGCAAAAACAGGTTGCCAAAATCTAATTATTAATACTGACTCTATCTTCTTGCTCAATTGTTTTGACAAGAAGGAGGGCCTGCAGCCGGAAATGGTGACAATCATGGACAATTGCCGATTGAGTTGGACTGAATTCCTGGAGATTAAGGTCAACTTTTGTTACAGGGAGGTCAATCAGGTGGTAGATGTGCTTGCAAAGAAGACAGCTATGGAATCGGGGCTTCGGGAACATTATAGTTCCAATGGCACAGTCTGTACTAAATCTGTGAACTTCCTTTAATATAATGATATTTTGTGTTGTTCAAAAAAAAAAAAGAAGGTTACATGAAAAATCATTCACTTTAGGCATATCTTTGTATTTTCTTTCGAGAACATCCATATTCAAAGTAATTAAATCTCTTTCATTATCACATATATTCATTTTATTTCTTACTATTTTCATAGTTGTTATTGGGCTAATGGTCTCGGCCCAGCTCAGCCGTTGGATCCCCCCAACAGGGGGGGGGGGTCAAAATCCCATTTAACCCCCCCATGTGGGGGGATCCAACGGTCCTCGCTTGGTCTCGGCCCAACATAAAATTTTCCGTTGTTATTTTTATAATCGTATTATCGTTGTACGAATTCTTGGTGTAAAAATCAAACCGTATCACTATTATTTCAAAAAATCAATTAATTGGTAGATATATTAAGCCGACCAAGCTAATGAAACCTTATATTGCATCTTAAGTAGATGTGAAAACAAGAATGATTAAATAATATAAGAAAAATTATACAGACCCCCTAATTTATTGTATAATTACCAAACCCACCCCCATTACTTATTGAAAATTACCAACACCCCCTTTCAATGAGTTTAATTGTAAGGTTTACAAGGGGTAAAACTATAAGAATTTTTAAATACACAGAGGGTGTAATCGTAAGAAATGCCTTAACGTGAGGGGTGTGTTAGTAGTTGCCAATAAGTGAGGGGAAATTTTGGTAATTACACAATAAATAAAGGGTTTGTGTGTAATTTTTCCATTATTATATGATCAAATTAAACAAATGGAGAAAAGGCATTTTTAGCCTCAACATGCAATTAGAATATTGGTCGATTCGGATACGTATTTACCGATCTTTGACCAATGGCTCAACGAAGCTAAAATATTGCAAACTAATGATAGAAGAAACTTGGGAGATCTAACCGTTTTGTCCTATATAAAACTTTAGGAAATAAGCTAAACATAAACATTCCAAAAAATTTACAAATACTATGATCAAAAATTTTCTTGACCATGGAAGAGTGATCTTCCCAAGAATCCTCTATAGGTATTGAGGATTAGTAACCATAATTATGTGGATTTAAAGATTATATAGATCCAATTGTGAAAGTGTAATAAAACTCAAGTTTTTCGACCCATCTTTCTCGAAAAATTTCATTTTAGGTTTAAGATTCTTTGCAAATGTTTGTACCTGAGGTGAGGCACTTTGTTCCTACAATTAGTATTGTGGGGGATGATTTTTGCTACCCTTATTTGGTGGACTTGGTTGTGAAGAAAAATACCGGATTTTTAGGTACTCATATTGATGTCTTGGATGATAATGGAATTCTACTATTGCAAGTTGATGGTAGTTTTTGGCATTTGAAGAAGAAACGAACCATGCACAATTCTATAGGTTTACCTATCATCACAATGAGAAGAAAGGTAAATTGAATTAAAAAATTCTCTCTTGTTATTTCCTCAAATTATAATTCTTTGTATTCTATTTCAATTTAATGTTTCATCTTATATTTCATATCTTACATTTTGTACAAATTTTCATTAAATATACATTTCCTTTGTGGAATATAAGATGAAAACCAAATTGAGATCATGGTTCAAAGTCACGGTATGTTTGATATTATCGGCAAATATGTTCCACACAAGTTGTGATGTATCCCGATATCATCAGACGAAATGAAACAAACGTCCTATTGGGACTAATTCTACAAATATGCAAATAATGAGACTAAAATTGTAAGGGAACCTATCATATGGAACTAACAGTATAATGTTCTCGTAATCATGTGTGTAATTACACCGAATTTTTGTGAATGTATTAAGGCAATTTCATGGCACCAACAATGGATAGTTCATCAGGGGGAAACCTCAGACGATAGCGATCTTCTCTACACGATCCAGAAAACGCGTTGTTTTCAGCTCAAGACAGAACTCAAAGTTTTCTTAGCTAGCAACCTCACCGGAGAAATCTGCGATTTCCGTGTTATTGGGAGCTATGTTTCTCATTCTTGTAAAGTTTATAAAGGTGACACCTTAATAACAGAGGTAATCAAGCATTAGCTTTCTTTTACACCATCATTTAGAATAATAGGATTCAAATGCTAAGATAACTTTGGTTTTTACAATGGTGCAGGTAAAAGAGAGGTTCAAATTGGAAAGCTTAAGAAAAGAAAGATTTGAAGCAAGAATTTATCCCGGGGTTGATTACGCGTTCATTATGTCCTTACTAGTAATACTTAATGAAATAGACTCCTAGATTGTTCGCAAGAGGAATCGTATATAAAAGGGAAAGACGACGAAATCACTATTTGCGGGTCAAGTGAAGTCTGTTACTAGTCTTTCGAATTTGGTCCATATAGATGTATGTGGTGATAGCAGCACAATACTGAAGGGTGAGATAATAACGCGTCTATAACTAGCTATTTTAAGGCCATTCTTAGGAGATTCTTAAAATTTACGTTCAAATTATCAAAAACATTTATCTGATGAAATTTACATCAAATTCGTAATACAAACGTGATTGTGATATCACGTGGTATTCTAAATGTACCGCAGTTGTTTAAGACTTTAGGATGTCCATTAATTTCTTTTACCAATTATCAGAATTTACGTGTCAATGAATCAGCTAACATGAGAAGGATTTAATTTTAGGGATAATAGCAGACACCCCATCAGTTATGGGGTGATGTGCACTTTGCCCCCCAACTTATTGAAATGTGCGATTTACCCCCTCACTTATCAAAAATGTGCACTTCACTCCTTCGGGTAGATTCAGGCACTTCACTTATCATAAAAAATGGACTTTTGCCCCCTGACTTATGTGTTTTTGTAGCACTTTGCCCCCTGACTTATGTGTTTTTGTAGCACTTTGCCCCCTGACTTATGTGTTTTGTAGCACTTTGCCCCTGCCCGAGCTGCCCGAGGGAGTGAAGTGCACATTTTTGATAAGTGAGGGGGTAAATCGCACATTTCAATAAGTTGGGGGGCAAAGTGCACACCACCCCATAACTGAGGGGGGTGTCTGCTGTTATCCCTTAATTATATATATATATACACACATATATGTATACATATATATGTATATATATATACATATAGGGTATGGATCAAAGATATCCCTATAGTTTAGGTAAGATATAAGACCCAATCTAGGCCATTTAAACCATTTGATCCCAAGCTCCATATTTAAAGCCATTATTTCGGATTTTATATTTAATTTAATGATGATGGGGGCATTTTGGTCAATAGTTCTAACAAACTCATGCAAATAACATGCAAGATCAAATCAAATCCCACTATATCCGCCCATAACAGATTTTTTCCCCCTAATTAATTTTCTTCTTCCCAATTAAAGAATGTAAATTTTTTACAGAAGTATTGATGCGTATTGACGCAAAGAATGCAAATAACATAAAATTGATACACAGAAGTTAAAGATTGATGCACAGAACTCAAGTAATCATCGAGATCAATTCAACATCATAGTCAATTCATCATCCATACAAGCTCGATTCATCATTTCCGGAAATTCACATTTTGTCCTCCAGAACATAATATCTTAACAATACACATGTTGTATATTGTTAAATTAGTTGGTGTAATGTAATTGTATGATATGCAAACACACACTGTATAATTGGTTATATGATGTTGTATACTGGGTTATAGGATAATGTATAATGGTTTATGAGATTGTAACTATATGATGTATACTCACACTGTATAATTGGTTATAAGACACTGCATATTGTCTTATAATATACTGTATATTGGTTTATATTATACTATATAATAGTTTGAAATCACTAATTATATGTACAGAAATTAAATCGCTCTTATTTACGTTATTTATCATCAAACTCAAGTAATCATCTAGCTCGATTCATCATCATCGTCAATTCATCATCATCGATCGTGAATACAAAATCTTGTGCAAAAGATTTCAACTTTGTTATGTGATTCCTCCGTTTTTTCACAGGCATCCCAATTTCAAATCATTTTATTTTTTTTGGTTCTTTTAATTTAGGTAGTAATGACAATTTTGAAAGATAGAGTAAGGTTCAATGTTGGTGACCTCCGCAGAACATGGGAGCTATACATTCCCACAAACATCCTGAAAAAATTGTTGTACAGAGAGGCCATGTTATACAACAAATATTAGTGTATTATACACTAAAAACTCAGTATACATTAGCTTGTAAATCACAAATATACCATCATACAGTAACTTATAAACCATTATACAGTAGCTTATAAACCATTATACAGTAAATACAACGGTGATATACAGTGTGTGATTAGTGACATACAATTAGTGATTTCAAACCATTATACAGTATCTTATAACCCAGTATACAGTATCATATAAATCAATATACAGTATCATATAACTCATTATACAGTGAATACAATAGCTAATTCATCCATTATACAATAGTTAATAAACAAATATATAGTAAATACAAACAAGGTAAAGTATGGAAATAAATAAAAATAAAAATAAAAATCCGACTGAAAACACAAAAACGCGAAAAGACCTAGTAAAACGATGGAATTTGGGCCCGAGAAGGTGGTGCTCAGCATACTTATGATAAGTATCCTGAGTTATTTTTAAAATGACGTTTCCTTCAAGATTGAAGTAGAGCTTGGGGCCAAATTCCAAAAACAGTTTTTGCCTTTCGAAAATTTAAAATATATATTTTTTTATTATTTTTTTTAAAGCAAAATGCAGTACATGAGTGGTGATATATAGTGTGATATTTAGTGACATCACAATTAGTGGTTTTTTAAACCATCATACAGTAGCTTATAAACCATTATACAGTAAATACAACGGTGATATATATACAGTGTGTGATTAGTGACATACAATTAGTGATTTCAAACCATTATATAGTATCTTATAAACAACTATGCAGTATGTTATAATACATTATACAGTATTTTACAACCCATTATATAGTGTGTGTTTATACATCATACAATTACAATCTTATAAACCATTATATAGTATCTTATAACACAATATACAGTAACATATAAGCCAATATACAGAATCATATAACCCATTATACAGTGAATATAATAGCTAATAAACATTATACAATAGCTAATTCATACATTATACAATAGCTAATAAACAAATATACAACAGGGTAGATTGATATTTCGCGATCGACTTCTCAGTTTGCGAAAATCTGTCATCTTCATGGCTATTTTCCAGTCGTCTTCCTCAGCGACTCGAGCAGCGACATCACCGCCATCCCATAGCGACGAACATCACCGCCATCCCATAGCGGCGAACATCGCCGCTCGTCGCGCCTCCCACAGCGGCGCGTCTCGCCCCCTTTCTCGAAAGATCATTGAACTCGACGAGTTAACACAAATTCCAGAAATTCAGGCTATGTTTGGTTATGTTTTGGGATGGTATTTTGGTGAGAATTATTGGTGAAAATTTTATGGGGACACGTGCAATTTTGATGGGATAATGTTTGGTTATATTTTGGGAGTTGGTTTTTGAGTGATTTTTTGGTGAGATAGTGTTTGGTTTTGTTTTCAGAGGGAACATAAATTACTGTAGCTTTCAAATCATGTAAGTTTTTGTCTGTCAATAATTAAAAATTATAATATAATATTGAGATTGAAATAATTATTATATAGATAAATGTATATGTATATATGTAAGTAATAGTAGTGTGTGTATATATATATATATTAGTGTACATATATATATATGTGTAATAGTAGTAATAGTAGTTTATATAAAATTAAAAGAAAAGTATATATATATATATACACACACATATATATAAGTAATAGTGTTAATAATAGTTGATATATAATTAAAAGAAAAGTATATATTCATATATATATGTATCAGCGTGTGTGAGAGTGCGTGTAACAATGTGCGTGTGTGACTGTGTGTGTAATTGTGTGTGCATGTAATAGTGTGTGTGTGTGTGTTTCTGTGTGTGTAATTGTGTGTGTTTGTGTGTGCGCGTAACAGTGTGTGTGTGCGCGCGCGTGGGAAAGGGATGTGAGGGGGGTTGGGGAAGACGATGAACAGTCTCCCCCCCCTCTTCTTTTTTCTTTTTTCTCCTTTTTTTTATTTAATTTATAAAAAAATATATTAATAAGTAATTTATTTTAAAAATTATTAAAATACAATCCTATTCTTAGATAATTAGGTCACTTCTACTACAAGTCAATTACCAAATCCAAACCAAAACCACGAAATAAGAAACCCTTGCTTCAAGTCACTATTCACGCAGTCAAATCTGTGTTGACCACGCGGTTGACTCGGTCAAACCCGAGTTGACCTTGGTCAAATTGCCTTTGACCGTCCCAAGACCTTTTTTTTCCACATAATATACATTAAGAAAACATACACATATAAATATGGGTAACACACATGCATTTCTCGATCCACACACACAATCAAATCACAAATTTAGCAATGAGATAAATTATACACAGCCACACACATAAAAAATAAGTAAAACTTTAAAATAATATGTACAAATAACATATATATGTCTATAAATATAGATATATATAAATCCAAATACTTTTACTATAACTAATTTGAAAAACAAAATTTGAAAGTTTTACTTTAGAAAACTCCACAAATTTTAATCTATGTTTTATCAATACTATTTCTCATGATAGAATTACAAACAAACAAACTTTTTTCTATTTTAAAGTTTAATGGTACACGATCAAAGATATGACAAAACATTACAAAAAAAAAAAAAGACACGGTCAAAGAGAAGAGAAAGAGTGAGGAGAGAGAAGAGAGAGAGTGAGGAGAGAGAGAGAAAGAGGAGAGGGGGATAGAGAGAGATAGTGGATATTAAGAGGAGAGAGAAAATTTTTGTATAAAAAATAGAGGAGAGAGAATGAGATAGGGGACAAAGTGAGTTAAAGATGAAAAATAATGATTATGTTTTTTGGATTAAAAAAGCTGTGTATTTTTTATGAAATATTGTGTGAAACAAACATTGTTTGGCGGGAATTTTGGACTAAATATGACTTGAAAACATAACCAAACATAGCCTCAATATTTCAGATTTTGGTTTTTTCAATCTCGATTTTCCAGAAATTTCAGAATTTTAATTCAATCAAAACTGATTCTAGTGAAACCAAAATTTCATATTGATATTTCTTAATTTTTGGTAATTTAATTTTGGCAACAAATCGAGAGATTGTAGGAAAAATTTTGGTAGTTTCAAATGGAGAGATTTTAGGAAAGATTTTGTGCCGTTATTTTTGGTAGTTTGATGCTGTATAATGATGCCATTGACTATTATACCCCCTTATACATTTGGAGCCAAATATCCCGTCTGTTTCTTGATTATTTTTTGGACTGTTGGATTTAATGTATCCATTGGTGTATATTCGGTCTTATATCTTATCTAATAGAGGGTATGTAATAGATCTTGACCCTATACATATATATATATATATATATATATATATTTCTATAGGTATTATCTAATTTTAAAAAAATCTCCTAATTCAATAAATTTCATCCAACTTCCCCTAGTTTCATTCCGTTCAACAACCGGCATCTTCCGTTAAGGTTTCTGTACGGCTTCGTTAATTTTTTTTGTAAACTTTCAAAAATACCCTTATTTTGATAGGAATTTTTTTTTGAACCTAGAAACCCTATTTTGTAGGACAGTTATACATTTTTGGTGTTATTTGTAATGTTTTGTAAAGTATAGGTGTGCAAATGTAAATTTTTTAATTTAAATGAGGCCAAGGGCCTCAAGTGTGCTTACGAGAGCCTTAACCACCTGAAAAAACCCTAGTTTTTGTTAAAATTTGGAGCAAAAAATATAGAAACTTTTTTGGTCCTGGACCATATGCAGCCCGATCTTGGGCCCATTTTAACCGGGCATTTGGGGCTCGTATTATTTCATGGGCCAGGTCGGAGCAGACGAAACATTGATCTGGGCGGGCTAAAAGGATTTAGAGATGAAAGGGGCACAAAAGTCATTTATATTTTAGCTATTTTTTAAAATTCTTTTTGTGTTTTTTTCTTTTCTTTTTTAATTTTTTTTGTTAGGGGCATTTAGGTCAATTTGCATTTTAAATATAACCTTATATCAAATAAAACTATGGGATGTTAGATGTAATTTATTGAATTAGGCAATATTTTTTATACTTAGGCAATACCGCGTACGTACCCAGTATAATTATCCTAATGTAATTAGGCAATACCCCATGGTAAGTCATGAATGGAAAGAAAGAATCCCAATAAATATATTGAACCCTTTTTTATGTGTGTAATAGTAATACTACTCGTTTATTGCCTTCTTATGAAACTTTACATGTAATCTTGCATTTTTCTTTTTCTTTTCTTTTGGTGAGTCAGTCATGCGCATAAATAATTATTAATGTCAATTATTATTCAATAGTTAACAATTAATAATAATTTATAATCAATTAACAATTAATAAAAAAATAGAAAATAGCTCACTTGTCGGCGGCAGGAGTCTTGTTATATTAATTAATAAAATATTCTGCCTTGACAAAAGCGCTTCTAGTATATATATGTATATATATTTTTATTTTGGTAAAGAGTATATTTATTGATGTGTCCTAATAAGAATAATTTAGTAAATGGTAAAATAAAATTGATTATAATATGGAATTAATTTAGGGAGTTGATACTGACACTCCCAAAAATGATAACTAGACTCCAAATCTACTATATCTTTTACTAATTTACCAAAGTACCCATTCATTATTTGAACACTCAATTTCTCCTAATATATAAGATAAATATACAATTCATCCTTTTAAGGTTTATCTTCACATTTTTAATATTTGAACATCATTATTAATTATTAAAAATAATTATTGAAAATAATAATATTAGCTTTCTTACATTATATGAGCTAAAATCAGATTAAATTTTCTTACATTAGGTCAAGTTTTTACTTCATATTTTTATATCCGATCAAACATTAGGCAAAAAATAATATTAGTTATCTGTCTAAAATAATAAGATTTGCTTTGTTACATCAAGTCAAGTTTTTACTTTACGTATGAAGTTTAGTATCTATTAGGAAGAGAAAAGTTAAATAAAACAATAACTTCGAATTTGTGATGTGTATTAATTAACTATTTTCTTTTTTGGTCTTTGAGTTGATGTCAAAAGAAATCACATGAAATGGTGAATAGAATTTTTTATCAATAGTTGAATTCTAAATGCTGAACTTATGATGCATAGGAGATTTCTTCATAAAAATAGATTATATTTCACAAATTTGTGAATGAAAATACGATTTCAAAAATTATGCAAAATAAATTATATTTTAAAATTCTCAACTTCTCACCATTTCTTAACTTTTAATAGCTATATGCTTCTTAAAATATACAAAGTGAAAATGTAAAATAAGTTAATAGGAAAAAAAATAAAAAAGGATTATGCTAAAATTGTAATATATATATTGTCTAGTATGTTCAAACATTAAAATGTGAACACAACCCTTAAAAAGGATTAATAGAATAGTGAAAGTAAGATTTATGTTACATGTTAAGAGAAATATAGTGTTCAAATAATAAATGGGCATTTTGGTAATTTAATTAGAAATAAAGTTAATTTGGAGTGTGACTATCACTTTTGGGAGTGGTAATATCAACTTCCTTAATTTATCAGCTTAATTCTTTTTGCCAAAAGGGCTTCAGCCCACTATAAATACTCATTATTTAGTGTTAATCATTCATTATCTAATCGCTACACAAAAATTCGAATTACTACATTCTGAATGAAGTTCTGGTCTATCCTAAATTATGTTAGATCCTAGCATACCATACACCTTTCTCGGCTTATCTTTCCCGAGGATCCCAACTTTGCTCTCAAGTAGTGACCCCGCATCATATATATATATATATATATATAGGTATATAAAATAAAATTGATGGAATCACTAGTAATTTTATATACTGCAAAAAGAGTTGCATTATAGCATGCTTTCGAGAAAATTAATCATTTTCTTGAACCGCAGAAAATTAATCATTTAAAGACATAAAACAAATGAACTTCTTTTTTCTAATAACTAAAAATAAATAAATAAACTGCAGAATTATGAGTGCCAATGTTGTACATATCTAGATGACTGGCAAATGGCTTTAACAAAGAGTAACATTCTTCTGCAGTTCATCAGCATGCCAACCGTCTTACAGAAGCAATATCATTACATTGCCACTATGTGTTTTTGAGTGTTTGTGTGTGTTATTGGGACTTGGGAGGATATATATATATATAAAATACAATTATATACTGATGATGGTGAAAATCGTCAGTCAATTAATAACACTTATTGACCACGTGGGGTGATGGAACCGATCCAATGCACGATAAACTAGCTTGGGGTTGATGAATGTATAGACTGCACTCTCCTTTAGTGAACTGCCTACATACCTGATAAATAGGGATCAAGGATCTGTTTGTAGTTTTTTTATGGGGTTACTCTCAATAATCAATGAATTTTTATTGGGGGAGTAGATAATGAGTCCTTCCCAACTCCTCTAAGGTATTTATATGGAGCTGGCAGTGGGCTATGGGCTGTGAGCTTAACATTATCAGTAGCCCATCAGGTTTAACAATATACCCTTTATTTAGCCCTTAGCCTAATCAAATAGGCCAGGTACTCTTAATGGGTCGTCAACCCTTTTAGACTTGACTAGTATATTAACCGCGGACATTGACCCAAGGGTGGCGCCCTAGCCCAAGCCGGGGATAAATTACCATATTGCCCTTTAGACATTTTCCGTGCGCAACATAATGCACCCCACTCTCGGGTTTACCAGATGGTTTATCCGGGAATAGGAGTAATGTTGTGCATGTAATGCTATACAGTCTCAGTTTGGAGTGGGGTGGGGGCTTTTAAGGCTTCTCCACCTACTTTTATTTAAATAGAGATAGGTGTGAACTTTTTGCTTTCACTCCTATTCACACTCTTATTATTTGAAAGCCTTTAACTAGTAGAAAATTTTCTCTCTATAGGAGGCTTTTATTTTTCTACCATGGCTAGAGATAATCTTGAAAAAGGTAAACTTATCTCTCTATAGAGACACTTGCACTTGAATACTTGTCTTCTTTTCGACTTATCATATAGAAGGTTTTCTCATATGCATGTGGCAATTACTCACGCCCTCTTGTTCCCTGGGAGGTGGTCTCCCGTCGCTAAAGCCTCGCGGCTGGCCCCGAGGCGTCGAGTGCCTCGTGGCGCCGTGAGGCATTCGGTGCCCCGCGGTGACCGTGAGGCTTTCGGCCCTTCGGGCTGATGGCTCGGGGTTGCCTCTTGGTTTTGTTTGTCCCGTACACCTATACTTTTATCTTATATCTCACAATCGTTTCTTTTCAGGTGTTGTGAGTTCATCGTCATCGTCATCGTCTAGCGACAGTAGCTCAGGGAGCGAGGAGTCTCTGGCAAATGACTACAGGGAATTGGGGGAATGGAAGAATGACTCCCAAAGTGGAAGGTTAGTGCGGGTCCACAAAACGGATCTCGCTATTTGCTCTTCCACTATCACCAATAAAGAGTTACAGGCGCTTTTTGAGCATGCCTCGCCAGACCTTAAGGTGGTGAAGCCTAAACCCGATGATCGGATCAGGAGTCCTCCAAGGGGTTATGTGACCCTCTACTTAGAATATTTTTGCATGGGTTTTGCTCTATCGTGCGACCCTTTGCTGGGGATGGTTTTGACCCACTACCAAGTGTGCATCAGCCAATTGTCGCCTAATAGCTTTGCCCAATTTGAAGGCTTCACTCGGCAGTTTCGAGATCTTAAGTTAGACGCGAGCCTCGAGGCCTTTCAGGCCTTTTTAATGTTCGGATAAGCTCGGAAGGGCCATATTTGCATTTCTACCCCCACGTCCCCATATCGGTTCTTGGAGGGGAAAATTAGTTCCAATGGCAATTGGTAAAACAAGTTCTTTAACTTCCCTATTTAGAGCTTGCCCATTCTCACACCTGTGCTGTGGTGTGAGAAGCCCCTGAAAAGGCTACTGCTACCCATCACCAATTGTGGTTAGAATTCACGGGGGCGGGGCTGTATGAGGCTCGCTACTATATTCGGCAAATATACCGCGGAGGTATTTCATTTTATACTACCTTGATATCGCATTAAATGTTTGCTTTTTTGCAAGTGGCGATTATATTTTAGTTTCATCAACTTATTTGCTGGAACACTTTGTTTCAGGTGCGAGGGGACGCTCTAAGATATAATCGACCCCAAGGGAGGACAACCAGACAGACGTGCCAAGCCCGCTCGCCCTCTTCCGAAGTGCAAAGGCACAGATCAAGGGGTGCCAGATTCTTCACCACCTGCCGTGGCGCCTGCCTCCCTAGACTTTGATTCTATGATGGCTGGGTTGACCGCTAAGGGTTCCCATGATGCCACTGTTGGGGCTTCTTCAACTAATCTTAAGAATAAGTCACTGTCTGAGGAGGAAGGCATAACGGGGGTGCGAGGCCGCTCTTCAGATCTTACATACATTGGAGCCCCTCCTCTTCCGAAATGCAGCTAGGATATTCTCCTATGAGCCATGGTACCCCTGGTCGTGGCAAGGGGTTGTTCACTTTTGGGGTGAACTGAGACCTCTCCATTCATTCTTTTTGGGATATGGGTGACATGGTCACCCCGTGGTCGATGGTGAGACTTACTGTGACCGACTATGATTCTCAGCGCTTGCATATGCTGCCAGCAGATCAAATCGATGACGAGATCTCTATCAGCGAATGCAGGGTGAGTTTAGTTCTACTTTGGTAACACTGCTAGGTGATTTTTTATAAGTGGTCCTCTTTACAAAGCCTTCTTGCCTTTGCTTTTTCAGTTGATCCAATTATCTCATCACCTTCGCCAATGATACGAGCATTTCGAGGGAAAACTAGAAGATTGTTCAAAGAAGAACAAGAAGTTTCTTTCAAAATCCTCCAAGGTTGAGGCAGCAGCCGCAGAGTGGGAAACGAAGTATAAAGCAACCGTTGAGGACTTTGATGAGGAGGCCTCTTGTGGCAAGAGCTTCCTTGACTCCAAAGTTAGTATACAGACTTTGGCGGATGCCCAAGAGTCGGCGGTGAATGAGTTTAGGGCGAGCGCCGTGTTTCTCACTGAGTGCAATAAGAAAGCTTATGATATCGCCCTTGATTTCAAGAAAAAGACTGTTTGGCTATGCTGTCGTGCTCTTCGAGAGAGGGGTCGCTATTCCCATCATGATTTTTCCTGGATGTATGAGAAAGGCATGCCACCTGCCGGGAGACATGGTGGTGACCCTCCTCATGATAGCTAGTTTTTCGCATGTAGTGCTATTGGATTTTTATGTTGACTTCATCTTTTAGCTAGCCTTTACGACTTGTTTATTCGTATTTTGTAAGACTAACTTTTAAATACTTGTGTTTTGTAAGACTATTTTGCTTGTTGCTTTTCGTCTTATCATAGCCTATTTCTTGTTTATGTTTTCTACCCCCATGGTTTGATTTGATGGGTGAATGCTTTGGTGGGTGGATGTTTTTGGTGATTGGTTGTGCTAGCCACCTCTTTTGCATATCCACCTCTTAAGTCTTATGCTTATACCCATGTCATGCCCCCCACTCCTTGGTGTTTGTGGTGACAAACACTTGGAGTAGCTAGGTATTATCACACTATGTTTATTTAATTTGAATGAGTGGCGTGGTACATGATTCTAGCAGCCACACTTTATGTGGGGGCTCGATAGTTCTCTCAAGTGTTCATGTTTATATAATCCCGGTCCAGAACCTTAGTGGGAGGGGGGGGAGACCTTTTGTAGATCCTCAACCTCTCTCGATATTACTGGACAGATTATCGTGTGGCTCATCCTCATTCGAGTCTTTGATAGCTCGGGGAATTTTTGTTGTGCCACCCATATTGACCTCGAATGGGGTCGCGGATAATTTTATAATGCATCTAATGACAACTTTAATGGCTCTCAGGGGTCGCATTGGTATTTTAGTTTCCCCGCTACGTGGGTGAAACTTTCAAGTGTTTAAAATCTTTGACAACATAATAATATGATAAGGGCTCTATAAGCACTCAAGTATACGTTTGGCTAGTGGCCAATACCACAAAATATTAACAGCAGTTATCAAGACAATATGTCTAGTAGCCAAAATAAACTAAGTAAAATACCTTTTGCGGTTGGATATACCCCAAGTACGTGGTACATCTTTTTCGCTAGCATTCATTAACTTGTAGGTACCGGGGTTGATTATCTCTCTTATTTGGTATGGACCTTCCCACTTGGCCTCTAGACTTTCCAACAGGGCACGTGGCTTCTTTTTTTCTAATCACTAAGTCTCCCACCAGGAAGCCTCGAGGGAGTACCTGGCGGTTGTAAGCTCGTGCCATTCTTACCTTGTAATTAGCTACTTTTGCAGAGGCATCGTCTCTTACTTCAGAAACGAAGTCCAAAGTTTTCTCTTCGCGTCGCTCATTGTGGGCAAGGCTGTACTGGCTCACCCTCAAGCTTTTTACTCCAATTTCTACCGGGTTATGGCCTCAGCTCCAAACACTAGGTTGAAGGGGGTCTCCTCGGTGCTAACTCTGGGAGTGGTGTGGTACGACCACAACACTGCAGAAATTTCGTCCGCCCAACTCCCTTTTTGCCTATCCGAGCTTAGTCTTTAAGTGTTGTAGGATAGTGCGGTGGTGACCTCTGTCTTCCCATTGGCTTGAGGGTTGCTAACGGAGGTAAAGTGCTGCTTAATATTCAGCTCTTGGCACCACTTTTTAGTTTTGTACTTCTTTCTCAGATATCTTGGTCAGTGGCTTGGCTTCCACCCACTTAGTGAAATAGTCAATGGCGACCAGCAAAAACTTCTTTGCCCCGGGCCAAAAGAAAAGATCCGACTATGTCCAGCCTCCACAAGTCGAAGGGGCATGTTCTTTCTAGCGGTCTCATCTCCGGCCCCTGGGAAGTGACTTTTGTTGGAGTGCTTCTGGCAGCTTCTGCATTTCCGCACCAAGTCCTGGGCTTCTTTGAGCATCGTCGGTCAGAGATATCCTTGTCGCAATGTCTTAGCCGCAAGCGTCTTGCCTCCCAGGTGATTGCCACAACACCCCTCATGTATTTCACGTAGCAAGTGGTCTACTCTGGTGGGGGTTAAACACTTCAGGTAGGGTTGTGAAAACCCTCGCTTGTATCGTTCGCCATCTATCATGACAAATCTCGCGGCCCTCTTTCTGACACTCCTGATGCCTTTGGGTCATTGGGTAGACTACCGGCCACTAAATAGTCTACTATCTTATCTTTCTAGCTAGGTTCCTCTGATTCCCCACACAACACTTCTAGGCATCTCTTTTCCACCTCGGTTTGTCGGAGGTGATAAAGGTTATCTTCCTATTTTTAATGGAGGCTATCAAACTGCTAGCTGGCCAACTGGTCAGCAGTTTCATTTCAGCCCTTGGGATTTGCTTAAGGTCAAATTCTTCAAAATGATCCATCACTTTTGAACGAGGACGAGGTATCGAGTCATCTTCACGCCCTTAGCCTCGTATGTTCCGTTCACCAAGTTAACTACCAGCTATGAATCACTGTAAACTATTAATTTCTTCGCTCCAATTGCAAGGGCTAATTTAGCCTAGCCAATAGCGCTTCATACTCGGCTTCATTATTTGAGGCATCAAATTCGAACCTTAAGGTGTATTCAAATTTATCTCCTTGAGGACTTTCGACTATAACCCCAGCTCTGCTGTTGCGTTGGTGGAAGAACCATCTACGAATAATGTCACACTGGCAGGGAACAACTAGCCTCGTCCTCCATCATCTCGGCCACAAAGTCGGCTGACACTTGTGCTATGATGGCCAGCCTTCTCTGATATTCGATGCCGTGCTCACTAAGCTCGCTGCCCATTTAACCATTATTCCAATATGTCGGGGCTTAACAGTATCCTTTTCAAGAGATGGTTAGAGAGCACCACCATGGGATGTGACTGAAAATAGCGCCTTAGCTTTCTTGCTGCTACTACCATGGCGAGGGCCAATTTCTCGATTAGAGGGTATCTTGGTTCGACCCCCTGGAGTAGGTGGCTATAATAGATGGGTTTTGATCCCCATGGTCATCTCGGACTAGCACAACGCTAATGCTTCATAGGTCACCGCTAGGTATAGGAAAAGTATTTCTACGTCTAAGGGTTTGATGGGCAGTGGCGGGGAAACCAAGTATTCCTTTAGTTCTCAAACACCACTTGACACAAAGTGTCCCACTTAAAACTTTTGATCTTTCTAATTGCCTTGAAGAATGGTAGCCCCTTATCGGCTAACCGCGAGATAAAATTATCGAGGGCTGCTGCTCGTCCCATCAATTCCTGCACCTCATTCTTGGACCTAGGGGAAGTTAAGTCTAGTATAACTCTGATTTTCTCGGGGTTTTCTTCTATCCCCCGCTCATGACCATAAAGCCTAAAAACTTTCCTCCACGTATCCCAAAAGTACACTTGGCGGGGTTGAGCTTTAACTTGTAGCGCCTGAGCACTTCGAAGCATTCTTGAAGATCGTGTACATGGTCTACTCCCCCTTTGCTCTTGACCAACATGCGTCTATATAAGCTTCCATGTTCTTCCCCAGTTGTGCTTCGAACATTTTATTGATCCGCCTCTGGTAAGTAGCACCCCCAAAAGGCATCACATTGTAGCAGAAGGATCCTTAGTTGGTGATGAAGGTAGTTTTCTTCTGGTCCTCGGGTGGACATTCAAATGATGGGTCATGACCTCGGGGTCAATACCCTCTATGTCTTCCATGCTCCACGAGAACACATCCGTATTATTTTGGAGGAAACTTACTAGGTCACTTTCAAGAGCATACCCCAGGGTAGCACCGACCTTGGTGGCTTTCACGAGATTCCACGGTACTAACTCTACCGACTTCAGGCTCTCTGTTGCCTCTCACCGAGCGTCATTGTTGTCCTTTAAGGTCTTAACTGACTTCTCCACTTGGGCCACCATGTCGACCTCTATTAATTCGCGCCTGGCGTCGGGCCCCGAGTCGCCCGTTTTCTCTTGAGCCTGGCGAGGGTGTTGGTATAATATTCTCTAGCCAACTGCCTATCTCTACGACTTCTCCTGTTCCACTGGGAGTTGGGAACTTGACTTTCAGGTGGAAGGTAGAGACAATGCTCAAAAAAGGTTTAAGCTCGGCCTCCCCAGTATAACATTATACTCGGAGAGGGCTTTAACCACTAGGAATTTCACTTCCCTGGTAGCACGCTTAGGGAGTGTACCCATGGATAACGCCAGTGTCACCTCCCCCTGAGCATCTACTGATTCGCCTTTGAAAGTGGGGTTTTCACCGCTTGGACTTTGGCTCCAACAATTAACAAACGGGTGAAGGTGTCAAAGAAGATAATATCTGTTGAATTCCCACTGTTAATAAGAATTCAGCATACCTAGGAATTTGCGATGGTGGCTGAGATCACTGAAGCTTCATCTTGGGAGGGGATTCGGCTTTCCAAATCTCGAGCTCCGAACGTGATGCTTTATGTCTCTGGCTCTACGTGAATGCTTTGCTTAATTGTGCTGGAGGCAACAACACGTGACACCTTCCGAGTGATCTCGTACGCCCTTTTGACAAAGGGTGGAATCACTGCTGGTGTCCTCTGAGGCACCTGCTGCTTATATTGGGGTCGGTACATCCAGATCCTCAATAGCTTGAACGCCAAGTGGCTTTCCTGGTAGCGTGGGATTTAGAGCTACCCCTAGCATATTGCTGCTAGTAATCTCACCACTAGTGTTATGTGCTCGGTATCTAGTCTGCATGCTCAGTGGGTGGACCGAAATTCCCATAGTCAGCGCCAAACTGATGATGGTAAAAATCGCCAGTCAATGAATGACAAGTGATTGACCACGTGGACGAATTAGAGACGTTGGCAAATTCGGCGTTAGAGAAAAGGATCACGTTCAAAAATCAACATACGCGAGAATGGTAATTTTTCTATACATAATTAAACACGAGGATTAGAGATGATTTGGGCTTGGGAATTAAATTTACTTTCCGCTGCGTCTTATTCGTATAATTCCAACAGTGGTATCAGAGCCAATCTCTGAATTTGTGTTTAATTGCTCATGTGATTGATGGTTTTTTTTTGCGTTTTTGAGGCCTGCTTTGAACGTGTTTTTCATATAAAAATATTCTGAATATCGCTGCAGTTTCTTCATGAAAGTTGTATTTTAATGAGTTTCGAATCTGGGCATATAAATTTATGAGAATCGGAGAAGTAACCCGAGACGAGAGAGACCCAAAAATCATGTGCAGTCTGCGCGCAATAGGAGGCTTTTTCGGCCTCCCGTTGCGCACACTGGGGGCCCCCAACGCCGTGCCGTTTCACGGCACCGGAGCGTCCGGCCACACACGATTAAATTGGGCGCTGTGCCATGCGCCCAGCGCACGGACCTGTTCGGGGCCCGGGTTTTCGTGACTCGAGCCCTAATGGGTCGGGTTATATTTTCCTAAGGTCCAAATTTTAATTGAATAGGTGTTTGGGATTTTAGTTATCCGGGTGGGTCAAAAGGATGATAACTCGGATTTAATTAAAAAGGGGCCCAAATTGTTTTGATTAAAATTGTGGATAATTCAATAAATTAGTTATTGGGCCTAATTAATTAATTTTGAATATACCAATGGTTGGTAATTTAATTTTGATAAAATTAAACCCAATATAATTTTTATTGATCTTTATTTGAATGAAATAATTAATAATAATAAACTCTTGGAGAATTTTTTTATTAAGTTATTTATTTAAATAAAGAATTCTCATAAATAGGATTATTTTCATATGAATCAATAAAATTTGGAATTTTATTGTGGAATTAATTAAGTTGGACTAATTAATTTTTATTAATCACCAACATAAGTGCTTTATTTATCGCGAGCATGTATTATGTGATGGTGACATATGTCTATGGGCTTAGGTTGCTTTTTTGATTATGTATTTCTTTTGATGGGTTGTAAGGGCCGGTTTGAGCCCATTTTATTTTATTTCTAGATTTATGTATAGGTTTTAAATTACCTCTTGTAATAAATAGAAATAGAATAGGTCTTTCAAGATGGAGATCATGCAAAAGAAGAGGAGTTGGAGCCCACGAAGATTAGCTAGGCTTTTCTTTTTCAATTTTATGATGGTCCATTGGCTTGGGCCCTCTAGATAAAAGCCCATAGACTTGTGTTGTATTATTGCTTTGATGCATGTTCATTAATTGTATGAAGCATGTGTGTTATCAATATGCGCTATATAAATTTGGTAAATGTGCAAAGTGAGACGAATTAAATGTTTAGAACATGAATTCTCCCAAATAAAAATTATACTAAGTTAGTAAGGGGTGCTAGGCATCTTTTCCTTCCACTAAACTTGATAAGATCAAGGATTAAATCCATATGTGGCATCTTTCCAGTAAGTGGGGATCATGTATCAAGATTTAGTTCTAAAATTTTATTAAGTGCATTAGATGCCTTAATCGAGACATATTTCACCCCAAATATCGTTAAAGGGTTGCAAGGTGAAATTCAAATGTTAGATTATGAGGAGTTAGTGGGAATGAACTTAGATAGTCCACATTACCAATAAATCGTTAAAGGGTTGCGGTTTTTGTGGATTATGGGATAAATATGATTGAACCGTCTATTTGATAGATTGATGTTTGACATCACTTTAATTAAGTAATGGACCAAATATCGTTAAAGGGTTGCTATCCATTATATTAATTAAAGAACTCAATCCCCACCACGAAGTTTTCATCAATGATCGCTTCCGTCTTTTCACAATGGGAGTGTGAAATTTTGAAAAATGTAGTGGGAGCCAAGTCATAAGTCGAAGTCCTTGATTTTAAACTTGGTTTAGTTTAGTTCAATAATCTAATTAACCCTGGCTTATTTTCTGCAGTCATTTTGTTTTATCTCTCTCAATCAAAAACCATGTCTCCCAAACCACTGTCGAAGTTAATGGAAAATACGATTCTCACTGGTCCAAATTACATAGAATGGCTCACTATGCTTAGGATGGTCCTTAGCAGTGAATCCATTGACTATGTATTGGAAATTGGTCGTCCTCCCATTCCTAGACCAGACGAGGGTGATGAAGTTCGCCTAGCTCGTTGGGATTGGTGCTGTGACAACCATAGAGCAAGAGTGTACATATTGAGCTCAATGTGCATAGAGCTGCAAAGGTCTCATGATAAGATGGATAATGCAAGAGACATTATCCTTCATCTGGATGAATTGTTCGGAGAACGCGGTAGGACCGCCAGATACTTTATTTCAAGGGATCTATTCCGAACTAAAATGACTGAAGGAGAAGATGTTGGAGAACACGTTTTCAAAATGATAACCATGATAGAAAAACTAAAATCTTTAAACTTCTACATGGACCTGCATCTCCAAGTCGATCTTATTCTACAGTCACTCCCAGATTCGTTCTATTATTTCGTCATAAATTTTGATATGAATGACATTGAGGGATCTTTAGATGGGCTATTAGAAAAACTCAAGGTTGCTCAGAAACAAATAAAGACGGACAAATGGAACAATCTGATGGCTATTACATTTCCTAAAACATTTGATGGAAAAAGGAATAATGCCCATTTAGAGGAGGGAGCATCCAGTACGACTTGCAACAAGGCACAACGAAGGAGAAATAAGAGGGCTAGAAAACAGGACACATGTTTATGCTGCGGTGAGCTGGGCCACTGGAGAAGAGACTGTCCTAATATACAAGCAAAAGGTGAATAACTTTATAGTTTGAAACTAATTGCTTTATAATATTCCCTCTTCATCGATTATGATTCAGAAGTTAATACCTTTTGTATAATTGTGTGAATCAGAATGGGAAGAAGAAGAGAGCTGAGCCCTAATGAGGAGAAGATCAAAGTAGGCAGCGGACAAGGCGTCGCAGCTAATAAAACAAGATCTGCCTCATTATTTTTTATTCTAGACATATGCTATTTCTGGATATTGTTAAAATTGGTTCAATTTCCGTTTTAGTTAAATAAGGTTACACTTTCGTTTTATTATTGAACAATGCAAGATTTATTATGGTAATAAATTAGTAGGCTTTGTTTCTTTGATAAATGCATTGTGTTACCTTAGTGTCAAGAATAAGTGTGCTGTGAATACAATACAAAGGAAACGTAGTAGGCTTGAATAAAAAACCAAAGATTAATATGGCACCTTCGACTAGGCCATGCTGGCGAACAAAAGATTCGCAAAATGGAAAAAGATAGGCTAATTGACCCACTGGGATTGGATCCCTATCCTACTTGTGAATCTTGTCTCAAAGGCAAGATGGCTTGATCGCCCTTCACAGGGAATTTTGAAAGGGCCTTCACAGATCTTAGGCTTAGTGCATACTGACGTTTGTGGTCCATTTGGAGAAATGGCCAGAGGAGGTTTCCTTTACTTTATCACCTTCACTGATGACCATTCTCGATATGGTCTAGTGTACCTAATGAAGCATAAGTCTGAATCCATTGACAAGTTCAAGGAATTCAAGGCTTTAGTGGAAAATCAAACAAGTCAACGTATAAAAACTCTTCGATCTGATCGAGGAGGAGAATATATGAGCGACGAGTTTGACTTATACCTCAGAGAGAATGGTATAGTATTGCAACTCACACCTCCAGCGACTCCACAGTTGAATGGAGTAGCAGAGCGAAGGAATCAAACCTTGTTGGACATGGTTCGCTCCATGCTTAGCTACACTGATTTACCCATTTCACTGTGGGGTCACGCGCTGCTTACAGCTGCACACATTTTAAATAGATGTCCGTCCAAGTCCGTTCCTCTGACTCCCTATGAAATGTGGAGAAATAGGAAACCAAGTCTTAACCACATAAAGATTTGGGGATGTCCGGCTTATGTCAAAAAGACTAAAGTGGACAAGTTGGAGGCTAGGTCCTTAAAGGGACGTTTCATTGGATATCCTGAAGATTCTATGGGATACCTCTTTTACCTGCACAATATCAAAGGATCATTGTAGCCTTACAAGCCCACTTTCTTGAAGATGAGTTCATTCAAGAAAGAGGAACGGGTAGAAAGATTGTTCTAGAAGAACAAAATGAAAACCCACTGGATACATCTACACAGGGAGTGAGAACCGAACCTTCTGTAACACAACCACAACCACGATGATCGAATAGAGTATCTCAACCGCCTGAGAGGTACGAAATCTAATGCAGAGGGAGTTGGATCTCCATTCTGTGTTAGAGGAGGATCATGGAGATGATCCCTCCACTTTTGATCAAGCGATGGTGGATGTAGATGCTGCTAGATGGCGTGAAGCTATGCAAACTAAGATCGATTCGATGCATGCAAACCAAGTCTGGAAACTTGTAGACCAACCTGAAGGGGTAAAACCAATCGGGTGTAAATGGATCTATAAGAGAAAGATTGGTGTTGATGGCAAAGTAGACACCTACAAAGCCAGGCTAGTGGCGAAAGGGTATAGTCAAAAGGAAGGAATTGACTACCAAGAAACCTTCTCGCCAGCAGCTATGATCAAATCAATAAGGATTCTACTTGCAATAGCAGCACACCTAGATTATGAAATATGGCAAATGGATGTCAAAACTGCTTTCCTAAATAGATTTCTAGAAGAGGATATCTATATGGAACAGCCTAAAGGTTTTGAATCCGAGGAGCATATTCATAAGGTGTGTAAACTTGAGAGATCCATTTATGAACTCAAACAAGCGTCTCGTAGCTGGAATCTACGTTTTGATGAGGTTGTCAAAGGATTTGACTTCATCAAAAACGAAGACAAGCCCTGTGTTTACAAGAAGGTCAGTGGGAGCAAGTTGACATTCTTAGTGTTATATGTAGATGACATATTACTCATTGGGAATGACATAGGAATGCTCACCACAACCAAGAAGTGGTTTTCGAGTACATTCTCCATGAAAGACTTGGGAGAAGCGACCTATATTCTAGGGATTCGGATCTATAGAGATCGAACCAAAAGAATGATAGGACTTTCTCAAGCCCTTTACTTAAAAAAGGTCCTAAAAAGGTATAGGATTGAAGATTCTAAGAAAGGGTTCCTACCAAGGAGACATGGGATACATCTTTTGAAATCTATGTGTCCTCAAAGTGAGGAAGATAGAAAAGAAATGAACATTATACCCTATGCGTCTGCTGTGGGCAGCTTGATGTACGCGATGCTCTGTACTAGACCCGACATTGCTTATGCTGTGAGCGTTGTTAGTCGATTTCAAGCAAACCCTGGTAAGGAACATTGGATAGCTGTGAAGAATATCCTAAAGTATTTGAAAAGAACTAAGGATATGATTCTCACCTATGGAAGTGGTGACCTGAGGGTGGACGGGTACACTGATTCGGATTTCCAATCTGATGTTGATGACTGTAAATCCACCTCGGGATTTGTATTTACTCTAAATGGTGGAGCGGTGACTTGGAAAAGTTCCAAGCAAAGCACAACCACAAACTCCATCACAGAGGCTGAATACATAGCTGCCTCGGAGGTAGCTAAAGAAGCTGTTTGGATTAGGAAGTTCGTTGAGGAACTTCAAGTGGTTCCTAGCATAAAGCGCTCGTTGCCACTTTATTGTGACAACACCGGAGCTATAGCGCAAACGAAGGGACCTAGGTCTCACAATAAATCCAAACACATAGAGAGGAAATATCACATCATAAGAGAGATCGTTGCACGAGGTGAAATAGCTATTCAGAAAATAGCCTCAGCCGACAATGTCGCTGATCCATTGACCAAGCCATTGGCACAGGCGGTGCTGGAAAAACATCTTGAAAAGATGGGTATTAAATACCACAGCAAATGGCATTGAGTGCAAGTGGGAGATTGTTAGAGTATATGCCCTCGAATGCCATAAAGAGGATAGATTTATAGGGCATAAACATTGTAACTAAACTATGGTTTTTCCATTAATATAAGGCAGTTGATTGTTGTTTTCTTATATGCATTTATAAGGTGTGAATAAACAATGTAAAGTCCTTGATGACAAGGTAAACCTTCTACCTCCTATGGGATAGGAGGAAAGGCACTAGAATGGTTTGACCCTTAACAGTTAAAAGGGATTGCAAGTTTAAGAAATATTGATTGGGCATCAATAGTGAATAAAGACTTGTATGATGTAAGTTTCAACAGAGAAAGTGTCAGTCGTACACTATGGAAATGGTAGTGGGAACTTATATCATAGACGTGTCAGTTGGACTGATATGTTCGAACACGGCTCGCATCAGTTCATCACATGGGTATTCACTCATTGACAGTCAATGATGAAACTGATAAGTAGTGATAGGTACTTGTGAACCTCTGACCTGAGAAATCGAGTTGAAGATGTACTTGTGACATCAAGTCTGTCATTAGAGTAGTTAGATTCAAATCACCTGTTGGTGGAATCGACCTCGAAGTGCGACTTGATGGGCAAGTAGCATTGTTAACTGATTTGCAATATGGAATTTATTCTCTCATAAGTGAGTGAGTAAAATATCCTATGCGATCATGAATAAGTGAGGATGAAAGTCTTTGGCCAAAGCATTTAAATACCTCGACTTATTATGAGCTTAGGCATATGGTCAAGTTATATGAGTTTGACTTTAAACCATGACTCTTACTTGACTGGGATAAGAATAAAAAGTTTATACACGTACGATATTCACGGCGTAAAGGTTTGGAATGATCCTATTCATTCGTTCTCAATTGGGTTACGGTGTGAGCCACGAGACTGGCTAGGTGTCACTCACACCCCTTTGGATTCCTCTCAATCGCCTTTTGAGACGAACCTAAAGTGTCGCGCTTAAAGGAAGTGCAAAAGGAAAAAACATGGGAAAAAGACTTGAGAGAAATTCACAGCATTGGATACCGTAATTAATTAATTAATTATTGGATAATTTAATTAATTAATTAAATTAATGAGTTAATTAATTTCTTGGAGAAATGAATTATAAATTAATTAGGAATTGAATTAATTGGATTATCAATTTATTTATGGGAAATAAATTATCAAATTAATTAATTAGCAAGCAAGACGAAAGCCCGAAGGCTTCTGAGCCCACTAAGGGGCGGCCAAAAGACGCCCAAATAGGGCTCTTGCATGCTAGTGTTATTGTTTCATAATGATAAAATATATCACAAGGTGAAAAATAACAAGACAACTTACATAACTTTCTCTCAAGAAAAAGTCTCCCACCTCTCTCTCTCTCTCTAGCCGTCTTTGACAAGGAAGAAAGGGGAGTTTTTCGTTTTTGATTCCGGCGTGACGAATTAGAGACGTTGGCAAATTCGACGTTAGAGAAAAAGATCACGTTTCAGAAATCAACATACGCGAGAACGGTAATTTTTCTATAAACAATAAACACGAGAATTAGAGATGATTCATCCCTATTCTGAGGGGGCTATAGAACTTGCCAGCTTGGCCAACTGGTCAGCAGCTTCATTTTCAGCCCTCGGGACCTGCATAAGGTCAAACTCTTCAAAATGATCCCTCATCTTTTGAACGAGGACGAGTTATCGAGTTATCTTCATCCCCTTAGCCTCGTATATCATATTGGTTGACTACCAACTGTGAATCACTGTAGACTATCAATTTCTTTGCTCCAGCTACGAGGTCTAGTTTGGCCCCTGCCAATAGCGCTTCATACTCGATTTCATTATTTGAGGCATCAAATTCGAGGCTTATGGCATATTCAAATTTATCTCCTTGAGGACTTTTGACTATAACTCCAGCTCCAATGCCTGCATTGGTGGAAAAACCATCTACAAATAGTGTCCATGCTGGCAGGGAGCAACTGACCTCGTCCTCCATCATCTCAGCCACAAAGTCGGCTAACACTTGTGCTTTGATGGTCGTTCTTCTCTGAGATTCAATGTCGTGCTCACTAAGTTCCACTACCCATTTAACCATCCATCCTGATATGTCGGGGCTTGATAGTATCCTTTTCAAGGGGTGGTTAGTGAGACTGAAAACAGGACCTCAGCTTTCTCACTGCCACTACTAAGGAGAAGGCCAACTTGTCGATGGGAGGGTATCTTAGCTCGGCCACCCAGAGTAGGCGACTAATATAATAGATGGGTTTATGATCCCCATGGTCATCTCAAACTAACACAGCGCTGATCGCTTCATGGGTCACCGCTAGGTATAGGAAAAGTGTTTCTCCGTCTAGGGGTTTGGTGAGCAGTGGTGAGGAAACTAGGTATTCCTTCAATTTCTCAAACGCCACTTGACAACAAGTGTCCCACTCAAAACTTTGGCATTCCTTCTTGCCTTGAAGAATGGCAGCCCCTTATCGGCTGACCGCGAGATAAATCTATTGAGGGTTGCTGCTCGCCCCATCAATTCTTGCACCTCCTTCTTGGACCTAGGGGGAGTTAAGTCTAGTATGGCTCTGATTTTCTCGGAGTTTGCTTCTATCCCCCGCTCACTCACTATAAAGCGCAAAGACTTTCCACCACGTACCCCAAAAGTACACTTGGCGGGGTTGAGTTTTAATACGTTTCCCCGTTTGCTCTTGACCAACATGTCATTTAATACGTTTCCATGTTCTTCCCCAGTTGTGCTTCGAACATTTTACTGACTAATCTCTAATAAGTGGCGCCCGCATTTTTTAGCCCAAAAGGCATCACATTGTAGCAAAAATTTCCTTGGTCGGTGATGAAGCTAGTTTTCTCCTGGTCCTCAGGCGCTAGGGGAATTTGGTTATACCCCTGCCTCGTGTCCAGGAAGGTTAATAGTTCGCATTCGGCGGTAGAATCAATCAAGTCATCGATCCGGGGGAGAGGATAGGAGTCCTTAGGGTATGCTTTATTCAGATCTGTGAAGTCTACGCATATCCTCCATTTTCCATTTGGTTATGCCACCAACACCACGTTGGCCAACCACTCTGGGTAGTGCACGAACCTTATGTAACCAGGGGCCAGCAAATTCTCTACTTCATCCTTAACAGCCAAACTTCTTTCTCTTCCCATAGTCCACTTGCGATGTTTCACAGGGTGGGCATCCGGGCAGGTGTTCAGACGATGGGTCATGACCTCGGGGTCAATCCACTCTATGTCTCCCATGATCCAAGAGAACATGTCCATTTTATCTCGAAGAAAATGTACTAAGTCACCTTTAAGAGCAGACCCCAATGTGGCGCAGACCATGGTGGCTTTCTTGGGATTACTCGGTACTAACTCTACCGTCTTCAGGCTTTCGACTGCCTCTCCCTGGGTGTCACTGTCGTCCTTCAAGGTCTTACTTGACTTCCCTTCCACTTAGGCCACCATGCCAATTTCTATTAACTCTCGCCCGGTGTCAGGCCCCAAGTCACTCCACTTTCTTTTGAGCCTAGCGAGGGTGTTGTTATAATATTCTCTAGCCAGTCGTTTATCTCCTACGACTTCTCCTGTTCCACTATGAGTTAGGAACTTGACTTTCAGGTGGAAGGTAGAGATAACAACTCGAAAAAGGTTTAAGCTCGGCCTCCCCAGTATAACATTATACTCGAAGGGGGCTTTAAGCACTAGAAATTTCACCTCCCTGGTCGCACGCTTATGGAGTGTACCCATGGATAACTGCAGGGTCACCTCTCCCTATGCATCTATCGATTCGCCTGTGAAGCCAACGAGCAAGGTTTTCACCTATTGGACTTTAACTCCATCAATTGCCAACTGGGTGAAGGTGTTGAAGAAGATAATATCTGCGGAACTCCCACTGTCAATGAGAATTCTGCATACCCAGGAGTTTGCGATGGTGGCTGAGATCATTAAAGCATCGTCTTGGGAGGGGATTTGGTTTTCCAAATATTGAGCTCCGTACGTGATGCTTTGTCTCTGGCTCTATGTGAATGCTTTGCTTGACTGAGTCGGCGGCTACCGCACGTGACACTTTCCGAGTGATCTCGCACACCTTTTTGGCAGGGGGTGAAATCACTGCTAGTGTCCTCTAAGGTGCCTGTTGCTCATTATTGGGGGTCAGTACATCCGGATCCTCAATATCTTGAATGCCATGTAGCTTTCCTGGAAGCCTGGGATTTAGAGCTACCTCTAGCATACTGCTACTAATCATCTCACCACTACTGTTACGTGCTTGATCTCATAACTATTTCAATTGAGAGTGTAATTTGGGGAAGAAATTTCCATATTAAGAAAATGAACCTTATAGTGGAATGTCTTGAAAGAGACAATAAGAATGATAAACTTGTAGAGCGGTGTATAATACGAGTTAGATTTTCTTTCATCAGATTAATTATTCGAAGTACTGTCAAACGCGATAACGAGAACCTTTCCTGAATATACAAAAGTTCAAATGCCGAGCTCTTGTTTAAGCGATCAAAGCCTTTCACTCAGACCAGCATTGTTGATAAATAAGTACGTACACGTTGAATAGTACTCAAACTTAAACCTCATAAGTAATTGGAGTCTCAACTTTAAGTACTTACAAACTTCATCATCGTCATACAAGTAATGTAATAGCAGAATATTTGTTATTTGTCGGTTTGAATTCTCCATTGCAAAATAATATATCATATATATTATATTGCAGTTTATATATATGTCACGTTTTCTTAAATATAAAGTTGAACGTAGATTATGAATATATCATATCTACATAATTGAGGAGGTGATGAGATAGTAATGGAACCTTAACATATAGGAAGGAAAGGAGGATTATGAGGCAGTGATGGGGTTTATTATCCCTTGTGCAGAGTTGGTGGGTTTGCACTACTTCACACGATTCAGCTACTTTGTTGTCTCTATTAAAAGCTGTTGCAGTTGCAGGACATCATTTTGTCTTTGTACTAATTCACACCAATTTAAGACAAATCTTACAATTTTTGGAAGGATTTAAACTTTTTTTTTTCCATTTCAAATAGTCATATATATATATATATATATATTTATTTATGTATTTTTTGCTAAAACTTCCTCGACATGTAAATAATTGCTGGATCAGATATTATAATTAAGTTATTACATTTATATAAAATAACGAGTTTTATGTTCTAAAAAAATTCAAACTCAAAACATTTAAGTGGAAAAAATAAAAAATCTAAATTCCACCCTGCTGGCGGTACTAAGGGTTTAATATGTTTATAGAAATTAAAATTAATTTTGGTTCATATTTATATGACTTCCATGCATATAGGCATCACTAGCACCACTGTAATGGGTTGTACTTGGCCAATCTCTCGGCAGTAATGATACTAGTCTAGTTATAAGCTTATACTAATTAATAATAAGTAATAATTAATAATTATTATTAATTGAAGTTTGCCTTATAAAAAAACTTACCTTATACTATACAAATCTTAATTAATTAAATCAAGAATGTGAGCAATCAAGCAATTATCGAAAATAAAGAAAAAAGAGGAATGAAGCACTATATGAAATGTTTTATATACGTTTGGTGTTAAATGTTTTATAGGTTACACCACATCAGCGTATTGTATATGTGATATAATAACACAGATCAACTTTGAGAAACTTGTATTTCATATTTTACTGATTTTAATTTCACCAATCGAATGAATCTCGAGGAGCAAAATGTGTTTTAAATTAATTGGTTTGTTATATTTAACGTATATTAAGTTGAAACGAACTTTTAATTGATTTGATTTAGAATTCATCAATATCAATTAGTTTGGTTTATTTTTCACTGCACATTAATTATTTCTATTTATAGAGAATAAATTATGGCAAATATTATTGGCTACTTACTAGTGAAATAGCAGCTTTATTACGGTAGAATTATATAGATTTTGATTCATAGTTGTAGGCTAAATTTAATTTAAAACATGTAATTAACCGAGAAATGATTTGTCAATTTTCGTGATTGATTCTAGAACACAAAAATTGTTGTATAGTTGTGTTTATGAAAAGTGTGTTGGACACGACTTTTGCATAAGAAATTCGAACACTGTAAGTATCTGGGATACGAAATATTATTGGATAATATTAATCTACGTTCCGAGTAGATGAGTTTAGCATTTCGAATTTCTCTAATCGGATTAAAAGCGATTGAGAAATTAAGTGTTACAGTTGGGTGTTTGAAGTGGGTTATCCCACATAGGATATGGATCAAAGTTTGAAATGGTATATAAACTATTGTCTTAAGACAAACGGGTGGCCCTTTGGGTTATAAGATTTTTTTGGGGTTTGTGAGGAGGAAGGACCTAGACATGGTCTGGTTCACCACATGCGCGCGCTGCCGCCGTCGTCTGCCCTCTCGGACCGGACTCGGGTCCGGGGGCCGTGGGCCATGGGCCTTGGCTTGAGCTTGGGCTTGGGCTTGGGCCAAGGTAATTAATATTTTGGACAAAATTAATTCCACAAAGAACCTCTTAATCCATCAACCAAATTGGGCTTAAATTAAATTGGCCCTGGATAAAAATGCTGGCCACTTTTTTATTCAAATATGAATAAACCTTCTAGAAGACCCAACGTTCGAACGTTGCATCCTTAACGTTCGAATGTTGGATTCTGACCTTTGGATTGTTGTTACAGGCCAACGTTCGAACGTTAAGGGTACAACGTTCGAACATTGGCAGCAGAAACAGTCTGCTGTTACAAGGTCTGAATTGAAGGTAATTCAATGCCTGTATTTAATTTTGGCTGATTTTGGAGGCTATATATAGCCCCCTCCAGCTGAATGGAAAAATACACCAAGCGTTCTAAGCTTATCTTTTCTCTCATTCTCTAAATTCTCTCAAGAGTTCAAAGTAGTGAAAGTTCGTTAGGTTCTGAATTTGAAGTGGTTTTGAATTCAGAACTTATATCGTTGTATCTTGGGACACTTGTTGCAATAACCCGTATCACCTAGGCATGACAATTTAGTGTTAAGGATAGAGAGTTCTCTCTCGCCTCGATATAATCATCCTTCGTTGTTAGCATTTTGATACATTAGTGAAGTTTTGTCCACCAAACTTAACACTAAATTGTTTGTTGTTGTTCAAAAGCTATCACTTGTTCAAATGGCTAATGTGGGAGATATTGATGGTGCTACTCTTGACTTCGATCTTAGACCGGGTGCTAATATTTGACTCGGTATTAGCTCCGGCTACGGTGGAGGTTCTGGTTTTGGTTCCAGGTTCAGGGCGCTGGGTTCTGGCTCTGATTTTGGCGTTGCCTCTGGTGGGGGTGTCGGGCTAGGTTCCGGTTCAGGGCTGGGCCCTAGTTCCGGTTCTGGCTCTACTTCAGTCCCTCCATTTGGTCCAATGGCTAACCCGATTATACCGGCTCAGGCTGAAAGGCCGTCGAAGTTCAGCGGGGCTGATTTCAAAAGGTGGCAGCAAAAGATGCTGTTCTACCTCACGACTCTGAACCAGGCGAGGTTCTTAAGGGGGGATGTTCTCTATGTCCCTGAGGACTCAACCGACAACCAACTGAGGGTGGCATCTGATACCTGGCATAACAGTGATTTCCTTTGCAGGAATTACATACTTAGTAGGTTAGATGATTCGCTCTACAGTGTCTATCTGTCGGTTAAGACCGCTAAAGGCCTCTGGGAGGCGCTGGATAAAAAGTATAGAACTGTGGACGCCGGACTGAAGAAGTTCGTGGTCGCAAAGTTTTTAGACTTCAAGATGGTGGACACTAAGTCCGTGATAAGCCAAGTCCAAGAGCTTCAAATAATTATTCATGAAGTTTATGCTAAAGACATGACTTTGAGTGAAACTTTCCAAGTAGCTTCTATCACTGAGAAGTTAGCACCGTCTTGGGGAGATTTCAAGAATTACTTGAAGCATAAGAGATAGGAGATAAGTGTAGAAGACTTAGTCGTCTGACTCAGAATTGAGGAAGACAACCGGGTTTCTAACAAGAGGCCTCCTGTGCAGGCAATGACTAACATCGCAGCGGTTCCGAAAAACAAAGTTCCAGGAGAAGTCCAAAGGGAACTCCCAGAAAAAGAAAGGTAAGTTAAAATAGATAGATGACTGTTACAACTGTGGCCAACCTGGACATTGGTTAGAGACTGCAAAGAGCCCAGGAAAAATAAGTCTCAAGGGCAAGGTTCTAGTAAAAATCAGAACAAAGGCAAGAACTGAGTGCAGAACCAGGTGCACTTGGTTGAAGATGATGTCCAGGGCATCAATAAGATGATTGATGATCTGTCCGACCACCAGGTGCCGATAGATTTGACTGATCTTGATCTCACTGACATCATGTTCGAAGCCAATTTTGCGGTCAACCCGAGGGAGTGGTTCATAGATACTGAGACTACTCGCCACATCTATTCTGACAGAGATGATTTCTTATCCTATTCCCTAACTGATGGATGGAGATTGTTTATGGGAAATTCGGCCACGTCTCCAGTGGTTGGAATGGGAAAAGTTGTGTTGAAGATGACTTCAAGCAAAGAGCTGACATTGACTGAAGTTCTGCATGTTTCGGAGATTCAAAAGAATTTGGTACCCGATTCAGCTTTGGTCAAGAATGGGTTCGAGATAGTCTTCGAGGCTGATAGATTTCCTTTAACAAAGAGAGGATTTTACGTAAGAAAAGGTTACCATCAGCAAGGCATTTTCAAGATGAATGTAATCTGCTCTGTTGTAATTGAAAATGAAAGCAATAAAATTATTGAGAATTCTATTTATTTGCTTGAGTATTCTAATTTGTGGCATGTTAGACTAGGACATGTAAATTATAATACTATTCTAAGATTGGTCAACTGGAACTTATTACCAACTTTTAAAGTTGAAAATGAACATAAATGTGAAATTTGTGTTGAGGCAAAATTAGTCAAACAACCGTTTCCTTCAGTGGAAAGAAACACCACACCTCTAGAACTTATTCACAGTGACATCTGTGATTTGAAGTTTGTGCAAACTAGAGGTGGCATTACATTCATAGATGATTGCACAAAGTATTGTTATGTGTATTTACTAAGAAGTAAAGACGAAGCGCTTGGAGCGTTTACACATTACAAAATGGAAGTTGAAAATCAACTTGGAAAAAGGATAAAAGCTACGAAGTGATAGAGGTGGAGAATACAGAGCACCTTTTGATGAATTATGTACCAACTCTAGAATTATTCATCAAACGACGGCACCATACTCACCTCAATCAAATGGCGTTGCTGAACGCAAGAATTGCACTCTAAAGAAATAATGAATGCGATGTTGTTAAATTCTGGATTACCGCAGAATTTGTGGGGGGAGGCGATCCTCTCTGCCAATTATATCCTTAACAAAATTCCCCACAAAAGTAGAAGTGAGACTCTGTACGAACTTTGGAAAGGTCAAAAGCCTTCTTACAAGTACCTCAAACTGTGGGGGTGTTTGGCTAAGGTAGAAATACCCAAACCCAAATAAGTTAAGATAGGGCCTAAAACTATTGATTGCATATTCATAGATTATGCACTTAATAGTAGCGCCTATCAATTTCTGGTATATAAATCAAAAATATCTGAGATTCATGAAGGTACTATCATGGAATCTAGAAATGCTTCATTTTTCGAGGATGTCTTTCCAAGTAAGGAAATAAATGAGCAAGTTCCTCTTAAAAGAACATTTGATGAGCCTACGAGTAGTTCTAATTCCAGGGATGAAGAACCACATCGTAGCAAAAGTGCAAGAGTTCCAAAATCATTTGGTCCTGATTTTTTATCATATATATTAGAAGGGGAGCCAAGAACGATTAAGGAAACTATCCGGTCTAGATGCTCAACTCTAGAAAGAGGTTATCAATAGTGAAATCGAGTCTACTTTGCACAACCATACCTGGGAGTTGGTTGATCTTCCAAAGGGAAGTAAACCTTTAGACTGTAAATGGATTCTGAAAAGAAAGTATAAGACTGATGGAACTATTGATAAGTATAAGACCCGTTTAGTTGTCAAAGGATACCGACAAACGGAAGGTCTTGATTTCTTCGATACTTATTCTCTGGTAACGAGAATAACATCCATAAGATTATTCATCGCTATTGTCGCATTGCATAACCTTGAGATACATCAAATGGATGTTAAGACTGTGTTTCTGAACGTAGAATTAGATGAAAAAATATACATGGAACAACCCGAAGGGTATGTTGCTCCGGGAAATGAGAAGAAAGTATGTAAACTTATAAAGTCGATATACGGACTTAAACAATCGCCAAAGCAGTGGCATGAAAAATTGGATAGCACGATGTTATAAAATGGTTTCAAGATCAACGAGTGTGATAGATGCGTGTATGTAAGACAAACACATAACGCATACGTCATAGTGTGTCTATATGTAGATGACCTGTTGATAATGGGTAGTAATCATGAAATTATCATGAATACTAAAGGAATGTTAAAGAAGAACTTTGACATGCAGGATATAGGACTTGCTGACTTCATCTTAGGGATTAAAACCCTGAGGACTTCTGAAGGACTAGTCTTATCGCAATCTCATTGCGTTGAGACGGTTTTGGAAATGTTCCTTCCGAGTGGTAGTGCACTAGTCAAGAAGCCAGTGGATTTGAGCGTTCATCTACGCAAGAACCATGGCGAACCCGTATCGCAGTTAGAATATGCTAGGGTCATTGGGAGTCCGATGTATATCATCAACTGTACTCGCCCTGATCTAGCTTATTCTATGAGCAAGTTGAGTAAGTTTACAAGTAATCCTAGTGTAGAGCATTGGAATGCTTTAACTAGAGTTCTTAAGTATTTAAAGTATACTAAAGAATATGGATTACACTACTCAAGATATCCAGCTGTATAGAGGGATACAACGATGCTAATTGGATAATAGACACGAATGACTCTAAGTCCACAAGTGGGTATGTATTTACCGTTGGCGGGGGAGCAGTGTCGTGGAAATCTTCTAAGCAAACTTGCATAGCCCGTTCCACGATGGAATTAGAATTCATAGCTTTAGATAAAGCTGGTGAAGAAGCTGAGTAGCTAAGAAATTTCTTAGAAGATGTTCCTTGTTGGGAAAAACTTGTGCCTCCGATTTTGATTCATTGCGACTGTATGTCGGCAATTGGGAGGGCTCAGATAAGTATGTATAATGGTTAGTTTAGACATATTCGTCGTAGGTATAATACCATTAAGCAGTTGATTTCTAACTGGATTATTTCCATTGATTATGTGAAATTAAAGGGGAATATTGCAGATCCTTTGACGAAAGGATTGCCTAGAGATCAAATATACTGCCTATCAAGAAGAATGAGATTAAAGTCTACAATTTAAGAATGGACACAGCAGAAACCCAACAAGGTTGACTGAAGATCCCAAAATCATGGTTCAATGAGACAACTAAGTTGTGAAAATTCAGTATGGCACTTAGGAGTTTAAACTCCAAACCCATTGCCTAGTATAAAGAAGTGCATTTACAAGTGTAGCAAAGGCTAAGTCGGAACTTTTAATGATTCCTATACTGTCATGAAAATAAAGTGGAGTATGATAGGATACTCTTTAATAGGAGATCACCTATGTAAGTGTGAGGTGTAGGCCACCTCAACATTGAGTAAAATGTAAACACTTATGAATCCAAGAAGGGGTGACACCGCCAAAATGGACCTAACAATGAGAACTGAAGCTATTGAGAGTTTATCATGTGAACATTATTGTTTGGTTTTACACGAATAGCTAACCAATTCAAGACATCATGTTCATTGGGGAGCCTAGTAAATTCGATGATATCTCACTAAGACAGGTTCAAAACCAAAAGCTACCTCTTCTGATGTGATAAATTTTTGTCTGAACTCTTGAGATCATGCATTGCATTAATTTCATTCGTGTGGGGGATTGTTGTATATTTGTGTTTATGAAAAGTGTGTTGGACACGACTTTTGCATAAGAAATTCGAACACCGTAAGTATCCAGGATATAAAATATTATTGGATAATATTAATTTACGTTCCGAGTAGATGAGTTTAGCATTTCAAATTTCTCTAATCGGATTGAAAACGAATAAGAAATTAAGTGCTAAATTTGGGTGTTTGAAGTGGGTTATCCCACATAGGATATGGATCAAAGTTTGGAATGGTTTATAAACCATTGCCTTAAGACAAATGGTTGGCCCATTGGATCATAAGATTTTGTGGGCTTTGTGAAGGGGAAGGACCTAGCCATGGTGCGGTTCACCACACACAAGCGCGCGCTGCCGCCGCCCTTCCACCAGGACCGGACCGGACTCCAGCTCAGGACCGGGTCTGGGTCGTGGGCTTGCAAGATAATTTATTTTTTGGACAAAATTAATTCCACAAAGAACCTCTCGATCCATCAATCAAAATTGAGCTTAAATTAAATTGGGCCTGAATAAAATTGTTGATCACTTTTTTATTCAAATCTGAATAAACCTTCTAGAAGACCCAACATTTGAACGTTGCATCCTTAACGTTCAAACATTGGATTCTGACAGTTGGACTGCTGTTACAGGCCAACGTTCGAACGTTAAGGATGCAGCGTTCGAACGTTGGCAGCAGAAATAATCTGCTGTTACAAGGTCTGAATTGAAGGTAATTCAATGCCCGTATTTAATTTTGGCTGATTTTGGAGGCTATATATAGCCCTCTCCAGCTGAATGGAAAAACACACCAAGTATTGTAAGCTTATCTTTTCTCTCATTCTCTAAATTCTCTCAAGAGTTCAAAGTAGCGAAAGTTCGTTAGGTTCTGAATTTGAAGTGGTTTTTAATTCAGAACGTGTATCGTTGTGTCTTGGGACACTCGTTGCATTAACCCGTACCACCTAGGTGGGGCAATCTAGTGTTAAGAATAGAGAGTTTTCTCTCGCCTCGATATAATCATCCTTAGTTGTTAGCATTTTGATACATTAGTGAAATTTTATCCAACAGAAATAAAGATACAACGGCATAAATATGATATTTTACAAGATATGTGATACAATAATTATTGAAAATATAAAAAACGAGACAATGGTTTAATATAAATTTAAGATACAAAAACATATATACTCGATAAATGCGTATATATAAGTATGCAATTGGTAATAAATATCGGTGCAAGCTATAAACAATTAAAATGCATGCATATAAATGATGGTGTTCAATGTCTGTTAAAGTGATTTGTGATTGCTAAGTTGCCAAAAATAATAATATAATTTTGAAAAACTAATGTTCAAGAAGAATTTTTTTTTTAGTAAAGATAACACTATTCCTATTAAATTTCAAATTTCCTTATATGTTTCTCTTATTTTTTATAACCCCTAAATTTTGTGAAAATTTTTAAAAGACCCATTCGCGTTCAAAACCTATCGGACACTCCATATGTTGTGTACATGTTGTATCGGGCATTTTTTTTTTATTACTGGCGAGTACTTCATTTGGTTTTGTATCTTTATTCGACATTGTACAATGTGGTTTTTTAGGGAGTTGGCACATTATAAATTTTAAAAATTTCTACCTAAAACCTTCGGTAGAAATTAATTTTGAAAGTATATAAACCTTAACTCCCTACCCTACCCTACCAACAATAAGGTTCAAATTTCACAAACCTATATATGTATATAATTTTTTCTTTTGAAACATATAATATTATATGTATATAATATGTATATAAGTGTACTAAACAATAGCTCAAACTTTGGGCAAAGGATCAAGCTGATTTAGATTATTTTCAATTTTTATAGATAACTTTTAGGATGCTGCAATTATGCAGCCTTCTATTCATCTAAATACTTTCCAAAAGCCAAAGTGAACAATGAAGTCAAAATTGCTGAACTTTTGGCATATAGCTTGTTTGCAGTTAACTTCTCGTCTACTTATTCTGCACAAAAAAATTCATGGAGCTTCTACAGCCATTGATCAGTGGAGTCTATACTTTACTTAGGCTCTATTTAAATCTCACAAAATGAAGGGTTGTGAATGTCTATTAAGAATTATCGATAAAATTTACTTAGGCCTTAAGTCTTAATTATTAATTAAGGAGCAATTTTTAGGAGCTTTCGCAACTTCAAATTTTGACATAATTAGAATTATTTGTGTATCGCGTACCTTATTTAAGTCTCACAATAAAAATGATTTTACTTATATCGAAATCGGTCCAAAAAACTTATATATCATTAAGGTAAAATTAAAGGAATTGCATGCAAGGGCAAAGGAAAATGAGGATTCCAATTGGATGAGATCATGATATTGAAGGATGGGACCTTTTCTCAAAATCCAAAAATGACATAATAATAATAATAAAAATAATGAAACATCCACAATTAAGAATTTCTAGAAATATAACTTGATCTAAACTCCTACAAGAAAATATCCTGCATGTTAATATGTTAATATAATCCAAATATTTTCTATAACATGAACTAAAACAAACTTGATACACTTTTATCTACAAATTACAAAAATTTAAATTTAAATTATTCATATTTATAAAAAAATCTTTGAATTATATCAATACTTAGGCAATAAGATTTTTAGGGCAAAAGAAATTCACGATTAATCTATGGAATTTTCTTTTAGTAGGTTAGAGTTATATTGATATAAATTTTTAGTTGTGGAAGCTTCATTTTTTTAAAAATAAATTATGAGGATGATATTTTGATATTTTTTCATTCTCCAAACATTATTTAGTAAAACTGAACATTTTTAATTCAAAAGTGGAGAGCATTTTTATCTATAATGCACGGATACTTCTAAAAATGACATGATGCGGTATCAGATACTTGGGGGATATGATACCCGTGGGATACTCCTCGGATACGTATCGGATACACCACGTGGCGTATCCAAAAATAAAATAAATTACGGATACCGTATCCGGAACGTATCTGAAATGTGTCCAAGCCAGAAATTTGACGAAAATAATGTTGCTCCCAATAAAACTGTTCGTAGTTTTGTGGTATATGGTAAAGGTGACAGTGCAAAGGTTAGTCACCCTATGGTAGATTAGTTAATGACAATTTGATATTAATATGGAAAAACAGATGGATATGAAAGTAGGAATATGACATGAGAAATAACATTGGTAATTTTGAGAGACAGTGGATGAAGAAGAAAAATCACAAGAAAAAAAAAAAAAGATGGAGCGGCGTGCTAAGGATTCAAATAGTTATATTTAGAACTAGATATTTTTTTTTATCAATAGAACTAGATTTTCTTACAGTATATATATATATATATATATATATATGATACATACTATTTGATATGTTTTTTTTTAAAATTATTAGAGGGTGTAGTTGGAGAGATTTATTTTTTTATTTATTTGAAGTGTTTTATGATTGCATGGAGATTTAATAAGACAATAACATATATAGATATACAATAACATATATATATATATATATGTGTCTATATATTAGTAGCCGTATCCTCTCCGTGTCATATCCTAAAATTTAAAAAACAATGTATCACCGTATTCGTACCCGTGCAACCTAAGTTTTTATCTTTAACTAGTAAATATAATTAAAAAAATTGAGAGAAGGGAGGTACATGTCAATATACGAAAGGCGAAAGGAGTTAATGCCAAATATCCATAGTTTAGGAGAGGTCGATGCAACTATCCTCTGCCTAAATTAATGAGTTTGGTTGAGATATCAAAAGGGTATCAAAAACAAATTTTAGAGAATTTTTCACAAAACCATAACAAATTCAACCAAATATGAATCTTACAGAAAAGACATGTCATATCAATAAATCACACAAAAATATAGCACTTCATCAATTATCATTACACTTTTACTAAATAAACATCGTGATCAAACAATGTGTGTGTATATATATATATATATATATATATATACAATTCTCACTAAATAGTCTTATCAAAAAAAAATTCTCACTAAATATATTTTTATACCCTCACTTCTATAGCAACTCAAATGCGTCGAAACATTGTAGTTTGATCTTGAAATTGTTCCATTTTTAAGTTCATATAGGTGCAAATTTAAACGGTATGGCAAAAAGATAAAATCGTGCCACTAGTAAACAAGAACCGAGGGAGTAAAGTAAACGAAAGTCACTTTTGGACCCTCAACTTTCCACTTAAGATCATTTTAATCCCTCTAGTTTCAATTGCATCGTTTGAGTTCCTCAACTTGAGATTAATTCAGTGTGATCTCTCCTCTCAATTTTGGTCAAAAAATTGGTCACATGCGCAACTTTTTAAGGGCAAAATTGATTTTGTAATTAAACAACAAACACAAAAACAAAAATTGATCAGAACTCAAAAGTTGAATTTACATATTCGCCCTTAAAGTTGGTGACATGTGTGGCACGTGACCAACTTTCTGGCCAAAATTGACCGGAAATTGGGATGAGAGACCACATTGAAAGTAGTTTTTAAGTTGAGGGAACAATCAACGTGATTGCAAGTAGAGAGACTACAGTGATTCTAAAAGTTGAGGGACAAAACATGACATTATCCCAACAAAAATTTAGCCCAAAAAAAAAGAAAAAATAATAGAAAACAAATCGAAAGCAAGTAAATGCTTAAAAAGCTACCATCTTCAGTTGCCTAGAACACTACCTACATAAGAGGAAAGATCAATTTCCTGCAGATACCTTTGATGAGCCAAAGTTACATGAATGAGACATCTTCCTAATTATATAATACTAGTAATAATTTCCCCTAAGAATTACAGAAATGAATTAAGATTAAGTTATTGCAATTAATGAAGTAATCAACAATCCGATTTTAATATAAAGATTTTGTTTGAATTCTTGACTCAGTGTCACATGATTATGGAAAAAATTATGGTTGAACAACATTTCAATTCAAGATTTACCAAAACGGGGAGAATATCATCCAACACACAATAGAATTTGGATACAGTATCCAGATTTTTTATTTATTTTTTATCTTAAGACATTTTAAAAATATTCCAGACATGGTATCTGGTAATATCCGTATTGAATATGAGTACCATAATACATAAAATTTTCAGGAGTATCCGTGCATCATAGATTCAATTTATTACATTGTGTCAATGAGGACTAAATTTTTTTGGCGGTATCAATAGGTTAGAAAGATAATGACCTGCATAATTAGGCGCTTATTAGCTAGGTTACTTGTCAACTTTTGTCATTAATCTATTTCATCTTTTGCTTCACAATTAAAAATTTTAAGTTGAAGCACAAATATGCAATAGCCACCTCCAAGTAGGCTTGTTCATGGTGCAGTTTCGGTTCGTGAGATTTTTGGTAGAGAAATCTCAAATTGTTAATTTGAACAATAAAGTCAAGGGTGTGATTTAGGAGGTTTGGTGTGGTTTGCGATTTTTAACTAACTAAAAATATAGTCAAATAAAACTAAAAATACATATTTAAGAACATTGGCAAAAATGTAGTAATTTTTATAACATTGTTTAACTAAACATGACAATATATTTCATATAGATAAAACTTAGCACAAACGCACTAATCAAAAACATCATAAAAAATTAAAAAGATTGGACAAAGTCATCCTATCAATATGAAGAAAAAAAAAGAACTAAAATAATATATATATATATATATATATATGTATATATATACATGTATATATATAATAATGGCAGTTTGGTTTGGTGCGGTCTGATCCAAAACCACCACCAAGCCAATTCGGCGGTGTGGTTTCCTTTAGAAATCTAAACTGCAATTTGTATAGGAATTTGACAAAAACGATTTGGTGCTGTTTAACTTGGGTAGTATTAAAAAAATGTTACGCAGCCCTACCCCACTCTCAAATAATAATAATAATAATATTATTATTATTATTATTAATAACTATAGTTATAATTGTAATAATCATAAATTCGCACTTCAACCAAAACAAAATGAAAAACCAAAGCCAAAACAAAATCACAAACCCCAAAAGATGTGAATAAAACCAATTAATACCCGGATTTTTTAAATAAATAACATAGTTTTGAATAATTTTTAAAAAAATAATATACAAAATATTAAAAATTCAGAAATAGAACGATACGCCAATTGGAATGGCGTATCGTCTAATAATTTATTTATTTTTGTAATTTCGTTCAAATTTTTTTTTTTTTTTTTGCCGTTGAGTTTGGATACGCCATTGTAAATGGCGTATCCAGACATGTGTGTCAGGTTATGCCATTCTTAATGGCGTAACCTCACCCTTTTTTCTCTTTCTCCCCCTCCCTTCTTTTCTTCTCTCTTCTTCTTCCTCTTCTCTCCGTCTACTGCTTTGCTGCTTCATTCTTCCTCCATCTTCATTCTTCCTCTCTCTCAATTGCATTATATCCGTAGATCACAAGGTAATTTTTTTAATTCTATATTATTATTCAGTTAAATACATTTTTTGAGTTAGTGTAGTATTTCCTTCCTATAGTTTAAATATTCACAATTTTTAATTTTAATTTTGAATCAAGTTATAACATAAATATTAGTTTAAATGTTAATCTTTGAGTTTATGGTTTATATATTTATTGCATTCTAATTTTAGGTGTAAATTATGTTAGGTATAATATCGAAATTAATGTTTAGGGTATGAACTTTAAATTAATTATATAGTTTTTATTATGTACTTAGCTTTGGAATGTAGTTGTTTTTAGGATATGAACTTTGATTTAATTATGTAGTTTTTATTTTGTATTTAGATTTTAAATGTAGTTGGTTTTAGGGTATGTACTTTGATTTAATTATGTAGTTTTTATTTTGTACTTAGATTTTCAATGTAGTTGTTTTTAGGATTTGAACTTTGATATAATATTTTAGGTAAAATGTACAATTTTGTGCTCATAATTTTGAGATGTAATATTGAATTTAGTGTTTATGAATGATATTTTTAGGTTTTTTTACAAGGTTTAATTTTTGTTTTCGCGCTATAAATTAATAATGTATATTTTGCAGAAATGTCTAGGCAGAACTTAGTTGATGTTTGCATATTTTTGGATGGACAAATAATTGAAGATGCGAACTATATGTTGAGTTATAGTGTTCCAGCAACAACGTACATGAGAATATCTCGTTCGATCACATTTGTTGAATTGGTGAATAAGGTATATGAGAGTACAGGAATTAATCCGAATGAATTCTCGTTGAAAGTTTTTTCGAAGTACTCCTTTGAGGATAGAAATTTGCTCAGACAGAGAGCTATGGAGGTAAAAAATGATGGTGATTTAAGTTTTTTCTTGGATCCTTATACTGGTGTTAGTACAATGGATCTTTATATTCAAAAAGAGCCAATACAATCTCAGGGTCGATACACATTGTTGTTAACACAGATGACGTCGTATCAGCCAACCCAATTCTCACCATTTTGTGCTCAACCACTCTTACCAGATTTAAATGTCAGTAGTTATCCGAATGACGATATCTATGCAGGTAATTTTTATTTTTATATTTGCTTTGTATCATCATACTTTTAAATAAATGTTATAATTGTGTTAATTTTTTTTTATGAGAAGTTTTAATTGTATCACTTTTTGATAGTTTTTCTTTATTATGATTACCTTTTTAGGATGTTCTATATCGGGTAATGCTTTTGGAGGTGTTGAAAATGTGCCAAATTTCCCTTTGGCCGCTCATGGCTCAGGGAGTTATGCAATGGATGATGAAGATGAGGGTAATAATGAATCGTATATACATTTGCATAATTTTTGTGTCCTATTTTATTTTATTCTTTATAATTGCATTATATGAATATGTATTATAACAAACCTTAATTTAATTTCAATTTTTTGTGCATGTAGGTCTGTCTACTCACAGTCATCACGAGTTTGGGCATTTTGACGAAGGCAACTATAGTGCTCATTTTTCTCATCATGGAGGGGCGAGCAGTTCGATACCACCTCCAAACGATCAGTTTGAGAATGAGAATGACAATGCTTGTCGAAATTCGCTTGATGGGCTTTCAGACTCGGACTTAGAGGCACATATCAACAACGATCCGAATTATGAGGAAGATGTTCCTCGAACAGAGAATCAACCACGGCTTCATCCTGTGCTCCCATTCTACTCTACATCATATGAAGAATTACAAGGAGACTCATTAAATCGGCCACGTGAAGTTGGGGATATGACTTATGATTATCAGATAGGCAATCTTGGTTTGGGATTAACATTTGAGAACAAAGAAAGTTTGCAAAGAGCGGTGAAAGACTACCACGTAACACATGAGAAACGAGAGTTTACGGTGCAACTCAGTAACCCGACTACTTATGTTGTTGTATGCAAACACAAAAACGAAAGAGAAGGGTGCAAGTTTAGACTTCGAGCTCATTTTAGCCAGAAAACACATTATTGGATGATATCAAAATATAAAGGGCCACATGAGTATATGTTTGAAAATGTGGACAAAAACCACCATAATTTGGACATGAATATGATTGCCAACGAACTTCTGAGACAAGTTCAAATTGGTCCGTCAATTAAGGTTGCACGAATAGTTCAAATGGTAAATGAAAAATGGAAATGCCAGATTTCGTATGGCAAGGCTTGGCACAGCTTGCAACGTGCAAATGAGATTGTATAGGGGACTTGGGAGGATTCCGTTCCACTGTTACCTAAGTTCTTGGGAGCTATACAGAAGTGGAATCCGAGCACGGTTGTTGAATGGAAACACAAAAACATCTATCATAATCCAAAAATGTTTATGTATGTGTTTTGGGCATTGAAGTCGTGTATAGATGGATTCCAACATTGCCGGAGAGTTATTTGCGTTGATGGGACACATCTATATGCACGCTACAAGGGTAAATTATTGATCACAACGTCTCTTGATGGAAATAATCAGATTTTGCCTCTTGCATTTGCAATTGTTGATAATGAGTCGAACGACTCGTGGTTGTGGTTTCTGCAAATGGTGAGCAAACATTTTATTCGAAGGAACGAAGGTGTGTGCCTTATTTCTGATCGTCACCACGGTATACGGCATGCTTCTGAGCTTGTGCCAGCCTTTTGCCCCCCTCATGGAGCTCATCTTAATTAAATAAGTTACCGTTTCCCATAAGGCGTTCGTGCAATGCCTAAGAGATCAATTTGTCCCATTTCCTGAGGCAAACGGACTGGCCTCACAACCAATATTCGTGACCATGCCCACAACTGTTAAAAACAAAAATACATTCATTTATTAAACATTTATTATTTTACATAAAGATATAACAACAAAAAAATAATAAATTATACCTGTAACAATGTTAAAGGGCCAGACACTCCTTTCGAAGTCCTCAGGGAGGCATGATATAATTGACGGTACAAATACGCCAACACACCACTCCCCCAACTATATGAGTAAACCTCGTCAATATTTTCAAAAAAATTTAACCACAAAATCGAAATCCCTTCTCCGGTGCTGTCAGGTAGCATGACGCCAAGCAATGCAAAAGCCTAACATCGTGCTATCTGATCAACCATATGCTCAGGGGACCCATCATCAATTGATGTTGTGTTCAATTTTATGAATGCACATAAACTTTTCATTTTTAAGTGCATACCCGCGGGTTTACAATCACCTCGTGTAATTTGTAAACCTAAAAGCTGATGCACTAACGCCGCATAATCATTAAACCCATTAAAGGGATGATGAATAACTAATGTCTTACCATTAATTGGTACGCCCCATAATATTGCTATATCTTGGAGAGTAACAGTAGCCTCTCCACTTCTGAGGTGAAACGTATTCGTCTCAGGACGCCACCTCTCAATGAGTGCATTCATCAGTCCCATATCCAATCTAAGTTGGCCACACCGCGTTAACAGGTAAAAGCGATAAAACCCCATTTGATGGAGTTTTCGTAAGACTCGATGATGTGGTAGAACAAATCCGTTAGCTTTGAACATTTTAAAATAATGTTCATCTGCTCGTCTAGATCGTACTTTTTCATCGTTCCCAGAAAATACCAACTCAGACCTATGGCTTGCCTGATCCGACAACACACTAGGATCTGCAGGCCCATATATATTACGATCGTACCAATTTGCCATCCTGCATTTATAAAATATAATAAACACAATTAGAATACAATGAATTAGTTAGATTATCATCCACTATTCTAAATAGTAACAAATCCTAACTTCTATTACAAAAATTGAACAATGACGTCAAAATTTTTACTAAAATTCAAAAATAATATTTTAAAATTTGAAATTCAACACATCAAAATTGAAACATATACCCTAATATTACACCTTCTACACTACAATTAACCAAAGAATCCTAAAATTCAAAAAAATAATACCATAAAATTCGAAATTCAACACATCAAAATTGAAACATAAACCCTAAAATTACACCTTCTACACTACAATTAACCAAAGGATCCTAAAATTCAAAAAAATAATACCATAAAATTCGAAATTCAACACATCAAAATTGAAACATAAACCCTAAAATTACACCTTCTATACTACAATTAACCAAAGGATCCCAAAATTCAAAAAAATAATACCATAAAATTCGAAATTCAACACATCAAAATTGAAACATAAACCCTAAAATTACACCTTCTACACTACAATTAACCAAAGAATCCTAAAATTCAAAAAAATAATACCATAAAATTCGAAATTCAACACATCAAAATTGAAACATAAACCCTAAAATTACACCTTCTACACTACAATTAACCAAAGAATCCTAAAATTCAAAAAAATAATACCATAAAATTCGAAATTCAACACATCAAAATTGAAACATAAACCCTAAAATTACACCTTCTACACTACAATTAACCAAAGAATCCTAAACTTCAAAAAAATAATACCATAAATTTCAAAATTCAACACATCAAAATTGAAACATAAACCCTAAAATTACACCTTCTACACTACAATTAACCAAAGAATCCTAAAATTCAAAAAAATAATACCATAAATTTCAAAATTCAACACATCAAAATTGAAACATAAACCCTAAAATTACACCTTCTACACTACAATTAACCAATGACTCCTACAATTGGGGGGGGGGGGGGGGGGGGGGGGGGGGGAAATCACAACAACTAACCAATTAAGCAACAATCACAAATTTTCAATAATAAACTAAAATTCTACTACTAAATTTCAAAAATAACACCATAAAAATTCAATATCGTGCAAATTAACCAATAAAATTCGAAACATACAATAAAATACATCAATGTTGAAACATAAACTCTAAAATTAGTAAATATAGGAAAATAAACCCTAAAATTTCGAAATAAATTAGGAAATACTACTAAATTAAGCAATAATTATAATAGGAATTACAAAAATATAAAATTATAAATTTACCTTAAATTGGAAAGATTAGGAGAGGAGAAGAGGGTAAGATTCGGCGGGAGGAGTTTGAGTTTGCAGTAGGAGAGGAGAAGAGGGGAAGAGAGAAAGAGAGAAGAAGAAAAGAAGGGAGAAAGAGAGGGGAAGAGAGAAGGGAGGGGTCGTCGGTCCTCGGTCCGTTGGGTCTGGTTTAGGGTTTAGGGTTTAGAATGGCGTATCCAGACTCAACGACAAATTAAAAAAAAAAAAATTTGAACGAAATTAAAAAAAAAAATTATTAGACGATACGCCATTCACTCCTAATGGCGTATCGTTCTATTTCTGAATTATTAATATTTTGTATATTATTTTTTAAAAAATTATTAAAAACTATATTATTTATTTAAAAAATCCTTAATACCCAAAACCAAAACCACAATCCTTTAAGTAAAAAATAGAAAAAAAAGTACACCATAATTTATCTTATCCCAGTGGCCCAAGTCAATTAATAGCCCCACTGCCACATTGCTCCACCTCTTTTAAGGCTTCTTCTTCACAATTTCATATCATTCACTCCCCTATTTAATTCTTCTACCCGATCTCTCTTTAATGTGTTAATGCAATCTCACCATTCTTTTTCCACCTGATCTCTTTTAAATAGTAATTCAATCTTCCCATTTCACTTGCTTGAATTTCTAACTTGTAATTCCATCTTATATCCCAAAATGTATATAATCTCTCTCTCTCTCTCTCTCTCTCTCTATATATATATATATATATATACATACACACACATACACACACACACATACACACACATACACACACATTTGACATAAAATAAAGAAATATAAGATAAGAATAAAGAATAAATTAAAGTAAAAGATAAAATTGAAATCTATATATAATAAAATATAACTTTTGAAATCATACAAGTAAACACGCATGTGGATAAGCTAATTGAAGTCAATATTGCCACGTAAGTAATTCAATTTATATTTATTTGATTTGATTTGGATAAACATAGTTATTGATCTTTATCTAAAACAGATATTCACAATAAGATAGTTATCAATTTAATTTAAGTTCAAATAAAAAAACTAAATTTTCTTTATTTATTCAAATAAGGTAGAATTTTCCCATTTGTTGGGGTTATTATAAAAAAGAATAAAAATTACTCAAGAATGAGAAAATTTATGTCAGATCAAGTGCAATGATTCTAGTGTCTATCTCTCTTACATAGGAAAGTGTGTTATGTACGGTCTCAACACACAATTATGTCAAAATGATAGACACAAAGTACACATTTAGACCATTAAACTTGACGTGACGTATAATTAAACGAATGAATAGGACATAATCAAGAAAAACTCAAAAAATGTCCCATAAGGCCATAATGGGTTCCGTACAATATAGTAGTAATAAGGACGAGGAATGAATGAAACTTGGCATGGAAACTCCAACACGTGCAAATCACGTGACACTTCCCAACAGAAACATCAAAATATTTGCTCCCCCCTTCCTTCCTTAACTCCACCGGTGAGACCACCTCATGTTGTAATAAATACCTCTCTCTCTCTCTCTCACTCTAGAAATGGCCTAATCCAATTCTCTCTCTCTCTCTCTTCCCCCAAACCCTCCCTTTCTCTCTCTAAAATCTCCCCAAATGTCCACTCCATTCACAACGCCGCCGCCGCCGTCTTTCGCCGTCATAGACGGCGCCTTTACCACCCCCGCCGCTGTCAACACACAACTTCCGCCGCCGTATATCGACACGTCATCACCTTCTTCCTCAAACTCTATTTCAACCTCTATTATCATAGTGATTATCATCATCGCCTCCGCCGTCATCGTCTCAGCCTCCATCTACCTCCTCCTCCGCTTCCTCTCCAAGCGCTTCCACCGCTCCTTCCGCACCGCCGCGGACGACGTCGTTCTCCGCCGAGACTCCTCCAACCCTAGCTCCGACCACCGCCACGTGGCGTCCAACAGCCTGCTCGATTCGCTGCCGCTCTTCACGTTTCGCTCCGTCACCGGTAACCTTACCGGCGGAGACTGCGCCGTCTGTTTATCCAAATTCGAGCCGCACGATCAGCTCCGTCTGCTGCCGTTATGCTGCCACGCGTTCCACGCTGATTGCATCGACACGTGGATCGTATCCAACCGTACGTGTCCTCTCTGCAGGTCCACCGTGCTCCCCTCCGACTCCGATGTACTCGATAAAATCCTCTCAACGGAAAACCGCGGCATTAATAACAGCACTAACGGAAACGGAAACGGCGGGAGTTTTCGTATCGAGATCGGAAGCATCAGCCGCCGGCACGGCGCCGCAGTGGAGGCGGCGGTGGCGGAGCGAGATCGCCGCTCGTATTCGATAGGCTCCTTCGATTACATTGTGGATGACAATGGCTACGAGGTTTCGGTAGGGTCCACAATCCATCGCAGAGGAGCTTCCGATTGCACTTCGGTCGACAAAGAATCATCGGTCGGAGTTCCGATATCGGAGACGCCGTCGGAGTATCTGGCGGCGGAGGTTTCCGGCGGGAGGAACTGGCTGAGGGAGTACGTGGACAGGCTGGCGTCGGTTTCGATTTCATCTCGTGCGATGTCGTTTCGAAGCTCCGGAAGATTCTTCTCCGGCAGCAGTCGCCGGAGCGAGCCTGTCATCGCCGCCGAGGATCTGGAGGCGAACCGCGTCGGAGAGGAAATCAGTGAGCTGTTCCGGTGGCTTTCTGGAGTTTAGCTTTGTAAATTCTTTCAAACGTCAGGGGTACAAATGGTAATTGACTACATAATTTGGTCTTTCATTTCCCACATAAACACACACCATATTTTGCTGTCCACACTTAGGGAGGGCACTGCTGATTTTGTTTAGGTGGATTTTTAGCAAAATTTGTAGTGTGAATATACTCTCTTTTTCTTTTGCTATAGAAAATTGGAATTTTGGTTAGAAAATCTTTATTGGAATATTTGAATTACATTATTTCCTATTTTCCAAATTGGTGTTGGATTATTTGGATGATTAAATGAAAAGGTCAAGGATTATGGGCTATATTTGGAGTTTTAGATTTGGTTAATTCAATTCTAGAGTCAATGTAAATTTGATTACAGCTCAAGTTAATGTGATTTGAAGGAATTTTTGCTTGATTTGGTCGAATCCAAATATAGCGGTCTAATTCACTTGTTTTGTCGATTACATTTGATTCGATTAGATCGAATTTGAGTTAGAATTCTTTGTGTTTTAATTTTTTTGAATTATAACGATGTGATTGTAGAGGTGGTAATTCGTACATTTGATCTCACACTTAACCGCGTGAGAAGCAGTGTAACCAAATGTGCGCTTCTTTGTGTTGTAGTTGGAAAGTAGCATGTAATTAGCATGTAATTAAGTAATGTAAAAGTGGAAGAAGACTTTGTTTTGTGAACTTTATTGTGAAATTTAGTACTGCGATTAAACATTGTCATATTTGCTTGTTCAGTTTGGCGGTAATCTAGTTGGTGATTTGGCATAATTAAGGTCAAACTTTCCTATGTAAGAGTTACCTTAATTAGTTAACCAAAACTATACAGCAATTTACACTTATCTAATTAAGGGTTCATGTTTTGAATATAATCTCAAGGAGGATTACTTCGATCATAGATTTTATTCATGTAATTTTCTCTAGGATAAAATACACTTTTTATAGGGTATTTCTTAATATACTTTTTTTAGGGTATTTCTTCTATATAAATAACCTTTTCTTTTGGTCAAATCTTTGAAGTTTATTTAGTATGGAGAATATATAAAATAATTCCATGTCAGCGTAATATGAATTCTACGCATACAAAATTAAATGGTATCTTTTCTGTGAAAGTATAAGTTATAAGGAGTAATTTCTAGGAGTCTCGAGACTTTCATAAATATTCATATATGATGAACTCTATTTGAATTTTATCGCACGATTGTGATTTTTTCGAGATTCGAAGAAACGAGAGTTCCTAACCAAAATAGTTTATGAGAGAAGAAAACATAAATCCCCATTGGTAAATGGGAAGTAAGGACAAAAACTGTAGTTATTGTCAAACAATACCTTTCCTAATAATTTATAGCCTCAACATTCCATTCTCAACCATCTTCCACTTACATGTGACATTAATCCTCGTTTTGTTTTTAGGTAATCTAAAATTAAATGTGGTCCAATGTCCAAACCCATAAAATTCTTTATTTTAATTAATTAGATCAAACCCTATAAACGTGGATCTCTTGTCATGCAGTCTGCCCCTTATTACACAAAGTAGTGATACTTTCGTGCGCTTAGTTTTTTTGTACATATAAATTCAGATTTTATATCACAATGCGAGAAATTATGTAAAGAAACCTTTGATATTGTTTAAATATAATAATGGTGAAATTTGATAAATATTTACACTTTTTGAATCGTTAATCACGGCGTTCCATCCCATCTAAACTCTTGGTCTTTTTTTATTCTTTAAAATTAGTCACCACATTGTCTTGATTCTTTCCGCACTACCTTTTTACCTTCTTGATATGATTATTAATATGAGAAATATGACAGAGCGAATTTTAGGAAATTTCGGAACATTATATTCCCAATTCTCTGATTGTGATTGAATGGAGGTTCCTAATCTCTAGAGCTCTAAAGAATACATTAGAATTGGGGTAATTGGCACATCTTGGCACAATGCGCCCTTAAATTTGATTTTTGGCACTTTATACCTATGAATTACATTTAGCTTGACATATTGCACCATGAAGCGAATTTGCACCATCTAACTCAAAAAAAAAAAAAAAAAAACAATTCACTCAATTTGGATGGTACATTGTACATGAAAAAAAAAGAAAATGGCAACATTTTACCATAAAAAGTGAAAATATGTAGAAATCCTTTCAATTCTAGGGTTGACCAATAAACTAAAATTCCTAAAATTTCTTGGAGAAACCCTTTTCGTATAAAGGCAATAATAGCGAGGATATTGAGGCTTGAGGTCGATGACGGGAATACTCGACTATTTCAGAGATTTTTTATTGGCTAATCTTATAATTAAGATGACATTTACATATTTTCACATTTTTTTATACAATTCTTCATTCAAACTTTTACAGATTTTCACACTTTTCTTTGTACAATTTTGCTTTTTTATATTTACAATTATACCCTCCAAAAGTTGAGTGATCTCATTTTTTTTATGAGTCATTATAAATTTGCTTTAGAGTGCAAAATGCCTAGGTATATGTAATTCGAGGGTACAAAATGCTAAAAATCGAATTTAAGAGTGTATTGTGCCAAAAGATGATAATTCGAAGGTGCAATCTGCCAATTACCCTTAGAATTGAGAGCTCAAAATTTTATTCTATTTATTTAAAGATATAGGACAAATAGATAGATCTTATGAAAAGCATATTAGTATCCCTAGTACTACTACTATGCATACATAACATTCGTTTCTTGTCTTATTTTGTGTAGATGAGATAATCTTTGACGTGGAACAAGTACATATATTTTTTTTTAACATAACAAGTACATATCGTTGAATGCATAGTTAGTTGATCCAACAAAATAAAGCAATATCTTTACAAATTGTATTTGGTAAATAGTAGTAGCATTTACTTGTTATCCACGCATGAACTTTGTCTTTCTTTTTCTCCCTATTTTGTGAGCAAAAAGAGAGCTTCTTCATATCCTGCCAAAACTAAAGGCAAATTCGTCCACCAAACTTTTGCGACATATATGGTCACCAAAGGGATACTTAATTAAGGCCACCCTTTTTTCAGTTTGGATCTTGTAGTTCAAATTGTGTTGTAATTTTCCATTGCACTTCACATATGAACGTTATGTGCATAAAATATTTCTTTTAACATAAATTTAATATGAATTATATACATTTGTCGTGCATGCATGATATGCAATACAAAATACAACATCACTTTGGAATAGAAGATCTCATGTGTCTTTTTCATGTTTAATTTGGCCCAAAAGAATAAAAAAAACATTGTTACCCACAAATGACGAAATATATATGAAGTAATGCACTTTTTTAAGAATCTTGAGAAGTGATCCAATATGAATGATTCTTAAAAAGTATTGTGACTCGAAGTATGAATATAATAACAATTCCTATGTATATGATAAATTTTATGTAGGTCTCATTACATGAATGATGACAATTCTCCGAAGAGCTTCTAGCTAGTAAGCATCCTAATGTTCAACTATTTTGCAGTTTGATTAGAAATTGCAAATTCCACACTAGAATTGTATTAGCATTGGCAACATATCGATCCACGTCATTTTTTGGCCAAAAAACCTCTCCGGTGGCGGCTTAAGTGCAAACTTGCCCTCCGTCGTGCAGCCACAACGCAGTTTTTCTGCCGGAAAATGGGATATAGTGCATATTGCCAAGACTAATACAATTTCAGAATGAAATCTGTTATTTTATCTCTTTAAAGGTGTAAAACAATGATAATTAGGGTGTTCTTAGTCAAATTAGTCTAGAGCTCTTAAAAATGACTCAACTCTTAGGAAACATGTAGTAATAGATCTTCTTATCACTAGATGAATCTACTGTTGAAATTATGATTGATTACATTGCCAGCATTTCTCTAAATGCCAGCAAAGGTAGGCAAACTGTATAGTGCAGGTAATGATCATGTGACATTAAATGGGGGATTATGGATTTGAATTGGGTTAAGGGGTTTGACATTTTTGTGCTTGATTTTGACACTATATATGTTATGTGTGTGCTTTCCAATTCACAAGTGCTCATAAATTAGTTGGATTTTTAAAGTCAATGCAAGTAGGATTTCCAAAGTCAATGTAACCATTATCTACAAGTTATCCAACAACTTCACACTAAGGTGAAATCAAAATTATTTTTTCCTATAGTTGGATTAAAAAATAATTAAGCAACGGATATGAGCAAAAAATATGATTAAAATAGAGGGGAAGATTTTGAAATACTTCGGCTGCGTATGATTATGTTTTCACAATTGCATTTTCATTTTCTGGATCACCAGAAAATGAAAATGTACACTTCTAGGTAAATTTGACAGAAAATACTCAAATTTTAAATTCTACTACACATTCCCCTATACAACAACCAATCATTTCAGCCTTTCAATCAATTCACAATCTTTCATCATTAATTACACCATCCCACTTTTCAACTAATTATCTTTCTTATTTTATCATATTTTATAATAACTAAATATATATGTATATATATATATATACACACACATACTTTATATCAAGTTATTCATATATATATACACACACATTCATAATTAATTCAATCACTTCATATATCAAATCCCAATAAAATTCAACTTTATGTCACATCAAATACCACTTCCAACTATTTTCTAAAAACACATTCAAACAAACAATAAAAATCAATATTTTCACACGAATTTCTATAATACACATTTTCCAAAAAAAACTCAAAATTTAACTCAGAAAACATAACCATACGGAGCCTTCGCAATTTCAAAAGGGAAAATTACTTTTTTGGTCCTGGAACTATAGAGTGTCGGCACTTTTCGTCCTGTATATTTCATATTTACACTTTTACTCCTGAAATTGACACTCCTATTTCTATTTTAGTCCCTTTTTCACTTTTTTCGTCACGAGTTACACATTTAGTCCTGCTACAGTCAAATTGAAAAATTAAAAAAGTTCCCGCTAAACTAACGCCCTGGAACTTCACACGTGCGACGCACATGTGTTCAGAGCATTTTCTAAAAACAATGAGATTAAAAACACACTTCTTCCCAAATTCATTCATCCAAAATTAAACGAATTACTCTTTAATTCCCTTCAACATCAAGTGCAAAGTCAACTTACAAAGTGAAATTTTATCTTTACCAGTTCAATTTTAGCGAAAAACTTGGAAATTAGCTCGACCAAGAATAGCTAAATCACGTGTTCGCCGCATGTGCAAAGTTTCGGCCATTAATTTGGCCGAAACTTTTTTAATTTTTCAATTTAACGGTAACAAGACTAAATGTGTGACTCAGGACAAAAAAGGTGAAAAAAATTACTAAAGTTGAGATTGGAGAGGTGTCAATTTTAGGACCAAATGTAATTATAAAATATACAGGACTACAAGTGTCAACACCCTATAATTACAGGACCAAAAAAAACAATTTTGCCAGTTTAAAATCGTAGCTTGGGCATTCACATGTTATACAAAATCAAGCTTAATTCCCATTAAATATACAAAATATTCTAGTTTGTGCCAGATTTTATTACACCCGTTATTATGTGTTAGGTATCGTAATACTTTTCTTGTGATTGACACTCTTGTCGGGTTTTATATCAATCGCATGATAAATGTAATGCACATAATCACTTGAGAACTAAATGAGATTTGATAGAGTGTAAGAGTTTTGATCCCTAATCAAAAGGTCATGTGTTCGAACTTTCTTGTATATGTAAAAAAACTTCTTTGAGAAAGGTTTTTGCAGAAGTACCTCGAGGTTTGAGGGACTAGTTTAGACTTTCAGACCTAGAATACAATGGGAAATGATAGAGAAAGAAGAAATCACTTCAGTTCGAGCTAAAATTTCTCAACACAAAATACAACCTTTCAACCAAGAACTCTTTGTCGATGAGGTCTAGATTTATTGGCGAAGTTGAAGCCCCGAGATCTTCGGTTTTACTTTCATCAACAACGCATGAGTCTTTCTCTACTTTATTGGTAGTTGTTAACTGTTGCAAAATAGTACTAATTGCTATATATCGATTGATAATTCGTATTATTGATTCTATCAAAGAAAAGCCAAAAACTCTTTAATCTTGCAACTTAATTTATGTGATCTTCAAACAGAAGAAAGAAGTATGATATATATTTATATGCCAAAGATATTTAAATAATGTGGGAAAGCACAATTTCTTAAGTTATTATTTCAATGTTATGTTTTACGTATGAAACATTGGAATGAAGAGAAAAGAGGTCACGTGTTTCTCTCTATTAACACCTTAAAGAAGACAAAAACCGTGAGCAACTTAATGGGCCTCACGGGTGTTCAGAAGAGTCGACTCTATAAAGGCCGCGGACATGTAACTTAGTTGGGCCTGGCCCAAATATATAGGTCATTTTAGCAGTTCTTACTTCTTAGGATGTTCAGAGGATTATTCTGGGCCCAATTAGTAAAATTAAATGTTTCATTGGGTAAACCTTCACCATTTTATTATACCACCTTGAAATATAAAATATTATTTTATTATAGTAAACACTAGTTATGCAAGGTCAATCAACTGCATCTTTTGCACGAATTTTCTTATCAAAATTAAAGAAGTGATAAAAGGGTGATATCAAAAAGTGACAAAATGTCGAGCATCTGTGAGTGTAACAGAAAATATAACACGATTATGTTATTGATAATTGGGATTACTATATTTGTGGATTGTTAGAACACGCATCAAGAATAATGTTACACAATAACGTTACTAATGTTTGAAGTACTATATTTGAGGACTATTGGATTACGAATCATGATATTTTTTTGCTAAGTGAATTACGAATCATTATATCAACATTTTATAATTATTTTTCTTCCTCATTACTTACGGTCTCACATATGGTTAGCATGAAATTTAACGTTATGAAACTAGAAAAATATATATCCAATTTCCAAAGAATATCTTTCCACTATACCAATATTTATATAATCTAAAATGGAAGTTTAATTTCACCAATATTTACCTGCACAAATCCATTGTGAAAAAATCACTAATGTTTAGCTTTAATTAAAGTTTCAAAATCTACCAAAAAAACAATAATAATTAAACTTTCAAAACCTCAACAAAACAATATCAAATTTCCAGTGTCTACAAAAACTTGAAACAAAAAAACAAACACAAAAAAAACCATCCACACATTTATAACCACAGCAGAATTCTTATATCCTTTACTGCAGTCCACACTGCTTCCACTATAACACCCTCTCTTCTGCTCAATCCCTTTACCAAGATCTTCAAGAACGAACGAACTATTCGCTCGATTGCTACTAAACAGAACACACCAAATGTAGGGGCCGTTATGCTTATGTCTCCCGACTATGCCCACTCCCGCTTCACTAAACGTTTTGTTCATTAATAGAGATAACTCTTTATGATCCTTAACAAGTACTTTTGAGAATGCTTCTGTTGGATCAATATACTTTTTTTGGCATCCTAAAATGTAGCCGGATATGGACCCGAACGTGGGAAGTTCTACCCCGCAATTGGGAGCAAAGATCTCGATAAAATCATCAGCCGTTGGCTGGCAATGGATTGTATTGTTGACGGTGCAGTTGTTCTTGCATTGTTCTGCGTATTGTAGGGCGATGCAGCCGAGGCCTGGATTGTTGCCTAGGTTTGGACGATTGTGGGACGTTCGATTCTTGTTGATGATCTCGAGAAGATCATTTGCAGCATTTCCTGTTACATATATAGATGAAATAGTAAGAAAAGTTTCACAAGTGTAGGGGTCCGGGGGGGGGGGGGGGGGGGGGATGGTAATATAAACCACAACTTTAAAGGACAAATATCATAATCCATGAGTAAGGAGAATAGTAAGAGTCAAGGAATTGTAGACATCAATCCAAGCTTGCTTGCTTGCATGCTGTAATAATTCAAGGCCTAGAATTAGGGGCAGGAAGAACAAGCTACTTGATACTCAATTCGTAATCGATCAGTAAAGGCTCGTTTGAGCTTTGTTAGTTAAGAAAACAAATAAGCTTGACCACTACTATTTTTTGTTCGATGAGTTTTGAAGTTTGACTTAATTAGTAAAAAATAATAAAGTATGAGCAAAAAAAAATGCTCAACCCTCATTTGGCTCGATTAAAGCTTGTTCGATCTAATCAAACCAACCTCAAACCCGAATTCGGATTTTGAAGTTCAATAATAGTCCAAACAATTGGGATTGTGAAGTTCAATAATAGCCCAAACAAGCTTGGACATTACTTTGTTCAGCTCGACCCGACTCGGCTCTATTCGCTTATAACCCTACCGGCACTAATTTCTCAAACAATTGTGGATCAAGATAATAAAGTATGTGATTTTCAATTGATTATCTTTGCATATTACTATATTTAATGGAAAAAAGAGTTCAATATCAGTAATTTCCCAAAGTACTCTGAAAAACTAAAGCTACAATATTTCCTATAACAAGCAAAATCTAACAAATCCCAATCATGAACAATTGAACATTACATTTCCGCCACTATCAACAATCATATTCATCCGTATTGTTTGTTTGTTAGGAACAAAACAAACATGAGATGAAATTTAAAAGAATGATCACATACACAACACAAGACAAGATTTACACAATTAAGCAAATAATGTTGATGTGTAGGAAACTACTATCCCACGTCGGATGGAAACAAAAATCTTGAGTAGCTTATAAGTCTCAAACTCTCTTCTCCCTAGCAAGGGTGCCTTTTAAAGACAAACCTGTGAGGCTCCGACCAAAACAGACATACCTCCTGCAACGGCGTCCGGCGTGCAAAAAGGCAAATCCATGCCATATCAAATGCCTACTTCACTAAATTTGAACTTTCAATAAATTTACTACAAATAAATAACCAACAACATCCATGGAGACTCAACACATGCATTATCAATCATGCCGTTGTGCCAAAATGCAAAATCCAAAACTCCACTATAAAATATTATCAGCATCAAAATTGCAAAAACTGAGCAAAGCAAGAAAATCAAAGGAAAATGAATGCAACAAAAGACAAGATTTTTACCATGGTTCTTGGAGCAAGCAAAAGGTGCTAACAGAAGAACACTACAGATAACACTAATCCATTGAAAAGAGCAAAGAAATTCCACCTTCATCACCAAATAACCAAAAATTATAGCAAACCCAAATGCAGGGACAGAAAGTTTTAGGGTTCTTTCTTATAATAAAATATACAGTCTGAACTCAGAAAAAAAAGGGTCTTTTTCATCAATAATGGCAGCCAACACTCCTTGCTAAATGGGATTTTTAGAAAAATGTGGAATAGTTGGTCTTGGAAAGAACGAAAAGGAAGGGGAATTTGTAGAAAGAAAAGAGAAAAGTGAGTGAATTGAGGACAGGACAAAAGGTGTGAATGGTGGCCCCATTTGGCCGTTTGATTGATTTCTTTTTTGTTTCAGAACACAAATGGAGCCAAATTTTAAGAAGCATTTCTATACTAGGAAACGAACACGAGACACGTCAATTTTTACAAAAAAATTAATATACAGTCACGGCGCATATCCGACACTGCACGAAATAATTTTTCGAAGTGCCTGTGCATCATAAAATTTTCATCCTCTGCCTTTTTCTGTCACCAATTAAACTACTACCTTTTTTTGATTTGAACCAAGGATGTTTACCCCCGACAGTAGTAACTAATTCCTTTTGTTGCGAGAGCTCTCCCAATGGGGTAAACGATTGGACACAAAATGTGCTCTCATCTCATGGACGAAAATCGAACTTCTAACCTCATGGTTAAGGGTCGACGCAATCTACCACCACGCCACTCCTCTAAACTCTTGAATAAAACTTGTACCAAAGTCATGTAAAAAAAAAAAAGAAATTGACATTGTATTCTGATTTCTGAGTAACAATAGTGTGGTTGTAGTTTCTAGTGCCACCCAGGGTGGCACGATGTGAATGTTGATCGTTTTGCTAAATTTGTATTTAAACTTCCAATTGAATCAAATAAATAGCTGAGGCCTCAAACTATTAAAGCTATTGGGTTAAACTCCCACCTATAACATATAAGCCTTTCTTTATTTCTATAGCAGTTCTTAGCTGACTGTAATAGTTACTAATTGATTATAATTTATTCATATTTAATATTCATGCATTGTAATATATAACTGATTCACTCCAAAAAAAAAAAAAAGGATAGGACATATTTTGTATTTTCAACTTATATACGTTTGGATAGGATGATACGAATATATCAGAATTACAGACTGCATAACTATGTCTAAAGTCCATCCTTTTAACAGCCTTGTTCAACTACCCAAGACCAATCATGTTTATCCACCTTCGCCTAAAAAGTTCAAATCTGCGTTGTTAAATTTTGACGAGTGTTTGACCCTTTTTGTAAATAATCCCAATTAGAAGTTTTTGCTCTCAAAATTACGTTTTAAGAAAACTGAATATTCTAGCTTTTGCCATATTAAAATTCTACCAAAATCAGCTCTTTTATAATCAATTATGCAACAATTGAACCAAACTCATTGTAGGAAATATGGCTTCCTCCAGAATCGCTAAGAAAGTGATATCACCTCTAAAGTACTTAAAAGCTAAAGTTAGAACTCGAAAAGGCGAAGCTCAATCATCCCTTCCTTTCTTACTGGAGAATACCATGCTACCACCTTCCCAGATTGCAGGAGCCTTAGAGAGTAATTCAAGCTGTATATCAGATCTTCCAGCTGTGGGCCGTATCTCCCAGACGACGAGTCAAGGGCAAACTTGGAATCTACCCGAAACACAATAGGCCCGGCAACCTGCAAATGTAAAAGTCATTAGTATCTGAATAAGGTATTCTTTTGAAGCAATATAAAGATCCGTCAAGTTCAATGCATCCATTATATTTCAAGGATAATGACACGCATACCCCCTCATTTAATGGGAAATTACTACTAATCCTCGGAGATTTTGCAAATTACCAAGATACTCCTATCAGATCACAACTCAAAACCGGTGTGAAATTGTGATATGCTCTTACTCTGAAATTGTAATACTAACAAGAGAAGTTATGGTAATTTCTCAAAACCTTGGGTTGTTTTTCGTAATTAGTCTCTCATGCAGGGGTGTCTTTGTAATTTACCATATAGAAAGTTGCAACATACTTTTTCTCGTTTTTAACATTGTAAAGCACGTCCCCCGAATTTTTCATTCTTAAAAAATGTTATTCATTCTAGAGGTTAAAGAATCATTCGTGGTACAATGGATATCCGCAAGCCCTCGAGCTAACTTCAGACTTTTTTTAGCAATCTAGATAACCGTATTGACGGTCAGCAATACGCGATTTAGCAAATAAATTGTAAATGGTAAAAGAATTGTGGATAACATATAGCTTACCTGCTGCTGAGCAATTAAATTAAGTCGAATATTTGTTGATTGATTACTTTGCACGCTCCTGAAGAGGTTGGTGACCTTTTTGGCTAAAGCAGAAGCTGAACCAATATTTAAGCGAGCATCTATTCTGGAGAGGTCACCAAATGCCTTCCTGAATTTCCCGTGTTGGAAAGTATAGCATGCCGAGCCAAATAAATCAGCACCAAAACGACTTCTATCCTTAGCCTCAGAAGTGAACCATGCCTCACAAGTACCGCCTATATATAAAAACAAAACAGAGCATAATAAAAAAATGAGAATCTCATCATAAATTGGAGACGGGGAGAAAAATAAATGTGTCGCTGTAAAATATTATTTTGCTTGACATAGCAAAATACTTGCATAGCTTGGCATTACTTGCATAGTTTAGCACTAATATATTCATAATGATGCCAATAAAATTGAATGACTGCAATAGAAAGTGTGATGCCAATCGAAGGAGCATATCGGGAGTACAATTAAATACTTACAGTGCAAAATATGATATTTGAACAAATCAATTGCAATAAATGCGAGAGAGTTGATCTAAAACTAATTAAGAGGATAAATTATATATAGAGTAGCAATAAGCATTTTTTGTGAAACCTTAAAATTACCTATAATTCCAGATATTGCTGCATGAGGCTCTTTTAGACGAATATCATATGAGGGGAGCCAAAATCGACCCTTTTCTGTCTCTATCATGACATCCTCCTTCGTTTCATTTTGCCTCCACAAGTCTTTCGACTTCTCATAGGAAACTGCAGCTTTTGCACATACCCCAGGCAATAAAGCATTTGGAGCTTCACCATTAAGGGAGTCAACAGACTGTGGAATGCCTCCATTTTTATGTATGCCAAAACGATATCGCAATCCTGATTCGGAGACAAGAGACGAACAGTCCAAGGATACAGATTCAGGAACTTCCCAGTATTTTCCTTTATGATCTGTGAACAGCTCGGGCCATGCTGCTTCTAAAGTAATATCATGATCTGGAAGCTGCAAAAAAGAGGCATAGAGCAAACATTATGGGACTGTTTGGTTATGTATTGACCAAATAATCTGGATAAAACGTGTTTGGATGACACGCTTTTTGGCCAAAAAATAAATATCTGACAAAAGCTTACAACTACTATAGTAATTTTTGTTCCATCTGAAGAGAGCGAGAAAAAAAAAACTATCTTACCAGAAAACCACCCAAAAAGCATTTGGAAATGGCTAAACCAAAAGCATCCCCACGGACTAAGAATAAATACTAATTTCTCCAAATAAAACCAAACACGCACACTTCCCAATAAGTTTCTCACTAAATAATCTCACCAAAACACAACTTATTCCCGCGGAATAAGACGAGACCCAAGCACTTCATATAGAGACACTAGAAAAAGAGAAGCTTTAATTTTGACTTTATATCCACTCAACAACAAACTAAAAGAAATAGTGTGCCAAAAATGTAGTAACATGCTAACCAAATAAACCACAATTCAAGAAAAGAATCGGAATTCGACCAATTTAAGATAAAGAGTAACTGAAAGCTCAGATATTTGAACCTAAATTAGCCCAGTTTATCTTCTATTCCTAAACTTGTTAACTTATCATAACTCTAGAAAAGGTTTATCAATGTACAATCAATAAACTCTTAAATCTCTCAAACGATCAAGACAAAGAAACATTACAATTCACAGTCAGACCAAACAGCAACAGGAAAAGAATAGGAAATAATGAGCAGCCAAAAAAGGGAAAACCGATGACAAAATTTTGAAGGGAACTAATACATTAAGTTAAGAATTTTGCCTTGTGAAAGAGCATGGCCTTGCTGCGTCGCCTTTTCCTCTCACCATGTTTTTCAGTGCTCAGTAGTAAGGATGACGAGGACGTTAATGGTATTTGAGAGCACAGGCCAATTGCAAAGAGTGATTTATCCAGGAAATGTTTTGCAGTATCTTTAACCAAAGATAGATCCCATTCTTCTGCAGCAGAAACTTCAGCTTTAATAGAAGATAACAATTTCTTTGGGCGAAATTGCCCGATTAATCCAATCCACCTACACAACAAAGGTTGTGATGCATAAATGAATAAATAATTCAAAAAATGCAAGATTAGATGCTTCTATTGGGTGAACAAGTCAACAAATACTTTCGGAAAAGCTAAAGGTTCAACTAATTTGCATATAAAAGACAAACAATTCATTGAAGTAAACATTACGAATCAAATTTAGCAAATTTCTTGTAACTATTGTGAGTTGGAAATTTCTCTTTGGGAGAAGATCTTTGGAAACATCGAGAAATTGAAGAGAGCACAATAATGTGTATGGAAATATACAATTCGTAAGATGGATTGTTACATAATCTGTCTAAAAGTAATCGATCGAAAAAAATGTTTTGTCTTTTGAAAAATCAAACTACAAATGTAATATCAGTATCCTGTTCCTTCAACTCTTCCAGCAACCAAATACTAGGATAGAAGCATAAAATATTTTACGAACACTAAAACGGATCAAAGGAGGTAACAAAACCATATACACGAATTCACCTTCACGTGCTAGTACATGGACTATCAAGCCATATTTTTGCACACCTCATCCCAATTCCTTAACTTAAATGTTCAATTCACTAATGATAACAATCTGCATATACGAACATATTCGATAATATTCACCCGAATAACATCCCCTTAAACTTTATTCTAATCTAGGAGTAGTTTTCACAACTATTGAAATCAAAACATAAGTAACATCAATGACATCACTCACATTGCAAAATATCAACCAATTTACCAATAGTGAGTAGCATTCCTTAAGCAGCATATAGCAACTTATATATTTCAAAATTCTAATGACATCAATTCACACCCATCCAAACAAACACACACACACCATACCAAAAAATTTGCACATTGCAATAGAAATACGCGAAAACGACGTCGAATCGATGTTTGGAAATTATTACCAGTTCCCAATAGTTGCTTTGCCGAGGAGCGATTGAAGCGCAAAAGAGCCCAACTCTTTGTGATTAAGCGAAGGGGAATAAGATGGAATGATGCCCAAAGGAAACCCATTTCCCAATAAAGATAGCTGCTGAATTCTGAGTACTCTACTAGCTCTTGCGCCATCGAGGGGTAGGGGATCCTCTGGAACTGCCCTAGAAACGCCGTCAAGGGCCTGTGGAGATGATATGTTTAGGTCCCAGAAGGCTGCGTCCATTGCTGTTCTTAAATTCGCCATTTTTTGGTTGCCAGTGTGTGCGGTTGGCCGGGGGTGGGGGGGTTGATGAAGTGTGGAGTGAGGTTTTTAGGGGGTTTTGATGAAATGGGGGATTGGGGAGTGAGGGTTTTAGCCTGGTTCCTTATCCGGGGGAGTGACTCAGCTCAGAGTAACTTGAGTTGGATTGTGTTGACATAAAAAATGAATATAATTTTTATTAAATAAAAAATTAAAGATCGAGTCAATTAGTTAATAAAAATAACACACACACATATATATGTATATGAAACATCAATATTACTCAAATTCATCTCATATTCAATTCATATTCAACTTTATTAAATTTCATTCGAAGTCGGCTCAAATAGCAACCACACTAGATAAAGAGTTTAAATTCATTCTCTCTTGAAATTTGGGGATAGAGAGAGGTCGATGCTTGAAAAGAGGTAATTGATGGTTAGGGATGCATGTGAGTCGAGCTCAAATTGAGCCTGACCAAAAGCTCGAATTTTGGTCGAGCTGAGCTACAAAAAAATGTATATTATTAAATATATATATATATATATATATGTATGTATGTATATTATAAAATATAAATTTATAAAGATAAATAAACAAGGCTCGCGAGCCTCCGAACTTATAAAATTAGCTTAGCTAGAGCTCGAACTCGAGCTCTAATTGGCGATTTAGTGAAGCTCACAAATCGACTCGACTCGATTGCCCACTCTTGTCCGGGAAGGTTATGCAATTTTATTTTTGGAAAAACCTTGAAATTTTCAAATGTAATTTTTTAGGAGTAAAATACAAAAAACATGAATTTATAAACTCGAAGATAGAAAAGTTTCATCAATAAAAAATAGAAAACTCTCATCGTCCAGAGTCCAGACAGAGTACCCTTTGTTCCAAATATCATTCATACCCCGATCATATCAAATCCCTCACTCAACAGATGTATTCACAACTCTACTCCATCTCAAAGACTTAATTTTGCCTAAACGGCTAAAACCCCTTCAGTTGCAACTAGGGCTGTCCATCGGTTCGGTTCGGTTGAAAACCGAACCGAAAATTCGGTTAACCGAGAATTCGGTTTACCGAAAATGCAAACCGAAAACCGAACCGTTAAAACCGAACTTTTTCGGTTCGGTTCGGTTCGGTACTCGCGAATTTTGCCTCAAAATTAAAAAAAAATCATTTTTTGAAAAAAATATCGATTTTTGGTTATAACCGAAATTCGGTTCTTACAAATTCGGTTATAACCGAAATAATAACCGAAATTTTCAATCTTCCTCTTCTTGATCCAGGCCCATTTGACATTATCCAGGCCCATATGACATTATTCAACTATGATATGAATTCAAGCCCACATGAGATTATTAGTATTCAACTTTTAACCCAAATACAAATTATCAAGCCCACATGAATATCATACATTCTGAACACTGAGCAGAGCGATGCAGAATAAAGTGAGTGAGTTTTTCCTTTGCTACTGTGCAATTCTAAAGACTATATATATATATATATATATATATAAAGTATTAATAACAATTAGATTCTTTAACATTAAAATAAATGGCAATTATATATATATATATATATCTTACCTCAAAATGCGGCGTCAGAGTCGGACGACGGCGAGCTGCTAGCGACTGGAGCCGACGGACCGGATGACAGAGAGAAACACTAGAGAACAGTGACGGGCAGAGAAGAGAACAGGGAGGGGCTGAAATGTGATAATGATTTGGGGCTGAAATGTAATATATTATTACATATATTATATAATAGAGTATTATATAATATGTGTAATAAAATATATTAAAAAAGATTAAAAAAAAAATTCGGTTTTCGGTTCGGTTAACCGAACCCTAAAACCGAAACCGAACCGAAAACAGATTTTTTTTTTTTAAAAAAACCGAAAACCGAACCGAAATTTTCGGTTCGGTTTCGGTTCGAACCGAATTTTCGGTTTTCGGTCCGGTTTGGGCGGTTAACCGAATTTCCGGTTTTTTTGGACACCCCTAGTTGCAACCTAAGTCACACGAGTCGGGAGCGGGAGCAAGAGCGAAAATGAAAAAATTATGAGAGCGGGAGCAGCTTAGAGCATCTACAAAATATAATTATTATATAATATATAATACATATCATATATACTTTAGCAATCAGAGGTGTAAAGTTGTTTAATATGGTACATGACCCACTCAGAGTTAGATTCCTTAGGGAAACTTAATTTTTTTCTTTAAAAAATGATAAAATGGAAATATACAAAAGAAAAACTTATAAAAAAGTATAAAATATTAACATCTAACCCTAATCTACTCATTTCACATCTGCAATTTATTTATCATATATATTTTTCTTTGTTTTCAACCTCACACACAGACAGAGAGACAGAGACGGCTTCATCATCCCCTTCATTTTTCTCCATTCCTCTTCTTCTTCTTTTCATTAATTTTCCACAATATATTGCTCTTTCACCTCCCCACAACGGTCCCCTTACATCATCGAATGTAAATTGCACCATATCACGCAGTTGCGAACTAAGTCACTGACAAAATGGATCGGGAATCGCTAGAGAAGAGACCCGCAATCGTCATTGTCGGATCCCCCAACGTTGGTAAACGAACCCTACTTTCACGTAAGTCTTGATTGATCGCTCCTTATATGATTTTTTGAATTGATGTGAATTGGTATTCAAAAGTAAATGTAGTGATCTGAGGATCTTGGCACAACTTATGATTCAGACTTTATGTGGGCAACAGGTCAATTGAATATATATATATATATATATGTATGTATATGTACATGTTTTCTGTTATTTCTATCGTGTTGGCATATTTTCTTGAAAACAGCTAAGAACCATGGCCTTTTCAATTTGGTAGGAAATGAAAGCATTCTCAGTGCTTACAATTGCTGCTGCTTATTGGAGATTGTGTTGACAATATTCAGTTCCAAATCCTTATCTAAAGAACCAAATTATTCGTTTTAGAGAATTTATTTGGTAAAGAATGACTTCTTAGTTAGATTTCGAGTTCATATCATTTTCCAGCTACTGTCTCATGTGGTTGTTTCTAAAGTTGGGAAAGATTCAAGGAGGATAGACTTTGCCACTCTGTCTTTAGTGACCTGGAGTAAATCTTCCGTAGACGAGGGCAATTGAGGAATTAGAAGAGAGTGGCTATTGACTAGGATTTTAACTATTTTCTCGATTTTGGACCTTTTATGACTTCATTATTCTTCTTTTGATTGTTTTCTTTTCCGAATTCTTGATGTTCTGATCCCTATGTACGCGTTTTAGTTGAAGTTGCAATAAAAATAGTGTATTTACAATTACCAAGTTGAGATGATTCATTAGCTATAACAGATACCAATTGACAAAATGTATGAAGTTTCCAAGTAATTGTCGGTCAAAATGTGGCAAGCTATCACCTAGTTTTGATACACCCAAAAGGCACGCAATTCAATTGGTCTTCAAACTGAAAATAGAAACTTTGTGAAGATTAAAATTATTATTCAAGCCCAAGAGAATGTATGTCTCAATTATATTTCATTATCTGAACTACTGAAAGGGCTCGGGTGTTACCGTCAATGTATGTTCCACTTTTGTAATCTCGATAAGTAAGACGACCTTTGTCAATAAAGGGTAATCTACAAACAGCGTGCAATCAAGAAGAGAATAACATGAACTTTAACTGTTTAACAAATAACAAAACAAAAGAAAGGCTGAAAGTTAGCATAAATATAAATGTTTCAGTTCTACATTATTGCTTCCTTGTGGCTCAGTGCAGTATGATTATTACGCGTTACTTTCTTGATTTAATACAATAATTGATCACTCTTAACTATGAAATGCTGAATATAGGACTCCTTAACGTGGATTTTGAAGATGCCTCGGATCATTCGTCGGAGTTACTTTTACATGGGTAAGTTCCAAGAGACAAAGACCAATTGCCACCAATCATAATGTGCTTTTCTTCCTTGATAAATCGTACCATCTGAGAACAATCTGAATATGTTTTTTTTAATTAAGGTGGACAATCAACACAAAGTATTATACAGCAGATGTTTCAGTATGGATGGCACATCTTTGTGATGATTTTTCTATTACGAGCTTGCCAAATGTCGACCGGATAGTTTCCCTGGTGATGGTGTTTGACATTAGTGATGTAAGCCTTATCCATTTGTTCCCTTCTTGTATGGATTTTACTGTGGAAACTAGTCGGAATTCTGTATCAAGGCACTGTATACTTTTTAGTTAGATAAAAATAATCAAATATATTTAAATATATATGTATCATTACATTAGTTGTTTATTTATAATATGCAAATTTAAAAGATTGATAAATTCTGACTGGCTATCATCGAAAAATTTATTTATATGAGTATTAAATGATATTATTTTAGTTTAATAAGTAATATTAATACATGATTGGTAATAGGAATAAAACGAACATTAAGAAATAAAATGATTTATAATAATAATTTATAGGAGAAATAGATATAGAAAAGTTAGGGCCTGTTTGTTTGTGTTTTCAATTCACTTTTTCCATTTTCATTTTCATCCGAAAATGAAAATACACACTTTACACTGTTTTTAACTGAAAATATTCTCATTTTCATTCTTGTTTTTACATTCCCAATAAATTTCAATCATTTCTTTAAATTACATTTCACATCACTCATCTCACAATTTCTTTTTATCACTTTTCACTCTCTTCTTCTTTCAATTTTCAAATCTTTCTCTCTCCTCTCCTTTAAATTTTTAAATCCAACATTATTCATCTAGTCATTACTTTTCAATCATTTTACATATAACAATCACCAATTTCAAACATTTTTAAAAACACAACCAAACACAACTACTTTTTTCACTTTTCTGACACAAAAATAAAAAAACACATTCGCCCATACATTTTAGAAAATGACGGTTGAAAATGAAATGAAAACACAACCAAACTGAGCCTTAGTTTTTTTAAATATATATAGATTCAATCTTTTACCTTCAACTGGTCTTTTAACCGGCAAAACTGTGATCCTAAAATCTCATTACTGTTTGATCCAAAACGTGACAGATTATTCAACATTGTTATTTGTAGCTCTCGTCTCTTATTGCTCTCAAAAACTGGGTATCTCGCACCGACATTCAGAATTTCGATATATTGCTATGCATTGGTAACAAGGTGGATCTTCTTCCTGGCCATCCCGCTCATACCGAGTACAAGAGACGTTTGCTGAAGCATGGAGAATCCTCTGTTAACTCATATCTCGACTCCTCAGAATATGGAATATCGGAAACTGAAGGAAGTAGTTTATTGGGAGATGAAGAGCCATCATGGGAGATTAAGAGATCATCCTCAGAATGGTGTCTCGAACATAATATCGAGTATGTTGAAGCTTGTGCATCTAATGCTGATTTTGACCGATGTAAGGCCCTATCATATTTTTGTTCTGTATCAGGTGAAAACAATTTCATGGGCATAATTCCTCTTTGTTAAAAACTGGTGAACCGTGGTTTCTAGTCAACTTGATGCGCCATGGATTTCAACTCTTTACATATTTCTAGAGTTTAACTTGTTTTTTTAACCGTTGTAACTATTATCATTCTTAATAGTGATATTGGACCTGTCATGAAAATATTTTTATGTCCTTCTATCATATCTCTATGGGAAAATCTTAGCTTATTCTTATTTTGGTGCTGTACTGATATTCCTAAAATCATATTAATTTCCTCAATGCGCCTCAAAACTGAATTCAGAGTTTCTCTGACAGTGTTATTCAGTTTCTGGAGATTTCCTAGCGTTTTTAAATAACTTTTCAACTACAGGTTTGTCTGTAGATGGCGATTCACAGGGTGTTGAGAGACTTTACGGGGCTCTATCTGCTCATATGTGGCCTGGAATGTTGTTGAAGTCCGGTGATAAGATAAACGAACCTTCATTACCTGAAGAAGAAGGTTGTTGACATGCTAAAACCTCTTAGGTTTCTCTGCTTATTTGTTAGGGTAAATTATATAAACACCCCTGTGTGAGACCCTAATTACGAAAGACACCTCGAGATTTGAGAAATTACTATACCTTCTTTCGTCAATAAAAACATACTACAATTTCAACCTCGGTCAGTAAAAACAGGGTACAATTTTACCCTTTGATAGGGGTGTGTTGGTACTTTGCAACGTCTAAGGGGGATGCTGGTAATTACACGATAAGTGAGGGGTGTGTGCTTGTAATTACACCTGTTTGTTATTACTTGCTATCTTTTTTTTTTTGGTAATAATTATTACTTGCTATCAAACTAATGAATGTTCTTTTATCTTTCGCACAGAGTCGTCAGAAGAAGAATCCGATTATGAACCTGAATACGAAATCTTATCTTCTGGTTCAGCAGAGCCATGGGATGACATACAATGGACATCCGCAGATGGGCCCATTTCAATCACGGGAACCGAAATACCATCTGAACGGGATCTTGACACTTTAGATAGAGAAAGTGAAGTAAAATCTGTTGGCGAAGAGTGTCAGCCCTCAACATCGGCTTCTCGAGTGGAAGAAGCAAGTGACCCTCACGAAGCTGACAAAAAGTCGGAGCTTGATGAGGGTAATAATAATAATACTTATGATTTTGAGGATTTGGAAACGCTGATGGCTGAAATTGGTAATGTTCGGGATGGATTGAGGTTGATGCCTGATTTCCAGAGGAGGGAAATGGCTGCAAAGCTGGCAATGAAAATGGCTGCTATGTTTGGGGATAGTAGTGGAGGTGAAGAAGAGTTTGATTGATTTAGCAAAAAAAATTATAAACAAATAGTATTGATCTTAGTTTGGACCTTTAAGTGTCGTCGTGCTGCGTAATGTGATCTGTGGGAGGATTGATAGCTTCAAATTTTCGATGCAGAAATGATCTGTGGGAGGATTGATAGCTTCAAATTTTCGATGCAGAAAAAATTCAATCGGTGAGTGAGTTGGCGGAGATAGTGTAATTGTGTGAGATTTTGTATCTGATTTTAAATCATTTTATGAAATGTTGTTACTTGGTTGAGGGGTGAGTTCATGTATAATTTTATGCACAAGGCTGACTAGTGAACTATATTTATCATAATACTTTGCTGTTGTACTCATTTCTGGTTGTTGATCTGTTATTTTAGTTATGGATCTCAAGTATTTTCAGTGCTTTGTCAAGACACAAATTGAGCCAAGAGAACTTAATGCATTTCTGCTCACACACTGCCCAATTGTAAAACCGCAACACCCGCGTTGAACGCGGTCCTTAATTTATTTACACGGTTGGAGAGCACAAGTGAATATGGCGTCCTACTAAATAAGTGAGAGGCTGATGTCATTCGTCCAAATGGTTATTGGCACGCTGAGCACGGGTTTTATCACCCGCGTTCAACGCGGTCCTTAATTTATTTACAACGGTTGGAGAGCATAAGTGAATATGGCCTCCTACTACATAAGTGAGAGGCTGATGTCACTCGTTCAAATGGTTGTTGGCACTCTGAGCGCGGGTTTTATCTGTAAAAATAAAAATAAGAAATGGAATCAAATAGAGTGAATGGAACGTAAAATGAATTCGAACACTCATGAAATCGGATGAACAGACGTTCTCAGTTCCTATTTTGTTTTAGTTTTCTATTGCTATTCTATATTTTCTCAAATCAGTGAGTCAAGTTTCTAGTATAAAAGTATGTTAATTACCTTGTATGACAGTCTTGTCATAACCCTTGTGATTAAGACCTCGGTTTGATTTGGTACTTCAATTAATATTATTTACTTAGTCACGTGGGATTTATATGTTATATTGTGTTTGTTATACTGTATTTTTGCATTGATAGATCAATTCGGTTCATCTATTGCAAATAGTATTATATCTCCTATTGTATTCTGTTTACACCATAAAATAATTTGGGTTTTCGACTACAGAGCCCAAATAGCTCAAATTGTAGAAATTCGAAAAAAAGAAAATTGGGTCCACAGAAAATGACAGCTCGAGTCAAGTGCTCGAGCGCTCTAGCTCGAGCAATCAACTCGAGCATTTCAGTGGAATTACCCTGCTCGAGTAAGTTGAAGACGGATGAAAGCGGTTCCCGAAGAAAAGAAACGTGGGTTCCTTGAAAATATTTGAAAGAGTAGTTGAAAACGGTTGAAGGCGGTTCCCGAAGAAAAGGAACGTGGATTCCTCAAAGACCCATATATATACGAGCCGTGGAGAAGAGAGGAAAAACATGACAAGATCATCAGAATCAACTTCTGCATTTTCGTTTTCCTAGAATTAGCCCTACCTTTAGGAGTAGTTCATAGCGTAATGTAGGAGTAACTCTTAGCGTAATTTAGTAGTAGCCGTAATGTAATTTAGTATTAGACTAGATGAAATTTGTCTCCAAGGCATTGTATCTGCATTTGCTTGTAATCTTCACGATCGAAGAATCCATGGAGATATATATATATATATATATTTAAGCTTTTAAATGTTAATTAATTGCTTGAATTTCAGTATATCTTTTTGGACTGTTGAGATATGTTTATATTTTTGCTATCGAACACAATAATTAGCATTTAATTAAAGGCTAAAATAACCAAATAGCGTATCGAACGTTGCTTGTATTCTTCAAATCGAAGACTCTCATGGAGGTATAAATTATTTTTTTTATCCAGATTTAAGTATCGGAGAGATGATTTGTACACTTGACTTGAGTTTTCAATGATTGCGGTCCACTCGAAGAAGATGAAGAGAAGTTCGAATACATTTAATCGACGTTTAGTTTAAGACTTGAACCACCGTTTAGCGTATCGAACGCAGGGGTTGAAAGATAATTCTAAGTTGTGAATTATCGCGGGGCTTGGATCGACGACTCGAAATCCTTCTCTAGTCTAGTTTGTTTTTAATTTCGAAACACATTCACCTCTATACATGACAAGTGTACAAAATTCAAATCACTTATATATTTAAGGAAAAGATTTATACATTTGTCATGTATGGAATAAATACAATAGGAAATGCAATACCGTTTTGATAGATGACTTTTCTAAATAAGACCACTTGAAATTTTTTATTTCAAAATGGCGTTTCATTCATACTTCGCATCACACACACGACAACCCATGCTTAAGGTATGGATATGATGATGTGATATATTACATATTGACTGCTAAAATATGGGTTTGATGATGCCGTATAAGCAAGAAATTAAGGGGGCCTAAATCTGGTAACAAGTGACGTATGTTTATATATTATGGGTTTTAAAGACTTTGTTGTTACTTGATAGAGACATGCAACTTCAATAATCCCATACAATGGCAATTCTTAAAGCATGCAACTTATTTCGGATGCTTTTTTGAAACTTCCAAAGAACAAAAGTTGTAGTATAAATATTGCGAATCAAAGACCAAATGGTAAAGGTAATACGTGAGGTATTTGATATGTCGGTAAAATCTTGGAAGTTCGAGTACGTTTTCACAATCCAAACAATTATGATGTCACGAAAAATAAACTTCTTCGCTATATGTGTGATTAGTTTACGAACTACTACTGTAATTAAGTGGGTTCAGAACATGATTGTCTTATGGAAAAAATATAATAATGTAATAGAATAATTAAACTACATGTCGAAGTTGCTTTTCAGCAGATAATTCCTATGGCATTTATTTATTCACTAGTATCAAAGAATGAGCTCAGCCCACCCATATTGTGAAGCTTTCTTAAGTGATTATGCAATCTTTCAAGCAATTCTTTCTTTTGGGGTTATCTATAGGTGGCTCTATGCAATATTTTCGATCCACTGTCATCCACATTGTTTGCATCTGATAACCTTGGATGTATCGGAAGTGATGCTCCCAATGCTCATTTAGGATATGTCACGAGCAATGACTTGATGTTAATAAATTCTCCTAGGAGATCCGGTTCAAGAGACGTTATATCTCAATTTTAGGTTAATTACATTGACTTCTCTTGTAACTGTGACTAATTATAGAGATCTCTCATTTACTCTTAAACTTACATTTACCTGTCTACAACTTATCTCGATCCATCAACCGTTCTCGACCAATATTCAATCCAAAAAATATGGTTATCTCATCATCAATTTTTCTTAGAAAATAATTTGATGACATTGTCCCGACGGTTCATATATATATATATATATTTAAAATTTGTAAACCTTGATCGAGCTCCATCAATCATATTGGTGAAAATGTAATTTCAAAAGTAGTAGGCGGGGTCCTGTAATTGGGCATAGTAACAAAGTAGATAAGTGTAAACAATTCTTTAAATTTTGTACTTCAAAATTGCTTTGGTTACAAGGTGATTTAAATCTCAAACATGATCAAAAAAAATAAAGAAAGCTAATGTTCAATAAAGGTTTTTACTTCACCGGCCAGCATTCAATCTTTAGCAATACTTCACATGTTTATAACTTTCTGTTTATTTCAAAAAAATTATATTTTTGTAATTATCTAGACAATATCAAGTTTACAATCATGACCACATTTTGACTAATTTTAGTTATTATCAGAGGAATTTATGTTAATAAACGCATTGAACAAGACAGCTTTTCATTATTGGTTAAACGGTCACAATCCTAGAAGACCCAGAGTTTCAAAAGTTTTTTTTCTTTATTTCTTGTCACAATCGTATAATCTCGTTGAAGGCAAAATTATAGCTCGAATTAATTTGATTGAATTCAAGTATAATTTATAAAGAGTAAACAATTAGGTGATAATTTATTTTTGTTAAGATTTACACTTGGGGTTGGAACTTTCATGTCCAATAATAATATTTAGCAAACTTCCGTTTCATAATCAATAACGAATCATAATCTGTACGAGGAATATTAGTATCTTAGCCAAACAATTATGTTGAGCTGTCAAAAAAGTTGCTTCAAAAACTTTTTGATTTTCCACATGTCTAATGGCATTCTTGTATGATTATTAAGTTGATTCCAAGAATTTTTAGGATTTTGTCATAAAATTATTGACATCTTTCCTGAAAATTATTCGATTAAATCAAATTTGGTTACACGCATTGGTCGTATCATAACTGCAATGATTTTTGTTTAGTTATTGATCTCTTCATATAGTTACATTAAATCACGTACGTCTGTAGGAAATTTTCCCGTACTCCTATCGAAATATACTCGTAGCTATGAGGCATGAATAAAATAATTAAATTTTCTATCAACGATAAGGCGATAACAATGCAAAATAAAAACATAATCACAACTACGTATAAAATAAACATATTTTCATGAGTCATAACATAAATAAAAATAAGTATTTCAATATTTCAATCTCCACTTCAAATAAGTGAAATAGCAATCAAGTGCATGTAAATAATGCATGAGCGTGTTCTTTAATACATTAGGAATTTTAACATTACTATTTTACAATTTGACCCCATACTTCTCAGTATCTCATCGTGTCCTCATGCATAATAGACAGTACTCCCCTGAGCATGTCCCACACTATGTCAGGATTTTATTTTACTAATTTATTTAAAGACATGATTTTTCGTATTGAACACTTGCCGGATAAGCGATGATGATTTTTTGGAAGTGTCTGTGCTTTATAAACACGTAGTCGCTCTATATCCAAAACAAGAATGCATTTCTCCAAACCCTTCAAATGGATATGAGTAATCCTCCAATGATTTTGGTGCAACACATTCGTTCCATTGTGAATTTATGTGGTGGTCAATTGTTTTTAATGATACAATCATTTTGAGAGAATCGAGATTATGTCGATACAAAACCTAATTGGAGAAATAAAATGAAGTGATTGACAGTTACAGATCACAAGTCAGCATCAGCGCAGCAATACAGAGTTTAAGGACAAAGCATGGATTAGATAGATACTTTTAACTGCAAGAAAAATGTACTGTAGTTACAGATAATGTTATTTATGCGGTAAAGAACTCCGAAAAAGCACAAAAAAAGTCCAAAAAGAAAAAGAAAAGATAAAAGAAGATACTATAAATCAGATTTTGATATTTGTCTGTTCCCCAAGTCCCATATAGTTTTCTTGGTCCCCAAAAATATTATTATTTTTATCATAACAACGCAACTTATTTTTACGAGTGTTTGGGACTTCAAATTTCAATATAATTACGACAATCCAAATTTTGGGACTCAACATAACTTGAGTAACAATTAGAATCTTCTGTTACATGTGCATATTACATTTTTCGTTACACACATAGATGTGTGACAAGTGTATACACGGACGGTTGAGATATGGAGAGAGAAATCTCAAATTTTTATCCATATTACATAATTTTCTCTCTTCACATCCTAACTACCCATGTATACATTTGTCACTCATTGATACATGTAACATGAAGTGTAATACGAATATTATAGCAGAAAATTTCATTTGCTTGAGTAACAATATTGTTCAACTCGACTTGATTCGTTTACGAAGTTAACTCGAAATTCCGAAGACTAGCAATAGTAACCCATACCAACCTATCATTATGCCAGCTACTATATATATAAACCATTCCTCATAGGAAGATCAGATTGCAGAAAACAAGAGATAAACACCCAAAATAGCCAATAAAAAACCCTCCAAAAACAAAAATTCACACACACACACACACAATGAAGCACTTTTCCCTCCTTCTCCCTCCAATCCTCATCCTCTCCATCATCAATGGCGCCAAAAGCCAAAACCTAATCAATTCATCCTGCAAAACCTTCTCAAACAACGATCCAAACATCAACTACAACTTCTGCACGACCTCCCTGCAGGCTGCCCCCGCCAGCCGCTGCGCCACCCTGCCTGGCCTCGGCTCGATCTCTATCAGGCTGACTCGGTACAATATCACAGACACGCGTTGCCACATCAAGCAGCTGATGAAGAACAGGAAATTGGATCCTTACGTAAGGCAGTGTTTGGGCGATTGCTTCGAGCTTTACTCCGACGCGATCGTTACCGTTAAGCAAGCGATGAAGTACTACGATGAGAAGAAATTTGACGATGCGAATATTCAGTTAAGTTCGGTTATGGATGCGGCGACGACGTGTGAGGATGGGTTTAAGGAGAGGAAAGGGGTGGTTTCGCCTCTGACGAAGAGAAACGGCGACGTTTTTGAGCTATCGGCTGTGGCGCTTTCTGTTATGCGTTTGATTCAGAGTGGATCATCTGGCTGATTGGTTGGTTGGTTTATCCTGCTCCTGGTTTGTGTGTTGCTTAGTCTCAATATTAGGTTTGTAATCTCTGTGTTAATTTATGTTGGTTGAATTTCTGTAAATTAAAGTGTAATTTATACTTGCATATATTTGGAAAGTTTCTCCAAAGGAAATATAAATAAAGTGTAGAGGTGCGTAGAGTTCGGAGCAAGCTAGAATTTTCCACAGTCGAGTTTGGCAAAATTGCTTAGCTTGAACTTGGACTTATATATATATATGTGTATATATATATATATATTAATTAGACATGCATTAATAAATAATTTATTATTATTATTTATTTATTGGTGTGTGAGCCTGCGAATATGCCTATTTGGGCTTGAGCTCATTAAATTGACTCCAATTCAAAAATAAAGTTCGAACTCAAGTCAAGTCGACTCGACTAGACGTCTATCCCTACTTTAGGGATACAATTTTATGTACTTGTTGAACAATAAAACTTGATTTTTCTTGAATATCAATTTCAATAGCAGTGGCTTCTACTTAATCTATTGTCTTAGTTTTTTTCTCTTTTGTTCAATCTCTAAGTTAACCTCAAGAAGCTTGTTAGTATATATAATATTTTGTCAGTGAGTAGATCACATTTAAGAACCCAAATTATGTTTGGGCCTAGTTATTTCCTCTTTTCATTGATTTCCAATTCCCATAAAATTGAAAATTCAACCCATAAAATTGAAAAGGAATCTTTCAAATATGGGAACATGTACGGTACAACCGGGTCTCTCTCTCAATTTTCAGTTTAACTTTCTATTCCCAATCTGTACTTTCTCTCATCCCATGTATCACTTAACCTTTCCCATCAACTCTCTCTCTCCCTCTCTCTCTCTATATATAATGTTTGCATGAAACTACTTCAATTCTATTATATATCCACTTACGATTCCATATTAATGTTTTATATTTCGGAATAAAGTGATACAAATGTGAGTACACGAGAATAAAGTAGAATTTACAATATATATATATATCACTATAAAAAAAATTAAGGAAGATAATATTAGCACTCCCAAAAGTGATAATCACACTCCCAATTTACTTTATTTTTAACTAAATGACCAAAGTGACCATGTATTATTTGAATTTGTGATGTGTATTAGTGACCAAAGAAATCACATGAGGCAAAAGGAGTAAATTAAAATAATAATTTTGAATTTTTGGTGAATATTAATTAAGTTTTTTTTCTTTTGGTATTTAAATTGATGTCAAAAAAATCAAATGAAATAGTGATTTAAATTTCATATCGGTAGTTGTATTGTAAATGTTGAACTTATAATGCATAAAATATTTCTTAATAAAAAATAGATTATATTTCACAAATTTGTAATGAGAATACAATTTAAAAAATTACCCGATATTCAAAGAAAACGATCTATTATGTTTCAAAATTCTCAACTTCTCATCATTTTTAACTTTTAATAGTTATATGTTTCTTAAAATATACTAAGTAAAAATATAAAATAAGTTAATCGGAGAAAAAATGAACAAAAAATTATGCTAAAGTTGCAAATATATAGTCTAGTGTGTTCAAACATTAAAATATGAAAATAAACTTTAAAAATGATAAATAGTATAGTGAAAGTTGTATTTGTCTTACATATAATGAGAATTTGTGTGTTCAAATAATATAAGGACACTTTGATAATTTGGTTAAAAATAAAGTAGCTTTGGAGTGTGATTATCACTTTTGGGAGTGCTAGTATCAATTCCCAAAAATTAAGACCAATGAATCTATTTGATGTGTTTTTTATATATAGTAAGTATGTTATCTTTTAAAAACTATTGAAATAAAGTTTTAAGCCATACAATTGTTGACCCATTTATCTATATTATGTTTTTTTATGGAAATATTTATGTTATTTGTTTGTATAAAAATTACCGATATATATGTATAGTATACAACAATTGAGTTGTAGTACCATTTAGTTATCTATACATAGTAGAAAGGACATTTACACACATTATATATATATATATATATATATTTGTATATATATCAATATAACTAATAATAAATTAAGTTTACTTTATATGAAATCAATGTTATAATTTTTTATTTTACTTGTATCTCAAAAAACATTCATCCAAATATTTTTTTATTCTCATCACGTCTTTTCGTAAAGAAATCCACACAAAATTATATTCATCCAAACATAATTTCATCTTCAACTTATAAATTAACAACCCAAAAAACGCCCATCGACACATATTTTCATTTTTAACATAAAAATCAATAACGATTTGAAAACTCATTTTCTACATTTTTCAACTTGAAAATGAGAATTAGAAATGAAAACAATACTATATCGGGGGACTTATGAACAATTAGCCATGCATTTATGCTGCTAGATGAAATTAGCCATGGTATTTATGCTAATTCTTGGCAATTCATATTGGGGGTTTTAATTTTAACCACATCTAACAGGACATGCATGCACTTACGAGAATAGTTGCATTCTTGGCAATTCATAAGTCCTCTCCACATACTCTAAAAGGACATGTCATATTTTTTTTCCTAATAGGTGGCATTCTTGTTCATAAGTCTTGTCATAAGTCTTCTCATAAGTCCTTTCCACAGGACATGCTGTTAGATGAAATTAATTAGCCATGAATACAAACAAATCAAAATTAGCCATGCATTTATGCTGTTAGATGAAGAGAATTTTAAAAAAATAATACAAAATTAAATCAAAATTAAGAAAATAATACACAAAAAAATAGTGCTCAGATAATAGCACATTCCGCGCCACGTAAGCGCGGAATCTGCCAGATTCCGCGCCACGTCAGCGCGGAATAGAATATATATTTTTTTAAAAAAATTCAAAGGCATTCCGCGCCACGTCAGCGCGGAATGGCAGTCGGTCAATTGACCGACTGACATTCCGCGCTGCCCGAGCACGGAATGGCAGCAATTTCTATTTTTTTTTAAATAAATTTGGCCCATTCCGCGCTGACTCAGCGTGGAATGGCCAATATTTTTTTTTTTGTTGTTATTTATCTTTTGGTTTTTTTTCTTATTTCCCGCTCGTTTTTCTCCTTTTTTCGTGCATTTTTGAGTTTTGACTTGAACATATAAATTGTAGACTTTCATATAGACTTTGTAACCACACAAGAATGGACTCATTCCGATAGCCGAGTGAAGAAATATAACAAGTAAAAAATGACACATTAAAGTAATTTTTTAAAGAAAATAATAACGTTATCTATGTTTCCGGTTCATTTTTCTCCCTTTGTCGTTCAGTTTTGAGTTTTGACTTGAACACATAAATTGTAGATTTTCATATAAACTTTGTAACCACACAAGAATAGACTCATTTCGATACCTTAGTGAAAGAATATGACAAGTAAAAAAAGACACACATATACGGATTTTTCAGAAAAAAATATTTTGTTATCGTCTTCGGGATGATTTTTCGACATTTTTTGTACATTTTCAGGCTTCGACTTCAACACAAAAAATGTAGATTAACTCACAAAGTTTGTAACGGTATGAGAATTGATTCATTTCAATATCCGAGTGAAAAAATACAACATGTTAAAAAGGAATGGATTTTTCCGAAAAAAATATTTTTTCGTCATCTTCGGGATGATTTTTTGACCTTTTTTGTACATTTTCAGGCTTCGACTTCAACACAAAAAATGTAGATTGACTCACAAAGTTTGTAACGGTGTAAGAATTGATTCATTTCGATATCCGGATGAAAAAATACAACGTATTAAAATGGAACGGATTTTTCGGAAAAAAATATTTTTCATCATCTTCGGGATGGTTTTTCGACATTTTTTGTACATTTTCAGGCTTCAACTTCAACACTAAAAATATAGATTGACTCACAAAGTTTGTAACGGTATAAGAATTGATTCATTTCGATATCCGGGTGAAAATATACAATATGTTAAAAAAGATATATATATACGAATTTTTTGGAAAAAAAATAATTTTTCGTCATCTTCGGGATGATTTTTCTACATTTTTTGTACATTTTCGGGCTTCAACTTCAACACAAAAAATATAGATTGACTCACAAAGTTTGTAACGGTGCAAGAATTGATTTATTTCGATATTCAGGTTTAAACCTACATTAAATTTAATAAAGATGTTATTAAACATGTTGTATTTTTTCATCCGGATATCGAAATGAATCAATTCTTACACCGTTACAAACTTTGTGAGTCAATCTACATTTTTTGTGTTGAAGTTGAAGCCCAAAAATGTACAGAAAATGTAGAAAAATCATCCCGAAGATGACGAAAAATTATTTTTTTTCCAAAAAATTCGTATATATATGTCTTTTTTAACATATTGTATATTTTCATCCGGATATCGAAATGAATCAATTCTTATACCGTTACAAACTTTGTGAGTCAATCTATATTTTTAGTGTTGAAGTCGAAGCCTGAAAATGTACAAAAAATGTCGAAAAACCATCCCGAAGATGATGAAAAATATTTTTTTTCCGAAAAATCCGTTCCTTTTTAATATGTTGTATTTTTCCATCCGGATATCGAAATGAATCAATTCTTACACCGTTACAAACTTTGTGAGTCAATCTACATTTTTTGTGTTGAAGTCGAAACCTGAAAATGTACAAAAAAGGTCAAAAAATCATCCCGAAGATGACGAAAAAATATTTTTTTCGGAAAAATCCGTTCCTTTTTAACATGTTGTATTTTTTCACTCGAATATTGAAATGAATCAATTCTCATACCGTTACAAACTTTGTGAGTCAATCTACATTTTTTGTGTTGAAGTCGAAGCCTGAAAATGTACAAAAAATGTCGAAAAATCATCCCGAAGACGATAACAAAATATTTTTTTCTGAAAAATCCGTATATGTGTGTCTTTTTTTACTTGTCATATTCTTTCACTAAGGTATCGAAATGAGTCTATTCTTGTGTGGTTACAAAGTTTATATGAAAATCTACAATTTATGTGTTCAAGTCAAAACTCAAAACTGAACGACAAAGGGAGAAAAATGAACCGGAAACATAGATAACGTTATTATTTTCTTTAAAAAATTACTTTAATGTGTCATTTTTTACTTGTTATATTTCTTCACTCGGCTATCGGAATGAGTCCATTCTTGTGTGGTTACAAAGTCTATATGAAAGTCTACAATTTATATGTTCAAGTCAAAACTCAAAAATGCACGAAAAAAGGAGAAAAACGAGCGGGAAATAAGAAAAAAAACCAAAAGATAAATAACAACAAAAAAAAAAATATTGGCCATTCCGCGCTGAGTCAGCGCGGAATGGGCCAAATTTATTTAAAAAAAAATAAAAATTGCTGCCATTCCGCGCTCGGGCAGCGCGGAATGTCAGTCGGTCAATTGACCGACTGCCATTCCGCGCTGACGTGGCGCGGAATGCCTTTGAATTTTTAAAAAAAAATATATATTCTATTCCGCGCTGACGTGGCGCGGAATCTGGCAGATTCCGCGCTTACATGGCGCGGAATGTATTATTATCTGAGCACTATTTTTTTGTGTATTATTTTCTTAATTTCGATTTAATTTTGTATTATTTTTTTAAAATTCTCGTTAGATGAAATGTAACATTACAATTTTTTTTTAATCAAAATAACGGTACACATAATGTTGGACATAATTTTCTGTATTATATATATAAAAAAGACATAATTTCATGAAATATGTATTAGTAGCAAACCAAAGAAAAATATTGAAAGAATAATCATATATGCACAAAAATAAGGTACATGATTTTAAGATTTATAACTTGATTATATGATACTGATCTCTCTCAAATGTTCAAATATCCATCCTCCGCTCCCATCCTTGTAATTAAAAATAAATAAATTCAGGACTAATTGAAAAATACGCTGGAACTTTACGCGGTATTTGTATTTGTTTGTGCAATATATTATATTTCATACAGCTATATATATATCCACGAGCCAGGATCTTTGTACTTGTTTTAAAATCAAATTTCATAATCGCGTAAACTTTAAGCGTGGTTATAAAACAAATTTGCTCTAAATTTTGGGGATATTCATTGACTGTGCTCCCAATACAGTGTCTTTTTTAACTTTTGTATATTTGGACAAATAGGAAGATACTTTCCTAGGATTCTTAAATAGGAAATCATAGCAATGGAAAATTTTAAGGTGGATCGAGAATGTTGCTCCCAATTCATTTTACACCACATATTAAAAATGAGTAGGATGGTTTTCACACCCACCCACCCTGTGTAAACCACCGCACCCCAAGTGTTTGTGTGGTGAAAAATAGATTGGGAGCAACACCCCCGATCCACCATAGAATTACTCACGTGTCAATGTATTTTTTCTATAATTAAAAATTCTTGTCAAGATAACATTACAACGAATCGTTCTTCCATATGAAGATATACGCTCTATCATGAGCTATGAGGTGACATGTCCTTTTAGAGTACGAGGGGAAGACTTATGACCAATATGATATTCGTTCTCTATAGATCTTTTTTTTTTTTTTTAATAATTAAATTTCATTAATATGGGACAATCTGAAAAAACACTACAACAGAAAAAGCAAAACATCTACTCTTAACATAATACTTATCAAAAACAATAGAATTTAGATAAGTATGGACGAAACTGTACATGAATTATTGGCATATTGGAGGTTTTGACCACATCTAACCAACCATTGTTCAAAGTGACAAATCACGAGATAAGAATTTTTGTAATACATGTCTTGTAATGGAGGTTGGCCATCGCAAAACAGGTTCTGGTCATTTACCCAAGGTTATCTTGTTGTGCTTTTGTGTATGTAAAAAATTTCATTAAGAGATCTCACAATTGCGCCTAACAGTATCTCGAGAAATTACTTTTTAGCATTCATTCTGCAAATAAGTTGAAAAAAATAAAATAAGAAATGATATGACTAGTGTAATTCACTCATCATGTAATTTGCCTAATTTCTTTTTGTCTTCTAAATAAAACGCCATATGTTATCAAACAATGCGGTTTTCAGCGAGATCAGGGCAGGAGCTAGGGGATTGAAGATGGCAGTCGTCCGCTCAACTTTGAAAAAAAAAATTGCCCTATAAAGTTTTGATATTCAATGTCCCCCACCTAAAAAAATAAAACTTTGTCCTTTTTTTTTTGTGTTCGTTTGTGGACCAAAACTTCTAGCTCCTTTCATGAGTGAGACGTTATAATCTTGAAAAGAATTTTAAATAGGAACGAGTATAAGTCGAGTTTAAGTGAGTTTACTCTTTTTTTTTTAACAACTATTGTTGTTTCTATAAATCAAACTTAAATGGATCATGAAAAATTGAAGGATAATAGGTTAAACATTCGTTTCTTAATAACTACAGTTGATCACTTGAGCTTTGAGCCTTTGACCAACTTATTTGAGTCGAATATCAGGTGGATTAATTTCTTTAAATCATAAAAGGAGTCGAGAATAAAGTAACAATTTTCTAACTGATCATGTTACAATTAGAAAAAGAAAATGCAGACAAAATGAGATAATTATGAATTCTTAACACTAAGGAGAGAAAGCATTGTGAATCACAATAAGAAAGGAACCCAATCACAAAAGATAAATGTTACTATATTTTTAGCGGAGTATTACTCAAAGATAGATATACATACTGATGAGTTTGGTGGAGTCAGATCAAAATAAGGTCAAGAAGAGGAGCCAAAATAGAGCCAAAAAGGATCAGGGTTGACCGGAATTGCAAAGGAGTCGAAAAACGGATCGGAGCAGTGCCAGGCGCTGCAGGCGCGGGGTCGGCGGCCCCAGGCGCTGGCGGGGGCGCCACTGGCCCCGCTGCACAGCGGGGCGCCTAGGCACGGATGTGCGCGGCTGTACGCATTTTTGGCAAGAATTCTTGTCTTGGGGTGCAAGTTGGCGGATTTTGGCATATTTGAGTCCTAGTATGATTAGAATTATTTCCTATTGTATTTAGGAATTATTCCCTTTGTAAATTAGGATTGTTTTCCTAATTTGTTAGGGTTTTAGACTTCTCCACCATTATAAATATGAGAACTCCACTTATAATTGATTGATTCACTCATTGAGAAATAAAGATGTAGTCTAGGTTGGCTCGTGGATATAGGCAATTATGCCGAACCACGTTGTTTAGGCTTAGATTTCTCGTTTCTTATTTATTCTTCGTGCTCTAATGCTACCATTCCTAACACACACACACAAACATATATATATATATATATATATATGAGAATTAAGTGAAAAATAATTAGAAGTAGTGTTTGTAAATATAAGCGAAACATAGAAAAAAAACTGCAAATGATTATTTGCAAAAAAAGTGATTAAAAGTGATAAATATGTTTTAAATAAATTTATTTTAATTACGAAAATATCATTATCAGTTTTAAGAACCCTTTTACCAGTTTATAGATTATAGATTAATATCACTTAAGTTAAGAGAATTAGAATCATAATTTAAGTTTGCAAACACTTTCAGATAGATTAATTTAAGCTATAAGCTCAAAGACACTTATTTTAAGAGTTTACAAACACTCTTTACGAGTATATATATGAATTCGAACTCGACAAGCTTAAATTTTTGAGCTGAATGTCACTCAAATCAAGAAATTGAGTTCGAGCTCACCGAACTTTGAGATTACATATTGTTCTGCTTCATGTTGATACTTATTATCAATATATACTTACGTAATTTAAGGTTTCGTGAGAAACAATATCTTTTTAATTGATATAAATATTTCTAAATTTTTATTTTTGAGAAGCTCAATGAGCTAAGAATGATAAATTTGATAATATGTATAACTAGGTAATGCTCAATTATTATTTTTTGAATAATAGTAACACTCGATTATTTTTTATGGGTAACATAAATTTTAATACTTGAGACTCCTTTTCATATTTTTATATCTATCATAGAAAAGAGAATATAACAAAAAAGAAAAAAACGCCTTCGAAACTCAAAAAAGAAGAAGCTTTTATGCCTTTAATTTGATTTGAGTTCGAGGAGCCTCACAAAATAGCAAGCTTTCATTAGCTAGCATATAAAAAATGAGAAAATTAGATGTACATTCCCTCACTTTAATGCAAAATTACCGAAAATTCTCTGATCTTTCTGAAATTACGTAAAGTTCCCCTCATGTCAAGATATTCTAACAATTATACCCCATGTGTATTTAAAAACCTTACAATCTCACCCCTGTAAACCTTACAAATAGACCCTTTGAAGGGGTCTCGTTTTAATTTACCAAAAGTTAGGAGTGATTTTGGTAATTAACACTAAAGTGAGAGGGTGTGCATATAATTCATGAATATGAAAAAATAATCGAATTATTTTATCATATTCATCCCTCAATTAATAAAAGTGGCACGTTCATACATCTAATGATAAATTTATACAATGGAACAAGTTTATTACTAGAGGGATGAACGTGCTACTTTTTATTATTTGGAGGATGAACGTGACATAATCCCTAAATTTGAGGAACTATAGAAGATATTAACCCTTATATATATTTTCCACATTAATGTTTTACTTATAAGTCAACATCAGTGATAACTGACTTGAGCTGCAAAACTAATTTAAGTTAGATCATGATTTGAACATCCCAAATGAGTTGGTATGCAACTTGGATATAAATTCAAGTCCAATTCATTCGTCTTCGTCTGTGGCACGTGTAAGTTAAAGTTACTATGAGCATCTCCAATGTAATGCAATTTGCACCGAAAAACTTATGGAACTTTTGCACCATTCCATTTTTAACACCAAAAGAAATATTCTCTATATATTTCTTTTAACACATCATTTTATACTTTTTCCCCATATTTCATAAATAACACGGAACTTTAATTTTTTTTATTACATATTCATCCAAGAAAATATATGTTGTTATTTTATAATATTACACGAACAATATTGAGATTTTACCGTCCGTAACAACACGGAATCGAACAAATAATATAGTGAAAGTAAGATTGTCTCCACAGGGAAGGTTATCAAGTACCAAACAAAGTTTATCTTATTATTTAGACTATCGATTATCAAAAATTTGAGATTTTAACTAATTAAAATCAGAAATTTATAAAAACAAAATTAATTATAAATAATTAACACAAATATAATTAAAACAAACAATCAATTAACGAAAGGCCTAGGGATTAAGATTTCATCAAGGTATTTCTATGGATTATTGACTTTCAATGAATTATCATTCTTGTTTAAATTAAAGACCCAATTTCCTTAAATACATGAATACTCTCCCGAGATCTTCATGAGTATCCACCAAAATTAATTAACGTCACTCCCATGATCAAAAACTAATTTAGATGAATCCATTAAGTTCTATGAATATTGTTTAACTAGTCTCATGCAAAATTACCAATATCCCTATTAAGCAATTTACACATGTCTATTAAATCTAAACCGATAAACTAATTCACCTCCCGGCACTTCTTAATTCATCTTAAATTATGCAATTGGTGATCAAGCAATTACAAGCATTAAACACTCATTAATAGATAAACCAAACAAGAAATCACATCCATAAATCATCAATAATCCAAATCAATACACAAGACTACATCTTAAATCCTAAAAAATAATTTAGCTATGCATAATTAAAGAAAAACAAGAAATAAATTGTATAAACATAAAGTTACTCATGTTCAACAATGGAGGATTGAAAGAATACAACTTGAGAAGATGAAGCTTTTCTCCAAGAACTCCTCTCCAAGATCTACTTTTCTCTTCTTTAAGATCTACTCTCCAAGATCTACTTTTTTCAAGAATGATGATCTCCCATCTCACTCTAGCCTATAAAAACGTTTTTGCCACCTTCTCTTAACTAAAAAGGAGTCTTAGATATATAAAATATGCTCATCCAAGTCATAAAATCGGCCCACAAAAATATAAAAACCTGCAGCTGCACAACTGTGCAGTCTGCCTGTGCAGAATTTTTCTCATAAGTTCTCTTCAACGAAACTTGCTCGTGTGGCCTCTCTATTGCATTTCTTCGCATCCTCTTGGTTAGCCTTCATTATTCTCGTAATAAATATTCCTTCAACTCATCAAAATCATCGTTTTTATGTCTACAAAAAGCATTGAAACGACTTAGAAATCAAAATACGTCAATTAAGCTAAAAATAAAGGAAAAGACTAACTACAAGACATAAAATAAAGATAAATGTGAGGTAAATCATGATGAAAATATGTAAAACATGAGACCTAACAAACACCCCACACTTAACCTTTACTCGTCCTCGAGTAAATCTAAACAAAAACAAGACAAAAGATAACACCACTTTCGTAGGGAACACGATTGCACTTAGCACGTGCAACAAGCCGTTAAACCCCTAGGTTACTCCTAGTGGACGAGTTTGTCTCGTGAGGGTTTGCAGAGAATATACCCACAAAATTCACGACATTCGTCAATCTGTCTCATTGTTCATCAAATCAGCAACTAGTCACAACATTTATGACTCCCCACAATCGTCACACATAAACCACTAAACACTTAGAATCAATATTTTCCCACCACATGAATATCTTCACTCTCAAGTCATCACACTACTCCCAAACAAGTTTGATTTAATATGCATCCAGTCGTGCGCAATATATGAATTCTAGCAAGGGAACATCTCAGTTATTTCAAGCAAAAACACAACATCTATCATATTTCAACTTCATTCACTTTCCTTCATTCAAAATTTATCAACCCGTGCAATGTCTCGCTATTCAAGCTTTCTATGTCACCCTTGTAACGAGTTTTGGGTCAATGACTCTCAAACCAGTCGGTTTTAAGGAAATAGATGTCAAGACACCCCAACGGACTTAATCACTCGAGTGACAAAGGCTAGAAACGAAATTGGGTGATTTTAGCATTCAATACCCACTGAATCAACCCTTTTTTTTCATTTTCTTTTCTTTTCTTTTCTCTTTTTTTTTTCTTTGCTTCTTCAACTTTTCTCCAAATATCACCATGAAATATGTAATTGCTTTTATCTCCACGATCAATTCCCTTTACTAAAACTCGTGTGTAGTGTGTAAAGATGTATAAAAATTTTACAAATTTCAGACTCAGTGATCAAACTTAATAAAAAGAGTATCCATGTACAGAAATCAAATTCATATGTTTATATAGTCAAGAGCTCAAATATGGGAACACAAATATTATGAACAAGTCAGCCAATTTTCAGCAACAACTCAGCAAAAATTGACGTATGCCCAATTCTTTCACCACTTAACCACATTACCCCACACTTGAGCAATTCAATACACGCAATACTCAACAAAAAACCATGTAATATGTCCGATCCTTTCACCAATTTAACAACAAACACCCCACACTTGAGCAATTCAATATACACAATCACAACCTCACAACATGCAATCAATCAGCCCACACTTAAAATATCACATTGTCCTCAATGTAATCAAGTGAAACCGATAATCAAGAACGGAAGCAAAATGTAATTAAAAGAATAGTGAAAGAAATACTCCCCTATGAATGTGAGTGATGGCCCGGGAGCTGGTAGTGGCCTTAGTGATCGGGTGTAGTACGTAGTATACCCAGTAGAAGAAGATTGGTCGCAGTTGTGAGGGTGTCGGACGACAGCGGCTGAACTGCTCGGAGAAGACAACCGGCGACGGGAGTAAAGCGAGCTGAGTTGTGGATCCGAGACGGCGGTGGAGATTCGTCCGTACCTCAAACCGAAGGTGAAAACTCTGGGCGAAGGCGTTTTAGCAGCGGTGGTGCGGTTGTGGTGGAGGTCGGCGTTGTGCAGCTGTGACGCGGTGGAGCTGCGGCTGGCTGGAGAAGAGAAAAGTGACGCCGTTCTGGTTCTTGGCGGTGATGACGGCGAAACTCTACGGAAGGGAGGTGGATCTGTATGGGTAGCGACCGGAAGCGGCGAATTATTTGATAACCCGCGACGACGGTCGAACGACGGTGTGGTGAAGTGTGGCGAGCGGTTGTCAATGGTTGAAGTGTGGGAGTGAGCAGCGGCGGCTCACTGCGGCGAAGACGACGGAAGTGAGGCGGCTCCGGTGGTTTGACGGCGGCGTAGTGGTTGAACGCGGAGCAACGGCGTGGTGTAGTGGCGTGACGAGATTGAGCGGCGAACTCGACGGGAGGTGTGGTGGCTGTGAGCGGCGATGGAGGCGACGACTTGTGAGGTGGACGACGACGAACAGCGGCGAGGCGTGGAGGTTGGCTGGAGAATGGGAGATGACCGAGCGAGAGAGAGAGAGAGAGAGAGAGAGAGAGAGATTGAAAGAGAGATGCTTTTGGCTGAAATGTATGTGGTTGACTGATTTTTAGGATGTTTGACTGAATTTTGGGGATTTTGACCCAAAATTCAAAATTTGAATTTTTTTTTTCAGAGTGTAAAAGTGCGAAAATTCTGCACAATTGTGCAAGAAAATTGCACAACTGTGCACCTAAAAATCTTTCTAAGTGCGAAAATTGTGCACAGTGGTGCTAAAATTAGCACAATTGTGCACCTGATTTACAATGTATAATGCCCCATGCACCTCGTTTTTCATTTTTTTTTTTACCTTCAACAAGAATAGCTTGCATTAGTAAAACATTTGAGCACCAAAAAATAAAAATAAAATAAAAATTCCAAACATAAAATATTGAAAACAAAATAAACAGAAAAAAAAATTTCCACTTTTATTAACTTAAAAGGAGTCTTAGATACATAAAATATGCTCATCCAAGTCATAAAGTCGGCCCACAAAAATATAAAAATCCGCAACTGCACAGCTGTGCAGAATATCTGCACAATTGTGCAGTTGCATGTGCAGAAATTTTTCTCTTCATTTTTCTTCAACGAAACATTCTCGTTTGGCCTTTCTAATGCATTTCTTCATTTCCTCTTGGTTAGCCTTCGTTATTCACGTAAAAATACTCCTTTAACTCATCAAAACAATCATTTTTATGCCTACAAAAACATTGAAACGACTTAGAAATCAAAATACGTAAATTGGGCTAAAAATAAAGGAAAAGACTAACTACAAGGCATAAAATAAAGATAAATGTGAGGTAAATCATGATGAAAATATGTAAAACATGAGACCTAACAAACACCCCACACTTAACCTTTACTCGTCCTCGAGTAAATCTAAACAAAACAAAAACAAAAAAAACAAAACTAAAGATAACACAACTTTCGTAGGGAATACGATTGCACTTAGCTCGTGCAACAAGCCGTTAAATCCCTAGGTTACCCCTAGTGGACGAGTTTTGTCTCGTGAGGGTTTGCAGAGAATATACCCACAAAATTCATGACAATCGTCTATCTGTCTCACCGTGCATCAAATCAGCAACTAGTCACAACATTTATGACTCCCCACAATCATCACACATAAACCAATAAACACATAGAATCATTATTTTTCCATATATGAACATCTTTACTCTCAAGTCATCACAATAATCCCAAACAAGTTCAATTTCATATACATCCATTCGTGCTTGATTTATGAATTCTAGCAAGGGAACATTTCAGATATTTCAAGCAAGAACACAACATCTATCATATTTCATCCTCGTTCACTTTTCTTCATTCAAAATTTATCAACCCGTGCAATGTCTCGCTAATCAAGCTTTCTATGTCACCCTTGTAACGAGTTTTGGGTCAATGACTCTCAAACCAGTCGGTTTTAAGGCACTAGGTGTCAAGACACCCCAATGGACTTAATCACTCAAGTGACAAAGGCTAGAAACGAAACTGGGTGATTTTAGCATTCAATAGCAACTGAATCAATCTTTCTTTTTTTTTTTACAAATTTTTTTTTACTTTTCTTTTTCAACTTTTCTTCAAATATCACCATGTATCCAACAATATGTAATTGCTTTTATCTCCCCGATCAATCCCCTTTACTAGAAGTCGTTTGTAGCGTGTAAAGATGCATAATAATTTCACAAAATTCAGGCTCAGTGATCAAACTCAATAAAAAGAGTATCCACGTACAGAAATCAGATTCATATGTTTATATAGTCAAGAGCTCAAATATGGGAACACAAATATTATGAACAAGTCAACCAAATTTCAGCAACAACTCAACAAACATTGACGTATGCCCAATTCTTTCACCAATTCATCACATTACCCCACACTTGATGAATTCAATACACTCCAATCACATGCAACCAAGCAAACACCCCACACTTAAAATCACACATTGTCCTCAATGTACTTAATTGAAACCGATATGCATGGACAAAATCATAATGAAATTTAAATAAGAGTGAAAAAAATACTCCCCTATGCATGTGCGTGATGGCCCGGGAGTCGGTAGTGTCCTTGAAGATCGGTTGTACAGTACAGTCTTTGGAAAACCCGGTCTCTTTTCGAGCCCGTTGTGACGTAGTGAGCAAACTCCAACCGATGGGCTGCTGAAATTAACTGCTGAAATTGCCCAAATAATTTTTCCCAAATAATTTCGCCTAACCAGACGGCGCTGATGCTCGACGGAAGGGAGGTGTCGGCGAGGTGGATATGTGAATATGAGATGACGGCAGCGTGGAGGTTTAAGATGAACGGCGACGGTGGTTGTAAGTCAGATCGAGAGAGAGACAGAACGCGACGGCTGCAGTGGTTGTGAGATGTCAGACGACGGAGGCGGCGTTGTTGAACGGGGAGCAGCGGCGCGTGTGAGCAGAAGCGCCACAGTGGCGCGGTGGAGATGCGGCTGGACGGCGAGGATGCGATGTCGGACTTGGGTTGTGGTGGAAGGCGATTGAGGTGACTGGTATGACAGAGCAGCGGCGGTTGAGCAGCGATGGAGGGTGCGGTTGTTGACGGCGTGTGGCGGCGCGATTCTGGTAGAGGTCGGCATTGTGCAGCTGTGACGCGGTGGAGCTGCGGCTGGCTGGAGAAAAGAAAAGCGATGCCGTTCTGGTTCTTGGCGGTGATGACGGCGGAAGAAGAGAAAAAGTGACGGGATTTGGCTGAAATTGAATGAAATTGAGAGAGAGAGAGTGTGTGTTGACGGAATTTGAATGAAATTGAGAGAGAGAGAGAGAATGTGTTGACTGAATTTGGGGATCTTGACCCAATTTTCAAATTTTGAATTTTTTTTTTTTTTTAAAAAAAAAAATCTGAGGGTGCAAAAGTGCGAAAATTTTGCACAAAAATTGCACAAATGTGCACGGCGAGTTTAATCTTGTGCAAAAATTTTGCACAATTGTGCTGAAAAGTTGTACAACTGTGCACATAAAATTCTTCTAAGTGCGAAATTTGTGCACAGTGGTGCTAAAATTAGCACAATTGTGCACCTGATTTACATTGTATAATGTCTCATGCACCTCATTTTTCATGTTATTGACCTGCAATAAGAATAACTTTCATTAATAAAGCATTTGAGCATCGAAAAATAAAAATGAAATAAAATAAAATAAAACTTTCAAACATAAAATATTGAAAACAAAATAAGCAGAAAGAAGAAAACGACAATGACAAAAATAACGAAAACTCTTGGGTTGCCTCCCAAGAAGCACTTGTTTAAAGTCATTAGCTCGACTTAGACAAAATTATTGTTGAGTTTTGGCGAGGGAAATTGCTTTCCCTCGAGGAATATCATCGCCTAAAAAATACAAAGCATGATTAATTCTTTTCATATCAGATATATTCCAACCTATTCCGTCTTTCTTCCATTGCAAATCACTTAACCATCGGTCCATTTCAGGTGTACCAATTGTAGCATTTACAATAACAGATAGAAACGTATTGTTTCCAAGAAGAACGTACCTGAGATATAGTGGAAGAAATTTAAGTTTTACCTTAGGTCTAGAAGATATTTCTTGATACGACTCTAATGGATCTCTTTTACCTTGAGAAGTTTCGTCATCGATGGCCTCTTCAATCACATCCACTGAATAACATTTTTCTTCAAAAGGCGGAGATTTCATCACCTTATTTAAGTCGAACTCCACCTTCTCCTCTCCAATGTTCAACGCTAGCTTGCCAGCACGCACGTCGATGACGGTTCCCGCAGTTGCGAGAAACGGTCTTCCAAGAATGATTGGTGTTTTCGAATTTTCATCCATCTCAAGCACCACGAAGTCACATGGGATGTAGAACTTGTCCACTTTCACAAACATGTCTTCTAATATTCCCATGGGGCGTTTTATGCTCCCATCCGCCAATTGAAGTGACATCTTTGTGTTTTTAAGCTTTTGAAAACCTAATTTCCTGCAAATTGAATAAGACATTAGACTGACACTAGCTCCTAAATCACAAAGTGCTTTATCAAAGTGAAATTTTTCAATAGTGCAAGGAAGTGAAAAACTCCCTTGATCCTTTAGCTTTGGAGGAATGTTTCGTTGGATTATGGCACTGCATTCTTTATTCAAGGAGATTGTTTCCACGTCTTCTAATTTCTTTCTATTGCTCAACAGCTCTTTGAGAAACTTCTCACAAACAGGCATCTGAGCCCGAGCATCTGTATACGGAATGTTGTGGTTCAACAGTCTAAGTGTTTGAAGAAATTTCTCTTGCTGCTTGTCCAACCTCTTGTGTTGCAACCTTTGGGGAAATGGAATTGGAGGAACATATGGTTTCACATATGGCTTCGGGATAACCTTTTCTGGCTCAACCTTGTCTGAAGATTCAAAGATTGAATTATCTTTCGTCACAAATTCATCTCTGTGTACAACATGTGGCTCAAATTCTTCAATTATATTTTCGTTTTTCAGAGTCACTGCATTACACTGTCCTCTCGGATTCTCCTCTGTTTGGCTAGGCAGTGTACCCTTTGACCTTGAATTCATAGAACTTGCCAATTGTCCAATTTGTAATTCCAGATTCTTCGTTGCTCCCACTACCAGATCAATTTTTGCTTCCAGATTTTCAAACCGTTTTGTTGTTCCATTAGCAAGCTTTTCAATGGCTAATTCCCAGGCTTGTGGTTCTCAACGTGGTGGTCCCTGCTGATTTGGTTGTTGAAAATTCTGAGGACCATGCTGTTGGAAACCTGGAGGAAACTGCTGTCTAGGAGGATTTGCTTGAGCTCCTTGGTTCCCTTGACCTCCCCAAGAAAAGTTAGGGTGATTTCGCCAACCCGAATTGTTGGTGTTCGAAAATGGATTTCCTTGCTGCTTATTCTGATAGGATAAATAGTTAGCTTGCTCGATGAGTGGGCAATCAGTTGCCATATGAGGTGCCCCACAAACATCACAAGCTAAAGTGGGCTGAGATACTGCACTAACATTTCCTTTGAGTCCTTCCATGTGCTTGACAAGTGTTTCAATGTTAGCATTGAGCAATGTAATGTTATCTACATTGTGGATGCCCAGTGTTTTCTTGGTAGCCCGATTATCACTCGCCCACTGATATGTATTGGATGTCATCTCGTCCATAAGAGCTAATGCATCATCTGGATTCTTTGCCATAAAACTCCCTCCTGCAGCTGCATCGATATTCATTCGGATACTATGTGACAGACCATTGTAGAAAGTCTGCACAAGCATCCAACTCGGAATACCGTGATGTGGGCATTTTCTGAGTAGTTCTTTATACTTTTCCCATGCTTGGTAGAGGGTTTCACTATCAGTTTGCATGAATCTTGTGATTGCATTCCTTAACTGAGCAGTCTTGGCTGGGGGAAAGTACTTGGTGAGAAATGCAGTCGACAAATCAGCCCAAGTGGTGAACTTATTTGCCGGCTGGTTTTTCAGCCATTCCTTAGCTCTTTTAGATAGGGAGAATGGGAAGCGTCTCAGTCTTATGGCATCTTCAGTAACGCCATTCATCTTGAAAGTACTGCAGATTTTCAAAAAATTCCCCAGATGGGAATGAGGATCCTCCATCTCAATATCTCCTTCAAATGCAGTGTGTTGTAGCATCTGAATGATAGCCGGCTTCAACTTAAAGGTGTTGGCCTGAACATTTGGTACCGCTATGCTGGAGGTTAAGTTCTGATATGTTGGTGTAGTATAATCCCGGAGAGTTCTTTGCGCAGCAGGTTCAATCCTCTGTATGTCTTCTGCCATTCTACGATGCTCTCTTTGCTGACGTCTGCCTCTTCGAAAAGTTCGTTCTGGTTCTGGATCGATTTTAATAGCAGGTGCACTCAAAGAACGCCTGTGCATCTACCAAAATTCAACCTAAAACAAGAAATTAAGATCAGAGCGAGACAGATAATAAAAAAATCGAAAATAAAATAAAAATAAATGTCTAAACTAATAAGAATTAACTTTTTATTGATATTGACTATTTGTTGCCTTCCCCGGCAACGGCGCCAATTTGTTAACCGTCCGTAACAACACGGAATCGAACAAATAATATAGTGAAAGTAAGATCGTCTCCACAGGGAAGGTTATCAAGTACCAAACAAAGTTTATCCTATTATTTAGACTATCGATTATAAGAGATGTGATTTTTAAACTAAATTGAAAGCAGAAATTAATAAAAGCAAAATTAATTAACTTAATTAAAACAGAGATAATTAACACGAATAATCAATTAACGAAAAGCCTGGGGATTAAGATTTCATCAAGGTATTTCTATGGATTATTGACTTTTGATGGATTATCATTCTTGTTTAAATTAAAGACTCAATTTCCTTAAATACATGAATACTCTCCCGAGATCTTCATGAGTACCCACCAAAATTAATTAACGTCACTCCCATGATCAAAAACCAATTTAGATGAATCCATTAAATTCTATGAATATTGTTTAACTAGTCTCATGCAAAATTACCAATATCCCTATTAAGCAATTTACACATGTCTAATAAATCTGAACCGATAAACTAATTCACCTCCCGGTACTTCTTAATTCATCTTAAATCATGCAATTGGTGATCAAGCAATTACAAGCATTAAACACTCATTAATAGATAAACCAAACAAGAAATCACATCCATAAATCATCAATAATCCAAACCAATACACAAGACTACATCTTAAATCCTAAAAAATAATTTAGCTATGCATAATTAAAGAAAAACAAGAAATAAATTGCATAAACATAAAGTTACTCATGTTCAACAATGGAGGATTGGAAGAATACAACTTGAGAAGATGAAGCTTTTCTCCCCAAGAACTCTTCTCCAAAAACTCTCCAAGATCTATTTTCTCTCTCTAAAAGTCTTCTTTTCCTCAAGAATTATGATCTCCCATCTCCCTCCAGCCTATAAAACATTTTTTTTCCACTTTTATTAACTTAAAAGGAGTCTTAGATACATAAAATATGCTCATCCAAGTCATAAAGTCGGCCCACAAAAATATAAAAATCCGCAGCTGCACAGTTGTGCAGTTGCCTGTGTAGAAATTTTTCTCTTCATTTTTCTTCAACGAAACATTCTCGTTTGGCCTTTCTAATGCATTTCTTCATTTCCTCTTGGTTAGCCTTCGTTATTAACGTAAAAATACTCCTTTAACTCATCAAAACAATCATTTTTATGCCTACAAAAACATTGAAACGACTTAGAAATCAAAATACGTAAATTGGGCTAAAAATAAAGGAAAAGACTAACTACAAGGCATAAAATAAAGATAAATGTGAGGTAAATCATGATGAAAATATGTAAAATATGAGACCTAATAATGTTACTTAATAATAATAAATAAATAATTTATTTAAATTTATTTTGGTATTCGTAAAATTGAATTATTATAATTAAATTATATTTGTTATATAGTAATAGTCTAAATGATAAAAGAAAAATAAGTAATATCCAAACAAACTTAGACAACGTATTATTCAGCTCGACTCAATTTCTTTACAATATTAACTCGAAATTCCGAAGACTAGCAATAGTAACCCATACCAACTTATCACTATGCCAGCTACTATATATGATAAACCATCCCTCATAGGAAGATCAGATTGCAGAAAACAAGAAATAAACACCCAAAATAGCCAACAAAAAACCCTCCAAAAACAAAAATTCACACACACACACACACGCAAAGACAATGAAGCACTTTTCCCTCCTTCTCCCACCAATCCTCATCCTGTCCATCTTCACCATCATCAATGGCGCCAAAAGCCAAAACCTAATCAATTCATCTTGCAAAACCTTCTCAAACAACGATCCAAACATCAACTACAAATTCTGCACGACCTCCCTGCAGGCCGCCCCCGCCAGCCGCTGCGCCACCCTGCGCGGCCTCGGCTCGATCTCGATCAGGCTGACTCGGTACAATATCACAGATACGCGTTGCCACATCAAGCAGCTGATGAAGAACAGGAAGTTGGATCCTTACGTAAGGCAGTATTTGGGCGATTGCTTCGAGCTTTACTCCGACGCAATCGCTACCGTTAAGCAAGCAATGGACTACTACAATGTGAAGAAATTTGACGATGCAAATATTCAGTTAAGTTCGGTTATGGATGCGGCGACGACGTGTGAGGATGGGTTTAAGGAGAGGAAAGGGGTGGTTTCGCCTCTGACGAAGAGAAACGGCGACGCTTTTGAGCTCTCGGCTGTGGCGGTTTCTGTTATTCGTTTGATTCGGAGTGGATCATCTGGCTGATTGGATTGGTTGATTGGTTGGTTTATCCTGCTCTCCTGTTTGTACTCAATATTAGGTGTGTAATCTCTTTGTGTATATTAATTCTGTAAATGGAAAGTTTGATTTATACTTGCATATATTTGGAAATTTGGAAAGTTTGTCCAAAGGAAATTTAAATAAAGTGAAGAGTTGCGTACTTGACAAAATTACTAAGCCAAATCTCGAATTTAAGTATATATAATATATAATTATATATACTTTGGACATGCATTAATAAATAAATATTTCTTTTAATTATTTATTTGTTGGTGTAAAGCGTGCGTATATTTGAGTTCGAGTTTGTGAAGCTAGACTTTAGCTTTAAAAGAAAAAATCGAACTCAAGTCGACTCGACTCAATATCTATCCTACTTAACCGATATAATTTTATGTTATTATTGAACAAAGAACTTGATTTCTCTTGAATATCGTTTTAACGGAAGAGTGATTTCTACTTAATCTGTTGTCTTTTTTTTTTTCTTTCTTTTTCCCGTCCCTAGGAGGCTGCTTGATCCATATTTTGAAACGCTAAAAATTGTGTTTGGACTCTTGACTGTAATTTTTGGTGTGTTTGGCCCCCTTTTTCCTAATATCATTTGGATATTTTTGAGTTACAAAACCACATTTCGGAAAAGTTAGAAATCCTACCTTTTGTCATAATCAATTCTGCAAATATCAATTATCATATATAGAAAATTCTATTTCAGACTCGATCTGACCGAATGCAAGTGTATTTCAATAGAAGAGTGAATTACACTTGTCATATGATTGGTCACAAATAAAGTGAAATACACTTGGATTCGGTCAGATCAGGTCCGAACTAAAATTTCCCTATAATTTCTCATCATATAATCATTGATGCAAAAGTTGGGCCGAACTCACCCTAACTTAACCTTAAGAAGCTTCTTTTTTGTATATACTCATTTCGTCCAAAAAAATGATCCATTTGATGTTTTGTTATAAATTAAGAAAAGTCTATTATTCGTATTTGTATTTGTTTGTGCATTATATATATATATATATATATAAGTTATATTTCATATAGCTATATATAGATGCACGAGCCAGGATCTTTGTACGACGTGTTTTGTAAAATCAAATTATATACTTAATCGCGTAAATCTTAAGCGTGCTTATAAAACAAATTTGCTCTAAATTTTGGGGATGTTTCATTGACTGTGCTCCCAATATACTATTTCCTTTTTTAATCTTTACAATAATTCGACTTATGGAAAGGTACTTTCCTAGGATTCTTACATCGGAAATTCATAGCATGAGATGAAAATTCATGTCAAGAATTTTATTATATGCGTAATTAAAAATTCATGTCAAGATAATATTTCAACAAACTGTTCTCCCATTTGAAGATATACGTTCTATGATGAGCTATATATTATGAGGTGACATGTCCTTTTAGAGTATGCGGAGAGGACTTGTATACAAATATTCATTGTCTAAAGAACTTGACAAGTATGGAAGAGACCCATACATAAATTCTTGGCCTAATGGGGTTTTTAACCACATCTAATTAAAATCCCAAGATTATTGTTCAAACTTCAAAGTGATAAATCATGAGGTAAGAACTTGTAATGAATGTTCTGATCATTTAAGTAAAAGTTTTCTTATTATGTTTTTGTGTACGTAGAAAACTTTATTAATAAATAAATAATTTTTTTATTATTATCTTGTGAAAATGTTTATTTGGGTTCGAGCTCGTTAAACCGACTCCAACTCAAAAAAGAATTTTGAATCAAGTCAAGTCAAATCGACTCCACATGACGTCTATTCCTACTCTAGGGGTACAATTTTCTATACTTGTTGAACAATAACACTTGATTTATCTTGAGTATCAATTTCAATAGAAGAGTGGCTTCTACTCAATCTAATGTCTTTGTTTTTTTTATCTTTTATTCAATTTCTAAGTTAATCTCAAGAAGCTTCTTAGTGTATATAATATTTTGTCCATGATTATATATAATATTTTATCGTGGGAGAGATAGACAATGAAATATTGACTATCTACAAACAAGATTAGCATGCATTTATGCTGGCAGATGAACTATAACATTACACCTTTTTTTTTTTTTATCAAAATAACATTACACATGATCGATGCTGGACATAATTTTCTGTATTATAAAAAAAAAGACATAATTTCCTGAAATATATCGGTAGCGAACCAAAGAAAAATTAATATTGAAAGAATAATCATATATACACAAAATAAGATACATGATAACCAAACTTCGTGGCCCAATGGTATAAGGCTGTCACTGAGACAACTTGGGGTCGATGTTAGAGCTCCCGAGATTGATTCCCGGCGCTATCAAAATAATGCTTGGTCAACGGCAGCCACGCATCACGAACGGGGATTAGTAGATGTGCGCGAAAATTTGCCCGGACACCCCATGGGTAAATCGAGAAAAAAAAATACTTGATTTTAAGATTTATAACTTGATTAAATGATATTGATCTCTCAAGTCAAATGTTCAAATATCCATCCTCCGCTCCCATTCTTGTTATTAAAAAAAAACGCTGGAGCTTTATCCGATATTTGTATTTGTTTGTGCAATATTATATATATATATACACACACACACTCAACACACGAGCCAAGATCTTTGTATGTGTTTTAAAATCAAATTTCATAATCGCGTAAACTTTAGGCGTGCTTATAAAACAAATTTGCTCTAAATTTTGGGGATATTCATTGACTGTGCTCTCAATATAATTTCCTTTTTAACCTTTGTATATTTGGACAAATAGAAAGATACTTTCCTAAGATTCTTAAATAGGAAATCATAGCATATACATGTCAATGTATTTTTTTTATAATTAAAAATTCTTGTCAAGATAACATTACAACGAATTGTTCTCCCATATGAAGATACATATACGTTCTATCATGAGCTATGAGGTGACATGTCCTTTTAGAGTATGTGGAGAGGACTTATGAACAATATTCGTTCTCTTTAGAACTTAGATATATAAGTACGGACGAAAGTATACATGAATAATTGAAGGCATATTGGGGGTTTTACACATCTAATTACCTATTGTTCAAAGTGACAAATCACTAGGTAAGAATTTTTGTAATATATGTCTTGTAATAGAGGTTACCAATCACAAAAGAGGTTCTGGCCATTTAAGTAGGGTGTTTCTTGTTGTGTTTTTGTATATATAAATAACTTCGTTGAGAGAGGTCTCATAATTGTGCCTACAGTATCTCGAGAGATTAGTTTTTTTAGCATCCGCCCTACAAAAAAATTTGGAAAAAACAAAAAAATAATAATATGTTTAAGTGTAATCCACTCATCATGTGATTTGCCTAATTTCTTTTTATCTTCTAAATAAAAGACCAAATGTTATCAAACAACGCGGTTATTAGCGAGACCAAGGAAGGAGTCCGGGCTTGATGGCGGAAGTCGTCCTGCTCAACCACTACAACAAAAAGTAATATTTGTGACAAAATTTGAAGTGACAATGTTAAAATTGTCACTAGATGTACATAATCAGTGACAATAATTTTTGCTTTGTCACAATAAGAATTTTTAGCGACAAAAGTGTCTTTAAAGTTGTCACTATTGACAATTAATGACACATGTATAGTGACAACTTAGTGACAATATAAATAGAATGACAATTATAATTGTTGTCACTAAGTTGTCACAAAAAGTGTCACTAATTGTCCATAATGACAACAATTTCCTTGTCACTAATTATTAAGAGTGACAACTTTTGTCACTATTAAATATGTGAAACATATTTTAGTGACAAAACAAAAGTTCTTGTCACTATAAATTGATAATTAGTGACAATTTTGATATTATCACTTGACATTTTTGTCACCAATGTCATATTTTTTTGTAGTGAACTTTGAAAAAAAATAAAAATTGTCATATAAAGTTTTGATATTCAATGTTCCCCAACCTAAAAAAAATCAAACTTTATCCTTTTTCTTTTTGTGTTCCCTTTTGGACCAAAAATTCTAGCTCGTTTCATGAGTGAGACATTACAAATCTTGAAAAGAATCTTGAATAGGAACGAGTATAAGTCGCGTTTCTATACGAGTTTATTTTTTTATTTGGGGTAAAAATAATAACCCATTCGAACTTCGCATGTTTTTACGTTTTTTTATTTAAACTATTTTTCGTTACATTTTTTTATTCCACTCCATGTGCTTTACACTTTCCTGTCATTAGCATATTCTGGTAGAATATTTCGCCGGAGTGGAGTTTAAACAAACTTTTTTTTTTTACACTTTTTTATCCAAACTGTTTTTTGTTGCACTTGTTGATCCAAATTTTGTGTTTTTTTTTTACGCTTTTTTATCTAACTCCGTCGTGCTGAATCTCCAATGGAATATTCTTCCGGATATACTAATAGATAGGAAAGTGTAAAATCCGTGAAGTTGAGATAAAAAAGTGTAACGAAAAATGGTTTAAATAAAAAAAGTGTGAAAACACACAACGTTCGGGTGGGTAATGGTTTTTACCTTTTTTTTTACAACTATTGTTGTTTATTAGATGGATCATAAAAAATTGAAGGATAATAGATTAAAAAAATCGTTTCTTATTAACTAGAGTTCACTTGAGCTTTGACCAAATTATTTGAGTCGAATATCGGGTGGATTAATTTCTTTAAATCATAAAAGGAGTCGAGATTAAAAGTAACAATTTTGTAAATGATCATGTTACAATTAGAAAAAGAAAATTCCGACGAAAGGAGATAATTATGAATTCTTAACACTAAGGAGAGAAAGCATTGTGAATCACAATAATAAAGGAACCCAATCACAAAAAAAATATTACTATATTTTAAGCGGAGTATTACTCAAAGATACATGAGACTAATTACTGACTATAAGTGAATAATAATTAGAAGTAGTTAGTGTTTGTAAATATAAGCAAAATATAAAAAAAAAGTTGTAAATGATTGTTTGCAAAAAAAGTGATAAATATGTTGTAAATAAAATTTTTTGACTACGAAAATACCATAATTAGTTTTAAGTGCATAGTTACCAGCTTATAGATTATAAATTAATATCACTTGAATTAAGATAATTAAAATCATAACTTACGTTTGCAAACACTTCCAAATAGATAAATTTTAGCTATAAGCTCAAAAACACTTATTTTAAGAGTTTATAAACACATTTTACGAGTATATATATGAGTTCGAACTCGACAAGCTTGAGTTTTTGAGACGAATGTCACTCATATCAAGAAATTGAGTTCGAGCTCACCAAACTTTGAGATTACATCTTGTTCTACTTCATATTGATACTTAGCAATATATTTATTTAATTTAGGGTTTCGTGAGAAACAATATTCTTTTAATTGATATAAAATTTCTAAATTTTTATCTTTAGGAAGCTCAATGAGCTAAGAATGATAAATTTGATAATATATATAACTAGGTAATACTCAATTATTATTTTGAATAATAGTAACACTCTATTATTTTTTATGGGTAACATAAATTTTAATACTTGAGACTCTTTTTCATACTTTTATATCTATCATAGAAAAGAGAATATAACAAAAAAGAAAAAAAAACGCTTTAGAAACTTAAAAAAACAAAACTTGTATGCCTTTAATTTGATTTGAGTTCGAGGAGCCTTATAGCAAGCTTTCATTAGCTATAGCATATAAAAATTAAGCTATAAAATGGATCTTTCATATTTAATTCATGATGTGCCCAAGAAAATTGACAATGGCAAAATAATCTTTTGCCAACTATATTATCATTTCAAATTATATATATGTCGGCTACACAGTTGATTCATATTATACAACACCTTCGCATGAGTAATATTCAGACATATGCAGGTGCCAATTAAACAAACCAAACTAGCATAAATGAAGCTATTGAGCTCATCTATCTCTCTATATTTATGGTTTTAAGTTTTATACTATTGGGTAAAAGGTATATATATTATATAGTGTTAATAACTTCTATGATCCCTTAAGTTTAGGGAATTTGTCATATTCATCCCTCAATTAATAAAAGTGGCACGTTCGTCCCTCTTGTGATAAATTTATACAATGGAACAAATTTATTACTAGAAGAATGAACGAGCCACTTTTATTATTTGGAGGACGAATGTGACATAGAGAGTGTTTGGCTAAACTTATAAGCTTTTTAAAACATCTTATAAGATATTTCAGAGCTTATAAGTTCTTATAAAGTGTTTGGTAAATTTTTTAGTGAAACTTATAAGTTTTTAAAGTAAGATGTTAGGAACTTATAAGCTCTTAAAAAATAAGTAAGGGAACCCCAAATATCTTATAAGATGTTTGAGAGCTTATAAGCTCCTCTAAACATCTTATAAGATGTTTGAGAGCTTATAAGTTCAATAAATTTGTTTGGTAATTTTTTTTTTAAAAACAACTTATAAGACCAAAAAATAAGATGTTTGGGTCTTATAAGCTATTTTTTAAAAAGTAACCCAACCCCATCTTTTTTTAAACTTCTTCTAAAATGTTACATCTTATAAGCTCCTAAAACATCTTATAAGATATAGGAGTTTATAAGATGTTCTGGATAAACTTAGCCAAACACCCTCCTTATAAGCTCTAAAAACATCTTATAAGCATTAAGAGCTTATAAACTTTTTAAAATAAGCTTAACCAAACGCCCTCATATTCGTAAAATTTGAGGAACTATAAAAGTAATTAACCCTTATATGTGTTTTTCGCATTAATGTTTTATTTAAAAGTCAACATCAGTGATAACTGACTTGAGCTACAAAACTAATGTAAATTTGATCATGATTTGATCATCCCAAACGAGGTTGGTATGCAACTTGGATATAAATTCAAGTCCAATTCATTCGTAGTTGTTTGTGGCATGCAAGCATCTTCAAAGTATTGCACCAAAATTATGCAATTTTTGCACCATTTTGGTGTAGAAATTCACTTAAATGCTGCACCATGTTTAACACCAAAAAGAATATATTTTATATTCCTTTTTACATGTCATCTTATACTTTTCCCCATATTTCACAAATAACACCTAACTTTAAGTTTTTTTTATTACAATTCATCCAAGAAAATATATTTTGTTATTTTATAATATTACACTAACAATATTTTTGTTATTTAATAACTGATGCTGGTTCGATTTTACACCAAGAAAATTCAAATAGCCAAACAAGACTTTTGAATTTATTTTTATATTTGATATGTGAGAATAATAAATTAAAACTCAAAAATGTAGAGAAATGGAAGAAGAAATAAATTGACTTTGAATATTGAAATACATAAACCCTAATATTTGAAATAAATACACTTTTTCCTCTTACTAAAATTTGACTTCTCCCAAAATTACATAAAAAATTAAAATCCTCTCCTATTTATAATGAAGTGGACGGTTTTTTGGAGGATGAAGAGTCCTCAATTTGCCTTCCACTCCACTTAGATATTTTAGGGATAAAAGATAGATAAAATCCTACAATTTGGGATTTAGTAGTTGTGAGGATATTATTCCCTCTAAGAGTCCATGTCCATGTAAGCATTTTGATGAGATTTCTTTTGGGCTTTTCTCCTTGCATTCTCCCGAACATTTTCTTGGGCTTTTCACGAGTTTTCCCTTTGAAGGTCTTCTTCAATTTAATTAATTGGGCTCATTCGAAAAAATTAAAAATTATGACCCATATCAATAACAATAAATAATTAAAATTATATTTGTTATTTAGTAATAGTCTGAATGGTTTAAAAAAAAGTAAAATATGTTTTTTATTTAATAATATTAACGATAGATATGTATTAAAAATTTACAAAATAATATACCGAGTTTACTATTTATATATTAGAATTGTGTGATTTTGTATTATTATTGAATATAATCTATATTGATATGAATATTTCAATGTTTTAAATTTATATGGTATATGCATTTAATATAAATCTTTTGTTTACAATTAAAGTAAAATCATATATAATTGAGTAAAAATTAAGAAACATATGATCTAATTGTAACTTTTTCAAAGTTTAGGACATAGGACCTAATGTAACTAACTGTAACATTAAGGATCAAATTATAACAAAAAAACCCTTACTTTGCACCAAAATGGCTCTGGTGAACAGTGTTGCGCCAATATTGGCGCGAAACACCATCGCCATTTTGGCGATGGAAAATGGCGCTTCACTGGATTTGGCCTAATTAACAAGTTGACATTAAAAATATTTTTAGGAAGAACTATCGACAGGATTTAGATGACTAGGAGACTATCTTATCTGAAAGATGGACTGTAGTTGCATCAATTTATCTGTAAAACAAGAAAATATTTGTAAAGCATTCATTCTTTTTAAATGTATCAATCAAGTTCAGGAAACAAATTTTAAATTCTAGAATAATTACTTTTAAAATGGTCAAAATATGTCTGTAAAAAGGGACTTTCTAATTTCTAAACAATACAAACGACCACCTCAAGTGATGGGTCATTCTTGGTGGCACCTGGAGTATAGCTCCAGGCCACTTTCCTCTAATTACCCAATAGTCCAGTCTTTTCTAAAAATATTACAAATTGGTCCTCATAGTTTTTAACATTTTTATAAAGGTGACAAATATATATAAAATAAACAGTGTTACCAAATTTTTATTATTTAACGAGTTAAGCATTCTATTTTGAAATTCTCATGTAAGAGGGTTGCTTCATAAATCCGGTTGCTTCATTAACGAAGACTTATATTGGATCTGGAGTAAAGTACCTATCTTACCCTGTTGAAATTTAAAATATAGTCTTAACTTATTTAATAATTTAAACTTAGAAACACCATTATGATAAATAGCTCAAGAAAACCTTTCTGATGTGGAAGATCAGATTAAACTGCGACCACAGAGCATACTCAGAATACTCAAGCTCTGATACCATTTTGCTTGCACACTGGGGGGAATTATCCCGCATAATTTGTCTCCCGACCAGTAACACCGAGACGGTAAACAAATTCGTCCCAAAGCAGTATCAGATATTATTGGAAACAATAATTTGTACAGCGGAAACATATTTTTGAGACGATGAAAAGGTAGAATGTTACTACTGTTCATCATCATTTTTTATTTTTTATTTTTTATTTGTTTTTCGAGCATTTTTACTGTTTTTGGATTTTCGATTTTTAATGTTTTTGTATTTTTTGACCATGAGAGAGTTATAACATTTTTAAATAGTAGGGGAATCCCGTCCCTAGGGGTAAACTACTCACTATGCATTTTAATAAAGCATAAAAACTTACAAGAGATTTTTGCACACAAAGTAGATATTTTATTACAAGAAAAGAGGAGAGATTCTCTAGCAACCAAGAAGTGTGGGTTGGAGAATGTCAAGGTGCGAGTTTACAATATGAGTAATGAGGTACTTATATAGGCCTCGGACATGAAAGAAATTACAACAAATTGAAGAGAGATTTGGCATCCGAACTGCCATTATTACAAACAGTGTCTAAACAGTAAAAAGTACATAGGTGGTAATAGTGAACATTTAATATGGTACAAAAGTTGCTGAGATTGTTGCTTTGAATTCAGTGCCTTGTTTGATAGCTGAATTATTGCTGCAAATTATTGTCCTTGCTGCTGATACATTTATGACTTTTGTCTGGGAGATGCATTATTTTGCTGAAACTTTGAATGCTGTCTTCATGAGCTGTCTCTTTAAATTTGTCTTGTAGCTGAATTATTGGTGCTGCTAACCATTATTGCTGAACTGTTGAAGCTTTTGTCTTCTAGTATGTATCTCGACTGGTTCCTTCTAGATCTGGATTATATTCTGAATCAGGATTATACATATCAGGATTATATCTTGGTGGGTATTCCACACTTGTCATTGCTCTTTTTCCTAATGTAGTAAGGCGAATTTTGCATCTGGTCTTGGCCGGAATAAATATGCAATGATGAAGTGCCTGAAAAATAAGCTTGAGGTCTGAATCTGAATTGGGCATCATATATTGTCGCTGCGTTTTCCTTCGTATTTCCAAAGCTAATTTGAGCTCTTCTATATTGGCTAAAGGATTTATGGCTTCAGGACAATTCCACAATGTTGACATTGATTACCATTTTTCATAATTCTCTGTTATCGAAAAGAATGAATGTCCTATTTCTATTCCTGTAGTGTTCCAAATTGGAGGTAGAGATACTATGTCAAGCTTGAGACTTTCTGCTGCTTGTTGCTCGAATATAAAATTGACAGCGTCTGAAATATGTCGACCTATATGAGTCACTTGTACTGGATCTGATACAAATATTTTTGCTATGAAACCATAGTCTAATAACCTTTGAACGCTGATAAATTCTTCATCTATCCATCCTTCTCTAAAAACTGATGCGTCTATATGAACATTAGGCCATGAAAAATATTTTAGGGTGTAGAATTTTAATGATCCTTCGTGGCGAATAGGTTCTCCCTTCCATTGTAGTAGGCGAGTCTTTGAAATTATTCCTTCTATCTGCTGATTGATAATAATTTGGGCTACTTTTAACATTCTTTTGTAAAAGCTATCTTCTGCTTTTTGCCAAATGATATTCTGAATTTCTTCAGGTAAAGCTAGAACTGTTTGGCAAGGGTTAAAAAAAGTTCGAACAGACAAGAACTGGTAGGATTTATTTTTGATTTCCTTAGGAACATCATTTTGTCTGGGGTTTATTAAATGGGCTGATAACTTTTGATGTTGGGCTAAAAGGTCTTGATAAAATTTGTTAAGGTTGGTAAAGTGTTTAGTTATAGTCTCTAAGTCATCTTCGAGTGCTTCTACATCTGGGTTTATGGGTTTCTTTCCCTTTGAAATTATTTTGGACTTTGCATTTTCGGCATTGCCGTATGTAAAAATTTGGGCCTAAAATTCTTCTTGCTGCTGTTACTGCTTCATGAAAATGTTTAAAGGGTTCCAAGTATCCCTTTGCTACCTTCTGAATGCTTTGTATTGCTCGTTGATAATCTTCAAAGATTCCCATTGGTTCTCCTCTAATAACAAGATAAACTGCTGCTTCGTCTAATGAAAAATTTTTGTTTTCCTTTTCAAAGTAATAACAAAGTGCATTTAGTGCTGTTAATTTGCTGGCTGAAGGATGAGCTTCCCATATAGCATTGAGTAAGATACTTTGATCTTCGGTTATATGAGGGGTATCTTTTGGAAGCTTGAAATTATGTCTAACTGGAAGTGCTATTTTGCCGAAGGTTTTAAAAACGTTTTGAGTGGCTGGATTAAATAATTGTGTTTCAACTGCAAAGGCTGGTCTATTTTGAATATTTTGCTGAAAGTTAGGCTTGAAAGCTAGTCTTCTAGCTATTTGGTTATAAGCTGCAGAGGGAGGTCTTGTTTGTTGGTTTCCTTGGTTGTTGGATGTCATGATCTGTGACCCAAAATTAAAGTTAATTGTCTGCTTAATAAATCTGCTATACTATTTTTTGATCCTTTAATATGTTCAAAATCTACTTTATATCCATTACCTTCTATTGCATTTCTAAAATTTAACCATCTTTTATTATTTTGTTTTCTAGAATTTTCATTTTTTATGAATCTAACTACAGCTTCACAATCTGTTCTGATGGTAAAAGGTTTATTTAAATATAGTCTAAAATGGTCTATTGCTTTAACTATTCCTGCTATTTCATAATCTAGGCTAGTCCAATTACTTCCTGTTTTATTAAAATTACCACTAGAATACGCTGATATTTTTTCTTCACTTTTTGGAGAAAATTTATGAAGTTTACATTTTAATATTGCTCCACATCCTTCTATAGAGCTATCTACTTCTATTATGACATAATCAGTATTTAAGGGTAATTCTAAAGGTTTTAAATCTTTAACAATTTCTTTAATTTTTCTGACTAAGTTAATATCTTCCTGATTAAAATGTCTTTGACCTGATTTTCCTGTTTTCTTATATAATGGTCCGACTAATTTACTAAGTTTAGGAATAAATTTTCTAGAGTAGTTTAATATTCCTAAAAACGCTTGTATTTGTTTTAAGTTTTCTAGCTTATCTGGGAAATCTAGAATTTTCTGAGCTATATGAGGTTGTAATTTAATTTGTCCGTTTCTTATTTCTAAACCTAAAAAGCTTATTTTTCTCTTAAAAAGTTCAATTTTCTTTTTAGATACTGCTATTCCATTTTCTTCTATTAAATTAAACACTTGTTTTAAATGATCCTGATGTTGCTTAAAAGTTTCAGAAGCTACTAAGATGTCATCTATATATACTAAACAGAAATCTAAATGTTTAAATATACTATCCATAAATCTTTGAAATATTGCTGGAGCATTTTTTAAACCAAAAGATAGAACATTCCACTCAAAATGTCCTTCACTACAGCTAAAAGCTGTCCATTTTTTGTCTTCCTCTACCATTTTAATTTGATTATATCCGCTTTTTAAATCAAATTTTGAAAAAATCTTTTTATTTTGTATAAGATTAATTAACTCATCTTTATTAGGTATTCTATAAGCATCATCTTCTGTATTATCATTAAGCCTTTTATAATTATATACTATTCTAGGTTTTCCTCTTTTTATTTCTGCATTATTTCTTACTATAAAGGCTGCTGATCTATGAGGGCTATCACTTCTTCTTATAACACCGATTTCCAACATTTCTTTTATTTGTGTTTTGAATTCTTTTATATCTTCAGGGGTATATTCTATAGCTGCTGTTCTTATAACTATATCTGGGTTTAATATGTTTAGTTTAAAAGTATAATTTACTATGTTTTTAGCTAAATCATCTCCTATAAATCCTAACATTTCTAATTTATGCAAAATTCTTTCATTTTCTAGGTTTAAAACTTCTAATCCCTTTCCTATATCTCGTATTTCTTCATCTAATAGAATATCTATAGTTTCAGGTTCTATATTATTTTGTTCTAATTCTTTGAAAAAATCGAGTTCATTATTACCATGTCCACCACGCTTCGCAGTCAACTCTGATTGTTTAATGTATCTATTAGTTGGAAAAGTATAATTATGTTTGCTAATAGTAATATAATTTTTTCCTATTAAGATACTACCATTTAATGCACAAATGAAGTTTAGCCCTAAAAGGAATTCATGGCTATTTATGTTATCTGGTGCTATAAGGACTTGTCCTAATGTATATTTGCTACTATAATTTCCTGAAAAATCTTTAAATTGTATTCCTATGTTAATTAACTCTTTTGTTATTCTCATTAATCTATTTTCTGCAGTTCTACTAGTAACAGTATAACTTAATTGTGTTACAAATTCTTTTGGCACAAGACTAGCGCTAAGCATGCTTTTTGTACTTCCTGTATCTAAAATGACTTTAGTTTCAATATATTTTTCTTGATTACACCATATTCGACAATCTAAAAGTATTAGACTACTAGTATAGGGTACTTGTAGTTGGGGTTCATACGCTGTATTTTGTAAATGAGTTTCTTCTAATAGTTGGTTAATTTCATCAAGTTCCTCTATAACTACACCTTTTCCTTTATTTTGATTACTACTTATGTTTTCATTATTTTTTAATTTTAATTCTATTAATTGTATTCTTAAATCTAAATTCTCTATTTTATGGCTTAGAACTTCTATAGATTCTAGTTTTTTACTAGGTTTAAGCGATACATCTGTTTCTATATTATATGCGTCTTTAGCACAAATAAAACAAATCTCGTCAAAACATATATTGCACTGATATCTTAAATGCATATCAGGATATAATCTACAAATACTACAGGCTACACTCATAGTTCCTTTTCCATTTATATATTTATGTTCACATGAATTATTCATATAGGTATATTCTATTATATTTAGAATTTCTGGTCCTTCTTCACTTACTATACTAAATATGCTTTCATTATCACTTTCATTACCGTCTATACTTACTACATCTTCATCTAATTGTTCTGCTATGGCTGCTCTTTCCATATTAAATTGTCTTTTCGGACATCTGTTAGCTAAATGTTTAGGATCTCCACAAATATAACATGTGCATTTTCTTGTTGATGGCTTTTTAACATAATTAGGTGGCTTTCTTCCTTGCCTATATTGTCTAAAACTAGATTTTGGTTTATTTGATTTTCTTAATATTTTGCGTTTTGACTTAAAGTAATTCTTCTGTCCATATTGTTGTGGGGTGTATATAGCTTTTCTACAAAACTCATAAGATTGTTTTCTAATTTGTTCTCTAATAAATTCTTCTTTACACCATTCCTGAAGTTTAAAGAAAGTATATTGTACTCTAGGTCCTATACCTAATCCTGTAAGATTGCCATTAGTTTTTATCCATTCTTCATGTATTCTTTTTCCTAAATCTTGTGGTAATTTCGTAAAATATCTATTACATAATTCTTCATCAAATGCTTTATTAGCTTCTCCTATTAACCTTATAAAATCCTGACTAAAAGGTATAATATATTTCATATCAGTTATAGTCAGTTGTTCTAGGTTTCTAAGGGCCGTATCTTGTATGAATGTGTTTTCTCTTCCTGGATCTATTCCTATTATTAACGTTCTAATAAAACTAGTAAAATTATAAGGATTATTTCCTAAGGCCTTTATTTCATTAATTCTATTAGGATCCTTTTTCTTTTTACTTTGCCAGATAGATAATGCTGTAGGTCCTAAGCATGTTTCTAAAAAATTAAACATATCCATATCTGCTTTTTTATTTATTTCCTAATGTCTTACTACACATTGTTTCCATATATTTATTTCTTCTGGCCACATCTGTGGACTTCCTAATTCAATTACTAACATGGTTCCACTCATGGTTTTTCCTATGGGTTGTCTTGATCCTATATATTTATTTGGTTGGGTTGATCCATATTCATATGTGGGACTTTTCCATTCGGGTCTACCACTCATTTCTACATTTCTGGTTGGAACTTCACTATAATCTGGTTCTACTCTAGTTCTTTTTCCTATATTACTACTAGTACTTGCTTGACTATCTGCCATAAAAGCTACTTCGTTATTACCTTTCTCTTTATTTTTAAAGAATTTTTCAAATTCTATTTTTCCTGAACATATATCATCAACTAAATCAATATTATAATATTGTTTAAATTCTTCTTCGGCTGACTCTAAATTGATATCTAGATTCATTGCTTCAAAATACATTTCATCTACTAATTCTCTTAAATTATTTATCTCAAAAAATTTTCTTAATATTTCTTCCATATTTTTTGGTCTATAATCATTTTTGAGCTGACTCTCCAATTGTCTAATTTCTTCGTCTATTTCTTCTATATTTTCTTCCTCTTCATCTTCTTCGCTTTCTATATCAGATAATATTTCCCAATTTGCAAATCTACTAGTTATTCTAACTTCTTCTTCTTCTATAATATTCATGTAGCTTGTTTCAGTTTCATTATCAGTTTCTTCTTCTAGATCTTCTAAATTTTCTTTGGGATCTTGTTTTTGGTAATTAAGAAATCTAATAGAAGTCTGTCCTCTACTATTTGTATACATTACACTCTCTCCTGGAATCTTAACAGTCTCATTTTCTTCTAAGTGTTTGGTTAATTCCCATTCTTCTCCATTTAAATCGTTATTATCAATATTTAAAGGTTTAATCATTTTTACTCCTACTGAGGCTAATCCATCTATTATTCCATCTATATTAATTTTATATTGAGGAAAACTATTATTGGTTACTCTTCCTAAAAACGCTATAGAAACTACTAAGTTGTTACCATCATATGTTTCATATCCTCTAGTTTGTAATCCTATAGTAATTTTATTAATATCTTTAATACTTTTCATCATGTTTGGAGCTACATAAAATATTCCTACATTATTAGTCATATCTATTTCCATACTAGCAAATACTGCTCTCCTAGCATCAGACCAACTTTTATCTAATAATAAAACTAAAACCTTTCCACCGGTTCCTTTTCTAGTTAATCCTTTTATTCCTACAATAATTAATCCTAAATGTATATACTTTTGTTTTAATTGTTTTAATTGCTTTATACATTCTGGGCTAACTAAGCTTATATTTTCAGCATTTGTTGTAACTTTTACTTCTTTTTCTCTAAATTTCTTGATTAAATGTGTGTTAAAATCCATTTTTCCTACCTTGTATAATGTTTTAGGTTTTAACTTATCTATTCCCTTGTTAGTATATAAATTAAGATTTTCTTCTACGTCTATTATCTCTTCTAATTCTACTTCCTTAGCTGAGCTTTGACTTCCTGATCCTCTAAACATTCGTTTAGTGAAATTATTACTTATTTTTCCTTTCTCTTTTTCTTTATTACTTGATTCACTTATAGTTCTACTAGTACCACTAAATGATCTCATCATTTTTTACCAATATATATATTTTTTAGGTTCTTTTTTAGGTTTTTCAGATTCTTCTAGTGCTAAATTTGATAATCTTTCTTCTATACTATCTTGTAAATCTCTTTTAATCACTTGAGATACTGTGTCTATTTTAGTACTTAATTTTTCTAACTTATTTTCTAATTTATCTAGCTTTTCGAATATTTGTAGAATTAAAGCGAATTGAATATTCCAAAGTTTAGGATATAATTTATCTGAATTACTAGTTCCTTGATAGGTAGTAAATCCTTCTTCCGTATATAGATATTTGTTTGCTAGTTCAATGGCTCTTTTATATTCTAATCTATTTTCTATACTATCATCCGCTAACTATTCGTTCTATATTTTTTAAAGTTTTACTTGTTTCTAGGTTTTGAGCTTCAAATTTGTTTATTTTTTCTATTACTTGGCTTAAAGTTTTCTTAGTTTCAAGTTCTAATTGTTTTAGCTTATTACTTTCCAAGCTATATTTTAACTCTATTATTTCGTCTTTAGTGGGGAAAAGCTTATTATATTTCTTGACTATTTTTAGAGTTTCCTCAGATTGTTGTTTAATATAATCTAAATTATTATTTTCACCCTTCTTTATTATTTCTCTATTTATTAAAACGGTTTCTTTTAATGATTCTAACGTTTTACAAAGTTTAACGTTATTTATTTCTAAGTTTGATGCTAATGATATAAATAAATCTGTTAAACTATTTAAGTGTTTATTTTCTGAATGTAAATTGTGCTTAAAATTTGAATCAAATCTACAAATAAATTTATGTTTATCTAAAGAGATTACGGTTCTATCAGCTAAACTATATTCTAAATCTAGATATTCTAATGTTTTATAATTAGAAGAAGCTATTTTAATAAAAGGCTGCTATTAATATATTTAATATTAAAAGGTACTTAATATAGTTTTCGTGATCTCTTAATTTAGAAGGTATGTTAAGATAATTATTAACCCAATGTTCTCTCCTAATTATTAATTGATTTCGTAATTCTAATATTAATTCTGTATTAGTATAATGTAAATTTTCTAAAGTTTTAAGACAATCAATAAAAGCACTTAAAATATGAGCAGGAATTGGCATGTATGTAAAGTATGATTGCAATAAAAAGTTTTTATGCAAATTTATAAAAGCGGGTTGAGATTCCCTTTTCTTTAAATATGTATAATTATTCTCATGGGGTTAAACAAATTTACAAGAAACTTAAATGGACTGAAATGAAATAAACATAACAAATAAAGGACCCTTTTGCAAAGTAAACAATAGTGACTGAAATAGTAAAAATTTACACGTGGCAGAATGTGGTGGAAGAGGAGCTTGGCTCCTGGAGCTTCCAAAAACCACTCTCAAGGGATCAAGTCATGTGCAGCAACTCATTTTGATTCCCTTACACGTACACCCACCAGGCTTTTTTGGAATTAAAATCAAAAGTTTATTTTGTATTATTGTCCTATGAATGTGCTTTTTTTAAAGAAAGTCATCAAATGTGACATTTACTTTTTCTATCATTATACATCACATAAAATTTTAATCCAAATTTTTTATGATCGAATTATTCAATTGACGAAGGTAAAATATGTATATTGGGTTGGATTGAACACTTAAAGTCTTGAACTAATAAACCAAAAATTTGTTAGTCTAGTGGTATCCACCTTCTACTTTATGTGAGGGGTTTTGAGTTCGAATCCAGGCTGCCACATGTTGTGTGACTCCCCTCTTCTTTATAGAGTCGATAGAGTCTTTATGACTCAAGATTATGACTATCAATTCGGGTTTGTAGGGCTAAGTATTTAGGGTATCTCCCTTCGTCTTGAATTAAAAAAAAAAAAGGTCTTGAACTAATCACATAGATGGTTAAGTATTTTGTCTAAGAAATATATGGCTCATATATTGTTATTTACATATTATTATTTTATTAATATTAAAACTTATTTGATAAAATAATTAATTATGTAATATTAAATAATAAATCCTAATTGGCTAGAGAAAATACATGACTTTACGTAAAGAAAGTCATGACTCTAAGGGCTCGATCTGTATGGAGGATGAATTGGGCGGGAATGAAATGAAGGTGGGAAATGATTGATGTTAATGTAAACATCCTATGCTTGATATGTTAAAGGAATGAGAACGAAATAGAATCATTGTTCCTTAGTTCATTCCAATCCAATGATTCGTAACTAGAAATGGACGATATGAATGAAATGGAATTGTTGTTAAAGACCAAATTACCATTTAATTTAATTTTTAAAAATATAATTCTTTTTCTAAATATATGGTAATTGCATATATGTACAACAAATAGTATTATCCTTTTAAGCATGTAATGCGTAATAAGTTCACATTGGATTCAAATTTGCAAATAAAATTGTAATTTCAATTAAAAAGAATGAGATATTCATAGATATTTTATTTTTATTATACTATAAGTTTAAACTTTGATCAATGTGTCAACTCAAAAGCACGTGTTTTATTTGAAAATTATGAACTACTTGTTTTATAGTACAAGGTAGAAGAGATACGGTTATAAGCACTAATAAACACCTCAAAATTCACAACTTATGAAAAAATTAAGGTTGATCATAGCGTAACAATTAATACATTGATGTTGCATTTTATCTAATAATAAAAGTAGAAAATATCACTGCTTCTCGAAATTGACAAAATTTATTCTTTATTTTTCATAATTATTCAAGGATTATATTCTATTTATAAATGTCTTTGTATTATATATTAACCCAAACTAATGTGCATCTAATTTAGTTTTTTTTTTTAATACTAGACTAGACGACCTAGAATTTTAGACTTTTGATTATTTATTTTTTCAAGAAAGAGCTAAAAGACAAATTGAAGATAATGAGTGGGCAAGTGAGAGGCGAAAAAAATAGAATTCATCCCCATTGACTGAATGTTGAAAGCACTGTTGATTATACTCTGTAATCTACGTTTTGCATTATTTTCATTGTTGATAGATTACTTTACGATGAAAATATTTTTTATTGGAACAATATATATTATCTGCCAATCTTTCCAATGCATTTCAATAATTTATCCTATTTTCTCACATTTTAATTAAATTTTTATTGTTAAAATAATTTTTCATAATGAAACTATTATTTGTTGGGCTCAAACGTATTATTCCGCATTTATTTTTATTTTTGATATAATTTTATTATTCTTGAATTTCTAATATTAGCATTATTTATAAAGTAATTTGAAATTATTAATTATTATATGTCGAGGGCAAGAGTATAACTTTTGAGTTAATTCTTTAAGACTACTTTATTGTGTGGGATGGGAAAAAATTAAATAAATTGATTCCTAGTGATAAACCCATGGGAAGATAAGGAGTGGCTATTCCATACTTTTGGGAATATGAAATCTCATGTGAATGGTCATTTCCAATACTAAAATATATCCAGCATAAGTTTGGGAATGAACTTGGGAGTGCGCATTTGATTCCCATCTCATTCCAATATACCCAATCGAGCCCTAAGTAAATAATTGCCTTGATGGGAGGCAATTGGCTAGAGAAAAAATATGACCTTACGTAAAAAAAAATCACGACTCTAGATTAATAAGTGTCTTGATGGGAGACAACTTTTAGAGTTCTATTTAAAGAGGAGTTGGTCATCTCTCTACCCCTACACAATTATATTTACCGATATAACGTGCATAGCAGAAAAATTCACAGAAAGTATAGGCTGTACTCTCCTTCATTGAACGAGGGGTCACTAGACTTTGCAATGAATCAACGATAAAAGACTGCTAATGAAGGCTATGGACAAAGGTTAGTCTTATTTGTTAAAAACTTAAAATTTTGTGAAAATTGTGAAGTTCAAGATTTATGAGAATCATGTTATTTTGTAAAATTAACTTATATTTTGGTATTGCATTTTCAGGACGAGCCAAACAAAAACATATGACCTTAAGATAAGTCTAGGCGAAGGTTAAACTATTTGAGCTGATTTGTACTTTTAATTTACTAAATCGGGATCATATTTGATGGTTTAGGTTATGATCCAGACTCAACATGCTTATGATAATTAGAGTTTTTTATATTCTACTATAAGGATGTATAGCTACCCTGACCGCTATTCTATAAGATTAGGGAGGATTATTTCTGACTTGAGCTTTGGAGGGCCAATGTCGGGAAAATTCCTGGCACGCCGTCTAACCCTCTTTTCTTTTGCAGGAATACACAAATTTCATTGAAATGACTTGGAGAAGATCTTCAACATATTTGGTGCAAAATCTATCAACATCATTGGCCAAGCGTAATTCACAAAACAAATAAACCAAGACAACGATTTAAGTCTGTGTCAGATAAAATGTTGTTCAAACTTATTTAAGATATTATCAAGTTTCAAATTTGTGGTCAAATTTTAATTGAATCGAGCACAAGTCGAGTTCTAGCAATTTAATTTTTTCGCTAATACTTACCTTTTTTTTTATTGATTGAATCAAATTTCAAACTTACTGATATCAAGTTTACTACAAAGTTTATTTCAAATTTACTGATCAAGTTAAAAGGTGCTCAAGCTCGATTTGTTATGTTAACAATCAATCTCAAACAATTTTTTCGTAATTGATTATGAATTAAGTATCGACTAACTTTATTCACTTTTCATTCCTAACTACACATTTCATAAATCATATTTTAAGTTCGACCAAATCAGATTCAAAATAAAATATCTCGTAACAATATTAAATTATTAATTAATATTTTCTTCACCTAGTCTCCATTACTTCACGCGCAAAAACACGTTTAGTTATAGACTTCTTAAATCTCTAAGTACATTAGCAACTCTCCTCTCATTTCGAATGCACACAGACGCGCAAACCTACAAATTTCTTCACATCGATTTCTCCGGCCAGTCTCCGATCATTTTCTTTCCGGCGAGATCGTGAAATCTTTCGTCGGTAAAACCGTTCTGTATCCAAATTCGAGGTCCGATCCGTTTGTGATTCTAACTGACCGGAATTTCATTGATGGCTCCGGTGTCGGCTCTCGCGAAGTACAAATTAGTGTTCTTGGGAGATCAATCCGTCGGAAAAACAAGTATTATCACCCGATTTATGTACGACAAATTCGATAACACTTATCAGGTGCGGATTCAATTCACCGTGGAGTTGCAGTTTAACACTGAATTTCAATTTTGTTTTGTAAGGAAATGCATAATGAGTGCGGATCTGATCCCCGCGTAACGCTAATTAGCTCGCAATTTTTCGGTTTAAGTATTTTCGTTATTTGTCTACGTTGATCTGTCATTTTGCCATTGACCAGCTCGATTTCATGCTGCCATTCTTTACGAAAATTTTCTATTTGCCAGTGATCTAACGTTAATGAAGTTGTTAATCCTAATTAATTCATGTGCTCACATTAGCATTTAGCGCCACAACAATAGTGTTAGATTTTTTATTTTTTTTTGGCCGTGATTAGTATTTCGTCTGTGTTTATCAGTATTGAAATATGGTATTTTGATGTCTCTTTGTCGAATCTTATTTAATCAAGTTTGTAAATCGAGCTAGTTTTCTCTTTAATAATTCGAAAAGTTAGCTGATGAGGATTTAACAGTTGTTTGTATCATTATCTCTATTCTATTTTAATACGAATCTATCGTTAGAAGGTCCTAGTTGATTAGAATTTGGATGATTACCAGTTAGATGCCAATTAAGCTTAGAATGAAGAATCACTTATTTACTTGACAATAGGAACGAGTTATGTGGTATACTATTGTTCATTCATTAAACAATTATCTGTGCTGACCTCCGTGTTGATTTGCTACTCACCAAATATCCATTTTTATAATATTTAACCATTAGATGATGCACCTAAAACTAGAAGTAGGCGTGACTATCCTGACTTAATACGTATCTAATGGTCCTAGTTTTGATTAAAATTCGGATGATTATCAGTCAGATGCCAATTAAGCTTAGAATGAAGAATTACTTATTTACTTGACAATAGGAACTAGGAGGGAGTGTCGATATGTGGTATACTATTGTTACACCTTTGAAGTTCCAAACTTTCAAAATCAAGTCAAATTTCTGTTTTTCATTTAGAAAACAAGTATCTTTAGTAACCTCCCTGCTGACTTGCAACCACCAGATGACCATTGTTATAATATTTAACCATTGGATGATGCACCTAAAACTATAAGTATGAGTGACTAGGGGTCTAGGTAGAGACACACATGCATCATTGATTCTTGCATTATGAAATTGTTAGTCTCATGAATACTGCTCAGTGCAACAATATTAAGGTAATGTTTACTAGTTGTCTTGTGATCGTGCTCCTGGCCTTGTTAGCTGTTATCTTGGGGTGGTGGTGAGCAATACCTGCAATGGATGGTAGGCCACCACGATCTTAGATCGTTATGCCAATTTTGTAACATAAAGAACAAGTACATGCATATACTCAGATATTGTAATTTTAAACTTGCAAATATAGAAATGATACGGCTAGCTTGCTGGGGTCATATACTTTCCATTCAGGTATTGTCGGTTCATAATCACCCAAAGGTAAAACTCAAGAAAGCCATGAGAACGTCTCATTTGTGAGCACGTTCACAAGGAAACAGAACATGACCCAAAGTTGTATAGATGGAACTAAGAATTTAAAATGCAAAATATGAGGATGTTTATGTGTCTCATCTGAGACCTAAAGGACTCCTATTTATAATCTTAGGATGCATCATGTAATGCTTAAAGCATGCTTAAAACGTAAAATCATAATATTGAAAATTTGGGAAGTCTAATGGAGGTTAACAAATTATTGTTTTTATGAATAAGAAACTGAAATTTGACTTGATTTTGAAACTCCAAATTTGTGACATACAATACGGAGGTAAGATTTTCCAATTGACTTCATACACATTGTAAGTTTCAAATAGGATGTATTAACTTTTAGTACCATCCTGTGGAGCTTTTATCGAATGTAGAACTATGATTCATATGTTGAAATTTAAATTTGATCATTTTTTGTCCTCTCCTTAAAAGCAATCTGATTATGCGGGGCCAAGGAATCAGAATTAGTGTAAATTTATTTTGGCTAAAAATAGTTTATCTGTTTAAAGGCCAATTACGGAAAATGGAATCCACTCTTAGAATATTATGTCAATCTGGGTTGCAATCATTTGTGTCATTCTGTTTTAAGACTTACTACTAGTTCTTGTTTGGATAAATTACTTTTAGAAAAGGGAAAATCTTTTGCTTGTTAGGTGCAACACTTTTCAGTTGTTGCTGAGCTGATATCTATGTTTGTGCCTCATACCTTTCCATCCTTCCCACTTTATTTTAAAAGAAATTTGAAAAAAAAAAACTAATGAGAATGGAAATAAAAAATTTATCTTTATTTTAATAGTCATTTGTTTTCTGTTCAGGCTACTATTGGTATTGATTTCCTCTCCAAGACAATGTATCTGGAAGATCGAACTGTACGCTTGCAGCTTTGGTAAGATATGATTCTCGGTAGAGATGCCGCCATGCATGCATCCTGAGATCTATCTTTCAGCTTTGCACGCCTGTGGAAATCTATTTTCGATGTTGATCTTCGCATCTCTTCTCCTTAATATACTAGCAGTAATAATTATAAGTCAATAAGAAACTTCAAACGATTGCTTTGGGATTTTTACCGCTGACCGGTAGATAGCAGTGACCATGTTTGGTGCTGCTCTTCTGCTCGTTTCCCATTTCTCATATATTTTATGCCAAATGTGTGTTTTCCTCAATGGATTAATACTTTTCTGGTCTTGCGTGTTCAGGGATACTGCTGGACAAGAACGGTTTAGGAGTCTTATTCCGAGCTACATAAGGGACTCCTCTGTTGCAGTCATAGTATTTGATGTTGCAAGTATGTGGTTCTCTCTTCATGAGATATTACAAGTAACTATAACTTTTTGGAAAAATGTGATTTGCTTTGTGCCATATGTACTTTTTTTATGTGGAAAAGTCTTTGCTCTGTTTGGATCGACTACTGAAATAACTTATTTAATATTGCTCAATTCGTGGCATTGATGATATTTTACTGGCTATTAGGCAGACAATCCTTTCTTAACACTTCAAAATGGATTGAGGAGGTTCGCACTGAGAGAGGAAGTGATGTTATCATTGTCCTAGTTGGCAACAAAACTGATCTGGTGGACAAGAGGTAAAGAATTTTCTACTTTTTGCTCTTATCTATTTGTACTTTTTCTTTGTAAGTATTAGGTATTCATTTATAAAATTTATTCTTTCTGTTTACTTTGTCTTTTATTTGATCACATCCGTATAAGGTTCAATTTTAAACCCACATTTGTATAATGGAGCAGAGAGAAAGCCCTTTGAAAAATCTAAACTTTTTGTAGAATAGATTGGTGTAAGAAGTACTCTATTAGATGTTTAACTTTTACTGGTTGGGCAGAAAGTTTTCTGTAATAATATTGCAGGACATGTCTGCTACTGCCACTTCACATAATATTAAAAAAACAAATTTTGAGTTGTATTTGCCAATGGAACTGTGTGAGTGTCTCAAAAGCCAGTGCATTAATATGCTCAAAGTATTGTATAACATTTTTGTCTTTAGAGCCACAATAAATTTTGTAAGTAGTTTGTGTCTCTAAATGGTTTTCAGCCTTTGTATACGGAGGAAGCCTGGAAAATGAAATGGCGTTAAATGTTAAAACAATAAAAAAAGAACAAACAATTTGTATGCTTGTTCGAAGCATTAACACTCCTAAATACGAGCTGGTGATTATAATGCTAAGAGATTTTGTTCATGAGTTTGATAAACTTTGTGGCTCTCAGAGATATGATTTATATGCCAATGGCATTATGCTAATAGATGCATATATTACGAGTCAAGGCATTATTCTCATGTGTTTGTAAATTGCATTCCTTGAGCTTTTATCCATTTTTCATTAGACATATAAGTAGTTATAGCATGCGATGTTTGACTGTTATTTTTGGATTTTCCAGCTATGTTAGCGTATAAACATGAATTAGACAACATAAATCTAAAAAAAAAAAAAAAATCTAATCTAATTCTATTACCAAAATAAAATCTAGTCTAATTCATGTTGCTCTAAATCATAGATGAAGCATGTATCATATCATTTGGGAATAAGACTCTAACGAACTATATATCGAATGGCCCTAATTTATAGATACTTGTTATATCCCAACCCAAACCTGCTACCCAACAAAAATAAAGTCCACAAAGCAGAAAGAAGCAGAAAACGCAAATTACAAAACAAACAACTTAAAAGGAAGAGCACGCTTTATTCAGAGTCAAAGCACAAGTCAAAAACACGCATACAAAACACAATTCCAGATCTTTCCAGCACAATTCAATCAGTTAGTAGAGTAAATGCCACCTCAGCAGGGTGAGTTAGAGAGTTAGCGTAACTTCTCAGCTGTAATTTATATAAAATCTAAGAAAGAATTCAGTTTAGGTATTGATTAGGTATTGATCAATTTGAGTCTTCTCTATCTCTTTGTAAATTCTCTGTATTGAAGTGTATTGAAACTACTTTCCAGAATTGATTCTTTCCCCTCAATTCTCGGGTAACTTCAGTGGAGTTCTCCCAATTGTTGTATCAGATTGCATCAGTGGTCCATACTGAATGAATTTTCCAGGAGATGGTGGTTTTGGTCTATAGTGATTTTTTTTTTCCTTAGTAAAGGTTTTGATAATTGATGAGCACTTGTACATATCAAAGATACGATTGAACTCCTCGAACAACATTATGGATGAAACAAACAAATTCATTGTGAGCTTACGTTTAAGTTATCTCACTATGGCTGCATATAAGCTTTTTATATCCGTGCCTTGATGAATTTTTTAATAAAATGTGTATGATTTCAACTTTCAAGTCATCGCTTTAAAGCATGAGAAATAAATACATTAATTTGTAATGATAGGTATATTTCATGAATAATTATTTCGTATAGATAAATTTCAGATACTCTTGTCATATGTTTCAGATACATGATAAGAGTTGCTGCATATAATTCTTCAGAATAATTATTTTGATCCCGTTCGTTCAATTTATGTTGATTAATTGCAGGCAAGTTTCAATAGAGGAAGGAGAGGCCAAAGCCCGTGATCTTAATGTCATGTTCATTGAAACTAGTGCTAAGGCTGGCTTCAATATAAAGGTAACATACTCTCCAACCATTTCTTAGTGATACTCAATTTGCTATAGGGTAAATTATATAGACATCCCTCCCTTGTGTGAGACTAATTACAAAAACACCCCGAAGTTTGAGAAATTACCATAATTTCTTTTGTCAATATATTCATATTACAAGCATATTAAAGTTTCAATCTCTGTCATTAAAATTAAATTACAATTTCACCCTCTTGTCGAAATAGTAGTGAAATAGTTATCAAGATTTGACAAAGGGGTGTCTTGGTAATTCGCAAAACCGCAGGGGCTCGTGGTAATTACACAATTAGTAAGGGGGCGTGCATGTAATTATCCCTTTGCTATAATTGTTACATTCTCCAATTCTTTCGAGCTATACGATGGACAAAACGATAAACTAACTACGATCACAGGATTAAAATACCTTTGGTGCTGAAAGTTAGATGCTATATGTTTTTCAGGCACTATTCAGGAAGATAGCTGCAGCCTTGCCTGGAATGGAAACACTATCATCAGCAAAGCAAGAGGATATGGTGGATGTCAATCTTAAGTCTAGCAACACAAACGCATCTCAGTCACAACAACAGTCGGGAGGATGCGCCTGCTGATAACGTTAACCCCCAAGACTTTACTTTCTTCTCGTCATATTTTTGTTGTTGGACTATAAATGCATCTGTAAAGTGAATTTTGGTTGTGATTGTGTACGAGTATTTTGAGTCGGATACAGTAGAGATTGTCGTTGTAGTTCAGCGTATTCGGTTTGTCATCTTATATCTGTATCATTTTATATGCATCGAGACTATGAAGATTGGTTTATTTAAGCTGTTAATGGTAATTTTCACTGGATTTTTTTTCTGCAGAAGACGACTTTGGAGTATTATTTATCTTAAACTGTTTGCATTGCATGCAGGGTGGCATCTAATATATATATATATATATATATATTTTTTTTTTGGGGTGCCCCCAGCCAGAACGGATCTTCTATCCTGTGCCACAATAGTGTCACATCATGGTGGGATTGACAAGTGTCTATTTAAAAAAAAAAAATACTAATAATAATTCAAATTAAATGAACACTTGTCAATTCCACAATGATGTGATTATTGTGGGATAGAAGATCTGCTCCGACCCCGGGGGGGTTCGCTTAGCCTATACCATAGAGTACAGAATTATCTTATATTTGAGCTTAGAGGATTCTCTTTTATTGCTTACCAAAATAAACCATTTTTGAATTAAGAGATAATTAGGTTCATATCCCCTTATTACAAAAAAAAAAAATCCTCATATTTTTATATAATTATATAAAGTTCTTTTACAATTATACTACTTGTGTATTTAAAACTTTTTACAACTTTACCCTTTGTACTCCTTGCAAATAGACTCATTGGAAGGATCTCGTTGTTGTTTACCAAAAATTAGAGGATTTTCAGTAATTCATACTTTAAGTGAGGGATGAGCATGTAATTCACCCTTTTTCAAAATATCTTTTTCAATAATAGAGTGATTCCTAGGGAGTTCACTTAAGAGAGCACCTTTTTTTTTTATATATAAGAAGAGAGCATTTCAAATCGCGGTATTACTTCAACCTCTTCACGTGGGCCTCATGACGTGGATAGTAGTGATTGCTGGAAGCCGAAAGTTTCAGAAATTTTTAAGAATGACCCAAAATAATGTCAATGAGTTGCTTGTTTCCATGTTGTTGTAAAGTCATTGCTTTATTTGGTTTTGTCTCCATTATGATATTTTCATTCATTACCCCAAATAAAAGTAATGTATTGGGTCTTATTTTCGAAACCATTTTCCCCAAGATACCTAAATTTTTACTATGTTCACATATTACAATTAAGATGATGGTCACCTACTAAATAAAAAGCATATAATAATTTCTTTTATTATTATCTTCATCAATATAAGAATGCATCCTCGGGCATTGCCGTCTTTAGTAAACAACAATATGATAAAATAACAACTTGATAAGACGTCACCAAAATCTACATAACATGATTACAGTAATAAATGGCAGAAAATAATATCAAGCACATATTTATACACTACATGTTTCTCAATTCATTCTTCGAAAATATATGGTTGTGTTTGTTTTTGTTTTTGGGGTTTTTTTTTGTGAAAATTTTGGTGAAAATATTTATTAAAAGTTGTGTATTTTGATAAAAATGTGTTTGATTTTGTTTGCAGAAAAGACAAAAGTTACTGCAGCAGTCAAATCATGTACGTTTTTATTTGAAAAATTGTGTTTATAATTAGTTAATGATTGAAAAATATAATATAATATAAGTTTTAAATGATTATATTGTAGTTGATGTAATTAGTAGGCACCCTAAAGTTGAGACAAATAGGGAGACAATAGCTGACAGTTTTTTTGACAAAAAAAATCTTTTTTGAACAAAAAAATATAAAGCAAACAAATTTTGACCAAAATTGATTTGAAAATAAAAGCAAACACAACCTATATTTCTCCAATACCTTAAAAGTGGAACAAAAAGAACTCACAATATTTCTTAGGCGATGAAAGCCTTTACAGTCATTGTTTGAAGTGACTTCATATTGTGTATTTATATTTATTCCTATTTTCTTCCATGAATTTAGTAGGGGCTTCTAGTTTTTTCTTGGCGGGTTAAAAAAAAAATAGTTACAACCTTGCCGCGCCCCTCTATTTCATGCTCGAGTTCTTATGTTCATTTCTCAAATATTTCAGATAGATTGAACAACCAGTATAAACACACTACATCAACTTAGAATCACTAGAGGTCGAGTATAGTCCACAGAAGCCAACAACGATTCTTGCACAAGTTGAAGAACATACAACTGACAATTTTTTCTAACAACTAAACATAAAAAGTTTAAACATGTGACCTTAAACTTATCAAACCACTTAAAAATAAATTACCAGACAAATTAAATAACCAACAAAAGCATTAGTTACGTCAATCTTGTACCACGAGACGTCGAATATAGTCCACAAAAGCCAGCAACCATCTCCAAACAAGTTGAGGAACACACAGCTAATGGTTCTTTCTAACAACTACGCATAAACATGTGACTTTAAACTTATTAACGCAATTAAATAAAATAAATTATCAGACAAATTAAACAACTAGCATATGCACAAGTCATATCAATTTAGTACATCATCGAATATAGTCTACAGAAACCAACAACAATCCTTGCACAAGTTACTCGACAATAAGGTTGAAATCACTCAACCAACGTTCCTAACAATGAGCCTCATAGTGGTGGACATTCTAGTTTTAATTGTGCTTAGCTCAATTGTACAGCACTATAAATTTATTAATATTGATGAGATGTATAATGTGGAGCGCATAATGTATTTGATTACTAGAATGTGAACTTTGTAAGTACTTAGAAATTACAACAAAAGCTCGGGAATTTTAAATATATATATATATATATATATACTCTGAATTTCCAATTATAATTAATATTATTGAAAATGTAGGCATTATCGAACCACCATCCCATTGTCGTGGAATTATGTATATTACTATAAGATTAAAAAATAAATCTCAACTCAAAGACATGGAATCTGTATTATTAGAAAGTCAATTTATGTTTTATTTTATTTTTTGGAAACGGGAAGGAATTTGCAAGATTCGAACTGAATTATTTGCACTCACATGGATTAATATTTAATCATAGTCATTATTTGATTAGAAATTTTGGATCCGTGTCGTACCTACGTGTTGGTATTATTTAGTCTACTTCGATAGTATTTTTTATTTTTAACAAAAAAAAAAAGATAATATTTTTTTCCCTTTTAATATATTCAAGTAAAAAAATCTACTATTTATCAGGAGTGTTTGAGAAAATTCCATAGAAATTTATTGGGGCAAAATGTATTTTATCCTAATGAAAATGAACTTAAGCTAAATTGAATTAGTATTTTGACAATTATTATTCATAAGAAATTGTTCTGTGGAGCTAAAATAAAGCTAAATTAGTAATTAATTTAAAATTACGATTTAAATATTAGGTATCCACGTAATTTTAACAAGGAAACGACAATCGCCTCCACTCTAAATAATGATAAAAAAACAATATAGTTGTTGCACAAAAGTCAAAATATTATATCTGTTCTTTTCCTTTTGTTATTGTATGCAAGTAGTAGGATTGAAAATTAAAATACATGTAATCTAGCCTATGAATCTAGACCTAGTGACACCGCAAATTGAAAGAAAAAGAATATGAACATGAATCAAAGCTAGTTTGTTGAAGTAATGTAAGATGCAATTATCGTTCCCAAGAGTTGGCCAATTTAGTTTGGTGGGCTACTTCCTACCAAGGTAACCCGAGATCAATCCACTCTGGGGCATAAATCCGTCACACAGAGTTTTTCTAGTGCGACTTAACCCCTTCATGAGGTTTGCGGGCTATTGCATGAGGGCGGGGTTTACCCAGAACGCATCTTCGGGTAGCGGCTGCGGGTTCCCTTGTAAACAAAAAAAAAATGTAAAATGCAATTATCGGGATTTATTTCAAAATAAATTTTGTATATACAGTGACTCGAATCTAAACTCTACCAACACATACCGACCTCCACTGATATTTGCCTATTCTCATAAAAAGAGATGAAAGACGAACTAAGTTATATGATACTCGGCTCAAGGTCGTTCGATAAAAGCTCAACTGAGCTTGGTTCCTTAACACATCAAACCAAACTTGAACAAATTATTATGTATCCGATAAGTTTGAAGTTCGGATCGAGCTCTCTCGATTAGTAAAACATGATAAAATATGTGCAAAAAAATCAAACTACTCGAGCTCGATTAGTTTTTGGATTGATTAAAGCTCGTTTGAACCTTACTCAATTAATGATTAAAGCAAACTTAGTCACAAACTCTAAAGCTCAATATATAATAATTTAAATAAGATTGAATAACAAATGTTGGAATTGATCGGCTTGACTCGTTTACATCCTAATTGTGAGGTTTGATAATTCTGTTTTTGAGTGGTATGCTAAATGAGTTTTATATCATAGTTTGACTCGTAATTACATTATTAGCTACATGTGGGGAAATTAATGTCTCCGCCGCAATACTCGTGCACAATAACGGTTATGGTGAGTAATTAAGAACTAAAGAATCATAGAATTTCTCCAAATTAATCATTGCTAAGATGCAAAATACAGATTTAATCACTTATTTTAAGTGCTAGATTTGAAGAAAATCATTTTCTCTTAGAAAAATGGATAATGGGAAGGGCGGCTGCTTTTCATCACATAAAATGGGTTAGTGGCCGTAATTGTGGAATTAATTGAAATCTGCATTATAAAATAAATTTTTAAATAATTTAAATTCTTATGTTTTTAAATCTTGTAGCTTGGGTTGACTTTTAAGTTAACTTTCACCAAATTTATAGGCAATGTTTGGTCCAAAATTCTTACCAAATCATATTTGGTTCACAAAATATTTGGTCAAAAATACACTATATTTTTTGTCAAAAAAAAACATAATCATTATTTTTTATCTTTCTACAACTACTTTGTCCCTACACTCCTTTCTATGTGCTCTCTCTTCTCTCTAACAAACAAAAGTTTCATGATTTAACTCCTACAGTAACTTTTGTTCCCTCTGAAAATAAAACCAAACATTATCTCACCAAAAAAACACACTAAAAAACCAACTCCCAGAATAAAACCAAACACAATCTCATCAAACACGCACGTGTCCCCATAAATTTCTCACCAATAATTCTCACCAAAATACCATCCCAAAACATAATCAAACATAGCCATAGATCTTAGGAACTAATTTAACTTTATAAAAGACGGATCAGGAAACACACATAAATACTTTCTTTTGTATGGAACTATCATCTATGTATATAAATATCAACTATATAAAACATTAATTAATTATTAAAAAAATGACATTTCTACTAAAAAGAACAAATTGCAAGACTAGTTGAAACTTGCAACATTTACTAGGTATACTAAATTGTCCGTATCCTCTATCGAACTAAAAAATATTTCATACGCCTAATATGCAGCGTCCAACTAGAACCCTTATATAGAACAATCGGAAATTCTCATGTTTGAGATTAGGGATGTAAACGAGCCGAGCTCGAGCCGAGCCTGACGATTTTACCAGGCTCGAACTCGAGCTCGAGCCGAGCCTGACGATTTTGCCAGGCTCGAACTCGAGCTCAAGCCTGAGCCTGCGAGCTCGAGCCTGTCGAGCTCAACTCAAGGGAGCTCGAGCCTGAGCCTGCGAGCTTGCCAGGCTCTCGAGCTTGAGCCTAAATTTTTAATATTTATATATTTAATATATATAATTAATATTTATAATATAAAAATATTTAAAATATAAAAATAAATATATATAAAAATTATGAAGAAGCTCGCGAGCTTTTTGCAGATACAAACAGGCTCGAGCTCGAGTTGAGCTTGAGAGTCGGCTAGGCTCAACTTACATCCCTATTTGAGATATTGCAAAATTCAATAATCTCGCGATTAACCAAAAATCACTATTGAGCTATGAGGTGGTGCTAGTGAGAATTTTAATATACAAATGTGATTGAATTCACAAAAGTGTGTGATTAAAATTTGAATGTTTAATTGTAGATTGATGGGTTGTGAGTTGTGACTTGTGAGTTCTCACCAAAGTGTGATTGTGAAAGAGATTGCAATAAGTATTTTTTCCCCAAAAAGAAAAGCAATTTCTTTGGTGACTTGGCTTTGATTGCTTGCTTAAACATACATACTAATAATGGACATAAGAAAAGGCACCAACTTAATTATAATTAAACGTAACTTCAAAGTAATCACTTATACAATGGACACTTGGGAACGTGGAGGATCATTGTTTCTTAACATGAAAATCAATTTCTTTTTCCTGATTTTAATCTATAATAATTGAATGGAATTAGTGGACGACAAATATAAAGCGATGTATCCAAGATTGTCGTAGGAAACTTTTAACCAGTCAATCTAGTAATCACATTTATTACGTAAACTCCACGTATGCAATAGATTAATGAAAATTTAAGGGTCAGAATTAGGACTAAAACTCGACACACAATCCTCTATTTTAAAATTGTGTTTTATCTCTTATTACAGTTGCTTATATTCATGTTAAGTATATAAAATTCACATCACTTGTGTATTTAAAAAATAATTTATGCAGGTGATATGCATATAAGTAGATGAAATACACAATAAAACACAATTTAAAATAAAAAAAATGAAATTGATAGATATAAATACCAAAAGAGTCGAGCATTTAAAATGCTTTGGGCCTGATCAATTACCTATAAATTCCCGATTTAGCCATATTAAAATTTATATTTTCTATTACTTCCTATCTCCTAAAATCATTTAGTCTATAATCATTTAGTCTCCAAGTATAGAGCCGACTTAAGCATCAGAAGGTTTTAGTTGGGAAATGTCCCGATTCTCTTATGTTCGTGTTGTAGGTCAATCCACTCAGTCATTTCAAGGAAGTTGAAAAACTCAGCTAGGGTAAAGAAGAGTGTTTACACTATAAAATAATTTGGGCTTTCGAATCACAGAGCCCAAATAGCTCAAACTGTAGAAATTTGAAAAGAATAAAATAAAATGAAATCCAAATAGCCAATTATCTGCAAAGACGCGCTAATTTGAAAAGATTTGAAAGAGCAGTTGAGAACAATTGAAGACGGTTCCCGAAGACAAGGAACATGGGTTGAAAACGGTTCCCGAAGACAAGATATATAGGAGTCGCGGAGAAAGGAAAAAAACATCACAAGATCATCAGACTTCTGCATTTTCGTTTTCTTAGAATTAACTCTAGTCTTAGGAGTAGTTTTAGCGTAACGTAGGAGTAGATCGTAGCATAATTTAGGAGTAGCTGTAATGTAATTTAGTGTAAACTCGATGACATTTGCCTTCAAGGCATGTATTAGCATTCGATTGCTTGTAATTTTGAAGACTTTCATGGAGGTATAAATTACTTTGTATTCAGATTTAAGTATCGATAGGTAATTTGTATCTTGATTTGAGTTTTTCATTCGTCATTCTCATACTCGAAATGAACAACTAAAATGTCAATTAAAGACATGAACCACCGTTTAGCGAATCGAACGCAGGGGTTGAAAAATAATACATTCGACCGAGAGATTCTCATGGAGGTATAAATTATCTCGTATCCAAATTTAAGTATCGATAGGTAATTTGTATCTTGACTTGAATTTTTCCTTCACTATGTTATTATTTCATTCGAAAATGATAATTATTTTCATCAATTGCGGTCCACTCGAAGAAGATGAAGAGAAGTTTGAATACATTTAATCGACGTTTAGTTTAAGACTTGAACCATCGTTTAGCGTATCGAACGTAGGGGTTGAAAGATAATTCTAAGTTGTGAATTATCGTGGGGCTTGGATCAAATATTCGAAATCCTTCCCTAGGCTAGTTTGTTCGAAAACATGAAACAAAGAGATGTTTGTATTTTCAATAATACGAGAGCGCGCGCGTGCACACATATATATAGTTGTCCATTAATTTTCTAATTTACAGTATTTACGATCGGAGATATCTAATTTAGGTGCATCCACTTAATTAAAGGCTCATATACTCTAGCATACAATAAATAGATATTTATGTATTATACTTAATTAAGTTATAGTATATTTTCTCATATTACTTTCCACATAAGATTAAGAGGACGGGTGTGATGTAAAATTAGAATATTAAAAATTATATATGCAGGGCAATTTTGTGAAAAGATTCAAAATAAAAAAGGACAAATAGATAGCTGCTGAAATAATGAGAATAAACCTTGTGTGACTGAGTTTTTTCAACACTTATCCTCAATATAATAATTTCTAAGCATTATAGTGGTCGGATTTAATTTGATATATATACACACACACACACACACATATATATATATATATATATATTAGTCTATTTAAATTCAATTACAGGGCTTACGCCTATTTGTTCATCCTTCAAAGCAAGCACTTGATTGCATCATCTTATAGTGGATAAGTATAATTAGGGGAAAAATACATATTTGGAGTGTTAAACTTTCCATAAATCAGTTGAGATATGGAAACGGCAATCTAAATAATCCTTATGCATTGACTTGATACCATTATTTATATGCAACAGAACAAAGGATGTGACAAATATAAGATCAACTTTCTTTTGTTTTCATTGGTTAGTATAATGCATTAAATGATTTGTTTTTTTATTTTTTTAAAAAAATTAAATCAAGAATATATTTTCGTCTGTTACATTGTCCTAGACATGTTATTTTTATGAGCTGGGGGACTCTTAAGTTTTAATACCATTCGTATATGATGAACTACATATAATTAGTTTAGTCATTTTAATGAATCTAATCGTTCTACAACTCCGAGTCTCGAATTCTCCTGCAAATAATATATTTTTGAAGCATAGGAACTGTTTGCGTTCCGAGTGATTAACCATGAAAAGTTTACTCAAATCAAATCAAGAGTGCAATTGATTCAATTAACTTAATGACACATAGTCAAAAGGACAAGAAAAAAAAAAGGATTATTTGTGTTCAAAGAATTTGAATCACAATCATTGGATAAAAAGCAAAGGCTACCAACAGGGTTGGTCCGAATGGTAAGCAGCTCGATTTCACTTAAATAAGGTCTCGGGTTTGATTCCTTGTGTACGCAGTCTCCCCTGTTGGAAGACTCACCCACCAAGTCAGGTGTGCGACTCAGGTCGACCAACAGATTAGTTCGATAATACCTGTGGTAGGCAGGAAAAAAAAAAAAAAAAAAAAGCAAAGGCTTATGACCAATTGAGAAGATATTAATTATCATATAAGAAAGCTCCATTTTCTATGTACTTCAAAAGGAGACTTATTAATCTGAAATACAAAAGGAGACTTATTAATCTGAAATATCTGATATATCCTTATCATCAGTCATGGTCAAATTCTTCATATTTTGAAGTGTGAATGCTTTGATACCAAGTATACATATTCATGGTCATACATATCGAATATCGGAGGTGGGCATGATGGAAAATAAAATGGAAAATATATATTTACGAAATACTTTTTTAGGGGATAGCTTTATTTCATTGTAGTCATAACAATCAAATAATTAAAAAAAATGATTAAGACTAATTAAATACAATCATAACCCTAATAAAATATATTACATATATTTGGTGGTAAAAAATATAAAGGTAATTAAAGACATTAAACGCTCCAAACTATAGACCTTTTTATATTTTTTTAGAGATTTTTTTTTCAATTTACATCCTCAACTTCACGGGATTGACACATTTTTATATTTTTGCATATTTTGACGGAATATTCTGTTAAGATTTCGTCATATGCCGATGCTATCTTTAAGGGCAAAGATGGTATTTTAAGGGTTGCCTTTAAATAAATACTCTTTTACCCTTTAAATATCATATTTTCTATTTAAAATATAATTTAAGTAAATAAAACAAATAAAAATGGGAATTGATATATACACTCTTAAATTTGATAATGACACTCCAATCTTCTTTTTGTATTGAACAATGGACAAAAATGCCCCTACAATTTTAGAACAATATTTACAACAAATATGAAATAAAATACTCTCCATATACTGTTCTTTCTTTTTAACTTTATAATCACATATTTCACTATGTTAGAATTTTCGTTTTTTTTTTTTTTGTTGAATTCTTTCCACCTATTTACTTAATATTATACATTCATAGTTAATTAATATATATATATATGAAGTAATTACCAAAATTACATTATAACATTGATGCGGTTCGTTTTTTACACCAAGAAAGTCCTGCAAATTCAAACACGACTTTATTTATATGAATATGAGAAATCTAATTTTAGAAGACAAATAGTTTCAAAAATAAGTAAAAATTTTCGAATAAAAATGAGTAAGAAGAACACTTAAATTTCCATTTCTTTTGTTTCCAACTCTCTCTCGAAGAAGATGGAGGAATACAATAATATTACACTCTTTTCTCTGAATTGTGAATCTAAACTTATAAAGAATGGAATTTCTCCTATTTATAGGTCTTAATGGCCGAATTCTCTCCCATTTTTCCTAGGAGTGGGCGGCCACTTCTCCATTTTTTGGGGGGAGCTGAAGATTCATATCCCCTTTTGTGAGGGATATTAGGTAGGATTGGATACGATTTGATTTTTATCCGATCTTATCCTTTCTCGAGCTATCCTTCTTGATCCGAGCCTTCCGCCATTTCCTCGAGCTATCTTTCTTGATCCGAGCCTTCCACCATTTCCTCGAGCCATCCTTCTTCAGCCATGCCTTCCATTATTCCTTTCAGCGATCTTTCGGCTTCTTTATGACTTACTCAGCTATCCTTCTTGAATAAACGATCAATGCTCCGACTTTTAGGCTTTCTTTGAGCCCTCTTTCATGAAGCCTCCTCCGAACATTTGGGCTCCTTCTTATTTTTGGCTCACTGCTTCATCCTTCGATTGAGCCCATCTTTTAATAAAGCCCAAAATCATGTCGTAATAATTTATGGGCATATCACAAGTCCCCCTACTCTTGAGAATTTTGGAATAAAAAGGCCCAAAAAGTCTCGAGAGTAAAATAAATTGTCATAATTCCAAAGAGGGTTTGATCCCTCTTGATGCACTGACTGCCTCGTTAAAAACCTTACCCGAAAAAATCCAATGGGAAAAAACCAAGGCTAAGGGAAAAAGAGTGCAGGGTGTGTCAATTCCTCCTTGTAACCTTAAGGTGGGCTCTTGATCTTTATTTTGAGGTTGCTGATGAGCTTTCCACTCAAAAGGCACTCGAGGTACCTGAAGAGGCACATTTGACCTGAATTAATACTCGTAGTGCATTGCTTTTGCCCTTTTTCTTCTTTTGAACTTGGCTTTGATGACACTGTCTTTAGTACCTTGCTCTGGATACTTTCCTCATTGTATTAGTGTTTCAAGAAATACATCATTTGTGAGTTGTTGCGTATTAGCAATGAATGCTTATGAGATAGCATTGACAGGCAAGTTACTGAGCCAGCGATTGATGATGTTGCTTTAGAGGCCATTCTGAGTATTCCTATGGATGGAGAGGCTGGCAACGAGATGGCTAAAGAGCGGGCGGCCTTTGAGCCCTTCTTTGAGACAACTGAGGAACTTGCAACTCAGGCATTCTTTGTAGTGATATTTAGCTATTCCTTTCATTTGCTTTCCTTTCTTCACGTTGTTATCGCAGCACATTTTTAATATTCCCATTTGAACCATTTATTGTAATGCTTGCTTTTGGGGCATAGATTTCGTATTTACATTCTAAGAATTTTGTTTAAATTATCATCTCGTATGTGTCCTTTTATATATGTGCTTATTTAATGTCAATACCACTGTAATATTTGTCCAGCGATTAGACATGGTAAACAAGACATAAATAAAAATGACTAAGGAAAATGAATGCTTAAAGAAAATACTTACCCATGTATAGGGGAATGCTCTGCTTCGGGAAGCTTTACAGCTTGCTTTAATTGAAGGTGTTTTTTTTTTTTTTTTGTGCTTGCCATTTAGGTGTGAGGCTCTTTCAGGTGCTCGAAATAAAGGAGACTTTTTTCAAGTGTTCGAAATAAATGAAGCTTCTTCAGGTGCTCGAAATAAACGAGGCTTCTTCAGGTGCTCGAAATAAACGAGGCTTCTTCAGGTACTCGAAATAAACGAGGCATCTTGAGGTGATCGGGATAACATAGACTTCTGGGAATACTCCTGGTTCTTCTTGAGTGCTCGAAATAAACGAGGCTTTTTATTGAGTGCCTGAATTTTCACAGGGCTTATTGGAGCCTGGTTTTTCAAAGGGCTTAGTGGTGCCTGGTTTTTCACAGGGCTTATTGGTGCCTGATTTTTCACAGGGCTTAAGAGTGCCTGGTTTTTCACAGGGCTTAGAGGTGCCTGATTTTTCACAGGGCTTAAGGGTGCCTGGTTTTTTACAGGGCATAGAGGTGCCTGGTTTTTCACAGGGCTTAAGGGTGTCTGGTTTTTCACAGGGCTTAGAGGTGTCTGGTTTTTCACAGGGCTTAAGAGTGCCTGGTTTTTCACAGGGCTTAAGGGTGCCTAGTTTTTCACAGGGCTTAAGAGTGCCTGGTTTTTCACAGGGCTTAGAGGTGCCTGGTTTTTCACAGGGCTTAAGGGTGCCTGGTTTTTCACAGGGCTTAGAGGTGCCTGGTTTTTCACAGGGCTTAAGAGTGCCTGGTTTTTCACAGGGCTTAGAGGTGCCTGGTTTTTCACAGGGCTTAAGTGTGCTTGGTTTTCCACAAGGCTTAAAGATGCCTGGTTTTTCACAGGGCTTAAAAGTGCCTGGTTTTTCACAGGGCTTAGAGGTGCCTGATTTTTCACAGGGCTTAGAGGTGCCTGATTTTTCACAGGGCTTATTAGTGCCTGGTTTTTCACAGGGCTCATTGGTGCCTGGTTTTTCACAGGGCTTTTCTTTTTGGCAATGACATATAAAGTAATGCAATCGAAATAATTATTTATTCATCTTTCTTCATACGTAAAACCTCCTTAGATTCTGCATGTTCCAAGGCCTGGATAGCCTCCTTCCGTCCATGTCTTCTATCATGTAAGCACCCCCTGAAAGGACTTGCACTACTTTGAACGGACCCTCCCATTTGGGTCCCAATTTTCCTACTGGCTTTAGAACATCAGCTCTCCGGAGGACTAAGTCCCCCACTTGCAGTTCTCGATTGAGAACCCTCCGATTGAAGGCGCTGGCAACCCTTTGTTTATATTTGGCCATCCGTAAGAAACGCTCCTGGCCTCCTCTATCACCTCCAAGCTTTCTCGCATTAATTCTTCATTCCTCTCAGGGTTGCAATACTTCACGCGATGCGTGAGCATACTGACTTCTGGTGGAAACACGGCGTCGGCCCCGTACATGAGGCTAAAGGGCGTTTCACCCGTGGTGCTACGAGGGGTGGTACGGTATGACCAAAGGACACTGGGTAACTCGTCTACCCAGGAACTTCCTCCTCCTTGGATCCTTATTTTCAGGCCTTACAGGAAGATCCTATTAATCACCCCTACCTGACCATTGCACTGTGGGTGCCCTACGGCGGTAAATAGTTGCTTTATGCCTAGGTCTTGACACCAGTCTTGGATTCTTGCTCCTTGAAATTGTCGCCCATTATCAGAGACTATTTTTTGAGGGATCCCGAATTTGAAGAGTATCAACTTCTTCAAAAACTTGATCACCTCTTCCTCCGTGATCTTGGCCAGTGGTTCGGCCTCCATCCATTTACTGAAATAATTGACTGCCACCAAGGGGAACTTCTTCTGCTCGGCCGCCAAAGGAAATGGTTCTAGAATATCTATCCCCCATCTGGCAAAGGGGTATGGTGAACTCATGACTCGCATTGGTTCTGCTGGTTTATGAAGGAGGGTAGCATGCCTTTGACAGTGCTCAGACTTCCTTACCAGGTCTTTAGTGTCGGCCTTCATGGTGAGCTAAAAATAGCCAACTCTGATTGCTTTGGCTGCAATAGCAGTCCCCCCAGCATGGTTGGCACAAAGTCCTCCATGGATCTCCTCTAAGATGAGCACTCCATCTTTCCGAGAAAGATAACTTAGGTATAGCTGTGTAAACGATCTCTTATATAGCACTCCATCTAAGAGAGTGTACCTCCAGGCTTTGTATTGCATGCGTGCAGCTTCAACTTTGTCACGGGGTAACTCTCCTTCCTGAAGGTAGCTCAAAATGGGTTATCTCCAATCACCAGTCTCTTCAATGACATACACAAAATCCTCTGCGATGGCACTAGGCATCGACTGTATGGTGACCTGCCTCGTATGGCAGTCCACTAGGGGGCTAGCTAGCTTGGCTAGGTAATCTGCTTTGTTGTCCTCTAACTGAGGTATTTGTCGTATCTCGAAGCTCTCGAACTCTCCTTTTAGCTCCTCTATCTTCTTTAAATACTCTATCATCCTAGCTTCCATAGCTTCATATTGTCCAGCTACTTGGCAAGCCACTAGCTGGGAATTCGAGTAAACCACCAGGTGCTTAGCTCCTACTTTCAAAGCCATCCTCAAACCAACGATTAGGGCTTCATATTCAGCTTCGTTGTTAGATGCTTGGAACTCGATTTTTATCGCGTACTCCAGTTTGTTACCCTCGGGAGTGGTTAACACTATACCAGCTCCACTTCCAGCCATTATCGATGAACCATCCACGGGTAAGAGCCAAACTTTTCTCTCCTGTTGCGCCGAAGGGACCTTTGAGATAAAGTTCGCTAACGTCTGGGCTTTAATGGCCGGTCTGGGAGAATAGGAGGCGTTGAACTTGCTCAATTCTACTACCTACTTGATCATTCTTCCTGATACTTCTGGGAGGCCTAAGATTTGCTTCAAGGGATGGTTGGTACGTACTTCCACATGGTATGTGAGAAAATAAGGCCTCAGCTTCCTTGCGGTAGTCACCAAGGCGAAGGCAACCTTCTCAATCTCGGTGTATCTAGATTCAGCACCTCGTAGCGTTCGGCTTACATAATATATGGGTTTTTGGTCCTTTTCTTCTTTTCTTATGAGCACAGAGCTGACGGCATGCTCTGAGATAGCTAAAGATAAGTATAGAGTTTCTCCCAATACTGGTTTTGTTAGCAGAGACAAATTAGCAAGGTATGCCTTCAATTCTTGGAAAGCTTCTTGGCATCCTTCGTGTAAAGCTCTTTCATGAGCTCGCCTTGCTTTATGCGAATCCCCATTAGTGGGACCTCTGGATATCATCTTGATGACTCATTTTATGACTATCACCTTTTCCTTCATTGGCGCATTTCTTCCTGGGCCACCTTGAGGATTTTCTCGGTCCTGCTTGATTTGGGGTTCACTGGCCTTTTCAGCACTACGTGGCCACTTCACGTAACTCTTGTGCTCTATAGTCATGAGAACTTGCAACGACGATACCTTCAACAGCATAAATTGAGTGTATCGACGCTCCTCAGGACGTCTATCTTCGGCTCGGGGTCTCCTAGGTACAAATTTAGCATCTTTACCATCTTTATTTGGTGGTAATGATTCAGCTCCCTTCATCATGGCTGCCTTCTCCATGTTCACATACTTTTCTGCCCTTGCCAGCAGATTATCAAAACTAAATGCAGGCTTCTTGGCTAATGACCTAAAAAGGTCTCCGTTCTTCAATCCTTGAGCAAATGCGTTACTCAACACCTCTGCATTGGCAGAGGGTACCTCCAGGGCCGCCGTATTGAATCTTTGAATATACCCCCGTAAGGGCTCATTAGCCTTTTGATGCATGTTGAATAGACTAAGAGAAATCTTCTGATACTTCTTGCTACTGGAAAATTGATGTAGAAACATCGAGCTAAATTCTTTAAAAGAATTGATAGAATTGGGAGACAATTGATTGAACCACTACTGGGCAGACTGTGTCAGAATGGTCAGGAATACTCGGCACTTAACTCCGTCAGAATATTGGTGTAACAACGCGCAGTTCTCGAATTTCCATAGGTGCTCATTGGGATCCGATGAGCCGTCATACTCCGACATATTGAGCATCCGAAAGCTATTAGGTAGCTCGTCAGCTAGTATCTGGGGCTCGAAAGGGATCCCCTTCGGTGGGTTATGCATGCTCACTCCAAGACGTTGCCTCATTTCTCTCATTTCTTCCTGCATGCCCTCGAACCTCTCCATTGTATGGTCATGAAGCCTTCTTACAGCTTCCCTCTCGGGTTCATTAATGCTTGTATACGCGTGTGATGTCCTTAACTGAGGACCACGCGAGATAGCTAACTGAGGGGACACCATCCTTGTATCAACTGGCGGAAACATCATTGGCAGAGCCCTTGGGGCGTAGAATATTAGTTGGGATTCATTTCTCATGCCAGCTAACTGGAAGGCAGCAGCATCTGGAATGGGCATCATCATCGGAGCACCCTAGCTTGGGGCAACGGGGGGAAGAGCCACCGTATTAGAAGCATAAGGGAGATTCGGGAAGCTGTTTCCCTCCCTGGACGCCTGGAAAGCTGAAGTTTGCTGATTGTGTGTCGTTAGGAAACTGTGTCCCATATTGGCCACCTGGGAAGCTAGAGCTTGTGGATTGTACGTCGCTGGGAAGCTGTTTCCCATATCGGCCACCTGGGAAGCTGGAGCTTGCGAATAGTATGCTCCTGGGAAGCTATTTCCCATATTGGACGCCTGAAAGCTTGAAGCTTGCGGATTATATGCAGTTGGGAAGCTATTTTCAACGTTGGACACCTGGAGGATGGGAGCTCGGGGAGCATGATTTATTTGGAAGCTATTTCCCGCGCAGAACACCTGGAAAGATGAAACTTGGGGAACGCCCGTCACTGGAGGCCTGGTGTTCATCGTGCCCAATGGTGGAGGTATCGGGTCATTAACCACCTGCGTAGATGCTGTCACAACGTCGGTGATAGTAGAATTGGGCGCCATTTCTGCCATGGATTGCTGCAAAATGGGTAAACTTGACTCCATACTTCTAGTGTGTCTTCTTACATACACAATTGGATGGGTCTCGTTTCTAGCCTCCTAAAGAGTCATTACGGACGGTTGTGAAGAGACACGCGCCGGCGGATCCATAGTTTGGGGATCAACTGAGACTACTTCCGAGCCAACGATGGGGGCGGATGATAGCGCCGAGCTCGGCTCTTCTCCAGTAGTTGGAATGACTTGATTTTCTTCGGGTGATGAAGTGTGGATTTGTTGAGATTGCTGATTACGATGCTGCTTTGAAGGATCGAAGCCATGGCAATGGCGAACAGAGGTTCCTATTGGCCAGCTAGCTGGGGTGTATTCTCCAATAGAGGCATGCTCAGTAGCAGGTTGTAGGGCACAGAGTGTGTATGTTGTGCATTCTCCAATAGCGGCATGCTTCGGGCCTACTCTTTCAACTTGTTTATCTTTTCCCAGGGGAGGTCCACTTTCGTATACCGGAGGTATAAATTCGGTAGTCCCTCTTGTCGATAGGACTATGTTGTGCATCCTTCGATGGCGGCATGCTCTAGCCCTCTCTATCAACTTGTTGCTCTTTACCCACGGGAGGTCCATTTTTCAGTAGTGCCATGCTTTTCCAGGCTCTAAGGAGCACCGGACGCATGTACGCTAGCTAAGGAACATTTCCCCTAGCATATAGCTCGAGGAGATGCCGTCAAGTGCAACAAGTGTGTACTTCTGCCCTCCTTCTTCTCCTTGATGCTCCTCACCATTGACAGGTCCACTTTCTTGTACCGACAATGTATGCTCGGTAACTCCTTGTGATGTGGGTGCTTTGGGCCTGGGTGCTCCTAAGGGATAGATGATAGGAGTGTTGTCAGGTTAAATTGGGTGTGTATGTCATCGCAGTGACCTGTGAAGGGAATGACACTCCCGAGACAACTGATAAGAGTGCTAGCAGGATAACTCCTGGCGCGCACACCATCGCAGTCACCTGTGAAGGGCATGGGGCTCCCAGGATAGCTGACAGGTGTGTTAGCTGTATAACTCCCGGTGTATACGTCATCACAGTTGTCTGTGAAAGGGATGGCACTCCTACTGATCAGCTAGCTAAGGCACATTTCTCTATTGGAGACCACCTTGGTTTCACATCAGGGAATGTGGGACGTGCGTGGCTAGATTCTATCCAAAACTCCGGAACGCCGGTCTTCTCCATGACTAGGTCTCTGCTAAGATTTTCTTCCATATCTTTGGGTGCTGTTTCTCATAGGATCCCGTCCGAATCCGACTTTATTTCCTTCTAGAAAGTTGTAGATGTGCTCGTGATCTTTTCAATCCAACTGACCTTGACCGAATCCAAGGCCTGAATCGCGATTTATGATTTTTCCACCGAAACTGCGCAGCCCAGGCCGCAACCGAATTCTGCTTCAGATTAACGAACACTTTCGAGCCTTCATACTTCCGAACTGGATCTGGACGTCTTCATAACAATTGTAGGTCCTTGTCTTGGCTTTTTATTCATATAAAAATCACTGAAAATGGATGTATGTAACTCCACCTATGCCTATATTTCCAAAACTGCGTAAAATCGCCTAATTTGGTCGAAAATAACTCTTTTCACTCCAAAACCGAGATTTCCACATCGGAAATTGGAGAAGAGCAAAAAGCCTACAAACTTCTGGATTTTCTTCAAATTTTTTCATCATAACTCACGTCTTCAACTCAGATTTTCCCACAGACGGCGCCACTTGATGCAGTTCGTTTTTTACACCAAGAAAGTCCTGCAAATTCAAACACGACTTTATTTATATGAATATGAGAAATCTAATTTTAGAAGACAAATAGTTTCAAAAATAAGTAAAGAATTTCGAATAAAAATGAGTAAGAAGAACACTTAAATTTCCATTTCTTTTGTTTCCAACTCTCTCTCGAAGAAGATGGAGGAATACAGTAATATTACACTCTTTTCTCTGAATTGTGAATCTAAACTTATAAAGAATGAAATTTCTCCTATTTATAGGCCTTAATGGACGAATTCTCTCCCATTTTTCCTAGGAGTGGGCGGCCACTTCTCCATTTTTTGGGGGGAGATGAAGATTCATATCCCCTTTTGTGAGGGATATTAGGTAGGATTGGATACGATTTGATTTTTATCCGATCTTATCCTTTCTTGAGCTATCCTTCTTGATCCGAGCCTTCCGCCATTTCCTCGAGCTATCTTTCTTGATCCGAGCCTTCCACCATTTCCTCGAGCTATCCTTCTTTAGCCATGCCTTCCATTATTCCTTTCAGCGATCTTTCGGCTTCTTTATGACTTACTCAGCTATCCTTCTTGAATAAACGATCAATGCTTCGACTTTTTGGCTTTCTTTGAGCCCTCTTTCATGAAGCCTCCTCCGAACATTTGGGCTCCTTCTTATTTTTGGCTCACTGCTTCATCCTTCGTTTGAGCCCATCTTTTAATAAAGCCCAAAATCATGTCGTAATAATTTATGGGCATATCAAACATAATAAGTTGATAATCGTGACACAGGGTCGATATTTAAAAATAAGTTTGAAAATTAAAAATAAAGCAAAAGACTAATATTTATTTATTCTTGCATATTATCTTAGGGGTGGGCATCGAACCGAGTTGGCTCAATAGAGTTGCAGTTTTTTGACGGGTCGAGCTCGAGCCCAAATATAGATGCTTGCATGCTTGCCAGTCAGTAAATAAATAATAATAATAAAATATTATTTATTAAATAGTTAATAAATAAATAATTTTTATTATTTATTTATTCATTTGTGAGCTTGTAAGCAAAAATATTTGCGATCAAGCTCTAATGAGAAGGTTTGACTTGGTGCCCACCCTTTAAAATAATATGATTGTCAACTTATGTGAATTGCTTTAATTTAATAATCTTACCGTCCATTGATTTACTTCTATATATTTATTTCAATTTTATTTTATTTTCAAAATATTAACTCTACGTCATGATTGTCAACTTATATTACAATGTAAATTTGGTTACTTCATATATATATATATATATATATTAATTAACTTCGTGTGTATAATTTAAGTAAATACGTAGAAGAAATGCAACAAAAAGAAAGAATAAAAGTGCTAACACAGTATAATATTTGATTATAGAATTAAAAATGAAGAATATTATATGGAGAGTATTTTTTGTTTCACATTTGATGTAAATTGTGTTCTAAAATGATAAGGTCATGATTTTGGTCCATTACTCAAAATAAAAAGGGGATTGGAGTGCCGTTAACAAATTTAGAGGTACAAATATCAATTCCACATATATATATATGTGTGTGTGTGTGCGCGCGCGCGAGTAAGAGAAAGTGTGTGTGTGTGTGAGAGAGAGAGTTTATGTGATGAAGAAGAATTAGAGAGAAAGAGATTTGATGGAAAATGACAAAAATATCTCTCAAATTTTGGGTTAAATTGCATTTTAGCTCATAAAAGTAGCATATGCTAGATTACGGTGGAATATTATTATGTCAGAATATGTCAATTTTGTGAAGTTCAGGATGTAAAGTGAAAAAAAAAATCTCTAAAAAAATGTAAAAAAAAAGTCAATAGTTGGAGAGTTTAATATTTTTTCCCCAAAAAATATAGGGGAACTATTGACTATGTATCCAACACCCACCTGAACTCTGAAATGTAACATGTACCTCCCAAACTCATTTAAAATTAAAAAAACATTTCCTCTGCCCTTTACATCTATATATTGTTAACAAAATAAAGAATTAAAAAAGAAGCTATCTAGAAAAGGTGAAAGCTAATGTGTAAATTCATCTTTTAGAATAGGTAATTTTATTTTTATGTTGAAGGGTACATTTGTACATTTAATAACATCAGGAAGATAATGTAGTGTCATTTTAAGAATTTATAGTGTGAAAACTCCTAAAGAAAAGAAAGGAAAGATAAAGGAGAAGAAAATGATGAAGAAAGAAAAAGAAAAGAGAAAATAAGACTAATTAATGACTATGAGTATTAATAAGAATCCACGTTATATGAGAGGCTGTAAGTAACTTATCAAATTATTGAGGTGTGTATATGATAGGTTTGATTTCTCAAAGGAGATATTTGATACGTAACAAATAGTTCAAAGGGGACAAAGAAGTGTACTCAAAAATACACTATAACACCGGACTAATACCCAATGTCCAATAGTCAGACACAAGACTTTCTAATTGTAAAACTTTGTGTCATACCACTCATATTATCGAGCAATATTATGTTCATTATATATTTTGTATGAGAATTTTGAACGATTATTCTAAAATTATGAGAATGTAGCCATCAAGTGTTTCCTTAATTAATATACTTACTGTGACAATCGAGATTTTCTTCGTTGATTTTCTTGCTAGTTAAGGATTATCTATACTATTTAATTATTGAAGAGTGTCCAATGTATTTTGGTGTAAGAAATTTGTTGGTATGTCAATTTAAGTTTTATTATTTTATTTTTAATTGGGATGTTTCTTTGAAAGTATCCAACTTCCAAAAGGTGGTTATCAATTCTAATTCCACAAACCACGTGCTTGAACTGCTTAACTCCTAGGAATGACAATTGGGCAGGTATGAAGCGGGTTTAGGAAAACTCACTACCCGCCCCATTTAACTTTATTGATACCCATAAATCGCCCCGCCCCGCCAAGAACCCGGCATATGACAAAGGAAAAAAAAAGGAAAAATAGATATTATAAATTTGATGTATTAGATTATTGAATGGAAATATAAATTGAATTATATGTAAATACATTAAGTGCACACGCATCGAGTGTGCGTCGGCTTCTAATTATTATTATTTGACCTCTAAAGAAGTTAATTTGTTGGTGTCATCACATTTTCTCTTCTTAAGAAATTAGATAGCTTGATTTATTATGTAATATTTCTAACATGCCTGTTGTTAATTCTTACAAGAAGAGGACCTTAGCTATTAAATCACATCAGGGCTTGTGTGCTACATAGTTTAGTTTAGGGATTTAGAGGAAAAGAATCAAAAAGAAAGGAGGAAAAGAGGAAATCAAAGTATTGCACTAAAACCCTGAAGCTAAGTCTATAAATAGCGCTTGAGACTTTTCATCTTCCACTGAAGACAAGAAAGAAGAATTGGGAAGGTTAGAGAGGGACCTCACACGACTAACACACACATACACACTCCACTCTTCAATTCTTACACCAATTTCTTCATAAGACCTCAAATTAAAGGTATTTTAGAAAATCTACTTGTGATTTTACTAAGTAAGTCTAAAATTTTAGAGTATATATTGTTGCATGTGCTTTTAAGGAGTTGGATTAATGAGTTTTAGCTCTGATTCTAGTGTTTAGTTGTTGGTCTTGATGTTTCATGGAAGAAAAGTTTACATGCATGTTGATGAAAAAAAATTTCAAGAAAATGGTCTTCAGCTTCGAAATTTATTTAGGGGTCAAACTAACAAATATTTTTGTGAAACTTTTTCTGTAAATACTTGGACACGTGTTGTATGTCTCTGTAAATTTTGAAATTTTGATGTATTTATAAAATTGTCAATTGAAGACTGCCAGAGTCTTACTCATTTTTAGGAAAGGTTATGTTTGGAGCCTCAAATGTTATATTTAGAGATACTAATTAGTTTTCAAACTTTTACAGTACTTTTTCTGGCTTTTGATAATATTACATACGAAATTTGGTATTTTTTGTTAAACAAGGGATTTTATAAAAATTGTGAAAGGCAAACTACCTGGGTCAAAAACTATTCTGAAACAGTTTGACTTTAATAATCAAAACTCCTACATAGAAATATCCATTGATTCTGCAATTTTACTCAATCTTCTTCAATATGTTTTGAATCTTTCTGAATTTTTTTAGATTTAACCTCAAATCCTATGAATTTTAAGAATGTCTAAACCACAACTGCGCAAAATTGTTTTCTTGGGGTTTTTGTGAATGTTTTAATTTAATTTGGTTATAGCCTAATTTTGAGGAAATGTTTTATACTTCATGCATAATCATGTAGTTCATAGGATCATATAGGCTAAGTTGGGTAGATTATTAAGATTGAGTGTTAAAGAATATGATTCTAATATGATTTTCTAATTAACAGGTAGTGTTGGAAATTTGCTCGACGACGAGCCTAAGTATCTTGGAAGTGTACTGTGAGTTGCCTCCCAAAACTTATAGTTATACGTCTTTTAAAACTGGAAGGAAGTTTGATTATGTCATATATATACTTTCATCATGGTCTAAAAGTTTCAAATGAAAATGAGTCTCACTACTTTCAAAAGCAAATCATGAACTCATTTTGCATTAACCATCCCATGGTGCTACCTGTTAATTGCATGAATGATTTCAAAGACATGTGTTCTGAGAAACAATTTCAAGGTATGTTTTGGAAAAATATTTTCAATGAAAATATTTCTTTACTAAATTCTCAGAAAATCATTTGAATGATTGGTTATAGATTTCTTTACTAAATTCTCAGAAAATCATTTGAATGATTGGTTATAGTGTCGTGATCTACAATGCCATATTGCACCAATCATGAAATGTGTGATTACTTGTCGTGAATGGTTGAGTGTCGGGCCCAAATGTCGGGCGTGAATAGGATAAGGTTTGGCTAATCAAACATGGGGTTGCGGTCTTAAACGGTTCCCGCTATCCACAGCCAAATCCCAACCAACACCTAAAGACTGAGTGTTCTGAGGGTGAGTGGGTCGTAGGACATGTGGCATATACTCGAGATATGACTAAATAGGCTTCTCGAGCTTGTGTGGGGAGGCATAAGGTATTAGCTTTTAAGCCGCGTGTTCAGGGGTGATAAGGAAGAAACAGCGGGACCCAAAGAGCCATGAGCGAAGTCATTGGACGTAATGGTATTGCTAACATGTCCCCTCTTGCTTAAGTGTGTCATGCACATATTACTTATATTGAACTGCATACTGTTTAAATGCATATAATGAAAATTGAGTATCGTGTCACTCATTGTTCAAACTGTTGTTGTACATGTACATCGTATTTTCACTCATGCTTTCAATGATCTTTAAATACAACTTTATTGTGCATATACTAAGATTTTGGCATCATACCTTTTATTATTTAACTGTTATTGTGGACACGAATGTCATTTTGATTCATGTTTTCTATAATCCTTTGGGAAAATAAAACTATTATCATTTTCACCTCATTAATTTATCATTTGGGTTTTAAAAACTACTTTAAACATCTTTCATACTAATATTGGCGTTCACTAAGCTTTTACTTACGTACTTCACTTAATTTTTTCCTTCCAGCTATAGGTGAGGGGAGCAGTAAGACTAGTTTGGAGGATCACCAGTATAGACCTGGATAATTCTAGAGGTGAACATTTGTAAATTTAGTTATGGATATTAAGTTTACGACGATGATAATTGTCGGTGTTAGGACTGCAACCCTACAAGATAAATTGATAATTTATGTCTGGATTATGGTTTGAACTACTGTAACAATAGACTCGCGCATTCAAGTTGGGTCATTTTAGGACTAAATTTTGGGGTGTGACCCTTTGGCGCCTCATTTTACCATTGAAATAAAAACTATTGATGCCCACGATGTTTTGAACTAGTGGTAAGTCTGAAATCAATACTTTAAGAATCTTGGTAACAGGTGATTGTGAAATAATTTCAAAAAAATGTGTATCCGTGAGACATTTTTTAACTAAACTTGTGTTTGAGAGATTTTTCTTTATATAAAAAAATACATATTACAACAATCATAATCAATGCACATTTTTTATTAAAGGATCATATTTATTACAACTTTTTTTCAAAACATCTTACACCCAAACACACATTACTCAAATATTCTTCTCTAAACGACACCTTTTTCACTTTTGAGTTCTATGAAACGACAAGAAACAAGGCAAAAGGCTAGCAATCCGCTTTCATAATCTCATATGTATATACGTATGAGAGTTGATATTGTAGCTCTAAAAATTACTATTACAACTTCATTATTTACTATTTTTCTCAATAAATTTACATTGGAGAGTGGAGCTTTAATAATATATTTGAAATGCTACTATCATTTCCCCATATGCAATTGATTGCATGCAAATAATCATTATTTCTCGCTATGTTGTAATTGCATATAATTACTCATAACAATTTAATATGCAATAGATTCAATCGAGATAATGCAATTATCATCATATGACACTTGCATCTAATAAACATTATGTGCAAAACAAATTCGAGTCAATATAGTATAATATTTTTTGCCACTGACAAAAAAGTTACGATTATGTAATAACTATTTATTTTTTTTTTGGATAGAGGACTATGTGCTAACTATATTTAATTATCCTTCTGCAAGATTATATATACATATACACATATATATCTGTCATTCTATGAATACATAAAAAGGGATCCATAAGCATTTATAATTGGGAGAGGACAGATCATTCCAATCAACCCATCGTATCTCAACCATAAAAAATAATATTTTCTTGCAATTTTATTTTTAATTTAATGTGGCACCTAATCTGGGTTGATATATCACCGCCTTAATTAAATATTCTTGCATTTAATTGTTTAATAGTAAAAATAATGTAATTTGAATGTGCTTAAAGATTGTTAGATTTAAACGACACTGTAACAGAAATATTTAAACAAGAAAAACTTTATACTCATATATTCTGATCAATATAAAGGGATAAAGTCGTGGACTAGATTTGGCTATCATAGGATAAATTCATTAGTCAATTTGAAAAACGTTTTTTTCAGAGTTCATTTGAAAAACGTTTTTAAATTCTAGAAATTGCAAATATGATTGATTACACCAAGTTTTTTACTCTTCGATTTCTTTTCTTTTTCTCACTACTTGGTCTTTTTTGTGTTACAACTTACAAGAAATTAACAGCCTTCTTTAGTCTCACACTAAATCATCTATTCTAAAATAATATTTTATTTTATTTTTTATTTTATATACACATTTTACGTATATAAAAATCACATTATTTTTTACGTTTCAAGATATAATTTATACATATATCATCATTAAAACAAGAAATATAACACCATCTAAGAATAAAGGAACGGAACAATTTGGTCTTTAGATTTAAGGCCAACTTTTCACAAAAATGACCGTTAAAAAACCTTTTAGCAAAGGGCAGGGTCTTTGGGAAAACACTTGGGTTGCACCCAGTGTGGACCCCACATGAGTGTACCCACACACATAATATATAATAAAATAATATATATAATATAATATTAATTTATATAATTGTATTATATTATTATGTGTGTGGGTGCACCCATGTGGGATCCACACCGGGTGCACCAAAGTATTTTTTTCCGGGTCCTTGACATGTTCCAAATTGAATGGAGAGTGAGAGGTTGGGCCCCCACCGGAGCTAATAGCGAGATTTTAATGTAATTTTATAAGTGTAAAGACTGAGGCAACAGTGTCCATTGTACAGTGAGACTCAAAGAATTCAATATCTGAGTCTGGCTGCCACCCATATTTTTAAATACTATGCCATATTACACCCTTCAACGCCCTAATTAAAGACTCTAACCCACACACATATACTGATATACGGATATATCTATGTTGGATCGGGTGTAATAGAGCTAGTGCCCATTACACCATATATTTGTGTTGGAATGTGTGAATTTTATTATCCCAACACAAATATGTGGTGTAATGGGCACCGACTCTATTACACCGGATCTATCATAAAATCACCCCTGATATACATACACCTGCGTTGGTGGGTGGGTGGGTGAGTTTCACACGCTATTCACATACTGCCATGTGTAAGTGTAACCATACATATATGCATTTGTATCTAGACATGATAAACATGCATATCATATATATACGACATATATATACTAGATATTTAACTCATCAGCTGTGGATGTGGCATGCACATGCCTTTCACAGAGGCTGCTACGCAGGGGTGTTTATGGTTTTTCAAAATTGCACTATACCGATCGTACCGCACCGCACCGTAACGAAATATTGATTTTTTTTCTAAAATCTCTAAGTCTTGGTACGAGCCTGTGCCGTACCAGCTATTATGGTATGGTTTTGGTTTCAAAAAATTTGCGTGGTGATGTATGATATTTTTAGAAATATAAAAATTAACTCTATTAAAATTGAAAATTAGTTAAAAGAGAGACTAAAATTATTCTCTAAAGTTATTTGAAAGCCTAAACTCTAAAATTAGAATATCGATATTAAGAATTTGAGCTTGATTATGTCACTATTTAAGCCTTAAGACATAAGACGTTGTCATAAAACGCAGATAACACACTTCTTCTTCCACATAAAATCTAAACTTATTATTATCAAGGTATAATTTTTAATTTTCTTTAAAAGTAATCGAAAACTATATGTTTTCTTTTATTCTACTTCTTGCAACAATATTAGTTTTTTGCTAAAAAAATTTAATAATTTTTTGAAGTTTCAGATTATGTATTTTTGTTAATTATTATCATGATTGCTTAATTGTTGTTAAAATTTAGTTTTGTAATTGCTTTTAATTTTATTATGTAATTGATAGTAAAAATACCGTAAAGTCGTACCGCACCGTACTGAAACCGTACCATACCGTATACAATGGTACCGGTTCCAAAAATCTAATTCTGGTATTAATTGTCCCAAAATCGTAACTATTGGTATGGTATAAATTTTAAAAAAATATCGCAAAAACCGGATCGCGTGCACCCCCACCGCTACGCGAAATATTGTTCGTTATGGTTGGAGCCGCACAGATTTGTCCTAAAAAGGTGTCTCCTTAAGGAGAGTAAGTTTGGGACTTATAAGTCTCTCAATTCTTTCATCTTCTTTCGATGTGCGATGGAAAGTTACATATACATCACTAGCCCCCTCATCCGATGTGGGATAAAAGTTATATACACATCATCAGCCCCTCAGACAAGGGGATTTGCATAACACAAATGACTTTATTCTCACATACAACGCCACAATGATATGATGTGCGCTTGCTTTCTCGCGCACTGAACACGCTTGCTGAAGGTATTATCCGTTTTAACTGGAGCCGCATAAATTCATCCTTAAAAAGTGACTCGCTTACGATTGAAAAACTTTGAATCCCTCATCTCCATTTGTCGTGAAATGAAAGTTGCATGCACATTAGGAGAAATCCATTCGATCTCTATCTTAAGTAGATATTTTATCTCATATTCCATTTATAAATGATATAAATACACAAAAGAGAATCATAAAAACACTCAAAAGCCAAAGACATGTTCAAATGTGGTGGAACCATATTAGTATTTTTCACTTTAGATCCAATCAATTAGTCAACCCCAAAGGCAACATATTCATCATCACAAATTTAACCCACTTCTCTATCTCATTCATCAATCATCATCAAAATTCAACTCCCAAAAGTCCAACTAACTCAATACAATTAAAAATGTAATCTTAATGGGGGACAAATGCACCACCACCATCCCCACTATATTACACAACCCCACCCCCCTCATCATCCCCACTACATAAAATGAGAGGGGCATTTTCGTAACTTCACATAACAACCGTTACAAGTAAACTATACTTATATATTTATGTGTTTTTTTTTTCAACTGTTTCTCACTTCTCAGTGTGTGTTTTAGGTGACAAAAGTATACATACAGTGATGAGGAAATAAAGAGGGAAAAATAATAAATAAACACGAGTAAGGGCAAAACCGTAATTTTGCCAGTGTGGTCAAAAGTCAACGATCGTAGAAAAATCCATCAATGGTTGGTATTGTAGCTGTACCTTCCGAAATCAGCAAGCTTCCGTGACCTATTCTTGCAAAACGACGTCGCAGTAGACAGATACGGCTTCTTCGGTGCCCTAGATTCGCCGGCGGTCGCCATCTCCGGCGGCACCGCCTTCTGATTCCAATTCCGGCTAGGGCTGGCCCTAACCAAAGGACTCAAGCAGAACGTCAAGCCGGAGACGTTTCTGCTGTGTTTCTCCCCCCTCCGCCGCGTCGTCGCCGGCGTCCTCCGCGGCGTTTGCCTCCATCCTTGGGAGGACTCCGACGAGTAACCGCTCGATCCGCCGTGGCAATGCTCGTCGCCGTCCTCCTCATCGGAGTGTCTCGCCGGCGACATTCCGCGGTCGCGGTAGCGACACGTTCTCCGTTGCGCTCCGATCGCTTCGTCGTTGAGCGAAAACGTCCGAATCTGCTTTTTCCGGCGACCGGAGATAACAGTGGAGAACCACGAAGGAGACGCCGTGCAGGAATCGATCGAAACCGGCGGATCCGATTTCAAATCGATTTTGTCCGATTTCGATCTGAAAAGACCTAAAAACATCGAAGAAAATCTCGCACCTTTACTCCTCTTCTTGTTCTGTTTAACCTGGACATTTATGGAGCCTGTAGGCCCCACCAGTGGAGTACTGTGGAAGCGCTGCGGTTGCTGGTGGTGCCACGTGGCGGCGGCGGTATCCGTTTTCCGCCGCGAGATGTAAGGGGAGACCGATCGGGGAAACGAAAGAGGCGGCGGTTGTTGTTGTTGTTCCGTATCTGATTTGCGGCAATGATCTGGTTGATTGAGGTGGAGCAACGCCTGTTTCTGCGACTGCGCCGCCATTATAGCGAAGAGGCGTTCGCGGAGGCAGGAGGCGCAGACGCCGACGCCGCTGCTCAGGTCAGTCGGATGTTTCTTGCACCTCATTTTAATTACTCAGTACTGCAAATAACAACACAACCACACGCCTGTATGGCTGTATGTATGTATATATATATATGTATATGTGTGTGTGTGTGTGTGTGTGTTTTTATTGGGAAGTTTTGATGAGAATGGGGAGTGGGGGACTGGGTCCTGGCATTTGGGTGTTGTTTTGTGGTGCGTTCGTGTGTGTGTGATGAGAATTACAAAGTTGGGCTGTTGTGGGTTTGTCTTCTTCTTCTTTGTCTTTCGTCTTCTTTTGTTCTCTTCACTTTTCTTTTTTTCTGAGAGAGAGAATATAGATACAGATAGAAGCAGTCACAGATGGGGTGGGGGTGGGGGGTGGGTCTTTTAAGAGAGAGTACAGCGCACTTGGGCGGGGGTGGGGTGGGGTGGGAGTGGGGGGGTGATGGCGAAAATGTCTTCTAAAGATTTTTTTAAAAAAAATTGCGAGGATGAGGTTAAATAACATCCAAGAATAATATTACTCCATTTGTATTATATTAAAAAGAGAGAAGAAAAATATTTTTGGTCGGAATATAAATATTGTAGAGGTGCACATGGATCAATCCAATGAAGTGGCATGAAAATATGCATTTGCTTCTTTAAATACTGTAATAAGAAAATTAGAAAGGATTTCTTGAATTTAATACAGCAAACGCGTCACTTAATTATTCTTTGCTAGTTGCTACGTAGGGTTAGACGGAGCCTAGAATAAGAAAAGTATTCATGGTTATAGATATTTTTGCAATCGGATCCTCTATTGCAAATAATATTTGTATTTCTTTTTATATGTATTTTATATATAATAAGTGTACAAAATTTAAATTATTTATATATTTTAAAAAAAGATTTATACACTTATCATGCATAGAATAAATACAAAGGAGATGCAACATCATTTTGCAATAGAGGATCTTGTGTGTTATTTTTATAGGGTGTGTTTGGATCGGTGGATTTGGATTTTGAGAAATGACTTTGGAAGAAGGATATTAAATGACTTTAAATTGGTGTCATTTGAGTCCACTATGATGATTGAAAAAATAACTCAAAATGAGTATCAAGAGATTTGAAATTCATGGTAACTTGAATTGAAACCATCCAAACAAGTTCGATGGATTTGTTGATTAATTTGAAATTCATGACATTCAAATTTTTGAATCTAAACACGCCGTTTGAGGAATCCTTTGAGAAATTAACTCATTTCGAGTCGATTATATGGATAGATCAATTCAATTGTTACAATTTATCGGTCTCAAACTTCTAATTCTATGAAGGACAACTTAAAATCACAAACTCATTAAGGTTATTAGGGTCTGAGTCGATCCTCAAAGAATCAAATTGATTAATAGAAATGTTGAATAGTATACCTAATTTGAATAGTGGAGTACACAGATTTTGAATATATCAAGAAATATCGATAACACAAAGTGCCTCAATCTTGGGAGTGGAAGGAGGTTATGATCGACAAATAGGTTATGACCTAGGTCAACACGACATATAATAGAATACATGGACGGATCTTGATTATGTCTAGGTATTCTTGAGAAGTACAACATTTTAGTTATGTATAAATGGTAACGGAGCCAGAAGGAGGGCTGGTGATGGTAACTTCCCAACTTTTAAAATATATATAGTCTAATAATTTTCAATATATAAAATTTTGCTCCCCAAATCTTGATAATATCAAATTTTCTCCACTTTTCTTGTAGTCCCCCTCCCCCACTACAAATTATGGTTTTGTCCCTGAATGGTTGTAAGATATTTATTCCACATCAACTATTGGAGTTAATGGCACCGATAATTGTATTGTGTATATAACATGTTAAATGAGTATATCATTCTATTAGTAGAGCTGGTCTTTGTTAAGCAAAAGTCTATTTTTGATCTTTCTATTTTTGCTGCAAACACTTTAGTTATTTGACTAATATATCATCGTTTTTCTGCTTAACATGTTATATATCATCAATTTCCTATTGACTAATTTGCTACTGAGTATATGGTAGTGGTGGTGGATGAAATTGATTATGAAATTTTAAATTACTCCAAATTCTCATACTTTACATATCAAACTATAAACAAATAAAAAATTACTTGTCAATATGTATACCAAATTCTCATAGCCACGAGATGCATGTTCATCAATTTCTAACTTTGTGCTTAGAATTTCTTATTTGATATGCATAGACGAATTTTACTAGAAAAGATATATAGCTTGATATATCTCAGCCCAAAGTTGTGTACGAACAATCACAAATGGACTAAAATTCTAACATGTAATTGGCAATATTTTGCCCTCCAATACCTCTTTTTTGTTTGTTACATTGCCCTCCAATACCAATACATGGTTGTGGTTGGTTCAACGACAATGTACATTACTTTTCTTCAATAAATGAAATAAAAACATCTCAACAACAATACCATGATCAAAAAGCTACTCGGACCAAAATCCTTCTTACCCACTCATAAAATCACACCAAATGAAAAAACTTTGAACCTATTAATATAGGTTGGTAGGTTTGTGTTTTGCTTATTAATTAATTTGACACATTACTCACATATGACACAAAAAATTGGTATGTGATTTAGCTCGGTTTCGTTGGGTTAACTCGAACCGAATCAACGACCCAAATGGATCGAACCAAATAACTATCAAATGAGATTATAGACTGAACTTGACTAAATCAAACTGCCTATGTACCTAATTGGATAGGATCAAGTCTAACGTAGTTCAGAGAAATAAGTTGATATATACGTATTTGCTTCGTATAATACGAGGCCAAACACAGTGGTCGATATGACTAAAGTAATAATACACAAATGAAGTAAAATTTGAGAGTGTTCTTAGAGAATTAATTGTTGGTCCCCCCATAAATGAGTTGGAGGAACTGTTTATAGTGAGAAAGGCGGTCACTATCCCTGAAGTGACATTGGGCCAGGTGGGCTTGGACACTTGTCAACTGTTTAGTTGAAAATTCGGGTCGTCAGGTCGGTGTCCTGAATCGGGTTGTAACCCGACCCGAATTTGAAAAACACACGAATCCACCATAATACTTTAATGGGTTGTCTTTTTTAAGGGCATGTGTGTCATTAGTTTTAAAAATGGGTTTTTGCCTTATCAGTATGCATACTTATGTTTAGTAAAATAAGGCCAACATTTTAGCATTGCCAATATGCCTTGCAAATGTACTCGAGTTATTCTTGGTGATTCTCATAATTTGGGATGATCTTTGAATATCACTTATCCTATGTGATTGAGCTATCATCATTATCAATGTGATAGAATCCACAAGTGAAGTCCTAGCATAATGTTGAGATCTTCAGTGACTTGTGAGTCCCAAAATCTCCAAAATCAATATAGCCATCCGTCTGTCATTCTTGTAATAAATTAAAGTTTTAATTCAATTTGTTCGAATAAAACCAACTATATAATCAGGTACGGAGCAAGGAATTTCATCGTAAAGGAGATTGGATCGATCGAAGCATAAATAACACCAACCTAATTAATCGTGTTTTAACTGGAAAAACTCCGTTCCTACTATCACACTTCCAAGAATAAGAATGTCATTAGTTGTTTTGGGCGGATGTACGAAAATGTAGCACGTCAATGTTTGTATCAACATTATATAATGTGTGGAGGAAAATAGCTATTAAAATTATTATTGATATATATGATATTGGTTTTGACGTAGTGGAATATACAAATTAAAGAAGAAAACCTTACCACGAGGATTTTCTTAGAAAATAGCCTATGCAGCTAGGGTTCTCAAAGAGAAATATTATTCAATAGTCAAAAAAATTGTTTTGCCAAGATGAAAATAATAATACTTAAAGGGAAAAACAAGGAAACCCTAAAATTATACGAAAAATTATAAAAATACCCTTGAAACTAATAAAACACAAATTTGAAGCCTTAAACGATCTCAAATGGCTAAAATCACGAAATCGTATGTAATGCGTTGTGTTCAGAATGTCGTTTTGCTATAACCGTGTGAATTTCGTGTCATTCCGACACAGTAGAATTTTTTTTTGGTGTTTTCGTCGACGTCAGGTTTCCTATCTTTCAGGGCATTTGCAAGAATGAAAATGAAATATATAGTCAAAAGTTATTAATATATATGTAGGATAAGTATTGCAGAGAGAGTAAGGCTCTGTTTGTTTATGTTTTTGAGATGAAATTCTGAAAATTTTTCGGGGAATGCGTACTACATGGATTCGTGTGAGAATTGATGTGATGTGTGTTGTGTTTGTTTATGTTTTTAAATAGTGGTTGAGATTTGTAAAATATGAGTTAAATAATTGAATTAGTTATTTGTGTAATGATTATGTGAATAAATAAATAATAGAATAAGATAGATAGATATATAAAGTTAATTTAATATTAATATATTTTGAAATTTGAAATTTGAAATTTATTATTAATATATAGTAAAAGTGGAAGATTGAATAGAAAAGTAATGATTGGAGGAAATGATGTTGATTGATAAATGTGTGAAATGATTGATATAGTAAGTGATAGGTAGTTATATGGGGAATTGAAAAAGTTAAGTAGAATTTAAATGAAAATGATTTGTGTTATGGATTTTTAGTATTTTGTGATTCAGAATATTAAAAATGGAATTTGAAAACATAAACAAACAAGGCCTAAGCATTTAAGACCTAGTGTATGTCTTGCCTTGATTTTCTAGACACAACACTTTTTTCAATCTCTAGGGTCCCTCTACATCCTTTCATGTTGGGACTTGGTCCAAGTACTAAATTCCATGGAATTGGCATTTAAGATGGAAAATAGAATTGTGCTTCCTCCCCTCCTTGCCCGGAAGGGGCTTGTGACAGTGAATTTTAATATAATCATAATCATATATGTATATTAAATTTTATTGCATGAATAATCGCGGTCGTCACAGGATTCTGATTTTAGAGTCCTGAAAATTCATAAAAATGAATCTAGCTAGGATAAAAAAAATTGTATTAATGATTCAAATAGGATGAAAGAAAATGTAAGGAAAAAGATAAAGCTCCCAAAAGATTGAAAATTCACTAAATAGGGAAAGTCTGCAAGTTATCAATTCAGTTGCAAGTGATTTTGACATATGAGAGAATTGGTCAAGCTGAGAATTAATCCATGGATATATTGCGTTGAGCAGCAATATATACCTAGCAAAAAATTAATATGTATTGTGACTTATAAGGTGAATTTAGGGTAATAATATTGGCACTCCACGAGTTACTATAGAAGCTTCAAGTTTAATTTTATTAATAAAATATGACAACAATGCACATGGAGTATAAAAAAACATTAAAACTTCAAAACTAAATTCCAAAAATACTCTTATGCAATCAAAACAAGTTATATACTTCACTATTTGATTACATATTAAATCATAAATATAAATTAAAAAAATAGATAATTTTAAATATTTATAGGGAATGCAGCCCGTCAATGAAAACTTTAGACTATCATCAACAAAATAATATAATAACATATGTCAAATTAGAAATGAGAAAACATCAAATTTCAAATAAAAATTATTTTATTTTTATCGCATATTAACACCAATCTATCAATTTTATGTAGTTTATTATAGTAATAAATCAAGATTTAAGCATAAATAAGTACAATCCGGATAAATCTAATCCCTATAAAAAAGGTAATAGTAGTAGTAATAATAATAATAGTGGTGATGATGGTGATAATGTTAGAAGTAATTGATAATTTCTTCAGTTGTACATAAAGAGACAAAGTATATAAATATATTTTATATTTAAATTTCCAAATAATAATAATAATTATAATAATAATAACAACAATTTGTTCCTTACGTAATTCTTTTATGTTCTTAAACTGATAACCTTGTTGCGTACATGTACGTATTGTCTAATTATGCATTTTTCAAACAATTCTTTGGATAAATTATTACGAAAAGGAAATTGATTATCAAAAGGAACATTTATTTTTTAATTTGTTAGCAATTGATTATTTTGTTAACAAATGGGTACTATAATCATTTGACTAGAGAGAAAAAGAAAAGTGCAGCTCCAATATCATTCCCCGTGAATTTATTACTTATATATGGAAGGCGATTATTGAGAGAGAGAGGCAGAGAGACCTGTTGTTTTGGACAATTGGATTGGGTTTTGTAGTGTTACCATGGTTGAATTTGTCAATAAACAGTACAAAATCAAGGTAACATTTGTCAATAAACAGTACAAAATCAAGGTAATCATATTTAAATATTATTACTTTTGAGCCTTATACATAGGTCATGCTATGGACTTTATATCTAATTAAAGTGTGTTTATATATATATTAATCAATGAACGAGCCACTAGTAAGCTAGGGTTTCACTTGATTATATATATATATATATATATAGTTTTTAGTGTATTTTAGTATCTACTTTTTTGGTTGAAAATTTCTTTTCTTTTTTGAATGAAGGGATGCCCTGAACCGACAAATTCAGACCGATAATTTTTTAATTAAGAGCCACACAAATCATTTAAAACTAGAAATAAGGATAAAAAAGTCACAACTTGTTGATAACACTAGAATAATAAATCGTGGGTTTTAATTAAAAATTTCCAACCCGGAAACAAATACTATTACTTTCTCAAAGCAAATGGGCTGATGGTTGGGCTATATTGTGGGCCCGATCACAATTTAGATTTCATAGTGACAGTTGACACTCACTAGTGACTACCGGGCCTAATAATATAATCATGATTGATAACTAGCTAATTAAATGTTTTTTCTAATTCAAATAAAATGAAATACGAAATTAGATTCAAAATATCATATGCATTGTACGAGAAAAAGAAGTTCATAATTTTTAGGACGACTTGAAAATTATGTCCTCAAATTTGAAAATTCATATGAATTGGTGGTCCGGTTAAGTTATATATTGCCATATACAAAAGACCTTCAATGCTATATATAACATGTCTGATTAAGTTGTAGTATTGTTCTTTGAACAAAGCCGTCACCATAATCCCATCAAAAAGCCAGTTTGCCGAAAATCCCTCCACAACAAAGATGATTGATCCACGAACACGGAACAACTACCAAACGTGGATTCAAAACATTAACGTACTAATCGGAACCAACTGACTGCCACCTTTTTGGTAAAAGTAAAATTTACAACACCTTGATACACCAAAGTAATATGTAAGACTTTATACTAAACTTGCATATTTGCCTAAACCCTACAAGACTTGGAAATACACATGAAACCAAACAATACAAACACCAAAATCACTCTAAACTATTACTGAACCAGAAACCCTCCGCCTCGGAGTCAAACATTTTACCAACAATTTAACCATCTTCACAAACACTTTCACCATCCTCACGAACAACCGGACCGTATGGCCGAATAGAAGGAGCGCCATCAAACAAATCCATATAAACACCGTGAATCCTATCACTACATTAATCGATTTCTCATGCGTTGAGGGCGTTAACAAAAGAACTGCGACACTGTAAGTCAGTGCGATAGCCGTGATTGCGATCCAAGTGATCACCATCAACATCCACATAAACACTCTATTCTTTAGAGGCAATCCACTCATCAGCAGCAATATAATGCTGAGAGATGCAATGAAGCTCGTCGTGTTTATAATGTAAAACCTCGCGTCTCCCTTCAAGTAGTTATACATTACTTTTAGATAATAAGTCGGCCTAGACCTGGGAGGGATATCGTGCACCGTGTTACAGTCATCCCAAACATGGACTGGTGGGGCGATCCCGACTTGAAACGCCATGGTCGCAATGAGTGAAGCTACAACCATTAGCGCGCTTCTCTTTTTATCTAGCCAATCATCCTGATGATTGAGTAGCTTTTTCCAGGCATTCTTTCGCGGGTTCGCTATGTTACGATGAACTAATCGTGGCGAATTGTTTTCCTTAGCTCCTGAACGGTTGAGGGATTCTTGGAGATGTAGATCTATGTTCATTTCCCTTCTTCTTTGGAACAAAATATCCATTGATGTCATCCCATTAAGATTTGGAGTATTAACTTGGATTGTAGGGATAGACAGCAAATACTCTGTGGTCTGTTGAACACATTTGAATAACATTAATATAAAGCAATTGTGCTATATACCATGGTTCAGAGTATCGGATATCGGCCTATCTAGATTGGACCTTCCTATCCGATAACGTGAGAAGATATCTATTATTCCCTGATTATATATTTATAGCCGTGAATAATATTCAACCTCAACGATTTCACCTTTACGAGTTTTAGAATCTCTTGAGCATTCTATATTTCATTATGTCGCAGTCAATGCAAATAATACCTACCCAAATTGGATCCTTAACCACATATATAGGCAAGTCAAAAGAATTTTTTTTTTTTGAAGAAGTCAAAAGAATTATTTTTAGTGAGTTCTGGGAAGTTCAGTTTCGGTATAATCATGATTATAATTTAGGGAAAAATACACTTTGTACCCCTAAACTATTCACTTTGTCTCATTTAGGTCCCTGAACTATCAAATATAACAAAATGATCCCTGAACTATCAAACGTAACAAATTAGTCTCTCATTTTTTATGGACATGTTTGACTACTTTTTAAAATTGATAAATGGTATAATATGAATGTTATTTTTGAATATTAAGTACTTTAAACTTTTTTATATAATTTATTTATTTTTAATTTGGTAATTATTTAAAATATATTCTTTTAAATTTCTAAGAAGATTAAAAAAATTAAAAAAATGTAAAGTTAAAATCAAAATTAGTTCAATTATCGATATAAAATCTCTATATTAATAATTTTTTAGATAAAACCATAATTGATTCTTTTCTCTTTAGAAGGTTAAGGACAATTAAATTCATAATTTGATTAACCTGAATGTTGAATTTTGTGGAAAGAAAAGTTGGTAAAATAAGTTTTTTGGATTGAAAAATATTATAAAAGATTTATTTGGGTATAAAGTTAAGGTTTTAGTAAATTTCCCGTAAAAAATTAGTAGAAAACCAGTGTATAGTTTTCTGCACAAAAGTGAGTAGAAAATGGTAATCAAATGGTCAAGAAATAGCAAAACTATAAGTACACAAAAGACTCATTTTAAGAAGATTAAAACATATACTTTTTAAAAAATATACTTTTTAAAAATTTTAAAAAATATATGATTTAATTACCAAATTAAAAACAAAATAAATTATATAAAAAAGTTTAAAGTACTTAATATTCAAAAATAACATTCGTATTATACCATTTATCAATTTTAAAAAGTAGCCAAACATGTCCATAAAAAATGAGGGACTAATTTGTTACGTTTGATAGTTTAGGGACCATTTTGTTATATTTGATAGTTTAGGGAGCTAAATGAGCCAAAGCGAATTAGTTTAGGGGTATAAAGTGTATTTTGCCCTATAATTTATAAGTATATGGTGAATTTTACATGGTCTCATTCATTATGAAAATCGAATTGAAATTTTGGTGTGCCAAAATGTGTACCTTATACTGAACCAAATTAGTCCGTTCAGTTCGATTATTAACCTTTTTTTTTCTCTATATTTTGGTTTTATAATTCCATTTACCGAATTTTGCTAAAAGAATAAAAAAAAATGTTTAGAAACAAAAAATAGTAAAAATATATATATATATATCTATATTCTTATAAGACGAGGTACAATTATATAAAAGTAAATATAATAAATATAGTTGGGTATTCGGTACACAATTCAATGCATCGAGATAAAAAAAAAATGAAACAGAAACAAATACGGAAGTTTTGTAAAAAAAGAAAATATATAGAAACTGAATACCGAACCGAATTTTCGATGATTAATGTTATATATCAATGATTTTTTACTTGGTAAGATATCACTTGTAATTAATTGATTACTTTTAATGGATTTAATATATTTATAGTCTCTAAATCAAGGGCGGTGTAAAATCAATCAAATAATAACGGTAGTATATATCATTTTTTTTTATCGACAGACAGAACTTTCGATTTCGTTTGGTTTACGGGATGGCGAAATATACAAGTACTGAAGTACATACCTCGATCTGGTTATCAGCAACGGCCACATGCAATACAGTATTACCATTTCCATCTCTGCTATTTATCCTCTCTCCAAAATCCACATTTTCCATCACAACCTTCAACGCCTCAAACTGACAATACTCCACACACAGGTGAAGTATACTCTCACCACCACCGCCGCGGCGGTTGACCACCGCTAGAGCGGCGTCAGGTTTCGCCGTCAACATCTCTTTCAAAACCTCAATTCTGCCTCGCACGGCGGCGACATGAAGCGGATTCCTCCCATCCCTATCGCAGGCGAAACACATATCGGAATCGATTATCAGCAGCGCTTTCACTATTCCGACGTTTCCTTTGGCGGACGCCAAATGCAGCGGCGATGATCTTCGCGAATCGAGCTCGGCGGCGAGTTTAGGTTTCCGATTGAGGATTTCAATGGCGAATTGCTCGTGCCCGAGCATAATAGCTATGTGCAGGGGAGTTTCGAGAGAAGATGTAGTGTTGGTGATTCTGTCGAGGATTAATGGATCTTGTTGGATTAGGTCGGATAAGGAGTCCACGTTGCCTTCGATTGTTGCTTTGTATAGCCTTTGATCCATTGTTTACTTAATTCTCTGGTCTGAGTTATCCAATCCGGTGTGATTAATGAAGAATCGATGCAACTATAGATACATATAGCTATATATATATATAGGAAACTAGCTAATTGTCTAAGTCGTCATCGTCGTCGCCATGAAAACAACTGGATTATGGACGACAAAATTTCAATTTTAGACAAGTCGTGGCCGCCGCCATGAAAACAACTGGATTATGGACGACAAAATTTCAATTCTCATAAGATCTCGTCATTCTAGTTGTAGTCCCATAATTCACCAAATTTTAAAAAACGTCTCAATAATTTAATTAAGTTGTAATATTAGTTTTTTTTTAAACAACATTAGTCCCATACTTTATTTTGCATTTTGCCCCTAAACTATACAAGATGTATTAAACACCCCCTAAACATATTTTTTTTTCACTTACCCCCCAAAACATATTTTTATTTCACTTAATTTTTCAGGGGTAAGTGCACATTAATATTTATTTAGGGAGGTTTTTAATACATCTTGTATAGTTCAGGGGGCAAAATGCAATTTTAAAAATACAAAATAAAGTATGAAACTAATATTGTTTAAAAAAACGACAAACATTAGAATTTTTTCAAATTATTGGGACCTTTTTTAGAATCCCATAAAGCATGAGACTAAAACTAGAATGACGAGATCCTATGGGACTAAAATTAGAATTTTGCCGATTATGGACACTCGAATAGAAAAACCATAAATAGCGGCGAGCTGTAACCTGTAACATAATTTATAATTATGTAGGGATGAGCATTGGTTTTTACTTTCGAAAAACCGTCGTCTGCACCGCACCTCACTGTTTTTGTCAATTTTTAAGTAAACCACGGTTTAAAATTTAAATAAAAATTGCACCGTTCTATACGGTTTGGTGCAAAAATTAGTTTTAAAAAAGCCGCTCCACACCACTACTTATATATATATATATATATATTCTTATTATTCTTTTTAATTTGAACTTTTAAAAGGTTTTATTCGTAATACTACTTGATATTTGTAGTTTATATTTGTTATTGAATTGATATAGTTATACATTTTATATAATTAATAATATGTTCAATCAACATTTGGGCTTGAAACTTTTAAAATGATAATATTTTATGATATCAAATATAATCTATATTACTTTCTTTCATGACAAGCCAGGCTAAACTACTTTCTTATATATGAGTGTGCATTTGATATATTTATATATATAGTAAAATGTGTATATATTATATTTATACTCAATGTAAAACTAATATTTTAAGTGTATACTAGCACTTTTTCTTGTTCTAAACGTATAATACTCATATATAATAATAATAATATGTAATGACCCTAGTATTCTTTTTAAATATTCATGGAGATTTAATCTTGATAATTATTTTTCTAACAAGTATTTTCTTAGTTACGACTTACCATTTTCTTTTTATTTAGTTTAATAACGAGAAAGATGACAAACATTGTTTGCTAATTTAGTTTTAAAAAATAAAATCACTTGAAAAACCGGCAAAACGCACCGAACCATATAAAACCTCTAGTCGGTTTTGATTTACAAAACCGCAATTTCAAATTCTATTTCCTCCAAAATTCACTTAGCAATTCGGTTTCAAATTAGTAAAAAAAAAAAAACCGTGAAACCGCACCACGATCACCCCTACAATTATTTAACAGTTTATGTTGTACGATAGTTGACAAGTGTATAAGGATATGTAGTGAAAATGTGATATGGAAAAAAAAGTTAAGATTTCTCTTTCAACGTTTTAACTACCATGTATATACATTTATACCACGTATAAGAGAAAATGTTATATAAAAGTTATTACAGGAGATCTAAATTGATAGTTGTGGGGTTGTTTGTAAAGATGACAAGCGGTCAAGTTTGGACGCGTTTCTTAAAATCAGGGTTAGTCAAACCAAGTTTATCGTGGACTCAAGACTTGCCCAATTTAGAGCCATCTAAGAATGGCAATTGGTCGAGTTGGGAACGGGTTTGCCTATGAGGGCTTGTGGAGCCAAGTTTATTGCACACTCGAGACTCGTCTCGAGACCTGACCCGACAAATTGGACCAGACTCAACTCAATTTGAAATTTGAAATATTTTTTGTTGAACAAATATCATCATGCCTTTCTAACTATGAGCATATAATATTATTAACGAAAAACTTAAGGTTGTGTTTCTTTTTGTTTTGGAAGGTGTTTTTGGGTGAGATTATTTAATGGGATAATTTATGGGAGTCATGGTCTTAAATTTTGGTCAAAATCCCAAAATTTCACTTTTGATCCAATTTTACAAAATATCCGTCGAAATTTATCAAAATCCAAAATTTCCCAAAATTTGAAGATAATATTAAATAATTTATATTTGATTTAAATATTTATGATTAATTATAACATGTAAATAATAATTTTAGATATTCTTTTTCTCACTTTGGGACCACAATTATTTTGTATGAAAAGTTGATGTTAGACGAAGCTTAGCAATTTTAATGTTAGAAATTCCATATTATTTCGAATAATATATTTTATGAAAATTGTATGTATTTTGCTTTAGTGAAGTCTTAAAGCTATTTATTCATTACTTTATTTTCAAATCCTACTTATTATAAATTTCCGCCACATATTTTACTCATACTAATTAACAAAGCTCACTATATATACATTATACACACAATATTATTAATGTAAAAAATGCATATCATGTAAACTAAAGATACCCAAAGTTTCATTTAAAATTTTCAATTATTTCTATTAATTTCCATGATTTCTCTGGAATCGAAACCAAAATTATAAATATCCTCGAAATTACCATTGAAATTTTTGTAAATTTAATACCCCGAAATCTACAACGATACAATATTTAATACCTTTTGAGAGTTGTGTTTTTTGGTGAAAATGTGCTTTGTTTGGCTTTGATAATTAGTATTTTATTTGTTTTTCGTGAAAATGTATTTGAATTAACTATTTTGAAGTAAAATTTTGGTGATTTATTGGTGAAATTTTGTTTATTTTATTTTCAGAGGGAACATAAATCAGTAGCAACCAAATCAAGTAAATTTTTGTCTTGAACCGTGTCAGAAATGAAATCTTGATCATGGTTAATAACAACTGTAGGAAGAGAGATAGTAACTGATTCCACTTCAAAGACAAAGTCTCTAACCTTATCCTCTCTCTCAAACTCAATATCCTCAAAGAACCGGGCATTTTCCATCTCAAAGAATGTTCTAAATGTGGGATCATAAAACTTAAACCCCCGTGATCTTTCAGAGTATCCAACAAAGTAGCAACTGACTGTTCTTGAGTCCAATTTCCTTTCGCTCGGCCTGTAAAGCCTTGCCTCAGCTGGACAACCCCAAATGTGTAAATGCTTTAACACAGGTTTCTTACCCGTCCATAGTTCATAAGGGGTTTTGGTCGCTGCTTTTGTTGGAACTCTATTTAGGATATAAACTGCAGTCTTAAGTGCTTCTCCCCAGAGGGAATTTGGTAAGGTGGTATGACTAATCATACTCCTAACCATATCCTTTAAAGCAATGTTTCGTCTTTCAGCTACACCATTCATATTGGGACTTCCTGGCATGGTGTACTTTGGGACGATTCCACATTCCTCTAGGAATTTAGCAAAAGGTCCTAAACGTTGTTCACTGATCCGTCATATCTACCGTAGTACTCACCACCACGATCAGATCTGACGCCTTTAATTGTTTTGCCAAGTTGATTTTCAACCTTGGCCTTAAATGTTTTGAAAATATCCAGAGCTTGAGACTTCTCATGTATTAAGTACAAATAGCCATAACGAGAGTAATCGTCTATGAACGTTATAAAATATTGTTGGCCATTCCATGAAGGTGTAGAAAATGGCCCACAAATGTCCGTATGTATAAGTTCTAAGACATCCTTAGCTCTCTCGGCTCTTAACTTCCTCTTGTTTGTCTGTTTTCCTTTAATACACTCGACGCATATTTCAATTTCCGTATTGTCAAATGCACCTAGAATCCCATCTGACACAAGCCTTTCAATTCTTTGTTTAGAAATGTGACCTAAGTGCTTGTGCCATAACGATAGCGAGTTCTCGTTTGTTAATTTCCGTTTAGTGCCACGCGAATCAATGTGCAGGGTTTCATTAAACGAGGTAACCGTATCAAGCATATATAGGTTATCACATCGTGATAAAGTACTGAATCTGATAAGTTTAGAATCATAATAGAGACCACATCCATTGTGACCAAATGAACAAACATATCCTTCTTTGTCCAAAATACAAATGGAAATTAAATTCCGTATAAATGACGGTACAACATATGGCTCATACAAGTCTAAACAAAATCCAGTCTTAAGCGATAACCTAAACCATTGAATTGTCATTCCCCATATAGATGAATCTTTCAGCATCACTTGGATTTCGGCAACTCAGGCAGCGCTGCATAGACACACTTATATGAATGGTAGCACCAGAATCTAACCACCAAGTATGCCTAGGCAGGCCTGGCATTGGTTGGGTCTGGCCCAGACCCAGACCTGAATATTTATTTGGGTCTAGACCCAGACCCAGACCCAGACCCAAAACTATACTTAAACCCAGACCCAGACCCAGACCTACCCAAAACAATAGCCCTTCAAAATTTTCAGGCCACAGAAGACATCTCCAAAGCCTATCAAGAGGAAATTCAACGCCGCTGCGGCGCAGACAAAGAAATCGAGCCACGGAGGTGCCGCCTCCGATGCATGGCGGAAGGATAATTCCTCCACCACTGGCGATCCAAAAATTGGTCGACGATCTAGACGTTCGCGGCGGCGGCGCTGAAATCAACAGATCTGATTCGCCGAAGATTGTTTCGAAGCAGATACACCGGGCTGCCCTGCCGTCGATCGATATGTACGCCAGATTGGCGTTTCACGCGTCGCCGTCACCACGATCCGTGCCTCTACCGTCGTTCTTCAACAAGGATTCGAATGACGATTGCAAAACGACTCCATTGAACGACGCTCCTCTCCCTTTTTTTTTTCGAGATGTTTTACTTATATATATATGATATTATATATACTATATATACATATATAATATATAATCAAAAAATATATATACATATATAATATATAAACATTTTAATATTTACTTATATAAATAAAATTATTAAATATTAAATAAAAAAATATCACTACAAAAGAAAGTAAGACAAAAAAAATTGGGTCTAGGCAAAGACCCATACAGACCCAATGTTTTGGGTCTAGGTCTAGCCCCAAAACTTTGGGTCTGAGTTTAGACCCAATGTTTTGGGTCTGGGTCTGGGCCAGACCCAACCAATGTCAGGCCTATGCCTAGGCACTGAAACCAAATTAACTTCAGAATAAACAAGAGTAAGACAAGTACCTTTTTTTATACGCCAAGCGTGATATTTGGTACAGTCTTTCTTGACATGAGAATGATCCATACAGAAGAAGCATAATGTATCCGAATTGGGTCCATTGGACCACTTTAGTTGCTTCTTCTTTGGGTCCAAGACCGCAATTTCCTTGCTTTTTCTTTTCTTGTTAATGCCTGAGGAGGGCACCAAATGAGCACTTTCAACCCTTTCATGTCTCAACCTCTCTTCCTCTTGCACACAATGCGAAATGAGCTCGTTAAGAGTCCATTTATCCTTTTGGCAGTTATAACTGACCACAAATTGACTAAATTGTGTAGGAAAAGATATCAAAACTAAATGCACGAGCAAGTCATCAGACAGCTCTACCTTAAGTGCCTTTAGTTTTGATGCTAAATAAGACATCTCCAGGATATACTCCCTTATGTTACTTTTGTTTTTATACTTCATGGAAACAAGACCGCGCAGAATGGAACTTGTCTCTGACTTTTCGTTCTTGACGAAGCATTTATCAAGCTCCTCAAGGAACGTATTAGCATTAGTCTCCTCAGACATTGTGCCCCTGAATGTTTCTGGAATTGCACGCTTCATGATCATAAAACTCATGTTATTTGAGCGGTCCCACCTCTCGATTTCCCTCTTATGATCAGAGGTACTTTCAGCTGGATGATCAGCGGGGCGCGGCTCCCTGGGTGCAAGGTCTAGATCCATATAACCGAGAACTATCATAACGTTCTCTTTCTAGTCCTTAAAGTTGGTGTCGTTAAGCACCGGAATGGAATTGATATTGGCAGATACAGATGCGGTAGAAGTATTAACTGAATCGAGAACAAAAAGAACTAAATAAGCTCCCATAAACTGAAATTTTAAGCAGATAACCATAAATAGATTCAAAATGACAAACTCCATCACAAGAAAATCGGTATAACACTTATTCTAGTCTTTGGACAGAGAAACAACTTATAAGTGATTTTGTTGGCGTAGTGATCAAACATTGACAATAAAATCCTGTCAGATGTCAAGCCTTTCTTTGGACCGACTTAACACCCACACGGACACCTGATAATCATCACATGTTTACCACCACACGTGTGTTTGAATTTCTGTCAGACAATAATAACTTCCTTTTGGCCGGTTATTACCCGCATGAAAAATCGCACACACAAACACTTTAGTATTTCGTATTTGAATAACCTACATAATAGATACTACTCTGGTAACATATTGTTTCAATTATTCAATTTGAAAATACCAAGCACTCATTTAAGAGTCTAAAATTACGTCATATTTGAATCTATTATATCAGCAAAGACAAGGTAGAAAAATAAATCCATCTTGAATACTCGATATACATGTATGTATATCTCATAAAACAAAAATCAAATTTAATATATATATCCACCGCCTGTATGTTTATCTTCGGTATTAAGGAAAGATAATAAAACTAAACCACACATGAATAGTCAAAAATTGGTTGAAGAGTAGACTATCCAATATTAATGTGATCCAAACACCGAATAAGACAAAAGTTTGCGAAAAGACCCAAGTAATTTTGAAGAAGCAAAGGAAAGAAAATTCCCCTTCTCTTATTTCTCTTCATGATAATTAAGGCAGAGGATATATATATTTTGCCATAATGAATGAAAATCAAGCTTGACATATTTGACTTTATAAGGGCCACAAAATGACATAAATGCATATATATATAGTAGCAGCCACCTTCAACCACAAATTTTTAACATATTCATCCAAACCAAAGCACAAACAGGCAACTGAATTCATTTCATTAGAAATATGCAATACTTCATTCGACCGAAATGAATAAGCAAGCAGCTGAATCCATATTATTTGTAATCCAGACACAGCCGTCGCACGCTCAAGCAGGTTGAATTAAAACCAAAATTGATGAATCATTTTCACCATATAGCATATACACACCACGACAGTGTCATATACTGAAATTAATTCATCAAAATCACGTAAACCTGATTCAAGTCCATGAATCGAAGCGAAAATCAATATATTCATGGATTCGACTGAAGGTTTGAAACCTAATCGAAAATCATGAGTTCTTAAATCAAGGCTCTGATACCACTTGAGGAAATTAATTGATGGCTTCGATTCTTCGAACTTCATGATAATCACTTCATAAGTTATAAACTGGAACCGTACCTGAATCCATAGCGAAGAATTTCACCAAAGGAATATGGCTTCCAGTTGATCGTACACCGTAGAACCTTTCTTCGAACGATGGGATTCCAAAGAGAAAGGACTGTATAAATTGAGAAGTTCTATTTTCTGTCGTACGTCAACTGGGGACCATAACTCCTATATATAGCTGAAATAGGATTTATTTGCAAATCAACCCATCATAAATTGCAATTCAGTCCCCAAGGTCTCTACACATATTAAATATAACCCCATGCTAAATAAAATGACTTGGGCCTATAAAACTTAATTAGATCACTTAATTAAGGCTCAAATTTTATTTAATATATGATATACAATTCAAACTGCAATGCACACATATTTGCATACCCAAATACATATAATTGTGATAATCACATAATATAAGTCCACCAAAAAAATTCATCAAGTTCTTCTTTAATGAGCGCTACATCCGAGCGGCATGAGTAATTAACAGAAGCAATATTATTATCTTATATGTTGACCAAAAAAATACTCTAAAAGTCAAATTACAAAAAATAAATAAAAAAGAGATATTCATACGTCACAATAAAACCAACACCAATCAGCTATTAGCAACAGGAACATTAAGCGTGTATATGCATAAAGCACGCAATCTTGAAGCTTATAAAATCGGTTTTTAATTTGGATTCTATAAACAAATCCATGATGGTACATTCTAATTTAAATGTGCAGATATTTTATAAGATTTACGACCTTATAACATGTTTAAAATTAATTTATCGAATGTTTTGAAGTTGTATACTGCATATTAATAATTCCAGGAAATGGAAATCAGTGTTCTGAAAACCAGATCGAACAGCGAACCGAAAAAGTGACCGGGTCACGGGTCACCGGTTCAACCGTCGGGACAACTGTGGTCGAACCGGTGATGTCATTATTACATAATAAATATATATATATATTATATTAATAATATCACAAAATAATAAAAATTATATATGCCATATATTTTGACACATATATAATATAAAATCAACTCAAAATAACAAAACAATTACGGATAAAAACAAAAGAAAGAGTAAACAATATGGGCTCTTCTTTCTTCAGCAAAATAACCACCACAATATAAAAGGAAAAGAAAAATATAGAAAACGGCATATAATAACAAAAAAGACTTAATCAACCCTACTTTTTCTTCATTTCTGTCTGCGCCACATGCCTCTTCTTCCTCCCCATTCTCCTCTGCTTTTCTTTCTTTCTTTTTCTTCTAACTTTCCCTTGTCTTTTGTCGATTTTTCTTTCATTTCCGTTGCCCTCTTTCTCCTTATTGACTGCATCTCAATTTTTATCTTCTTTCATGGGGGAAATCCACATACACCTTGGTTCTGCCTTTCCCCTTTTTCTTATGATTTTAATAAATAATAGGTTGGATTTTATTTTTTGTCAGAACCGCCCGGTTCAATAGATTTAGGACCGGTTTTACCGGTTCAACCGCCGGTTAGAGTGATTTTGAGCCCGGAACGGTTTTTTCGCGTAATCGGACCGGATTGATGGCCGGTTCCGGTTTTAACCAGTCTGACCGTCCGGTCCGGTCCGGTCCGATTTTCATAACATTGGTGGAAATACGCGTGTAATTAGGATTAGTCAATGCTTTTGATTAAGATTTTATCCCCGGATTAATTATAAAAATCGATTTAGTCAGATTGTCAGTGAACTAAAAAAGCATATAATATCTTTTTCATGAGAAAAAAAGCATATATAAATGTATCCGATTATATAAAATATTATACGTACTTTAATATCACATAATTATTGCCCTTAACTTTGAGGAAAGAAATTTAATAGCTAATAAAATATTTTCGCTTCGGAACCTAATGAAACTGTGTAAAATTGTCGTCATATGATAATTTTAATAACTGAAGAATTTCAAAGTGATGGCAACAGTTAAGGAAGATTATATTAAAGCAAATAATAAATCAAATTATGTAAATTACTTAGCAAATGGTAAGAAAGTTGCCAGTGACAAATACAGAAAATATTATATAAATTTTAGGGATGATTACACTCACACCCCCTCAATGATGGGGTAATTATACAAACCTCCCCTTACTAATTGATAATTACAGACACATCCCCTCAGGGGATCTATTTGTAAGATTTATAGAGGGTGCAATTGTAAGAATTGTTACACATACAGGGGGTGCAATTGTAAGAAATCTTGAACATGAGAGGGTGTATTTGTAATTATCAATTAGTGAGGGGAGGTTTGTATAATTACTCCATCATTAAGGGGGTGTAAGTGTAATTATCCCTAAATTTTATCATACGACATATGACTATTAATATTTTTTGTACTACTTACATGATTTCATAATTTTAGGTCTGTCAATCAAGTCGAGTGAGCCAAGCTTGGTCAAACTCACGCTCGGCTTGATATTATATGGGCTTTTATCACCAAAACTTGAATTTGCACGAGCTTTTTATTTCAAAGCTCGGGCTCGGCTAGAAAATTAGTACGAGCTTCGAGCTGAGCCCGAGCCGGCCTAAATTTGTTCTCTTTTGGAAAACTTTAAGCAATAAAGTAATCCAATATATAAATTAAAAAAAATAACAATCTTAAAAACATAAAAAAATCCAACATCATTCATGTTCTAATGACAAATCATAACTAAAATGTACCTTGAAAGATCTCATTTCATTGAAATATATGCTCCACGCATTATTTAAGATTAAAAAATATTATAAGTAAATATATGATAAACTTACTTACAAAAAAATTGTTTTTGTCGTGAGTTGTGAGGAGAAATAAATGAAATACAATTCTTGGACAAAAGTTAGCAACCCTCCAATGTCAGTTATGTGACTTGTCATATGTTTGTATTAGATACGGTCTGGTAGGATTAAATTGATAATTTTTTACTTTTTAAATTTCTTGAGTATAGTGTTTTATATTAGAAAATTTTAGAATTGAATATTAATTGATTTTAAGGATTTGATTCCTTAATTTTAAATCTTGATATTTTCTGTGGAATCTGGAATCATTTACAAAAAAGTATTGCATTTTATTTGTGTATATAATATATAAAACATATACATACATGTATATATTTTCTTTTACGAGTCCGAGCCCAATTCAAGCTGAGCCTACTCTTGCTCACGCTCGGCTTGAATTCAAATTCAAGCCTTATCCTTGGGCTCTAGCTCGGCTTGGGCCCGACTTGATAATTATCAAGCCGAGCTTAAAAGCTTCGAGCCGGTTTGAGCTCATTGACAGTCCTACATAATTTTGTGTTTCGAGACCATGCCCTTTAAAAAATTGAAGTAGCACTTTGCCCCAAAATCAATATTTAGATGATATTTGCAGTGAAATCTCAGTCTAGTGTGCGTTCAATCATTATGCATTTCTATGATCATGAATGTCGTTTAACAAACTCAAATGTAAATTGTTTACACTTTATAATGTATATTAGTGTTACATGTTGTCAAGTGAAAATCTGAATTCTTAAAATTGGCTTAATGCATTTTTTAAGAACATGAATTCTCAGACAACTAATAATTATTTTCAAGGAAAAATTATCTTGTAGAAAAAAGGTCTAGATGCGAAAATTAAAAAAATATACTTATTTGAATAGGCAAATAGATAGTGATTTTTGACAAGTGGTTGATATTCTGGTAAATATTCATTTGAATATTGATTTTTAAGCAAAGTGCTACACATGCTAAATTTTTAGGGGTCGTATGCTCTTTTTTGGGTTTTAATAGAGTTTAGTGTTTAAAGATGAAATTAATAAGGGGCAAAGTGCACTTGGTCCAATTTACTATTATAGTTATAATTCTTTTTTCTTTTTTGTGGTCTCTCTGCATGTTTTCAAGCCCGAAGACCTAAGACCTTCGAATTATTATCAGGCACAATTGTAGGGACCTCTCTCAATGAAACTTTTTGCATCAACAAGGATTTGAACACAAATCTATTGTTTAAGCAATCAGAGTCTCTCTTATTCAGACCAATTTTTTTTGGTATAGTTTATAGGGAAAATTACTAAAAACCTCCTAAAATAAATTTTTATATCCAAAAAACCCATGGTAAAATTTTTCAATCCAAAAAACCTATTCCACCAACTTTTCAATCCAAAAAACCTATTCCACCAACTTTTCATTCCAAAAATCCCAAGATTTAGGGTTAATAAATTTATGAATTTAATTGCCCTTAGCCTTCTAGATCAAAAATTTAATCAATTGTAGTTTTGTATAAAGATTTATTTATTTATTTAGAAATTTTATATTAATAATTGACTAAATATTATTTTAATTTTTTCATATTTTTAATCTTCGTAAAAAATTTAAATAATATATTTTTTAGATAATTATAGTAGTAAAATAAAAAATAAATTATATAAAAATATTTAAAATATTGAATACTAAAAATAAAAATTTGTATTATTCAAATTATCAATTTGAAAACTTTAAAACAAAAAAAATTGATAAAAAAGATCAATTGATCAATTTTTAACTTAATAAATGAAGGGTAGTTTAGTCAAAAAAGTTCTTAATCTTAACTTTTGGGTTTTTTTTAATAAAAAGTTTGTAGAGAGGGTTTTTGAGATTGAAAAATATTTTCATAAATTTTTTGAATATAAATATTTATTTTAAGGGGGTTTTAGTAATTTTCCCTAGTTTATACTTTGTATATTTTAGTTTCCAGTTTTTGGGTTTAAACAAAGTCTGGATTAATACATGGGTGGGCTTTATGATGGGCCATACCCAATTGCTAGGACAATCGCCCCCTTTGGACGGGAGATTTCCACCAATTTGTCTTAGGAATTGGAATGTCTTATTTTTATTTTTATTTTTATTTTTCAGATATTTTGTTTCAAAAGAATGTTTAATCGTGTATTCTATATCACATTTGCATGCTAAATGTATATACTGTATCCCGAATTTATATTTACGAAAAATGTTTGATACAATTGGCTTACAATGAAACATTATTTTCCAATAGAATATACGGAATCTTAATTTTAAGTTTAACTTGATCTGGGACAACCTTTTCATGATTTCCAGTTCCGTTTCAAAACCTGTTTCATTTCCCATTATAGTGTATGCAAAACTACACTTATCATCATTATATAGCTCTACTCATATCAGATTCAGATCTAAATTTTCTATATCACACACACTTATATCCACTTTTTCCTGCGTTTTATTTCTTGTATGACTACTCAATGTCATCGGGAAAATTATATTTTTAGTCCGTTAACTTGGCCTCCTTTGCGTTTTAGTCCGTTAACTTGGCACCTTAAAAATTTAGTCCGTTATCTTGGTATTTTTTTTAATTTTGGTCCTTTCCACTGATTTGGGGATAAATTCAATCTTAATTTGGGGATAAATTGCAAATGGAGGGAAAATTGGGGGAAAATTGCTGATTTGGGGGGAAATTCATTAAAAAATTTAAAAAATCGAAAAAATTCATTAAAAATTTAAAAAATTGAAAAAAATCATTAAAAAATTAAAATTCATTAAAAAAATTCTTTGGATTAAAGAAAAAAATTCATTAAAAACATGAAAAAATAGAAAAAAAATCATTAAAAAATGAAAAAATTCATTTTGAAAAAATTCATTAAATTTTTTTTAAAATTTGAAAAAACCGAAAAAAATTCATTAAAAAATCTAAAAAATTGAAATCCGAAAAAAAAATTCGGATTTTTTTTGGATTTCAATTTTTTCGATTTTTTAAATTTTTTAATGAATTTTTTTTTGGTTTTTTCAAATTTTAAAGAAAATTTAACGAATTTTTTCAAAATGAATTTTTTCAATTTTTAAAATTTTTTAATGAATTTTTTCTATTTTTTCATTTTTTAATGAATTTTTTTCTTTAATCCAAAGAATTTTTTTTAATGAATTTCAATTTTTTAATAATTTTTTTCAATTTTTTCAATTTTTTAATGAATTCCCCCCCCCCCCCCCCATTTTTCCCCCAAATCAACAATTTCCCCCCAATTTTTTCTCCATTTGCAATTTATCCCTAAATTAAGATGCAATTTATCCCAAATCAGTGGAAAGGACCAAAATTAAAAAAATGTCAAGATAACGGATTAAATTTTTAAGGTGTTAAGTTAACGGACTAAAACGCAAAGGAGGCCAAGTTAACGGACTAAAAAAAATAATTTTCCCCAATGTCATCTAACAATCTTCCTTGAATATAATCACTTAATGACTTTTAATTTCATTGCGGACTTTTTAGTTCATTTTTTGATTAAAGAAAGCAAGTCAAATTTTATATTCTTTCACTGGAGAGAAATCATCAATTAATTAAAGGGATAATTGCATAAAACCCCTCTGTGTTATTACGAAAATGCTAAAAACTCCGCTGTGTTAACGAAATAGGCTAATCAACCCCTGTGTTCCTAAAAAGTGTGCAAAAAAGCCAAATTTTGTTAAAATGATAGAAGAAAATATGTGTTTTTTTGGGTGAATTAACACTATTTACCTTTTATAAAGTATGAAAAGTATATAAATGACAAATGAGCATGTCAATAAAGGTGAAAACATGAAAAACACGCTGTTTTTTTTATGGAATTTGGCTTTTTTGCACACTTTTTAAGAACACAGGGGGGGTGATTAGCCTATTTCGTAAATACAGGATTTTTTTAGCATTTTCGAAATAACACAGAGAGGTTCTATGCAATTACCCCTTAATTAAATAATACCAGCGTAACTTGATTAGCAGTTCAAATTTTATCTTTATATTCTAATCACATATGTAAACACTTATTATACATATATGTGTAACTATAATTATTACGGATATGTAATAGACAGTTTGAACTTCTCAATTAGCACATAAATTGGTAAATAATGAACGACTGTTGATATGGTACGGAGATTGGGGAAAATCTATGGTGGATTGCTCTCGGTCCACTTTGCACACACGATTATATTAGGTGGGATGGTTTTTGTTACCCAGGTATAATGTGAAAACCACCTCGCCCCTTGTGAATTGGTGGTGGATAATGGTCCGGAAGCAATGCTCATGACCCACCATAAAATTATCCACGAGATTGACATATTATAATGATACAATAATAACAAGGGTCCACAATCACAAAGCCCAAAACATCCCAATAGAAAATTGAGAGATTCCAAATTGTCGTAAAATCTTATGACAGTCGGCCCAACCAACATTCAAACTTTCCGAATTAATAAACTACACTACTAGTAATTTATCAAAAAAAAAACTACACAACTAGTACTATTTAATGTTCGAACAATTTAATATTAGCTTCAATTAAAATAAATTGATTACTCCCACACAAGAATCCACTTTCCTCATTTTTTTTTATTTTTGTTTAACTCATGCCCATCTTCAACCCACACCATTTTGGGTTGGAGATGGTCATTTTGGCGCACGTTGGGCTCTCCAGCCCACACCATTATTTACACCAAATTTAGTGCAAATGAACAGTAGCGCGCTATATTTGGCGCGCAATTGTTCATTTGCACCAAATTTGGTGCAAGTCCATCTTTTTTTTTTATTTGTTGAAATATGGATAGTGTTAGTGTATATTCTTCTAGATACAATTAGATATTGTATATATTCTATTAAATAGTGATTGATATTCTAGTTAGATTTAGATAAACTCAAATCTGTATAGATAGGGTCTTATATCTGTCTATATATACATGTATACTGTATCATTCACATTATTCAGAAAATACAATACACGAGTTCATTAACATTACGTTCTTTGAACTCTATCATGGTATCAGTCACCGGGCTTAACGAGCCTGTGGCTTCGACTCCCGCCCTCACGACACTTATAGCCTCCGGCATGGCCTCTTCCTTGGTCAGCACCACCGCCGCCGCCCCATTGGCCTTCACCACTCTCTCCATCGCATCCTCTGCCTCATCTCTCTCGCAAAACTCTCTCTCAAACTCTTCTTCTTCTTTCTCTGCGCCGGCCGCCAACTTTTTCACGGCCGTTCTGCCGCCATCACTCATGGCGGATCCCACCCTTTCCCAGGCTGCACAACTCCTTTCCTATCTTCTTTCATCACCTCTCAAACTCTCAACAGCCGATATCTCTATCCTCCTCTCTCAAATTTCGTCACTCGCTGTCGCCACATCGCTGCTGCTTCCGTCCCCCAGTGTCGCTTTAACGCCGGTCAACCACTCTCTCTCCCTCAACAATCCCTACTTTCTCAAATCTCTGTAGCTGTCCCGACATCATCCCCCCTTTCAATCACAACCAAGGTATTAAATATCGGTATCGGTATCGATATCGGGGTATTAAATTTACAGAAATTTCGATGGAAATTTCGGGGATATTTAAAATTTCGATTTCGATTTTAAAGAAATCATGAAAATTTATAGAAATATTTGGAAATTTGCAACGAAACTTTGTGGAACTTTATATATCATAATTATGCATCTTTTACATAAATAATATTGTATATATAATATATGTATAGAGAATTTTGTCAAGTAATATGATTAAATCGGTGGCGAAAAATATAAAATAAATATAATTTGAGAGTAAAGTAATAACCAAATCTCCTAGAGACTTTATTGAAACAAAATACCACAATTTTAATACAAATCATCATTTAAAACCACATTGAGTTTCTCGGAGGATCGAAATCGCTATCACTGATCTCTCTTCTCCCTCCATTTTCATACTGCATGTACAAATTTCAAAATGAATATATAGTACATGCATTAAGGGCACGAATACAAATGAATATATAGTACATGCAAAATAAATAACTACATATTATTTTAAATTTTGCAATTTTTTGGGTTAGCCGAAATTTCCAAAATTTCGGGATATTTCGGGAATTTCGGGAAATTTCGGAAGATATTTTACAAAGTAATTGATTAGAAATTCGAGATATCGGGAAATATCGGAAATATCGATAAATATCGGGAAATATCGAAAATATCGAGAAATTTCGGTAGATATTCTGCAAAATTGGATCAAAGGTGAAATTTCGCTTCGGGACCCCCGAAAATCTTAAATTTCGGTCGAAATTTCGAGATATTCCAGGATATTTAAGACCATGATCACAATTGCCGCCGCCGCTTCCCTTCCTGCTGTCGCGGGCCCTTTCCCGTCCATCGTAGCCGCACTTCCCTCCATTGTCGGCACCACTCTATGTGAAACTGAAGATGTCGATTTTCCCATCTTCAATTTCATCCTCAGATATCCGCCTATTCTCCCTTTTTCCAATTTCACCCACCAATCAACCCTAATTTCCAAATTCCACATCAAATAAGCCCTAATTTTCAGAATAGTCCCCATATAAATCTGTCTTACAAAACAGCCCCCTCATTAATCCTTCATTCCAACACAACCCCCACATAGCCCCCTAATTTCCATCTTGACCCAAAAACAAACCCTCCTTTACTAAACTCACCTTCCAACCACCGTCTACTCTCCCAAATCCTCAACTTATGGCCACAAAACTCAATTCTGACAATTATCTCTTATGGAAATATCAATTTGAAACACTTATTGGTAGCCATGATCTTTTAGGCTATATTAATGGGTCGTTACAATGTCCATCCTCTAATATTCTTAATTTGTTGGGTCAACTTGTTAGTAATCTGGCATACACTTCTTGGTTTCGAACCGACCGTAGTATCAAATCTTGGATGTATGCTACGTTCACTCAGGAAATTCTGCAAGCTATTTATACACTTCCTACATCACGTGATATCAGACTCTCTTTTGAGTGTTGCTTTATTCAGTAATCGCTTCCAAAGAATTAGAGTATAAAAGTGCGTTCTCCACTATAAAAAAAGGAGATCTTTCATGTGACGCTTATCTCAGCAAACTGAAAAATATTTGTAATAACCTCGCTACAGTAAATCATCCTATCTCTCCTCGTGATCTTGTTCTTCAAGCCCTAAATGGGCTCCCTTCTGAGTATTAAGCCTTTGTCATGGATGTCTCCTTATAGTCCTCTTTCCTTACATTCGATAATTTCCGAGCTCAACTACTTCAATTTGAGCAACGACTTCACCAAACTGACTCTCATTCGTCTACATCTCATGCCGTTGTCACTCACTCTCACTCCTTGAACTCCAACCATTCTGGTGGTAAAGGTCGTGGTGGCTCACGTGGTTGCGGTTCTGGTTCCAGGCGTGGGAAGGGTCGTACTAGTCGTGGTTCTTCATCTTCGCCTCAGACTTGGCAACACTCATCTCCCACTCAGTCTCAACAGCCCCATTGTCATCACTCTGGGCATTCTGGTTTTACTAGGCCATCTGGGCCTTCTGGTTTTTGATCCTCTTCAAGTCTTATTTCTACTTCCGACTCCTACTCCTGGTCAGACATGTCAGCTATGTGGTATTTGGGGTCATACTTATGTTCCCTGTCCCCAGCGGTTTAACCATTCATATGTTTCTGAGGAGCTTCCGAAGTCTTTTCAGCCCTGTCTCTGACATAGCCTGGTATCTTGACAGTGGTGCCTCTGCTCATATGACTCCTAATGATGGTAAACTTTCTAACCTTACTCCTTATACTGACACGAACAAGATTTTAGTTAGTAATGGAGCGCTTTTGTCTGTTAAGCATGTCGACTCCTCTACTTTACGCACCTCTACTCGTCCCTTTACTTTATCCAATGTGATGCATGTTCCTCATTTATCTCATAATCTCCTGTCTATTAGAAAATTATGTCAAGATAATGATTGTCTGATTGAGTTTTCTTCCACTGGTTTTTGTGTTAAGGACAAATCAACGGGGAAGGTTCTTTTGGAGTCCCCTCCCAGCAGTGGTCTGTACCCGATCTCCCCTAGCTTGGTGTCCTCCCTTGTTGCCGGTGCAGTCTCTGGTGATGTTTGGCATCGCCGCTTGGGTCATCCTAGTCTTTCTACTTTTTAGCAATTGTCTCATAGTGGTAGTTTATAGTCTAAGGACTGTTCTGTTTCCTTTTGTCAAACTTGTCAATTAGGTCGGTCACACAAGTTACCTTTTCAGCATGTTGAAAAATGTAGCTTTGTGCCATTTTCTTTAATTCATTCTGATGTATGGACTTCTCCGGTTATTTCTCCTTTTGGTTTTAAGTATTATGTTATTTTTATTGATGATTTTATGCGTTTTACTTGGTGCAATCCATGTGTGCTAAGTCTATACCTATTTTTGTAATTTTAAAAATTTAATTGAAAATCTTTTTACTACTAAAATCAAAATGTTTCAAAGTGATGGGGATCGTGAGTTTGATAATGCTCAGTTTCATAATTTATTTACTGCTTCTGGTATTCAGCTTCGCTTATCGTGCCTTTACACCCCGCAGCAAAATGGTGTCAAAACCTAAGCATCGTCATATATCTAAGTTACTTCGCACTTTACTCCTTACTGCTCATCTCCCTCACTCCTTTTAGGTCGACCCTCTCTGTACTGCTGTCTTTCTTATAAACCATCTCCCTACCCCTACGCTTCGCCACAAGTCTTCTTTTGAGGTCCTATTTGGTCGTTCACCCTACTATTCCTCATTTCGAACTTTTGGTTGTGCGTGTTTCCCACATCTTGGTCATCGTGTTGCTCATAAGCTCGATCATCGCTTTGTCTCGTGTATCTTCATAGGTTATGCCCCAGATTACAAAGGTTACCGGTGTCTCGATCCTGCTTCTGCTGTTATTCATATTAGCCATCACGCCGTCTTCGATGAAGACTCTTTTCCCTATCCTACCTTACCTTCTGCTTCCGCTTCTGATACCCACCAGTCCGCTTCTGGATCTTTTCTAGTCTCTCTTTCTCATCTACCTTATCTCGGTCCCACCGACCTTACTGTTGCCACCACCACCGTATCTTCCACATTGCCTATCCCGGTGTCATCTCTATCACCTCCCTCTTCTCAGAGTCTTTCATGTCCCTCCAGTCCAGTCCACTCTCTGTCTCCTTCCCCAACTGCTGTTGAGTCTTTGACTGTCCTGTGTCCTACCATTACCTCCTTCTCGGTCTCTTCTTCTATTGAGTCTTCACCCAGTATCCCATCTCCTTCTAGTCGTCATCCTATGGTCACCCGCTTACGTGATGGTACGCGTAAGCCTCGTGTTCTTCCCTCCTTATCTGTTATTTTCCCCTCTTGAGCCAACATGCTACACATAGGCAGCCAAGGATCCCCTTTGGCATGCCGCCATGGCTGATGAGTAAAATGCACTTCAAGCAAATGACACATGAACTTTGGTTCCACCACATATTTCGCAAAATCTAGTTAGTTTCAAATGGGTGTATAAAGTGAATTTACGGTCTGATGGATCTATTGAGCAGTATAAGGCATGCTTGGTTGCTCAGGGGTTTAAGCAATAGGCTTGTTTTGACTTTGGTAAGACCTTCAGCCCTGTGGTTAAGCCGACTACTATTCGCATTGTTCTCTCCATTGCAGTCTCTCGTCAATGAGTTATCAGATAGCTTGATGTGAAGAATGCATTTCTTCACGTTGATCTTACCGAGACTGTTTACATAGCTCAACCCCGCGGTTTTACTCACCCCCAGTATCCTTTACATGTGTGTCAGTTACAGAAGGCTTTATATGTTCTGAAACAAGCGCCCAGAGCTTGGTTTAAAAAATTTAGTTCGTATTTGCTGCGTCTTGGGTTTACCAGCAGCAAAGCTGATATGTCGATGTTTGTCTACCGTTCTGGTTCTACCACCTTGGTTCTCTTGCTGTATGTTGATGACATCATCTTGATTAGGAATGACTCTGCTAAAGTTACTGCTCTTATTTCTCGCCTTTCCCAGGAGTTTGCTATGAAGGATTTGGGGGATCTTCACTACTTTCTGGGTATTGATGCTACACCGGACTCTCTTGGTTTGTTTCTTTCGCAGAAAAAGTATACAACTGAGCTTCTACAGCGTTTTGACATGATGAGCTTGAAGCCTGATGCCTCTCCTCTTTCTGCGAAGTCTACCCCCTCCGCTCTTGAGGGCGACCTTTTCTCTGATCCGACTCTTTATCGCAATATTGTTGGTGGTCTTCAGTGTCTCACTCACACTCGGCCTGACATTGCTTATGTAGTTGCCTTAGTCAGTCAGTTTATGCATTCACCTCGGGATATTCACTTTCAGATGGTAAAGAGGATTCTTTGTTATCTACGGGGCACTCTTGACTTTGGTCTTCTTATTCGATCTTCCTCGTTGGATTCTCTTACTGTCTATGATGACTCTGACTAGGCCGGTTGTCCTGATAGCTGGCGCTCTACTACTGGCTATGCTGTTTATTTTGGTGATAATCTTATATCCTGGTCCGCCAAAAAGCAAGCCACTGTATCTCGATCTATTACTGAGTCTGAGTACAGTTCTATTTCTTATGTTGTTGCTGAGACTTGCTGGTTACGTTATATTCTTCGTGACTTGGGGATTTTTCTTCCACATCCTGTTCGCGTCTACTGCTATAATATTAGTGCTATCTATCTTATTCTTAATCTGGTGTTTCATGCTCGTACGAAGCACATTGAGATAGATTATCACTTTTTTCGTGAGAAAGTCGTCGTTGGTGATGTTTTGGTGAAGTATGTTCCCACTGCTGATATCTTCACCAAAGCTTTGTCTACTCCTAAGTTCTCACAGCTACGGGCCAATTTTTAAGTTGGTCCTACTGCTCAGATTGCGCGGGGGAGGGGGTGTTACTGTATATTTTTCTAGAAACAATTAGATATTGTATATATTATATTAGATAGTGATTGATATTCTAGTTAGATTTAGATCGACTCAAATCTGTACAGATAGCGTCTTATATCTGTTTATATATACGTGTATACTGTATCATTCAGATTATTCAAAAAATACAATACACGAGTTCATTAATATTTTGTACTTTGAACTCTATCAGATAGTAGTATAAAAATAGGTGTAAAAAGAAATAGTTTAGAAAATATTGTTTTTGGTGTTAAAATAAGAGTTGTAGGTTGGAGTAAATTTACTGTACAACACTAAAATAGTGCAAAAGTTGCACCATTTTTGTGTTTATGTGTTGGAGATGCTCAGCAAAATTTTGACCTATTTCTTGTGTATATGCGTGTGTAATTAGGGTTCGCAGAAGGGCACTATTCATAAACATTTATTGGGATTTGTCCGTTAGACACATGTAGGCGTGTGTCTCTCACGTGGCGAGTGAGTAGTCCCCTTTTCTGACATTCCTGAAATTCTGTTGCACCGATTAGATGTGGCAGGTTTGAACTCTGAAATACTGAGGGCTCGATTGGTATGCGAGAATGGAATTGGACGGGAATGGAATGAATTAAGGAATGGAATTAAGATGGGAAAGGAATGACATTAGTATTACATATCCTATGTTTGGTATATCTAATGAATTTCAGCGTCAACTCCAATTGCTTTACTAAACACTTCACTGGCTTTAGCAATTTCATTTCCAATAACTGAAGTTGCATCTTTAATACCACCCATCATAACTGTCATGTTATCTTCACTTCTACTTTTTTTCTTCTTTTTTTGATTGTGAAGTCCTTCATTTATTGGAGATTGCATAGAAGCATCAATGTCTTCAAGACCGTGTTCCTCAACATCAGTATTTGCATTATTGTTAACTTGCTCTCTTTGTATCTCCTCAATCATATCAGCAGGACCTTCAGCATTTGTTCCCGTGGCCCGATCTTTTCCGAAAATAATAAGCAAGTCTTCATAAAAAGGAAATGACTTATTCTGCCAACTTGAATGTGATGGATGACTCTGCAAAAGGTTTCAATTTTAAAATATACTATGATAAAATATTGATACATATGAGCAAATTTAGATAATTAAAAACGTACAAACCTGAAGATATGCATCCCACACAGGTTTTTCGGCGGTAATGCATTATTTTATTGGGTCCCAGCCGAAGCCACTTGTATTGGGGCTGTTTAACATGTCATAAACAATGGTAAAATCTTTCTTTATTGTCTTAATTCTTGACTCAATATGCGGCTTAGCCTTTAGACGTGAGTTGGGTAAAGAGACTTGCATCTTCTCCTCAACACAATTCAGATAGCCAGGTTTGAACCCATTTTCAGGTTTATATGTTCCAAGATTTGCCATATCGAGAAGTGCCTCAATAAACTTGGCATCTTCCTCGTACTTCCATTTTCTTTTGTTCTTATCACGACCTCTTATATCTTGAGTGAGAGTGTCCATCTTTGAACGATCAGTAATGTAAATGACAAGAAAGATAATTTCATAAACATTTATCAAATCAAAACTATTATTACATTATTACATAACACTATGTAATAACAACACCTATAGTTAGAGATTTACCAATTACAAAAAAGATAAATATTATTGTTTGTTGCATTAGAAGATCACAATCAGAACATGGAAAATAAAATTGTAACTAGTCATCTAGAATTTCTTTGTGCTCTCCAAGTATTGAACATGTTAAGAGCGAGATCTGAAGGTTCAATCACAGTAACTAGCTCTTCATCTTCGTCGACTTGCCCTCCTTCTTCATCTTCTATATTTGGCTCATCATCTGATAAATCATCACCCATTTCTTGTCTTATAAAATTATTGAGTAGGCAACATGCCATGATGATACGGTTTTGAATTTTAATTGGATAAAATGAAGGACTTCTAAGTATTCCCCAATGGACTTTTATATCCCCATACATCCTCTCTATTATGTTTCTTGCTGAAGAGTGCTTCATAATAAAAAATTCTTCGGGGGTGCTAGGTTGGTGTCCTTCACTCCAATCATTTAGATGGTATCTTTGACCTCTAAATGGAGCAAGAAATCCCTCACCATTTGTATACCCAGCATCCACAAGATAATAAGAACCTTCAAATTAAAAAAAGAAGCAAACTTATGAATTAGTTTTTACTACATAACGAATTTTTTTAATTTTTTTATTGTACAATAATTTATAAATCTTGCCCCGAGGAACAACTAAACCGTTTCTCCTACTTATTGCATCTCTTAACACTCTCCCATCAGCGGCTGATCCCTCCCAGCCAGGCAACACATAGATAAATTGCATCTCTTGGGAGCACACTCATAGTACATTAGTAGCAATTTCATTTTTACGCGTTCGATATTTAGGTTTGTCTTCTACAGGCACACGAACCTTGATATGGGTACCATCTAGAGCTCCTAAGCACCCCTATTATTATAAAACTAAGATAAGTATATTATAATTTGTAAACCAATCTATATGTAAATCAAATAGCATACCTTAAGCCATTTCCATCTCTCATCTGTAGAGTTATCAGGTACTGGATCAGGTTTCTTAAGTAATTCATCTTGAATTCTAATAATAGCATTTATCACTTTCCTAAAATGCCTACTAATTGTTTCTGCGGAACGTTCAAAATTAGCATTTATGATTCTTTGCTTTTGATGATGAGCCAAAATATGCACTGTCATAGCTACTTGTTCATCCACTAACATATTTTTTGTGGGAGATATTATGCCAGTGCCTTCAAGTCGGGAGCATAAAAGAACAAAAGCTTGCCTATTCATCCTAGTCATGTTTTTACATGTAGTATCACTCGGATAAATTATCTTTTGAATATACTTTCTCCTTTGATAAAAACTATATTGATATATTGGTCTTAAGCTAATAGACTTATTCTGGTATTCTATGAATTCAAGAACAATGAGCCAAAACCAGTTTACTAACTGCATTATGCTCAACCAAAATGACAACATTGTCACATATTTTCTTCTCCTTGCTAATTTTCTTGATGCTAAACTTAATCTTGCCATAACTGCAATTAAATATAGAAAAATAACATTAAATATTTTCAAGGCCTCGAATTGTAGAAAAATGGTACAGTGAAGCTGAAGAAAGAGTAAATAAAACACTTTTACAATTTATGATCTCAAAATAGTCAATGTCAACGAAGCTTGATTACCAAATTAGTTTACACAAATCAAGAAGGATAAGCTAGATGACATTTATAAAATAATTAAAGCAATGTAACACGAAAAATAGAAAAGCAAATTTATGTGTTAATTTTCTACTCGAAAAAGTTCAGAATCTTTTATTTAAACTTAATTAACATGTTTTGGTTGGTACTACAGACAAAATATGAGATCTTAACTAAGAAACTACTGAAGCTATCACTAAACTTAACACATGCATATTCTAGAATTTTGTCTAAACTTAAATTTACATGTTTCTGAAATCATTCATTGTGCCTTGCGAGATGCCCATGCATTGTTTTCCATGTTGACTTAAAGGAATTTTTTTTCTTTCTCCTCAATTCTCCTTGTACTTCTGATGGTGGGAAAGTAGAAATCTTAATTAATCCCTTTGGAAATCAATATTATTATGGATACAATTCAGAACATCATATTTATGCTCTCAAGTCCCAATTACCTAAAGAAAAGGATAATTTTCGGAAGTGGCCGACCTGACTCGCCTCTTCCTAGATCTTACTAGTAATCGCAGCAATAAGGTGGAAATTATCAAACTTAATCACGAAAAATTTATAGACATTAAAAAACCTAAATATATTTTGAAAAAGTATTTTCAAACTTTATTTTCTCATGCAACAGAAGGCTGAAATTGAATATGTAAACCATGAATTTATGATAATATGATGTAAGTCATGCATTAGAGAAGAGAATAAAGGTGAGGATAGAGAAAGTTAGAGATGAGAAGTAGAGATTCATACCTGGTAATTGGTGTTGAGATTTGAGCGTGGGAGAGTTAGGCAGAAGACAATGACGCAGAAGAAAGATGAGGATGATTTTTGGGTGGTTTATCCCACGATCTTGTTTAGGTTAGAAGGATAGTTTGGTCAAGTAAATTTTTATTTTGATTCCTTGGGAATACATAAACCCATGGGTAAGTGGAGGAATCACTAATCCATATTTTTAGGAATATGGATTCCTAATGGAATGGGGATTCCGAATATAAAATTATACCAAGCATGGATTTAGGAATGGGCTTAGAAATGCTCATTCCATTCCTGGTTCATTCCTGCATACCAATCAAGCCGTGATAGTCTTAGCCAATGGGGTGGCTTGCTCCATATACAATTCGTCCTTATCACATTTAATGTTCTTATTAAGCATTTAATGCATTTGAATTTATATTTAAAAAAGAAAAAGTGCGTGCAATTCAACAATGCAATCAAAGTTGAATAATACTACATAGTGTTCTCAGAGAATTTTATCGAACACAGATAATTCATTTTTTTATTAGGTGAGAAAGATATAAACAACACACACTAAAATTACGTAGCATAATATTAAGGTATAACCTCCCGTATTTTCTTTAACCTTTATGGTTAATTAGCCGAGAACAATCATCAACTTGGCAATTGATCGAATTTGAAACCATATTATTTTGCAAAAATACAATTTCATTTGAAAGTAATTTTGCTTTTGAAAAAATTGTTCTGTATTTTAAGAATGCCCTATTTTAAATGTGTGTTTTAACGTACATTAATTCTATGCAAACTCACTTTGTAGAATATTTTTTTGAGAAAGTTACATGCACATTCTCTCACTTTAGTGCTAAATACTGAAAAACCCTTGATATTTTCGAATTGCAAACTCACTTTGTAGAATATTTTTTTGAGAAAGTTACATGCATATTCTCTTACTTTAGTGCTAAATACTGAAAATCCCTTGACATTTTCAAACTGCAAACAAAGTTACATGCACATTCTCTCACTTTAGTGCTAAATATTGAAAATCCCTTGACATTTTCGAACTGCAAACTCACTTTGTGGAATTTTTTTGAGAAAGTTACATGCACATTCTTTCACTTTAGTGCTAAATACTGAAAATTCCTTGATATTTTCGAAATTACATAAAGGTCCCCTCATGTTAAAGTATTTTTACAATCACACCCCTTGTGCATTTAAAAATTCCTTCAATTTCTATAAACCTTACAAATAGACCCCCTAAGGGGGTATTATTGTAATTTACCAAAAGTCAAAAGTTTTTTGATAATTAGTACTAAAGTGAGGGGGTACGCATGTAATGCACCCTATTTTTACTTGACATTCATGCTCTTCTCAAAATTCTTATGACACCAATTAGCCAAATCAAATGTACGGGTAAGCAAAAAAAAAACTCAAAATCAAATAATTATACCTTCATATCAAGGGTTTTTGGTTAGTCAGATTGCTGGGTCTGCAAACACTAATTAAATTTTCGTACAATCCTAAATCCTAAATTTATTTGTACTCACAGTATTTTAAGTATATAAAGATAACAAAATAATCAAATAGCTTATTTGTTTTTGCAAGTCAATAAATATTTAATAAAAATAAAAACCTCAAGTGAAAAAAATGAGTTATGGAAAAGAAAACAAATACATGAATACATTATGTGTGTAACTATTAAATGTATGTGCATGCATTGTGGGTTGCTGTGACATAGAGATTTAAATATTAGTTCAACCATCCAGACCCGAAAATCAGGGTCATTCTATGCCACACCGGTACCAATGGTCCCGGTGTGGTGTACACCATTGAATCCCCCAATAGGGGGGATGCATTACTAAAATACCCCCCAATCCAATGGTGTACACCACACCGGGACCATTGGTACCGGTGTGGTATAGAATTTTCCCGAAAATCACATGTCTCAAAATGTGAATTTGTCATTATTAATCAAGATTTCAATTCGACTGAATCAACTCGATTTGAGCGAGTGGGTGAAATTGAGTCAGGTGCATATAGAGAATGATGCCCGATTGGATGGGATGTTGTTTCTCATTTCTTGATTTCTCAGAGATTTTTTTTTGTCAAAAATGCATATATTTGACATCTCCCAAAAATATCCCAAAGAAATACTACACACAATTTCTCAAAAAAAATCTCAAATTTCTTTGAAAAATGGATTTACTTGACATATCTCTTAAAAAAAATTTAGAAAGTCAGAATTTTACTATTCATGATTAGACAGTTCACCTAATAAGTAAAAGTACTTTATCCGCCAATATCTTGATATAATTATCAAAATAATCACATATCTTTATTTGAAATGATGTAAGCTACGAAATAAGATCCACTTTGCATCGGCCATTCCATTTTTGCTTTCAGCAAGTAGGCGACGCGAATCTACGCTTTCTATGTTTCAATCGCAATTACTTGGATTCGTTTGAACTCGAGATGACTTGCAGAAAAATGCTTTCTAGGTTTGTCTTATGTCTCCGAAAGAAATGGTCCATTTATTGATGGGAGAACGACGGGGATTGAACCCGCGCGTGGTGGATTCACAATCCACTGCCTTGATCCACTTGGCTACATCCGCCCCTACCCCCACACAGGTTTTAGTCTCCATCTACGATCAGATCCTTTCTGAATTCCCCTATGACTGCTATCAAAGAGAAGCTTTTTCCTATACTATAGTTGTAGGTCTATTGTTGTCTTCCGGAATTCTTAGGGGAAAGAAAGCTTCAAGAAGTAGAAGCTTCTTGGCAAAGCTTCAATCGATGAGTTTAGCTTAAATATGTTAAATATTCTTACAAAAACAAAACTCATCCATACCAATTTCCCACAAAAAAGATTTTTTCTTAAAAAAAACATATCACATCACACTTAATCATTACATTTTTTTCTATAAAAAAAAATTCATCCAAACACACTTCCTCTTTCATATCTCTATTTCCTTAAAAATAATTTCTCTTATTTTATCTATAAACAATGAGAAATTAGAAATAGACGTCCATCCAATCGGGCCTGAATCTCCATTTTCCCACTTGATCTCTCTTTTTTTATTTCCCTTCTGCTCTTACTAATTAGTTCTGGCCATGTAAACAAAAAAAAAAAAAAAATCTAAATAAATAAGAGAACTTATTCTTGTGTATATTTATTCTTATTAGTAGCTGGAAATTACTACTTTTACACAGTTCTATTGTATCCATCCCTTTAAGTTGACCATCCACCACCACCGCCACCCACAGCTCCAAGTCTCCAACAGTCTCACCGCATTTCAAAATCTCCCAAAAGTAATATATATAGGAAAAATCTTATATACACTGGGTATGGGACCCAGATGTATACACAAGACACAACAAAAAATAATAAAAAATATATATTCAATATAAAAAACGTCAAACATTTTTTACTATTTTGTGTTGTGTCTTGGACTCTTGGTGCATGCATCTGAGTCCCACACTGGATGTATATAAAAAAATTTCATATACATAAATATATATATATACAAATTCATAATTTGGGCACATTTTTGCGTGCTAAGTATTACCACAATATCATCCTATTTATGTGCCCGTTACAATGTATCAATTGTTAGTGTGGAAAAGACTTTGTTGTATTCCTCCTGCAATAGGTGTTCATATATCTTGGACCATTAGCGATGACAATATGTCGTTATGGCATGATAGGTGGATTACTGGAGACAAGCTTAGCGATGTGTGCCCCGTAGTTAGGCATACTAATGCGTGTGTGTGAGCTATGGAATTGTGCAACATGGTACTTTATAGCTGAGTTACCAGTTTATGTTCGCGGGCGAAGCGTAGAGGCTCCTTTCGATCCGGGAGAACAAGATAAAGCATGGTAGAAAATCTCTTCTAATGGTGTGTTCACTGTCAACCCTGTTGGCAAGAAGTTTAATGTAATAAGCCATCCCGCGAACTACTAGGAGGTATTTGGAATGATGCACGTACCCCTACCATGTCTGTTTTTCTTTGGCATCTTAATTATGATTAGATTCCGGTGAATGCAAAGATGATGAAAAAAGAGTTTGAGATTGTTTCTAAATGTCATATTTCATGCTACATTTACTATTTCTCATCTATTTATTGAAAGTGAGGCGAGTCGTGCGATATGATTTTATTTTGAGGAGATTTTTCATATTGATGCGGAGAATATCATTTTAAAGATTCAATCATGAAGATTCTCAACGTCTGGTCAAGTAAGTTGCATATTCGTTCACTTCTTCCTCCCCTTATTTGTTGGTTTATTAGGACCTATATGGATAATGCTAAACATCGTGGTCTAAGATTTAACTACAAATGAATTATATGTAAAAATTTATACCCTTTTGACTTAATACATGATCTTGGTATTGGTGGAATTCTTTTTTGGAGTGATACAGGATCAAAATAGTGTCGAAGTCAAAATTGAGAACCTCAAAAAAGATGCATAGCGCAACGTATGCGAAAGGTTGGGATCCGACATGGCTCACGACAGACTAGAGAGTATTCTCAAAGCAGTGATTAGAGTTTATATGGAGATTAAATAAAGATCAATTATTACTGATTAATGAGTATTTACAGTATTTCTAATGGACCATGGGCTCAGGGCCTTTTAACCAGCTCACTTAACATATATTGATAATGGGCTATAATAAATTAATTCCATTACATCCCCAAATTAATTTTATCATTTACCAAATTACCCTCAATTATTACCGTGATACATCGTAAAAAGATGATGGTGTTGCTGCTTTTAAGCTTGTCAATTGTCATCAAAGTTAATATGGAACATAAGGTCCATTTAGGGAGGGGACACTTGTGAGAAGGAAAAAGCCTAAGAACGAATGGGTGAAAGTGAATGCCGACGACGCTTATAAAGGAAATCAGGTGCAGCGGGTGGAGGGGGACTTTTAAGAGATAAGTTTGGTTCCGTCATTTTTGCTTATGCCAATTTTTGGATTTGGTTCTAATACTATGGCTGAGTTAGATTCTTTGGTTTTGGGCCTCAGCCATTGTTGTAGGCATGGTCTTAAATTTCGATCGAAACACCAAAATTTCGACCGAAATTTCAGATTTCGGGGGTCCCGAAACAAAATTGAACTTTCGATCAAATTTTGCAGAATATCTTCCGAATTTTTTGTCGAAACCAGAAATTTCCTGAAATTTAAAATATTTTTGTCAAATATCCATCTAAATTTCGGCCGAAACCCGAAATTTACCGAAATTTAAAATAATTTTTTTTTAAAATATTATAGTTAAAAATTAGGTCAAGTGATCATTCATATTGAAAGAAAAGATAATAAATTATATAAACCAATAAGCAGTAAATTTAAATACGAATCTGAAAGTGATATTAGGCAATAAGTTAATAAAAATCTGGGTTTGAACACAAAAATTATTTAAGTAAGATCTCATAAAAATCCTCTTACAAGCTTGATGTGGTTTTGAATAATGATTTTTACTAAAATAGTGGTACACTTTATTTTAATGAAGTTCTGATGATATTTGATTATTATTTTACTACCATTATTTTATATTTTTCATAGCAGGTTTTAGTCATTCTATTTAACAAGATTTATTATGCATATATTATACATGGAATATTATTAACGTAAAAAATGCATAATTATGATATTTAAAGTTATACAAAGTTTCATTGTAAATTTTCAAGTATTTCTATAAATTTTTATGATTTCTTTAAAATTGAAACCGAATTTTGAATATCCCCGAAATTTCCATCGAAATTTTCTTAAATTTACTACCCCGATATTGACACTAATACCGAGATTTAATACCTTGGTTGTAGGCTTGGCTTTGAATTGATATAGATTGAAATAGATTCGCAAGTTTATATTCAAATATTAAATTCTCAACAAGGGCATTGGATGTTACAACGTCTTCTGAACTCGGCTAGGGTCCTTATGAAGAACAAATAGATTCGAATTTTGCAAATATATAGAGAGGGTAATCAGACGGCGAACTTTTTGGCACGTTCATCTGTCGATGCTCAATATTTCACAGCTAAGAATTATCCTAAAGAACTTCTTAGTTTTATACCTATTGATAAATTAGGATTTCAATGTTTTTCGTTTTCCAAAAGTGTAAGGGAATAGTATTCCTTTATAAATTACACTACAGGGATTAAAATGTATGTATCCTTATTTTTTTCTTAGGGGCCTTTCTTGCTATTTATTTTTTCATAGGTGGGCAAGTGTCTAATTCGATATATATATATATATATATATATATATATATAGGGTCAAGATCTAATACATACCCTTTCTTAGATAAGATTTAAGACCCAATATACACCATTGGATACATTAAATCCAACAGTCCAAAAAATAAGGAAGAAACAGGCAGGAAAAAATGGAAAATAAGGATTAGGGGTATAATAGACAAAATGGCAAAATTATACATCACCCATTTACCAAAAATAACGCAGTCATCTCCTGCAATCTCTCAAAAAATCGATACCCACGAACTCAGCCATTTATTATCACAAATCTCAGCCCAAAATTAACGCAATCAATTTATAGAATCGTATTAACCTCAGATTTCGTTCTATTATCATAAAAAAAAAATCTGAAACTCTAAAATTTCTGGAAAATCGAGATTGCAAACCCAAAATCTGAAAATATTAAATTTCTGTTGTTCTTCGAACAAATATTGTATAAATATTTGTTTTTTGAGTTACAATGAGTGTTGTTGTTGATTTGCTGTCTAAATAATGTGATTTTGTTTAGTTTATATGCATATTTGAGTAATATATACTGTATATTATTACATTATTTTGTTCATTCTAACTGTATAATATACAAAAACGCGATGTATAATGGTTTGTATTGTAGTGTATAATAATGAATCTAATGTATAATTTGTTATATCATTCTATATAGTTGTGTATAAAATTCACAGTGTATAATGGCTTGTATTGTAGTGTATAATAATCGAGATTGCAAACCCTCTGAAAATAGTGATTTGAACACATTATACATCATATTATATTACATTATACACTATCATATAAGCCATTATACAGTGAATACAATAGCTAATTAATCCATTATATAATAGTTAATAATCAAATATACAGTAAATAAAAACAAGGTAAAGTACGAAAATAATGGAAATAAATAAAAATAAAAATAAAAATCCGACTGAAAATGTAAAAACGCGAAAAAACCTATTAAAACGATGGAATTTGGGCCCGAGAGGGTGGTGCTCAGCATACTTATGATAAGTATCTGAGTTGTTTTTAAAACGACGTTTCCTTCGAGATTGATGTAGAGCTTGAGACCAAATTCCAAAAACAGTTTTTGCAGTGTATAATGGTTTATGTTGTAGTGTATAATAGTTTATGTTGTAGTGTATAATAATGAATCTAATCTATAATTTGTTATACTATTCTATAAAATAAGATTTATAAGTTGAATCCATTAAGAAGAAGATAACACTTGCTATAAGTTCCTGTGTTAATAATATGATTTTTGTGTAATGCATATACATCATATATATTGATGTGTATTTTGATAAGTTACATATATGCACGCTTGCATAATATGCCTACACTTTTTTCAAAATTAATAAAAATTGCTGTCTTATACCACCAATGAATGCCTGATAGCTGTTCACCCATTAAAACACGTCAAATAAATTCTATTAGTGAAGAAAAACAATGGTTTGTGGGAGACTTTCAATGGTTTGTATTGTAGTATATAATAATAAATCTAATATATAATTTATTATACCATTTTATATAGTTGTGTATAAAATTCACAGTGTATAATGGTTTGTATTATAGTGTATAATAGTTTGTATTGTAGTGTATAATAATGAATCTAATCTACAATCTGTTATACTATTCTATATAGTTGTGTATAAAAATTCACAGTGTATAATGGTTTATATTGTAGTGTATAATGGTTTGTATTGTAGTGTATAATGGTTTGTTATTGTAGTGTATAATGGTCCGTTACAGAGAAATAAAGAGAAACTCATTTGTTCAAATTCACTCTATCTATTACATTAGATCAGTTGCTTACTGATGATTTGCAGACTCATAATTGATAACAGAAAAAGAATTCAGAAAAAATTGAATTGAAAACAGAAGAAGATGATGAATAGGGATTCGATTTCTGCATATCCTTCGATCTTTACAGCCTCGATCTCGAATTTTGTTGGAAAACAACCGATTTGATGATGAATTGAACGGGTAAAACGATATCTCGAATCAATTTTACTGAAAAACAATCGATTTGATGATGAATTGAATGGGTAAAAAAATATCTCTTATCAATTTTGCTGATATATGTGATTATGGAAAGAATATAATGAAATCGGTTATGGCTCGTGAAACTGGAGATTTGATTTGATACTGTGTATTAAATTGAATCTGTTAGTTATAATTTAATGACTAAAATGCCCTTTACATAATTAAAACAAATTATTAAATCAGTTAAATGTGTTAAATGTAGACCTTGGGATCAAATAGAATCAAAGGCCTAGATTGGGTCTTATATCTTACTTAATGGCAAGGGATGTATTTGATCCATATCCTATATATATATATATATATATATATATATATATATATTACCTATATATATAAGGGTGTATGACTTTGCTACAGGACTTTTTCATCGTCAAGTTGTTTGTCGTTTTCTGCGATTTCTGTTTTTTTTTTTTCGTCCAACACCCAAAACGACGTCGTTCTGTATAGGCCCCTAAGCCGTCAGATTTGCATTCAGCAGCATCCACCATTGATCTTTTATCTCCTTGTTCCCCACCCAAACCTTCTCTCTCATTCTCCTCTCTCTCTCCCTCTCCCTTTCTCTTCTTTCAATCTGAGGCAGACGATGGTGAGTTCTCTTCTTGTTGTTGCGGGAGATGTTGAGGTCGAAGGGGATCGAAGCTCTGTTTCCGATTCAGGCGATGACGTTTAATATGATTCTTGATGATTCGGATTTGGTTTATGTTTTTTTTTCTTTTTAATTGGGGTTTCGTTATATCTTTTTGATGTGATTTAGGGTTATGATTCGATATTTTTTGTGACGTGCGATTTATGAATTTGTTGGTTATGTTAATAATGGGATATCTGGGTGGCATTTTTTGGGTTTTTAATTTCATGTTTTACCTCTAAATCTTCTTTCTGGATTCACCATCCAGCTTTATTTATATTGGAAAAATGTTAGGAAGTCAAAAAGTGGGTAGAACTAAATGTTGGTTATTTAATGTTTGGCCTGAAAAATGTTAGGATGGCCTGAAATCGATTTGTATTTATTCGATTTCATAACCTATTGTTTTTGTCCATTTGGTGACACAGGGGCAGCAGGAGGAGCAACGGTAAAGAAAAGTGGCGGAAATTGACAATGAGGTGAGTTTTGAATGCGATGACATTCAATCTGGGTTTTCGCTTTGATATATCTGAAATTAATTTCCAGGTGAAGGAACGACAACTAATGAAGATTCACATGGGAAATATGAAGATGATACAGTTTGGGAAGGACCCACTATGGCGGTAATGATCATGATCCTCACTTGTTTGACTCTATATGCATATCTATGACATCTTTCATCGTCACTTTCTTTTTTCAATCTTAAATATAGGATGAATTGTCAGATTTTGACAGAGAAGAACTTGATAGAGCAATTGCACTTTCCATTGCTGAAGACGATGAGAAAATCGCAGCTTATATTTCTGACGAAGATGATAAAGGGAAAAAAGTCATTGGTGAGTGGGGCTTCTGAGATATTTATAGATATGGGGAATATGAACATCCTAAAAAAAAACTCATAAATTTTGTTATAGTTTATTTATTAGCTCTAGGATATATGGCCTATTTACAATCTGATGTGTTGCGGCAAAGAATTACTTAGCACTTTAAAGTTTGATGAGAAATAATTAGGTTGCAGTTATAGGGCAAGTTTACTAATTTTCCAAATTCAAAATGATCAGATAATGAGTCTCAGTTGGAAGAAGATGAACAGCTTGCTAAAGCTCTTCAAGCCAGTTTGAATGTGGAGTTTCCACCTAGATCACCTCCGCCTCGATATGATAATGGAAGTTTCTTCCCACCTTATCCATTTTACTATCCCTCGGGATCCAGGTAATATATATCCTCGTTGAACAAATTTCCTTCAGCACTCTCATATCTGTCTCGTCTCATATGCACTTTATGTTATTTTTAAAGAGATTATGTGTCTTGAATCTGACATAATTTTCTTTGTGGAGTTTGTGCTGGTTGCAATAGTTAAATTGCCCATGGAAGATATTTGAGTTGCATGGGTGTTGTTTGGCATCCTGAATGTTTTTGTTTTTATGCTTGCAATCTGCCAAATTCTGATTATGTGGTGCCAAACTGATCCTAATGCTTCCTTGATATTATTAATCCTTGAGTAGATAACTCATTTTGTAAACTTTCTTTCTTAATTCTGTTTCAGTTTTCGATGTCCGATAATCGCCCATATCATAAATCTTGCTATAAGGACCTGCACCACCCCAAATGCGATGTTTTCAAAAATTTTGTAAGTGTCGCAACTTTCATCTAGCAAAGCGCAACGTATTTCCTTGATTTGCGTATTAGTTTGAAATTTGCAGAATATTTCTCACATTGAATAAATAGTTATACTTTTATCATTAGATGATATTGCTTTGTTCCCTCTGTAAGTATAGATTCCCACGAATATTGCTGGGCTTATTGAGCATAGAGCACATCCTTTCTGGCATCAAAAGTACTGCCCATCACACGAAAATGATGGACCACCTCGCCGTTGCATCTGCGACGACGACGTTTTTCTTCTGCATTTTCATTTCATATGCATTTCAATTTCATTTCATCTCTCTACTGCATCTAACCCGTTCATTTCTTATCTCCTCTTTTTCCCTTTCCAAACCTTATCTATTCATTCTCCACTCTCTCTCTCTATACACAACACCCACTGCCATTTCTTTCCTCATTTCTCTATGCTAAATTTTTCTTTCTTTCAGATCTGTGTTCCGACCAAAACTTCTAGCAAACATCATCATGGTCGCGGACCTCCAACGCTTGCCATAGACGTCTAAACACGTGAGGGAGACAATGGTGAGTTTTGGCAAGATGAGCAAGCCAGATTCTTTGTATCTCGAACGATGTGAGATATTCTTGTGACTTCTTCTTTTTCTATCTCTAACAGTATGAATTGGGTTCTTGTTTGTCTTTTTGTTGATATGCTCTTCCATGATTTTCATAGCAGATGTTGTTTTGGAAATCTGGTGATGAAATTATTAGTGCTTCATTCCAGAAAAATCTCAATCTGGTAAAACCTAATCCTTTTTTTAAAATCTGCGTTTCTTGTATTCTGTTTAATTTTTGTAATTTTTTGAATATTAATTATGGATATTGGTTGTGTGGAACTCGTGGTTTAAGATTATTAATTTCTTGCATTTTCTGTTTAATTATGAAATTATTAATTTTTGTAATTTCAGATTGGTTTAAGGATTTTACGGATATTAATTAAGAAAGTAAGTAAGCATATTGTTTTTATATTTCTGATGTTTTTGGTTTGGTAGGCGTATCTTGGCGTCCTATGGAGCTATGGCGTATATTAAGGTCGAGAGCTTCAATTTTCATCGGTTTTAATGGAGGTAATCTTTCCTCTACCTAACTGAAGGTACTAAAGTATTTTAGGAATTTTTTGGGGCTAAATTGCAAAATTATGTATATTATTTTTTAATTTTCTGACAATTGTTTTTGTGTTGTTCACATAGCGAAGCATCCGAGGGAGCCACGACATAGAGGGGGTTTGTATTTTGGTGATTCGTAATCACGGGATATATGGCTGCACGCACGATGTTTGTCTTTTTTAATTGGTTCAGTTCAAACATGTACTGTAGAAAAAATCTGGTATTTGCTTATATTCCATTAATCTTTTTATTAATGCATACATAATAAGAATTTGATTTTTTTTTTGTATTTTCAATTTAGGTTTTCTGTTTCTATATCAGATGTAATTGCTTTTAACATTTCAAAGAAGAAAATTTTGCTCCTAGATCTGATAGTTGCGTATTAGTTTTGTTTGCTGGAGTTTTGCTGTCAAGGATTATTGGTTTAGAACTTAATGTGATTTGGTTTCATCGTACTGTACGTGAAATATTTTATTAGTTTGCTTAGATATAAAAGTGAATGTAAGAATTTTTTTTAATTTGATCTAAATCAACAATTCACATGATTCGTTTGCTTGTATTAAGTTTTGTTAAAATATTTTCTTTATTGAATTTAATGTATGTGGTATGCAATACCGTTTTTATTGGATGCAATCGGAGTCTTATTAAATTCACACCTTCGTCTAATAGTTCTACATATATTGGTAAACCAAAAAGATGATTGCTTAATTGCTCAAAGTCGTAGATCAAGCTTATTTTTATTGTATTTTGTGAGTTGTGCAGGCATTTCTCACGCTTTGGAGATCATCCGATAGAGGGTGAACTACCATCGAGTTCGATTTTGTTTCAGTTTCTTCGTTTCAGTGGTTGTTATTGAGTTTCGTGTGCGTTTATTTGTTCAATTTTTCCGGATGGAATTTTAGGTGCGTCCTATTTTCCATTTTCTTTTGTTTTGCAGTAGTTTGGAATATTGATAGAGATGTAGATGTTACGTTATCTCGAATATTTTATTATTATATGATGTATGAGCCAGGAATATTTATACCTAGAAACTATTTGTATATTATGTGTTTCAATACATGGAAACAATTTGGTGCTGATAGAAGAATATTAAAATAAATTGATGAATATGAAGATTTTTATTGTGATCCATTTTTGTTTTACTAAAGTATGATAATGTAATTGTTGTGCTTATTCTTGCTCTCTTATTTTATGTAGACTCATGGACTTAGAGCTGGACACGAATGTGAAAAGAAGGGAATTGGTTTTATTGAGGTATCATAATGGCATCTTTCCAACTGATTATGCTAGCTGTTTTCGTAACGAGATTCCCCATTTTTTTTGTTGTTTATAGGCGATTGGTCTGGAAAATCGTACCTAATATAATCAGTGAATAAGGATGTGTAAAGCATTAATGTATATGTAACTTTTTAAAAGAAATAGTTTATCTTTGATTTGTCTGTATCTATTAGTGGTGTCGGGGACCATAAAAACCATATTTGGTAGGCTTACACATGAATGTGATAAACATACATTTAATGATGATTTCAGTTGTTACTTTCAATTGTTATTTCCTTATTGTTATTTGCATTATTTAATTCAATATTTTAATTCTATAGGATTAGAGTGAATTATTCGGTAATTAATTTAGTATTTTAATTCTATAGGATTAGTTTAATTATTCCACCATTAGTGGACTACTGATTGTGGAGACAACAAGAGATAGTGCTTCCATTATTTTAGGATAATTAATTTAGTATTTTAATTCTATAGTATTAGTTTAATTATTTCACCAGGTGTTAAGGTACTCACCTTATTTAATTAATTAATTAACTAATCATAACTGTCTTAATCATCCGCCTTGTCATTTTTAAAACTTAAACTATGATGATTATTAGTTGAAGCATAATTAATTTGATATGTAATTGAGAAATAACATTTTTGAAATTTAACCATAAGGTGATTAATATATTTAAATAGAATAATTGTAATGACAAAAATGACATAATCATTTATAAGAACTCTTTACCAACTTGTAGATTATGGATTAATATCACATTCAAATTTCAACCTATTCCTTAAAACACATGACAAACAAGTGTGGTTGTGTGAATATAATGTTCCAACACAACAAGCAACCGTATCACAAATCTTATGTAGATCATCGCATCCCGACATTTTTATTTGATGCACTACCACAAAAAAGTCCTATTACAGCGCACCTATGACAGCGGTTTTGAAAACTGCTGTAAAAAGTGGCATTCGGTTCGGACCTATGACAGCGGTTCGAGCCAAAACGCTGGCATAGGTTTCAGAAAAAAAAAAAAAAAATATTTTGAATGTGGCAGCGGTTTTTCGCAGCGGTGTTCAGGAAACCGCTGTCATAGGTAGACCTATTACAGCGGTTTTGTAACCGCTGTCATAGGTCCACCCCTATACCAGCGGTACCTTTGACAGCGGTTAAAACCGCTGCCATAGGCCCAAAAAAACCGCTGTCATAGGTCATTTTTGTAGTAGTGATGGTGGGTGTTAAAGTGAGTTAGTTTTCTTCCCAAGCGTTCTTTTCTTGTAATTAAGCTGAAAAAATCTCATCCTTAGCCTCTTTGTTTTTTCTTCCAATTGCATATCTGGAATCTCTTCCATTAATTTCATCTCTTGTTCCAATTTCTGCAACTCTCTCAACTTCCCATCTCCTTCCTCTTTTCCCAATCCGTGGACATTCTTGATTAGGGTTTGAAAGCTCATGAGTTTTCTATGAGGCCATCTGCTAATTCCCAATTCCCTGCACCTTTCCTTCAAAAGTGTTACCCCTACATTCAATTCTTTTGCTGCTTGTTTTATTGGCATGTAAAAATACTGCGAAATCGTTTTCCTCGACAACGTATTCACTACTTCCCTTGATCTTGTAACTTTTTTCTTTTCTTCATCCGCATGTAAATTCTCATCAAATATCACCATTGCCGCGTTATTGGTAGAGTTATCAAATAACAATTGCTGCTGGTTTAGTTGATCTTCAAATCCTGTTATCACTTCATTCCCAGAGTTGCTCCACAGTAGTTCTGAAATTAAACACAAAAAGAAAATGAAAATGGAACTATATATTGTATATATTGAAAATAATAATATTTTTTAAAAAGTTTATATTTAATTACCTGGAATCTTAAAAGCAGGGTTCTGTGGCGGACTGAAAGATGAATAAAAATGGTCATTTACTATCATATCCCTCAAAGGAATATCATGAAATACATTTTCAAAAATGGAAAATTCGGGTTGGAAATTCCAATAACTCCTATAATCAGATAATAATCCACTGTTTTGCCCAATTTTCATCGTATTTTGATGATGAAAATGGAAATAATTTTTGGTTTTCCGATAGGGATGGTGAGTGGTGGCAAAAAATGGGATTATATATATATCTGTATATATATGGAAGAGAAGACGTTTCTGGTTTTACTAAGGCTCCTTGTCCTTTAATGTCAAGAGTCGTGTGACTGTGCTCACTTAAATGTCAAGAGACTTCGTTTCCTTTAATGTCAACATATGTCGTGTCCTTTAATGTCAAGAGTCGTGTGTTTTTTTAACTTTAAAAAGATATATGTATCATTAAATAATGTCTAATAATGTGCTTATGTTTAATAATAATTCTTTGTACCCTAAAGTTATTTCCTTATCTCGATGAAAGATATTGAGCATATCTTGAAATTCCATATTCTCGATAAAGGTTAACCAAGTTATTTGGCCTGGACAAAGGTGGACGGATCACATGGTATAATATATATACATACATACATATATATATGTGACATTAATTTAAATTTAGCACACTAATGAGTTACGGATGGTTGATATTAAAAGTGCATTGTTAGAACTTATATTTGAGTAAATCAGAATTCACAAGAAACAATTTCTAGGTGTATATATTCCTAGCTCAATAACAACCACTGAAACGAAGAAACTGAAACAAAATCGTTATAAAACAAAGAATACCTACCCAAACTCGATGGTAATGCCAAACTCGATGGTAGTTCACCCTCTATCGGATGATCTCCAAAGCGTGAGAAATGCCTGCACAACTCACAAAATACAATAAAAATAAGCTTGATCTACGACTTTGAGCAATTAAGCAATCATCTTTTTGGTTTACCAATATATGTAGAACTATTAGACGAAGGTGTGAATTTAATCAGACTCCGATTGCATCACTAAGCTAAATCGATGCAATTCAATAAAAACGATATTGCATACCACATACATTAAAAATAAGCAGTTCAATAAGGAAAATATTTTAACAAAACTTAATACAAGCAAACGAATCATGTGAATTGTTGATTTAGATCAAATTAAAAAAAATTCTTACATTCACTTTTATATCTAAGCAAACTAATAAAACATTTCACGTACAGTACGATGAAACCAAATCACATTAAGTTCCAAACCAATAATCCTTGACAGCAAAACTCCAGCAAACAAAACTAATACGCAACTATCAGATCTAGGAGCAAAATTTTCTTCTTTGAAATGTTAAAAGCAATTACATCTGATATAGAAACAGAAAACCTAAATTGAAAATACAAAAAAAAAAAATCAAATTCTTATTATGTATGCATTAATAAAAAGATTAATGGAATATAAGCAAATACCAGATTTTTTCTACAGTACATGTTTGAACTGAACCAATTAAAAAAGACAAACATCGTGCGTGCAGCCATATATCCCGTGATTACGAATCACCAAAATACAAACCCCCTCTATGTCGTGGCTCCCTCGGATGCTTCGCTATGTGAACAACACAAAAAATGTGCTCTAATACTTCACCAAACCCTAAACAATCAATTATAAAAAATATTCAATTTATAATTTTAAAAATTAAATGTAGAAATTCTAAGAGTCGTGTGTCTTTTTAACTTTAAAAAGATATATCTATCATTAAGTAATGTCTAATAATGTGCATATGTTTAATAATAATTCTTTATACTCTAAAGTTGTTTCCTTATCTCGATGAAAGATTTTGTGTAGATCTTGAAATTCCATATCCTCGATAAAGGTTAATTAAAGTTAGTATAACTAAAGTTAGTGAGGATCAGAGTATAATTAAGGTTAATTAAAGTTAGTGAGGATCAAAATTGAACAATATCTTCCTCCACCAAACCCTACAAAGAATTTTCAGAGTATAAACAGGGGATATTTGTGAGGATCATCTTTTACGAAAAAGATGAGATATAAACAGGGGAGACTGGGGATCATCTTGCACGAGTAGAAACAGAGTATAAATAGGGGATTCAGGGGATCATCTTGCACGAGTAGAAACAAAGTATAAACAGGGATAGTTTATATAAACAACCATGGAACGAGGTACAATTTTTAATAATGGACTTAGTTTCCTTTGTGAGGATATAATTTTTCATGTTATGGGAAGGTTATCAAGGGATGCATGCATTGTGGAGGCTGCCCGATTGGGTCTTTTATCAAAATATTTTCAACATTGTTGGTATTCCATCCCTACTCTTTTATTCGATATTAACCGTTTCGAACAAAGAGGTTATCACGGTTTAGATTTTATTCATTTTGTTAATCGCACTATACTTGAACATAATGAAAGTGTGGTTGAAACTTTGAGCTTTGAGTTACCAATGGGGGCCGAGACATTGCATTCGATAAGGCAAGAGTGGGTGGGTTTTGGAATAGATCATTCTGTGCGTATACTGAAATTAGTTGGTCGGTTGTCCACTTCACCCTAACGGTCTGTTTTTGTCACAAACTCTTATTCAGTTAAAATTATATCTACCGAACTACATTGTTAGGTGGGAAGATAGATATAATTTATGAAATTTAAAAAGACTCATATTGAAGCACATTGTGCTGTATGATAACACATTTTCTTCACGCCTTGGAAAATGGTGTCCCGAGTTGAATGATTTGCAGTTATTCAACTGTGATTTTAGACGACTAACAGAATTTCAGGCATATTTGCCTTCTGTAAAAATATTCAAGATGACATTCAATCGATCCCAAGGAAATGTGAATATAAAAGTACACTTCCCCAATGTAGATGTCCTTGTTATTTTATTGAAACAAGACGAACAGGGTCCCGGACATTTACAAGTATTGGGGCCGTTAGCTCGTTCTGTACATTGGATAGTACACCGTCGTGTACAATACATCGGATCAACTTGTTCAACATACCGACTACTCCGAGAGGTTGTAAAAATGATGAAAGAATTGCTGTCCAGCGAACGAGCACGTGTCCCAGTTGATTTTGTTAGGGTATATCTATCTTTCATTGTTTGATTAAGTGCGAATGCTTTTAAGAAGTTGTTTTGATTTCCTATTTTTTTCAGATGTTGGCGCATGTGGAGTCTCTACATCGCATTATGGCGAAGTACTTTTTTGTTAATATGCACCGTCTAGAGATCAGGTGTTCGAAGCTGCTTGACAATCTTGCTGTCACATTGGTGCTCATCAGTAGATGTACAGGCTTGAATGAGCTTAAAGTCGATTTGGTGGTAATATTTTAAGTTTTATTGTTTGTCGCTTATTAGTTATTACATGGTTTATTGAACATGTTATTTGTTTGGGTTTCTAAAATAAAATTTTAATTTATTTAACATGTGTAGGGTGCACCATGGGAAAACGCGGGCATTAGTGTATCCAACTACGTAAAGGACTGGAAGTTGCAAAGAATGGGATTGGAGGCATTGAATGAGGTCACGATCTTCAACTTCTCGGGTTCTAATTGCGAGCTAAGCTACATTTTGTACGTGTTGTCGCAAGCAACTGAGTTGGGTACACTAAATATCTACTGTGTTAATCAATTTTTTGATGATCCAATTGGTGTGTATAAGAGGGCATCAATTAGATCGTATGAAGCTACCGCGTCAAACAATGTGCAAATTCGTTTCATAAAAGGGGCTTACCCTATAATAAGAGTAGAATGAAAATTGCACAATAATTTTACAGTGGTTCGAAGCATCAATTTAATCCAACAATGTACTTAATTTGAATATGAATGTACGAGTTCAAGCAATTTGCACAAGGGCAATTAATTTCACATTCTTTGGCAAGATGTTCCATAACAAAATTCATAAATGAATCAACTCCGCGTACATACTCAAGAGATATGTTTCTTGCATTTTCTGTTTAATTTTTGTAATTTTTTGAATATTAATTACGAATATGTGGTTGTGTGGAACTCGTGGTTTCAGATTATTAATTACTTGCATTTTCTGTTTAATTATGAAATTATTATTTTTTTAAATTTTACATTGGTTTAGGGATTTTACGGATATTAAATACGAAAGTAAGTAAGCATATTGTTTTTATATTTCTAATGTTTTTGGTTTAAATGCCGTAAAATAAGTTGATACCATTCAAAGGGCGGACGTGGGTGTATTTATGTAAAATGCAAGCTGACATTAAATCATTTTTCTATTGGCATCCTATACATATTGGAACGGAAAAAATGACAACAATCAAACATTAGGGAATCCACGACTTCTTATGTAATCAACATTATGTGTACTAATCTAATATAAATTAGATGGTTTCTGATAATGAGGTTACGATAATTGCTTTTTTTTTTTTAATTAAACGTCTTCATACACCCCAAATCAAATGTGATAAGGAAGTAAAAGCAAACAAGCCACGTGTACCTCTGATGCGGAAATGTACTCAACATTCACTCTTTATTGAAAATAACTATCTAACAATGTCAATTGAACACAAACTATTGTGCCCAACTCAACTAATTTATAATTGTATCAATTATCCATTGTTGTATCCCATTTATATAACAAATAGGTATCTAAATCGATAGATATAACTTATTTTGGCCCAACCCATTTAATTTACTTTTCTGTCAATAGCCCAATTTAAAATCACCATCAACCACCAATCCTGATTTGTCTTCCATAGTTTGAACTTAAAAGGGTAGTGACATTAAATCCAAAAACGTATTTACATTGATCGATCCCACACATTAACATTTAATATTGATTGGAATGAGAATTGTATAAAATTGAATTATGGTTGCGCGGTGCATTTTTAGTACCTAGTATATATATATATATATATATATATATATATATATATATATATATAAACAAAAAGGAGAAAATGTAACAACACCAATTGAAATGGTCTACGTCTCAGATTTCCCACCCCCACGCGAAGCAGACGAGAATTGCTCAAACTAAGACAACACTGCGCACCTGGCGCAATATATCCCTCACCCCGTGCTAGAATATAGTATAGTATATCACACGCTGTATCTATAATTGTACAGTCAGTTTTGAAAAATCCAGTCCAACTTCAACTCTTCCGTCTCTCTCTCTCTCTCTCTCTCTCTCTCTAAGTTGGCGTTCATTTTCCAGGCCAAACCGCTGTTGCTTCTCTTCTGAGTTTCCTTCATTTTCCGGATTCAAATTCCTCACCAAGTTTGGAGCTGAATTTTGATCGCACTTTTGAAACCTCGATCTGCTAATTATTGTTTTTGTGGTGGTAGAAAGAAAACAAGTTGAATTTTCAGAAGAGGAGAAGAGATGGCGACAATGGAGAGTTTGATTGGACTGGTGAACAGAATACAGATGGCTTGCACCGCCCTCGGCGATTACGGCGGCGGCGATCAGGCTTTTTCTTCTCTATGGGACGCTCTGCCCTCCGTCGCCGTTGTTGGTGGCCAGGTCAGGATCTTACTCGTTTTTTATTTATTTGTTATGCTAATTAGTGATCATAGAAACTGAGCGAATACGAAAATTTACTGTCTATGTCTGTTGTGTTACTCCCGCAGATTATGATTATTGCTGTTTTAGGTTGAATCGGTGTTTTTGTTGTTTTGGCTTTAAGATGATGAGTAGAAAGGGGAATGTTTTTGTTTTTTGGAATTCTTTTTGTGGTTTATGGTGAAGTGAGATTGATTTTTGTGGTTCGAATTGAATACAGAGTTCAGGAAAGTCGTCGGTGTTGGAGAGTATCGTTGGACGAGATTTTCTTCCCCGGGGCTCTGGTTCGTCCTTTCTTCAATATGTTTAGTGTGGCTTACGTTTTGATTACTATGTATGAGTTGATTTTGGTTATTGGCTACTCAATTTCGTGCGTTTGTTTCCGGTTTTATTGAATTTAGGCATTGTTACGAGGCGACCTTTGGTGTTGCAATTGCATCAAACGGAAGGGGGGCAGCAGGAATATGCAGAATTTGGACATATGCCACGGAGGCGATTCACTGATTTCTGTATGTTCGACATTTGCTACTTTGCTGTTAAGGAATGAATGAGAGTGTGATTTTAACTCTGGAACTTTGATAATTGTGCATTCTGTTTTTCTTTAATTTCAACTTCCATGTTCTTTTTACTTGTTGTAACTGAAGAGTGTTATTAACAAGAGTGAAGGAAGCTTGGTTATGCCCATCAAAAGACCTTGCTTGAGTGGGAATTGATTTTTAGGTGGACTAGTTAATAGCTGAATAGTATGCGCGTCTTAGTTAAAAATAAGTTCTGAAGAGACTAATAATTGGTATTAGCTCAGTTATATTAGTTAAAAGATCTCACTTGAGTAGAAGCGATTATTAGGTTGAAAGTCAATAGCTGAGTACTCTGCATGTAGTTAATGATATAGTTGTGATAATAACAATAAATTAGCAGTATCATCCCGACCCCACAACCTCTCTTTGCTTCTGTTAGTAACCCAACTGTTTAATTATAGCATTTCAGCAACTGCAACTTCAGAAATGTTTCATCACATCAACTATTTTCTGATGCAGCCTTGGTTCGCAAGGAAATTCAGGATGAAACTGATAGAGTCACAGGGAAGACGAAGCAGATTTCTCCTGTTCCTATTCACTTAAGCATTTATTCACCCTATGGTATCAGATAATTTTATGTTTTGCAAGAAGAGATAAATCTCTACTCCAAATTTGTAAATTTAAAGTCCTATTTACCTAAGGATTTTTCTACTGCTGATTTTTTGAGTTGTTCCTTGCAGTTGTCAACTTAACTCTGGTTGATCTTCCTGGTTTGACTAAAGTTGCTGTTGGTGAGTTCTTATTTGTTTCTCATTATACTACTGGCAAGATTTTCAATTTAATGGACTTCATCCAATGCAAAGACATTTAATCTTGCAGATGGCCAATCAGAAAGTATAGTCGAAGACATTGAAAATATGGTTCGCGCGTTTGTTGACAAGGTAAAGATAAAAATGTCCTATGTATATGTTTCTAGTTATGTTTGCCTTTGTTAATATGTGTGAGCATGTTGACCTTAGAAGTATTTGTGAATTAAATATGGAGAATTCATATCTATAGAGTTAGCATCGAACTTTAGAAGCTAAACTCACTTTTCTGTCTGCTTAAATGCATGGCTTGTTGTTTGGTTTCTTTTTATCCAATGTGAGTGTTGAATGTGTCAATTGTGTTTACAATTGTTCGCAACTATTGTGTGCAAATGCAGCCAAACTGCATCATTCTGGCTATATCACCAGCAAACCAAGATATTGCAACATCTGATGCTATTAAACTTGCGAAGGAAGTGGATCCATCAGGTAGGTTTTACTTGCCATTTGATGAATTAAGAGTGTGAACGTGGATAGCTATATTGTGTATTACCATTTTATAACTCATGCAATTCATGCAGGTGAACGCACTTTTGGCGTGCTGACGAAACTAGATCTGATGGACAAAGGAACTAATGCGCTTGATGTAACTCTCTCTCTCTCTCTCTCTCACACACTCACACACGCGCGCGCGCAGAAAAAAAATAGCAATGAGAATGATGATGGGTAAAACTATAAGAATCTACCTTTTTCTGTGGACCATTGTTCTTGTGAAAAACTGAGAACAAGAATGTAGCTATTCATTGGATTGTTTTTCCTTTGAAATTTAAGAAGATACTTCTTCTTTCCTTGTCTTCCACTATATGATAATATGGCCATCTACCATATTCTTCTCTGCTGGACCCTCCTGTAGCCTTTTGATCGCTTTCCCTAATCCCCATTGTGCTGCTTCGCCCTTTTTTGTCTTTTTAGTTTTGCATGCAAGGACCAAAAACATTTCCACTAACTTTGTAATTCTCTAATACTCTCAATAGGTTCTCGAAGGAAGATCTTATCGTCTACAACATCCCTGGGTGGGTGTCGTCAACCGTTCACAAGCAGATATCAATAGAAGTGTAGATATGATTGCTGCTAGGAGAAAGGAGCGTGAGTATTTTGACACTAGTCCTGACTATGGGCACTTGGCAAGTAAAATGGGCTCTGAGTATCTTGCCAAGCTTCTCTCCGGGGTACAATTTTGTTTCTCAGTTAAAGTTGATGTCCTGGTTGCATTATGGAGTAGACCTCATACAATTGAACTTTTGTATTTCAGCACTTGGAATCTGTAATTAGGGCAAGAATCCCTAGTATCACTTCATTAATTAACAAAAACATTGATGAACTTGAATCTGAGATGGACCACCTTGGAAGACCTATTGGTGTTGATGCTGGGGTAAGCTTCTTTCCTTCCTACTCGTCATGATTTATTTGAAGCATTCAAACTTCGGTCCTAAAGTATGGTTTTCAGGCTCAATTGTACACCATCTTGGAGCTTTGCCGCGCTTTTGATAGGATATTCAAGGAACATCTGGATGGAGGGTACGTTTGAGCTAGTGCTCCTCCCCTAACCTTTCTGAGAATCCTTATGTTTTGTTTGTTTCGTCTTGAAACTTCTGGGACTGTATACTTCATTTGCCTTTGATACGACATGTACATCTGACTGAATCTTGATTTTTGCACTGTTCTGATATATATAGTTTCGTGTGGTTCCATATGTTTGAATACTTAAAAAAAAAAAAAAAAGTTAATAAAAAAAAGTTGATAAACCAAAAAAGCTTAAAATTTATATCTCATGGCTGCTAGTTGTCGCTTCTTGACCCAATTGAGTTGAAGCCTAAATTGTGTATAATTTTCCAATGGATAAAGTGATTTGAACCCTTAATGCATGCATATTCTGTTGTTATTGCGTGCTTCTGAGGATTTTCAGATGAGAGTTCTGTGATTTCATGTTGTAACTGTAATTATACTCTGGCTTGTTTCAACACCTTTTGCCCCATGTTAACCAGATAAAGATAATCTTGTTTTCTGTTTTTCTTTTCAGTTTTGATACTTGGAAATATTGTTATAGTTGATGTGTTGTAGTATTTTCTTGTTTGTGGCAGATTATCGTGACAGTAATTTGAGTCCATACATATATATATGCACACACACACATATATGATGATGATGAAGTCGCTCGCCCTGAAGCCCTATAAGAACGAGTTACTTACATATTGTTACATTTCCCCTTCACAATTGATCCTTGGACATTTATATGTTCATTGATTTCCAGCCTTCTATTAGTAGCAATAATGTAATGTGTCTGCTGAATTACCCATCTTTCTCCAAATTTAAGTTTGAAAAGAAAATTTCACTTCTAATTTCAAGGCCATGGACTTCTTTTATCAGAGATAAATATGTTTATCTAATTGTTGCTTAGTCAGACCTTGATAGCTAATGCTTCCAATCTCTCTGTATTCTGTATTAGTTATTTACATATGTTTGCAAATTATGATAAGCTGCGTGTATTTATTATTTCAGACGACCAGGAGGCGATCGAATTTATGGAGTTTTTGACAATCAGCTACCAGCTGCTTTAAGAAAACTTCCATTTGATCGACATCTTTCGATGCAGAATGTGAGGAAAATCGTTTCAGAAGCTGATGGTTATCAACCACACTTGATTGCTCCGGAACAAGGTTACCGGCGGTTGATTGAGGGCTCGTTGAATTATTTTAGAGGGCCTGCTGAAGCTTCTGTGGATGCTGTATGTAATTCTTTTATTGAAGCCAATCTTTTTCATGTTATGTTCTAATATATAACTGCTTCCGTGAATACTGACCAACAAAAATGTTTTTCAGGTTCACTTTGTCCTGAAGGAACTTGTTAGGAAGTCAATTGGGGAGTGTCAGGTGAGTTTCTAAGGCTGTGTTTGGATGTGTTTTTATTTCATTTTCAACCGATATTTTCAAAAAAATATGGGAAAATGAGTTTATTGGTACTCGTTCGAAAATGATGGGCATGCTTGGTTGTGTTATCTAAAATGGTTGGAATTGATGATATATGAAATGATTGAGTTAATTAAAAGTAATGATTACGTGAATAGTGTTGTAGATAAAATAAGAGATACGATTATATTAATTAGATTTATTTATAAGTGGAAATGACAAAAATTGACTTAAAGAAAGAGCACTAGAAGCACTGAAAATCCGAAAATGGGTCCTAAAATGTGCATAAGGTTGTGGAGGTTGAGACTATGTGTTTTATTTAGCCATAGCACCACCACCATCGCTGGAAAGACGGTTTTCCCGGAAGGAGAGGTGAGAGAAAGAGAGGGGTGAGTGTGATTTGGTGGAGTGATATGTAGTCATATTGGAAAATATGAAAATGAAAATGTAAATGAGTATTTTCATTGGAAATGGTATAAAGTGTGTATTTCTATTTTCAAATAAAAATGAAACAGAATCGGGTGGTTGAAAACACTACCAAACTAGGCCGAAGGTCTTAAGGCTATGTTTGGACCTTTGATTTAGTTTTGAAAACAGAGGAAAATTGGACCTTTTCATTTTCCTCATTGAAATCCTTGACCCGAACATTGCCTAATAGTTTTATTTTGAGTCTCTTTCTGGTTTAAACACCATTGCAGTATGTTTCTAAATTTCTTTAATGGTACAGGAACTGAAACGGTTTCCAACTCTGCAATCAACTATAGCTACCGCAGCAAATGAATCTTTGGAAAAGTTCCGTGACCAAAGCAAGAAAACGGTGGTTAGATTGGTCGAGATGGAATCTTCGTATCTGACCGTTGATTTCTTCCGGAAACTTCCTCAGGAAGTTGAGAATGCGGGAAACCCAGGTGGTAACCCACGGGAAAAGGCTGCAGCAGCTGCGCCAGCTGTTGATCGTTACTCAGAAGGACACTTCAGGAGGATAGGGTCAAATGTGTCTTCGTATGTAAATATGGTATCCAATACTCTCAAGAACACAATTCCCAAGGCAGTGGTTTACTGTCAAGTTAAGGAGGCCAAACAGAACTTACTCAATTACTTTTACATGCAAATTGGGAGGAAAGAGGTATTGGCTCATTCAATTCTAATTTAGAGACGATGATTATTTCAATATTAGTACATTTTTAAAAGGTTATATAAACATGAAACATGACTAGTAAGAACATGTTTGGCCAACTTTGTGTAACATCTTATTTCAGAAATAGTCTTAAAGTCTTTGGATAAAATACAGTCATGAAGCCTTCTTAAGCGCCAATTTTTAAACTTGTGTTAAAAAACAGTCGAGTTTGTTAAGATTTTAGAAATCAGGTAGAACATCCTTATTTTCTTAATTTTCTAGGTGCTTATAAAATCCAAACATTTTATTTTTTGAGCTTATAAACTCCTTTATGTTTTGTAGACACTAAAACATCTTATGATCTATTAAACATCGTCTAAGATGTTTTGGGGAGTTTATAGGCTTATGCCGAACACCCTCTTAATCTCGGCCCCTGTTTACTATTGTCCAATTTATGGTGCCATTTGGTGACATTGCAGGGTAAGCAACTCGGTGAGTTATTGGATGAAGATCCAGCTTTAATGGAGAGGAGACAGCAATGTGCGCAAAGGCTTGAACTTTACAAGAAAGCAAGGGATGAGGTCGATTCTGTATCATGGGCCCGATGAACTTAATCTACGGTAGAGATCTTTTGTTTGTTAATACAGTTTCACTACTATTAGCAGAGATTGCAGAATATATATTGTTAACTGAAAGCAGGGACTCATTAGTTGTACTGCTGTCCTATTCATTTTTACATTTTTGGCTGGACGCAGGGTTTTGTTTCCTAATATTCATTTATACCTTAGATGAATCTGCTGTAAATCTGAGACTTGCATACCCGTATAGAACATAATTTCACGTTTCATACGCTCTGAATCCCGTCTTTTCTCCTTCAGCCAAGTGACGCATTTGGCTGCTCTTCTTTTGATCTTGCTTAGATTATGATGAATCTCTCTCTCTCTCTCTCTCTCTCTCTCTCTCTATATATATATATATATATGAGAGGCTTGGTTCTTTTGGTCGAGCCCTGATAAAGGAATTGGGGTTCTCAGACATTTTAGAAATAGTTGGATTTTGACAGTATCTTGGAGGGGTATCAAAGTGCAACTGGGAAATGGCAAACTAGTCGGTATATCAACGGAGCATGAGCTAATACTTATGAGAGAAGGAAATGACGTAGTCAATACTCTCGGATAATTCGAAAAACTCGAAAGAAAAACTCAATTTTATTTATTCAAGATTGATTATGGAAGTACAAAATTTGAAAATATTTGAAGAACTAAATAGTCAATCCTAGAACAATTAAGATATCTTAACAAAAATGAATCCAATTAAAGCCTAAAATCAACCTAATGCAGAAAACTACAACATTGGCTCAAACAGACTTCACCCCATGACGCAACACGTGGTAAAATATCGGGTCCAAAAGACAACCACAATATATACCAAATAAAAGTAAAACACTGAAACTTGGACAAAAACATAAAACCTTCTTAACATGGTGAAAACAATGGCATTTTGCGACGAACTATGGCCCCGTTCAACAGTAGCGTATCGGGATTGGGTTCTTCCCAAAAAGGTAAATACGTATATTGGTCATCCATCCCATGACTCCACCCGGATCAAAAATCACGGCCACTTGAAATTCCACCTTCGGACCACGCAACATTTCACCTGCGTAACGGTGTAGGCGCATCCCTTCGATCCGGAAATGTAACCGTCTCTTGTTCAATATCAAATAAATTTAACAACTCATATATGTTTATAGAGGCAAAGGGAAGGTGTGAAACTTGTATATACACAAATTTGAACACCAATTCACCACTACTCTATTACAGGCAGATTGGACCTTTCAAAATATGACTCAGGAGAAAAGTCATTGCAATGGCCCTGCCAAGAAACAATATTCCCCTTATTACATCAATGTGGTATTATATCGTCCAATAGTTTCCGATTAAATGAATGGATTATTCGTAAACGCTAATCGAGAACTTATCGTTTCCAAGCTACAAATATAACATGTCAATTAGTACATCCACAAGGCTTTTTCCAGCTCAATTGGCGACTTTCACTTCCTCCGTCTTCTTCTCCAGCTCTTCTAAAGCAGTCCACAGCTTCGAGTGCCCATAATCCTCAACAACTAAAGTTGCCCCAGCATCTGATAGTAACTTTTCAGGGTTCCTTGTGGCTAAACCTACTACTGGCATCCCAGCTGCCACCCCGGCTTTTATCCCCGAAACTGAATCCTGCATTTTTTTATTTTTTTTTTGCAAAATTAGAATAAGAGAAATCAAGGGATAATTACGTGCACACTCACTCCTCTATTGGGTAATTACCACGAGCCCCTAGGTTTTGAAAATTACCGAGACATCCCCTGGCAGATGATGACAACTTGAAAAAAACAGGACGTGAAATTGTAATCATTTTTTACTGATATGGGGTGAAATTGTACTATTAACAGGGGATGTTATGGTAATTTCTTAAACTTTAGGGTATTTTTCATAATTAAGTACCTAGAAATCAATTTTCAGTTATATCTAGAACACATTATTATGTAACTAGTAGTAAAAATTGTAACCTCAAAGATAAATGAATGCTCAGAAGATACACCAAGTCCCTGGAGAGCCTTCAAGTAGGGGTCGGGAAAAGGTTTTGCTCGATCACATTCGCTTCCTATGACAAGTAATTCAAAGAAATCTTCAAGCCCCAATAGAGATATCATCAGCTCAGCATTTGGTCTTGGAGCATTTGTAACTGCGGCTCGTTTAAAACCCTGATCTTCGACCCATTTGCACAACTTCTCAAGGCCCGTGACTGGTTTTAATTGTTCTGATGCGATTCTGCGTGTTTTCATGACAATATTAGTTTGTGTGTGATTAAGGGTAATTCCGTCTTTGTAGAGTTACACACTTGGGATCACCAAAATGCGACACGTATACAACAGTAATAGCAAAGTTGCATGGCTACAGATTCAGGTCTTCTAGTCTGGTTACGATAGAGTCAAGGCGCCGACCCAGAGGGTGGTTATTATGACATAGAGGTTTACGACTCGTATAAATAGACACATCAACTCTGGTATGAGACCAACACAATATCAATCTCTCCCCGGAAAATAACCATTGCTAAAGTGCTAACTTAAGAATCGAATTATCTACCAATGAGACAACCCCATGGCTCAATTGTTGTGCTCAGATCCACATTTGGCATTATTAAGTCTTTGGATTTTAGTCCTTAGAGAGTGGAACCGGTGCAATAGAGTCGATTGACTTTTTACCATTGATACCATAGAGGCTGAGTGATGAAAACCACCCACTCAATCATGATCCAATTGTGAAAAGCGGACTAACACTGTAGCACCCGGTCGTAAAAGGGTTGCAAAGCATTAAAGAGGAATATTACACAAGTCTATCTTCGCATAGTCATTTTGCTAGAGTGCAAGCAAAGAGCATAAACTTCTTAGACATAAATGTGAAAAATCATACATCAAATAGCTATAGAAAAATGTTTACCTCCGGAACATTGCTTCCTTGTCATCCATAAATTTCCGGGCTCTTTCGATATCCCAATCCGGGAATAGAACATGACAAAGTTCCTCATTGTGCATGCCACTACAATTCTTCACGAAAAACTCCTCGGTTATGGGTTCTCCTCCATTGAATCCTATCTGTTAGGTTTTGACGTCAAAAAGCTAAGAACCAAAGGATGAGATATTGACATCAAAATGAAATGAATAAAGAAGAGAAAAACCTCTTGAAGCATTTCCCGGAAGGCGTAGTAGTGGATGGGATCCGAATCACATAGTGTTCCATCAATATCAAATAGTATTGCTTCCAAAGGAGCAACGGAAGCAAGCGAAGAATGTCTAACAGATATGATCCGAGATTAGTGTCACAAATGAAGCACGATATACTAACCTAAATCAACTACTGAGTATTACGTAGAACTTGCAGCATGGAACAATTACATAACAGAGGCGTCTTTCTTGTGAATTAGACTAAAAACATTTTTTTGTATATTAATGAGCTTGCTAACATTTCTTACTCAAGATATTTGGGACATTCACTAAATTCCTTGAACAAAACCTCTTAACACCAGTAAAATTCCGCATAGAGAAATTATAGTCGATGCTTTACATAACCATTTCACTTACGAGAAACAAAGAAACTAGTGAAAAAAATGTATTGCTTGAAAGAAAAAATCTCTCGTAATACAGCTTTTATTCGTTAAACTTTTAGCGAATCTAATTCTAATAGTCCAACGAAAAATTATAGCACGAATCTGGTTTGGTTGGTTCATCGGTCGAACTTAAGTGTAATTCACAAAGTGTGGACCAATCACATAACAATTATAATACATCATCCAGATGAATTACATTTGAGTACCAGATCAGTATGGTTATTGTTCATTTCATCAGAATTTCTTCAACATTTTCTTGCAACTAATGAAATATCAAGTTACCAATATTAAATGGGGGAAAAGAATTATTGGCGTAATTCAATTAAAAAAAAAATCACACAATAACAACAATAATATTGTAGTAAACAACCCTCAAATCTCAATACAATTAAATTCTCACAGGGACCACAGAACCCTGGACCTCAAAATCACAGCCATAAAGAATAACATTTTGTGATATTGAGTGGATGGGATTAGAAGAGGTATCTTCAATACATATCGCTATTAATTTAACCACATTGATGCATTATATATATATATATATGTTCAGAACATTAATTGGAACAAGAAACAGGAAATGCAGCAGAGAGAAGGTACCCTGATGATGATGAAGAAGAAGACATCCTCACAGAAAATGTCCGAGGAAAAGTAGAAATATTTTGTGTGGAAGAAAATGGGGTTGTGTAGAGAGGATGAATCTTGGGTACGAAATGAGATATAAGATGAAGAGCCGCCATGGACTCAAGACTAAATATATATATATATATGTGTGTGTGTGTGTGTGTGTGTGTGTGTGTGTGTGTGTGTGTATGGACCCAATATTTTTGCAAGGAAAGTTGGGGGGCTATGAATGAATGTGAAGGAATCAGGGGATCCTTGTTGCTCATGTGCGCCAGTCGGTGTGTGTGGTTCTTATTGAAATATGTCTATTTTCTTAGACAATTTCCTTAAAAACAACACATGCTCTTTATTAATTATTTTATATCGTTAAGATTGTTCTTTTCTTTTATTTTTTTAATCTCATGGGATGAAGATGAATTCGGGTCTAGCGAGTGCCCGCCCCGGACCCACCCAATTTAGGGCAGGTATGAGTCCAAAAAATGGGTCCGGGTCCGAATCTGAGTATTAAAATTCAAGACCGGCCGGGTCGGACTTTAACGAGTCCAACAGATACCCGCCCTGGATCCGGACTCGCCCCGATTAGTTATATATTATTTTATTTATCTAATTTGCATTTAATATTGATAAATATTAATTAATTGTGTCTACTAAAAGTGTTATTTCAAATAGCAATTTAGCTTAAATTAAAAAAAAAGTGCAAAAAAAATATGTTTGTGAATGTGTGTGAGAAATAGACAAAAAATATCAAAAAAGTAGAAATTGACCTATAGTGGGTAAAATCCGGACTCGTTGGGTACCCGTCGGGTGTGGGCCGAGTAATGATCGAATCCGAGACGGATCTCGAGTCCTACAATACCCGGCTCATACCCGCCCTGTTGCCTTCCCTATCTCATGTCAATAAAGATAGGATTGTTAACTGGTGGAGCTAATGGTATTTCATCATATATATAATTTATTTTATAAAATTGGTAGGATTATTCTTTGCGTCTCCAAACTAAGAAAGAGCAAATAATAACCAGCTCAACATTTCGTCATTTATTAAATCAGAAAGTGACCAGCTTATCATTATATATAATGTGGATTTCGACTTTAAAGAGTATAAATAAGAAATATGGATAAGTTGGACATTTTCTAATTTAAGAAATTAATTCTATTTTTTTTTCTTTTTTCTAAACCACATGTATCCCCAAAATATATTGGGTCACGGCAATCCTGTTCGCACCCCCAGCAAGCATGACTCCTTTCACAAAAGATCAATCTCTCGACATTTACTTAAAAGATGAGAGTGTCGAACTACTCACACAACCACTTGATAGGATTTCAGAAATAACGAAATCAAGTTGGATGTTATATATATTTGTTTATTTTTTATTTTTGTAAAACGTAAGTGGGTCATATCTTATATTTCTTTCATCACTGATAATTTTATTTTATTTTCTGTGAAAATTGTATATGGTTGAAATTATAATTTCTTTTATTGGTCAATTCATTCCAACTTCTTCGCCTTAAGCACCAAAAAATATACCATCAGTCCACCACAAGGCATAAGAATAGCATCAACAACCGCATTTGATATATACTGTTTTCTTTTTTGTTTTTTTTTTGCCTACCACAGTATCCCGTGCATTGTCGGATTAATCTGTTGATCGACTCGGGTCTCACACCTGGCCTAGTGGGTGAGTCTCCCAACGGAAATAACTGAGTACACAAGGAATCGAACCTCAGATCTTACTTAAAAGAAACCAAGTTATTTACTACTTGAATCAACCCGTTGGTATATATACTGTTCTTTGATTCCATTTTCTTGACTTAAGAAAAGAAGGAAAAAAAAGAGATCTTTTAGGGCTTGTATGGTATTGTTTTCATTTCCAATTCTCAATTTTCAAGTTGAAAAATATAGAAAAGTGAGTTTTCAAACTTTTATTGGTTTTCGTGTTAAAATGAAAATATGTTTGGATGAGTTGTTAGTTTATAAGTTGAAAATGAAAATATGTTTGGATGAATGTAATTTTGTGTGAATATCTCTACGAAAAGACGTGATGAGAATGAGAATATGTTTGGGTGAATGTTTATTTTTAGATATAAGTAGAATAAAAAATTGTAACATGATTTGACATAAAGTAAATATTTTTATAGTTAGTGGTGTAGTTAATTATATTTATGTGTGTGTGTGTGTGTATATATATATACATATATATATATATATATGACAAGTATATATAGATAGGATAATAGGAGTGGTTAGATAATTGAATTGATGGGATGAGGGTAGGAAGACATGGGAAAGACCCCATGATAAAATGTCAATTCTTAGGGGTTGTGTAGGTGAGATTTTAATTAGTTGAGAGTTGTTTTGGGCTTGGATTTTCAAAATGTTGAGAAATAAGAAATTGAACTTGGGTCAATAAGTTGGGGCAAACATGATTTAAGTTTCAAAAAAATTGAGAATTGAGATTTGAGTTTTGAAAACAAAACCATACAAGGCCTTAAATTTTGAATGGCCAAAATTCAGGCAGCATTTATGTTTTATGAATGTGGACAAGTTATTTGGCCAGACAAAAAGTTAAGACTGACTTTATTTGCTGACAAATTGAAGTAACCTTCATTCATCAGCAAAGAGACGTGGAAGACCAATATATGCGACTTCATCACTTAACCAATTGCATAGCGTTTCGGTCACCAACCAAGATCAAGGTATATTTTCGAAACTATAAATTGTTTACAAAAATATTTAGTATTTACGGATCGCCCCACCAATATTTTTTTACTTTAACAGAAAGAATCGAACACACAATTTTTTGAGAGAAAATGACTCGTCCTTACCAACTGAGTCAACATGTGTTGGTAAATAATTCATAATCAATTAATTAATAACTATTACAATTAACTAACTACTATAAAAATAGAAAAAAATTTACACACCGTTAATATGAGTAGATTTTAAAATCTCTAATATTTTTTAAGGTATCTTGCTTCATCGACAATTGGATTACGTGTTTGAACTCTTTATATTCAAGGATGAAAATTAAGTCGACAATTGGTTTGCGTGTTTGAACTCTTTATATTCAAGGATGAAAATTAACGCATCTAATGAAGGTGACAACTTAGAGGAGGATCAATTTGAATTAAATCAAAATAATATATCATTTAATATTAAGCTTATGATGAATCAAATTCAAATTTGGGAATTAACTTAATGTGAATGCATTCTTATTGTTTATGTGAATAATGTATACTATACATATTAACGTATTATTATAAGCTAAAAACAGGATTTATTTTATTTTATTTTTTAAAAAAGAAAAAAATAACTAAATAAATTTTTACTTCAAGCTCGAGTTCAGCTTATGTACTTCGAGCTTGAACTTGAAACCCTAGAAAATGAGGCTGGTAGAGTTTGAGCTCGAGCTCGAGCCTGAAAATTTCATCAGGCTCGGCTCGAGGTCGGCTCATTTACAACCCTAGTCTAGCTCACCTGATGAACCCAATCAATCATTAAAATCTACTCAAACAAGATACTAAAAAATCACGCAAGTAATAACCAGATTAAGACCTATATAATCCAAGAACTAATAAACCAACAATATAGACAAACATCATGAAATTTAACACAAACAATATACTAAATCCGCTACCCGCCCCCCGTAATCCATTAGGCTAACCCAAACCCGTCCCCAATATGATGGATTGGGGTTAGATACCCATCTAACATTGTCCATTTGCCATCCCTAATAGCCATATACGCACATACAATTACTGTTCACATTTAGCGATGGGAAATATTAATATATCTACAGCTATCAAAATGATCTTATAATAACATTTGATATGTTAAAATAATTTTCAACTTTCGAACATTTTGCTAATAATATGCTTGGATTTGAATTTCAACGGGAAAATTCAAGGCTTATTAGTTTTTTTTTGAACGCCAAGGCTTATTAATTTAGTGATATCAATTTTTATTTTTATGTGGGAGGTTTTGGGTTCAATTTTAGGCTGTCACAAGTTGTGATTATAGGGTCTGTGTGGCCCATATTTAAAATTATTGGCCGAGTTTGCCGGATTAGGGTATCCCCTTTCGTCTAGAACTTAAAAAAGAAGAACTTCAACGAGAAGAAGAAAAATAGTAAAACTAAACATAATTGTATTTATTTAAAGTGACGTAGTACCCTTATGTTTGAAAGCAATTAAAAATTTCGAACCCTTTTTAACTTGAAAAAATTATAAAGAAATTGTTTCTAACTCACCCGAGAATTACAAAATATTTTTTAAGAAAATAGAAAAAAAAAACTACCAAACAGAAGGAAAATCTCATTTTGGTACCATAAATGGTTGCATGTACACTTTTGATACCATTATTTTTTGGAATCCCACTTTTGGTACAAAAGTGATCATTTTATCTCAATTTTGGTACTCTGTTAATTGGACTAACGGAAAATGTTTGAATGTGTACATTTTAAGTCCTATAATTTTTGGGTTTTGGTCCAAATACATCCTATCACGCGAAATTTCACCAAAAATCTAGGCTATGCTTGGTTATGTTTTGGGATGATATTTTGGTGAGAAATTTATGGGGACACGTGCGTGTTTGATGAGACTGTATTTGGTTTTATTTTGGTAGTTGGTTTTTGAGTGAGTTTTTTTTGTGAAATAATGTTTGGTTTTGTTTCCAGAGGGAACAAAAAGTTACTGTAACAGTCAAATCATGAAACTTTTGTCTGTTAGAGAAAAGAGAGAGCACATAGAGAGGAGTGTAGGGACAAAGTAGGTGTAGAAAGATGGAAAATAATTATTATATTTTAATTGGACCAAAAAAGTAGTGTATTTTTTACCAAATATTTTGTGAATCAAACATGGTATGGAAACATAACCAAACATTGTCCTAAATTTTTTGGACCAAAAGTCAAAAAAATGTTGAATATATTTGAAATCTAAGGGAAAAGGTAGAACTATCATCTGTGCGCAAAATGACCCTAATGTCATATTGTTTGATGAAAATTAGATAAAATAGAAAAAAATGAAAAATATGCATAAATCATGAAAATATATAGAATACCTTAAGATGCAATGACTTAAAAAAATCTATGGAAAGACCAAAACAACCTCGAAGGGCAATGACCAGAATTCCTTGTATTTTGATCAAAATCTAATCAAAGAGGAGAAAATATTGAAAAATAACATAAAAATATAGAACAAACTAAAATACTTAAAAACACTAAAAAAAATGGTGAAATGACAAAAAAAAAAAAAAAGAAATCATTCGATGATAAAATAACTAGAATGCCCTTTTTTCTGTGTACATATTTGGATTGCATGATGGGTAAATGAAGATGGAAATCAAATAAAATTCGAGAAAATATGTATCATTGGAGATTATGTTTATTGATTTTTTATTTTGGAGCTAATCATTTAATCTTTTTTATCATAAAGATAGGTTTTGATGTCCATATAGCCTTGTATGTTGCTCAAAATCTAATTTATGTCTATTTTTCTATTTTTGAACTTTTTTCTATTTAAAAAAAAAGTATTATTGTTATTTGTGCATATATCATCAAATTTCATGATTTGCTTTTTTGTTTTAGTTATTTCAATATTTGTCAAAAACAGGGATATTTTGGTCATTTTACTTTATATAGCATTTCTGTTTTCTCACTAATATTTTTTTTGTTTTTTCTACGATTTATAAGGTAATTTAATGATTATTCATATTTTTTGAGGAAAAATACTAAAACCCTCCTAAAATAAATTCTTCTATCCAAAAAACCAATCAAAATATTTTTCAATTTCAAAAACCCATTTCACAATTTTTTGCATTCTAATAAATCCAAAAATTATGAGTAACAACTTTTTGGACTAAATTACCCTTCATTTATTAAGTGAAGAATTGATCCGTAGATTCTTTCCACCAAAATTGTTTTACTTTAAATCGATAAATCGTATAATAAGTACTTTATTTTTCCATATGTATGCTTACCAATCATGGGAATATGTATGGTTACCAAACATGGCAGCCATGTTCAAACATATATGAAGTATTGTAAATAAAACAAATTCTTTATGATTAAGTGGATACATGCTTACTACATAAAGAATGAGAATATTTGGACTGTCCAAACCAAGAGCTCTAATTTCTAGTTTTGAAATGGCTGATTGTGATCAGGGACAAGTTTCTTGAAACAGTGGATGTAGTGCACAACCAGTGGAGGACCGGAGGTATGGGAAATTCTCAATTCACCACGCCTATGACCATGCTATGGAACATATTGATGAGGTTGCGTGGAAAAAGATTGTTTGGGGCAAGGGGCCTATTGCACGACATAGGTTTATTTTGTGTTTGACCATGATAAGTAGATTGAAAACAAATGATAAAATTCGTAGATGGAAGGATGTTGATGATGACTTGTGTGTACTGTGTGCACGGGAATTGGAGAAATGAGACCATCTCTTGTTCAAGTGCAGTGTTACAAAAGAGATGATGCAGGAGTGTTGGGGGGAAATGGATATTCGATGCAGGCATGAAGACTGGGGGCAAATAGTACAATGGATGGGAAGGATCAACAAAGAGAAATCGGTCCTAATTTCCAAAAAAAGAGCCATGTTTGCTGCGATTGAAATAGAAAGCTTTTTTCTGTTGGTAGAAAGTAGAAATGTTATTATAAGCATAGTTGGAAATATATGGAGTATCATTAATTTTAAATTTGAAGTTGTGTGATTCCCATAAATGCCCGGTGTAGTTGTAATGTTTGAAGTTTATAATACATGCTTACCGTTTCCCAAAAAAAAATAAAAAATTAACAGGCCGCCATTTATAATACCAAAATCCAAAAATGAGATGATAAACATTTTAGTTTCTAGTTCATCAAGAGAAGGTGATTGGGTACCTCTATTGACCCAGTCGAACTAATTCGATAATTGCTCAACTCGAGCTCTAATATATATGTTCACGCGAACAAATTTATTTATTATTTAAAATTTCATATCTTATAATATATATCATCGAAATTAGAGCCCAACTTCAGCTCGTGCCTTTAGCAACTTCGGCTCGTGTTTGAATCGTAACAGAAATACAAACTCGAACTCGAGCCTTAGAATGCAACTCATCGAGTTTTTTTTTCTTTGAAGAAAAATCGGTCTTATATCATTCAATCGAAAGTTTACAACGCCTAGAACAATATAATTCATATCGACTCAAACAATGTAATTAAAAACTTGAAAGGAAAAATTCATTTGAATACTTGTATGAAAACAAGAAGAGTATCTAAAAAATACAAGCCGGAAAATACCACGGCAATCTAAAAGGCACTGCTAAGGAGGCGAGCCAAACAGAGAGAAAACTTGCTGCTTATTTTTCTAATCGATGAAAAGTAGAGAGAGAGTTAAAATCTGATCTACATTACAAACCCTAACAACATCTCTACTTATATAAGAGAAATAATAAAGCTGATGGGCTGAAACATAACAAGCTGGGCCAAGATAGCTGGATGGGCCGAGAGCTTGACAACAACTGGGCCAGAGGATGTTAACTGGGCTATCCTATTTTAACACCCCCCCTCAAGCGAACGGTTTAGTTGGAGAAAATATCCAACAGACCAGGCTTTTCTAGCAAGCGATTGTGTTGAGCCTTCCTAAGAGCTTTTGTAAAACTGTCAGCAACCTAAGAATCAGATAAAACACGCTTAGTAAGAATGGTTCCATTTTTAACCAAGTCACGTACCACGTGACAATCAATTTCGATGTGCTTCGTTCTTTCGTGAAATACGGGGTTAGCAGCTATATGAATTGCTGCCTGATTATCACATAAGAAATGAACAGGCGTTAAATCAGGAAATCCAAGATCACAAAAAAGGCCCAACATCCATACAATTTCAGAACATGTAACTGACATGGAATGGTACTCTGCCTCAGCAGAAGACTTAGAAACAATAGACTGTTTCTTGCTTTTCCAAGACAAAAGCGACTTAGCCAAGAACACACAATACCCAGTCACAGACTTACGGGAAATGGGGCACGACGCCTGTTAGGAATTTCATGTTAGATATTTTGATGATGACAACATAGGATTTCATGTTAGACCCCAAAAGAATGTAAGTTTGTACTTTCATACAATATATGTATAAGCGTTTGAAAGTTTATTAGTTTGTTAAACTTGTAATTTTTATCTTTGTAGATTTTAGACTAAGTATTAGATTCCGAGTCGCTAATAGAATTCTAGGTGAGTCTATTAGAGATGAAGTTGAAGATCAGCGTCTGAAGGCAAGTGAAGATGAAGATTTGTCTTAAGCGTCTGTCAAACGCTTAAAGATTATTTCAGGATTTATAAACCAGCGTTCAAGATAATGTTCTTAGCGCCTAGCTAACGCTAAAGGACTGCTCCAGGAGTGTTGAACCAAGCGCTCAAATCACTCAAGCGATTCAAGATCAGATTCACCTGAAATACACTCTCAAGTCATGGAGGACTGAAATGCAATCCAACGGGCATTTATTTCCAACGGAAATAAATTCAATACGCATTAAATGCTTGATAAGTGCATTAAATGTGACAAGACATTATGACTTGTGGACAAGCCACATTTTGACTAGACTGTTAGCTTTTCAGTGTTCAAGTCTGCTCCTGTCCAATCGGAACTAGCAGAAATTCAGGAATGTCAGAGAAGGGACTATTTGACGAGCTGCGTGAGAGACACACGCCTGACTGTGTCCAACGGACAAATCCTAAGAATCTCTATAAATAGTACCCTCCAGCAAAACCTTTAGAATAAGGGAGAGAGACCAAGATTATACACGTGTATACACAAGAAATATTACTGATAGTATTTGGAAGAAAAAGCTTAGAAACTCCATAGCCAAAATCCTTTAAGCTTTCCAAATACATTCCAAAGACAATCGCCGATATCTCAAACATCTTCATAGAACAACCCTACACTATTATTGAGATATCCCAAGTTGTTTGAACTTCCCAACATCAAACAAACCTGTTACAATAAACCCTCAACATCTTTCATCTGAGTGAGAAAGTTTGTTGACTTCACAAGCAGTATTTTTTAGTAAGAGAAACTTGTTGAGGAAGGTCTTTATTGGAGCTGAAATCTGTGTAATCAAGGAGCTCAATGCCATCTTGGAGAAGATATTTATTGGAGCTGAAATCTGTGTGATCAAGGAGCTCAAGATCGTCTTTCCAGAAGCAGAGGATTGAAGTGGCTTGTAGTAGAAATCTGTGTGACCAAGGAGCTCAAGTCATCCATATCCATCTCTTCCTTTATTCCTATTTTGTAGAAGTCTCTATGTGACTCTTCGAGAATCAATTTAGTGGATTGCCTCCAAGTGCATAAGAGAAGAAAGACGTAGTTGGGATTACATCACCCAGTGAACCTTACAAATATCTTGTGTCATTTACTGCTTTATTGCTTTACTTTACATTTGCATAACACATCTTAGAAAAGGCATTAAAACAGTTAAATGACTATTTGCAAAAAGAGAACCCTAAGCTTTCAAATCAGTCTTAAGCGCTTGACTAAGCGTTCAAAACGTTTTAACAAAAAGCAACTAAGGAAAACTTTGTGATGCTAAAACCTTTCAAAGAGAAGACTCTAAATCATTCCGCTGTGCTAACCCTGATTAAAGAACTGAACGCTTAAACCTGAGTGGTTATAGTATTCAAATCTTGAGTCTAATTTTATCTTTTCAAACAGTCTTCTAGTAAACGCTTAGCCAAGCGTTTACATTTTCAAGCGTCCAAATCAATTTTAATACAAAACTTTTTGAAGTCAAAAAAGATTTCAGGGTCTATTCAAGCCCCTCCCTCCCTTCTAGACCCTCTCGGGGACCCAACAATGCCCAATCCGAGTCATAAAAAGTAGTCAACTTAAACTCAGAATTTCTCGAAAAATAAAGACCTTTTCCAGGAGATAATTTCAAGTAACGTAAAACACGCAATGCTGAATTTAAATGTGAGTGTTTGGGCTTATGCGTAAATTGAGAAAGAACATGAACAGCGAACGAAATATCAGGACGTGTCATGGTCAAGTAAATAAATTCACCTACCAATTTCTAAAAACCTGTAATATCCTTAATATATTTATCATCACTATTTTCTTCAACACTACACTTTAAATTTTGTTCCATGGGAACACTAGATGGTTTAGCCCCAAGCAACCCAAACTCACTAATCAAATCAAGAGTGTATTTTCTTTGATTAAGACACAAACCCATAGAAGACCGAGCAACCTCAATTCCTAAAAAATATTTTAAGGAACCTAAGTCCTTTATTTGAAATTTGGTATTCAAATAAGATGTTAATTTGTTAATTTCCAAAACCGAGTCACCGGTGATCACTTTATCTTTCACATAAATAAGCAAAGCTATAAAACCAGATTTATCATTTTTCACAAACAAAGAATAATCATTTTTGCTTTGATGAAAACAATTTTCCAATAAGGCTAATGTGAACTTCTCGTTCCATTGCCTAGGGGCTTGTTTCAAGCCATACAAAGATTTTTTAAGAAGACAAACCCGAGAATCGGAGTTAGAAAAATAACCTTGAGGCAAGGACATATATACTTCTTCAAGTAAATCACCATGTAAAAAAGCATTATTCACATCCATTTGAAAGAGAGGCCAATTTTTAATAACAGCTATGGCTATTAAGGAACGAACAGTAACCATCTTCACTACAGGTGAGAAAGTTTCATGAAAGTCGATACCTTCCCGTTGGTTATATCCTTTAGCTACTAACCTAGCCTTGTATCTTTCAATTTCACCATTAGATTTATACTTTATTTTATATACCCATTTGCAACCGATGGCTTTCCCGCCTAAAGGTAAAGTAGTGAGAATCCAAGTTTTATTATCATTTAAAGCCTTCATCTCTAAATCCATGGCAACTTTCCACTTAGGATTGCTAATGGCTTCCTCAAAAATTCTAGGTTCCTTCATTTTATTAATAGAAGAAATAAAGCATTTGTGTTCACTACTTAACCCCTCATAAGACATATAATCAGAAAGAGAAGAAAGACAGTCAGAAACACAGTTATCATTGCAAGTATACAAGGACAAATCATAATCTTTAAAATGAGAAGGGGTTTTCGAAACTCTACCAGAACAACGAGCCAGCACACTACCATCAATATGAGGTGCAGAATCCTCCACACCAGTAGGTGCAGAATTAACAGGAGAACTAACAGGGAGATTATTAGAATTATTATAAGTCTTAGAATTATACCCAGAATCAGCAGAATCAGTTGTTAAAGATTCAACAACTTCATTTTCTTCATTGATAATGGTAACTTCATCAGACATTGTTCTTATTTTTTTTGTTAGTATCAATATCGAAAGAAACAAAACTATTATCTTGATCAACATAAGAACTGCCATTGCTCACAATTTTAAAGGGAAATATATTTTCATAAAATTTAACATTTAGAAAGAATAATCTGATTTTGTTCAATATCATAAAGCCTATATGCTTTTTTATTTTCAGCATAACCCATGAAAACACATTTACAAGCTCGAGAATCAAATTTATCTTTATTCCCAACAATAGTAGAGAAACAAAGACACCCAAAAGTACGTAAAAAATCATATTTTGGTTTAAAATTGAAAATTATTTCAAAAGGAGTTTTCCCTTGTAAAACAGAGCTTGGGGTTCTGTTGATTAAGAACGCAGCCAAATGCACACACTCTGACCAAAAAATAACAGGACACTTACTTTGATATAACAGAGACTGTGCTACATTTAAAAGATGGCGATGCTTGCGTTTGATGACAACACATGTAGTTTCATGAATAACACCATTAGAATCAAAAAAATCCTTTAGATCTCTATTGACAAATTCGGGAAAATTACAGATTTCGTCCCTAAAGTTGTAGCCAAAAACAGATTTAGTTCCTCATGTTATAGGCTCGACACATTTGGTCCCTCAACTTACAAAAAATGAACACATATCGTCCCTGCCGTCAATTTGCCGTTTGCAACTAACGGAAGTGTCATGTGCCGTGCACGTGAGCTGCTTTTGGAGGGGAAATACCTAGGTTTTGGTATGGAAAAATTACAGATTTCGTCCCTGAACTTGTCCACAAAAACAGATTTGGTCCCTCACTTTTATTTTTAATTAATTTGATTATTTAAAATAATATTTAACTTATTTATTTTTGAAATTTTTTTATATTAATATTTTAATCAGTTTTTATTTTTATTGATTTGTTTATTGTTTATTTTTTATTTTTTAATATTTTTTTCTATTTTTAGTTAATTTTATTATTTAAAATAATATTTAACTTTTTTATTTTTTAAATGTTTTTGTGTTTTTAAATTAACATTTTAATTAGTTTTATTTTATTTATTTATTTATATAAATAATTTTATTTATATATTTATTTTTATAATATATTATTTTATATTTATATAAATAAATATTATTTTATATACTTTTTTAATAAATTAATTTATTTAATATTTATTTATTATTTAATAATATTTTTTATTTTTAGTTAATTTTATTATTTAATAATATTTTTTATTTTTAGTTAATTTTATTATTTAATAATATTTTTTATTTTTAGTTAATTTTATTATTTAAAATATTGTTTAATTTTTTAAATATTTTCAATTTTTTTTTATTAAATTTTTTAATTCTTTATTAATTTTTTTTATTTTTTATTGAATTTTAATTAATTTTTTCATTTGAATTTTGTATTTTTATCCAATATCCACGTGGCAGATGAATATTTGACCATCTAGGCATAGTTGACTTCAAAATTGAAATCTGCAAATGAAAAACCTAACCAAACCCTAATTTTTATTTTTTTGGGAGGATTCCGTTAATTTGGACGGAAAGTTAACGGTAGGGACGGTATGTGTTCATTTTTTGTAAGTTGAAGGACCAAATGTGTCGAGTCTATAACATGAGTGACTAAATCTGTTTTTGGCTACAACTTCAGGGACGAAAACTGTAATTTTCCCGAAAAATTCAGTACCATTATCAGATCTAAAAAAATTTATATTCTGCCCGAACTGATTTTTAACCATATGGTGAAAAATTTTCACAAGTCTAACAGTATCAGATTTGTTAGACATCAGGAATAACCACACAACACGAGTAAAATCATCTACTAAAGTTAAAAAATATCTAAAACCATCATGACTTTCAACTCTATAAAGACCCCACAAATCAGCATGAACAAGAGAAAAAATAGCATCGGTCTTGTGACTACTAAGAGGAAAAGGCTCTCTCGTTTGCTTAGATAGGTGACAAATCTCACAAGGAGAGGAGTCAATCGATCCATCAAACGAAAGATCAGACTTTAACAATTTTAAAGCTTTATCAGAAGGGTGACCTAGCCTAGCATGCCAAACAGTAAACGATGAAACATTATTAACAAAAGAAACAGAACCAGTGTTGGAAGGGGCAAAGAAGTAAAGTCCTCCTCTTTGTTCACCAGTCCCCGAGAACCTTCCAGTTCAAGAGTCCTAGAAAACACATGTGCTCTTAGAGAAATTTATACAGCAATCGCTATCAAGAGTCAGTTTGAAAACACATAACAAATTGAATTTGAAATCAGGAATAACAAGCACATTTTGCAAAATAATACCAGGAATAAGCTCTAATTTTCCAAAACATGAAACTTTCACACATGAACCATTAGGTAATTTGATATTCATATGATCAACCATAATCAAATCAAAAATCCCATTCGTAGAATACACCATATGATCAGTAGCCCCTGAATCTATAACCCATCCATTTTCATTTAAATTGCAGGAAAGAGAATAAGAAGATATACTTGTCATATTGGCTTTAATATCTTCTTTATCCTTTTGCTCATTCAAAAGTTTTAGAAGTTGATTGAAAATGCTGGGAGAGATAACCGGTTTAGGAGACACAGATTGATCTGAAACAGGTGTTTCTACAACAACAGAGTTAGAAACTTTAGAGCCATTCTGATTCCAATTATTATTACCTTTCCGCCCTTTGTTTTTGTTTGGAAAACCATGAAGTTTAAAACATCTGTCAATGGCGTGGCCAATACCACCAAATTGCTTACAAGAAAGATTAAGATCCCTAACATTGGGTTTAGAAGAACCTTTAGTTAAAAAAACAGATGCAGTTTTATCAGAGGAACCATTTAAAGAACTACTTCTGTGAGTCTCTTCTTGAGAAACGATATTAAATGCTTGCATCACATTAGGTAGAGGGTCTTTCATTAGGATTTGACTCCTAATAGGCAGATACGTTTCATTTAAGCCCATGAGAAATTGCATAAGCTTTAAATTTTGATCATGATTAACAAGCATAGCAGAGGAAACACATGTACACGTAGGTAAAGCAGTCAAAGCAAAGTATTCATCCCAGAGTAATTTCAATTTTGAGTAATATACAGCAATGGAATCAGATCCCTGGGTAATTTTAGAAATGTCTTGGTGGAGATTAAAAATTCTTGATCCATCTACCTTGTTATATGTTAATTTCAATTCTGACCATACATCAGAAGCTTTAGAAGCAAAAACTAGGCTTACATAGATTTCTTTTGACACAGAATTAAGAATCCAAGACAACACAATAGCATTACAATGATCCCACTGATTTTGCAAAATATTATCATCCGGGTAAGGAACAGAGCTGAGAACAAATACTAATTTGTTTTTACCAATTAAAGCTATTGTCATCAATGTTCTGAAAACTGGACCGGACAGCGAACCGAAAAAGTGACCGGGTCACGGGTCACCGATTCAACCGCTGGGTGAACCGCGGTCGAACAGGTGACGTCATAATTATGCAATAAATAATAATTAATATACTATTAAATATATAACATATGAAAAAAATATGAATTTCCTATATTTTTAAACTATTTCACTGTATCCTGTCCATATATAAATATAATTTAGCCAATATTAAAAACAAACAATATGCATCAAACAATAAAGATCAATAAGCATATAAAAGTCCAATAACATAAACGACAACACATTAAGATATCAAATTTTAAACAAAACATGCTAAGCAATAGTTCCAATTTAAAATTAAAAGTCCAACTCCAAACTGCCTTTACATTTTATTTTGTTTTTAGTATGTAGAAGCCTATACAATTCGGCGAACTGAAAATCATTTTTAATAACTATCTATAATTACAAAAACAGATTAAATAAAAAAAAAGCACCATTATTCAACAAAACAACTAAAAATTCCAAACCATCTTCAATAATTCAAACTCAAACCAAGTCAAGAATCAAACAATATAGGATGAAAGCACAAATAGCACAAGAAAAAACCCAAAGGAAAATTGCATCAATTGGAATTTGGAACCCTAGGTATGAGCGATAGAATTTCATACCTTGTGGAGAATGGAGATGATGGCTACGAGAGGGGGCGGCTGCGCGACGGTGCCGAAGGAGGTTTGCGACTGCCGACGGGGTTCTCTTCTCTCTCGATTTCTCTTTGTTTCTTTCAGCAGCGTGCCCCTCTCTCTGTTTTGTTCTAGGTCTGCTTCTTTCATTTTTAGCGTGCCCCTCTCTTTTTGTTTCTTTCAGCAGCGCCTAAAATTATATTTTAGCTGAATATAATTTTCCTTTTTCCTTTATATTTTCCTTTTTGAATATAATAGTTTGAATTTTACATAAGTATCTCAATATAAAAAAGATTTAATAGGTTGACTTTTCCTTTTTGTGAGAACCGCCTGGTTCGATGGATTTATGAACGGTTTTTCCGGGTCAGCGGTTGAACCGCCGGTTTGAATGGTTTTGACCGGTTTTGAGCGAAAAACGGTTTTTTCACAAAATCGGACCGGAAAGAAGGCCGGTTTCGCTTTTAACTAGTCGGACCGGACGGTCCGGTCCAGTTTTGAAAACATTGATTGTCATTGCCCTACTCCACACAGTATAGTTATTACACTCATTCAAGTGGTATTGTATTAAATTGGAATTAGTCGAATCAGATGGATGCAAATACAGAGGATCATTAAAATCAAGATTTGATGTGCACACAGAAGGAGAATTCTCCTCAGATTTTTTAGGATCAGTCGTCATAGCCATAAGCAAAAAACCGACAAGATAATACACACAAAACAGATAAACCGATGCATAGATCGAAAAACAAAAAAACCAAACCAACAAGATGCAAGAAAGCAATACACAGATCAGAGAGTTGTCAGCCAAAATACCCAAGTGTTTTTTGCTATGAAAAAAAATGGTGATTACGGCCAATATTATGAGAACCAATCAAAAAAAAAACCCCAATCGAAGGTACCAAAAATGGTGCTACTACCAGCAACCCGAGACAAGTGACGGCGAATGAGAAATCAACCTATGCTCATGATGCCATATTAAAAACTTAAAGGGAAAAATTTATTTGAATACTTGTATGAAAACAAGAAGAGTATCTAAAAAATACAAGCCGGAAAATACCACGGCAATCTAAAAGGCACCGCTGAGCAGAGGAGCCAAACAGAGAGAAAACTTGCTGCTTATTTTTCTAATCTATGAAAAGTAGAGAGAAAGTAAAAATCTGATCTACATTAAAAACCCTAACAACATCTCTACTTATAAGAGAAATAATAAAGCTGATGGGCTGAAACATAACAAGCTGGGCTGAGATAGCTGGATGGGTCGAGAGCTTGACAACAACTAGGCCAGAGGATGTTAACTGGGCTATCCTATTTTAACATAAGAACATCTGAAACAACAACTATCAAGTTTCTTGAAGATAACACGTCTTAAGAACTCACAAACGAACACAAAAAAACTCTTGTGTTCAAAACCACACTCTTATGTAAGAGAGAAAAACTCTCATTCGAGAGAGAAATCGAACTCTCATTTGAGATAAATAAAAACTAAACACAAATATAAAATACTATCTAAAATCTTATTTATTGTCCGTCTTCATCGTATCAGATTCACCTCTGTCTCATTAGATCTATCAATGTCTCGTCAGATCTGAAGTTTGAGATACATAATTTGAAAGAGGGTACTTCAACTCAAACCGCGGATGATGGTGTTGACTAGCGGTGATAAAAGTACCAAACTATCATCAGGAAAGAAAAAGAGAAAAAAAATTAGAGTTTGAGAGTTGAAAAAAACGAGAGAGTAACCCAATCTTGCAACTCATCGAGCTTGGATTCAATCTAAAGTCTAAATCAAAAAATTCGTTCAAACTCGACTCGTGTGCATCAACTTAGCACCCCTATGGCTCCAATAGTTTAAACCCTGGTTAGCCCCCAAAATCCTCTGCATATCTGTACGTGAGAAGAGAGAATGAACGGCGGTTGGAGTCTACTCCAGCTATGGCAAATACCCCCATCTTCTCTACTCCTCAGACGCTGCAATTTTCCCATAGGTAATCTCAAAGCTCGAATTTTCGTTTTGTTTTGCAGTTTTTTCGTTTATTTGTATCGATTATCTTGCTATCCTTAAAGCTCCCGCCAATTTTGTAGGTGTGAATTTTGTGCCTCGAAAAATTATGCACCCAAATTTGTGCTTCTGTGAGCAAATGCAGACGACTGCGTATGAAATTGTCAATGGAAGCTACGTTCCGACTGGTGATGCCAAACAAACAACTAAAATAAAGGTATTGTTTAATTTTTTGAAAATTAATTATTGGTGTTTCGAACAAATTGTTGGGAAATCTATCTGTTTTATGATTTCTCATTTATTATTGTTGATTTTAAAAAAAAAAATCAAATGGTCACTGAAGTGGCCTCATTTCAACTAATCTGTTAATAGGAAATGTGTTGACAATGTGTAGGTATGATATACAATTTGTTTTTCGATTTTCAGGAAGAAGCATCGTTGCCTCTGGAAGCTGTTGGTGCATTTCAGAAGCTTCCGATGGTGATGCCATCATTTGATATCCTATATTCAGCATTGAAAAAGGCGAAGAGGGTCTCACCTACAAAGGGTAATTGACCATAAGGGTTATTCCGATTACTGCAAGCGTGATTGAATTGCTATCGAAAATTTCTTTTTTGGTAAATTGCTATCAAAAGTTGGCTTCAGTAATAAATGCTCCATAGGTATCGCTAATATTGCAAAACGTGAAAGAAATAGAGGTGCAAAACAACTTGATGCATTAATGAAGGTAAATTCTTGGACATACATTTTGTAAATGCTGCTCTATTCATGTAAACAAGAACTTTGTTTAGTATTTTGCCTTTTGTTGTTAACCTCAGGAACTTGCAGTTCCATTGAGAACTTACAAGGAGAACTTCCCCAACAAGAAGAATTTGCACCCTTATGAACGATCTCTAGTTGAGTTGACTCTTGGAGATGGTAACTATGAACAGGTACATATCGAGGCTTCATTGTCTTTGCTCTTTAGTGAAGGTTCTCTTGGATTTTGTGCAACTTGTATTATATTTTGAATGTGGCACTAATTTACTTGAATAGTTACTGCGGCATTAATAGCATGTCTTGCTTTTTACTTATTCCCATTTTGTTTATGTGAGCACTGCCAGCACTACGTTGACCTTCACTATGGGGTGAATCACTTGTGTTGCTCATTGTGGTTTACTCTGTAAACATTTGTGGCTGTCAACGTAAAGGTTTATAGTGTTCCCTAGTTCAGAAGTTTTTTCATATTTACCTATTCCTCCTAATTATAATACATATCTTGCCTTCCTTGCTTCCTTTTTTATCTATAAACTCCTCATGATTGACAGGTATTGCGAGAGGTTGATACATTACGGAAGAAAGTGGTATCAGTAGGAAAAGAACACGCCTCCATCTGTGCCAAGGTTGTAAGTTGGTTTAAGTTGGCATATACTTGTCCGTCCATAAAAGAAGTGTTAGCTTAAGCCAGTCAGTAATGGTACCCATTGCTGAACCATGTGATGGTTGTATTGAAACCTCAGTTGTTTACTAGTAGTTCAATTAATTCTGGACGCAAAAAAGACTTGATATGCGTGATTAGGAAGAAGAAAAGGTTCTTCTCCTCGCTTTAAAGAGTAGCTGTCTATGTCATCAAACATAAAGACAAAATGTGTTGAACAAACAGAATTATACACTTCATCTAAGAACTTCATTGAGTATGCAGGAACAATATCATGGAATTGACTGTCATTAGTAATCTTTTGACTAGCATATACATCTGCGAATGACCATTGATGGTTATGGTTATTTAACAAAGAGAACTGGGGTTATTGGGTCAAAAGACGCTTCAGGATTCGATAAATTAGTATAAGATTTTTGACACAGAGGAAAGTACAACTGTGCATACCGCCTTCATATTGTCGTCGAAGTTTAGAATAGTACACTCGTAACACAGAGGAAAGTATATATGTGCATACCCCTTTCCATTGTTATCAAAGTTTTGTCTGAATAGGCCTATATTATTCACAAGGCAGATGCTAACCAAAAAGTTATATGAATAGAGTGTTTTACTATGACTATTGGATCACAAGTTTAAGTTAGCACTTGCATTATGTAACGACCCTTTAATTTTGGATTAACAACAGAGTACAATTAAGTTATGTTACTTTACTTTTCTTCTGAGGCTTGTTCGAACACTCGATCTGTGATGTTATAATTGCATATAAAAAACATGCCTGCTAAATATTTTGCTGATTCTTGTCAGGCACTCACAAAACGTGAAGCTGAGGAGCGACTAAGTGAGGTTAGTATTAATATGCGTACTACAAAATCCTCTAATTTAGGTCCTTTGGTCATCTATGCTTTGGTCTTGCCTGCAGGGAATGAAGAAAATTGAAGAAATTTTTAATCATGAAGGCAAAGCTGTTGATGAATTATTGAATATTGCCAAGGTAATGCCGTGTTTAAATTACAATGAGTCTACCAGAATTACATGCCATAAATATTTAAGACTAGTGTAAGCGAGATGTAAAATCAAGATTGATGGTCAATTACGGATATGTTTCTTCATTCAGTTCATCAAGAGTTGCCTCATAAATTTTATAAACTGTATTATATTCTTGTACTTGCTTAGTTAGTTAAGGTTATTAAAGTATACATGGTTTCAGATTTTTATCTTGTTGGTATAAGCTGCTCTGGATAGGGAGAATGTTTGGATCATGGAGTAAGATAAGGTAATAGATTTGATGATTGGGTGGCTCTGCTGAATCTCTGAGCTTTGATATCATTCCATTTGTTGTCTGAACCAGAAATTATGTTTCCTCTGATAACTAATTGCACTGGATTGTGGTCATCTACTGATTATTTATTACAGAAAATTGTTGGCATATCTCAGTCTTTGAATATCTTCCGTTATGATCTTTCTCTCTACACCTTTCTTATATATATTTTTTTGGGGGTAAGAGAGGTAGAGGGTGGGCAGTATTCACATTCTTTGTTACATGTTGCTTCCTGATTCTTTTCTTATATTTATTGCCCCATTCATCTTCCCCTCATTTATGCTGTACATTATAAAATAAATTATGCTTATTGGTACTAACAGTAGTGAGATAGTGACAACTTGAACATCTTTATTCACATTTAGGCATATGATTCATGAAAACAATCAGATTTGCATGTAGTTTTTCCTGTATATGTTTGACCCTTTGCATGGCAGACTTTGCGAGCAATGCCGGTCATTGATCTGGAAACACCCACTCTCTGTCTTGTCGGGGCTCCTAATGTAGGGAAGTCATCTTTGGTACGTCTACTATCAACAGGAAAACCTGAGGTATGTACATAATGCTGCTTTCCATAATCATATGTCATATGCAGTGAGTTTTTAATCTTGTTGGTATGCTCCATTTCTCTGTTATAGGAGTCTTCCAATTTCAAGTCAGTTTCTTTTTTAGTCTCTCCTGAAAATGTTTTCAGAAAATAAAAAGTACGCATGGAAGTTTATTAAGTTCGTCCAAGAAGAAAGTGAATTTGAAGGTACTGCAGAAAAAACAGGAATAACTTGTAGATAAGGTCAAGAGCAGCAGACAAGAATTAGGTGTTATGTCTCAACAGTTCTCTTTTGAATAACCATCTGCAGAATCAGGATTATATGTATCAGCTATGCTATTGTATTATCCGAGGTCATTTTCGTGTTATTTGAAGCGGAGAGAATCCATGTTGTCTGTGCTACTATTTTGTGTTGTCTGCCTTTTCTTCTTGATTATTACGCTTCATGTTGTTTTTCTTGACAAGCTACAAGGTATCATCTGCTGCTGTCATTCGTACAATGACTTAAAGTGTAGTATATATGCCACCTCATATAAGTGATTTTGTTGCTCCGATGTGACTCAGATTTGCAATTATCCATTCACAACCAGAGGCATTCTGATGGGTCATATCACTTTGAGCTACCAGAATTTTCAGGTTCACATTTTTAGAGGATTCACCTTATGTCAAAGTCTCTGTTGTCATGAAGCTTAAACCATAACTTTTCCTCAGGTCACAGATACACCCGGTCTATTAAGAAGAAATGATGGTAAGGGACTTTCTTTTTTATTTCACCCTGTCTATCTTCGACTGCAGCAAAATAACATGCATACTTGGAAAGATTACCTCAATTCCTCTATCCCTTTCTCGAATGGTACATGCCTGAACTGTGTTGTCAAACAGAGTTTCTGGTACCGTATTGAATTCATTTAAATATGGAGTGTGGAGGAATTACTTGGTCATTTCAGAAGAATGTCATTGCTTCACTTGAGTAGGTGTAATTGAGAGGTCAGTATTAGCTAGTGGCTGACCTATTTAGACTTCAGAGGCGCCATGTACTGGAGAATATAGTGAGCTACTTTCAAAGACGGTAGAATTTCCCAGCTTTTGATCTAAGTCTCTTCTGGTTCCTCTCTGATTTTTTTCATTTTCTACCTGGGCATAGTCTCACTTTCTTTTGTCTTCTTGTTGGATGGGTTTTGATGACAATAGGCTAAATAATTGTCATTCTTGTAGATTATCTTCAGAAGTATGTAGGACAGATAACCAAGACAAGAAAAAGTTGTTTCTGTTTGAACTGGAAGTATGAACGATCTATTGACCTTTTATGTTGGAATGTTAGTCTATTTGAGTAGTGTCATTTATATCAACATGACTACATTATCCTTCGTTCTATTTTATAATTGCCTCATTCAAAATTATATGACAACTAAATTTCGGAGGAAGTGGCCTAGTGCACCCTCATCCGAGCAAATAAAGAGTGCCAAAGTTACTATAATGTGTGAAAATGATGCTTGGACAATATAAAAAAGTTTGAATTTTCCATTATTTGTTAGTTGGTGAAGGATGTATATTTTTGAACATGCAGAGGATAGGAATAATTTGGAAAAGTTGACACTTGCCGTCCTCTCCCATTTGCCAACTGCTGTACTCTATGTTCATGATCTATCTGGAGAATGTGGGACCTCACCGTCTGATCAGGTAATTTTATCCATGCTTTCTCGATTGAAAAGTGCCAGAGTCACTTCTATCTGCTTCCACTGAAGATTGTATAGCGGGCTTATGAGATAATATTCTCATGCCAAATTGTTTGAGTTGATAATTTACTATTCTATAGACAAATGTCTTATTTTGCCTTGTAATATGGTCCACCTTTAGTCTCTTTTGTCCTTTCTTCCTAGTGATGTCAGAGTTTGTTATGTTCTGATTAGGTGAATGATACGTTATGGCCCCCTGATTCTTTTAGCATGATTTCTTTCTTTCATTGTGTCTGCTTGCATCAAATTAAAATGTGATAAAAACCAAACATAATGCAATGTTGCCTTTAGAGATGATGGACCGGCTTCAGGTAAACAAACACAAGCAGTTGTCAGTACTATTTACCAGTGTTTTCTTTTGGTCCCTGTTTAGCAGCTTTGGTGTTATATTTTCCAATCTGTCAATATTCACCAGCATAAGATATTGTCTAACTTCCGTCCAATAAAAGAAAAGGGGTAAATAAAAAAGCGAAAAGATACTGTATGAATTCTGCATTCTACAGTCTGCATTTTATATGCAACATATAGCGATACATATTTGTGCAGCTCATGTTTTCTTCTGAAACCTCTTCTTTTTCGTTTTTGTTGTCTGGAGACTATGGGATGCCCAAATACTCTGTGCTTCAATTTCTTATGGACTACAATTATTGTTTTGATCTAAAAACTTCACTCTTTTAGTGCTGAGCAATGTTTTGTGGGGTTACAGTTTGTCATTTACAAGGAAATAAGAGAGAGGTTCAGCAATCATCTTTGGCTTGATGTTGTCTCTAAATGTGATCTGCTAAGTGATTCTCCGGTATTCTTCATTACTGAAGATAGTAATGCTGATGATATTGAGCTGGCAAAGTATCGTAGAATGGGACCCGATGGAGCATTACGTGCATCAGTCAAGACTGAACTGGGTATTGATGAGGTATGCATTTTGGCTTCGACATCATCTTGAAATGGCTTTGTACGGATTTGAACAGTATACTGTATTAAGCCAGTGCTAAGATGAGTACATCCTTATTTACAAATTAAGTTGATAAATACTGCATCCAATCAGCTTGATTTATTACCAAATCAAAGCACCAAAATCAATGGGACTTAAGTGAAGTAGCTTCAACAACTGATCTTTGAGTGATCCTTCTACCATTGGAACAAAATTATTTATGTCTTTTCTCCAAAAAATCTTAACTCTCAACTTGATTCAATAGCGCTGCATCCGTGAGGAAAATCTAATTTAAGCGATATTTGCCCTTTGAACTGATTTATGCATGGGTACACTAATGATATTGTTATTTTATGGGTTCTTTCTAATATTAAGTAGAGTTGTCTCATTATTATTTGTACTAAGTGTGAAAATTGAAGACCCTTCAATTTACACTCATCTTGCAAACATGCCTTAATTGCATTTTTCATCATCTTTGTTTTTGTCTTCACGTATGCACGCAAGTTCATGATTCTCTGGCAATCATATAGGAAGAATTTGGACAACTATTCAATTTTTATATTGTAAAACATTGTTGCATTTTACCTTGTGAACCGAATGGACTGAAAGATTCTGCTTAGATACTACTTCTGTTTGATGAGTTGAATTTCACAATGTCATAATTTCGTTGCACTGAATAAACTTGAATCGATTTTCTCTTAATCGGGAAGTATAGTATGGTCTTCTGATTAAAGTTCCCCTCTCAACATTCGTTGATATGTTCTGACCCGTTATATGTACCATGCAGTTGAAGAGTAGAGTGCATGAATTACTGGTTACTCAGTTAGCAAGGATCAAAAACTCAAACAGCAATGAAGATAGTCTTGAAGTCCCGAGATAATTGATTCTTGCTATGACATATCTACAGAATGATGTGTATGGTATCTGCAAACGCAGATTCATACCAATAGTTCCTACGCCATTGCCTCTTAATTTAAACATTCAGCTCTACTAAGACGAACAACTTTTGGAACAGTCATGGTGATCTGAGAGTGACTGGATGACATAAGGGCTGGCCGATATGACTATGAATCACGATATGGTGGTTCATTTTAATACGTACTCATGCTAATCCTGGTTTTCTAAGAGCTGGTGTGTTGGGATAGGGTGTTTGGAAGATCATATTACGCGCTTTTGCTTGATGAATTGGGTTGCTCTTGGATTTGCAAAAGCAGTTGTGTGGTTTCTTGTAGGCTTTTTACTAACTTTATTGAAGTCATTGATAGAAGGATCTCTGAATAATTGTCTTTTTTCCATTTTAATGTTTTATTCCCGGATTTTAGTTATCTTACTAGTTATGCTTTGTAATGTATGAGTATGTATTTACTCACTAGACCAAATTATGTAGTTACCTTCTTTGCATGATCAAGAGAACGGAGGCGAGGAAATAGCAGTTGCAATGACTATAAACATTTGGTGCATATCTTAGAGACTTAGACCAATGTTTTAAAAATTGACCCGGCTTATCGAACCAGAAAATTTACCAGTTCAAGGTTCAATAGTCGGACCGTGGTTGGTGCTCGCCGGTCAGACCGGTGGTGTCATAAATATGATATAAATCATTATTAATATATTAAAATTAGATAAAAAAATACATAAACATGAAATAAAAATTAAAAGGAAAAATTCAATCCTTGGAACGGCAAAATTCTAATTTTAGTCCCATAGGATTTAGTGATTCTAGTTTTAGTCCCACAGTTTACGAAATTCTAAATATGGTTCCAAAATATTTCATTTTTTCCAAACTTGGTCCCAATTTATCCTAAAATTAGTCCCACAAGATTTTTTTCTGTTAATTTTGCACGGAATCTAATTAGCTAACTTTGGATACAAAACTGATTTGTTCTAGACGTATATGTGTGGATAGCCCTATGTGTCTAGTTTCATGGGAAGAAAACGGTTCATGAATCCGAGCTTTCTACAATGCGTTATGAATTTTCTCGTAAAGACGCGCACAGCTGTCTGCTCAGCCTACAGTTTTTTAGCTAATTTTGAATACAAAAATGCTTTGTTCTAGACGTCTCCTGATTATGTGCAATAAATGTGTGGATAGCCTTATGTGTCTAGTTTCATGAGAAGAAAACGGTTCATGAATCCGAGCTTTCTACAATGCGGTATGAATTTTCTTGTGAAGACGCGCACAGCTGTCTGCTCAGCCGATAATTTTTTAGTTAATTTTGAATACAATACTGCTTTGTTCTATACATCTTCTGATTATGTGAAATATATTTGTAGATAGCCCTATGTATCTAGTTTCATGGGAAGAAAACGGTTCATGAATTCGATCTTTCTACAATGCGTTATGAATTTTCTCGTGAAGACGTGCACAGCTGTCTGCTCAGCCGACAGTTTTTTAGCTAATTTTGAATACAAAACTGCTTTGTTCTAGACGTCTTCTGATTATGTGCAATATATGTGTGGATATCCCTATGTGTCTAGTTTCATGGAAAGAAAACGGTTCATGAATCTGAGCTTTCTACAATGATTTATGAATTTTCTCGTGAAGACGCGCACAGCTGTCTGCACAGACTATGAGACTAAAACTAGAATCACGAGATCCTATGAGACTAAAACTAGAATCACGAGATCCTATGAGACTAAAATTAACGGAAAAAATCTTGTGGGACTAATTTTGGGTTAGATTGGGACCAAGTTTGAAAAAAGTGAAATATTTTGGGACCATTTCTAGAATTCCGTAAACTATGGGACTAAAACTAGACGAGATCTTATGGGACTAAAACTAGAATTTTGCCCCTTGGAACACACATTCATATGATTCACAAATCGAACTTCACACGTTTTCACATAATCAAAGCTAGTCTACCAATACATCCACGTCTATTTACTCACAAAATTGTTTTAACATCAAAACAAAATGGAAGGAGGGAATAAGAGGGAGACCGGAGATCCACATTAATTAAGAAAGATGAGAGGAAAGGTGTTGCTGCTTGCTTTTCAGAAAAATGCGAAAAAGGAGAAACTGCTTGCGTATCTGCTCGCGGGAGAAGGAACATTAGCGGTTTATGTGGAGTTTGAGGCAAAAAGGCAAGACATTGGAGAATCTTGGCTGTAATCGATTTAATAGACAATAAGGAACTCACCCAAAGTAGATATTGGTTTGTGTATGGTAGAAATTTTTACCAATTTTGACAAAGTAATTATACATACAAATTAAACAACCCGATTTCAGCGAACTCGAAACTGGTTTGAACGGTTTTGACCGGTTTTAAGGTTCGAATCGAACCGGTATTTGGCCCGGTCGACGGTCCGACCAGTCGGACCAACCAATCCAGTCCGATTTTTAAAACCTTGTCTTAGACAAACAAGAACTTCACCATCCAGTCATTGCATTTACCTACAGTTAGTTGTAACCAAATTTAAACGTCACCTACAATTAGTTGGAAAACTCTACCTAACTCGATTTTATTGAACCCAACTCATTAATAGCATGTATAGTTACACTTATCTTGTGATTGGTTACTCTTCTTGGAGTATACATCAATTATATGACAAATATAATTTACTCACTTTATTAAGTCACGGCTCGATTCGATTATGGTCTGACCTAAAACTTATCGGGTTCGGGAACTTCCCAAACATGACCAACTACAAAGTACACCAATTCACAGCAGGAAGCTATACAATGTTTCAGAGAACAAAGTAGGATGTTTCAAACATGGCCGAGAACTGAACATACCATTGTGCCCTCATAATTCTTGTGACCTAAATACAAAGCCATATAACAGACTAAAGGCGGGCGTATTAAGCTCGGTTTTGCAATGTTGAGAGTTTAAGACTAGCTCCTCAAAAAATATATGCAATTTGGAATGAGTTTGAAACACCGAAACCCTTCACCAAGACCATTCAACAATTCATCATTTTCCTGCATAAAAAACATGCATTACATTAACTCAACTTTGAAAACTAGAAAATCATACATATTAAACCTGAAAACATCAAGGAAATAGAGTCAGCAAGAACTAAGTGCATGAATTGTATGTCTTCCCCTTAGGTAAATGAGGAAAGAAAGTCCCTGTAGAACCGAAAAATTTACTTGGACCAGGTGTATTTTTACAGTGGTCTGAACGACAATTAAGTGACTATACCTGAAGCAGGGTATCCTTTGATATTGTTAAACATGATGTCATTAATTTGGTTAATGCCAATGTCAGATATAGGCTCAATGGGCTGCTCATCATCATCTGTCGAAGGGACACCACAAAGCGGTTCCCTGCTATGTTCATCTGCATAGTTAGAAAAGAAGTCTAGATAATGCAATCTGATGTTATATAAAAATCCTTTTTATTAATTGTTGTCGACTTTTCAGCCTTCTGCGTGTCATTTCAGATGTTATTAAAATCCTGGACAACAATCCCATCCAGATTTAAAATCAATTCCTAAAGCACATTTACCAAACATTGAGTATAAGGAGGTAGGAGGAGGAGTAGCCATGAAGTTGAGGCCAATGTAGAATCCAATAGCCAGCACAATTGTCACCATTAAATAAGTTGGTACAGCCAATGCCCAATACCTAAAAAATAGTATTATAGACATGTAATAACATAAGGAGCATATAATCAACTCTACGAGAGTTTTTTAAAATAGTAGGCACTAGAAAATGTTATATTGTGAGCATGAATCAGTTCAATTGCTAGCAGATTGTATAAATGCAGGTCCTAAATCACTCAAATTTTAGTTTTTCTTTCTCTTTTTTTCTATCTCAAGAACTTGGTGAATATCATCGACTCAGATAACTAAATTTCTCAATATACACGCATATAATTTTGTCTCTGGAAACTATATGCGATTTTGTTATTACTTTTCTTGGATAACATTATTATATTCAATCTTAACTCGTTGAAACACAAAGCTTAACCAAATCACAACCGTACATGTTAAGATCTTTTGTTTTTGAAGTTGACTAAAACTAGGCGTTAGTCATCGCTTAGAAGTCTTGAGAGCTTCCTAATTTGCATGAGATCAGAAGATTCCGTTCGTATTTAAGTGCAGAATAAGCATATGGAAAGGATATGAATATATGACGAATAGAAATGAGGGTTTAAAGCCCGAAAAAGCAAGCATATATTCCATTGAACTGACCTGCTTGGGTAGTAATAGATACCTACAGAATGCAACCAACAGTCGGGAACATATGCCCATGTAAGGAAAAGAACTGTTGCAGATATAAGGGAAAAGTGTTAGATGCCATATTAAACATCTCCATTCTTAAGATCTTAAATATAAATAGAAACAGAATCTGCAAGTCAACTGGGCAAGCTGCTTACAACGCTTAACAATGATAGCAAATCAGAATATGCTACGAAAAAATGAAAGCTTAGTTGCGTCAAGAATAAACATGCGATGCCCAGAACAGGCATGTGGTTCATTTTTAGAAGCTCCCGACATTTGTAGTACGTTTTAATTTGTGATTCACATGGGATCCACATAGAATTTCCTGTATATGGATGATTTTGATTATATCCGGTGAATTTCCCTAAGAACTGATTCTGGTGAATCGAAGTCACTATCATCCTCCTAAATTGAATCTAAAACAAAAACCAGACAGCTGATTAACACACAATAATTCACTTCAAAATAGTCTCATCAACAACTTCATTAACACACAATACTGACAAATTTCTCAACTACTCCAAAAAAGTCTACAAAATTAATCATCCCTGACAGTCCTATGATCCTATCCATCCATACCTACCGGAAATGCATCACATTTCACACCAACAGAAATCAAACACCAGGAGTAAAATATTAGTATATGCATATGCAACAACAATAGGGGGAATTCTGAAGTAACTACGATTCAAATTTTTAACATAACATAATACATGTTGCAATGAAATTGAATTACTAAAAACAAACGGAGAAAATGAATCGAACCTGTAGTAACGACGGTGGTGATCGATCCGACGAATCCATAAACTTCCGAAGGTTTAGGTCCGTGGTCGCCGGAAACGCCGAATCCGGTCGGAGATCGATCGTCGGCATCTTGAAAAGATACATTTGCCCTCCGATTCCTGGAGAAGCTCAGGATTCTTCGCGGACTGTTCACGGAACAACGCTCTTCCATGGCTGCTGATAATTCAACAACACTTGTCCTCGCAAATTTAATCGAAATTCTTTGGCAATTGCTGCTCCGTTCTTCCTCGGCCACGTTTCAGGACCGCCATGAACGCTGCAGCTTCGATAACATCTATATCTATATCTATATCTATATAATCAGTATCAAATTCTTTGGCAATTGCTCTGTTCTTCCTCGGCCACAGCCACATTTCAGGACCGCCATGAGCATCGATTACTCTAAATCTGCGTAGCTCTGCAACAGATTCTGTGAAACGAATTCGGATTAGAGGTTGTAGAAGCAACAATTTGAAATCTTGAATTGGATGATTAGGACCTAAACCATCATTAGGCGAAAGTGTTGGGTGAAAAAGGAAAGTAAGAAATGTCAATAATATGCACTTCTAGAATTTTGAAAATAGGGATAATTACATTCACACCCCTCATTTATTATCTAATTTCGTAAATTCTCAAAAAGAAAAACGTTTTTTCCTACTTTCCTACTGCCATTTTTCACCTCCCCTTAATTTGACAAATAATCAATATAATTAGTTGACTTTGATGAATTTAGTCAATCAATACTTTCTAAATCAAGAAAAGTGAAAAATATGTGGTATGTAAACCAGGGACGGAGGGCTCTCAAATTTTTTTATTTTGTTATTACTACCCATAAAATTTTCAAAATATCTATTTTCGTCCCCCTCAAGTCACACGATTCTACACTTCCATTCAAGATAGAAATTAAAATTTAGAGATTTTTTCCTTCAATTACATCCTTAAGAATCAAGATTTTGGGCGGTGAAAATTTATAAATTTCTCATTTCAAAGACTAAAAAGGTATTGTGTTATTTGAATACAAATCTTTAAAATTTAATTCTAATATTTTACTATATATTTCATTGGTTACTCTAAAATTTAGTTCAAGAATATTTTTGGTTTAAAAATTCTAACAAATAGATTATGGGCAGCTATAAAACAATTAAAAAGGTTTAAAGAAGAGAGAAATTGATGATATAGTATAGATAAAAAATAGATATTTCATATTTGAACCTAATTACTTATTAGATTTTCTCCCATAAATATAGCGTACCGTACAGTACCGCGGGAGGCAAGCCCCCCGCACCCCTCTTCAATCCTTCGTCTATATGATTTTTTTTTTATATAATTATATCACAAAATCTCGCCCCCCTCACTGAAAATCCTGACTCTGTTCCTGATGTAAATAGTGATATATAGTATTATTCTTTTGAAAATTATCAACACATTCCATATTGAAACTGATTGGTTGGGGTGGGGGTTGAAACTGTAATATGATAAGGGTAAAATTGAAATATTCTTTTACTGATAGAAGAGGTTATGATAATTTACCAAGCTTGCAAGGTGATTTTGATAATTATATAATGGTTCTCCATGAAAATAAGACACATTCCCTGAATGAATAACACTTTTGTAAGTGGACAATTTATTATACTTAGTCCATAATTTAGGGTTCTATTTAAAATGAGTATTCAAGCACTTACAACCTAGTCTATAAACCTTATTAACAAGTGAATTTATACGAGTGATGAGGAATCAAACTCCTCGTACACATTAATGAGATCTTGATCTTGTTGGTAAAATTTGACGGTAATAAAATGGATATGCAGTTTGGAATCGAGGCAGAAATAAACTCTGTCTTTAACACAATATTGCTCTGCTATAGCCCTGCTATTGGTGGTACGGGTTGGTGCAATTGTGTCCCAAGATATAACGATTCTTCTTGAGGTTGAACTACTTCAAAATCGAGACCCACGAACGAAACCCTGATTCGAACTCTCAATAACAAAATTATTCAACTCTCGACTTTGTTATTTCCGGAATAACGAAACTTGAGAGAATGAACATAGATGAAGAGGAATTGTTGATTCACTCTTAGAAAGAAAAATCATCTGAGGGGGTTTATATAGGTGTTAGAAACAAAAGGAGCCATAAGTGTCATTAAATTCAATTTAATGACTCACATAAATGTCATTAAATCCAATTTAATGACTCACATGTAATGGTCATAACGGTTTTGACAGTTATAAATACTACCAATCACATGTATGTTAAAAATACAGATCGTACTATCTAAAGCTATGAATTCTGACTTCGAGCTATACAAGTTCATTTAGATGATTTCAATGACACTTCTCCTCCACCGATGATAAAACAGAACCACTCGTGAACTTAAAGTCGTTTGTGTCAGATATCTAGTTAGCATTATAGTATTCTCGAAAACAGACAGTGTTTCTATATTCCATGATTTTGCCTTCATGAATATCAGAATTTCTGACTTTATATACGAGATACACTATGAAGTGCATATCCAATATGCAGTCAACGGTCTTTGACCATATCTTGATTTGTTTGGGTTTCGGTATTTTTACCTTATCCCCCTCCCCCCTCCACATTTTTAAAGTATTTGTAGGAAGGATTGTGATCTTTCCTCATTTCATACGGAGTCCTACTCCTATTTTCCAAAATGTAATTTGCTGAGAGAATCGTCTCCCTCCCCCCCCCACATGGAAATTAAATTGGATTTAATCTTTTCCATGGATTAAAATTGGATTTAATGGAATTAGATTGAATCATCTCATGGAAATTAAATTGGATTCAATTTCATTTTGATTAAATTGGATTTAATCATCCTATCAAAATTAAATTGGATTTAATTTTGTTGTAATCATTTTGGGTTTGACTATTAAATAAATTAGCTTTAAATAAAAATTGATGGAACAACTTAGTGACTACACAATGTTTAGAAGATGTTTCTCATGGAAAATCCAGTGGCCCAAAATTTGATACATTGTGACAATTAGTCCACAAATCAGAAGGGCATAGAATAGCATGCACAATGGTAAGTCTAGACATGTTTGTCGTAGACACAATACCATTAAGCAGTTGATCTCTAACGAGATTATTTCCATTGATTATGTGAAATCAAAGGAGAATATTACGGATCATTTAACAAAAGGATTGCATAAAGATCAAATATACTGTCTATCAAGAGAAATAGGGTTAAAGACTACAAATTAAGAATGGACACAACGGTAATCCAACCATGTTGACTAGAGATCCCAAGATCATATTTCAATGGGACAACTAAGATAAATTCAGTGAGGCACTTAAGAGTTTAATATACTCTAAACCCATTGCCTAGGATAAAGAAGTGCAACCTGCAAGTTGTAGCAAAAGGTTAAACCGGACTTTTAATGATTCCTATACTGTCTAAATGAAGTGGAGTATGGCAGGATACTCTTAAATAGGAAGATACCTATGTAAGTGTGAGGTGTCGACCACCTCAACATTGGGTAAAATGTAAACACTTATGAATCCAAGAAGGGGTGCCACGGCCAAAATGGACCCAACAGTGAGAATGAAAATTGTTTGAGAGACTATGGTGTGAATATCATTGTCTTGGTTTACACGAACGGCTGAACAATTCAAGACACCGCGTTCATTGGGCAGCCTAGTAAATCCGATGATATTTCTCTAAGAAAGGTTCAAAACCAAAAGCTACCTCTTCTGTTGCTATAGTTTTCCACTTGAACTCTCAATGTGTCCGCATCTATTAATTTCATTCGTGTGGGGGATCGTTGGAAATCGGATGTAAATAAAGTTCGTGTGACGTACTTTCGGTAACAAATTCGAACAACACTTGTGCATTTCGAATTTCTCTAATCCGAGTTTGGACGAATGAGAAATTAAATGCTGAAGTTGTGGTTTGAAATCTGTGGGTTTACCATGAATTTCTTCTTATCCAACAGTGTAAAATGATGAGGAGTTAAAGATACTACTCATTACTATCGATGACCACGATCGCACAAGCTATATTTTTAACACACATGTGATTGATAGTATTTATGACGGTCAAAACCGTTATGATCGTTACATACGAGTCATTAAATTGGATTTAATGACATTTATGTGAGTCACTAAATTGAATTTAATGACACTTATGGCTCCTCTTGTTTCTAACACCTATACAAACCCTCTCGGATGATCTTTCTTTCTAAGAGTGAATCAACAATTCCTCTTCATCTATGTTCATTCTCTCAAGTTTTGTTATTCCGAGAATAACAAAGTCGAGAGTTGAATAATTTTGTTATTGAGAGTTCGAAACAGGGTTTCGTTCGTGGGTCTTGATTTTGAAGTGAATCAATCCCGAGAAGAATCGTCGTATCTTGGGACACAATTGCACCAACCCGTACCACCAATAGCAGGGCTATAGCGGGACAATATTGTGTTAAGAACAAAGTTTATTCTCGCCTCGATTCCTAATTACATATCATTTTATCACAGTCAAATTTTACCAACAGATCTAGTAGTAAAATTATGGCCCTACAAATTTAGAATATCTAATTTCGAGTTCTACCAGTATATATGATTCCACCTAAAAAGTATTTGCATGATATTATTTGGACATATTGAATTGATTTCTAGTCAGCTACTTTTTAGATCATGTAGTATGAATAATGCAATTAGTTAATGGAATCAATGGTATGGAATTGAATTCCGAATCCTCACTTTAATAGTCCGATTGCATGACTTTTTTGAGAGAACTAGAGTATACATTATCACACACTGATGAACCTTAACTCTACCAACAAACCTAATGTCTCAAAATATTAAAAATTTTGAGTTTTACTTTTCTAACTTCATTATAATTGGTAAATGATTATAATAATTCTTAGTTGATTATAATAAGTTCTACTAAAATAGATCAAGACCCACATTTTCTGATTGGTGGGATCTATGACAATTCAAGAATCTAACTACAAACCTAAATCGTCTCTCTTATTTTTTTCAACTCTCAAACTCTAATTTTCTTCTTCTCTTTTTCTTTGTCGATGATGGTTTGATGACACGGTTACTTCCATCACCACTATTGTCAACACCATTATTGACGAGTTGGGTTGGAGCATCCTCCTTCAAATTATATATCCCAAATGCAGATTTGATGACACATGGATGGATCTAATGAGACAGAGGTGGATCTAACGAGACGAAGATGGACAATAAATAAGGTTTTAAATAGTATTTTATATTTGTGTTTAATTTTTATTTTCTCTCTCGAATGAGATTTGATTTCTCTCTCGAACGAGAGTTTTTCTCTTTTGAATAAGAGTGTGATCTTGAACACAAAAGTTTTTTTGTGTTCATTTGTGAGTTTTTAAGATTTGTTATCTTTAAAAAACTTGATAGTTGGTGTTTTAGATGTTCTTATTACATCTTTTGAGTCTATATGAATTGTATTGTTCCAATCGTTGTAAACTTTTAATTAAATTTGAATGACATATAAGATCAATTTTTCTTAAAAAAAATAATAAAAAAAAAGATTGGTGGGATCAAGGTCAAGACCTATAGTCCCGAGCGCCACAGCTTTGCCAATAGAACTAAACTAAACCCAATTCCATATTCCTCTATTACTTTAATTAGTGACTTAATACTAATAGCCGTTAAAATCACGCAAAGTTCCCTATTAACTCTCCGCAATTAATTCTGCTCTCTTTTGCCACTAAAAACGTGTGAACTCAGAAAAGAAATCAAACGAAAACGTAAAAAACTCATAATAAAAATCCATTCTTTCATTATACTTTTGGCCTGGGCAATAATAATTTGAGTTTGGTTACCATTCAAACGCTCTCCCTCTCTATAAATACATACACACAAGTATTGGACCCTTTTGTCCCAGATCTCCATAATTTTCCCTCCCTTTTCCATTCTTCGCATCAATTTTGGTGAGTCCCGGATCTTAGTTTCTTTTTATTTCCTTATTTTATTATTGATTTTTATCTTTTTGTGGATTTGATTATCTTTTGTTTTTGCTCGATTTGTAATTACAACCTTTCACTATGTATATAGATTTAATGTTTCTTGTTCATTCTCATAAATTGAGTGAATTTGATCTGATAAATTGTTCAATTATGGCAACGTTAGATCATAGTGAATTAAGAATTTTGTTGTTTGCTGAAATTTTAGCCCAGCCCTTTTGAAAATGGGATCTTTTTTTTATTTTAATTTTCATAGTGAAACATTTTATTAATGAACAATGGTTTTTGATCTGATAATTTATGATGATTGATGAATTTCCTGACCACAGCAAAACGGTAGTTTTGTTCCTCATTTTCTTTGTTAGTTTAATGGCTGATTTGTAAAGCTTACCCTTTTTGAAACATTGGATCTTTTGATTATGTGTTTCTATTGCTGAATCACTTTAGTATTGCTTCGTTAAGCGGTTCAAACTAATTGTGCTGAACCCAACTCCTTTTCTAATTCAGTCATAGTAAAATTGGTTATTTTTTGTAGATCTGATACTACTATGGTGTATTTACGTTTTAGTGGACGGAACGTGCTGTGATCTATAGATCACGGAAAATTATTTCAAATGCATATCATCTGTTTTAATAAATATTTTCATGTTTGTGCTACTTGCTGATATTCTTGTCTGAATTTTAAGCCTACCTACATTCGGTTTTACTTTTTACCCCAATGTTAAGAATCGGTGGCTGAGTGGGTTGTTGCCTTGATTTTGCTTTGGTGTTTTTGATCTCCATTCCGTATAGTGTTTTTAATGTTTTCTTATGCTCCCACTCAAAATACTTCGAATTTTAAACTAAACGGTATAGGTGATCTATGGTAATCAACCAAACTTAATTATGTAACTTCATTTTTTCGGTTTACTTTTATCTGAATTCTATCTCATTGATCTTCTGTACCTGTGCTTCCCTGATATATGAGTTTTTTTGCTTATTGGTATATTGGCTTGTATGCAGATAATTTATCAGCTTATCTACAGTAGGCAACATGGGGAGTGTTGTTGATGCTACAAACAACATGGGAAGTGTTGTTGATGCTACAAACAACATGGGGAGTGTTGTTGATGCTACAAACAAGGTATCATCTTTTAATCTTATTTCATTTTTGTTCTTGTTATTTTTTTAAAAGTTAAATCTATGGTTTTTTCTTACGAGCCATAGGTACAATTCTGAATTTTGTTTATTGCATGCTTAATGCAAAAATAAACGCTAAATTGTAAACTCCTTTTCAATCGAATGCTTTTTGATACCCCTAACCCCGGGCAGGCATCACAGGACGGATCATACTTGTAATCACTCTTCATATGGTTTATGAATTGGGTTTCACTTGGTTTACATGAAATTATTATGTGTGGTACTTGGTAGTCTTTCATTTTCCCCTATTCATTAATAAGATATAATATGAGACAATGAAGGACACCTACACGAAAAGCTCAACAACCTAATGCTTAACAGCTCAAGTAAGAAAGTGTTTACTGGTGTACATGTCTCGTGTTTGATGGGATTTGAACTCAATGCCTCATACCAGTAGTGTCTTGGGCCTAATCATTTACCGATTGGCCACGGCCTCATTGGAAAATTATAATTACTAGAATCGAGATGATACTTTTGGACAATAAAATTATTATTTTAGAGAATAATACTTTATTTGTGAACTATTTTAAATAGAAAATATGAATATTCAAATTGAACCATGAAGAGATTTATTTTATTCGAGCTTCAAATCAAGGTGTGAGCGGCTTGAGATGTACATAAAATTTACATTGCTAATTTTTGGTTCAGGAAGCAAATGGAAGTGCACAGACCAACAAGAACGTCAAAGTTGTTTTTGTTCTTGGTGAGTGGTTTGGTTTCAAAATTTGAATATTTATTGCTGCAAAAACATGGGTATAGAAATTACTCTTTGCGTGTTCAAGCTAATTGAAATCTTGTAGCCTTAAATGACAAATATAAAGTTAACTGAACTTTTTTAAACTTGAGCAGGTGGCCCCGGCAGCGGAAAGGGCACTCAGTGTGCAAATATTGTTGAACATTTTGGTTACACTCATCTAAGTGCTGGTGATCTTCTCCGAGCAGAGATAAAATCTGGTTCTGAAAACGGGTACAATCCTTTTCTTTAGCACCAAAACTATTTATTATGTGTCTCTTCACGAATAAATAAATTATAACTTTAGTTTTGAATGATAATAGTTGGTTCATCCTTGATTTGAAGCTCTTTCATCCCAGCAATATAGTGGCTTTCCTTGTTATATTTACGGGAATATAGTACTTTTAAATTGATTCATGGACTTCTGTTAATTGTAGTTGCTTTTTAAATTTGTATGGCCTTTGTTTATCGGTGAAGTTTATTCAGAAGATGAATGTTAACTCTGTAATCATTTTTGTTCAAATACTTAGGGTCAAGAGAAATTAATAATCACTCAGATTCTTTTATATTTGTTGTGTCTTTTTCTGAATTTCTTATTATATGTAGGACAATGATTCAGAACATGATTAAGGAGGGGAAGATTGTACCTTCAGAGGTTACAATTAAGCTTCTCCAACGAGCAATAGAGGAAAAGGAAAATGACAAGTTTCTTATCGATGGTTTCCCTCGTAATGAGGAGAATCGTGCAGCATTTGAGTCTGTTGTAAGTCTCCCTTTTAAATCATTTACTCTCTCTCCGCGCGTGTGTGTGTAAGACTTGAAGTCTCCCTTTGGTATGTGCAATCGAAATATTACTCTGAGGATCTATGAAGCAGGTCAAGAAGTAAGAGATTTTGTGTGTATATATATATATACACACATGTATGGTTGTCTGTCTGTATACGTATATGAATCCATATCTAGGACAATCATCTTTTTGTTGCATCTGCCTTTGCTAATCTTAGCCTTATAGTGCATTTAGTTGAATTAGCTTTTATTTTCTATTAACTTGTTTCAAAGTCTAATATAATAAGCAATTTGCTTGAGGGTGCTCAAGAAGAATATATAATACCCCCATTCCATAAAACTTAATGATGACAACAAGGTTTCTTCTTAAAATGGATCACACCCCCCCCCCCCCCCAACCCCCCCAAAAAAAAAAAAATAAAATAAAATAAAATAATCTCACTTGAAGCATTTATGTGTTAGTTCCAACTTACAACCACTGAGAGAGGATTGCAATGGGTCCTGGTTAGACCCAGACACTCACTGAACCTGCCCCGTTTGTGGCAGGTTGAGGAGATAAGTGGTCTGGGGTTTTGGTGTTTTGGACTGGGCCTGCCTCATTTAACATCATAAATATATTTATTGTCTTCGCTGAGTTTAGGGCGGGGTGGATCTTGGCTTTTGGGAAACCTGCTCCGCTGCCATCCGAAACCACTACTTTTAAGGATAAAATTATGCAATCCAAACATTCATCAGGATCAAAAGGGTACGCTTATGTTTACCTATTGGCTTTGTGTTTTACAGACTGGGATTGAACCAGAATTTGTGCTTTTCTTTGATTGCTCAGAGGAGGAAATGGAGAGGCGCCTCTTAAATAGGAACCAGGTTACATACTTTGGTTTTTCGTCCTTGTTAAGATTATCTAGCATATTTCCGTTTCTTCACCCAAGTTATGGTTATTTATCTTTTCTTCTTTTCCTGCTTGAAGGGTAGGGAAGACGATAACATCGAGACAATAAGGAAGAGATTCAATGTCTACATGGAATCTAGTCTTCCAGTGATTGAATATTACGATGCTAAAGGGAAGGTTCGAAAGGTAATTTTGTCTCCTTCCCCTACCTTGTTTCCTACGATGACGTTAGAAGAACTTGAATATGGTAATTGATGTTTTTTTCTTCACTTAGATTGATGCCGCAAAACCAATCGAAGAAGTTTTTGAGGCAGTTAAAGCCATTTTCACACCAGCGAGTGAGAAGGTGAAGTTGCATCATGATAAATAATGAATTGTATTATTTTTAATTTTGGTAAACATAATTTGATTGTATTTGGACGCTATAGAGTTATACGACACCACTGCAATATGATAGTTAATCTTATTCACCTTTTTCATTGATTCTAAGCCCTTAAAAATTCTGTTTCCTCTTTTGTCACAGGTTGCTGCTTAAAATGGTTATTTCGCCCGTAATGTTACACCATATTTCACTAATAGGTAAAAATAAAGTAAATATTGCTTCAAGATGCTGTTTCGCCCGTAATATTGCTTTTTTGGCAACCATCATCATCATATTATTTGCTCAGACTTTATAGCCTTTCTTCTGCAGGCGGTTTGATATTTACTGGGAGTCGTCGTTATATGGCTTTAGGAAGTTGATTGTGTATTATCAGTTGATTTCTTCACCTATCTGATTATGTTTTACTGTTTTGATCATTTTGAGAAGCAGAGAATTATGATAAGTTTGATGAGCTATTGCCTCTATATTATTTGTTATATCTATAGTTTTAATGAGGTTTTTGCCTCTATAGATGGTTATTTGTGACTAAAAGACTGTATTCTCTTGATAAGATTCATAATTTCTTGGTTATATGACAGCTATAGGTTCAATATGGTTCTTTTATTTTGTTCAAATTTGAAAAATGGAGCTGATCTCTCTCACTTTCACACATATCCACATACAAGATGCAGTTTTTTCAGCGGAAAAGGGCAGAAAATTATGAACGAACTACATTGTTCTGCTTCGAAACAAGGAATTTAGAATAACGCGCTAAATTTGTATACCGGATCGAAAGTAATGCTTATGGGACGTTTAAAATGCAGGGACATTATCATAGCGGGCCGAGATGAAGCCAATTTTGCCAGATACATGAATAAAATATAAATTTATTAGGGATAGCAACAGGGCGAATTTGCCAAAAACTCGATCCCCGCCTGCCAAATTTTTATGTACTTGAGACCCGCACCACCCAGAACCTAGTGAGTTGGACCCGGAAGAGCCACTCTGCAAATCTAAAGGTCTTTTAAAAGAAATTAGTATTTCTTTGATAAATTATGGTCACAACTACAGAAGTGTTGGAAATTAATACTATTAAACTAATAATGAATTACTCATCAATTTATGTTTACTATTTCAACAACTATTATTTCAAGCATGTTTTGACTTTTCTATTTTATAAAAGTACAAACTACTTGCTATTTTGTTAAATCTTATTCAAAGTTATAAGTGTATTTTGTTAAATTTATATACTTGAGGTTTAATTTTTTTTTTTTTGCATAAGCAAAATACACGAGGTTATATGCAAAATACATATTTTTCATATACATGTCACATGAACACATATAAATATATTTATAATGTTAAACGGGGCAGGTCCACGGATGAGACCCGCTTATCTACTACAAACCCACCCCAAGAGAGATGGTTTCCATGCGGGTCAAATCCAGACACATTGCAATCCCTATAAATTTACTTTGTGCCGCAAACAATACTATTGCAGACAGCAAGGGCAAAGAATACCATCAAGACAACAATACAAAGAATGCCAACTACCATTGTCATCATTTCATTTTGTGATATCATCGTATTTTTATCCAATGGATTATGACTGCAGTTGGAAGCACTTTTAACAATACTCACACGATAATGATGAAAAGCACAGCCACGAAAGTACACTATCAACCATTTCCAAAAAAATTATAGAGATGAATGTCATACAAATATGATATCATTCTCCTTAATCGTATCAAGAATAATCCCGAGTCGGCCCCCAACACGTTCATTCTTCTTCAGCTCATACGACATTGCAAAGACATCAGCTTCCTTTGATCGTTCAGCAATCAACTTTCCAATAACTCTGCAAGCATCGTTGTCGGTGAGGGATGGCAACGTGTTCCTGAGATCCTTAGCATTTGTGGTAGCAACAGATATCACTTTGCTGGTTCCTCTATGCATCACTTTCGCATGGATAAATCTTTTTGAAAAGAATATATTCAGTAGAAACGGTCTCATATACATATCATGCTTTTGTTTCCATGATTTTCGGTTAGGCTTCTTAGCGAGCTCACCTCGAGATCTCCTTGTCCAAGCAGCTTGAACGACAAAGCCCTATGAATATTCACACGAGATCACAATGAATATCCATCATGATCAAACGCAGCACGCAGATGGACATAAATGTAATGGCAATGCTTTTCGACACATTTAAGCAAATAGATTTAATTCTTGTTGCTATGAGATGCAGCTACACTCCCTGGCCTTTAAAGGTTAATCACACTTTTTGTCCAATAAGTATGTCCTTGTTCAATCTTGGTCTTAATCTTTAGGAATGTCTCAGATTTGCTTCCATAAGCCTCAAACAATCTTACATGCAGTCCTAATCCTAATTTAAATCCAAACTTTAACGCCTGCACGCATGTGCAGTGTGCATGGCCGTTAGTGACAAACTCACAATGCTTGAAGGACAAAAAACGCACTTGGACTGTTATATTTAATTTTAAGTGGGAAAATTGGTGTAAAAGAGGGGACATCGAATTTTCCGGCTCTTGGCTCTCCACTGGAAGAGGAGAAATCAAATTAGAGCCCACCAAAAACCTAAAATCTGATTTCCTCTCTTTTAACTGAGAATAAGAGCCCTAAAACTCAATTTCCCTTCTTTTACACAATTTTCCCGCTTAAAATGAAATCTAAGTGCACATGGGTGCTTTTTTTCCCTCCAGCACTGTGACTAACGGCCATGCACGCTGCACCTGCGTGCAATTGTTAAGTTAAGCTTTTGACGGAAATTAGGTTTGTGGCTAAATGTGAGATCTTCTGAAACGTAAAAAGATTGAGATCAAGATTGAACAGGGGCATACTTTATGAGTCGAAAAGTGCGATTTTACCTAGCCCTCGATCTCCGTAATTCGAAATGTGGATGGATTGACAAACAGTAAAGTTATTGTATTTCTCTCATGAAGGACCATATGTATATACACACACACACACACATATATATATATATATATATATATGTATATATAAATGAGAAGTAGAATCTAAGTGACCTCAGGTTGCAATTGGACTGTGGAGCTGGGAGTCAAAGGACTAAAGTAATCAGCATTTTAGCTTAGTGCACTTAAATAATTTCCTCAAGAAAAATAAATAAATAAATAAATCAAGAAAAAGAGTTCATTTCAAATTTCCAATAAAAAGAAGAAAACAAAAAATTACAGAAGCTTCACTAAAAATATCAGCATCCCACGAAATTCTATCTTCTTAAGTAAGGCAAGATGAACAATTGAATAAATAAACGAAGAAATAAAACTCGAAACTATAGAACAGACATAGGGATTTTCTCAATTTTCACTCAACATAAATGCATAAACACCACAAAAAATAAACATAACAGCAAATTAAAAAAAACTGGGTTCTTGTAAAATAACCCACATTAGAAAAATTCTGATGCAATCCATACAATACCCACAAAAAAATAGGAAAAAAAAATAGAGGGTTATTTAGAAAGAAAATACCTGATTCGGAGTGCGACTTGAAGTATTTAGACTTAAATTATGGGTAGAAAGTTTAAAATTGGGGAAAGAAGAAGAAGACCATGAAAGAGAATTGGATCCATCTCTCTTACTTGAGAATAATAGGTCTGAGGAGAGAGAGAAAGATAGAGATAGAGATGATGGTGTAGATATTGAAGCAGCCATTTTTCACTTCTTTGGTTTGGTGGTGTAGAAGATATTGCAGCAGCTGTTTTTCAGTTTTGGAATACTAATAAGAGGATTGGGCCAATTTGGGCCTACTCATTGCCCCCTAACAAATGTTGATCAACGATGAAATGAAATTATGGCCCAAAATAACTCTTAACGAAACGATTTGGGTGAAAATCGTGGTTAATGGCTCTAATGTTTTGAAAATCGTGCCGCTCGTCGAATCGGAAAATTAAGTGGGTCAAGGGTCACCGATTCAGTTGTGGGCCCAATGTGATCGAACTCATGATGTCATAAGTAGTTTTGAATAAATTTATATACATATATATGTAATGGAGATAAAAATGCTTGTTTTTCAGTCATAGTAAGAATTAAAGTTATTCAAATTTCATAAATTTGACACTATGAATCAATCATATTTAATGACAAAAAATAACACAATCAAAAACCGAACTACTCATTTTTAAAATTAATTAAGTCATTAAGGTTTAATATTACCAAATTTTCTTTTCGAAGCCCATTACTAGTAAATGATGACAAAACTGTTTATTTAATTAATATAAATTAGATTACCTTAATTGATTACACAATTATATTCTACGATCGCAAGAGAAAAGGCGGAATTATTAAAAGTTTAGAATGTGAAGTTAATTAAATGTATATGAATTCAAAAGTTTGACATCATTTGGACATTGGTTTTGTGGTATTTATCTTCATTTTGTTATGAAAGATCTCAACTTCAAAATGGGCTCGATGCAATTTATAGGTGTTTTTGAAAAATATCAAAAACTGGCCAGTTCTCATGTGCCGAGATCGGGTCAACCGTTTCATTGGTCGAATTGCCGATTTTAGTGGTTCTAAAAAAATAGAGCAATTTTGAGTTTTTACCTGTTTGGTGGTCTAACCCGGTCCGTTTTATGGGCCGGGTGGCAGTTCAACCGTTTTGACTGACCGGGCCGGGTCGGGTTGAGTTTCAAAATGCCGACTAGACCGTTATGATTATATTCTTTTCGACAATATACACATGGCGAGTTTTACATCCTTGTGGGCTTCATATTTAAGATGTCAAATGGGTTTAGTTGACCCGCTAATCCGCCAATCACCCAAACCTAGACCACTGTTCAACTCATTTCAGCTTAATCCATTTCAGCCTAGTCCAGACGCAGGGTTTGGTCCAGGCTCAAGTTTGGCTGAGCCCGTACATTTTCGAAGTAGACTATATATTTTGTATTGAAATGTAACAAAAATGCTATTAAGTTGGCCGGGGGCAAATCGACACTTTTAGTTTGTACTCGGTACTTTTCAATAAGGGATAAATGCAGACACCCCCCTCACATATGGGGGTAAATGCATTTTGCCTCTCAACCTATCAAAATATGCACCCGACACTCTCACCTTTGATAAGTGTTGCACTTTACTCCCTTTGTCTATCTCCGGTGGAATCTAGAGAAATATTCCACGAATATTCCGCCGGAGATTCTTTGATACTTTGAGATATGTGCATTTTGCCCCTTTACCTTTTAAAAAAGTGCATTTTGCCCCCTTACCTTTAAAAAATGTGCATTTAACCACCTAATTTATACATTACCATCAAATTCTTTGGTGGTTGAATAAAATGGAATATTTTTCATCAAAATACTATTATGTACGAACTTCATGATGTATATATTGACATTTCAATAATTTAAGTTATCTTATAATTATAAATTATTTCTATAGTTATATATATTTTTTAGTTCATGTAGGTTAGATCATTAAAATATTTTTATTGTTACCCTTGAATCATTATTATTGTTTAGTGAATAATATAGGTTGCTTGGGTTACATAGAGGATAATAGAGACAATGCTTTTGGCAATCGCCCGTCGACCTCTGCTTCTCCATCTTCCTCTCAACCACCACCACCCTTCATCCATACACCTCTTCATCCAGCTGCCCCCACTCAACTCAAACCCCCAAAAATCCATTTACCCCTGTTCGACGGATCTTCACCCTTGGATTGGATATTTCAAGCCGATCAGTACTTCCAATATTATCAAGTTCCGTCGGAAAATCGTTTGGAGTATGTTGTGTTCTACATGACCGGAAATACCTTGAGTTGGTTTAAATGGATGTCTTCCAACCACCAACTATCTTCGTAGGATGCCTTTATCAGGGCTTTGGAAATTCGTTTTGGCCCGTTGATAGGAGTCATTTTTACGTGTTTTTAAGCCCCTTTGCGTTTATGTTTTAGGTTCATTTATCACTTGATTTTGTCACTTGTGCGTTTAATTCGTGCATTAAGTGATTTCAGGCCTTAAGTGGATACAATTGAAGAAAGGGTGGAAAAATGATGTATAAAACAAGTTTACGCCAAGATGTTTCACACCTCCACGACCAAACAAGCAAGAAATAAGTTGGAGTTAGCCAAAATCATGTTTTAGTACCATTTCCGCACACCTGGGCGCCAAATCAGAAACAACCTCCACGTTGGAACGCCATTTTGATATTTTTAGAGACAGAATTGGATGAAGTGTCCTTCTACAAAGTTTTAGATCTATGTCTTATCTTTACATGGGTACTTGAATCATCCAATTCGGAGATCTGTGGAGACGATTATGAATAAAACACTATCCCTGCGCTGGAAAACACGAAAGTGGCAGCTCATGTTCTTGTTAGGTGAAAAACAAGAGAATGGTAGGTGCAAATTCTTGGTAGGTGGAAATTCTTGTTAGGTGGAAAACAAGAGAATGGTAGGTGCAAATTCTTGGTAGGTAGAAATTCTTGGTAGGAGGAAAGAAAGAGAAGGGTAGATCAAATTCTTGGTAGGTGGATTTTTGGGTATTTAAAGGGGAGTGGGGAGCTCACTTGAGATCATCAAAAAATCATCCTTTGAGAGTGTGAGGACGAAAATTCAGGGGTTTGGGGGAGCATTCTCTTGGTTTTGAGTCATCCTATCATCATACTTGAAGAGCTAAGAAGAGGAAAAGGAGGGATTCAAGCTTCCAATCAAGAATCGATCATCAATCCAAAATAGGGAGTTTCTTAGTTTGATATTCATCTTTATCTATGAGTAATTCTATGTTTTTATTGTTTTCCCAATTTCAATTATGAACTAATTTTCCCTTAACTAGGGCCATGTGAAGGCCAAAGTTATGAGTATATATATATGATATTATTCTTCGTATTAATTCTACAATTGCTTTGTGTTTTGATTTTGTGCGTAATTACTTGCATATGTTTGATCGCCATATGTTTGTCATATTGCCTAACTTAATAGTTTGAAAGAATATAAGTTAGGGTTCAAAGAAATCATCACATCATCCGTAAAAAATAGGGAATTGCCCCTAGAGATAGGTAGAGATTCCCGGGTGCAGTTAGCCGGATTTATTCGGGGAAATTCTAGAACTTGAATGCATGATTATTGATTAAATTCTCGGATAGACATATTTAGAGAACTGTCAATTTATCATAGGATTATTACAGCCGAGACATCGGGTAGTAATTAATTAAGGAATTTTCACCAAAGCAATAGTAGTCTAATAATACGAAGAATAGTTCATATTTATATTAACAAGTAAATTTGGTTGAAGCATGTGCCTTAGTTGTTTTATCTCATAAGAATCTAAATCTATTTGCTAAGTCTCGTTTTTACATTTTTATTGTAAATTAATCACAATCTTTTAATTCAATTTTAATTGCTTTTAAATTCCTAGCTTTAAATAATCTTGTCTCTGTGGGATCGATAACTCGGACTTAAAGTCCACTTTATTACTACACACGACCAGTCCACTTGCTGTTTAATACACGTAAGGATTTTTCGTGTCAAGTTTTTGGCGCCGTTGCCGGGGACTTGATTTATTTTAGTTTCGGATTTTATTGCAATTTTTAGCTTTAATTTCTTTTGTCGTTTTATTATTTTCTATTATTCTCACTGTTATTTTCTATCTTTAAATTTCTGTTGGTTTGCTTCTTTGTTTCAAACAGGTTGATCTTTTGGTGAATGACTCGAACCTCAGGAGAGGCTTTAGAGGAATTTGACCCTGAGATCGAGCGTACGCTTCGTGCAAACCAGAGAAATCGAGCTATGGCTGGCAACTTCCCTGATATGAATCTGCCCGAGAATAGAGAATGGTTGCAAAATCTGTTCCAAGCTATGCAACCGGCACTACCAGCACCACCTCCATCTGTTCGTGGTAATCAGCCAGCCCGTGTACACACTACGCCGGGGCCTGTTGTGGTCCCCAATTTTGCCACGCCGAACTTCACATTCCACCTCACATGTTTAGCATGGTTCAGGCTGAACAATTTTATGGTGATCCGAAAGAGTCACCTCATGACCATCTAGAGCACTTCGAAAATGTGTTATCTACCATGCAATTCCACCCAAGAGATCTTGATGCCATCCGCCTCCGATTATTCCATTTTTCGCTTAAGGATAAAGGGACTTTGTGGTATAAGTCGTTGCCCCCACAATCCATTGAAACGTGGGAAGAGTTAGTCGAAGAGTTTCTCAACAAGTTCTTCCCTCCATCAAGGATTAACGAGTTAAGAAGCGAGATCAAGGGTTTTAAGCAAAAACGGGATGAATCGTTAGCATCAGCATGGGCAAGATACAAGAGTCTGCTTCGAAAGTGCCCCGATCACAACTATTCAAGAGACGAGCGAGTGCTACATTTCTTTAATGGAGTCCGGTCTCGGATTCGTCACAGACTTAATGCAGGAGCAGGCGGTGATCTTTTGGGTCTCGATAGCAGAACAGTGTGGGCTAAACTAGAGCAGATGGCACGGGATGATGAACTGTACCCTGAAGATGACGATGAGTTTCCTCTACAAACCCGAAGGGTTGCTGTTGCTCAAGAGGTAGAACAAAATGTTAATCTAGAGGCAGAGCCAACCATTAGTGATGTGAACTATGTCGGAAATTCAAACAAGCCTCAATTGAGCTTCCACATACCCGAGAATTTTCCGAAAAGGCCAAATCCCGCACAAAATTCACAACAAGGCATCTACCAAGCACCGAGGCCTCCGTTTTACAACAACCAAACTCAAAGGCCTGGAAATTTTAAGCCACAAGGTCAAGTTCCAAGACCTTCGACTGTCGAAGAAAGATTGGCGGCTCACATGCAAAAATCAGACGAATCATTCGCAGAGCTTCGATTGATGTTACAGGGTGTTATGACGGGAATGAAAGAGATGCAGCACCAATTTGCACAATTATCGGTTGATGCAGGTGGAAGAGCACCCGGGACACTGCCGAGTGATACAGAGAAAAACCCAAAAGAGCAATGCCATGCCATCGCTCTGAGAAGTGGCAAAGAATTGAAAAGTGCACCTCCCAAGCAGTCCAAGTCCGCACTTGAAGAGGACAATGTTCAAACTTTTGATAAACTTGAAAATTCAAATCTGTCTCCCAAGTACGTACTTGACCAGAACCAAGTAAGTACTTCACACAGCTCAAGTACGTACTTGGGGCAGGATCAAGTCCGTACTTCACAGGCAGACAGGGCGTCTTCTGAAACTTTGACTCCTTCTTTGTCTAATCCTATTGAAATACGTCTCCCTTTCCCCCTAGCACATAAAAAGAATAAGAAAGATATGGATAAGAGTTTTCTTAGGATTTTAGAAATTCTTCGAGAAGTTCGAATTAATATTCCTTTTATTGATGCGATTTTGCAGATGCCCAATTACATCAAGTTCTTCAAGGATATTCTATCCAATAAGCAGAAGTGGGAAGGCAATGGAACGGTGTGCTTGACTGAAGCATGCTCAGCAGTGGTGTTGAACAAGTTGCCACAGAAACTCAAGGATCCAGGGAGCCTCACAATTCCTTGCACTATTGGGCAACTCAAATTCGACCGAGTGCTATGTGATTCGGGCGCCAGCATAAATCTTCTTCCTTACTCGTTGTTCCAGAAATTGGGTTTGGGGAATCCAAAGCCAACCTCGATGAGCCTCCAACTTGCAGATCGATCAATCAAACACCCGAAGGGAATCATAGAGGATGTCATCGTGCAAGTTGACAAGTTTTACTTCCCGGTGGACTTCGTGGTTCTGGAGATGGAAGAAGATGTTGAAGTTCCTCTCATCCTAGGAAGACCCTTCCTAGCCACAGGTAAAGCTATGATCGACATAGCCAATGGTAAGTTAACTTTGAATGTGGGTGAGGAGAGAGTTACTTTTGACGTATACAAGGTTATGAAGCATGTTGGTGATGATGCGTCATGTTTAAGAATAGATGCTTTTGATCCTTTGATTATTGAGCACTTTCAGGAAAACATCTCTGATGATCCACTTGAGGTATGCATAATGAACTCCACGGATGTTGAGTCGGCCAGTGATAAACAACTGGAAGTTGTTCATAGCTTAGAGAGGCGTGCACAATACCCCACGAAGAAATTTGAGAAGTTGGATAGCCCACTGTCTAGCCACTCCAAACCATCTATTGAAGAGCCACCAACTCTTGACCTAAAAACTCTACCCTCTCATCTTAAATATGTTTATTTAAATGACGATGAAACCTTGCCACTCATCATTTCTTCTTCTCTTACAGATCAACAAGAAGCAAGGTTACTGGAGGTGTTGAGAGATCACAAAAAAGCCTTTGGATGGAAGATTGCTGATATCAAGGGGATCAGCCCAGCCATCTGCATGCATAAGATTTTAATGGAAAAAAGCTCAAGGCCCACTATACAACCACAAAGGAGGTCTAATCCTCAAATTCAAGAAGTGGTGAAGAAAGAGGTAATCAAGTTACTCGATGCCGGCATTATCTTCCCTATCTCTGATAGTCCATGGGTAAGTCCAACGCAGGTAGTGCCCAAGAAAGGAGGTACGACAGTAGTTCGTAATGACAATAATGAGTTAATTCAATCTAGAATTGTCACTGGTTTTAGGGTTTGCATAGACTATCGTAAATTGAATGAATATACCCGAAAAGACCACTTTCCCCTCCCCTTTATCGATCAAATGTTAGAAAGATTAGCCGGGCATGAATATTACTGTTTTTTGGATGGGTACTCCGGCTATAACCAAATTGCTATTACACCCGAGGATCAAGAGAAAACTACTTTCACTTGTCCTTACGGCACTTTTGCTTATAGGCGTATGCCTTTTGGCTTATGTAATGCACCTGCTACTTTTCAAAGATGCATGATGGCTATATTTCATGACATGGTCGAGCAATTTCTTGAAATCTTCATGGATGATTTTTCTGTTTTTGGCTCTACATATGATAGATGTTTGCACAATCTAACCTTAGTTTTGCAGAGGTGTGAGGAGACTGATCTAGTCTTAAATTGGGAAAAGTGTCATTTCATGGTACAAGAAGGAATTGTTCTGGGTCATAAGATCTCCCACAAGGGGATTGAGGTGGATAGAGCGAAAATTGAAGTGATAGCTAATCTTCCACCACCCACCACGGTCAAAGCCGTGAGAAGCTTTTTGGGACATGCCGGGTTTTACAGGCGTTTTATTTCAAATTTTTCTAAAATTGCTAAACCCCTGTCTAACTTGACCATGAAAAATGCAGTGTTTGACTTTAATGATGCATGCATGCAGGCCTTCCTCACCCTGAAGGAGAAATTAATCTCATCACCTGTGATGTCCGCCCCAGATTGGAGCCTACCATTCGAGTTGATGTGCGATGCGAGCGACATTGCCGTTGGAGCTGTACTAGGTCAAAGGAAGGGTAAAATCTTTCATACTATTTACTATGCTAGTCGTACCTTAAATGAGGCCCAACTCAATTATGCTACGACTGAAAAAGAGCTTTTAGCTGTCATTTTTGCTTTTGACAAATTTCACTCCTATCTTGTGCTTAACAAAGTAATAGTATACACTGATCACTCGGCCTTGAAATACTTGCTTGCTAAAAACGACGCAAAACCGAGACTACTCAGGTGGATCTTATTACTACAAGAGTTTGACTTAGAAATAAAAGATAAAAAAGGATCTGAAAATGTAGTAGCTGATCACCTATCTAGACTAGAATTAGTGGATAAGAAAATGGATGAGACCCCAATAGGAGATGAATTCTCCGATGAACAGCTTTTTACTCTTTCTTCTATTTCAATCCCCTGGTATGCTGATTATGCTAACTATATAGTTGCTGGAATTTTACCCCCTGATTTGACATTTCACCAAAGAAAGAAGTTTTTGAAAGATGTTAGGCACTATCTGTGGGAAGAGCCCTACTTGTTTAAAATTGGTGTCGAGGGAATTATCAGGCGTTGTGTACCCGAGGAAGAAATGACCTCCGTCTTGGCTCATTGCCATGACATGGTGATAGGTGGCCACTTTGGCCCATCCAAGACTGCTGCCAAGGTTCTGCAATCAGGTTTTTTCTGGCCTACTTTATTTAAAGATGCACACGCTTATGTTCAAAAATGTGATAGATGCCAAAGAGTAGGTAATATCTCTAGACGACATGAAATGCCTATGAATAATGTGCTTGAATGTGAATTATTTGATGTGTGGGGTATAGATTTTATGGGACCTTTCCCTAGTTCTTGTTCCAATAGGTATATTCTAGTCGCTGTTGATTATGTGTCTAAATGGGTCGAAGCTGAGGCTTTGCAAACTAATGATGCTAGGGTTGTTCTTAGATTTCTGAGAAAACATATTTTGCACGATTTGGAACCCCGAGAGCAATTATAAGTGATGGAGGCACACATTTTCGTAACAAGCAATTTGAAAACTTGTTGAACAAATATGGTGTTAAGCATAAAATCTCGACCCCTTACCACCCTCAAACTAGTGGGCAAGTCGAAGTGTCTAATAGGGAAATTAAACGGATTTTAGAAAAAACGGTAAATAGCCATCGAACTGATTGGTCTCTGAAATTAGATGATGCATTGTGGGCTTACCGTACTGCTTTTAAAACCCCTATTGGCATGTCCCCATATCGTCTTGTGTTTGGAAAAGCTTGTCATTTACCTGTCGAACTTGAACATCGTGCTTATTGGGCTATCAAATTCCTGAATTTCGATACAAGTGTTATAGGTAATAAGAGGTTGCTTCAACTGAATGAGCTCGAGGAGTGGAGACATGAAGCATACGAGAATGCAAAACTGTACAAAGAACGGACCAAGAAGTGGCACGACAAGCATATTCTACCCCGGGAATTCGAGGAAGGTGAGAAAGTTCTTATGTACAACTCTAGACTCAAGCTCTTCCCAGGCAAGCTCAAATCGCGTTGGTCGGGACCCTTTCGAGTCACCCGAGTGTATTCTTCCGGAGCTGTGGAGCTTATCACTGAGGATGGACAAGTATTTTTAACCAATGGACATAGGCTGAAACACTACTCGGGCACTGATTGGAGCGCAGACACATTATCTGTCAAGCTCCGAGAACCATCAACTTAAGTCGATCCTGAATAGTCGAGCTATTGACTATAAACAAGCGCTTCTTGGGAGGCAACCCAAGTTTGTAAATTTTTTTTTCCTTTTGTTTTTGTTTGTTTAGTTTGTTTGTTTATGTTTATGTTCAAACATGCACTTTTGGCATGTATGTTTTCGTATGCTTGATGGTTTGAAAAGTTGAAGTGTTAGATATGATAGACATTTGGACCCCATGTTTAGAGATGCTTATTTTACTCGAGAGGAGAAGAAGCTTTGTAACGATGCATTGGAAGTTAAAGGATGTTTTTCAACATCCTTGGTTGTGAGTGTTCTTTTACCGTTACGTATACTTGTTGTAACAACATTGAGGACAATGTTGGATTTGAGTTTGGGGGTAGAAGAGTGCTTATTTTGAACATTGAAAATGCAATGCTAATTTTTAGCTTGAGTTTGGGGGAAAGTTTGTATGATATCATGTTTAAATACTTCTTTGTTGAGAAAATCAAGTATAAATTTTTATTTATTTTTTATCTTTCCAATTGATGCATTAAAATTGATTAACTTGAAAAAAAAATGACATGATTTCTTGAAATAATTTGAATTTAATGGAACATATATATCTTTGAAATTGCTTATGGAGACCCTAGACTAGGATTGATTTCTTAGATGATTCACATTGCACAATAAATCGAGGGTAGAGGAGTTGAGAGGATAACCATCTTGAGACACTTAAGGAGTTTTTCCCTGAAAAATTAACTTAGATTTTTCATAAGGTTATAAGTTGAGTAGTAATTTTTTTATGCTAAACAATTAATTAAAAAGGTTGAAGTTTGGTATGACCACAAGTGGTCAGGCTAATATGTACTGGAGGTGAAAAGTTTCATGCCTATATACTGTACTATTATGCTAATTTGAGCTAAGCTCAAGCCAAAAAGAAGCGAATTGTTTAAAAGATCTAGTTTTATTTCGTGGCCTTTGACACTCGAGTGATTAAATCCTTAGGAGTGTCTTTACACTTAATGCCCCAAAACTATCTAGTTTGGGAGTCATTGATCTAAAACTTGTTACATGGGTGTCATAGAAAGCCTAATGGAATAAAACATTGCACATGATCTAGCCTTAATGAAGTTAATTGGAAAGTTTCATATGAATTGAAAGTTTGAATGGTTGAGATAATGAAATTTAAATGGCTATGAGATTTTCTATGATTCTTATGCTTTGTGTTTGATCAAAAGTTGATAGATATGGGATTAATGTCCAAAATTTGGTAAGGATGCCTTTCGACTATAATACTTTAGATTTATTTTTACTACACCCTATGGAGTCTTTTCGAGTATTGGTGTCACATGAGCAAAAGTAGTTGACATGTATATATATTTGTGAGCTATAAAAGGATGATTTTGTGCCATTTATTCTTGTTAATTATGTTGAGATGTATTCATTTGGTTGGGATTGAAAGTTTGTTAGATTTTGTGGGTATATCTTCTGCAAACCCTCACGAGACTATAACTCGTCCTTTGAGGTAACTCAAAGGTTTAAAGGCTTGTTGCACATGCTAAGTGCAATCGTTTACTCCACGAAAGTGAGTTCGTTTGTTGTTTTTGTTTTCTCCTTTTGGTTGATGATGTTTTTCATGCCTAGAACTTTTATTGCTCGAGGTCGAGCAAATGATAAGTTTGGGGGAGTTGATAGGAGTCATTTTTACGTGTTTTTAAGCCCCTTTGCGTTTATGTTTTAGGTTCATTTATCACTTGATTTTGTCACTTGTGCGTTTAATTCGTGCATTAAGTGATTTCAGGCCTTAAGTGGATACAATTGAAGAAAGGGTGGAAAAATGATGTATAAAACAAGTTTACGCCAAGATGTTTCACACCTCCACGACCAAACAAGCAAGAAATAAGTTGGAGTTAGCCAAAATCATGTTTTAGTACCATTTCCGCACACCTGGGCGCCAAATCAGAAACAACCTCCACGTTGGAACGCCATTTTGATATTTTTAGAGACAGAATTGGATGAAGTGTCCTTCTACAAAGTTTTAGATCTATGTCTTATCTTTACATGGGTACTTGAATCATCCAATTCGGAGATCTGTGGAGACGATTATGAATAAAACACTATCCCTGCGCTGGAAAACACGAAAGTGGCAGCTCATGTTCTTGTTAGGTGAAAAACAAGAGAATGGTAGGTGCAAATTCTTAGTAGGTGGAAATTCTTGTTAGGTGGAAAACAAGAGAATGGTAGGTGCAAATTCTTGGTAGGTAGAAATTCTTGGTAGGAGGAAAGAAAGAGAAGGGTAGATCAAATTCTTGGTAGGTGGATTTTTGGGTATTTAAAGGGGGAGTGGGGAGCTCACTTGAGATCATCAAAAAATCATCCTTTGAGAGTGTGAGGACGAAAATTCAGGGGTTTGGGGGAGCATTCTCTTGGTTTTGAGTCATCCTATCATCATACTTGAAGAGCTAAGAAGAGGAAAAGGAGGGATTCAAGCTTCCAATCAAGAATCGATCATCAATCCAAAATAGGGAGTTTCTTAGTTTGATATTCATCTTTATCTATGAGTAGTTCTATGTTTTTATTGTTTTCCCAATTTCAATTATGAACTAATTTTCCCTTAACTAGGGCCATGTGAAGGCCAAAGTTATGAGTATATATATATGATATTATTCTTCGTATTAATTCTACAATTGCTTTGTGTTTTGATTTTGTGCGTAATTACTTGCATATGTTTGATCGCCATATGTTTGTCATATTGCCTAACTTAATAGTTTGAAAGAATATAAGTTAGGGTTCAAAGAAATCATCACATCATCCGTAAAAAATAGGGAATTGCCCCTAGAGATAGGTAGAGATTCCCGGGTGCAGTTAGCCGGATTTATTCGGGGAAATTCTAGAACTTGAATGCATGATTATTGATTAAATTCTCGGATAGACATATTTAAAGAACTGTCAATTTATCATAGGATTATTACAGCCGAGACATCGGGTAGTAATTAATTAAGGAATTTTCACCAAAGCAATAGTAGTCTAATAATACGAAGAATAATTCATATTTATATTAACAAGTAAATTTGGTTGAAGCATGTGCCTTAGTTGTTTTATCTTACAAAAACCACCACGCTGCGTTATTTAAGCTTCGCCAAACATCCTCGGTTTTTGACTAGCAAGCTCATTTTGAAAAAAATTGCAATGGTGTTGTTGGGTTAGCTCCTGATGCCATTTTAAATTGTTTTATCTCTGGGTTGCGCCAGGATATTCAAAGAGAATTCGCTATCTTACAGCCTCATTCGATTTCACAAGCTATGGGCTTGGCTAAACTCATAGAAGCCAAGTTTCCATTCTTTAAATCTCACCCTTATAGCTCAGTCCCGAAACCTCATCCCCTTTCCAATCAACCCTTACTCCCATTACCGCCTCCTAAAGCCCCATTTCCTATTAAACGACTCACACCGTCTGAAATGCAATAACGCCGGGCCAAGGGCCTTTGCTTTAACTGTGACGAGAAATTCCACCCGGGTCACAAATGTAAATCCCCGCCCTTTTTCCTCATTCTTTCCCCCACTGAACATGAATCTGGCATTTCTCCTGAATCCGTCGATTGGGACACTTCCCTTTCGGCCCCTGACCACTTTCCCCCATTTCGACATCTCGCCTTACCCAACCCACATCGGATGCCCTCGATCCTGACCCTGCTGTTCTTTTTCACATTTCGGATCAAGCCCTCTCGGGTAATCCCTTTCCTCGTACCCTTCGTCTTATGGGTACATTATTGGGTCACCCAATCGTCATTTTGGTCGATTCGGGTAGTTCTCATAATATCATTCAACCTCGAATCACGTCTTTTCTAAAAATTCTTGTGGAATCCACCCCTCAATTTTCAGTTATGGTAGGAAATGGTGACACTATTCGTGGTGTCGGTCTTTGTCGTAAACTTGCTATTTATATCCAGAACTATGAATTTCAGATTCCATTTTATGTATTACCCATTCAAGGGGCTGATTTGGTGCTTCGTATTGAATGGTTACAAACCTTGGGTAACATCGTTTCGGATTTTTCTACTCCTTCAATGTCATTTTATCACAATTCCACTTGGGCCACCTTAGTGGGCTCTCAAAACACTGCCCCTAAACAGTCCACTTTCCTCCGACTCTACAGGTTCATAAATACTGATTCTATTGCACAATTCCACTCCATTTTCATGATTGCCACAGATACCCAAAATGAGACCATTGGCCCCACTTCACTCGCGTCCCTTGCCCCTGCCTTACAAAAATTAATTCTGCAATTTTCATCTTTATTTTCTATCCCTCACGACCTTCCCCCCTCCTGTGCTCACTATCATCATATCCATTTAATCCCCAACTCTACCCCGGTCAACCTCAAACCCTATCCTTACCCTCATTGCCAAAAACAAACGATGGCTGATATTATTTTTGAAATGCTTCGCGAAGGGATTATTCGACCTAGCACTAGCCCTTTCTCTTCTTCGATGATATTGGTAAAAAAAGGACGGTACGTGGCATTTTTGTGTTGATTATAGAGCTTTAAGTACAATTACTATTAAAGATCGCTTCCCTATCCCCACTGTTGATGAATTATTAGACGAACTGTTTGGTGCCACTGTTTGTACTAAACTTGATTTACGTTCGGGTTACCACCAAATTCGGGTAGCTACAGACGACACTCACAAAATTGCTTTTCGTACTATAGGTGGCCATTTTGAATTTTTGGTTATGCCATTTGGGCTCACTAACGCCCCCTCTACCTTTCAATTCGCTATGAATGATCTTTTTCGCTCTTTTTTGAGAAAATTTGTTTTGGTTTTTTTTGACGATATATTAGTTTATAGCAAGTCTTGGCAGGCCCATTTGACCCATTTATCATAGGTTTTTCAGTTGTTAAGTTCACAACGGTTTTATTTGAAGTTTTCTAAGTGTAGTTTCGGCGCTTCAACTGTGGATTACTTGGGCCACATTATTTTGACCCAAGGTGTGGAGGCTGACCCGGTTCAGGCCATATTAAACTGGCCTCGACCTACAAATGTTTTGGCTTTACGCGGTTTTCTTTGACTAACGAGCTACTATTGACGGTTTGTACACAATTATGCATCGATAGCCGGCCCGTTAACGGATCTACTAAATGGCAATGACTACACTCCCTGTGCTACGACTTCCCAATTTTTCCCTACCCTTTGACATCCACACTGATGCTTCCGGTGTGGCCATTGGCGCGTTTTATCTCAACAATCGTACCCCATCACTTTCTTCAGTAAAAAAATGTGTGCTCGCATGTGTTCTTCATCCACTTATGTTCGAGAAATGTTAGCAATCGCATAGGCAGTTAAGAAGTGGAGGCAGTACCTGTTAGGGAGACAGTTCAGCATATTTACAGATCGGCATAGTTTGAGGAGCTTGCTAACTCAGCACATTCAGACCCCGGAACAACAAAAATGGTTAACTAAATTGCTCGGCTATGACTACGTCATTATCTACAAACTTGGTAAGGAAAATTGACTTGCGAATGCCTTATCCCGGGTTACACATCCCCCTTCGTCTTTCTTGGCAAGCTCTCAACCTAAGTTCGCCTTTCTTGCACACCTGCAATCCTTCTACAAATCCAATCCCACGGGTCAACAGTTTCTCATTAAGCTTCGATTTGACCCCAAGATGCAACAAGTTTTTTCATTAATCCACGACATTGTGTACTACAAATAGCGCATTTTTATCCCTAAAGAAACGGGGTTACAAGAAAGTCTCCTTACCGAATTTCACGACACCCCGGTGGCTGGCCATTCGGGTATTCAAGCAACCTTCGTTCACTTTGCAAGTTCCTTCTACTGGCCAGCAATGAAATCCGACGTTCAAACCTACGTCCACAATTGTCATGTCTGTCAACAATCCAAATACTCTACACATAAACCCTACGACACTCTACAACCACTGCCTATTCCACATCACGTATGGGAAGATATCAGTATGGATTTTATCACTCATTTACCTCTTTCAGGTGGCAAGACAGTAATTTGGGTCATTGTCGACCGACTCTCCAAATTCAATCACTTCATAGCCCTGCCTACTCACTTTTCGGCCGCTACTTTGGCCCCAATTTTTTCGGTCGAGATTGCTCGTCTTCATGGGATTCCTAAATCCATTGTCTCCGATCGGGATCGCGTCTTCGTTAGCACATTTTAGAGATAAATTATTCAAGTTACAAGGGACTAGATTAGCTATGAGCAGTACCTATCATCCACAAATGGACGGTCAAACAAAAGTTTTAAATTGGTGTTTGGAAGCTTACCTTCGCTGTTTTGTGGGTGAACGACCTCAACAGTGGACTCGATTTCTTCATTTGGTGGAATATTGGCATAACACCTCGTTTCACTCGGCTATTGGCATGTCCCCCTTTCAAGCACTTTACGGAAGACCTCCTTCGTCAATACCCACGTATCTCGCTGGATCTGCTACGATTGCCACCTTGGATGAGTCATTTTTGCAACGCCAACAAATTTTACTCGAACTTAAGACAAATCTTCTAAAAGCCCGACATAGAATGACAGATCAAGCAAATAAACATCGCATGGAGAAAAGTTTCGAAGTAGGGGAGTGGGTTTACCTTCGTTTGCAACCATACCATCAGATCTCCGTGGTTCGCTGTTCTTCTCACAAGCTTTGTCGCCACTTCTATGGCCTATATCGGATCCTCCGCCGAATCGGCCAGGTAGCCTACTAATTAGAGCTCTCCTCAACTGCCAAAATCCACCCCATCTTCCATATTTCACTCCTCAAACCATGCCGAGGACCTCCGCTGCCGCAGACGCCACCATTCCCCGCTTTACTTGCTGATAACCACGCCATTTTGCAACATAAAGCCAGCGTAGGGTCTCGCACACTCAAAACCAAACAAGGAGACAAGCAGCAGCTTTTGGTACATTGGGAGTTCATGTCCGAAGTTGAAAGTACATGGGAGAACTTAAAGGAGTTTCAACGGGCTTACCCTACTTTTGACCTTGACGACAAGGTCCATTTTGATGGGCTGGGTAATGATATGTCTGGGCCATCAACTGGACATGCAAAGAATCAAGAAAATGGGCCTACAAGGGGAATTGGATCAGAAGTGGAGAAAAAAAGGCCCAAAAGAGTTAGTACGACACCAGATTGGATGAATGACTATGACCTAAAATAAAATAGGGTTAATATTTAAAATTTTATACATTGTCCCTAGATATTTTAGCTGCCAGTACACGTGTTAGCAAATCCCAAAATATCCGTTTTACATTCTTTGTATTTATCAGCATTTCAGTGAGTAATGGAAAAGCGGAAAATTGTCCCAATTATCTTCTTCTCTCTCTTTTCTGTTGGAGTTTAATTCCTTTCCTCGAATCAAAGGAAATTTCATCAGCCATTGTTAACAGCTTACATCGATGTTGTCTCGGAACATTAGGAGATGTGTTTCTTAGATATTTACTTTTGTTTCCCCTGTAAATTTCATTTATTGTATCAATTATTTAATTTGGGAAAACTATATATATTTCTTATACTTGTGAAACTTGTTCCTTTTTTACGTTACGCATACGCATTTTTATTTTCGGTCGAGATGATTATTATTATCTTGCACTGAAATAAATGAAAATTCCAAATTATTACTCTTACTCTTACTATTACTACTATTATCGAGTTCAAAATATTACTTTTAGAAAAAATAATCTTCAAATTATCACTGTTTGAAAAATATTGAAGTATTACTCGTAGTGCCACACCCTACATTAATGACCTACATCAATTTTTTAGTTGTAGTTTCTTATTTTATTTCCTAGTATATATGTAATTTTCATGAAAAGTCACGTCTACCAAAATTTCAACTTCTACGCCAAAAAAACTTGCTGAAGTTTTTATTTTCATTTCATACTAGTATTTAACCCGTGCGTTGCATGGGCAATGATTTTTAAATTTAGAAAATGATTTTATTTAATATTGAATATTTAAAAATAATTTATGTGAACATTTAAAAAAATAAAAATAAAATATTTATATCAGTAAAATTATGTCAATCTAAAGTCATAATATGTCAAATGACATTGAGAACATTAACTTTTAGAAAAGTTATTGTAGCTTATTACGTTGTATATAAGTACCAATTAACATATAAATTATTTTACAAAATGTAAAGTGAATTTGCAGATTCTGTAATCATAGAACAATAAGACATATTCAATTAACACAAATATGTAAACATATCAATGCTTGACAAATACTTATTAGTGCATATAATCTTCCAACAAATTACACTATTTATTTCAATCAAGCTTTCGTGATTGACTTCATTCCTACCAAATTTGAGTATTTTCATCTACACAATACCATCTGGTGGATTCTTATTATATGAAGAATGTCCAAATAAATGTATTTGATCTTTGCTCAAATCAAACTTTCTTGCCTTTAGACGATTTTCTCCATATCTTGTTATTAGCCTGTAAAAGGAAAATTAGAAAGGGATTTATTATTCAGATTAATTAACACAGATGCATGTATAAACAATAATGTAAATTTTAAAATAAATAATGTAATTTAATTTAATATATTTATTTATAATGACATTTACTTTTCATGTGCGAGCACTATGCACATTACTATTATTGAATAGTCACAAAAATAGTTACCTCTATATTGTTGCAATATCTTTGGACCGGATTTTTATCCATACATTTGTAGAACTGCAACACAATTACTAATTGTTAAATACATAGATGAATTAATTCATTAATATGTTCAATTGATACATTTGAACATGTTTACCTTAAGGATTTTTCTTTTAAGATGGCTGTCAACTTTGCGCCTAATTGTGACTAACGTAATAGATTATATATAATAAAAATTAAGCATGTATTACAAATTAAAGAACATACCTTACATGATGGACAAATTTTAGTAAATTTTTCATGCCATTCAAACTCAAATTCTGGTATTCATTATTCAAAAAATTTTGTATGCATACCCTACAAATAAATGAACAAATTGTATGAACCAACATTTCCTAGTGAGAAGTACCACAAATAATGGCATTATTACCTTTTAACATGTTTTTTCCTCCATTCCATAAAAATCAATTTGCTAAGTTTCATAGAATCCATAGTCCTTAATATACCCATCCTTTAGCCATTACACGTATTTATGGTTTTCACTTTGTTCAATCATGAGATCTTTGTTATTGGAGTATTATAAATAATAAGATTTGGAACTGGAAAGAACTTTAGAAACATAACACTTTTATTTTGTTTTTAACAATGAAAGGATGGCACCCTAACGTGAAGATTTTCAACAATAATAAATCTAATTTGATTCTAAATTATTATTAATGATTATTTATATACGTCTCAATCAGAACATACTAATGTTGGGATAATAGCATAAATACATGGCCATGAGATTATAGGATTCGGGCATCCCTAATTGAATTAGTACGTGAAAAGTATTAAAGATCATATGACAGAAATCAAGTTATTTACTTAAATAGCATAATTGGTAAAAAATGTTAAGAAATGACAATGAAGAAAACAAATTAGGTATAAATTTTAAATTCTAAAATATTCAAAAGCAATAACGAAAAATATTGAGATAACTTATAATGCAAAATATATAGACTATATATAATAGTTATATAATATTAATACACTATTTAAAAATTACACAAAATGCCGAACATTGTAGTAGTACAATATAACAGAAGATAAAATGTTGAAAATCAGTATTCATAAGAACTCCTCCAAATTCTACCATAAAAAATACATAATAATAATAAATAATATGATGAACGATAAAAAAAACATAATACATCAACTATATTAAATTAAAATATAATACAGTACTAATGTAATCCAAACTTACAAATTGTTCGTATAATAAGTTACCATGAATTTGGGCCTCCAAATCTATCTCGTATACTCTTCACGACAAAAGAAAGTTAAACATGTTAAATAAATTTAGAAACATTACAAAAGACACATTTAAGAAGAAAATAGATTATTAATCATCAAGAGAACAATAGTACAAAAGTGGAGGAAATAGAAGACAAAAGTTCATCAAATAGAACAAATGAAGTATAAAATGGTTCATGAAGAAAAAAAAGAATAAGCATAACGTTACAGAAACTCACCACTGCAGACATTAAGCATAAGTACAGGTTAACTATATAGGTATATAAGAGAGCTTGATTGAAATGTGTGATTTATATGTATGTATAATTTGGATGTATGCTGGCATAAATAATGACATATAGTGGATTGAGTGTCATATACGTATATATATACATAGCTAACGGTGGCCAAATTTGAGGACCAAAATCATAGCACATGCTCATTGTGTTTTTATTTAAATGTGATAAAGACATTAATGGTTGCTAAATTTAAGGAGCAAGCTAAGGCCATGGCACTTCATTGCATAATTCTGTTAAATATGATAAAATGAAATGCAAGAAAGCGTAGTATTAAACGTGTAATGGAAAATTAATTATTGTTATTGATATATCTTTGTTATATTGGAATGTAACGGGAAGGTTCTATAACTAATATGAATTAAATCATGAAATGGTTGAATTTTTGAAAATAATATGAATAAAGAATTTTCAACGGACGTCACTTTAGAATGACCATTATTTTGGTACATATCATGGGAAAAGTAGTAATTAAATAATATATATATATATATATAATGATTATAAGTTACAATTACCTAAATTAGATATTAATAATATTTTAAGGTAACATTCCACTGTGGCAAAATGGCGAACTAAGGAGTTGCCACCTCATTATCTATATAGGAAAGAGACTGAAACATTAGTTGGTATTCATTTAAAATATACAAAGATATGATATTATAATAAGATTTTAAATTATTATAATATGATATATTTATTCATTGTATTATTATAAAAGGAAAATTTGAATTTGACGTTAATCTTTGCGGAAATCATGTCAACATGTGGAGTTTTACATGTTATTTTGCATGGTACATGTATTTATTATATTTTTAAATTTGTAAAACGTATATAATCATAATTTGGTCAAATATATATGGATATGTAATGAATATAGATAGTTACATAAATATAACATATATATGTATATTTATAAATTTTCAAATTCAATTAGTAACTTAAATATGGAATTAAGTCTACATGACCTAATGGAGCAAAACAAATTCATCCATCTCATTATTCACATAGGAAATAGATTGGATCATGGGTTTGGATTCATTTTAAATATTATAATAAGATTTTATAGGCAATATTCATGAAACTTCCATCCCACCTTGTAGGCTTGTACACGACTATACGGTCCTTCTTCTCATTCTTCTTTTTTGGATAATTGATTGATATTATATAATAAAGTTAGAAATGGGTTACAACTATTTGAGGAATAGAAGAATAGGGTTGCTTCAAGTCCAACTATGAGTTTCACCTAGGTGTGGGCATCGAGTCGAGCCAAAAAATATATGTTGGGAGGCTCACGAACTGGCATATATTCATTAATATATATAATATAATATTTTATAATATTATATATATGTATAGTTATATATTTAATATTTATCATGATTATATTTAATGACATATATTAATAAATAATAATAATATATACTAATAAAAAAGTAATTATTTTTTAATTTTTTTGAATCTCGAGCTCGACTCGACTTGACCCAACTCAGACTCTAGGTCGAACAAGCTCAAGCTCAAGCTCATTTACTCAGGCTTGCTGAGCTCGAGCCGAACAATTTAGTCAGTTTCGGCTAGAGCTCGATTCGTGTACACCCCTAGTTTTGATCCATTTATAAAGTTAGTACGCGTTACATCATTATGATCAACTCTACTTATCTTTCTAATATGCCAATTTGGCCATTTCACAAAGAAGCTCCTAGTTTTGTGGATACTAAAAGGTACATCATTTTTGTTTTTTCATGTTCAACCAGCCCAAATATTGTACAATGAATTTCTTTTTTGAAAAAAAGGCTAAATCTTGCCTGCCAAACTGTCGGTGTCGGCTAGAATTTGTGTAAAAAAATAAATTGATTTTATATATATTGGGAGATTAATGGTGAAAAGGAGAAGTCAATCCATAAAAATAAAAATTTTGAGTTTTCATGGAAATTATCTATAGATTAGGATAATAAGTAGGAAATTACACCTAGTAAATCCATGTGAGCCATTAAACTAGGGGAACAAAATAAAAAATTCCAACTACATAAATTTGTGTACACATGACAATATATATATGTAGTACTAAGAGTAATAGTTTAGGAGATATTTTTTAAATATTAATAGTTTTTGGAATTATCTTTTCTAAGAGTAATATTTTGGAAAAAAAAACTCAAATAAAGTCTAATACATAAATTATGTATATCTTGTGGATATGCCTAATTTAGGAGCAATTACTAGAAGACCAAAAGACATCTCATTTGAATGACAATTACCACACTTTACCGCATCCGCCTGGTTTACTTGAATCGAGTCAACATCGACCCTAAATATGGACCTTAGGTTGTCTCCACATGGCATTATTTTGAAAAGCCACACGTCCAGTTCGAAATTTCTGAATTATTCTATGGTGGATCGAGAGCATTGCTCCTGCTCTACTATCCACCGCATATTTACAAGTGGTGGAGTGGTTTTCACAGGATGGTGGGTGATGAAAACCACCCACCACTTATAAATTTGTGGTGGATATTGGACCGGGAGCAATGCTCTCGATCCACCATAGATTTTTCTGAAATCTCTATAAACACTCCAAGTCCGGCTAGTACATTTATGAGGTATTTTTTCTACTATTCATGTCTTTATTAGCATCATCGTTGCCCTTGGTTGCTTTTCCTGATTTGATTGTTGAACTATTTGTTGGGATATAGTGGAGTTAGATCAAAAATAGGATTGAGAGGAGATAAAATATAGCCAAAAATGAAGACGAGATGGGCAGGGAAGATCCAGGGTCACGAAAGGGTCAAAATAAGGAAGGAAAACGGACGAAAAATAGGCGGAGGTGGAAGCAGGAAGCAATGCCACGGCGTTGGATGGTGAACGCCACGGCATTCCCTGGCAGCCTTGAAAAAGTGATTGCCGCGGCGTTCGGGGCGAACATCGCAGCGTTGGGTACCAAGATGGCAGTTTTCTTGCGCGTTTTGGACTCAGTTTTGGTAGCTTTTGGAGGCTTAATTGTTTCCTATTGTATCTAGACTTGTTCCCTAAGTTTATTAGGAATATGTTTTCTAATTTGATAGGGTTTTAGATGACTCCAACTATTATAAATAGGAGAACTCCTCTTATAATTCATTGATTGACTTTGAGAAATAAAGATGTAGATCTAGGTTGACTCATGGATGTAGGCAATTATGCGGAACCACGTTAAAATTCTCGTGTCGTTATCTTCATGTTTAGGGTTAGGTTTTTTATTGTTTCTTGATTATTTTTTGAGCTCTGATGCTACCATTCCTAACACTATTCACACTAAGAAAAACTATAGATTGACTCTTAGCGAGGGTACTTTCATTTGAAGCTTTGATCGAGCCCGGCCCGAGCTCTTATTGAGGAAAGCTGACCTAATTTTTAGACCAAATCACATGTGATTGGTGAAACTAACCAATCATAAAACAAATTTGCTTCAAGTTAAAATTTTCCGAAATCGTAATTCTCATTTGCCAATTTGATCAGTATACTCTTCAATAAATTTTTGAACATCGTAATTCTCATTACTAGACAAGTGAGATAATGCTTGTTATGTGTTTAGTTGAGTTTGACTAAACAGAACCGAACAAATCTCAAACCCTTCTGTTATTGCCAACCTAAAACAATTTGGAATTATATACGCCAAGTAACTAATTATAGAATTTAAGTCCAAACATAACCAGAAATTAGAATTGAACAAGTAACATTTTAATACTTAAATTCATATACCTAGTAAATTATTTGGAAATTAAATAGTAGTAGGACAAAAGCCGTGCTTAAGAGCAGCTTCCCAAATGTTGTTAATGTCAAACATCGCATCCCCACACTCGTGCACATTCCATCCTTCTAAGGCATGCACAATTCCAGCCACACGCGAAGCACTCATCACTCTTCTCGGCAGCCAATTCTGTTCATATAAAGTTAACACATATGGATCATCAACTTGGATTTTCAATCTCATAACACAAATAATATATATGAATATTAGATACAAATAATCACTAAATCATTATTGAATTTAAACAGAGTTGCTTTCACGTGGTAAAAATTTAACTTAATGTTATATTCAAAACTAAAGATAACACTGATAAATGATTCAAAAGACGTTAAATATTTAGAGTTACCGTCTTACCGACCTCACAAGCGTGCAGATTCTGGAACGAAGGGGGAGCCACCATAGACGGAGTGTGATAGTAGAAGGCGTCTTTGCGCGCGTTCTTTGGAGGGAATTGAGAGAAAGTAATGAACAAAGTTCCTTTTGGTGCCTTGAGTTGTTCTTGTTCTGTCAATCCATCTCCAACTACCCATATCTAACAACAAAACAAATTTCATATCTATTTTAGATGGTGGTACATATAAAAGTTAGCATACCGCGATATAAAATTCATATGAATTGATTTTGAGTTGAGAGTTGGAAAATCACGTAGGAACTAATAAATTGGCAAAAGTTTATAAAAATTGTTCACCATTTCACTATAGTTCTTTGAGAGAGCCACTCGATTCTGAGACCTGACGGATAATTTAATCTTCTCGTATTCGTAAAACGTAGCAACCTAACATAAAATTAAGCTTGTTGGAAGAAGTAATTATAAAAAAAAAATAAAAAAGAACTTGTTAAGGGGTTTAAGGATTCAATATTTGCAGAATGACCTGAATACCCTTGCGGCACAAAGCAGAAACAATGGCATAACCAATTTTGGAGAGGCCGCCTCTGAATAGGATTTCTTTTGTCCCTTTAGGAATGCTATTAAGAACAATAGCAACTGCTAAGCTACTTCCATCTACTACTTTGGTTCTCAAATTTGGGTGCTTCTCAATGTAAAGTTGTCCACTTCTATTAAGTTCCTCACCCTGCAACATTTAAAGGTAAGAAAACACTACACCCAAATTTAGTATTTCAAATGAATTCTGTCAGTTACAACTCATATTACACTTGAAAAATACTCTCGTTTTATGTACAATAAGTTAGATATTTGATTTCTTTCCTTCTAATCGGTACATGACGAGTGGTACTGCTCGGTGTGTGACACATGGTGTGTTCCTTGGAGGAGATGGACGCTCCGCTCATCACAACGATGAACAGAGGGGTCTAAGGGTCGGGTACGTACAATCAGCGGCCACAACGACAAGGTGGTGCACATATTTGGCGTGGTGGTGTACATTTTCTGAGTCAAATGTTCCAACCAAATGTGTACGTTTTTGCTGGAATCTTTTCAAATCTTACAAATAGACTCATGTTCTAAACTTAACGAATAATAATACTCGGAACTTTAAACGTGAAAAATACTCTCATTTGCCCATTTCCATATTTGGACTTTTTTTATCGTAACTATTAACAAGAAATTATAATACACTTCTATGTATTACGTGCCGAATTCTTCATCCGTTATCTACAAACTAGGAGAATAAATGTCCAACTTTCATTGTATTACCATTTTCAATTATCAAGCCAATCAATTGTCAAGGTCTAAGATTACGGATATTAAACTACATTTAGCTGGTTCAAGAGCACGGATTGCTTCGAATTTTTTTATGAATGAAATAAATGCATTTGATGAAAGCAAAAAACTTGCCTGGTTCAGCAGGCCTAGACTTAAAACCTTGGCACCTCTTGCATCGGCTTCTAGTATCGCTTCTTCAATCAAGTCATTTATAGCTTGTTTTTGCCATTTGAGTGAGTACTAAAAGATCAAAAATATAACAAATAAAAAAACATTCAATTTTCTAACAACACAAAATGAAATTGATCGAGGAGCAATGCGAACATGTACCTGTATGTTGTATCTTGGAATAGCCCATGACTGCAACCTCAATTTCTCGAAGAAATTTCTCTCTACGATAAACGTGCGCCCGTAGAAGAATTTTAACATCATAAACCAAAATGTTAGAGGCCACATTAAAAACATGTACCATTTGGATGAGTTTTGAGGCCTTGAGGCGAAAGAGGCAAATCCAATTTCAAGATGAAAGATGGATTCTGGGGTAGTTAGATGAGCTAAATGTATAACGTCGGGCTGATCTTCAGGCCTCTCTAGTGATTTTTCGTGTAACGAGTCGGTGGACTTGTCCATCGTGCCATGGATATAGTCGTAGAATGGCATGAACAATGAGTAATTCGTTCGAAACTGAGTGTGATGCAGAGAGTGAAACCTATGATCCCCAAGCATGTAATAAAACATCAAAAAACTGTATTATTAGGGTATACTACACAGGCACCCCTCTTAGTAATTTGAAAAACCTCAGGTGACTCAAGATAATTATTCAGTAAGTGGGGGTGCATGTAATTATCTCTAATTATTATCATTCGTTAGGTGAAATTGCATAAGTTTGTCCCTTTGGATAGGACAAATTCAACATGTATACAAATCGAAGATTTCTTGTTATACTTATGTATATAAGATGATAGTGAAACTTACGAGGGCGTATACATGATGTACTTGAGAGGCGGGAAGATGGAAAAGAGCGATTTAGGGATGAGTTCAAAGTTGCAGTGGCCCATATTATTCATAAGATCAATGTAGGCAACGTAACCGAAGAGAGACACCATAGAGGCAGTTCCAGTAAGCATTGTTCCACCAAATGGAAATGCTAAAAACATGTAATATGCTAGGAGCTCGGCAAACGGATGTATAACAGCTGCCATAATAACATATATAGCATCAAACAACAAAATTAACACTTTCATTTTGTTTCTTGTTTAAATAGGATGATGTCTAGGAATATCAATAGATCAAGGTAGGATCCACAGACCCGTACCAATCCCACCTCATTTGGGATGGACTTTAAGAAGATAAACAGGTCTTAGGGCGGATTTTGGACTTACGGAGATTATAAGCTCTTTAAAATATCTTGTAAGCGGTTTGAGAGATTATAAGTTGTACAAAGTGTTTGATAAATTTTTTTATAAAACAGTTTATAAGCTGTCAAAAGGAAAAATTGCATTTTTGGTCCCATATGTTCGGCCTTTTTCGTTTTTTGTCCCATTCGTTACGAGATTCTCATGTTCCCATAACATTTTTCTCACATTTGGTCCCATTGAAGGATTTCATCCAATACTTAATGATCAACTGTGTTAGTCAACATTTTGACAGATTGTTACGTTTGAGGAGATTTTGTGCGTGAGTGACACGTGATATTGAATAGAAACATTGTGATATTGAATATAATCGTGTGTGAGTGTATTCGTGCATGAATTTTGCTCAAAATGTTGACTAACGGAGTTGACCATTAAGTATTGAATGAAATCCTTCAAATGGGACCAAATGTGAGAAAAAAATGAAAGTTATGGGATATAATATGAGAATCTCGTAATTAACGAATGAGACCAAAATTGAAAAAATCCAAAGTTATGGGACCAAAAATACAGTTTTTCTGCTTTCAAAATAAGCTGTTTGGAACTTATAAGCTCTTAAAAAATAAGTAAGGAGACACCAACTTAATTTTTAACAACTTATAACATTGGGAGCTTATAAGTTCTAAAAACATCTTATAAGCACTAAGAGCTTATAAGTTCGGGCAAATCTCATTTTTTGTCCCGTAAGTGGGCTTGAATACACATTTAGTCCCCGCTTTATTAAAGTCTCACATTGGGTCCAATAAGTTCTAAAAAGTCTCACTTTTGGTCCCAACCGAAGATTCCGTGTCCAATAAGTTCTAAAAATTGGTCCCAACCGAAGATTCCGTCCAGAACTTAACGGTCAACTCCGTTTGTCAAAATTTTGACCATTTGGGGAGATTTTGAGCTTGAATAACAAGTGATATTAAATGAAAACATTATGATATTGAATATAATCCATATGTGAATACATTTACGCGTGAATTCTCCCCAGAAAAATGAGTCAAAATGTTGGCTAACGGAGTAGACTGATAAGTTTTGGACGGAATATTTAGTTGAGACCAAAGATGAGACTTTTTAGAATTTATGGGACTCAAAGTGAAACTTTCATAGATTAAATGTGTACTCATGCCCACTTACGAGACCAAAAATGAGATTAGCCCTTATAAGTTCTTTAAAATAAGCTTATCCAAACACTCTTTTAGACCTACTTCGTTTAGCATTATAATATATTTTTATATGTGTTTATGATATATATATATATATACACACATATATATGTGGAACAATATGTATTTTAAATTGATCCTTATATATAAAATTTAACAATTCAATAAGAATACAAATATAGCAAACAATTTATACTTTAAAATAGAAAAGTTAAAAGCATACTTCAAATTATGATTGTTAGAGAATTAAACAAAAATTGATAAATAATTCGTTCGTCAAAAATATTATTTCCTAATACTTAGAAAGTTGTGACCATTTTTTTTTCAAAACAATTTTTTAAATATTTAATTATTGTTACGGGTCTATTGGGACCCAATCCACTGGGTCGGGCTTTGGGCTTGCAGGTCTCAGGTCCACAAAAATTTTGACGATTCGGGTCCCCAATTTTGGCGAACCTAACCCAGGACCACCTTATTGCAATCTCTGATGATACGACACCAATAGCAGTCGTGGACGTTTGGTGCAGATTGCAGAACACTTGGTGTGATGAAAGCTAGGGCTCCGCATAATTATGTTTTCTGAGTTAAATTTTGAGTTTTTTTTTTGAAAAATGTGTATTATAGAAATTCATATAAAAATATTGACTTTTATTGTTTGCTTGGATGTATTTTTAGAAAATAGTTGGAAGTGGTGTTTGATGTGATATAAAGTTGAATTTTATTGGGATTTGATACATGAAGTGATTGAATTAATTATGAATGTGTATGTATATATATATATATATATATATATATATGAATGATTTGATATAAAGTGTGTGTGTATATATATATACATAGTTATTATAAAACATAATAAAGTAAGAAAGAGAAGTAGTTGAAAAGTGGGATAGTGTAATTAATGATGAAAGATTGTGAATTGATTGAAAGAGTGAAATGATTGGTTGTTGTATAGAAGAATGTGTAGTAGGATTTAAAATTTGAGTATTTTCAGTAGAATTTACCTTGAAATGTGCGTTTTCATTTTCTGGTGATTTAAAAAATAAAAATGGTTTTCTGAAACATAACCATACACAACCTAAGAATTTGAGGATATATATATACTTACATGTGATGGGCTCAGTGACAATGGAGGAATGATGATGGGAGTGGTATCTAGAGTAGAGGTAGTGGTGGTGCAATGCTCTATGAAACCAATAGTAAAGGTACTCCACAGGGCCACTATGAAGCAAAATTGTGATGATTATACCATCAGTCCTCCAAACTGGAAGGAAAGAAGCACTTGACAATGCTGTGTTCAAAAAGTACAACACAATCCCACTTAAAATAATCTGATCATCCCTGCATCAAAAAACAAACAAATAAACAAAGGTATATCACTAAATCACAATATAAATAGAGTGACAATTATAATTATTGTCACTAAGTTGTCGTCAAAGGTATATCACTAAATGTCAATAGTGACCACAATTTCCTTGTCACTAATTATCAAGAGTGACAACTTCTTTACAAATCTTGTCACTATTAAACATGCAAAGTCTATTCTTGTGACAAATTAAAAATTCTTGTCACTAAAAAATTACAATTAGTTACAACTTTGACACTGCCACTTGACACTTTGCCACTAATATCTTATTTATTTGTAGTGTCCCTTGCACGACCTATTGTCCGCTCTAACTGGAGTCACACATGTTTGTCCTTAAAAAGCGCCTTGCGAGGGAAAAGTGAGTTTGGGCTTTTAAGCTTCTCAAATTCCTCGTCTTGATCATCCAATATGAGATGATAGTTGCATGCACATCACTGACAAATGTGTTTGATTTGGTTGATTCTGTTAAATAGGAAATAGATTTATATGTTTCCTTGTATATCTTTTCCCTATGTATCTTTTCCTTAATTATAGCATTAGGGTTACTTTATATTTTTTGACATGTAACTATTTATGCATTACATGTTTTCTTAAGGAGTTTTACCTTATCGAATATGGTATTAGCCGAAGGATTTTTCTTCAACCCTCACGATCTCCCTTTGCTTTCGCCACCCTCAAGAAGTCGTCCCCCTCTTCTCCTCCATCTCAAATATCTACTCCTTATGGCAACCGTATGAAATGCTACCATATCGTACTCTTCTTCATTTTTCGCCGCCACCACCATCTCTAACCTTGCTAGTGGCGCTGTTATGCTAGCTCTATCACCTACTCTCTCTCCCCTTCTCTAAGTTTCTTTTCTTCTATCTATTAGGGTTTTTGGTTCATCAGCCCTCACGATGTGCAACAACAAGAAGGACGTTCCACGTCCCTGATCTTGGTGATGTTGTGCTCTATTACTAGCCACCACATCTTTTTCCAAACCCTCACCCTTAATCTCTCGTCTCCTAAATAGTCTTTTGACACCATTATTAAGATGATACCTACTCTTATCTCCTTTGATGATCTTCAAACGAAACTTCTCCAATTTGAGGAGCGTCTTCGTCGAAATCATTCTTCCTCACCCTGTTGGTGATACAAGTCGTGGGAACCCTTGTGGTCGTGGTTCTCCTCTATGTCTTGGCAACATTCTCCTCAACACTCTACTTAGCATTCTCTATGCCCAGACTGCTGTCTTAGCTCTTCTTGGATTTTCAGTCCTATCTAAGCATTTTGGACCCTCCTGCTCCGATTGTGGGGGCGTGTTAAATAGGATATAGATTTATATGTTTCCTTGTATACCTTTTCATATCTTTTCTTTGTACATCTTTTTCTTAATTATAGGATATAGATTTATATGTTTCCTTGTATACCTTTTCATATCTTTTCTTTGTACATCTTTTTCTTAATTATAGCACTAGAGTTACCTCGTATTCTCTCACATATAACTATTTATACATTGCTTTGTCATACAAGTCTCTTTGTGGGGTTTTACCTAATCTAACAGTTTCAACAGATGAAACTTACTAAATTATCGTTGATGTTTTAGCCAATATGTGATGGGACTATATAATTTAGTTATATTAATTTAGCATTTTATCTTATATTGCATATAACAATATAAATAATTGTGAATGTTTTAAAACTTGTATTTCCAAGAGCTTTCAAGAACGAGTCGTACTTAACGAACCAAAAAAAAAAAAAAAAGGTTACAAATGAAAAAACATTGTGAGAGAATTTAGTACAAACCAGTTGGTCTCTCTGTCAACTTGTTCAAATTCAATGCCCTTATCAACAATTCTGTTGTTGCCTTTGGCTGTCCTATAACGAGAATATGATATCCATATTTGGTTATGAAGTGCCCTCCATATTAGAAATGGTATTATCATCAAGTTTGTGTAATCTCTCTCACTTTTCCCTTTTGTTGCAAATGAGTAAATGCTTTGTATTCCCCATGGAGCCAATATCATATACTTCAATAAGGAAATTCCAGCCAAAAAGTAGAAATTTGTTAGCATCCCATTAATTAATTAAAAGAAAATTTATAGTATCCAACAAAATTTCTTTGTTTTGACACTAGTTAGTTAAATATGGCAAATATTCAGTATTTAATACGTATGAGTATTTTATGAAAAGCTACAGTAAAAAAAATCGGATAAAAAATACAGATACGGGAATGGAAATAAACGAATTAGGACTCATACGGATAATATACAAATAAAAATGAATTATTTAAGAGTAAAAATACGACTTATTTTCATATTATTTTGTAAGGTATATTAACTGTTCTTACTTTTATATTATTAAAAAAATATTTTGTATGAGTCACTAGTTGACTCTATGTATATTATATCAAGAAAATCCAAGAGAAGTATGAAATGATGTTCATAAAATATCAGTCATATACCTTAAAACTTCCGAGATGCTTCCATGGCCAGTCGGTTAGGAATCCTGGTTTTGTAGCCATTATTTTTCTAGCTTATATATGAATCTTTAACTGCTTTTCTGATAAAAAAAAGGAGCTCGTCTTCATGCCTTATATATAAGCACAATGAAATAGATATGACATGCAAAATGTTAAAAAATTCAAATGACTAAAAAAACCCCTGAAATAAAATTTATTACATCCAAAATGCGGAATTGGTCAAATCCGACGTCCGGATTTAAATTTTCTCCAAAAAAATTATCTACCCTTAAGACTTCTTTCACCAACTTTTTTATATAAAAATATTTCAACTATTAATTTTTAGATTAAATTATTCTTGATGAGTCTCTTATGTTAAAAAAGTAATTAATAAATTAAATTCTCTTAATAATTTTCCTTTATAGGCTTTACAAATCGACCCATTGACGATTTTGATTTTTATATGTCAATATCAAATTATATATGTGAACAAAAGATTCATGTGAATTTATAATAATAAGTTAGTGAAAATATTTTCTTTTATTAAGAAGATGATACCAACAAATTCTAACAATTACCGAAGTTAAAATTAGCACTGATACAATTTATTAATTTGAAAGCACCAAAGAATAACATATGTATAAAGAAACCCAGTTCATTAATTTTAGGATAAATTATATCTACACCCTTAGGCAAAATTCTAATTTTAGTCCCATAAGATCTCGTGATTCTAGTTTTAGTCTCACAGTTTATGGAATTCTAAAAAAGGTCCAAAATATTTCACTTTTTCCAAACTTGGTCCCTTTTTAACCTAAAATTAGTCCCACAAGATTTTTTCCGTTAATTTTACACGGAATCTAACACGTGCACGTCACCTCCCCGTTAAGTCCTTATTTGGGCTTAAATTGAAGTGTCTAATTTTAGTCCCATAGGATCTCATGATTCCAGTTTTAGTCCCACAGTTTACGGAATTCTCAAAAAGGTCCCAAAACTAGACGCTAGACATTAGTCGCTGTTGTACACTTTTGTTTCTTTCTATGATGCACGAACACTTTGAAAAATCATCTCGTGCAGTGTCGGACACGCGTCGTGTCCGTGTTTAGTTATTGAGATAAATGAAAAAAATACACATGTGCAGTCGTGTCCGACATGTCTGTGTACTAATATTTTTAGGAATTGACGTGTCCCATGTCCGTACCCGTGCATCATAGGTTTCTTTCAAATTAACTTGAAATTTATTTGAGGTTAATCTACCAACCATTCAATCAAATATCTCAAAATTTGATGGTCAATATTAAATTTTAGATATTTATTAATCAAAATAATACTAACCATAGATCTTGATAAAGATTAATGACTCATATTTAACACCATACGTTAAATATATATATATATATATATATATTTGATGCGCATAAATTCTGCAACATGTATTTTCTGAAACTCTCCTTTCCCCTTCACAAATGTAATCCATTGGGTATTTATCCTCGTTCCTTCCAAAATACAATTATAAGTTTCCATGATGTGGGCCATAACTCGGCCTATACAGTAGTATACTAATTTAAGGACTAAATGCACAAATAAGCCAAATGGTCTAATCACGATCTAAGTTAATATTAGGCTTATACTTTTGTGGGGTTTGTCATAAGATGGTGAGCCCAAATACTTAATCTTCGATGTCACCCGTCTAAATCTTCAAATCGAACCAAAGTACATATTTTATCTACATCAATTATAAATAATTCCTTTTTTATAAGTCCAAATAACTAATTTTTCCCATGATTTTCCCATCAGCTTTCTAATAATCTCTGGTAGCTAGGTACTTAATTGACTTTTGACAATAATTTGATTAATTAGTTTAGCAACAACTAATTTACCCTTTAATACTGCAGCAAATCAGCGTTCTCATTATGATTTGATTAATTATATCTAGTCACTTTGTACAGGTTGTTCTATAATTTATAAGTTCGCCAGAATTTCGCAATTGTTTAGTTCATGTTCATATATCGTATGTCTTAATAATATATATTTTTATTTCTGGATGGTCGCAAAATATGATTTGAGAGAAATAGTAGTCAAATATTAAGCTTGAATGTTACAACCAACTGCCTGTAGCTTAACCCCTGCACAAAGTCTGTAAAATGGACTAATTTTAGGTTAAAAAGGGACAAAGTTTGGAAAAAGTGAAATATTTTGGGACTTTTTTGAGAATTCCGTAAACTATGAGACTAAAACTAGAATAACGAAATCTTATGGGACTAAAATTAGAATTTTGCCTACACCATTGCTAATGACAAATTATTGATTTACCCTCGTTGTTAGAAAAATTACTTTAATCCGTTGAGGGTTACAATCGTCTAATATTGTGATTCTATCATTATTAGTCGCCTTCCAACATTTTGGACCTGTCTTTAAAATTTTGTTGTAATATATATATATATATATATACTGTTACTAAAAATCGGTAATTTGACTGAAATACTCTTTGGTCAATACATTTGGATTTCTAATTATATGATTACAAGTTCATCGTCTTCATTTTTTGCCCTTTTTTTAGTTAAAATTTAAGTTTTTTTTTTTTGAATTTTTTTCTTTTTAAAATTTAATCAAGGATATTGTGGAACTTTTGCTTTTCATCGGGCAGCATCATGGTTTTCATATGTAATTTGAAACACACTGATGTTTCGTAATTAGCCCAATCATCAGTGGTGGTAAATGTATTTACCCTAATATTTAATCTAAGAAGTAGAGGTTAATTTACTTAGAAAATCTTTAAACCCTAATAGTGTTAATGTCAAAGTTAAAGGCATTGTACTCCAGATGCCCTTAAGTTTCTATATTTACATATATATATATATATATATATATATATTTCATGTTATCTATATAATTTTGAAATTATTTTGTAGACTTGTCCTGATATGAGAAACGAAATTTCAAATGAAAGAGTTTTGAGCTTTTCAGAAATGAAAAGTTCATGAGCTACTATAAGAGTGTGCGCGCGCGCGTTAGTTTGCTGCTTTTTTTAGTCATATTAGTCTTTATTAATTTATAGCTTATTTATATTATATTGTAAGTTAATTTTTTATTATTTCAATTTAACAACAAAAGTAGCAAAGATTCTTTTGATTAATTTATGGTTTAGGAGTTTTAGATACACCATTCTATATTAATTTTGAATTATTTTTTGTATTTTATTAAAAAAATTATTTAACGATATTTTAGTAGTTCTTCAATATTCTTCAACAAATTATTAAGTGTAATTCAATATTTTTAGCTTAATAATGAAGGCCATTGTAGTCTTTAAATAGTAACTTAATTTAATGAAAAATCAAGGAGTGGAAGTCTATGTCAATATATCAAAATCGAGGGATGTGAATATCAAATGTTCATAATGTAGGAAAAGTTGATATAAAGTACCCGATTGGTTGATATGTTATTTCTCATTTTTCCATTTTCAGAGATGTTTTTCATCAAAATTGCATTTATTTGACACCTCGTAAAAATATTTGACGTAGGGGAAACGATTGATTTTTAAGGAATTGAAGAACATGTCTCCAAACTTCAAGGATAACTTGAGATAACTCAAAATGTGCAAAGCATAAATTTTATTGATAAAAGTTTATTGTTTATAACAATCTAAAAGACCTATATTAATAAAAGCATTTCTTTAATTCCCAAAAGAATTGGAATTTCTCTAACATAATTGTATCAGTATAACTAATATGACTTTTCTAACTTAACATAAACCAAATATGATTCTACTAACTTATATTCATTGGATTAGGACACAACTATAATAATAATAACTCTAAAAATTGTCCAAAAATAAACAAAGGAATAGAAAAGTGGCATAAATGTGATTAAGAAGACATATTTCGACTCGAAAAATACTTTCAATAACTATGTTGTTGAACACACCATAAACCTTGACACGGTCTCGCGTGCATATGCAAATGACCTCGTAACTCCCTCCCTGACCAAAAATTATAATTTTCGATATATTAGAAATTTTCAAAATTTATAGGCTTCTTGTCCTTCATCAATATTCCGAAGAAATGCTACTGTAGATATTTCCTAAAATATATATCAAATTTTCTTGAAAAATGAATTTGATTGACATTTCTCTTAGGATTTTCTTGAAAAATTGGATTTGATTGACATTTTTTGAGAAAATATATTTTTTATTATTCATATCTAGACAGTTTAATTAACAACTAAAAGACCTCTTTGTCTCCCAATATCTCAACACGAGCATCAAAATAATCACATTTTGTAATTCAAAGTAAATCAAGATGCGAAATAAAAGTCACTCTGCACTATTATTGAATGCACCTTAATCCATGAATTTTACTTAGGAATGTCTAGATTTTCTTATAAAAAAAAACTTATCCATACCAATTTCTAAAAAAAATTATTCTTAAAATTAGCAAAACCACATCACACTTAAACATTACATTATTCTCAACCAAAAAAACTCAACCAAAAAATAACTCCAACTTATTTTTTATGAAAAATGAGAAAAATGGAAAACATGCCATCCAATAGATTATCCTATTTTATAAGACATAGGACAATAAATCGGAGGGGGTCCATATGGGTCCACCGCCCACGACGAGAAAAGAAAAGTCGTTAATTGCAGGCTTTTGGTCCAATCCTAATACTATTTGTAACAAGTCACAGGACTTTTTTTCTTGATGATTCTATTTGTATTTTGGCTTTCGCCAATTTTTTTCATAACTAATGTTATATTTGATTGCACCAATTCCACATTAATCCCCAATTAGAAAACAAATTTTTTCCTTCCTTTGGTTTGTTAGGTTAAAGGTAGTGCTTCAAAAATGTACCAATGGTTGGTTATTTGTTTGATGTTGATTAGGTTAATATAACAAATAAATTTGAATTTTTTTTCCTATTTAATAAAGTTGAATTTCGAATCACTTAGTTAAAAGAAATAAAATATAAGTTTCCTAGTTAGTTAAGTACGGATGGGAAAAGATCGTCATTTGATATGTAAGAGTATATTATGAAATTTTATAGAAAATAAATGGATTTGTAGATATATGAGTATGATATGAATACAAATGAATTATTTGGGAGTAACAATACCTCTTAATTTTATACAAATTTGTAAGATATATTGTGTGTATTCTCTTTTACTTTGCAAAAGTGATATTTTATATATATGAGTCATTAGTTGACAATAATTAATATTTTGATAAATTATTAATGTTTGTAGTTTTCTAATTGTATAATACGGAATTAGTACTTGTAAAAATTAATGATACTTTTTAAGTTTTAAATGAAAAGATAGTCTTTTTTTGGCCAAAATTAGATTATTATTCGTCAAGTATAGTGCGTAAGATGTAAAGTACATATACTAAACTGTTCAACTAAAAAATACGAGTATTATTCATTACGTTCAGAATGCATACGGGAAACAGAAGTATTTTTCAATTATACATATGTATATATATTATAAGGTTATAATACGAGTATTAACTAACAGAGATATGTTGGAGAGAAGTCACTAACGCCGAATTTCTAAGCCATGATCCGTATGAATTAAGTCGTATGTGGCGCACTCTATACGGTTACATGTGGGCGGGAATACCCCAACATAGCCACCCTTATTCCCCGGACAAAGGCTAATGTTTCAGTTGAAGACCGACAAAAAATAGAGCTTGGAGAGATAGAAACTAAAACCATTAGACTGAATCTAAATATATTTTTCCAAATTACACTTGGTGAGCTCCACAAATTTATACTAGTATTAGGATTGTAGGATAGAATAGGGATAGAAAGGGCTGGCTAGTGGCTAGTTTGTAAGCAATGAAATTTGGTTCTCAGTTGATGGGCAATTTATTCGGGCGTTAGTTATTCTGGGGCAAGAATATACACACGTAATTCATTCGTACAGTTATCTAGAAGCAAAATGCATTTACACAGATGAAGATGTAAATGTATATTTGAAAAACTTTTTAATTAAAAACTATACTAACCATATTTTTTCAATGAATCGAATATATTAGTAAATTAATTTTTTTTTATTTCGGTTAAGAACAAATGTAGCAAAGATTTTTTTGCTTAATTTATGTTTTAGGAGTTTTAATTAGATTCTAAAAAATTTAATTTTGGATTATTTATTTTTTGTATTTTATTAAAATGTTATTTAAGGATATTTTGATAATTTTTCATTCTTCAACAAATTATTAAGTGAAATTCATTATTTTTAGCTTAATAATGAAGGCCACCGTAGTAGTTCAATAGTAAATTAATTTAATGAAAAATTGAAGGAGAGGAGGTCTATGTCAATATATCAAAAGCGAGAGATGAGGATATCAAATGTTCATAATGTAGGGAAAGTTGATATAAGGTCCAATTGGATGGTATGTTATTTCTCATTTTTCCATTTTTAGAGATTTTTTCATAAAAATTGCATTTGTTTGACACCTCGTAAAAATATTTGATGTAGCATAAGCGACAGAGTTTTTAAAGAATTGAAGATTACATCTTCAAACTTAAGGATAACTCGAGAAAACTCGATATATGAAAAGCATAAATTTTATTGATAAAAGTTTATTATTTTGTAACAATCTAAAAAGCCTATAGTTATAGAAACACTTCTCCAATTCCTAAAAGAATTGGAACTCCTCTAATCTAATAATATCAATATAATTAATAGGATTTTTCTAACTTAACATAAATCAAATATGACTCTACTAACTTATATCCATAGGATTAGAACTCAACTATAATAAAAATAACTCTAAAATTCATCCAAAAATAAAATAAAATAGAAAGGTGGCTTAAACGTGACTAAAAAGGCTTAATTTTGAATGCAAAATACATTTAATAATTATGTTGTTGAATACGCCATAAACCTTGAAAAGATTTCTCGTGCATATGTAAAGGAATTAACAAAGTACTTCTCCTAGGGCTGTAAACGAGCCGAGTTCGAGTCAAGCCTTGCAAATTTTACTGGCTCGAACTCGACTTAAAAAAATTGAGCTTGAGCTTAAGTTCATTGAGCCCATTTGTTTTGATCTCGAGCTCGAGTTCTAGGGAAATGAGCCAAGCTCGACCTCGGTTCGTTGGCTCATTTGAGCTCGACCCGTTTGCTCATTTGAGCTCGAGCCAATCTCGAGACTTTGGCTCGTTTGTAAGCTCGAGCCATTTTTTTCTATTGAATGAACATATATTTATCTCATAAATCCTCCCGAATCGGAAATTATAATTTTTTAACATCTTATAAAATATCAAAATTTATAAGTTTCTTGTCCTATATCAAACTCCTCCGCCGACAAAAGACTCGTCTTCTAGTTAATCTTTGAATATGATAATTTGTAGCATACTGAAACAAGCTAAAAAATTAACATCCAATAAAATACCCATATCATTCGATAAATCCATAGTATAATCCGATTAAGTTCCTAAACACATGTCATCATCGCAAACCATTTCACCAAGTAACAATTCCACTACCCCTTTAGAAAAATTTCACTTTGTTTTAAACCTTCATCATATTGATGAAAATTTAGTGACCGTGTACTTGGTGCTAAATCAACATAATGATGAACATTCCTTATAGGCAATGTATCCAATTAATAAATCCTCGTAAAGCTCCTCATGAATCATTATGAATTATTCAGAATGTCTTTCATATCAGTTGACTCTACATCGTCATGAATTTTATTTAGCAACATCTGATTAGTATCAAAACTATTGAAAACCTTATTCATCTGACCCGAGATAATAATTTATTAGACTCTTCTACCTCTTCAACATACTCAAATTTCGATACTTCGGCGATAGTCTTTATCCTACTTATCAAATTTTAGGTTCATCAACTTTTGGAATAAGAGGTAGTAAGATAACACGTTTTCCATAAAAATAAAAGTCGTTTGTATTATCTTTACCATTATGAACAATATCCGCATTAGACTCCCAAGGCCTACCCAATAAAATATGAACTGCATCTATCTCCACATTATCATATGCAATTTTGTCCCTAAAATATTTTTCAATAGCAATAGAAAAATAGCAAAGTTTAGTTACCTCCATGTCTATACTGTTTTGTATTTATCCAATCTTGTAAGATGATGGATTCTTCTTCATTTTAAATGTAACTTTCTTTTGTTACAATTAAATGTAACTTACGAACTAAGAATTTTGACACAATATATTTGCTTCTGAACTATCAATAATCACATCACATATCTCGCTGCTAACACGATATCTAATATGAAAAATATTATGTCTTTGAGGGTTTTAGTCTTGATTTGGTGTGTATGACAACCGTTGAACCACACCAACAGCATGATTTTTGACCTCCTTAATACTATCAAGTGTAGCACATGCATACATCCCATGAAACGCCGCATGATCGCCACCCATGATAGGTTGGACCAGAAGCACAACACCACCACAAGACCAACCACGATTAAGTTCCTGTTTTCACCAACTCCTAGAGCAACAATCGAACTCTTCAACATTTTGATTGAATTAATCATCTCAGTCATGAACACACGTTACTCTTGTTGGAAATATATGATTCCCCCAAGGATGGTCCTGAGATCGTCATCTATAGTAAGGTTGCTACCGTTGCTGTAATTGGTCATCTCGTCCGGGCACACCGATGCTCTGAATACCACTTGACGTTGTGAAAATAACAAATTTTTTAAGAATTGAGGAACACGTAGATCGTGTCCACGTGGCATCATCTTGAAAAACCACATGTCCTACATATAATCGACTTCTTACACGATGGAGGTCTCCATACACCCAAACAAGATAGTTATGGAGTATGTTAGTTACTCATCAATTAGTATTGTATCACCCAATATTATTTGAAGACTTGACATTCAGAGGGTATATTTCGGGAAAACCTCAATCTTGACTTTGACGAGGGTACTTTGATTTTAGGTAGTACTCAATTTGAAGAGTGGATCGGCCCGACCTGTCACGCCCCATTTCACATGTCTGCTAATTATGTAAAATTTCAACTTGCAAAAAATTTAACAAAATTCAATAGTCCAATAATATTGTTCACATTTCTACTAAAAGTTGAAACTACAAGACCACTAGTGAAATAGGACACGACTTTTTCTTCCATCAATCTAGTTTTATCTATTGCAACCAGCTAATTCGTCACGTCGACTTTTATTTTGAAAACTTTGGGTTCAGGAGATCTCGACTCTGGAAAGGCTAAGGTCGGTTGTCTTGATGTCTTATCATCAAAGCTCATCTTTTCCTGGGAAAGGGGAGACACAATGATGAGCTACTAAGCCCAGTGAGTGCCAGTGTGTGCATATTCGGAGTTATGCATGAACATAATAAGATTATTTCTATGATGCATGATTTATGCAAATAAGAATATAACAATCTTTAAATAATTCAATTAATAAAAAGAAACAAGAAAGGTTGTAAATAATATGTTGATGTCGACGTACGTATAACCCTAGATGACATTGTTTTATTTCTCTTGAAATATAATATCAATAGCAAGCAACGAGACAAACTAATTAAAACAATTTGCGGTAACGATAATAATCGAGCATGTTAATACCAAATCAGGCACAAATTGAAATCAGATCACATAAACCACCTTATGGCTTCCAACATAACATCTACTACCTTATCCACCATTTGCAGGGAGTGACCCTTCTGAACAAATTAACTGGCCATGCCTAGGTACGTACATGGCGACGCTGATCACAGGCATAGGAAACCTCGATCCCGCCCGTGAAAGGACACTCAAAGTTGGCATTGGACGACAAAGTCAATCTACTGGCAACTCGATGCTACCTAGCGGACCCTGCGAACTGGCTAGCCTAGGGCCCAATTATCAATATCAAAACAATCAGATTAATCTTCCAAATGACACGATAGAAACCTACATGTTTGTACTGCAAAAGGACTGATCATGCAAGTAATAAAGAGGATTTTAAGTCCGGATTGTCGATCCCACAGAGTCTCAAATTTTAGATTTTTTTTTAAATTTTAAAACAAGCAATATTAAACTAAATAAAGAATTAGAAATAAACTAAAACAAGGATTGGCAAATTGATAAGAATCGGATGATAAAAGCAACTAAGCGCATACGTTGGCACAAATTAATCAATTATCAATATGAAGGCGTTAATCGTATTATTAGAATATTATTGCTAAGGTGGAATATTCCTTAATTAATCATTAATCAAAGTCTCATCACAACAATTCTACACTTAATTAATGACTTTCAAAATATCTCTATATGAAAGTCTAATTAACAAGCATGCAAAGAAAAGAATTTCCACGAAAAAGCCGGCTAACTGCATCGGGGAGTCTTTACATATTTCTAGGGCAACTCCTGTTTACGAGTTATGTGATGATCTTCTTGAACCCTAACTTATCTTCTCTCGAATGGCTAAGTTAAGCAATAAATCATACATGTGATGGTCAAACACATATAAGCATTAATCTCAAGATCAAGACACAAAGCAACAATTGAATTAATACAAAAAATTAACTTTATATATCAAATATTATAATTCAGCCTAAGCATGACCTTAGTCTGCAAATTTAGCTACTCATATTCATAAGAAAACAACTAATTGAAATATGAATATTCATAAAAAAAAAAAACCTAAACTACTACAACTCCCTATGACTTTGATGGATAATGATCGTCTTCTCTCATTGTTCCTTGCCTTCTTGTGCTCCAAACATATGTAATTATATGTGAAAAGTCGAACCAAGTATCTAATTTGTGAAAACTTAAACAATGAGAACTGATCTGATATGTATAAGAAAGGAATGGAAAACTCCTACTCGAAATAGAATTGGAAATTTCCAAAAATGTTGCTGCCGACCCTGACATTCGAACGTCACTCATCCCACATTCAAGGGTTGACTAAGTTCACTTTCTTTGACTTTGACTTCAACGTTTGAACTTCATAAAGCCTCACATTTGAGCGTCACATGCAATTGCTGATTTTGTAACTGAAATCTTCTTCTTCATACGTTTTTCACCCTTTTTCCTCAATTGCAATGATTTTCACCCTGTACTCACTTAACAAATACTTTGAATGCACATGTGGCATAAAATCATACATAAACCAATATAAATCTGATGTATGTGAAAACACGGAAAAAAAATCTACTGTGTTGGAATGACACGAAATTCGCACGGTCATAGTGAAACGGAATTCTAAGCAAAAAGCATAGCTAGGCAAAGCGGTTTCGTGATTTAGCCATCTGAGATCATTTAAGGCCTCAAATTTGCGTTTTATTGGTTTCAGAGGTATTTTCGTATTATTTTAGGGTTTTCTTGTTTTTCCCTTTAAGTATTGTTATTTTCATCTTGACAAAACGATGTTTTGATTATTGAATAATATTTCTCTCATGAGAACCCTAGCCGCATTGGCTAATTTCTAAGAAAATGCTCGTGGTAAGGTTTTCTTCTTTAATTCGTATATTCCGCTGCGTCAAAATCACATGAATATCAGGCTTGAAAACACATAAATTCACAACTTATCACCGAGCGATCCTTTACAACAATGAAACAAATTGGAATGCCTCCAAATTCGCATTGAAACAAATATAATGACAATCTGAATAGAAAAAGGGATGGGACTCTGACGTACTCATATGGACTACGTGAAGCACCGGAGCGTCCTCAACGACACAATACGGTGTAGCACTTAGCTCCATAGAGTTCTCAGAAGCCACATTTTCAAATTGAATACATGAATCTCACATCCACTTTCTCATTGATGCACCGAATCACGTATAACACGGTTTCACAAAGATATAAAGGTAATACATCAAATTTTAAGGAACATATTATCTTAATCAGAAGGCCATGATAGGATACGACATATAAATCATATCACATAAGTATGCTCAATAATTTATATGAATTACATTTATGATATGATTGTGTTCATATAAACGACAATGAAACCGAATATTGCATGATAAAACAAACTAATAATAAATCACTCACAAATAAATACAATATTCTTGCTATGGTACAATCCATCTCTAAGTTAATCGTGTGATCCTAAAATTCTTTGATGGCCACTTTTACATTCAGCACACGTCAATAGTATCTTGAATATCAACCTATAATGTTACTAGTCAAAGAGGAAGTATACATAGTGTTGCATTACATTATTCCATTCAATCAAACACATAACTAATTAATAATCATTAATTATCAACCTACATTTATATATTTCATTGGAACTAACTGAATGGTAATTAATCCCTTCAATTAGTGAAGTATCAACTAATAAACCATTTACATTTTACAGAAACAAGTTAACATCTAGAATCTCATTGTAAAATATCAGTTGCATAATTAAAAGGTAATTTACTGCTTTTTAACCTCTAGCAGTGAAGAACATAGAAACTACTACCTCAACTCAACTAATCATCCTAGGAAAAAATGAACTTAACTAGTAGTTAATTAATAAAAAATAATTACCTAAACAATTTTTATTAGATAAGAAAATGAAGTAATTCAATGGTAATAATTTAAAAGAATGGCCAATTAGTTAAACCTATTTCATTTCCCCTCTTCCTTACTTTCTTTTCCTGCATTTTCTTCCTTTCATTTCCCTCGTATCTACTTTCTGTTTCCTTTTCCTTTATTTTCTTTTCTCTTGACTTCTCTCTTCTCCTCTGTAATAGATCTCAAGTTCAAACATCAAAAGGAGAAAGAACGTAGTTAGGATGTCCCCTCCACGAATGACATATTTATAAGAACTATCGGCAAATAACGAGCAACTAACTCAACTCCTAAACAATTACTCACTAACAAGTCATTAACTACAAATAGTATTAAATTAGGGAAAATATCACTTTTGGTCCTATAGGAGTTCGGAAGAAATACTTTTAGTCCCATAGGAATTTTATTCACACATTTGGTCCCATTAGACTCAAAATGTGATACTTTTGGTCCCAACCGTATGTTTTTTAATGGAAAATACCAACGTGAAACACACACTCTATTAGAACGAGTGAAATATAAAATAAAAATTCTAAATTAAATTCATCTTGGTCCCCAACCGTCCAAAACACTTGCCATTATCCATCAGTTTTTTAACTTTCGGGACCAAAGTATCATATTTTAAGTCTAATGGGACCAAAAGTGTCAAAAAATATCCTATAAGACTAAAAGGTGTTTTGGCCGAACTCTTGTGGGATCAAAAATGAATTTTTCCCAAAAGAACACCACACAGAATTAAAGAGATGGAAGAAAAAAGCGTACCTGCCGTCCAAAATGAAGAAGGGCTACTATTTTATTTTAGGGTAAAAAACATTTGTGACCTCAACTTATGTTTTTCAGAGTATTTTGGTACATAATCTACTAACTTTTACACTTGAATACCTAACTTTTGTAAATATTGGCAATTAAGTCCGTCGGAGAAATAATTTAAAATATTCTCTTCGAAAAGTCTGTCACGTGACTTAGGCATGACGTAGATTGTATATTAAAGTGCACATACCATTCAATGTATAGGTAGTCGGGTGCATAAAATGACATAGGATAGGGTGCAAAGTGCATATATCATGCAATGTATAGGTAGTCAGGTGCAATATCTAAGTAAAATTTTTCCTCCGATGGATTTACTTGTCACAATTTATGAAGGTTGGGCATTCGAGTGTAAAAATTAATAACTTATGTACCAAAGTGCTCCAACCGACATAAAAGTGCTCGAAAATGCTTTTTACTTAATTTTTAAATATCTTTTGTATCTGATATTTTTAAGTAGTTTAAGGTGGCATGTCCTGAAGGCAGGGAGTGACATCAAGTAATGAGGCGTGTCACCCCCCACTTAATTCTGATTTCTTTCATTTATGAACTTTAGTTAAATTACAAATTAGTCCTCCAAACTTTCAATATTTTTACCTTGACCCCAAAGCATTATGAAACGAAGAGTATAGTCCTTTTTAGTAATCTCATTTTTATCCTTAACGTGTGTGGGTTTCACATTAATAAGAATATGCAATATAATACATGAAAATATAGTATAAAGTACGAATATAATGTAAATGAACATAAAATATACGTGGTTCGGTCCAAAATCAAACCTACGTACATATGGGTAAAGAGCGAGTTGATTAGATCTTTGTAGGAGTTGGTATTTATATAAGAATTTGATGGGGGGTTGAAAAAGATAAGTCAACTATACTCAATATACATTTGGTATTAGGAATTACTCATAATCTATCTATACGGACTATAATCAATCGGTGCATAAATGGTAGATATATATGATCTCGTGGCTGATCTCCACAGGTCTATGTATGGTAAGTCTTGTAATTAATTAGATCTTGTCTCCAGACTTGCCATAATTAGCGTTGTCCTCCCTATGCAGGACGAGTCGTCGGGCCCTTCAACTAAACAGGTTTGAATATAATATCTTTTAGAAGAATCTAAATCCATAAAATCATTGGGTTTGGCCCATAATATTGGACTACCTAGCTTGGCCCAAAGTCGACTTCCACCCACATCAATCCTCAAAGCTTTATAGAATTCCATATTAACCCCAAATCGAAGAACATATTTGCCGGCTAACTTTAATAGTGAAGATAACAAAAATTCTGATTAATAAATTATCCAAAGATTGGTTGGAGCGCAATTACATCACGTGTTTAAATGTAAAAAAATATGACACTTGATCAGCGGTAAAATTTACCAAACTTAGTTCTTCTAATTAAAATGAAGAAAATATATAAATTAAATGATTATAATTACTATACTTAGAAGTGTGGGCGTCACACGACCCTAGTCCCTAACCTTACTGAAGCTAGCCGACCATATTTCTAAGATCCAAAGCACATATTTCTAGGATAAATGTTATTTCAAGCTAAAAAATTCCTGAAATTGTAATTCCTAAATATCGTATGAGTAGTGAACTCCATGGAAGTGACTTTACAAGAAAATAGTAAATAATACTTGTCATATGAATACTTAAGTCTAGTTAAACCGAATCGAGACAAAACGTGAGTCCATTCTGATGTTGCAACCAAATGAAATTGGAACTACATGTCCAAGTAATTAAGTCCAAACATAACAAGAAAATGGAAATTGAACAAGTAATATATTAAGATTCAAATACATAAATCTAGTTAATTATTTGGTAATTATAAGGTAGTAGGGCGAAAGCCATGTTTAATAGCCGCTTCCCAAATGTTGTTAATGTCAAACATCGCATCCCCACACTCGTTCACGTTCCATCCTTCTAAGGCATGCACTAAACCAGCCACACGCCAAGCACTCATCACTTTTCTCGGCAGCCAATTCTGTTCATACAAAATGTAACAGATATGGATGGTCAAGTTAAATTTAACTTGATGTTGTACTCAAAACTGTAGATTGAGCGAGAATGATTCAAATGACGCGTAATATTTATAGTTACCGACCTCACAAGCGTGCATGTTCTGGAACGAAGGGGGAGCCACCATAGATGGAGTGTGATAGTAGAAGGCGTCTTTGCGCACTTTCTTTGGAGGGAATTGAGAGAAAGGAATGAACAAAGTCCCTTTTGGTGCCTTGAGTTGTTCTTCTTCTGTTAGTCCGTCTCCAATAACCCATATCTAACAACGAAACAAATTTCATATCTATTTTAGAAGGTGATACTGTTAGAAATCAGAGAGCATATTTGAGAAGAGAGAATGGAATACGAACTTCTCTGTGTGAATTGCAAAAATGAATTTCTTAGATCTGAATTACACTGTTCATGGCTATTTATAGCCTTGCTAATTACCGAAAAGGAAAGTCTACTTAGCTTACTAATTAAGCTAACAAAAAATCTAATCTAACAGATTTAATAACAAAATATCTAATCTAACAGATTTAATAACCAACTCTTGTAATTACTAAAATGACCCTGATGCAACTAATACAATTTTAATATCCTCCCTCAAGTTGGAATTTGCAAAACATTGCAAATGCCCAACTTGCTAAGAAAATAATCCATTTGAGCTTTACTGAGTGACTTTGTAAATAGATCAGCCAGTTGCATCTTGGTGGAAATGTAGCTTGGATTTATCATGCCTTCTTGCAACTTCTCTCTTACTAAATGGCAGTCAAGCTCTATATGTTTTGTTCTTTCATGATACACGGGTTAGAAGCTATATGGAGAGCAGCTTGACTGTCACAAGCTAAAGGCACTGGTGTCAAGTCATTCACTTGTAATTCCTTCAACAGATTAATGAGCCAAGTGAGTTCACAGCAAACTGCAGCCATTGATCTATACTCTGATTCTGCAGAAGACCTAGAGACTGTATTTTGTTTCTTTGTTTTCCAAGAAACGAGAGCATTACCAAGCTTTATGCAATATCCAGTGACAGATCTTCTTGTCATTGGACAAGAAGCCCAATCAGCATCACAGTATGCTGCTAATTTCAGATTCTGATGTGCTGGAAACATTAAACCTTGACCAATGGTTCCTTTCACATATTTGAGAACTTTGTGAGCCATGTGCAAGTGTGGTGTTCTTGGTTTTGCCATGAACTGACTGAGTATATGAACTGGATAAGCCAAGTCAGGCCTTGAAATGGTCAAGTAAATCAGTCTACCAACAAGCCTTCTATATACTGATGGGTCACTTAACTCCTCTCCATCAATATTGTTTAATTTGTGATTTTGATCCATAGGAATTAGGCTTGGCTTTGATCCAGATAGACCAGCATCTGTAACAATATCCTGTGCATACTTCCTTTGGTTTAGATAAACTCCATCCTTAGTTCTGATAATTTCAAAACCTAGGAAATACTTTAGATCACCTAAATCCTTGATCTTGAATTTGTGATCTAAAAACAACTTCAACTCATCAATAATTTTCTGACTTGTTCCTGTCATGAGAACATCATCAACATACACAAGTAAAGCTGTAAAATCATCACCATCCTTTCTTGTGAATAAGGAGTGATCACAGTGTGATTGCTTAAAACCAGTGTCAATAAGTGTGGAGGAAAACTTGGCAAACCATTGTCTGGATGCTTGCTTTAATCCATACAATGATTTGACCAATCTGCAAACAGGTTTCTTATATCCTCCCTGAATGGCAAAACCAGGAGGAAGAGACATGTAGACTTCTTCAGAAAGTTCACCATGTAAAAATGCATTGTTAACATCAAGCTGAGACAAATACCAACCCTTTGAAGCAGCTAAAGCTAAAAGAGTCCTAACAGTGGTCATTTTGGCAACAGGAGCAAAGGTGTCATGATAATCTATTCCTTCAGTTTGTGTGTAACCTTTTGCAACTAACCGAGCTTTGTATCTCTCTACGGAGCCATCTGATTTGTACTTGACTCGGTACACCCATTTACAACCAACAGGCTGCTTCCCAACAGGCAATTCAGTAATGAACCAAGTCTGATTGTCTTCTAATGCTTTAATCTCTAATGCCATGGCTTCTCTCCATAAAGGATGTTTATAAGCTTCTGAGTAAGAGGAGGGTTCTGTGTGAAGTGTGGCATTTAGAGCAAAGGTTTGATATGGAGGAGGAGTGGAATGAAGTGAAATGTAATCAGAAATGGGATAAGAGCAAGTTGAGGGAGTAGAAATGGTTGACTGAGTGCAAATGTAGTCCTTTTGCCAGTGAGGAGGTAATTTAGCTCGAGTAGAATGTCTAGTAGGAAGGGGGGAAGGAGAATTAGGATGTGATACAGGAGTTGAAGAAGAAGAAGAAGAAGAAGAAGAAGAAGAAGAGGGTATGTCAAGCTGAATGAAGAAATTTGGAGGGTTAGAAGCAGGAAGTGGAGGCTCAGTTTCAAATTCAATGTCATCATTTGGAAAGGGAAGAACAGAAGGAGAAGATGAATTAGGATGAGCAAAGGGAAAGATATGCTCAAAGAAGTGAACATCTCTACTGATGATAATTTTGTGATTGTCAAGGTTATACAATTTATAACCTTTTTGGCCATAAGGATACCCTAGAAAAACACATTTAAGTGCTCTAGGTGCAAATTTATCTGAATTAGGGGCAGTAATGGTGGCAAAACATAAGCATCCAAAAATTTTGAGGTGGTTATATGAGGGAGGAGTGTTATAGAGTAACTCATATGGAGATTTATTTTGAGAACAGGAGAGGGTAATCTGTTAATTATGTATGTAGCGGTGAGAATGCAATCCCCCCAGAAATGGATAGGTAAGGATGCATGGAACCTTAGAGCTCTAGCAATGTCAAGTACATGTCTGTGCTTTCTTTCAACAATACCATTTTGTTGAGGTGTGTAAGGACAACTACTTTGATGAATTACACCATGTTTCAAGAAGAAGGTTTTTAGAGTGTGATTGAAGAATTCTGAACCATTGTCAGATCTGACTTGTTTAATGGTTTTATGAAACTGATTGAGAATCAAGGAGAAAAAGTTTTGGAGAAGACAAGGTACTTCACTTTTGTGAGTCATAAGGTAACACCAAGTGTTTCTGGTAAAATCATCTACTATGGTGAGGAAGTATTTGAAACCATTGTGAGTGGGTGATTTATATGGTCCCCAAACATCACAATGCACAAGATCAAATGATTCACAAGTAAAATGATCATGCTTATGAAAAGGTAATCTGGATTGCTTTGCAATAGGACAAATGTTACAATCCAAGGGTTTTATATGATTCAAATCAGAAATACAATCAGCAAGACATTTGAGCTTATCTAAGGAGGTGTGGCCTAATCTATGGTGCCACACCTCAGTTTTATTCAGGGATATAGAAGAAGTGGAATTACAAACAACAGAAAGAGGATCAAAACAGTACAAGCCCCCAACTTGCTTACCAATGGCCATTGGTATCTTCAGCATAGGGCCCTGCATTATGCAAGAAGTTGGAGTGAAATTCAAGCTACAATGAGAGTCATTGGATAGCTTGCTAACAGAAAGCAAATTGTGATGAAAAGAAGGAACAAACAAGACATTTTGAAGTATAATGGAAGGTGTGAGAGTCACTTGGCCAGTGTGAGTGACAGGAACAATTGATCCATCAGGTAAATGGACATATTTTGGAATTGTGAGAGACTTTGGGGATTCAAGTAAGGAAATGGATTTAGTGATGTGATCTGTTGCACCACTATCTAATATCCAAGTGTTAGATGTATGTTTGACAGATAGACAATAACTGATACCTGCCAAATGGAAAGATGAATCAGATGCTTGGTTTGATGGCTTGTTTAGGAGACTTAGAAGTTGTGCTATTTGGTCAGAAGTGAGTTGAGGAGAGCCAACAGCATTGTTGATTTGAGCTGAAGAAGATGGATCAGTGTTGGCATGGTTACTGGCATGGCTGGTGAGATTAAGACCATTTGTTGTAACTTGCTGAGCCATATGAGCACTGAATCCAGGGTTATTATTTCTCTGAAATGCAGTACCATTTCCTTTTCCTTTAGGCTTGTAGTTTGCAGGGAAGCCCTGCAACTTAAAGCATTTCTCTTGTATGTGACCAGTCCTATGACAAAATTGGCAGTATAGGTCCTTCTTATCTGGCTGATTACTTTGATTCCAGGTCCTTTGGACTTGAGAGTTAGAATTCCATTGCTTAGACTGGTTACTACCTTTTCCACTCATCAATACAGTGCTACTTTCATCATTGTACCCAAAGTTTGACATATCCATTTGTCTTTCCTCTTGCTGAATCATGGAATAGGCATCTTCAACACTAGGCAAGGGTTTCATGAGTAAGATTTGGCCTCTCACTGGCTTAAAACAGTTATTTAAACCCATCAAGAATTGCATTAACTTTTGTTCATCTTGCTGTGCTTCCCAAGCTTTTAACACAACACAATTCATATTACCTCTACATACAGGCATTTCAATCATAGCATTTAACTCATCCCACAACTGTTTCAGTTTGGTGTAGTAAGTTTCAATGCTCATATTTCCTTGAATACATGATGAGATTTGCATTCTTAAACCATAAATTCTTGAGCCTGTGTTGCTAGAAAACCTTCTATGTAAATTTGACCACATAGCAGCTGCTGTGTTACTATGTAAAATTGATTTCCCTATTTCTTTAGAAACTGAACCAATAAGCCATGAAATCACCATATTGTTTACCTGCTCCCACTGCGCAAGAAATGAATTCTGAACTCAGAATTTGATTATTGGAGTGTGTGGATCTGAATCGCTCTTGATACCATGTTAGAAATCAGAGAGCATATTTGAGAAGAGAGAATGGAATACGAACTTCTCTGTGTGAATTGCAAAAATGAATTTCTTAGATCTGAATTACACTGTTCATGGCTATTTATAGCCTTGCTAATTACCGAAAAGGAAAGTCTACTTAGCTTACTAATTAAGCTAACAAAAAATCTAATCTAACAGATTTAATAACAAAATATCTAATCTAACAGATTTAATAACCAACTCTTGTAATTACTAAAATGACCCTGATGCAACTAATACAATTTTAATAGATACTTATAAAAGTTAGCATATCAAATCGTGATATCAGTTTCATATGAATTAATTTTGACTTGAGAGTTGGAACATCAGGCAGGAACTAATAAGTTGGCAAGAGTTTATTAAAAAATGTTCACCTTTTCAGTATAATTCTTTGAGAGTACCACTAGATTCTGAAACCCGATGGATAATTTAAGCTTCTCGTATTCGTAAACCGTAGCAACCTACATAAATTTAAGCTTGTTAGAAGAAGTAATTATAAAAAATAAATAGAAAAGAACTTGTTAAGGGGTTTAAGGATTCAATATTTGCAGAATGACCTGAATACCCTTGTGGCACAAAGCAGAAACAATGGCATAACCAATTTTGGAGAGGCTGCCTCTGAATAGAATTTCTTTTGTCCCTTTAGGAATGCTATTAAGAACAATAGCAACTGCTAAGCTACTTCCATCTACTACTTTGGTTCTCAACTTTGGGTGCTTCTCAATGTAAAGTTGTCCACTTCTATTAAGTTCCTCGCCCTGCAACATTTAAAGGTAAGGAAAAACTACACCAAATTTTAGTATATCAACAAATCCGGGGTGAATTCTGTGAGTTAAAACTCATATTACACTCGTATAGTAGTTGAAAAATACTCCCAGTTTATGTAACAATAAATTAGATATTTGATATCTTTCCTTCTAATCTGTACATTACGAGTGGTACTTCTCGGTGTGCGACACGTGGCGTGTTCCATGGAGGAGATGGATGCTCCGCTCATCGCAACGATGAATAGATGGGTCTAAGGATCGGGTCCATACAGTCGGCGTGCACAACAACACAGTGCCACACATATTTGGTCTAGTGGTGTGTATGTGCCACGTGTTCCAAACAAATGTGTACTTTTTTGCAGATCTTTTCAACTCTTACAAATAGACCTATGTTCTAAACTTTACGAATAAAACTCAGAAATTTGAACATGAAAAATACTCCTGTTTACCTTTATCCATATTTGGACTTCTTTTTTATCGTAACTATTAACAAAAATTTATAATACAGTCTTACTTATTAAATGCCGAACTCTTCATCTGGTACTTACAAACTCGGAGAATAAATGTCCAACTTTCATTGTATTACCATCTTCAATTATCAAGCCAATCAATTGTCAAGGTCGAAGACTAAGATATTAAACCACATTTAGCTGATTCAAGTGCACAGATGGTACCAATAATAATAAAAAAAATGTTAATCGCTCCGAAGATTTTTATGAATGCAATAAATGCAGTTGACGAAAGCAAAAAACTTGCCTGGTTCAGCAAGCCTAGACTTAAAACCTTTGCGCCTCTTGCATCAGCTTCTAGTATCGCTTCTTCAATCAAATCATTTATAGCTTGTTTTTGCCATTTGAGTGAGTACTAAAAGAACACAAATATAACAAATAAAAGAACATCCAATATTCTAACACAAAACTGAAATTGATCGAGGAGCAATGCAAACATGTACCTGTATGTTGTACCTTGGGATAGCCCATGACTGCAACTTCAGTTTCTCGAAGAAATTTCTCTCGACAATAAACGTACGCCCATAGAAGAAATTTAACATCATAGACCAAAATGTTAGAGGCCACATTAAAACCATGTACCATCTGGATGAGTTTTGAGGCCTTGAGGCAAAAGAGGCAAATCCAATCTCAAGATGAAAGATGGATTCTGGTGTTGTTAGATGAGTTAAATGTATAACGTCAGGATGATCTTCGGGCCTCTCTAGTGATTTTTCGTGTAACGTATCAGTGGACTTGTCCATCGTGCCATGGATATAGTCATAGAATGGCATGAACAACGAGTAATTCGTTCGAAACTGAGTGTGATGCAGAGAGTGAAACCTGTTCAACAAACATTGTAATAAAACATCAAAGTTCCTAACTTTATTATTAGGGTATATTACACAAGCACCCCTTATGTGAGACCCAGATTCCGAATAACACCCCTTAATTCTAGACATTATCATTATTTTTGTTGTTTGTAAAAGTATGTTACTATTTCACCTTCTGTCAGTAAAATCATTCTGTCCCTCTTTTTTGAATCGTCAGGATGTCACAAGGGGTGTCTTAGTAATTTGGAAACCTTAGGTGACTCGGGATAATTATTCAATAATTGCATCTTGTCCCGTTGGATAGGACAATAAAATTGAACATGTATACGGATCTCGGATTTCCTGTTATATATGTATATAAGATGATAGCGAAACTTACGAGGGCGTATACATGATGTACTTGAGAGGAGGGAAGATGGAAAAGAGCGATTTAGGGATGAGTTCAAAGTTGCAGTGGCCCATATTGTTCATAAGATCAATGTAGGTAATGTAACCGTAGAGAGACACCAAAGAGGCAGTTCCAGTAAGCACTGTTCCAACAGTTGGAATTCCAAACAACACGAAATATGCTATGTGCTCCGCAAATGGATGTATAACAGCTGCCCACAATATAACATATTATATCATCAAATACCAAAATTAACAACAAAATTTTGGACCTAGACCAGTTCCGTTTAACATTTATATGGAAAAAATTTACATGAATCCTTTTATGTAAAAATTTAATATTTAAATAAGAATTGAAAAAAGTAGTTAACAAATTATACTTTAAAATAGAAAACTTAAAAGCATACTTGAAATTATAATTGGTAAAAATCTAAATATAAATTGATAAACAACTTGTTCTTGGTCAATATTATTATTTCATAACGCCTAGATAGTTGTGACAATATTTTTTCCTAAAAATGAAATAATATATTAACATAAAATTACCCACAGGCCCCCTCATTTTAGTGCTAATTACCGAAACCTCTGATCTTCTCAAAATTATATAAAGTCTCTCTCATGTTAAGACATTTTTATAATTACACCCCATGCATATTTAAAATTTCTTATAATTTCACCCATGTAAACCTTACATATAGACCCTTAAGGGAGTCCAGTTATAATTTACCAAAGTCAGTGAGTTTTCGATAATTAACACTAAAGTGAGGGGGTGTTGCATGTAAATGACCCATATTTTAAATATTTATAGAATACCAAAACGGGTCTATTGAGTCCAACCCAAGTGGTTTGGGCTGGCAGGTCTCGGGTTCACAAAAAAATTGGGGGGGGGGGGGGGGGGGGGGGGGCGCGTGGTTCACAAAAAAATTGTTGCAATCCCTAACGATGCCACATCAATAGCAGTCCACATAATTAAGTGGACCGTTTGGTGCAGAACACTCGTGACTGTTTGGTGCTGAAACATATGGTGTGATAAAAGGTAAGAACTTGAAGATACATATATATATAGACTTACATGTTATGGGCTCAGTGACAATGGAGGAGTGGTGATGGGAGTGGTATCTAGAGTAGAGGTAATGGTGGTGCAATGCTCTATGAAGCCAATAGTAAAGGTACTCCACAGGGCCACTATGAAGTAAAATTGTGATGATTATACCATCAGTCCTCCAAGTTGGAAGGAAAGAAGCACTTGACAATGTTGTGTTGAAAAAGTAGATCAAAATCCCACTTAAAAGAATTTGATCATCCCTGCACCAAAAAAAAAAAAAAAACTATATAAAATTAGTGGGACTGATTTAATTAGTTCAACATAATTTAAGATCTAATTCTTTTAGATACGACGGTAAGAGTGTAAAAGGGTTGATGCCGCTCAACCAAATTATTGTTGGCAAGATCTAAGTTTTTCTAAACTTGAAATTTTTCTTTTAACTCATCAAGAGAAAATCCTGTTTAAGGTGTTTACCTTTTCTCCCCAAAAAAGATATATATGTTTTAGCCATTAAGTTATTTTCATTGAGTGGTTTTTCTGCATAACGTATTATGAGATAGATAATTGTGATTGTTTTAAGAGTTCATACTCTAACGGGTTTTAAGAACGAATCGTACTTAACGGGCCCTAGTCCTTGACAACCCATTTTTCCTAGGAATATACAAAAAGTTAACTGTGAGGGAATTTAGTACAAACCAGTTGGTTTCTCTGTCAACTTGTTCAAATTCAATGCTTTTGTCAACAATTCTGTTGCTGCCTTTGGCTGTCCTATGACGAGAATATGATATCCACATTTGGTTATGAAGTGCCCTCCATATTAGAAATGGTATTATCATCAAGTTTGTGTAATCTCTCTCACTTTTCCCTTTTGTTGCAAATGAGTAAATGCTTTGTATTCCCCATGGAGCCAATATCATATACTTCAATAAGGAAATTCCAGCCAAAAAATAGAAAAAAGAAAATTATTAGCATCCTATTAATATCATATACTTCACAATAAGGAAATTCCAGCCAAAAAACAGAAAAAGAAAATTATTAGCACCCCATTAATGATTTGAAAGCGCTTTAAAAGAAACTATCTATATTATATTTATATGTATATCCAATAAAATTTATTTGTTTTGACAAGTTTTAAAGAAAAGGAAAATGGGAAAAGATCTTTTATAAGTTAGGTGCAATGTTATGAAAACCCAATCGGTTAAAATCGGAATCGGCCATCAAACCGGTTCGATTATGCGAAAAAATCGTTCAGGGCTCAAAATCGGTCAGAACCGCGGTTCAACCGGTCAAAACCGGTTAAACTGGGCGGTTCTGAAAATAAATGAAATTCAAATTTTTAAAATCTAAAAATCTGAAATTGATCCCTTTAAAATCTAAAAATCTGAAATTGGCCCCCCCAAATATAGAAACTACATATTTTTTTTTTTCATATTTTCATATATATAGGAAATACATATTTTTTTTTCATATTTTCATATTTTATATATTTAATAGTATATTAATTATTATTTATTGCATAATTATGACGTCACCGGTTCGACCCCGGTTGACCCGACGGTTGAACCGGTGACCTGTGATCTGGTCACTTTTTTGGTTCGCTGTCCGGTCCATTTTTCAAAACACTGGTTAGGTGTTGAACGGCAAAATTGCAAATTTAGTCCCATATAGCAGTTTTAGTTTTAGTCCATGCTTTACGCGATTTTAAAAATAGTCCCAATAATTTGACAATATTGCAACGTTAGTCCTTTTCTTAAACAATGTTAGTCCCACAGTTCATTTTCCGTTAAAAGTTACCGGAAACTAATGGGATATTTTTTTTAAAATAACATTTTGCCCCCTAAAATATACAAGTTGTATAAAATATCCCCTAAACAAATATTAATTCCCTGATAAATAATAAAAAACTAAAAACACTTGAGGAAGATGATGTTTTTGTTTTCTTTCTTTATTATTATTTTATTATTTTTCAGGGAGGTAAATGACAAAAAAATATGTTTAGGGGCTGCTTGATACAAGATATATATTTTCAGGGGGCAAAATGCAATTTTTAGTTGACCAATCCGTTAGACAATAAAATGCGGGATCAACATTGCTTAAAAAGGACTACTATTGCAACTTTGTCAAATTATTGAGACTTTTTTTTAAATCGGGAAAAGCACAGGATTAGAATTAAAATAACCCTATCCTATGGGACTAAATTTGCAATTTTGCCAGTGTTGAACATTAAAGAATATGAATTACATTACTTCAGCAACAAATAAATACATCAAATATTGATGTGCAGATCTACACCTTTTAATATATAACATATATGTACTAGAGAATTTTCCAAAAAATCGAGGAATTTCATGTTTAAGCATTTCAAGCCAAACAATGCAAATTGCCCCTCCTTTGGGGAGCAAAGCAAGATTGATCATAGTATCATACTTGTTAAGTGATTAGTTAATACAATTTATAAATTTAGTCTAAATTATATTTTTCGTTTGTCAAGGGTATGAAAAAATGAACTAAACCACTCAATAATGGTCCAAATGATTGTTTCAGCTTGATTTACTAAACAACAAATTAATATTTAACAATTTTTTTATTAGCAAAATTGAGATCTACTCTATTTCGATTAGTTAAAAAAATTGATGAAATATATATATAAATGAAAAATGCTATATACAATCTTTCTTACACCACCAATTTTTCAACCCCTATTGATTTAAAAAGTATGAATGTATTAAATCCATTAAAATTAATTAATTGCAAATAATTTCTTGCCAAAATTAGAGGGAGTGAAAAATCGATGGTATATAACATTAGTCTATAAAAATAAGATATCTATATTTTCGAGCTTAGCTCCTATTGAACTTGATTAATTAAATGTCTTTTAAATTTGATTTCTTTTACTATATATCAAATCAAACACAAACAATCCAAACTTGTCAATAATCTATAAGTCTTGACTTAAAACCGGTGACTAAACCATATTGTTTAAAGACTCAAAAGTGTTAAATAATTAATTATAAATGGTTAAATTTACCAACTCCAGAGCCCAGTTCAGAAATAAAATAAAAAAGTTGAAAAGGATTAAAGAAGTTTTCCTTTTATTCTTCATCTTCTCACTTCTGCTAATTAGCAGAAGAATAAAACAATTCTCAGGGTTTTCGGTAGCTCAACAGCCCGTCAAAGTTTTCTTTTTTTTCTTAATTTTTTGGTATCTGAATTATTCACAATTAAGTTTAAAGAATGAAAGAGAAAGACAAAGATTTTTTAGTAAGTTTAAAGAATGAAAGAGAAATACAAAGATTTTTTATTAAGTTTAAAGAATGAAAGAGAAATACAAAGATTTTTTCTCCTTTCTTTCAGCTGCATGCAAATTAAATGATCTTAATTTACCCCACACACTTTTCATGAGGGGAAAAATATTCAAAAAGTGCAGGGTTCTTTCTCGACTAGCATATTCCTTACTCTGACCACAGCTGATATATACATACATACATATATGTATATATAATTATATATATGTAATGAAGTTGTTTGATTCTATATATTTTATCAGGAAATCAAAATCCAAGGGGAAAAAAATGAAATGATGTTCATATATAATTCAGTGAAATTAATACCTTAAAACTTCCGAGATGCTTCCATGGCCAATCTGTTAGGAATCCTGGTTTTGTAGCCATTATTTCTAGCTCCACAATCTTTCTCTCCTTTCCTGTAAGAAAATGAGCCCGTGTTCATGCCTTATATATAGGCACAACCACAATGAAAGAGAGATGAGAACATGCAATTGTTAGGAAAAGTTGAAATGACTAAAATAACCCTGGATTAAAATTTGCATCCAAAAGAATTTTCTATTCATAAAACTTCTTTAACCAACTTTTTAATTTGAAAAGACTTTGATTATTAACTTTTGGACTTGATCATTTAGTGAGTTACGTACTCAAGAAATTATTGAAATATTGGATCTTTATAGTACCATATTTAGTAAAATACAGGACGTGTTCTATGAACGTCCTATTATGCGTACAGGTATTATACGAAATTTTACAAACAAATACGTTCAAAAAATCGGCAAAAATACGGTAGTGAAGAAAAATACGTACCTTAACATTGTACGTGTAAAATACAGTAGCAAAAAAAAGGTAAATTCCAATCAAAGTAGGTATCAAATTATATAAATTAAACGTAGAACATAGTAAACTAAATCTACATGGTATATAGTACAAACTAATTTTCTATCTAGGACATAAAAAGTGAGAAACAAGGCAAACTTTTATCCAAATTTTAATACTGGAAAACATTGGGTTCAAAACTTAAAAAACGCACATTGTATATTAAGAAAAGTTTCTTCTCGTCGCTTTCTCATTCTCTTCCATTTTTTTTTATTTTTTTTTTACTTTCATACTTTTTTCGCTTCTACCTCACCGGCTCAACCATGAAAAATACCAATCTTTATCAATCATCACCTAAAGGCACACAAATCTTCTGGTCGGTCGGCGATTGGTTGTTGTTGGTAATTTAAAAGCCAAATATTCAATTTAACAACACTCCAAAGAAGTTGCAGATGAATTGCGATCAGTCGGCAATGTGTTTTAAGCTTTTCTTTTGGTAATTAAATGGGTTTGTAAGCTTGATTCTGCCTTTTAAATTGCTGAAATTTTGAAGAAATTTTTATGTTTCGGCGTATGATAAGCGAATGAACGGGGCAGCCAACGTATACATGTATTTTGCCGTATCATTGAGAAGGTAACGGGATACGGACGTCTTTTTGAAATGTACGGACGTATGCATATTATACGCCTATAAACTAACGGGGATAGTAACAAATTGATAATTATGTCAAATGGCGATTTTATTTTTTGTATATATGTTAACATGCAAAAGTTAAAATAGTCATTTGATCAGTATTAAATTATTTATGCGGACAGTAAAGATTCATTTGAACATGCATGTATTAAGATGTTATTGAAACCATTTTTTATTTTACTTTTGAGAATATGATACTGACAAATGCGGTTAAAACGAATACAAATTTATTCATTTGAAAATCCCAAACTAAGAAAATATCATTTATAAAGAAACTCAGGTATTATTATTAATTAAAGAAGCAAAGAATATTCGTCTTTTTACTATATGAATATCAATTGAATGTAAGTAAATTGCTCCCGGTTGACGTCAATGTAATTTAGTCAAGAAAACATTCAACCCTACATTGATGGTGTCAAATTTAAGGGTTTTGGAAATCAGATCCTTTAATTATTCCAAAATAAGTGTCGCCGGATAATTCTATAGTACATCGGGAGTGTTACTCCAAGGTGTATCATTGTGTCTATCTTTTTCACACAACTGTGTGTGGGGTCCACACACAGTACACCCCAGTGTATGAAAAAGATAGACACAAGAAGCGTTATTGTTAAAATGTATAACTGTATAGGGGCTTTTATGTAATGTTCCATTTCAGCTTGTTAGATTAGTTAGATATTTGCGTAGTCAGTACGCTTTCTAACTCTAGTTTTGTATATAAATTGAGCTCAGCTCAATTAAGTCAATAACACAGAATCCAAGATATTATACAGAAGCTTTGAGCTCATTTTCCTCTCCAATGGCGAAACCCAAATTTCACATGGTACCAGAGCCAGATTGCGTTTTTTTTAGGGTTTGAGTACACAATTAGATCTCGAATTCGTCTGTGTCATATTCATCTTCGAATCCGTCTTCAAATGGCAAGGATTAATCAGCAAAATGAAGGTTTTCAGGCGAATAATGCCCTATCAAATTCTCTGTTTTTACAGAATTCGGATTCTCCAGGGATGATACTTGTAAATCAAGTACTCGAAGGAACGTCCAACTACATTCCATTGAGGCAATCCATGGAAATCGCACTATCGTGCAAGAACAAGCTTGGATTCGTTACAGGATTGACTCCGAGACCTCCAAACGGTGATCCTTCTCTTTCACAATGGGAACAGGTGAACAACAAGGTAATATCTTGGTTATTGAATTCAGTTTCAAAGGAAATTGGCAGATCTATCTTACATGCCAACACTGCTGAAATTATGTGGTCAAACTTGCATAAACGTTTCTCAAGTAGCAATGGATCACTCATATTTGGCCTTAGGAAGGCAATTTCTTCATGTAATCAGAATTCTATGTCTGTTGAGACCTATTACACGAAGTTGAAGCAGTTGTGGGATGAATTAGAGGCTATGACCTCAATGCCTAGTTGTAGAACAAGCATTTCTTGGGAGGTTATTATGAAGGCTTGGGAATCACAATAGGAAGAGCAGAAGTGAATGCAATTCCTTAAGGGGTTAAATGATGGTTTCAAACCAGTTAGGGGTCAAATATTGTTGATGAAACCCCTACCATCTATTGAGGATGCCTATTCTAAGGTACAACAGGAAAATGAGACATGTCTAGACAAATGGACATGTCTCATTTCACTGGATTAGAGGATAATTCTGCTGCCTTTGTTGTTCATAATTCTGGATTACACCAATCACAAGTCACAAGTAATCAGTGGAACACTGTTAATAAGAGGAGTCTTTGGTGTGAAAATTGTCAAACAACAGGGCATGTGATTGGAAAGTGTTTCAAGTTATACGGTTATCCACCTAACTGGAAACCAAAAGGGAAAAAACACACTGGTAATTAGCAGAAAAGTAATGCATCCTATGGTGGTCACTTGATACAGAACGTTATAGCCACAAACTCCTTGTCTATGGGCAACTCAAGTGTTCAAACCTCCAGTGGTTGTCCTCCTCAGCAACAGATTTCTCCTGCCATTAACTCTTCTCAATCCTCATTACCTTTTACACAGGAGCAGATTTCCCAACTCCTTAACCTTTTAACTAAAGATACCTCCAATAATCATAACTCACACCAACACTTAGCAGGTACTATCCTTAGTTTCTCTGTGACACATAAAAGAGTTGATTGGATCCTAGACAGTGGTGCAACTGACCACATTACCTATTGTCTGGATCTCATCACCTCACCACAGTTACTCTCTAATCCATTATTTGTACATTTGCCAAATGGTACAACAACTAATGTCACCCACACAGGGAATATCATTTTGAACCCTTATATAACACTGCATAATGTCCTCTATGTCCCTGGCTTTAAACACAATCTTCTTTCTATCAGCAAATTATGCAATGATTCTAATATTTCCTTGCTTTTTACTTCTAATCATGCATTATGCAGGGCCCTCTTTTGAAGACAACTGTACATAATGGTAAGCAGATTGATGGTTTGCATTGTTTTGAAGCCACTTATCCTCCATGTTCCAGTTCTTCATCTCCACTTCCTGTCCATTCTCTTGTAGCTCATAGTGATAATAAAAGTGTTCTATGTGATCATAGATTAGGACACACATCCACTGATAAACTTAGAAACTTGATTCCTTACATTTCTGATTTACATACTGTAATCCATACTCCTTGTACAATTTGTCCACTTGCAAAGCAGTCTAGACCGCCCTTTAATAAAAGTGTTATTTCATCTATTCATGGCTTTGATCTTGTTCATTGTGATGTTTGGGGTCCTTATAAAACTCCCACACATCATGGCTTTAGATATTTTCTTACCCTTGTTGATGATTACACAAGGAATACTTGGTGTTATCTCATGCATTCCAAAAGTGAAGTGCCCTCCCTTATAATATCTTTCTTTGCCTTAATCAATAATCAATTTCACGTTTCCATTAAGTCCTTTAGAACAGACAATGGGACTAAATTTCTTAATACTACTCTCAAAGATTTCTTTGCTAAACATGGCATCATTCATCAAACTAGTTGTGTATATACTTCCCAACAAAATGGGGTACTAGAAAGAAAACACAGACATGTGCTTGAAATGGCTAGAGCTTTTAGATTCTAAGCTTCACTCCCCATTCAATTTTGGGGAGAGTGTTGCTTACTGTCACCTATCTCATCAATAAACTTCCTTCTTCTGTTCTCTCTCATAAATCTCCTTATGAATTGTTGTTTCACTCTCCTCCTCATTTTGATCATCTTAGAGTTTTTGGTTGTTTATGTTTTGCATCCACTATTGCTCAAAATAGGGACAAGTTTGCTCCAAGAGCTACTGCATGTGTGTTCATAGGTTATCCACATGGACAAAAAGTTTACAAGTTATATGATCTTTCTTCTCACAAGATTTTTGTAAGCAGAGATGTAAAGTTCTTTAAAACTATATTTCCTTTTTCCACTTCCTCTCCCACATCTTCTACTGTTCTTCCTTTTCCATGTGATCTAAGTAAATTTGACCACCCTCCTTCTCCTCATTCTGTTTCTTCTACTTCTTTTGTCATTGATTTACCTATTTCAACTCCTTCCTCTAGCACTTATGCTACTGACTTCCCTCCTCTCAGAGTTTCCTCCAGAACCAATGGATCAAAATCATAGGTTAAATTCAAGTGATGGTGATGAATTGCCTGATCCTTCCACTAAAAGAAGATTGGTTGGAAGGTTGATTTACTTAACAATTTCCAGGCCTGATTTAGCATACTCAGTTCATATATTAAGTCAATTCATGTCAAAACCAAGGACTCCTCACCTAAACATGCCTTTTGAGGTGCTAAGGTATATCAAGGGGACATTGGGTCAAGGTTTGTTGTTTCCCGCCAAGCAAGAATTAAAACTAGAAGCTTATTGTGATGCTGACTGGGCTGCTTGCCCCATGACCCGACACTCTATCATTGGTTACTGCATAAAATTGGGCAAGTCACTAATTTCCTGGAAAACAAAGAAGCAACACACAGTATCAAGGTCTTCTGCTGAGTCAGAATATCGTTCCATGGCTTCAACTTGTTGTGAACTCACTTGGCTCCTAAATTTGCTGCAAGAATTGGAAGTCAGTGGCCTCACACCTATTCCTTTGGCTTGTGACAGTCAGGCTGCCTTACACATCGTGTCTAACCCGGTGTTTCATGAGCAGACCAAACACATTGAGCTCGATTGTCATCTTGTTAGAGAGAAGCTCCATGAAGGCATGATAGCACCAAATTACATTCCAACAAGATTACAGCTTGCTGATATCTTTACAAAGGCTCTTGGCAAGCAACAATTAGATTTTTTCCTTGGCAAGTTAGGTATTTGCAATATACTCCAAACACCAACTTGAGGGGGCTGTTAAAATGTATAATTGTATAGGGGCTTTTATGTAATTTTCCATTTCAGCTTATTGGATTAGTTAGATATTTGCGTAGTCAGTACGCTTTCTAATTCTAGTTTTGTATATAAAGTGAGCTGAAATCACTTTCAGCTGAATTAAGTCAATAACACAAAATCCAAGATATTATATAGAAGCTTTGAGCTCATTTTCCTCTCCAATGACGAAACCCAAAATTCACAGTTACTCCCAGTCTACCATAGAAAAATCCGTGTATCGCCTTGTATTTTATAGCATTAGTGAAAAATCGGTACATATTTCATGTCATTTTTGGTGGTACTTGAAGATATGTGTGTCGTTCATGCACCAGCAACTCCCATTCATTGCGACAATCATAGTGCCATAAAAATTGCTCACAATGACGTTTTTCATGAACGAACCAAACACATTGAGATCGATTGTCATTTCACTCGTCAGCGTGTCTCTGAAGGAACTATTTGTCTTCAATCTGTTTCTACCATAGATCAAACTGCAGCTATTTTTACAAAATTTCATCCACTTGGTCGGTTTCGCGATTTAGTTTCCAAACTTAATTTGGTACTCGCAAGTCGCAACCATCTCAAGTTTGAGGGGGGGATGCTGAAGATATCAATTAGTATATCTCATGGACAGCTCATGAGCAGATTCTTCTCCATAATCTTAGCACTCAGACCTCCAATCTTGGCTCATAAATTAAGGACACGGCTTGCCTAATTTAGAGATAATATCTTGTGATTGTAATATATATATATATATATACTTGTAATTATCTAGTATACATTTATTCAGAAATACATAGTTGATTTTCTCTCCACTTTCATTCTCTCTTTCTCTGCATCATATCATATATCATACATGATGCCTAATATATTTAATACTACTAACATATAATTTGTTCTCGGTTCTTTTCTAATTTTTCTACCTTTTTTGTACTTCAATTTACATATTTCTCGTACTTGTCGAATTTTTATATTTTTTTTGTTCTTAATTACATATAAATTCTTAGTCCTTTTGTGGTAGGTACAAAAAATAGATCATGAAAATGATGAGTGATATGAATTAATTAGTTGATTTTTAAGAAGAAGAAAAATGTTAACTCATTAATTCACCACTCATCATTTTCTCAGTACTGTTATCGCATGTCTCTATAATTAATTTGTGACTGGCTATTCAATGTATGATGTACTGATGTACTATGACTGGTAGGTCGGAATAAAAGGGAAATAGTCTTTCTTATTGAAATTTTAATTCATATAGTGTAGATAGTTTGAAATGTGGCAAATACTAATACTTTTGGGGTTTGACAAATAAAGGCAATAAGTAATGAATTTGATGCATATAATCAATGATGTATTATTTTGTATTTCACTTAATCCATGCATGACAAGTACATATAATTTATGTCAATTTTATATTTTTGAAACTTTTTACGCACATATCGTGCATAAACAAAATAAAATCCGAGATGAAATTTCATTTTACTACTGGGATCCAATATGTATGTCAAGTATGTAGTATTTCTTGTTATCAGTTTTCCTTTATTGGACAAACAAAGTTGATGTACGTAATAAAGTGTGAAAGGAAGAAGGAAAAAAAAAAAACAGCATCTTGGAGAGAAACAATGATGTGAACAGTTATGTACACTCTTTTAAAAAGAGGAGTTTGGAATAACTGTTTTGGTGTGTTTGGAGTGGAAAGACAAAATTAACCCCTATTTAATTAAATAATATATCCAAAATAGTTTTTAACTACTTTTCTCTCTCAAAAGTAAAATAGTTTTAACTATCGTTTTCTCATCTATCTCTTCTCTATTTGTTCTTTTTTTCTCATCATTTTATTTCATTTTAATTTTGATATATTTTTTGGTTGATTTCCCATAAATTCAGTTATACATTAAAATGATTAAGAATATTTCTTTTACAAACATACTAAAAATAAATGTCTTTTATTTTATATTTTATGAAATTGGTCACACGCATTGAGTGTACCAACATATTTAATTTATAAAGAATATCGTTAGAGGAAAATAAATAATTAAAGAACACTTCACTATGAGAAATAATAGATTAATCAGTGGGTATCAAAAGCATCATTATTGTTGCATGAGAAAAAAAAATATAAGATGGAGATGATAAACATTGTACAGTATTTCGAGAATAGATGGGATTACTCATTTGATGGAAAAAAAGAAGAGCAAAATACCATTGACCCCGTGATAGTCATTATTATTCAAAAAAACCCCTGTGATAAAACAATTATCAACTTACCCCCTCGTATTTTTAAGAAATATACTCACTGCCTCCTTAAACATATTTTGCCTTTGAATTTTCTTTTGAAGACAAAAATACCCTTGTACTTTGAATATATTTACACTATATTTAATTTATTTTATTTTATAATTGTTTTTAATTTTATTTTTAATTTTATTAATTTAATAGTTTAACTATTTTCTATTTATTATTTTTTTCTTTCTTCATCTTCTTCCCCACCACCACCTGTACACACAAAACCAATCGCCACCGCCGCCTCAACCACCACCATTACCAGTACGCCCAAAACCGCCATTAACATTGGTGAAAAACTCCATCAATGGCAAGTGCAAATCTGATTTTCAGATTTGCAAATCTGAAAACCAACCACCACCACCATCACCACACAAAACCAACTACCGCCGCTGCTGCTGCCGCTTGCTTGCTCAAATCCACAATTGCTGGATCTTTCTCCGGAGGGGTAGATTGGAGGGTTATATTATACTAATAATATATATATATATATATATGTTTTCTTCAAATCTGCAAAATTTGCAGATTTGAAGACATCCTCAAATCTGCAATTTTGCAGATTTGAAGATATCTTAAAAAAAAAAAAAAAAGATTTTAATTACAATTTGTTAAAATTAATTTATATAGTATTCTATAACTCATGAAATCATAAGGATTGCGCCATCCGCCGTAGAAGTGTGCAATGAAAATAAACTTTCTATTTTCTGGCTGAAGTATTGTGGGGGATGATCCTAAAGCACCCAATTAATCATTAATTAACAGTGTGATTAGTGGGATATATAATGATTGTAAGTAGTTGCAAAATTTGCGGATTTGAAGAACAAGAATAGGAGTCCATTTTGCAGAAAAAATTCAAGCTCCTTTGAGCTTCAAATGAAGGATCATTTTGCAGATTCAAATCGAGCTCCCTAAATCTTCTTCCCCAAAACATCCATCTCCAACCTCCTATACACCACCACCTCCACCATCATTAAAGCTTATATATATATATATATATATATATAAATACACACACACACACATATACACAATACATGTAGACACATATCCGGCGGCGGCGGAGGCGGCAGTGGCGGCGGCGGATTGGTGATGCAATTGGTGTCCGGCGGCGGCGGATTGGTGATGCAATTGGTGTGTGTGTATATATATATATATATGCATTTTCTAATATCTTTTAAAATTTGAAAATATTAAATTGAATAAATAGATATGTATTTAATATAAACCGTGAGATTTATCATATGAGATCAATGGTGTTAGATTAGGGGTAAATTGGTCTTTTAAAGGCAGAAAAATCACAACCATTCGCAAATTACGCGAGTGGCGCGCGTAAAGGGGTAAGTTGCACCTTTATTTTTTTTATAGGGGGTTGTTCTGTAAGTTCTTTTATAACGGGGGCTTTTGAATAATTCCATATATCACAGGGGGTCAATGGTATTTTGCTCAAAAAAAGAAAGACAAAATAAAGACAAAACGTAATCCTACGAAGAAGAGAAATCAAGTGAAACTAGAAAAAATTTAAGAGAACCATTGAACAATAAATAAAAGTTATCAGATAATTTTGGTGTTTCTCGACGGCGTACAAGATTAATTTAATTAGAAAGGATCGATTAATACATCAAAATATTTCAAATTGTATCCATTGTGATTATTTTATTAACATAGGATGTGATCATGAGAAGCTATTGTGGAAGTGGAAAACGAGACGAAATACCGCTAACTCGGCGGTCTATCTATTAAATATATCCCTTTGATGGCTTAGAGTTCAGTACTTTATGTTGGGTGTGTCACAGGTCAATAATGGGCGACTTGTAATTTTCATCCAGTAGCAATTACGATTTTTTTTTTAGTGTGTTTGCGAGACTAGAGTAATCTTGTTGAATTTTATGTCCGATGAGACTTTTTGAAAAAAATCAATTACGTGGAGATTAGATTATTTATGCTGAGTAATTACTATGGATCTTATCGACACATTTTTTTAAGAATTATTACTATTACTATTATTACTATTATTATTAATAATAATAAATTTGAAAAAATGAAGAGAGGCTATCGTGGTTGTCTAAAGTAGTTAAACATGAAATCTACACGTTCATTCATAAGTCTTATTATTCGGTCTACTTAATTAACGAGCTTTTTCCTCAAAAAGGAAAAAAATGAAAAAAGTCCACAATTCATTTTAATCATGAAAATGGTCTATCTTTCCTTCTTAAAATAAAAATCGCAACACGTTTACACAAGTCTTATTAGTCGGTCTACTTAATTAACGAGTTTTTTCCTCAAAAAGGAAAAAAATGAAAAAAGTCCACAATTCATTTTAATCATGAAAATGGTCTATCTTTCCTTCTTAAAATAAAAATCGCAATACGTTTACACAGAACTTCTCAAAAGGGTTTTGAACTAAATCAGTGATTTTTCAAGATTCTTACTAAGTTTGATTTGGAAGAATTAACTAATTACTTGACATCTATGATGCACGAATACGAGGATATGAGGATGATACGACACGGATATGAAATACGACAAACTTTAAAACTACAGGATACGATACGTTGGGAATACGAATATATATATATATATATATATAATTTTTAAAAATAAATTTGAGTCAGTATGTTCATTAACATAAATAATAGTGTAATACTGACACAAGTTCATTGTATATAATTTCAAAAAAATTCGAAGGTAACCATAATATTTCATCATTTGTAGCGGTGTAAGAATGTCATTTCATTGATACCAACATTTACCTTCTTTATCCAAAATCTTTGGTATTAAAGTGTAAATGATACGTGGAGCAAGAAAAGAAAAAATATATTAAAAAGTGAAACCGAAATGGTTTTTCTCCTTTAAATTTCCTTCTTTTTTAACCTTTTAACGTACGGTCAAAGTTATTATTATTTCCTAATTTATAATATTCAAAAATATTATGTCTGACATTCAAGGTGTGTCAGATATTTCAAATTTTGTATGGGATACGGCATCCGAAAGTATCGGATATAGTATCCGGAATTTTCTTTTTTATTTAATTATTGGATATGTAAAAAAGGTAAACGATACGTATTCGGGTGGTATCCGCATAGTATCGTATCCAATACGAGTACGATATTGTACGGGTCCAATTTTAGGAGTATCTGTGCATCATAGCATGACATTCATTGGTGGTGTAAATGAACAAGTCTGATTCATATTAAAATTCCCGTGAAGCAATTCGGACCATCTATTGCAAATGGTGTTGCATCTCCTATTGCATTGACTTCTATACATGACAAGTGTACAAAATTCAAATCACTTATATATTTACGGAAAAAATATATTTACACACTTGTCAGACATAAAAATAATTCAATAGGAGATGCAACGTCATTTTGCAATAGAGGATATTCTGTGCCCGTCAAGGTGTCGATTTTAATCAAGTTATGCATCTTGAATTAGTCATAATTACTAGTAAAATCAATGGGAAATTGCATTTTGTCCCATTTATTTGGCCCTTTTCAATTTTGATCCGGCTCATTACCGGATTCTCACATTGTATACTGTAAGTCCGTAACTTTTAAAAATTATCATATATAGTCCCAACAGAATTTTCGATCCAAAATTTAACAGTCAACTCCGTTAGTCAACATTTTGACCATTTTTTGGGAAAGATTTTGTGTGTGAATGATACGTAATGTAGAATAGAAACATGATAATATTGAATATAATACGTGTGTGAGTGCATTCATGCAATCAACTTTTCCAAAAAATCCAATCAAAATGTTGATTGACAGAGTTGACTGTTAAATTTTGGATGAAAAATTTGGTTAGGACCAAATGTTAGAATTTTTAAAAGTTATAGGACATAATGTGAAAATTTATATGATAGATGTGCATTTAAAAAAACCGATCGATCTCACCAAGTATTAGTATGTTTTCTTTGTGATTAGTTGGAATCGATCAAGACCTGGACGATAAATTATTTTAATTAGAAATAGTTTTTAAATATATGTTTTGAAAAAAATATATATTTAATTCCAAAAATGGTACGAACATGTACCACCCCATATTGTTATGATTTGCTAACCTACACTTAACACCAATTACACCCTAAGTTTTCCTACTTCTCAACCCCCAAACTCCAATTCTGCCCAAATCCCACCCATATCACACTATAATAAGCGAACACTTTCCTCGCCACCCTCCCAACCAATCCTAATTTATAAATTGGATAATGCTAGATATTTATTTTATATTCCATTATACAAATATACTCGATGTGTCATCTACATATCCATATTCATAAATATCATTTCAGAATTATTTTATATATGTGATATTCATAGCCATTGTAAAATACAAAATTAAACGCTAAATTCTATAGTCAACAAATAATAATACTAGAATCGAATTGAAGGTCCAATCAGATATTTACTTCGTCAGCCTATTCATTCTCCGGTGATATGGTAGGACACTCACTAAACTCTTGTAGGAATATTTCGTATTGATTAGGCTCCCTTCCTTTGGGGTAGCCACCACGGATTTCACCTAACCAAACTTTTGTTGTCTTAGTAAGAAGAAGGATATATTTCATTTTGCGCCTCCAACTATCACTTGTTTCGACTTTCGAGCCTACAATGGCACATTTCACTTGCACTAATTCGCCATTCATGAAGCACCCTTAAATTGATCAATGTTTTTGAATTACATTATTTTCATAAAAAAAGAGCAAGTAATTTACTCATTTTCTCCTAAACTTAAAATAAGCCGCAAGATAACAAAGGGAAAAAAACATGACTCACTCTCGACCCATCCCCTCCCCCCAAACAAAAATTAATTACCTATGTCATGATGGGGCTCCCCTTCGATGGAGTATTTTTTAGGCTCCCCTCTCATATATATAAATGATCTAAAAATATTTACAACTAATACTCAAGTAGTATCACACGTTTTAAGAACCGCGTAAATGAAATAAGGGGTACTACTTCCTATACAATCATCAGAAAAACAAATGAAAAAATGGAATGTGAAGATGATTGACTCTAATAAGTCCCATCACCAGGGACAGAGCTAGGATTTTCAGTGAGGGGGGGCGAGATTGTTGTGATATAACTATACATTTTTTTTTTTGCCAAATAAATGAAGGATTCAAGGGGGGTTTGCCCCTGCGGTACGATACGCTATATTTATGGTCGAAAATCTAATAAGGAACTAGGTTCAATTACAATAAATTTGAATAATATAAAGGATAATTATGTCATTGAGGGAAGGCAAAAATAGATATTTTGAAAATTTTATGGGTAGTAATGAAAAAAAAAATTGAGAGGAGGAGGCGAAAATGAATATTTTAAAAATTTTATAGATAGTAATAATAAAAAAAAAAAAATTGAGGAGGGGGGAGGTTGGCACCTTCCAGCCCCCGGCTCCGTCATTGCCCACCACAATTCCCATAATTTAGCTCGATTCATATGTTCGAAAGATATGAGATCGACACGCTTCATTGACAAAAAGGTAAGCAATCATCCCATTCTCCCTTACCATGTACTATTGTTTCTTTCAATTTTGGGGGGCAAGAGATGGAGTTTGCATGCATCAAAAAAAGTATACTTTTATTATATATATAAAATTATAAATACTTTTAACTATTTTTTTTATATATATTGTCTTTTATATCAGACCGCTCTTCATGCCCCCTACGATGTGCTATTGTTTTTTCCTATTTTGTGGGGGCAAGAGATGGGGTTTGCATTCAACCAAAAAAGTGTGTGTATATATATATATATAAAATTTAAATACTTTTTTAATTCTAGAGAAAGAGGATACCCTACATATCTAACTCGACAAACCTTTGTTGATAAGAACTTTATCTAGCTCCATAAAGAAGAGGAGAGTCACAACTTGTGGCAGCCTGAATTTGAATCCAGAATCTCTCACATAAAGTGAGAGGTGTATACTACTAGACTAATTGGTCTTGGGTTATAATTTAAATACTTTTAACCAATTTTTTTTAATATAAATTATCTTGTACATCAGACCGCTCTGGATGATGATATATATCGATAGTATAATTACTTCTTTTTTTTGACATCTCAGACTGTTTAGTGTAGCGAAGACTCACTGCGTTTAAGATTTTTTACCTTTTGACATGACTCAAACTTATAATCTCACGTGAATTTTCATGTTCAGTTTTGTCACTTAAAACGTTATCATTGGTCCATATATATGTATGTATGTATATATATATATATATTCCTTTTCCATTTGTCTAAAACTGGGATAAAATATAAAATAAAAATATGCAAATTGAATAATTAATAACAATACGAGTGAGCAAAGGTGGTAAGCTCAAAATTTGTAATAGGTAAAGGCGGGCAAATTGGGATTCACCATAAAATTAAAGGAAATAGGCAAGACTTGTTAGGGGATGTAATTAATGAATCAGTCGATAATAAGATAATATTTTGTAATGTGATTTAGATTGATCTTTGTCCAGAAGAGCCAGATAAATTCGACAACCCCAGGGGGTCAAAACCACACGAACAATACACGATATTATAGACTGAACTTGGTAAAAACAAGCTGCCTACGTACCTATTTATATAGGATCAAGTCTAGACGTAGTTCAAAGGAATTTGTTATGAAATATGCAATGTTGGCTTCGTATTATCCGAGGCTAACAAAGTGATGATGATTGTAAGTATATTCTCACTCTTTTTTAATGAATAGTATTCTTTTGTGAATTTATTGCCCACCCCCATTAATGAACAATAGAGGGTATTTATAAGTGATAAGATAATCACTATTCATGACATGACAAATAGACCTGCTGAGACTAAGCAGGCGTCAGATAAATACTGGATTCATGACATTGGGGTTACCGGGTCGACGAACCGGGCCGATGAACTGGGTCGGGTCGTAACCCGACCCGCTAAGCTTTTAAACGTCTACTAAGCAACAGTAGTCGTATATTGTTGACCGTTGACCGAACAGTACAGAAGGATGAACTTTTTACACTTATCATTTAGTTCCCCAGTTCGTAGGCTTCGACGCGTGGCCTTCGTGCCTATGAAATATACCTACTGACTTGTTGTAATGATCGCCTCGTACTGTTCTTCATCCATCACACCGAGGCAAATGATGGAGTATTTCCTACTATAATTTTGATTCACCTCGTTTCTTGCTTACGTATAAGTTACGTGTCGGGTAAGGTGAGAATAGGCAGCATCACGTGCCTTTAATACCAATAACTGCCTAGCAGTTATTTCTTATCAAATAGCGGATAGTGGGAGGAATAATAATAACTTCCCTTTTTAAACTTGTAACTGATGGTGCAAGGAATAACATTAACTTCCCTTTTTAAATTTGGTAACTGACTATTTTTCAATTTCTGACCTTTGAGATTCCCGCCCAACAAGGTAGTCTATAAATAGAGGGATGCTATTCATATTTCTACTTTTCACTTCCTCCAATATCCAGAGAGGACTCTCGAGAGAACTGCATTATCAGAAAAAGTTGACCAGAGAAAATCCTTGCTTGATTCCTTTACCAAGAGATCTCAAGTGAAGGTTTACAGGGATTTTGAGTTCGCACCAGGAGGAAAGAGGAAGAGAGAGCTTCATATTCAGGCCACAGTAAAGGGGCGCGCATATTAGGACTTGTTTTCATCTTAGACCTCCTTTTGACTTCTTGCGAGATACCATTGTAGGTATTACCTTCTTTCCCGTACTTGTCTGTTTTCATCCTCGAATTTTTGTGGCATACGAGTTTATTTTTCTGCTTCGTATTCTTGTTAGCCTCGTATATTTACTGTTTTAGTGTTTTGCATCATGGCCCGTTCGACTTCTAGAACCAGATCCGCTGAGTCTTTTGCGTCGTTAGCAGGAGAACAGGAGGTAGAACAGTTAGATTCCCTGTCTAGGACTGTAGATGATGACGAACTAGAGATAGATGAATATGAAGCCCAAAATAGCAAGGTGAGTGAGGAGGTAGTTGGTGAGGATAAGGGGTCTGACCACGAGGGAGATGACGAAGAGGGATCCGAGGAAGAAGTCGTTCGTAGAGTACCTCGTGTGTACCATTCCTAGAGTGGTATGCTATCCACTCTAAACCCTAGGATGATCCCAGAAATACGAGAGAGATATTATATGTCTAAGGAATTTGACATTAGGATTCCTGGCCCAAACGACCGCATAGATACCCCCTTACCGGTTACCGAACTTTCCACCTCGCTCACTTGCAAGCTGGAGTGAGATTTCCTCTTCACCCTACAACGGTTCGGGTCCTGTCTAGATTAGGGTTGTGCCCCACCCAACTCCTGCCTAATTCCTATACGCACATCAATGCCTTTATCATCCTTATGCACCATTGGCAAGCAGCAGCCTCGTGAGCTCACTTCATGGAGACATTTAAGTTTTGTAGATCGGGTACCGGGGATGAGGGATTCTTCTATATTTCTCCTCGTAATCCTTGTGTTCGTATCTTTCAAAAGAATGCCTCCTCGTATGGAGCGTGGAAGAATAAGTATTTCTATATAGCACAACCTTAACTTAAAAAGTGGAGGGTACCTCGTGAGTGGAGGTTGGATTTACCTCATCCTGAGGATATCAGGGAGGTGACTTGGGGTCCGAATTTTATCGAGGAACATTTCTGGCATTTGTATAATGCTGATTTTCTCCTCACCGAAGGGGTTTTGGTTTGGTGTTGGATAAGTCACGCTCCCATCGAATCCGAGAGAGTGGGTAAGCATCGTACTTCACCCAGTTCGTAGACTCGTAGTTTAACTCTCTTTCATTGTACTCATCTTGTTTTTGTTGTCTTCTTTCAGGTATGGTGGAAAAGGCGGCTCATATGCAGAAGAACCTTGTGAAACGTGCCGCAGGGAGGACCAGATGAGATGCCTCTGCTGCAACCACGAGGACACAATCTCGTGCCCCTGTCCCCAGTGGGGGTACGTCCGAGGCCCCTCGTCATGACGAGCCGGTGTACGATGTCCCTCTTCTTAACGAGGCAGGACCAATGCGGGAGTCAGTAGTCAAAATCTCGGAGGGCTCCCGTACAAACCCATCCTCCCCTGTGGGTTCTGCTGCAGGCGAGTTGAGGAAGAAAAGGAGATTTGATGGGACTGGGTATAGCCCAGAGCTTGGATCTAGAGCGATGGGCGACCTCCATGAGACATCCGTGGCTCGGCTCGTGGAGAAGTTTGAAGAGATCTGGATGAAGGATAAGGCAGAAGCCACAGGAGGTCGAGATCGTCCCTTCATAAATCGAGTCAAAACTGCAATCACCCCAGATTGGCGAGTTTTTGATGATAGCTCCATATTGGGACCAGGGGGTCCGCTGACAGCCTCAGAGTTGATACAAGGTATCATTCTGCCCAAGGATAAGGCCAGCTTCGCCACTTTCCCTCACACCTTCATCGAACAACAGGGCTTCGAGGCCACTGCAAAGGTAATAGCCTCGAACACATATATTTATGTGTACTTATATCTTTTTACTTCAGTATGTATCTTCCTTATTTTAACGTCAGTGTCGTCGTTTTTGCAGATCGCCCTCTACTTACACCAGCTTTCCCTTGTCTCTTCTTTTGGCGGGACCGGAGACTTACCACTGAGAATGAATTCAGGGAACAAAAGCTTAAGTTGGAGAGCGAGTTGAAGGAGGCTAAGGCTACAGTGGCCGAAGCAATAAAATTTCTCAACAATGGAAAGGCCAAGTTGGAGAAGCAATTAGATGCTCGCACATTCGAGGCCAATTCCTTGAGGGAGCAAATGAAGGAAATGTACTCAAACTTACAGCTATTGCAAGAGAATATGCAATCAGCTAAAGAGGTGGAGTTCTAATCAGGGATGGCTGAGGGCAGATCCAGGTTCTTAGCCTCAGGAGAATATCAAGAGATCAAGCGGCAGTCTCGCTTCGAAGCGGCTAGAGACTTCAAAAGCTCCGTCGCCTTCGAGAGGTTGGTTGAAGAGAAATAGTCTGACTTTCTCTTCGATGGCTTCACAAAGGCCCTTGATTACTTGAAGAGGGAGAAGATCTTACCAGAGGACTTTGATGAAGAGGACTTTGCCAAGAAGTTCGTCGCTGCTCCACCTCTTCGAGATTCCTGTGCCGATCCTAGCCCTCCATCCATTCCCTTCCCCGAATTCGATCCTCTAGGACCAACTCCGGATATCGAGGATATGGACGAGGCGGCTCAAGCTTCGGTAGCAGAGAATTCTTAGATAATTGTTTTTGTATTGAATGTCAATTTAGTTCGTGCTTTTATTGAATGTTTAGTTAGTTTTTCATTTTTAACAACAATTTAGTAGAACGAACAATTGAATGTTTGGCTAGTTTTTTGCTTCGTAGAATTTAAAGTTTTGACAATTCAGCTGTTTTTGCATTTCTCATAATGAGATGGCTTATAGATGCGAAATGTATATGAGTATAGTGCTCTGATATCGTTAAGCCAAAAATGCATGTGTATACCATTTGAAGCAAAAGACGAACACATATACACAAAACAGAGTCCCCCATTACAAAAAGAAGGGTAGACTTCCATTGAATGTTTAAGCGCAGAACCTTCTTAGGTTCTGAATATTCCAAGGACGAGGCAGATCTTTCCCATATAGGTCTTGTAGCCTATAAGTCCCTTTCTTTGTTAACTTCGTGACCTTAAAAGGTCCTTCCCAATTTGGGTCGAGCTTACCCACATGTCTCGACACCTCGACCTTTTTCAAAACCAAGTCTTCTACCTGGAGATTTCGTGGTAGCACCTTTCTGTTATAGGCTCTTGCCATTGTTTCTTTTTGCATCAGAATTCTAGCATAGGCCCTATCCCTCAGTTCTTCAACAACATCCAGCTCATACGCCCTCGCTTCTACATTCTCGTCGGGATCGTACGATCGTACTCGGTACGAAACCATTCCAATCTCGGCGGGAATCACTGCTTCCGAACAGTATACAAGGCAGAATGGTGATTCACCTGTCGAGGTCCTCGGGGTCGTGCGATATGCCCATAAAGTTCCAGGTAACTCTTCAGCCCAGTTACCTTTTTTCCCTTCAATCCTAGCCTTAAGATGTTGAAGAAGTATCCTGTTTGCCACCTCAGTTTGTCCATTTGCCCGGGGATTGCCCACTGCTGTGAAGTTCTGTTGGATTTTTAATTCTTCACACTATTTCACCACATTTTTACTATTGAATTGGGTCCCATTATCCGAGATTAGGACACGAGGGATCCCAAATCTGCACACAATATTCTTCCACAAAAACTTCATCACTTCGACCTCTGTTATCTTCGCCACTGCTTCAGCTTCAATCCACTTCGTAAAATACTCTACTGCCACTATAATGAATTTTCTCTGCCCCGCAGCAGGAGGAAAAGGGCCCAAGATATCTATCCCCCACTGATCAAACAGATAAGCAATCCTAATCGGTTCTATTTCAGTAGCTGGCCGATGCAATAGGTTCGAATTAAACTGACACTCCGTACACTTTTTGGCAAACTCAAATGCATTCTTTACTAGCGTTGGCCAGTAGTATCCTTGCCTCACTATATTTTGGGCTAACGCACGGCCTCCTGAATGGTTTCCGCAACTTCCTTCGTGAATTTCTCTCATCACATACCCTGCCTCAGAAGGAGTGAGGCAACGTAACAGTGGGCCAACTGAGGATCGTTTATAGAGCTCCTTGTCAATGATTGTGAACCTTGAAGCTCTATATACGATCCTTCGGGCCATGTTACGATCCTCCGGCAATTCACCCTTCGACAGGTACCATTTTATCTCATCTTTCCAGTTCTCCTCATTGGCTGTGACCATTACCTCTGTAGCTTCGTTTGATGAGATCTTTTATTTTTCAGATACCAATAGGGTAACCGTCCGACTTTTTATTCCAGTAATTAAGTTTGCAAATTTTGAAAGAGCATCAGCTCTCTCATTTACACCTTGTGGGATTTGGTAGATATGAATCTTTTCAAATTCATTCATCAACTCTCTCACCTTTTTTAAGTAAGAAACGAGGCGTCTTTCCTTCGTTTCATACGAACCCGAGATCTGGTTCGCTACAAGCTTAGAATCCGTGTATGCGTTCAAATGTGTCACCCTCATGTTCTTTGCCAGCTCTAAGCCAGTCATTAAAGCTTCGTATTCAGCTTCGTTATTTGATACGTCGAAGTTCAGCTTGATGGCAAATTCATGATCATTGCCTGCATTCAAAAGTTGCAACAATTTATGCGTTTTACCTAGGAACAATCGTAATAGAGTCACCCCCAATTATACGCTTATTACGAAGCGGATTGTTAGCTTTGGTCAAGAGTACGTTGTTTACGAGGCAAAATTATGCAATGTAATTTCAAGATTACTTTCATCAGTAATGATTACATTGTTTACGAGGCAAAATTATGCAATGTAATTTTTGTACATTCTGGGTCTCGTAACCATACCCCTATGCCCCCTTCTGGGTCATGGATGAGCCATCTACATGAAGCATCCATGGGCCAGAAGTAGCATTTTCATGTTCATTGTTTGCTGTCATTTCGACTATAAAATCCGCCAGTGCTTGTGCTTTCACGGCGGTTCATGGCTTGTACTTGATTGAAAATTCACCGAGTTCAACAGCCCATTTTACGAGGCGCCCTGAAACATCGGGTTTAGCCAAAATTTGCCTCAGAGGTTGATCTGTAAGCACCACAATATTATGTGATTGAAAATAGGGTCGCAACTTACGAGCTACAGTTATTAGGGCCAATGCCCATTTTTCAATTTGAGTGTAGTTTTTCTCAGCTCCCTGCACCGTTCTACTGATGTAGTAGACTGGCTTTTGGTCTCCGTCCTGTTCACGAAGCAAAACAACACTCACTGCCTCGTCGGATATAGCTAAGTATAACATTAGAGGTTCTCCAACCACTAGCTTCATTAATAATGGAGCAGAGGTCAAATACCTTTTTAGTTCTTGGAATGCATTTTCACATTCCACTGTCCATTCGAATTTTTTTACCTTTTTTAGGATTTTGAAGAAATGCAGGCCACGATCTGCAGATCTTGATATGAACCTGCTGAGACTAGCCATTCTCCCAGTTAATTTTTGAACCTCTTTTACAGATTTCGGGGATTGCATCTCCACAAGTGCTTTTATTTTTTCTGGATTGGCTTCGATGCCACGCTTCGTGACCATAAAACCCAAGAATTTTCCTCCTCTAACTCCAAATGTACACTTCTTCGGATTTAGCTTCATTCCATACTCGCGCATAATTTGGAAGACAGTTTGTAGATGACCCAAGTGCTCATTCTCTTCCACACTCTTGACCAGCATATCATCAACATAGACCTCCATGGTCTTCCCTATTTCACTTCTGAACATCATGTTCACCAACCTTTGATAAGTTACTCCGAAGTTTCTGAGCCCAAAAGGCATCACGTTGTAACAGTATACCCTCTTTGTCGTGACAAAGGAGGTCTTGTCCCTATCTTCCGTTGCCATCATGATCTGATTGAAGCCTTGGTATGCATCCATCATGCTCAAGAGGGCGCACCCAGCCGTCGAATCCACGAGGAGATCAATACGAGGCAGTGGGTACAGATCGCGAGGACAGGCCTTGTTCAAATCAGTAAAATCTACACACATACGCCATTGATCTCCTGATTTGGGTACAAGTACTACATTTTCCAGCCAATCAGTAAACTGAATCTCCTGGATATAGCCCACCTTGAGTAACTTATTCACTTGTTCCTCTATGATTGCATTCCTGTCCGGCCCAAATTTCATGCGCTTCTGCGTCACCGGTTTTGCTTTTGGGTCTAAGTTCAGATTATGCACTATCACTTCGGAGTCGATCCCTCTGAAGTCCAAAGCCTGCCATGCAAACATATCGGAATTCTCCCTAAAGAACCCAATCGTCATCATTTCTAATCTCTCCGGCATTTGAGACCCTATTTTGGTAGTTCTGTTTGAGTCTCTAGGGAACAATTCAACAGTTTTATGATCCATTGGTTCGACTCTTCCAGATTCTGTGCGAGCCCTCTTTCCGGGATCTTGCTACACCTCCACCTCTTCAATAGGTGTAGCAACACCTTCTAACTTCTTCATTTTCCATTGCTTTTCACTTTTGTGTTCCCTTAACGACATAGTGTAACACTCCCTGGCAACCTGCTGATCGCATCGTACAACCGCGACTCCACCACTTGTCATAAATTTTAATTTCAAATGTATTGTCGACACTACGGCTTCAAACAGATTCAACCCAGGTCGGCCTATAATTGCATTCTAAGAAAAAGGGGCATCAACCACCAAAAACTTCATCATTACCATCTTTCTCTTGGGTTCGTATCCCAACGAGGTGGGAAAATCTATCGTTCCCAAAGGAGCAACTTCTCCTCCTCCAAACCCCTTTAAAGGAGTATTCACAGGGGTAAATCTCTTTTCATCAAAATTCATTTTTCTCAAGACATGTAAGAACAGAATATCGGCGGAGCTGCCATTGTCTACTAACACTCTATGAACAGAGAAGCTTGCCACATTCATAGTGACCACCATTGGATCATCATGAGGTCATATCACTCCTTCGTAATCACGGTCATCGAAGCTAATGACTTCGTATCCTGATGTAACATTCATCACAGGCAGTGATCTGCCTCTTTTTTCGTGGGATCGGACTTCACGGAGGTGTCTTCTCCATGCACTCTGGGAATCTCTGTATGAGGGACCCCCGACAATGGTATGAATCTCACCCCATAATTGTGGATTATTTTGAACTTCGTGAGTTCGTTTTTCATCATATCGGGACAGATTCTTCCGGTCGTCATGATATCTATCATCATCATGCTCGCGACCTCTGACTCTCTCCGTTTCCTTTCCTCGTTCCCGGGATCGACTTCTAGACCTACGATCTCATCGTGTCCCTTCTCCTTAATTTTTCATTTCAGCCTCTCGGGCCTTGTCGATAAATTTATGCAAGTAACCTTGGCTAATCAATCTCTCGATTTCATCTTTCAATTGAAAACAATCCTCAGTGTCATGTCCATTGTCCTTGTGAAAGCGACAATATTTGTGGCTATTTTTCCTTTTTGGATCGTATTTCATCTTTTTGGGCGGCCAAACGATCAATTTTGAATTTTCAATGACCATCAGGGCTTTGCCCCGTGTCATTTTTAGAGGTGTGTAACCTTCGTACTTCGCGTATCGCGGTTGCCGTTCTTGATCCTTATCGGATCTCGGCATCCCACGTCGCTCGTGTTGCTCTTTATCCTGCTTCAATGCCTTCTTCTCGGCTCTCTTAATCCTGTATACCTCCTCTTCGTGTATATACTGCCTAGCGAGGATCATCATCCCTTCTTGATCTACGGGAGGGTTTCGTATCAACGCCCCAGCCAATGGTCCTTCCTTCAAGCCATTAATAAACAACTACTGAATTCCTTCAAGCCATTAATAAACAACTACTGAATAAACAACTACTGAACAACTACTGAATTACCTCATGCTGCACACCTTGGATCATCATCCCTTCTTGATCTACGGGAGGGTTTCGTATCAACGCCCCAGCCAATGGTCCTTCCTTCGTCATTGAATCTGTCTACAAACTCCCTCAATGTTTCTTTTTCTCGTTGCTTTATCCCCAATAAAGTCGATACTGATTTCGCCGTGCGAGCCTTACTAGCAAAATGATTCTCAAATTTACAAACAAACTGTTCATATGACACGATTGTGCCTGGGGGCTGATTTACGAACCAATCCAAAGCCAGACCCACGAAGGTAGTTGGGAAAATCTTTGCATTTACCGCATCACTCAAATTATGCAACAACATCATCATTTCAAAAGTGACTACATGTTCCCTAGGATCCCGAGTTCCATCGTATTTCGGAAGATCCGGTACTTTGAAATTTAACGGCATACCTTCCGACAGGATATCCACATGAAAAAGTGAATTACGACGCTACAGCGCTGAAACCTGGATAGTTCGCCTCTGCGGCATTTCACCGTGCCTTATCTCGTCGGGTTCTACCTCAACCCTGGCTCTTTCACGCCGTGCTGAGTTAGCGTCACTTCGTGCCTCATGTGGACTCCCTTCCCTTTCACCTCTTCGGTCCCCTTCGCCTCGACTCATTTCACCCTGTTCCCTTCGTGGGTCAGGTCAGTGAAATAACCTTCGACGTGCCCCCGTATTGCGAGCATCTTCCCCTCATTCCCTTTCTGGGTCGAATTCTGGGAATTGTCGTCCTGGGATAGCTGGGGTAGGATGGGCAGTCCCCACGTTTGGCGTCGCTGGCATTTTAGCCAATTGCTTTTGTAAGAACTTCTGTCCCCACTCTTGCATCCTTCTGTTGAACTCCGTCTCAGTCATCGTAATCAATCTCTCCTGTGGCGGCTCCACTTCAAGTTCTTGCTGGGGATCTCCTAATGGTGATCCCTGAGGCTCTATTACTACATCCTCTCCTCGTCTCTGCTCTGCTTCTTCCATTACCTTGACTAATACCACTAAATAAAGGGAACCGGGGGGAGGGGGGTTCCCACAGACGGCGCCAAATGATTTAGCCTGATCTTCGTCAAGAAGAGCCAGATAAATCCGACGACCCCAGGGGGTCAAAACCACACGAACAATATACGATATTATAGACTGAACTTGGTAAAAACAAGCTGCCTACGTACCTATTTATATAGGATCAAGTCTAGACGTAGTTCAAAGGAATTTGTTATGAAATATGCAATGTTGGCTTCGTATTATCCGAGGCTAACAAAGCGATGATGATTGTAAGTATATTCTTACTCTTTTTTAATGAATATCATTCTTTTGTGAATTTATTGCCCGCCTCCCATTAATGAACAATAGAGGGTATTTATAAGTGATAAGATAACCACTATTCATGACATGACAAATAGACCTGCTGAGACTAAGCAGGTGTCAGATAAATACTGGATTCATGACATTTGGGTTACCGGGTCGACGAACCGGGCTAATGAACTGGGTCGGGTCGTAACCTGACCCGCTAAGCTTTTAAACGTCTACTAAGCAACAGTAGTCGTATATTGTTGATCGTTGACCGTTGACTGTTGACCGAACAGTACAGAAGGATGAACTTTTTACACTTATCATAATGTTAAAACTAATTGTCCATAATTTTATTTAAATAATGCCCAAGCAGGTGCCACCTCTCCAACCATTAAAACCTAATTAATGACTACAAACATAAATATACTTGAATGATTTTATTTGCAAAATTTGCTGCCAAATTTTGACTTTTTGCAACAAAATGTGTTGTAATTGGGAAATAAGATATTGACCTCAAAATTTAATTACTATAAATAAACAAGAGGGTTCAGACTCCTGGAAAAAAAAACTTTTCTTAATTCTTTCGTCCGACCCAATTAATGACTAGAAGCATAAATAGAATATATTAGTGACAGTAATTAGGTTAGCAGATACCTTTAAATTCGTAATTAATTTAACCTAACCATCCGCCTAATACTGTGATTATATTGATGAAGTGTCTCCTTTGTAATGACTCGGCAGTTTGCCCATTTGGAAGATAATTATTGATGAGTTAAAACTCATGTTTGATTAATCATTTTTTTATATGAATAAAAAGTTGATGAGGTGCCCTAACCAAGAAAACCTAACCGCTTTAGTTACAAAATATTACTCTCGTACAAAATTCGTCGGGACATTTAATCCGACTTGATTAGGCGCAATTTCAATAACACATGGAAATTATAGTCAGATCGAGTATTATAGGTCGACCACTATTAATGCACTCATATAAAATAAAGAGATTTGTGTTCTTAGTAAGATTTTGACTAGTGAGTTTAAGTACAAAGTTAAGAATGTAACTACTAAACCACCGTAGCGGTGGTAACTAGTGAGATATGATTGATAATGTGTGAGAGAAATCGTTATACAACTTTTGCATTGATTATGTCAAAATTATCTTTTGCGTATGTAGAAAAAATCATAAACTTTGAAAATAAAATCTTATAGTATTTTACGAACTCCTTCCAAAAAATAAAAATAAAAATATCAAAAACTCATGTTATAAGTTGTTACATCGTAATAAATGGTCATTATTTGCATAGCTCACATGAGAACATGCATGGTGTCTCGGAGTAAGTAAAATCCTGAGTGAATGAGATGTTATTTCTCATTTTTATTATTCCTAAGAAAAAGTAAGAGATTTTATTTTTAGAGAGTAGAGATATGATGGTGAAAGTATATTTGAATGAGTGTCTTTGATACAAAAAAATGTAATAATTAGGTATGATGTGATATTTTTTTTCTTGTAAGAAAAAATTATTTTTTGTGAGAAATGGTTTGGATGAATGTTTCTTTTATAAGAAAATCTAGTCATGTCTTAGTTAAACTTATCAATTAAGGCATCTAAAAATATATGAAGTACATCTTATTTCATACTTTGCGCCATTTCGAATCAAAATATATAGTTATTTAGTTGTATACGTCATTATATTGGTGGACAAAATACTTTAGTTATTGGGTAAACTTTCAAATCATGAAAAGTGAAAAAATTAATTTTCTTAAGAGAAATACAATTAAATCCAGTTTTCAAGGGAATTTTAGATTTTTTTGGGGCATATTTACCATAGCATTTCTTTGGAATATTCTTAAAAGATTCCAAACAAGTGCACTTTTTATGAAAAAAATCTATGAAAAATGGAAAATGATGTTCTATCAATTTGGGGCCTAATTTTTCATACGGTCCAGATACACGAATCATAGTTCTGGTTATGTCATGGATTATTTAAGATCCACGTACAAATCAATAACTTTTGGTCAGGGGTGAATACAGAAAAACTTGATATTTTTGATTTTTGGAGGATAAAATTCTAAATGTAAAAAACATATAGACAAATTTCTAATTTATTAGTTAAAGTTGAGAGAAGACTGTCTACGACGACCACCCCCTACCTTTATTTATGCTAAGAGCCACTAGGTCCAAGCACCCCACCCTCAACTCCAATTCCTGGCTCCATCTCTTACTAGCTCCTGCGCAAAATTTTATAACCATATAACTTACAATATTGACAATATTGATGACCTATTAGCCTTCTGATTTTATTTTATTCGAAGACTGTCAAATTTTAAATCATTCGAAAAATTAAGGTTGTTGATATAGTAAAATGAGTTATAAGGCCCATTTTGAGTTGGACAAAGAACCTAGGCCCAAAACAGGTCGGGTCGTTCCATGACCCGACCCCACAAGAACGAGTCATCCACCGTCTATTAGTGCCACCTGTTAGCATCCTATGAATGCCCAACTACCATTGATACAGGGTGTGCACTATAAATACCCCCTCATAACATTCATTGGGGGTTGGAATCTCTAGAATATTCTCTCAAGAATTAACCTCGTATATTCATTAGTAACGAGTCTATAGACTGAGAAGTACGTTCCTATATATTTACAAAATTAGAGACTAGATTCGTTCACCGAGTACGACCCTGTATACAATAACCAATATAGAACTACGTTGGCTTGATCCTAATTAGGTACGTAGGTAGCTTAATTATTATTGAGTGCAGTCATAATTCTTCATCATCATATTCGTGGAGTGAGTCGAGTCATTCCAGACTGAGAAACTTGGGTCCCCGGACTTGGGTTAAATCAGTTGGCGCCGGCTGTGGGAAACTACTTTGAGGTTGCTGAGACTTGTTGGCATTAAGAACTGAGGCTAGCAACATGAAGAGTCGTTTGGTTCGGGAAGAGGAAGAATTGAACACAGATCCGCTTGCTGAGGGAGGATCGAGTGTTGTTATAACGATGACGAGGGAAGAATTGGATAGGAGGATGAAGGAATATGCTAACGAGGAGATGCAGAGATATCTTACTCGTACTCCGACAACACCTAATGTGGGAGAGCCACGTACAGATCCTTCTGCAAAAAGAAGTTTATTTTGTCAAGAGGAGAATCGAGATGGAGAGCAAGAAGGAGAGTCGTTAGACGATGATGAGTATTCGTCAAGAGTATGTAGAGGGGAGAGGAAAGACTCGGGCAATGGAGTCGCCGGGTGCACCACGACGAGCGGTGCATTATGAGGAGAATAGACATACGAGGGTGGAAAAGGTTGCGGCTCCTGTACAGATGAGGCGAGCTCCCACACTGATGGCCCACAATTCTCCTTTTGTCACTGAGATCATGAAGGAAGTTCCGAACGGCCTCTTCTGGATGCCAGATTTTGTAAAATTTGATGGAATGGGCGATCCGAGACCCCATATTACGTCTTACGAGTTGTTGATGTCTTTGCAGGGACAATCGGATGCGATTAATGCGAGGATTTTTACCACGACTCTTGTGGGTCGGGCGCAAGACTGGTTTATGAATCTGGCCCCCGGTTCCATAGAGTCGTACTCACGATTAAAATATAAGTTTGAAAGTCATTTTGCTAGTAACAAAAAGACGAATAAGTCTATATCTGTGATCATGGGACTGAAACAAGGCTCAACCGAGTCTCTGCGTGATTTTATACACCGCTTCAATCAAGAAGCCATGGACCTTCCGGAACTTAATAATGAATTAATGTTAAGCTTCTTAATGAGAGGCTTAAAGAAGGGAGACTTTAATGATGCACTTTCTTGCCGCCCTCCACGATCCCATGAGGAATTGATGGAATTGGCGGGAGAATATATTAATGAGGAAGAAATGAACAACTTGAAAGACTCGGATAATTTGCAAGTTATTAACGACCCACGAGGTCGTAAAGAAAAATATAAAACTGAACGTTATGAGGGAACGGGGTCGAGGAGAGATCATGATCGACCCCGTAGACCGAAATTTGAACATTACACCCCGTTGAACTCGACTCGTGCGAGAATTCTGGTTGTTACTTTACGTATGAGTCAAATTCAACGACCCAAACCAATGAGAAGTGGTGTGAAAAAGAACATGAATAGATACTGTGAATTCCATAAAGACCATGGCCACGACACTGAAGAGTGTTTTCAGTTGAAGGATGAAATTGAATGACTTATCAAATCTGGGGTGTTGAACGATTTTATTGATCGAACTTTAGCAGAAGTAAGAGCCCCAGAGGCCACTCGTACGACAGAACTCTACCGACCGCGTAGTCGTTCACGAGAACGATCCCATGAGAGGTCAATTGAAAGGGATCGTCAGACTCGTAATTACGAGCAGCCCAGAAATGAAGATCACAGAAGCGATAATTATCGCCCAAACAATGAACGCCCACAAGGCAACCCTCGTTATAACGAGCAAGATCACCATCGCCGTAATGACGGTCCTCGTAATTACGAGAGAAATGACTATCACCATAATGACGGTTCTCGTAATCATGAGCGAAACAATGACTATCACCGTAATGACGGTTCTCGTAATTACGCGCATAATGACGTTCATCAACGTAATAGCGGTCCTCGTACAAACGAGAGAAGAGTCGAAGTACGGGAGGCACCCAAACAAGATAGTCGTCGAGAAATACACATGATAGCAGGGGGACCTACTGATGGGGACTCCTCTAACGCAAGGAAAAGATATGCGAGGGAGAGTCGTTCGAGCTACTACTGTGGCGAACCTGGTAGGATTCTTTCACTTGCTGGAGGATCGAGTGCGAGGAATGAAGTGATTAGCTTTAATGATAGTGATTACGACGGAATGCACGGTCCTCATAACGACCCTATGGTGATTTCGATGGATGTGGCCAATTTTGTGGTGCATAAGGTTTTGGTGGATACAGGGAGTTCTGCAGATATTATCTTTTGGGACGTATTGAAAAAAATGGAGCTGGATGGAACTCGGCTGCGGAGTGTAAGTACTCCTTTGGTTGGGTTTACAGGATCTTGGATTATGCCTAAGGGGTCAATTGAGCTAGATGTGTCGTTGGGGGCGGGGTCGAGGTCAAAGACGAACCGAACCACCTTTTTGGTTGTGGATGTACCCTTTGCGTACAATATGGTTGTGGGACGACCTATGTTGAATACATTTGGAGCTATTATTTCGACTCCACACTTGAAGATGAAGTTCAAAACAAACAATAGTATTGGTGAAGTGCGTGGGAACCAACTGGAGGCTCGTCAGTGCTACATGACTTCGACAAAAGACAGAAGCGAGTTGAGACACGAGTAGAACCTTTGATCCACAAGTCAATTGAACTTATACCAGGAAACCCGGACAAAACGACACAGATTGGAGGAGAGATGTATCCTGAAATAGAAACGAAGCTAGTGAATTTTTTGAGGAACAACACTGATATGTTCGCTTCGAAAGCTACAGATTTCAAAGGTATCGACCCTGCTGTTATCGTTCATCGACTCAATGTTGACCCGGAGGCACGACCTGTGAGGCAGAAGAGAAGGAATTTTGGTCCGGACAGAGATTTGATAATTGAAGAAGAAGTCAAAAACTCCTAGATGTAGGATATGTAAACGAGATCCAATTCACAGATTGACTCGCTAATGTAGTCCTCGTATAGACTTACTTGTAGACTCTATTGCAGGTTGTGCTCTTTTGAGTATGATGGATGCTTACCAAGGTTTTAATCAAATAATGATGGCAGAAGAGGATCGAGAGAAAACTGCATTCGTTACTGCGAGAGGAGTCTACTGTTATAATGTCATGCCATTTAGTTTGAGAAACTCGGGGGCAACTTACCAACGACTCGTTAATATGATGTTTGAAGATGAAATAGGGAAAACGATGGAAGTCTATGTAGATGATATGCTTGTGAAAAGTGTGAACGAGAATGACCATTTGGCACATCTCAAGAAGTCGTTCGCAATTATGAAAGAGTATGGCATGAAGTTAAACCCAAGCAAGTGTACCTTCGGGGTACGAGGTGGAAAGTTTCTACGATACATGGTCACCCAACGAGGAATCGGGGCTAATCCTAAAAAAATTGAAGCAATTTTGAACATGCAATCTCCAACGAGTGTGAAAGATGTACAGAAGTTAACAAGAAGAATGGCGAGTTTAAATCGTTTCATTTCTCGTTCGGCAGATAAGGCTTCAAAATTTTAAGGAATGTAAAATGCTTCGAATGGACGAACGAGTGTGAGGGTGCCTTTAATGATTTAAAAACTTACTCGTCGTCTCCACCCCTATTAACAAAACCAATGTTGGGAGAACCACTGATCTTATACTTGGCAATTTCGCTAGTAGCACTGAGTGCTGTACTCGTACGGGAAGTGGAAGGTGACCATCGTCCTATGTATTATGTTAGCAAGTTGATGCAAGGAGCTGAGTTGAATTATTTAGAAATTGAAAAATGGGCACTTGCGTTAATGACTGCAGCCAGGAAGCTCAGACCGTACTTTCAGTCTCATCATATAATTGTATTAACATTTCAACCTTTGAAGCAAGTACTTGCAAAACCTGATGTGTCGGGGAGACTTATTAAATGGGCCATCGAGTTAGGAGAGTTTAGTATAGAATACAAGAGTCGTACTTCGACCAAAGCCCAAGTGATGGCAGATTTTCTGGTGGAGATGACAGTAAACCCAAATGTGGTGGCCTCGATTTCATCTACAGATATAATCCCCTGGTCTTTACATGTTGATGGATCGTCAATGACGAGACGAGGAGGAGTCGGAGTATGGTTTCGTTCTCCTGAAGGAAACGACTTGGAGTTTGCAATAAAACTAAACTTTGATGTAACGAATAACGAAGCAAAGTACGAAGCGTTGATTGCGGGTTTGAAAATGGCAAGGACCCTAGATATCACAAACGTGAAAATATTCACTGACTCACAATTGGTGGCACGACAAGTTTCGTGAACCTATGAAGCAAAAGAAAAAACTATGGTGAAGTACCTGCAAAAAACAAAACAACTGATGATGGAGTTTGAGAAGATTGAATTATGTCAGATACCAAGAGATGAAAATCAAAGAGCGGATGCACTATCCAAATTTGCAAATCAAATTGTTGGATCGACGAGTCGTTCTGTGTTGTTACTTGTTTCTGAACATTCGGAACTAGAATCTCAAGCCCTGATCACGGCTCTCGAGGAAGAGACGAGTTGGAAAAGACCAATCGTAGAATACTTATTACAGGGATTCCTACCAGAGGATAAACTCGAAGCCCATAGATTATGTGGTAGAGCTACTCATTTCACTATACTGAATGACGAGTTGTTCAAGAGATGAAATACCGGATCCCTGCTTCGTTGCCTCCCCAACGAAAGCAGAATATGTCTTAAGAGAAATACATGAAGGAAGTTGTGGAAATCACTCGGCCGGACGATCGTTAGCTCAAAAAATCACACGACAAGGATACTTTTGGCCAACACTTGTGAAGGACGCACAAGAGTTTGTGAAAAGATCAAACAATGCCAAATGCACTCTAATGAAATACATCAGCCGGGAAAACCCATGGAAGTGATAAAAATCGCATACCCATTTGATCAGTGGGGCATTGACATACTCGGTCCATTTCCGCCGGTTAAGAATCAAAAGAAATTTATTATAGTGGCGGTGGAGCACTTCACAAAATGGATTGAAGCTGAAGCGGTGGCTCGTATTACGGAAGAGGTTATCATTGACTTCGTTTGGAAAAATATCGTCTGCAAATTTGGTATACCTAGGATTTTGATTTCTGATAATGGAACTCAGTTTAACGAAAAATCTATTACATCGTGGTGTAAAGAACTGAAGATTCAACAAAATTTTACATCTGTGGGACATCCCCAAGCAAATGGCCTGATTGAGGTTGCTAATTGGATACTACTGCAACACTTGAAGACTAAACTCGATGGTATGAGGTCCGCTTGGGCAAGACGAGCTTCCTGGGATCCTCTGGGCCTACCGCACAACTCCAAGGTCGTCTATTGGGGAAACACCGTTTTTTCTTGTCTATGGGTCCGAGGCTGTTATCACAGCGGAGATTGGTATGATGACTCATCGGGTATTGGACTACAATCCGGAGGCGAATCAGTGTGATCGGGAATTTGAATTGGATGTTATTGATGAAGTGAGAGAACGAGCATATGCAAGCATATTAAGACAGAAAAGTACCATGGCAAGAGCATACAATAAGAGGGTAAGGATGAGGTCCTTTCAAGTGGGAGATTTGGTACTAAAAAGGGTGGAAGTCTCAAGGCATGTAAAAAAATTTAAAGCCAATTGGGATGGCCCGTATAAGATTACAAAGATAACGAAGGGGATGACATATAGATTGCAAGATCTTCAAGGAAAAGAGTTACCTCGTCCGTGGCATATTGATAACTTGAGAAGATTTTATACGTGAAAAATTCGTATGGTTTATACTCGTAAAACGAGTTTGTTGCATTCGTATGAACATTGAATTGCATTTCTGAAAAGAACGAGCCAACTCTCGCTCTGAAATATATTACTAAATTCAACTCTCATTGTACGAGCTAAAACACAAAACAGATAAAAATAGATAATTGTTCAGAAATAAAAATGGACATAAGAAAGACAGACAAAAGCCGCACTCGGCATTAAAAATGACTTTAGCCTTCGGGATTTTCGCCACCTTGATTTGAAGACTGAGCTGGATTGACCGGAGGTTTGTACCAAGGAGCCAGTTGAGCAAATCCTGAAAACTCAAGGGGTACAAACTCCTCATCTTCAGCCGAAAAAGAATCTCGGAGGAGCTTGCGTTTATAGCAGTCTTCGAGGCAATGAATATCAAAATCAGGCTTGAATGCATTGAGGAGATTTCCATAGTCGATGCATTTGAAGAAGCCGTCCTTCTCATCCTCAAGGGCCCTGGACAGGAGTAAACGATCGAATATAGTCGACTTCATGAAATCACGAGCCCCACCAAAATGACTCTCGACGAGCTCATCTGCGTATTCTTGGGATGCGAGATACCCGTGCTTCCCCTCGGTACGACCCAACTCGTATGCATCTGCCTTTTCTTTTATCAGCTCATCAAAACGAGCTTCGCCTTCCGAAATTTTGGCTTCTAGACGAGCGATTTCAATTTCTAAGGTCCCCACAGTTTCTTCATGTTTGACCCTCTCAGCCGTTAACAAACGACTTGACTCCATCAACTCGTTCTTCACTGTGGTGAACGAGGTCTTTTCGGCAGCAGTGTCAGCTATGTACTTAGCAAATCTTGCCTTCTCCAACCTTAAGTCGTCTTTTAGCCCGAAACAGCTTAAAGCCAAGTCGTGCAAACATGCCGAGGCCTGCATGAGTTGTATAGGGGTATTATTATTATTCGATATTCAAAAGGACAATCACAATAAGGAGAGCAAGCAAACGAGTATTACCTTCATCAGATGTGAAGCACCCATTCTTTCAACAGCAGTGTAAGACTGCTCGATCAATATAGCCTTGTCACGAGGGAGATGCATGTTGCGATACTTCTCCAAGGCCACATTCATCCCTTGTGGACCAGTTAATATGGAACTTTGAGGATAAATCCTCCAATCAGGAACTATGGGATCATGTTCCTGATCCTCTTGGCATTGATCCGATATGTTGTACTCCTTGTAATCTCTCAGATTGAGGGCTTCCAACTTCTGGACAAGTTCCACGGAAGATGGTCGAGTACCAGGGAGAGTTTGATCTTCCGAGGAAGACGTTTCCCTTCGGCGTTTAACTCTGCTGGATTCTGCCAAAGGTGGACGTTCAGAAAAGAAAACAGGATCGGGATCCTGACCAGCAGCACCCCTATCTACACTATCATCGAGAAGGACCTTGACTCGTGCTTCTGGACGAGTCTCAGAGATTTGACAAAAACCGGGAGTGGTGATTCTTGATGAGGGTCGATCACGTCCTTTACCACGGGAGGTTTCCTGGATTGGCTGTATGGGTGGGGTGTTGGCCCTTTGCTGACCTGAAGAACCCTCAGCAGCGGGTGTCTATTCTTCATCACGGAGGGCGGCGAGTCGAGCTGCACGAGTAGCCATTTCTTCAAAAGAAGATGGATTTTACATTCAATAAACATGATAAATTAAAACAGTAAAAGAAACGAGGCTTACCTAAGTTGGGAACAACAGGAATAGGTGCGGAGCTCAGACCGCAAGAAACGAGTATGGCCTCCGTCATTTATTTTTCAGGGACAAAAGGAACAGAAACTAACCCTTCTAAGAACCCTCGTTCCCAAGTCGGATTCCCTACTTCTAACTCTCGTTCACGTACACACCATTGCCTAGGAACGAGCCAATTTTCATTTTTTGGAGGTGAGATATAAATATATTTTTCCTTCCATCGTCCGAACGAATCACGGGTATGAGCTTGAAGGATAGCATCTTGACGGGGTGAAAAGTAAAAGAAACCACGCTGGGGAGTCTTTTTACAATGATTAAGAAAAAACATTCTGTGAAAATTGACTATACTTGCTTCTTTCCCGTGAGCAGTCATTAAAATTATAAGAAGCACTATATGTTTATAGGAATTAGGTAAGAGTTGGGTGGGACAAAGTCCATAATTTAACAAAATATCATTAATACTTGCATAAAGGGGAAACCTAATGCCAGAAATCAAATGAGCAAGATGAAATGTACGGAAACCTACTGGTGGTTTATGCATACGATCTGAAGGACCTGGGAACTGAATTTCATAATTTGGAGGAATAAAAAATCGGACTCTCAACTCATTTTCCCTAGTTGGCCTAACAGTTGAAACTTGGTTAAGCCAAGTAATATGTGTGTTTACATCAGCGGGACCCTCTAGATCTACGAGTTCCCTACCCTCGTTCCTATGTGACGACTCGGGAACATCACTAGGTGGAACGAACCCCTCAACTAAAAGATCGATAGCATCTGAACCGGACCCCTCACTAGAAGAACTTGAGATCTCGTTATTATTAACAGAGGCAGAAGATCTAGTACGAGCCATAGTAAGAAAAGATTAAGAGAAGAAGTACGTACGAGAGTGGTGGTGAAGAATTTGAACTCAACTCGGTCGTTGTTGGAGAATTCTACTTCTCTCTAAACAATCCTCTCTCTATATAAAATTCTCTCTCTAAGAAAGTAAAGGTAAAAGTGAAAGTGAAAGTGGAAAGTAAAAAAATGTTTCGGACTATTTATAGGGAGATAAGAGGAAGAGATGTGAACGGTTTAGATTAATCACATCTGATGGTTGAGGTGAATGGACGCTTGGAATGGCCAATAACGGCTGTCATTAATAGTCGCGACTTTTGAGGACGAAAGACGTGACGGCTGGGCTTTAATTGAAGCAACACGTCTCTCAAGATAAGAAGACATAACCTAAAGAGCTTTAAATGTCCAAGTGACACGCCTATTGTTAATAATATCCATTAATATATATATATATATATATCGGTAATAAAACCATCATTCATGATATAAACAATAAATGAAAGCGAAGAAACGATTGAATTAAAACACCCTACTGGTATCGAATGAAGATACGAGTACGACTCAACCACGTAAACAAGATAACGACCTAATTACTACTTCATCAGCATGAATTCAAGTCGTTACACGCCTAACTCTTCAAACTGATGTAATGGGGACTTAATGATATAGTAAAATGAGTTATAAGGCCTGGACAAAGAACCTAGGCCCAACAGAGGCCCAAAAATTGAATTCACTAGACTAGGTCCGCGCTAAGTAACAGTTTCGTGTCGAGTCGTTCCATGACCTGACCCCACAAGAACGAGTCATCCACCGTCCATTAGTGCCACCTGTTAGCATCCTATGAATGCCCAACTACCATTGGTATAGGGTGTGCACTATAAATACCCCCTTATAACATTCATTGGGGGTTGGAATCTCTAGAATATTCTCTCAAGAATTAGCCTCGTATATTCATTAGTAACGAGTCTATCGATTGAGAAGTACGTTCCTATATACTTACAAAATTGGAGACTAGATTCGTTCACCGAGTACGACCTTGTATACAATAACCAATATAGAACTACGTTGGTTTGATCCTAATTAGGTACGTAGGTAGCTTAATTATTATTGAATGCAGTCATAATTCTTCATCATCATACTCGTGGAGTGAGTCAAGTCATTCCAGACTGAGAAACTTGGGTCCCCGGATTTGGGTTAAGTCAGTTGTGTTTGTTTCTATTTTGGAGAATACTTTGGAGAGATTATTAGATGAAATATTTTATTAGGTATTGTGTATTTTTGTGGAAAATTGTTCAGATTAGTAATTTTGATATAAAATTTGGGTAGTTTTTGGTGAGATTGTGTTTCGTTTTGTTTTCAGTATGAATGAATAATCACTGTAGCAATCAAATTATGTAAATGTTTATCTAGAAAAATTGCGCTAATAATTAGTTAATGATATATGTTTTTGAATAATTGCATATGTAATATAATATGTATATTGTAATTGGTGGATATATACATATGATTGTATTTTATTACGTGGTATATATGCATAGTATGTACGTATATATGTTACCATACATATGATTTGTATTGTAATTGGTGGATATATACATATGATTGTATTTTATTATGTGATATATATGCATAGTATGTACGTATGAATAATACAGTATATGTGTTTAATATATACAAAACAATATAGTATGTGTATAATATATATCATAATATATAGATGTATATACATGTACATATTATGATATATATATATATATATATATATATATACTATTTATTATGTATGCAATATTCATATCTATTACTATTACATACATATACATAAATAAACGTTAGACAAATTTATATGTGTATAGTATTACATAATAAATATATACATATCTATAATATATACCCATATATATTATAAAATATACATATATATATATAATATAATAGATTATATTATACGTATAAATGCACACACAGAGTATATCAAAATTATGTTGACAATGTCTGTTAAAGAGACCCCAAATCAACTGTTTTGGTAAACACTTGCTCAGCCCAACAATCTTGGTCCAAACATGTTTTGGGCCAGAAACCTAGCCTAAAATTTGGGGTGATCGCGGTGCGGTTTCCTTTTTTTTTTTTTCCACCTATTTTCAGATCGAATTGTCAAATGCGATTTTGCCACAATAATAATTTCAAATTAGCGATTTTGGGATTCCAAATTGCTTGTGAGGTTTTGTGCGGTTTGGTGTGATTTTGCGGTTATTAAATTGATTTAGTTTAAATAACTAGAATTATATCTTGAAGTGTTAATAAGTATAAATCAATCCCTTTTCTCAAATGATTTTGTCAAAATTGTAATTAAACTTGTAAAAGTTGTGACTTTAAATTACTAAAATATAATATCAAAATTGGCAAATAGAAATCAACGCGGACTTTATTTCCCACTAAAACCAACTTTTAAGAGATCAAGATCCTAAATACAATTGATAGTAAATACGAGACATAAAAGCTTGTTCTTACAATATTTGGACCACATTATACATTCTTAAGAAAAATGCTATGTACCACCATTTTCATGCCACTGATTTTTCATCCCCTATTGATTTAGAAAGTATAGATGTATTAATTTATTACAATCCATTAATTACAAATGATTTCTTGCCAAAATTAGGGGAAGTGAAAAATCGACGGTGTATAAAAAGTTGTATATGACATTACTCGTTAATTAATTTCGTATTCTTCAATTCTTCAGCAAGCTTTAAATCACAAACTTAATGAATTAAATCATTATCACAATGATCACGACGTACAAATATATTCTTTTAACTTATGTGTAATGTGTATGACACAACTAGATTGGTTTCAAACATGAACTATCAAGTATTATTATGAATAGAAAATAATATAATTAAATTCTAATATTTGATATACATATATATATATATATATAGGTGATGCGGTGGATTTATTTTATAAGTAAAATTAAAACCAAACCAATATTGAGTTGCGGTTTTCATTTAATTTTCAAACTGGCGATTTGTATAAAATTTTGGCAAAGTCGGTGCAGTTTGATACAGTACGATCAACATAGGCGGCATTTAAATTCTTTTGATTAGCCCTACCTAAAATAGAAACAACACAGCCTAAATCTTGTGAGAGCAATAGTTTGAGGAAGTTTTAAATATGATTAGCCAAACACTATCTATGTATCAGTCAAAATGGCATCCAATATTATCTATACTATCTATAAAAGTATGGATCATGGAAGGTGTTTTTTCCAATTGTGAAATGTCCACCCTATCCTTATTTATATAGTAAATATTATTAATTAATTGATTACTAAAGTTTATATAGTAAATAATATTAATATTAATATAGTAAAATTATGAATGGAACTTTTCAAGTTCTCATCTTTATTAAGACAATTAACAACTACATTATAGAGAATGAGAGACCTTAGGGTCCCATGAACGGTTTCAAATGATCATCATCGGATTTGCATGTCCCTCAACTTGGTATTTTAATTCTTTAGAACTACCTATGGCTACTTAGCCATAAAGACAAGAAAACATTATGGTTTATAAGAAAAAAATTGGAAGATGAACTGATTAAAGAGAGTGAGGATGGTTTTCTAATTAAATTATTATAGTGGGTACTCCAAAGATCTCTTGTAAATGGTTATAAAGGATGCCTCAACCAGATTCACACTCATGCACACTACAACAAAATTCATATATTGGGACGCTTTTTTGGGGATACTTATTTGTAAGTGTCTCAATATAACTTTATTGGGGCACTTGTTAAATTGTGTCTCATAAATTATATCTATTGAGACACTTAAAAATAGTAGTACTTCTGAATCCACTTCAGCGCGAAAAAAAGCCAAAAAATTCAGAAATTTTTTACTTGGAGCTTTTTATTCTTTTCCCCCCTTCCTTTTACACTTCCTTTTTCTCTGTTCTCTCTTTCACGAAAGATAGCAGTTCATCTCTCTCAACCCAAGAAGCATAGTCTCGTCATCTCCGATTGATTATACTCAAAGTAAAACTTTTCTCATTCTTTAACTCTCTCTTTCGATTTTCTCTTCCTCTTTCCCTAATTTGTTTTTTTCTTTAATTTCTTAAAACATAGGGTTTAATCAAGAACCTGCAAAATAAAAACTAATTAACCAAGTTTCATGTCCAACGTTTAACCAAAATCACCGTCAAACGAAGGTTATTGTGAGGTGAAAAAGACGAAATTGAAAAAGGTAAAGATATTCAAGTTTCCACCACTTTCAGGCACAAAACCTATTCACATATTCATTCTCCACCAATTCTTTTTTTTTTTTTTCACATTATGAATGTTTTTGTGTGCGAGGGGTGGGGTGAGGTATGTGGGCACCCTATTACTTAGGAAACAACTCCATTGCAACCTTAATAACCACTTGCTAGAATATGGAGTATGTGATATGTAATATATGCTAATAATGTGGAGCTTGTATTTTTTTTTTCTTTTTGCTTTTTGGTTGTTGAAAAATTATGAAGAGGTAATTTTGTACTTAATGACTCTACTATTTTGAAGAAAAAAAATCTATTCATTCCTATTAGCTTAATGGAATTACAAAGTTTTTAAACTGATTTTGGTATGTGTTATAACTCAGAATTCTAGAATCTTGAATGTAGCTTGAGGTTTTTGCAACTTGTTGAGATCATTTGAATAGATTGACTGTGTTCTAGAAGCATAGTAGCTTCTTCAGAATTTTGAAGTATAGTAGTTATCCCTTGTGTATAAGATATTGGAGCAGAAACTTAGGCCATTTATAGTTGTCAAAAAGTGGACATTATTTTATTGTTATTTATCAAAATGTCCAAAATAGGTGTCTTAATGCAGGGTGGATTATTGAATTACTTTTGGCCAAATCAGTGAGCCTCAAGTATGCTGTTGTACGGTGTCTACTTAATTTATATTGGTTACCATATATATTTGAGTCACCTATAAGCCGGAGACAAATGTGGAGGGGTGTAGCTATACTTATAAAGACAAGGGGTTCTTTTTATAGTGAAACTTTTGCCAAGTGGTTTAAGAATTATGTAAGTTACTATATTGGATTTATATTGTATTCACATTCTTTTTATGATCTTTTTGATACATTAGTTATCTAATATTTTTTTCTTCTATTGATTGAAGATCGAAGGAATGCATCTTGAAGGAAATGAAATTTCAGAGGAACTTAGGGCCTTAGCTCAAGGTCCCAATCCGGTCGGGAAGTGATACACAGGCTTTATTGTCAATGGTTTTCGATTTCATGTGAAGAAGTTTGAAAACAGAAGAAGAACCCAAAATAGTGGTTTGATTGTTACTGCACAGACCTGTTGGTCCCAAGTGGCATACGAAATGGTCTAGAAGGGGGGGGGGGGTTTGGTTTGAATAGACCCTGAAGTCTTTTTCGACTTCAAAAGATTTCGTATTAAAATAATTTTTGGACGCTTGAGAAAGTAGACGCTTGAAGAGTCTAACGCTTGACTTAAGCGTTCACTTAAAAATATAGGCACTTTGGTGAAGCGTCTAATGAAGACTATTTTTATAAAGTTAACTTAGATTTCAAGAATTGAATACTTTAACCGAGTAGGTTTGAGCGTTCACTTCTTTGATCAGTGTTAGCACAGCGGAATGATTTTTGTAGCCTTCTTTTAAAAACTTTAGCGTCACAGAAAGTTTCTTAGTGCTTAGCGTTCGATTGTGTTTTACTTAATTAGTTTATGCAATGATATGATAGATAAAAGAATTGACTGAAAAGTAAGTGACACAATATTTGTAAGGTTCGTTGAGTGGTGTAATCCCAACTACGTCCTTTTTCTCCTCGAACACTTGGAGGCAATCCATTAAAATGATTCTCAAAGAATCACACAGAATCTTCTACAAATTAGGGAGAGATGGATGTCGATGACTTGAGTTCCTTGATCACACAGATTTCTGCTCCAAATCACTTCAATCCCCTTACTTCTTTCACCCAGAAATATGGCAAGTATCCAACTTCGACTTCACACAGATCGCGAGGCTTGGATAGGGGTTTTTCTAAAAAGGTTTGTTTGATTTTGATGAACTTCAAACAACTTGGGATATCTCAATAAGAATTTAGGCTTCTTCTTTGGAAGAGGTTTGAGATATCTGGTGACTGTCTGGAATGTATTTGAGAAGTTTGATGGATTTTAGCTATGGAGTTTGCAAGCTTTTCTCTCAAATTATTTCAGCAAAGTTTCTCTCTCTGCACACACTTTAAGGTTGTGCTGGAGGGTACTATTTATAGATATTATTGGGATTTATCCGTTGGACACAATCATGCTTGTTTCTCTCACGCAGCGCGTCAAATAGTCTCATTCTGACATTCCTGAAAATCTGCTGGTTCCGATTGGACAAGAGCAGGTTTGAACTCTGAAAAGCTGACAGTCTAGTCAAAAGGTGGTTTGTCCACAAGTCATACTGTCTTGTTTACATTTAATGCATTTATCAAGCATTTAATGTATTTTGAATTTATTTCCCGTTGGAAATAAATGTCCGTTGGTGATTGCATTTAAGTCCTTGATAACTTGGGTTTTATCCTTCAGGTGAATCTGAAAGCTGGACGCTTAAGTCGGTCGGACGCTTGAGTCAGAGCTTGAGTCAATTGGACGCTTGAGCTAAATTGGACGCGTGAACCAAATTGGACGCTTGGGCCAAATTGGACGCTTGGGCCAAAAATCCTGAAATAGTCTTTTAGCGTTTGACAGACGCTCAAAGCAAATCTTTATCTTCTCTTGACTTCAGATGCTGATCTTCAACTTCATCCTTGATAGACTCACTCAGGATTCTATCAGTGACTTGGTATTAAATACTTAGTCTAAAATCTATAAAGATAAAAATTACAAGCCTAACAAAGTAAGTAAACTTTCAAACGCTTATACAATATTTCTAAGAAAGCAAGAACTTACATTTTGGGGTCTAGCATAAAATCCTATCTTGTCATCATCAAAACATCTAACACGAGATGCCTAACAATTTCCCCCTTTTTGATGATGTCAAGACCTTAACTCTTATAATTCTTTTATAGTTTAAGAGTTCAAATAAAAGCCCAAAAATAATATAAGTTAGCGTTAGAAAGTTAGATAAGTTAGCTAATGTTAGATTAGCTTCAACAAGATGTTTCAGCGATAAATCATTCATTTATGTATATGGAATTGAAAGCGTATATGATTTACACTGGAACGTTGAATACCTGCCTTTTCTTTCTCTTTCTGTCTTTTTAAATTGCTTTTCTTTCTCTTCTTCCCCCTTCTTGGCATCATCAAGGGAAGATAGCAGTTCAAGCGATACTCTGACGCTTGAGGAGGAGGACTAGTTGGTGTGGGGAAAAACTCGGCCACTTCTATCGACCGCTCAGCGTTCACAGTCGCTTCCACGTCTGGAAGGACCGTGTAAACAATATCCTCTAGAGATTTCCACAGTCGCATCCACGTCTGGAAGGACAGTGAAAAATCCTCTAGCGACTTCCACCACAGTTGATACCACTTGATGGTAAATCAACATCCAACTATGTCTACCTCAAGACATTTAAAAAAAGTTATGCATGATTTTATAAAATGTTTTTATTAAGTGTTGAAGGGAATATTCAACGCTTAACATATATCATTTGATGATACCACTTGTTGTAAAATTTATGTTGACGCTTGAAATCAAATTATTTTTATGTTTGCGTCTAACATATCATGCACAAATAACTATAAGCGTTGATGATCTATGCATATGAAAACAGTTTTTGATCATTGACGCTTACACATATGTTCAAGTACAATTTTAAGGTTCCCCCTAAATTTGACAACTTGTAACATTTTTGAAAAATGCTTTTTAAACATTATACTAAAGTTAATTCCCTATAAATTATATGTCTAATGAAAATATGATGCATAATGATTAAGCATTTAAATCATTCATACCTCATTCTGGAATGAAGAACAGAAATTTCTCTTTTCATATCTAAGAAACTTCTTGAATTTGTTGACCAATAAATCCATTTCCTTTTCCTCACTCGATCCTGTTGCTTCCACCTCACTGACTGATTTTCCCTTGTTATTAGTTGTAGCGATTAAGGCTCCAGACTCAGTCAGTTTGGGAACTTTAGTAAATGCCATGTTTAAAAAATTAAAGCAACTAAGTTTGAAAGAGGATCTAAACAAGAAGTTATGCTTGAAAATTTTAAAATTTCAACTTTAACCGCTCTGATAGCAATTGTTGGTCCCAAGTGGCATACGAAAGGGTCTAGAAAAGGGGGTTGAATAGACCCTGAAATCTTTTTCGACTTCAAAAGATTTCGTATTAAAATGATTTTTGGACGCTTGAAAAAGTAGACGCTTGAAGAGTCTAATGCTTGACTTAAGCGTTCACTTAAAAATATAGGCACTTTGGTGAAGCGTCTAATGAAGACTGTTTTTATAAAGTTAACTTAGATTTCAAGAATTGAATACTTTAACCGAGTAGGTTTGAGCGTTCACTTCTTTGATCAGTGTTAGCACAGCGGAATGATTTTTGTAGCCTTCTTTTAAAAACTTTAGCGTCACAGAAAATTTCTTAGTGCTTAGCGTTCGATTGTGTTTTACTTAATCAGTTTATGCAATAATATGATAGATAAAAGAATTGACTGAAAAGTAAGTGACACAATAATTGTAAGGTTCGTTGAGTGGTGTAATCTCAACTACGTCCTTCTTCTCCTCGAACACTTGGAGACAATCCACTAAAATGATTCTCAAAGAATCACACAGAATCATCTACAAATTAGGAAGAGATGGATGTCGATGACTTGAGTTCCTTGATCACACAGATTTCTGCTCCAAATCACTTCAATCCCCTTGCTTCTTTCACCCAGAAATATGGCAAGTATCCAACTTCGACTTCACACAGATCGCGAGGCTTGGATAGGGGTTTTTCTAAAAGGGTTTGTTTGATTTTGATGAAGTTCAAACAACTTGGGATATCACAATAAGAATTTAGGTTTCTTCTTTGGAAGAGGTTTGAGATATCTGGTGACTGTCTGGAATGTATTTGAGAAGCTTGATGGATTTTAGCTATGGAATTTGCAAGCTTTTCTCTCAAATTATTTCAGCAAAGTTTCTCTCTCTGCGCACACTTTAAGGTTGTGTTGGAGGGTACTATTTATAGAGATTCTTGGAATTTATCCGTTGGACACAATCAGGCTCGTTTCTCTCACGCAGCGCGTCAAATAGTCTCATTCTGACATTCCTGAAAATCTGCTGGTTCCGATTGGACAGGAGCAGGTTTGAACTCTGAAAAGCTGACAGTCTAGTCAAAAGGTGGCTTGTCCACAAGTCATACTGTCTTGTTTACATTTAATGCATTTATCAAGCATTTAATGCATTTTGAATTTATTTCCCGTTGGAAATAAATGTCCGTTGGTGATTGCATTTAAGTCCTTGATAACTTGGGTTTTATCCTTCAGGTGAATTTGAAAGCTGGACGCTTAAGTCGGTCGGATGCTTGAGTTACTTGGACGCTTGAGTCAGCGCTTGAGTCAATTGGACGCTTGAGCCAAAAATCCTAAAATAGTCTTTTAGCATTTGACAGATGCTCAAAGCAAATCTTTATCTTCCCTTGACTTCAGACGTTGATCTTCAACTTCATCCTTGATAGACTCACTCAGAATTCTATCAGTGACTTGGTATTAAATACTTAGTCTAAAATCTATAAAGATAAAAATTACAAGCCTAACAAAGTAAGTAAACTTTCAAACGCTTATACAAGTAAACTTTCAAATGCTTATACAATATTTCTAGGAAAGCATGAACTTACATTTTTGGGGTCTAGCATAAAATCCTATCTTGTCATCATCAAAACATCTAACACGAGATTCCTAACAGACCAGTAGTTTTTCTAGTAGAAATGATAACAATCCTATTGTTGGGGACATCACTTACTATGGGGTTCTACAAGACATAATTGAGTTAGACTATTTTCAAGGAGGAAAAATTGTCATGTTTGAGTGTGATTGGGTATCACCTGGGAGGGCACAAAAGCAAGATGACAATGGCTTTACCTTGGTTAATTTTTCTAGATCAAGGCAACACAATGAGCCTTTTGTTCTAGCTTCTCAAGCACAAAAAGTACTTTATGTAGAAGATTCACTTGTATAAAGATGGCATGTCGTTGTGCGTGCAAAAGCTAGTGATTCATTTGATATGGATCCTGTTTTGAGCTTCGATGGAGGCTTAGTTCATCAAAATGATAATAGTGATGTCCGATTGCATGATGAAAATGAACTCCATTGGGTTAGGGATGATGTAGAAGGAACTATAGTTGGAGAAGTTAACAAGTGATTTATTTTTCTACTAACAAATATTTTGAATGTTATATTAGATGGTGACAATGCTTGTTATTAATGTTCTTTTGGTTTGTCAAATTGCCATATGTTTTTTATGTTTACGATAAGATTCTCTATGTTTATGAATTAGATTAATGCTTCACAGACACACTAAGTTTTGTTTCTTATTTCCTTTAATTTTTTCTTTTATGTCAAACTTATGTTATTTGAAAGCTGGTGTTAAAAGTTTAAATTAGTTTATTGTTCCATTTGCAGATTATGGCTCCTCAAACTAGAGACCGTAGCAAGCGTAATATACTTGAGGTGGTTGGGCAACCTCACCAACTATCAAGATCATGGTCTACTCGACATGGTGCTGCTGAAAAACAACCAGGTAATTTTTCCACTTCTTAATTTTAATTATTTCGAGCTGCTATGTTATCTAAATAAGTACTTCCTCCACTTTTAGTCATTAATACAAAACTAAGTATAAATGAATTTATTTTTGTAGGAATAGGTGAGATTAGTATGGGTTTAAATCAACATGGTGCAGGTACAATACAACCTAATGTGAACACGAGTGAACAAGATAGAGCTCCAATTCAAGATGAGTCCACCGAAGTTGCACCTGATCTATGCGAGTTGCATTCTTCCTGTTTATTCTTTGTGTTCACATAATATTTGAATTATTACGATACATAATTTATTATTGTTATAGCTGAAAATAATGGAAAGAGAGTAAGAGGACCTAGGGCAACCATCGGATAAACTTGTAGAAGTTTCTTTTAATGATCTTGGACAACCAAATGATGAATACAAGACAAGTACTTTGGCTCATTTCTTGGGTACAATTGCGAGAAATGGAAGATATTGCCCACTTAGCTACCAGGATTGGAGATTGATGCCTCGTTCTTACAAGGATGAAATGCTAAAGATAGTCAAGGTTATTAATTTTGTTATCTTTAATTTTTTTTTGAGATAATTGTATGTTATTTTTGAAAAACAGAACACTAAGTTCGTTGAGTATGATATTCCATTTAAAATTTCTATTTGCAGACAAAGTTTGATTTACCGCCAGGAAAGGAATCGTATATTTTGAAGTCAATTAACAAAAAATGGCGGAATTGGAAGTGTCAAGTGAAGAAACTGAATTTCGACCCAAATATACCTATTGAGCAACAAATGCTTGACATACCTGATAGGGTGGATGAAGAGCAGTACAAGACCCTAGTTAAACATTGGATGTCTGATAAATCTAAGGTATAAAATGAATAATGTTTAATTGATTTTATTGTTATTAACTTCACTTATGCTTTTTTTGATATTTGTGGAACAAAGTGATATAATAACAATAATGATTTCTTTTTTATTTTTTGTCATCTATTTATTTACTATTTTAGAGAATAAGTGAAAAGAATCGACAAACCGTTGCTAAATTGGATTTGCTCCATCGCATGGGCAAGAAAAGCTTTGCACTTATAAAAGAATTAATGGTAAAATTTAATATGGAACAGCCGGTTGCTATTATTATTGTTTATTACACTAAACCTTGTAATAATATATGGTTTAACATTCATGTAGAGGAAAAAGCTCGGTCGATATCCCACAAGAGCAGAATTATTTGAGGAGTGTTATTATAGGGCAGATGGTTCACCTACAAGTGCAATAATACAAGAAGCAATTGTAAGTTCAAATATGTTAATTTTATGTATTATCTTCTTTGTTGTTTATTTTGACAGTTTAATTGAGTTAAATTACTAATACTGGGTCGATGTGAAATGTTACTGTTACAGGAACACATGAAAGAGTTAGGTGAGCAAGAACCTGAAAGTTCAAATCATGATTGTATTCATAATCCTCAAGATACATATGCGAAGATTATGGGCGAAGATAAGCATGGACGTGTGCGAATGTATGGAATGGGAGTGACGCTAGCTGATGTTTATGGGACAATACCGAGTCGTGATGCAAGTCATAAAATGGCCATGGAATATAAAAGCAAGTATATACAAGCAATGGATAAATACAATGAATTGCATGAGAAGCTAGAAAATTTATCAGCAATTGTCCACGGGAGAGCACATTCTGGACAACCTGATGCTCAAAATATTCCACTTGCTCCTTCAAACAATCTACGCTCATCTTCATCAACTTCACGGTTGTAGTGTATTCGGGTAATAAACTTTGACATTTGACCTTTTCAATTAATAAGTAAAATATCTTTAGTTCATGAAGCCATAAACAAGCTATAAAATGCAGGATCGTTCGTATGTTGTTTTAAAAAGTATGGGAATATAAATGAAATTGTCGCAAGTGGCTATGTTAAAGAGATGAACTCTATTAGAGTAAAAGGTGAGGAATTGGGGCCTGGGTGGTGTGCGATAATAATTCAAGTTCGGATGAAAAAATATGAACGCTTGTTCAAACCTTATGACCGTATACGCACAATTGAAGATGCAGTTGGAGCACCCGTTGCTTGGCCTTTATCTTTGGTATGTATAAACTCATGTTATCATAAACTCGTTAGTCTCTTTTCTATTTTCTATAGATGAGATTTTTGTTGTTAATTCTTTTCTTAAACAAAATAGTTTATTGGTTAATCGGCTTATATTTTTTCACCAACATCTTTAACCTTTTCCATGACATCTCCTATTCTGTCACTTTAGCAATGATAATTTATTCGTAGAGATTTGGTGGGTTTCTTATTTAGGTGCTGCCAAACCGTAATGTTACTGATAATCATAGTATTGAATTATGTTTGTGAAATCTTTTTTAGTTAAAATTTAATAATTAATGAAATATCTAATTATCCATAGTTTTGTTTCTAAATTTTGAGATGTCAGTCTGCTAAACTTTGCAATTTAACATTGTTGGTTAAGTTTACATTGCTGGATTATTTTGTCACATAGATTTAACTAGTGAATGTGATGTCTTCTTATGTGCAGGTTGTTTTGGATGAAAATGAGGATTTGAGTATCAGTCAGTTATTGTTTTTGGCATGTATTTAGTCAAGTTAAAACTTTGTGGATGAATTGCTATTTTGTCACAAAGATTCAAGTTATTTTTTCTTTAGAACTTCTGGTGATGAATTGTTATGATACTTTGTGGATGAGTTAGTTATGCTTTTTGTTCCTGTATCTTGGAAACTGATAATGAAGTTGAGATTTTAACTTTGTTAATGGAATGTGGTAAATTGGTATTGCCGTTTTTACACTTTTTGATGATCGAGTTCCGTATAGGTCTTTTACACTTTTTCTTGCATATTACTTTTGACAGGTTGAAAATTTTTTGTGTACTTTTATGTGTCCTAAAATCACATTTTAGGGACACAAATCATTGTCACTTTTGAATTTAGAACACATATAAGTATCTCCACAAATATTAGCCTCTTTTATTTTGATCTTATTGGGGCACTTATTTCTGTCACTAAAGTGTGACTGACATTTTAAAATGTCCTAATATAGATTGTTGGGGACATTTTGTTGCAACGTAAATAGGTGTCCCTAAGTTTAAAGACACATATAAGTGCCTCCAAAGAGGTGTAATGGAATTTTTAAATTCGGATGTAAGGACACATATAAGTGTCCTGAAATCGCAATATTGAGACACATATAAGTGTCCAGATATATAATGATGTAGAGGCGCTTTAAGCGTCCCATAACTTTACGCGACGACAAACTACGCGGCGCTTAATATAAGTGCCCCAAAAACTGGAAGCGCCTCAATATGTATCATATTGGGACACTTTTCTGTGTCCCAATAGAGCATTTCTGTTGTAGTGGCAACAGGAGGAAATAGAAGAAATCTCCTATATAAAATATGCAATACACAATGTCCATGGAACTATCGGTACCATTTTATTTAAGTGTCTGAAGCTAAGATTTATTCGCTCGCTCATGTGAAAATTAGCAGAGGCTACTGGATATTTACGTGCTGCTTAATAATGAAATACTTATAGGTTTCATCTATTTCAGTTCTTTATGCAATGCAATCTAAAGGTAGAAGATATCGATTGTTAAGTTTATTTTCCCTATGTGGTGTGTTTCAACATTTTTAGCAAGTATCTTTTGTTAAATATTTATATTGTATATCAACTTTCCTATTTTTCTCTGGTTGTTATAATTAGATCATGAACCCTTACATACACAACTTTGTTTTACTGTGTTAAAGGACTCTTGAATTGATTCAAGAGTATAAAAGTATTTCATTGCTCCATGAGAAATTGACTAGGTAGTTGAAAGGGTTGAATCACTTGCCTAACCTCAAAACAAGAAGCAGAGTACTAATAAGTAATAATCATTCCGTGGAAGACCACAAAAAGAAAAAATCAACTAATGTAAATTTCCCTGGTAACCACATTAGTTATAATTCATGGTCAGAGAAAGAAATTAAATGACTTTGGATAACAAATAAGAAGTAAATATAATTATTTAAAATATAATAACTAATGAGAGTACACCAATTATTCACTTTATGAAATTTCGAGGCTATAATGAGTATCATATATTATTTTTAAATTACACCGATCAACATTTGATAGAAGCTTGACGCAACATGAGTTTCATCCAAATGTTTATATGAACAAGTTTGAATTAGATTTTTTTTATATATATATATTTTCAGATATACTACTTGAATATTGAAATTTTTTAGCATATAAATATGTATTTTACGTACAACGCACATATATTCTACTAGTAAATATAAAAGCACATATGCATGATATCATTGCGTACGATGAAATGACCTTAGCCAATTTATTGCATGATCCATCTACACATGGCAAATGCTGCTGATCGCCACATAATTTTGCAAACATCGATAACTAGCTATGTGCTTTCTTCTCTTTCACGCATATTGTAACATGTAATTCAACTTGTCACTTAGTCGGTAGACCAACCAACATACTAGCTAGAGAATAAATAATAGTTTTTACTGGTAATTCGTCGATCACCACAACTGAAAATAACATTCGAATAATTTGAAAATATTATGTGACACAATTCAATTTGGTCATTACAACCGCCAACATATTTGAAAATAATTCATAATAAACACTTGATCAAACGTTATTGGTTGGTCACCACCAACCAAACACCCAAGTAACTAACAGATTGAAACTCGCATAACACTTAAATACAAAATTAAGAACTTATTTATTAGACACCACTAGGCTTGTAGTGTCTCAGTTGTTTTTTCACTAATTGCAACATATATGAAACTATTGAAGTCGTTTTTCAATAAAGTTTGTTGCATACACAAGAGCTTAAATTCAAGATATATCATTTAAGTGATCAGAGCTTCTTCAACTGAACCTTTTTTATTTGAACTTAAATTTAAATTACCCTTCAATTGTACAAATGCAATGATCATCAGTATTTTGTAAAACAGAATCAATATACTGTAGAAATTCTTATTCTGGAGCATTTGGTATTTCATAATTTAATAATATCAATTATTTCAAATCCATTTTTACATAATTTAGTTGTTCTAAAATTTATTTTTGACAAAATCAGCCAAATATTAGAAATGTTTTATAGTTAGGGATCTTAGAGATAAATATGTTTTATAGTTCCCTTCATTCTTGTAACATTATCTTTTGCCGGTAAATGGCATTTACTAAATGCCCTAAAAAATAAGTTTGTTAATTGATTTTTGCTGCTGTTATATTGCAAACAAATATCTTAATATTCCCAACAAATAATTAGTGTTACTAGGAAAATTCTCATAAAATATATTTTTAAAATTTCACTTCATAGAATAAATTTTCGAAATGATATGTCAAACTCCTAGATGTGGACCAATTCAATTTGGAATTAGGACATTATTAGATATGGGCCGAGTTTATTTATCAGAAAAGGTACATGCAAGGTAATTGGGTGGTGGTAAGCAACTTGTAATTTCAGAGAGGCAACAAAAGTTTGAATCCTACTTAAAACACCATCCTGGAGATTGAGGGCTTTGCTTTTGCGCGACCTAACCCGAGTTTGGATTAGACTTTTCCGTCTAACCTTTGTGTAGAATTTTCTTTTAACGCTCTCTTATTCCATAAGGCCAAGCATATTTGCACCTATATTTTCCAAACATTGACTTTGCTTTAATTCCATCTAAATTTTCGATTTGTACAACGTTGCTCATTTATGTATTAACTATGTGTAGCAAATGTAGCATGTAGTATATAATCAACGATCCAATGAAATATTTTCCTAGTGAACTACTCGCCACTTCAATTAAGAGTGAAATACTCATTACATTTTAATAATTTATTGACATAGGAAAGTATTATTTTCATTCTTCTATATTTCATTTTGTTTTACTTTCTTACCTTAAATTTTAGAATTTAGAATTTTTTCTAAATAAATAAGTGCCCTAATTTGATTATTTAATTCTTTTATGGAAGTTGATTACATACGTTAGGAGTATTTGCTATCGGTAATCTGTTAACACCTTAAGACGTCGGGTTGGCTTGGTGCGTCCAGCCTACGTGCCAAGCTAGACGACGGGTGTCGAGAGGGGCGACACGAAGGGTTAAGGTTGCGTGTGGATATTGGGACATGGACCGGTTTAAAGACGGTACACGATGCAAATGGCACAAGTTGAATAAGTTGCGGGCAATAGTGGACACGGAGTCGAGACAAAGTGGACTTGGCCGAGAAAGTGTGGGATTGTGGCAATTTATGGGCAACGGGTGCTGGATGGTCACCAGGCGTGCGACCAGGGTGGCCTTGGCCGAGAAATGGGTAACTGCCGAGAAAACTCAACAGCCTGCGAGAGTTCTCGGCAGGGTGCCGAGAGAACTCGGCAGCGTGCAGGCCAACTCGGCAGACAAACCCGACAAGCAGGCAGACTGCGTGCGGAGAGGGCCAGACAGTTGGGCAACCTGACGAGTGGACGTCGAGTCATATGAAAAACATGTGCGGCAGTTATGGAGCATTGACCAAGCCAAGCTGTAGCATATGGACGGGATTTGAAGCTGAAAGTGGAGGAAAAGAAGGTTATGGGCGGTTTTAGTGGCTGGAAACCACCCGACACTTGTTCCTTGCTTGTTGGCCGAATTTCCTAATGATGGGGGATGTTCATCACAACTTCTGAGTGTATTTAAGTACTCTGATTTGCTTTGTATGAAAATTAGAGTAGAGAGAGTGCAAATTCGGGATTACTTGTATTATATTGTGAGAATTAATATAAGGTTGGCTTTGGCCGTAAATTTGTGTTGCCTTTACATTTTAGCATATTGTGTGTGAATTGTGATTGCTTTGTGTGTTTGAATTCTCTCTAACCCCCCTCATGAAAATGAGTAAATTTGTGGGGATCGAAAGGCTGACTAGTTTTGTGGGAAAATCAGGTTGCACGGTGGTGTTTGAGGTGAGAAAAATTTAGGCTCGAAAAATACCCCTAGGACATAATCTATGATCAACTGGTCAAATATTTGTAAAGTAGAAAATATACTCAACATATACAAGACTTGAATTCAAGATCGACCTTTAGTATACACAAATTTTTTCTCTTTTCTCGGCCATCTCATTTTCTGGAACTCATTTATAGTGATAATAGCACATTCAAAATAATAGGTACAATATTATGATTATCATAATTTCAAAGAGACATAATACTAAGAAAATTCATATTATAAAATAATAAATAAAGAAATTATTTTATTTATAATTCTTACTTGATTAAGTACATGCGTCGAATATCCCTATACAATTAGTACATTTAATGGTATATCCATCAGGTGAAACTTGATTTAGTTCGAGTCGAACTAATAATTAAATTTTTAGTATTAATATTAAACACCCACATTCATATGAGTTTCCATTGCCCCTATCAAATATGTGATCGATTAAGCACTTTGGATAATATATTCTAATTTATTATTTTATCTTAAACTGCAAATTATTATGAATTTCAACTCTTTATATTTTTTTCTTATTGTAATTTTTCCTTCAAGTCAATAAATTACCATTAATGCTTAAATGTAAAGGGAAAAAACATACCAAAAATCCTAATTAGTTGAATGAGACAATAGTTGAAGATAAAGATTGAGCGAACAAAATATATATATACTATTGATTACAAGAAATTATCTATCCGTACTTTCATGGCTCAATGACAAATTATCATATAGTTACGTACTAAAACTCTTATTACAATAATATAGGGGATATATCAAGTTTGATAAGTAGAAACACTTTTATTATTGAAGCAAAGGCAAATCACATAGGTTTCTAAACTTTGTTTTAAGAGCCAAGAATACACAGGCATTTAAACTTGATCCTCACAAGTCACAATGTAGTATACCAAATAATTTTCAAACATACGACAATGTTGAAAATATCTGAAGTCTGATGCCGAAAATATAGTCTAATTAGCCTTCGATTCAGCAAACGATGTCACGGGACGAAATCCATGGTCAAGACTGGCTTTCCATATCTTTTCAATATCGAACATCATGTTTCCGACTTCATGCACATTCCATCCTTCCATAGCATGTAGTACTCCTGCTATGCGCCATGCGCTCATCACTCTTCTCGGCAGCCAATTCTGTAATGCATCAAGACAAAGAAGTTTCCGAGGTCAGGAATTTCTTCGAGATATGAGAAAGGAAAAAAACGACGTTTTGGTGTGTTGATAATTAAGCTTATAACTGTGTTTTAGCCGTGAAATTGTTAAAAGCGGTACGGAAACTAGTTAGTTGAGTGCTTGTAAACACAATTGCTTATAAAGAAGTGGTTATAAGTGGGAAATAATTAGAACTAAAGAAAAATAATTGGAACTTGATAATGTTTGTGTGTATATATTACCTTATATCTATAAGCGTGTAGCGCCCGCTACAGTAAAGTTTCGTCGTCGTAATTCTGCAATTTTTGTTTTTTTTTTTCCCCCAACTTTGTGAAACGACGTTGTATACTACTATTATAATAAATTGTTTTTTCTTTTTTTTTTTCCTAGCAGTCCTTTGAAGATCAACTAAACCAGCAGCAGTTGCTATTTGATAACTCTATCAATAACGCGACAATGGTGATATTTGATCAGAATTTACATGTGGATGAAGAGAAGAAAATAGTTAAAAGATCAAGGGAAGTAATGGAAACGTTGTCGAGGAAAACGATTTCGCAGTATTTTTACATGCCAATAATACAAGCAGCAAAAGAATTGAATGTAGGGTTAACCCTTTTGAAGGAAAAGTGCAGGGAATTGAGAATTAGGAGATGGCCTCATAGAAAACTCATGAGCCTTCAAACTCTAATCAAGAATGTTCAGGAATTGGGAGAAGAGGAAGGAGATGGGAAGTTGAGAGAGTTGCAGAAATTGGAACAAAAGATGAAATTAATGGAATAAATTCCAGATATGCAATTGGAGGAACAAACAAAGAGGCTAAGGATGAAATTTTTTTAGCTTAATTACAAGAAAAGAAAGCTTGGGAAGAACTTTAACACCCACATCAAATAAAAATTATAGAAAAATCAATAATAATTACCCATTATTGGTCATTGCAATGATTAACTTTAAGACCAACCAATCAATGTTGATACGATATTTATAGGGATGTATATATATATATGTAATGCAAGGGGAATGCTTGCAAAAAAGTGATAAATATGTCTAAAATGACTTCAAATTAATTATAAAATGTATCATAATCAGTTTTAAGCATCTGCTGTTTATAATTGATATCAATTAGGTTTAGAGAATTAGAGGTATAACTCGAGTTTGCAAACTCTCCCAAATAATTTATTTTTAGCGATAAGCCGATAGGTACTTTAATTATAGTTTGCAACTACTCCTTATGTGTCTTAAGCTTCCATTGTGCTGACTCATTTGCATTACTATGAGTGAAATCGAATTTGATTGAAAAAAGATTTCACCCCTTACCTCACAAGAATCGACGTTTTCAAGATGCTTTGGAGCCAGCATTGCTGGTGTGTTGTTGTATAGGCAGTCTTTGCGCGTTTTCTTTGGAGGGAACTGTGAGAATGGAACGAATATTGTTCCTTTTGATGCCTTTTGTTGGTCGTCTTCACTTAATCCATCACCGACTAACCATGTCTGCAGAAGCTAACAGTTTTGTATCAACAAATTTTGAAATTTTGTTGAAGGTAGTGAAAAAAACGATGTAGAAGAATGCTAACCTTCGGAACATTGTGTTTAGAGAGGATCAAATTATTTCCAGCCTCGTCGCTAAGCTTTTCTTTAAGCTTCTTATATTCATCCTCCCGCATTGTGAATACCTATTTGCAACCAAAGGTCGAAAAAACGTACAAACGTGTAAAGACTATATATGATGACTGTTTACAGTTCAGATAATAAAGCTCAACTAAAGCATAGATAGCGCGAAGTTTGTGAAACGGTCTTAAGAGGATATTTTACTAAGCCTGTTTAAAACACCTTATAAGATGAATGTAAAATGTTAAATCTTATAAGCAGTAGTGTTCGGATAAAATAAGATCATAAATTTTATAAGCAGTAAATAATGACAATTATGTAACTAAGACAAAAAAGAAGAGGGTTTTTAAGATCCTAGAAAATACGCCAGGAATCGTGACATATTTTAAGAAGCTTATAAACTCCTTAAAATCTTATTTTGGGAGCTTATATGCTTATCTTACAACGTAAAGAATAAGACCTCTAGATTTGTCAGAAGTACCTGAATTCCTCCTTTGCATAAGGCAAGGGCAAGGGAGTAAGCAACCTTTGACAGATTTCCTCGAAGGACCACCTGAGTTGTTCCTTTCGGAATGCTATTCAGCACGACGGCAACCGCTAAACTACTCCCGTCGACCAACTTCACTTTTAGCTGAGGATGCTTTCTTACAAAGAACTCGCCGTTCCTATTAAGCCCCTCTTCCTGAATAACATATACGAAAATTAAATTCAGTGATTGCTCGTTTGATGCAAAAATAAGTCAAAATTATCACTAATTAAATATATTGGTCGACAAGTACTTTTTATTTTGTCTCAATAATGATTTTCAAAAGTTCAATGATAACAAGAATTGTGTATAAATTCACCTGTACTTATTAATGAAAAAGAATTTATTATCACTATTGATACTTACGTATGTTAAAATATAATTTGTAATTTGTCTCTCATAAACTTACTAAGACGGCAGTCGGAACAATCTAGAATTTTGGTGACAAAGTCTATCTTATCTTATTTTATCTCATCGTGTCTTCTAGATTTGGGATAAGCTTAGGTTGTTGTAAGGTCTATAAATAGAGCTCTACTTGTACTCATTTATAACAAAGAAAATAGAGAGTTTAGTGATAGCATGTTGAGAGTTAGAAAACTTCTTTTGTACTCAAAAAAATATTACAAGACTATATTGCATTAGTTTGAAAAAATATTGTAATTTTCTCATTTTGCAATATATATTATTCTCTATGTATAACTTCCGCATTTAATACATATTTACACCCAACAATTTACACATATTTAGTGATAAATTAATGAAAATAAATATATTAATTTCTGTATTTGTATTATCACAAAAACATGTGTAATTGATTATCATTAGTGACAACTTAAAAAATTATTGTTCATCAAATTATCACTCATTATGTATAGTGACAAGTTTGCACTATCATCTTATATTTTGTCACTAATATTATTTTTTGTTACGGTGATTATAGAGCTTTTACTTGCCTGATTCAATAGACCCAAGCTCAAAACCTTAACGCCTTTTTCCTCAGCGTCTAGTATGGCATCCTCGATCACACTATTGATCGACTCTCTCTGCCATTGCATGTAGTACTGCAGGAACATGAAACTAACGTCAAATAAACGTTACATTTACCTAATACAACACACTTAAAAACAGAGTTCCTTGTAATCTTTACTTGAATGCTATATTTTGGAATAGCCCATGTTTGCAATTTAAGGTTCTTGAAGATATTTCGTTCGATAGTGAAAGTTCGCCCGTAGATTCGTGTGACCATCGTGGACCATAGTGTGACAGGCCACATCAACCACAAGTACCACTTAGACTTGTGAGGTTCAGAGGCCAAGTAAGCGAATCCCAACCGTAGATGGTATATAGATTCCGGTGTGGTTAGATGAGTCAGATGAACCACATCAGGTGACTCCTCCTTTCGGACGAGCGAACTCTCGTACAATGAGTCGGAAGATTTGTCCATTGTACCGTAAACGTAATCGTAAAATGGCATGAAGAGTGAGTAGTTGGTCCGGAATTGGGTGTGGTGCAGAGAGTGGTACCTGTATCACCAAAAAGATTCTGTCAGTTTAATTCTATCATTCGTTAATTGATTCTTTTAGTTTAAATCTGTCCCGTGACCGGCTAAATTCAATCTTGATTCATTAGGCCTTTTCTTTTTGATGAATTATCTCTTCCGAAAAAGTGGTTGGATTTTTTTGTTATTTGTGGCAGATGATGGGGACTTAATACATAGTGGGGGACTCTTAAACATTACCAGCTCACTTGATGGAGACATTTCTTGGATTGCAGGGTCAGTCTAAGGTCCAAATATGTTGCATTCTCGTTGCGTATAATTCTATTGCGGACAAGATGCAACAATCCCGATCTGTCAATCGTCATTAACTTGATCCAATCCAATGATCAGCAGTATATTGGGAGATGTCTCGGTGCACTTCGATGAGCAACATATATAGCCATCTCAAAGTTTTTTTAAAAGGATAAATAGGAACCAGGTAAACACTTCCATTATTTCATACACCGACCGTCAACACCAAATGGTGGGTCCCGCTGTCGATATAGCATGACCCTTTCCGTTTAGTGTGACAACATGTACTGAATGTATATAAGAATTTTCAATAAGGACCAAAATGAATTATTTGAATTTTGCGCCAACGGGTAAAGTAATTGGCAATAAGTCGTAGGTTTTGCGATACTTACGAAGGCGTGTATATGATGTACTTAAGAGGAGGAAAGGCAGAGAAGATCCATTTTGGAATGTGCTCAAAGTTGCAGTGTCCCATATTGTTCATGAAATCAATGTAAGTGATATAACCAGCAAATGACACTATCGAAGCAGTCCTTGTCAACACAGTCGAAAGAAGCGGTATTGCGAAGAGCGTAAAGTATGCTATATGCTCCCCAAATGGATGAATCACAGCTGCCAAAAATAGGAAAATTAGGTTATTTGAAAGTTCTATTGGTGCTGCTAACCAGTCATTCCAACTAGTTTTCTAAAACATTAATGCCGAATATTTTAGTTATGTTAAGTAATATAACAAATATAAAGTTTAGATATTCAACCAATAAGTAAATTTGTTTAAAGTGATGAAAGCCCGTGATCAGGAGATATATGACCCGATAAAAAATTGTGTAAGTGCTTTATAACATAATCATTTTGGTAATTGTACGTTTTGGAAAAAAACATACACGATCATCTTAAACAATCAAGCTTAAGCAAAAACTACTCAATCACCGGGAACTTTCTCGTTATCCTTCAAATTAACTATTTTGGCGTTCACGGTAGGACTGGGGATTAATTTTGAAAAACCGCTCAAACACAATCCTAAATGGATCTAACATTATGTAATGATGTTAGTATTATTATTTTTTATGGTTCACGTAGGTTTTAATCTTATTAAATATATACCTAACTAGTATATTCTTAGCTATAAATCAGAATAAATTACTTTAATTGGCTAACGAAAAAGAAGAAAAACTTTGTTTGTCCATTTAGTTTTCTAAAGTAAAATTAACTGAAAAATCATCAAACCATACTAAAGCGCATCAAAACACATAACTGATTTTAATTTACAAAACCACAATTGCAAATCGAATCTCCATAAAATTGTACTTGACAATTCAGTATGAGATAAGTAGAAAATACCGCAACACCACAACGTGAACACTCCTACTTAATCTTATCATATGATATGAACGAGGCACGATTTTCTTACACGTAATGGGCTCGGTGACGATGGAGGAGTGGTGGTGGGAGTGGTAGCGCGTGTAAAGGAAGTGGTGGTGCAACGCTCTGTGCAGCCAGTAGTAGAGGAATTCCACCGGACCGGCATGCAGCAAAACCGTCAAGATCACGCCATCTGTCCTCCACCACGGCAGATGCTGAGCCCCCTCTATATATTTTTGTCCCAAGTAGAACAATATTCCATTGAATAGAATTTGATCATCCCTGCAAAATCATCTCAATTCTTGGTTACATTTTAATTTTTATCCTGAATTTTCTGCGGGAAATACAGTTTTAAGACTGTTTGAAGGCCTTAGATTTGGTGAAATTCTATGCTTGGTCTCGGTCCAATTTTCACCATTGGATCTGGGGGTAATTCCAATGGTGAAAACTGGACCGAGACCATCATAGAATTTCCGTTAGATTTGTCAGTTAAGAAAACACTGCGGAAAAATTGTCTTTTCTTTTGTTTTTAAAATTTTTATAACTAGTCTATCCTAAATCTCCTGTAGTAAAATTTGATAGAAAATACAATTTAAGAGTGCTTTAAGACAATGGATTTTAGTAAAGAAAATACTGCGAAAAAATATTTTTTTCTCTTTCATTTATATAACTATATCTAGAATTTCCCACGGAAAAATTCTACGGGAAATACATTTTGAAGCCGTATTCAGACTTTGGATTTTAGTGAAGAAAATACTGCGGAAAAAATGGGTAACGGGCATTTTACCCCCCTTATATATGAATTAGAAAAAAGGGCTGATTAGCACCTTGTGTTTTAAACAATTGGGCTATTAACACCCTGTCACACTTTCTATTATTTAGCAAAATGAAAATGGGGATAATTGTATAAAACCTCCCTATGTTATTTCGAAAATGTTAAAATCCTTAATGAAATAGGCTAATCATCCCCCCTATATTCCTAAAAAATGTACAAAAAAGTCATTTTTGTTAAAATGATAGATGAAAATATGTGTTTTTTTGGGTGAATTAACACTATCTACCTTTTATAAAATATGAAAAGTATATAAATAACAAATGAGCATGTCAATAAAGGTGAAAAACATGAAAAATGCACTCATTTTTTTTAACAAAAAATGTCTTTTTTGCACACTTTTTAGGAATACAAAGGGGTGATTAGCCTATTTCATTAACACATAATTTTTTTTAGCATAATTTTTTTTAGCATTTTCGAAATAACACATGAGGTTTTAATGCAATTACCCCATGAAAATGACTATTGTACCTTTCTTTGACTATGATGGACATATTCTCGTTATTATTCATTCTCTTTTCCCATTTTCATAGCTATTTAAATATAGCATATATATATAAATTCAGTGAAAATATATATTTATTTAAAGGGTGTGAAATAAATATATTTGTTAATTAATTTTTTAATTTTACTTAGAATAATTAAAATATTTAAAAAATGCCATACACACTAAAAGTTTATCTCATTGAAAGACCTGACATCACATTATACTTTAAATAAGAACATCTATAATATGTATTTATATTAATAATTTCTATATTTGAAATAACATACATGTTATTAGTAAAATTACTAGCCTAATTTTTAAAAACACAAGGTGGTATTCAGTCATTTTTTATAGCACATTAATATGCCATTTTCAAGAACACAACGGGGTAAAATGCCTTTTACCCCGAAAAAAAAAAAAAGATCTTTTCTTTTGTTCTTAATTTCATATATTTTTTTCTTACTAAAATCGTTGATCATAATCGAGCTGAGAAAAAAAAGGAGAGACATACCAGCTTCTTTCTCGATCGACTTGCTCAAATTCGATACTCTTATCGACTATCCTATTACTCCCTTTGGCAGTTCGATATCGCGAAAGCGTAATCCATATTTGATTGTGCAGCATTCTTGTTAGTAAGAACGGGAATATGAGAAACTCTGAAAGATCCCTCTCTTTTTGTCCTTCACCATGTATGAGTATGGTAGAATGTATGCCCAGGGAGCCATACCACATCTATATGCCAAAAAATATATAACAGAAATATTAAGTTACATTATATATGAGGAAATACAGGATATATAGACATTATGAAATAGTTATGAGCAAGAAAGTTACAAAATATAAAAAATACCTTGAAGTTGCCAAGAAAATGTCCGAATGGCCATTCAGATGTGAGGATCCCTGGTTGGAAGCCATTCTTTTTTTATCTTCTTTACCAATTTGCCATGAATTGCATTTACCATTTTTATACAAGTGTACATGTGAACACCTCACCATTGTTATAAAAGCATTTATTGATTTGTGTCTACTAACCACCATACACGTGGCAGCCCGTCTACAATACGATTTGTGTGCCAACTTTATAAATGTACCCGCGCTAAGAAAAATTACATCTATTAAGTAGTTATCACTGCAAGTATTGCCAATTACAAAAAATATTGTGCTTTTTCATAAATTACATCTAATACCTGGTCGATTTATTTCCTTCAACAACCACCACTTCTGTTAGGATTTTTGTAAGTCCCCGTTAAAAAATCACGTGAATTTTCGAAAATCCCCCTAAACCCCCAATTCCGGACAGTTGTACCCATTGGGGTGATCATATCAATGTAATATTTTTCAAATCATAGGTGTGTCAATGAATATTTGAACTTTTTAAAAAAAATTAACCTTTTAAAAAAATTTCAGATTAAAATAATTTTAAGATAAATTCTGTTATTTATAGTAAATAAAAAAAATAATAGAGAAAAATATTAAATTCTAGGAGTAAACAAAGAGAGAAAAAATAATATGTAGATTATATTTAATTTTTTTAGTATTATCATTTAAAATATTAATAATATATAGGTGATACCCGAGTTTTATGAATGATAAATTATATTAATTCGATAATAGTATTATAATCTCTTGAAAATTACTTGAGTAGTTGTATTATTCCCTTTCTTGGTAATATATTGGATGAATACTAATCTTGCTCCATGTAGGGGCTGAATCTTAACTCGTATGTGCAAATGGACATTAGTTGATATACACTGGTTGAGCGGCGATTGTAAGGACTAGGACACAAAATTAGGAAAAGCCAACTCTACGTTTTGCCCCAAGAGCCCTCCTTACACTCTATATATACCCCTATTCATAATCATTTTCCTCCCAAAATCAAGAGACAATAAAGCAAGGGAAAGAAGCAGCATTTTTGCACAATATTTTCAGCACTGGCATGTCATTATATGAATGTTTTTCTATTGGTACTAATATTATGTGAATTGCGGTTGCGAAATTGTGAAAATGCCGTATCGCGAGGTCGGTGAGAAGAAAATGAATAAACGATGCTTTCATCATGTTATTTGCTTGAAGCTTTAAAGTTCGTGTAGTCCTTCTTTTGTTTTGTGGATGGGGATGGTGCCTTTATGTCTATATCAAGCATGAAACATGCTGCTCAAAGAACAGTAATGAAATGAACTGTGGTTATTCCCATGGATGAGAACTAATCAGCAGAAAAAGATGGCGTTGTAATTATATGAAAACCTTTTAGAGGAGAGGGCGGACACGGATAGAGAGATGCTGATATTTAAGAGAAGAAATGAGAATGGTAAAAAGCATTGCACTTGATATTTAATATTATGGCGGTTCTAACTGATGATCTGAGTTCCCCCATCGTAAGGCTCAAGATATGGTGTTTTGTGGTGAACCTTGGTAGCAAATTCTTTTCTTGGATTATGTGGAATTATCTTCCCGATTTATAGATTCCATTTTGCTGTTAAAGTTCAATATGTTGAAAAACAGGATATATATCACCACTTTTTTTCGTCTTCTTGCCGAACACACCCTAAAAAGATAGTGGCGAGATTTGCAAACATGAGCTATCTGATTGGTTATTGGAGTTTTTTTTTTTTAAACTGGTTTTACTGTGATTCGATGTCAAACTTTCTATAGTTCATAATATAGCTCGGAGGTGGAATTTAGATGTGTTGGATTGAAGAGTTTGAACTTATATTGATGGATAGTGATTGTTTGAGGATTTGCATATGTTATAAAATTACCATTGTGTGATTAATGACACTATTGATGGCTTTGTAACATAAGCATATAGTGTAGAATGAGCACCCAAAGTTTTGGAAGATAATTTTAAGTTTCCCAATATTATGTGTTCGTCCAGTAAAGAGTAGAAATGAACTTCATCTCTGGGTATATCTATGCGTATTGGTAGAGTTTATACTTGGTTTCCTGCCAGTCCTCAAGTTCTGAGAAAGATTTTACTTGCTTTTCAAATATGAATATGTAAGGAATTTCCAAATTCCACATGTTTAACAATACTTCACGAGTTATGCAAGCCACTGTTGAAATTGTTTACGGATATATTTGCAGTCCATGTCTGCTAATTATGGGAAAGTTGGATCCAAAACTATTCATCTTCACCGGGAAAGTGTTAAACCTTTACAACGTTCTACTCCTGTATTTTGTCCCGAAGTTACTGCTCTTATTTCCTTCCCGGGAAGTCAAAGTAAGAAGTCATCTCCTCAAAGTTGTCAGTCTATAGTAATGATGGGATACTCTCAACCACTAATCTTAAGGACAATAATGTGAAAATGCATAGAACTTGCTCCTTTTCAATCTCATCTGAAACTCTATATTGGGTAATCCATTATTTTGAGATGGAGGGAGTTAGAAACATAACGTGATGTTTGAGCACACTTTCTAAGATATGGTGTACACATCCTATAACCGAGCATTATATTAGTGAATTTTCTGTGGTGCGAAAAAGTTCACCATTAATTAGTTTTACGTTGACTAAATCTATTGGGTGGTGGTGGTAGTCCTTTTGTGATCTTGTACCAAGAGAAAAGTAGTGTGCCATCTAATTCTAGATCTTCCATCATTCTTATCACACGTAATTTTATTGCAATACAGAACAGCAGCAATCCACACATATGGTGTCTACAAAAGAATTTACGAAAGAGCACTTGAAGAAACTATTACCTAGATTAATTTAAGCTAGAGTGAGACATGCGCCACACTTCCTTACTGAATATTATCTATACTATGAAGTCTTTTAGCTTTACATGACAGTGTTTAGCACTATGATTCCTTTAATAGTGTACAACTGGATCACTCAGATGGATATGTTGTAGGAAGTTAACAGAGGCACTCATTATCTGTGGAAGGCGATTTAGATTCAGAACACATACAAAAAGCAAGTCAGTTGAAGAAAAGGATTGTTTTTTGGACTGGGCATTGGAATTTCTGTTGGAGGAGTGGTGTTGGCTGGAGGATGGGTTTTCACTGTGGCCCTTGCTGCAGCAGTATTTGTTGGTGCCAGGGAGTACTTTGAGCTGGTAAGAAGTCGTGGAATTGCTTCTGGAATGACCCCTCCTCCTCGATATGTATCACGAACTTGTTCTGTTATCTGCTCTCTAATGCCTCTACTCACGCTGTAAGAGTTTTCTGCCTAAGTTTCGGTTATTTTGGGCTGTTCATTTAGTTATTCACATGGATTGCAGCTTGAAATTTCCTGCAAGTGACGTGATATTACTGTATGGCTATTTAGTCTCATCATGGAGATTACTACTTCTTGTATTTGTCATTTAGAGAACATGATTTTTCAACACGGTCAGGCCTTTTGTTTTGCAATTCCGTATGGCTTTTATTTGTAGGCAATTACTAGATCTGCCATTGTTGTCCATACAAAATTATTACTTTATGATGGAAGAATGGGTGTAGGGTGTTGAAATGATATGAAAGCCTAAGTTGGGAGTGAGAAGGTTAATAAGCTAACAGGAAAAGAAAATTAGTTTATATTGAAGGATGTCAAGATTTAAGTATATTTATTCTTATCTATAGTTTTTTCATTATAGGTATTCACATGTCTTTCAGTGTTTGGCTATCAAAGTTCGTACATCGTGAAGAGTTTGGAAACATGACCTATTTGCTTCTACATTTTTCTGGACTTTGGATTACTTCTACCTTATCTCTTGGTTTAATGCCCCAACTTTCAAGTTTATGGATATATGAGGCTTGTGACTTTTTTAAAATTTTATACTCTGAAGCATATGCAGACTGAGGTCTTCGTCCGAAACATCATGGCATGACATTAAGAGAACTCTTATTTTGATTTATCGAATCTTATTTGCTTTGTGTTTCTCCTTGAAAATTTCAATGTGGTCCTTTTGCTCATTAATTCAAAAATTTAAATGACCTCCAAGATCGAAGCTTTATTGTGTTTGGTTTTTGTTCAACAGTCTAACAATGAGCTTCTTTGAGTAGCTAAGAGTTTCTTCCTTCAATGGGTGCTTGATGTCTATTAAATGCATCAAGACCAGCAATTTTTTTGTGCATTATGTTGATGCATTGAAAGTCATGCCACTAATTCTATTGCATCCACTGAGACATCTCATTTCGTAGTTCTTTTTATATATGTGTGACTGTAGCAGGTTTTTGGAAAGCAACTTGAAGCGGTTGTGAGACCGCTTTGGAGATTGGGAAGTCATTAAAACATTGACTTTCTTCAAAGTCACTTAGTACTTTATGATTGGGAAGAAATATGAGTTTTAAGGCTCATTTCACTGGTTTTGTTTGGAATTAAGAACTTTCCTTGCTTATTAAGGGCCCGGTGCCTCAATGGCCCTCTGTACTAAAACTGAGTGATCTACTAGAAGTTAAGGGGATCCACTAAATACTTTTTGTTATTGTAGCATTTTCTGCCGTAATGTATAGTTTATTTCATCTTGCTTCTCTTTGAGAATTCTGTTTGTTCTCTTATGTCATTTTCTTAAAAGAGTACATTAAAGCGCACGATGCTCCCATTATAATGGGATCTGGAGACAGTAAGATGTATGTGGCCTTATCATTAGAAGCTGGAAGGCTATTTTCATCTCTTGGACCTGTGGCCTCGAGGATGTATTGGAATAACATCACAAGTCATCTTTTTATAGGGAAACCTTGAGGTTGTAGTGGAATAACCTCACAAGTCATACCTTTTTTATAGAGAAAGAAATTGTAATAGAGGACTTAATCAAAAGAAGGTTATTGAGAAAATGTCAAATGTTTGGCTCAATTTACCAGGCTTGAGTCTCTCTTAAGCGTTAATATCTGATTTTATGGGAATATTCTTTACCTTGTAAATATGGAAGAATTTCAACATAAACCTTTCTCCATAATTCCTCTTGCATGTCTTAAATATGGATACCTTTTAATAGGTTTCTGTTGCTGATGACTATTTGTTGTGTTCCTGTTAGATACTATGGGAATATTGATGTTTCTGTGACATCTGCGGCCTTTTTCGTTGCTATGGCCCTCCTTCTGCAGAAGGGAAATCCTCGTTTTGCTCAACTTAGCAGTACCATGTTTGGACTGTTTTATTGTGGCTACCTTCCATGTTTCTGGGTTAAGCTACGTTGTGGTCTAGCAATCCCTGCACTGAACACCAGTAAGGCAGCTTTCTATTTGCTTTGATTGGAAAATTTTAAGGAGTTTACATCACATGCACAAAATCAGTGTTTATCTTTTGGTGTTTGTACGTGGCTTTTAGTCTTCCTAACTTAGTATTGTATTTGTGATATTAATCGATGTACTTAGTTAAATAAAGGGATAATTACACACAAACCCCCTCACTAATTGCGTAATTACAGAAACCTCCCCTGCGTAATCGATAATTACAACCACACCCCCTCGACCCACTTTCGGGCAAGTTTGCCTTTGGGACAAAAAAATAAAAAAAATAATGAAAATTTTGACTTCATGTAAGGACTAAAATACCCTTATACTTACAATATTAAAAAAATATTACATTTTTCATTTTTTTTTCCTAGTCAACTATCTATCTATCTATATATATATACACACACACACACACACACACATCACACAAATATAGCAGACACACACACAGTCTATATATATACATACACACACATCACACACACATCGCACACACACCCCGCACACACACACATCGCACATACACACACACCCCACACACACACATACACACACACAGCAGGCACACTCACACATATACACACCCCGCAGACACACACACAACACACACACCGCAGACACACACACACAGTCTATATATATACATACTCACACATCACACACACATCGCGCACACACACCGCACACGCGCACACACACACACACACACACACACACACACACCCCGCAGACACACATAGAACACACACACAAACATAGTCTCTATATATGTACACACACACACAAATCGCAGATCTGGGGTGGGGAGGCGCGGATCTGGGTTTTGTTGGCTGCGAGGGGCCGATCTTGGTGTTGGGAGGGGGGTGACGGATTTGTTGGCAGCGGCCGGTTGGGTGGCGTATGGTGGTGGTGTGGTGGGGTGGTGGTGATTAGGGTTTAGGTAAAGAAGAAAGATGATGAAGAAGAAAGGGGAAAAAGAAAAAGAAAAAGGAAAAAGAAAAATATTAATAATAAAACTTTGAATAAAATTATTTATCTTAAATTTATTTATGATTTTTTGTTATTTTGGTTTTAATTTGAAAAATTGTTAGTTATCAGTTTGATTTTTATTGAGTATAATTAATTGTTAATTATTTGGATGATTTGTAATAATTATATTTTATTAATTAAAATTAATTAATTAAATAGCCTAAATAATTGTTAGATAAAATATTTATATAAATAGAATATGTAATAGTTCACAAAAATAACTACTCATTATTTATTAAATTATTAATTAAATTTAATTAAGATTTATAAAATTAGTTATTCATATTCATTAAAATTAATGAATTAAATAATATTAAATAGAATATATATATATATATATACATAATCTAAAAACTAATAAAAGTGGTTACTTATTATTAACTAAAATTATTAATTAAATATTTAAATGATTGAAAATAATATTCTTCATTGACTAATTAACAGAATAACTTAAATTATTCTTAAAGAATTTATTTATAATTTACTATTTTTAATTTAAAAATTATAATTAGTGAATTTTTTGTTTGATCAATTATCAATTATAATTAATTTTTATTTTTTCATAATTTATAAAAACATTATAATGACACCCCCTGAAAAATAGGTATACATTACATATACCTCCCCTGGGGGTATATTGGGCAATCACAATTTCTGGACTTTTTGGTCCAGGGGTATTTTGGGGAAAGCACAAAAGATTTCTGATGATGTCAGCAAAAATCTGCCCGGAAAAATTGGCAGGGGGTGCCCATGTAATCCAAAAAAAAATCGAGGGGGTGTGGTTGTAATTATCGATTACGCAGGGGAGGTTTCTGTAATTACGCAATTAGTGAGGGGGTCTGTGTGTAATTATCCCATAAATAAATTCAGTTTCTTTCAGCTTATCAGTTTTAGCATTGTTCAAAAGGATTTTACGTCAATACATTATAATAAATGGAGATACAAGTACGACTGTAAGAGTAAAATAAGCATATGTTACTTCAGCACATTCATCAGTGCGAAGTTGAATTGCACAAGCCAGTTTTCATCTTACTCTCAACAAACCTATGGTGTAGGTTGCATAAAATTTATTGGAGGACGCTAGAAATTTTGAATCCAGCTTATGCAAGAAGTTGAAACTTACAGCTTGATTGTCTAGCAGTAATTCACTTAACTAAATCTTTCTCTGAGACACTCATGAACTATTCGACCTAGATCATATCTAGAAAGCACAGTCTGTTTAAGCTCACACTATGAAGCTTCGTAGCTACCCAGAATTTTCATGTCTTGCATTTGAAAATTCCCTTTATTGGGATCCCTGTTATTATTGTCATTTTATAGAGATTAAGCATTTTATGTGGAGAAATACGTTGTTTGCGATGATGTTATATAATTTGTGAGTGAGAGTCTGAGTAAGCATTAAGTGGTTATGACATAAATGTTCTGAACTATGTCTTTGTTTGGCAGGATTTGTAGCATCGTGGCCTCTTCTTCTAGGTGGCCCAACTCTGTGGACAGTGGGTCTTGTGGCTACTTTGATTTCGATCAGCAGTATTATTGCAGCAGATACATTTGCTTTTATAGGGGGAAAGGTATGTTTTCTTCTCTCGGGCGTTGTCTTCTTGCATTATCCTTCTCTTTTAAGCAAAAGCAGCAGTGAAAATCTGAGGTTCAACTGGCAAAAATCGAGTGGGATAATACACCATTGAATAAGAAAAGGTCTTTGGACATCGATATAATTTGCTCGATTTACAAGGATATAGTATTGACTACTACTCATCTCTGTATTAGCCCCACTTTCACATTTTAGAATCTTAGCGAATAGGATTATGTTTAAGTTCCATTGAACTCCAAATTTGTGTTTGAATATTTATACTGGTGGTAATTGTTTTTCCCCCATTTAAAGGGTGAATTAGTTCTTCTTACCTCACCATCCTTTTGTCTGAGGCTAGTGCATAATATTCTTCAATCAGGATGTTTTAGTTTCTTGTTATGCTTCCAATCTGAAGTGAACTTCATGTTGTTGCATTATTTCTTAATAAAATTTATGGCTTGAAATCATTAGTTGATTATAAACAACTATCACGTAGAAATATTGTCTTAACAGAATTTGAACTTGATGTAGGCTTTTGGTCGGACACCACTTACTGCTATTAGTCCAAAGAAGACATGGGAGGGAGCTCTGGCTGGATTAGGTGGTTGTATAGCAACTTCTGTCTTATTGGCCAAGATCCTTTGCTGGCCTACTTCTGTCCTAAGGTACTTGGTTTACTTTTACATTTTACCTTATTCTCCAGCATTTTCTTCTCTCTATTTTCAATTTCATATGTTCCAGCAAAATGTTTCTTATATGTTTCAGTAGAGTTGAAAATATGGGTTCAAACCTATGGGTTCATCTAACCCATGTGGTTTTGGGTTGGGCCAGAAATATATAAGCTGGCGTCCAACTGGGTTGGATCTGATGGGTTTAGCTGGACTATGGGTCCTACGTAATTTGTTAATGTTAAAAATGAATATGTTATATGTCATCTTTTGAAGTGTCTATTTCCATAAGTTGATTTATATCCAAATATTGTTTCAGTGCTGTAGCGTTTGGGTTTCTGAACTTCTTCGGCTCTCTGTTTGGAGACCTTACAGAGTCTATGATCAAGCGTGATGCAGGTGTCAAGGATTCAGGATCTCTCATACCTGGACATGGTAAGGCCTATACTTATGTGTGTGTAAAATTACAACTTCATCCATCAGTTTCATGTTTAACGAGAGAATTTTGTAAGCAGGTGGTGTACTAGATAGGGTCGACAGCTACATATTTACTGGAGCACTGGCTTACTCTTTTGTGAAAACACTTCTACCACTCTATGGCATTTGATAAATTGCATGCAAAGTGAACGGAATCAAGTTCTTTCTCCTTTTCCGGACTATAGAAGCTATTCACTCTCAACATTGTGGGACCGGTAGATCTTGATCACCAGAAGGAAATGAAAGTACATTTGTGACTGCACCAGGTCCGTCCGATACACATTTCTAATAATATCCTTTTTTAAGAAATAATTTCTTCTTGGCATCACGTGGGATAATTGGGAGGCTTTCGAAGTTGGGCTTATATTGATATCTGGCAAACGGGAAACTATTGCCCCTCCCTGCAATGATGCTTAGCTTGAAGACATGTAGCCCGAATATGGTAGAGGAATTTGTATATTCATTTGTTGTGCGCGAAATTGATGAATATATATGATGGTTGTTTCAAATTCCAATTTTGGACATAAGAATAGTTAGGAGTTCGATTAGTTTGTTCGATAGGCCTTGATTGACTGTGTTATTGAAACCTAGTTCAGTTTGAATTGTTGGACTGAGGCCCAAGCTTGAGAACTGTGGACTGGGCTGTTGATTGTGGAATCCAATCTGAAATGGGAATAGTAGACATAGTTAGATATGTAACTAATTTTGGTCGGTTCTTTTTATCGTACAAACCCAACATAGGATAGATTGTGCACAAATTTAGTCTTGAATAGTGCAATTTCGTAACGCGTATCAATTTCAGTCCTACAAATCGACCTGTGTTATGATGAGTTTGTTGATTAGTAATATGTGCTATAGTTGACACTTTGAAAGTGATGTATTGCCAAAACATGTCAACCTAAGTCTACCCAAAGGGCAAAATGTTGTCCTAATAGGCCACCATATATGACCTAAGGTTGTCCTAATAGGCCACCATATATGACCTAAACTTGTGTAGTTCATTTTGCACCATGAGTCGTGATCATGGGTTCTCAACTATTTGTGCCATCTCAAATAGTCTATTTATACTTTACTAGGAAAGAGTAATATTTGTATATAGTAATTATTACTATAAATAAAGTAAGATTTAAACCAATAATTTCGCAAAGCAAAGAGCAGACAGACAGCTCCAAACAAGAGGTTGTCAAGGCGGTTGTCAAGGCTTCTTCTACTTTCACGTGGATTTGTCTCTTCAATCTATCTTTAAGACATTTGCACTTGTATTCAACTCTAGATTTACAATAGGTTATATTGGATGCTCTCGGGATTAAGATTTCGCGTTTATATGTATATGGGCCTCGTGTTTGGGTGTGGGGGACCAATATTTTTCGAGATTTTTGAGTTTCAGGAGTCGCCAAGAATAACGCATTGATAACTTAACCAAGAAAATTGTTTTCATGTAGAATCATTGAGGTTATCTATTAAGCTGTTAACACATGAAGATAATTCAATCTTGTGACAAGCATTTTAGTTCAAGCTTGGATAGTTTCTTAGTGGGTTAATTGCACTTATTACTCTTCTTATTTAGTGTAATTACAGTTCAATCCACTTATTGTTAGCACATAACAAACACCCCCTTATAATAAAACCTTACATTAAACCCCATCTACTAAGCGTGACGGAAAGTAAAATGTCAATGTTACCTCTGATTTTAAAAAAATAAAAATAATTTAAAAAGGTTAATTACATCAACATCCTCCTTATTTAGGCTAATTACAATGCAGTCCACCTTATTGGATTATATAACAGACATCTCCCGCTTTAATAAAACCTTACATTCAACCCCTACAAACAACTTTCGTTACTTTTTTTTCCTTTTTAATTTTTCCAAAATAATATACTTTTTTTATTTTTCTTTTTTGTTATAACCTTATATATATATATATATATATATATTCCTTCAACTTATTTTCATTTACTAATTGTTTGTTATTTTTTGGCGACTTATTAATTTAAATTTATTTGCATTGAATTATGATATTGCTCCTAAAGTAAACCGAGTATTTGTTTTCATTTTCTAAAAAAAATTCAAATTGGCATAAAAAAATTATATTGATAAATGGTACTAATTATGATTTTAATTGTAAATTTTTCAAATTTTTTAATCTTTTTAAAAAATTTAAAACATATATTTATAGATAATTACCATTTTTATCTAGAAGATTAAGGGCAATTAAGTCCACAAATTTGTTAACCCTAAATATTGGGTTTTTTGGAATGAAAAGTTGATGGAGTGGGTTTTTTGAATTGACAAATATTATCATGGGTTTTTTAGATGTAAAAGTTTATTTTAAGGGTTTCTTTTGTATTTTCCCTCTGATTTAATTGGACTTATTTTCTTCATGTGTCTGTGTATTATTTTCTTGGACTTAGTTTATGATTTCAAAACTTGCAAGTGGGATTTATGTAAGACAAGCTGGAGTACTACCATTTTTAGTATGTCACTAGAGATGAGTGAGTTACTTTTTCCTTATTTGTACCCTCAAACACGTTATAGGTTATAAACCAAATTTGCCAATGTGTAGCAACGTATGCTTTGACTTAAGCGAGTTCAAGGCGTGGAGAAGCCACTTTCAACAAGAAAACTACGTAAAAAATTAGAAAAAAAATAAGTCCATCGATTTAAATTGTTTAAATTAATTGTAAAAGTAGACTTGTGGTGCACTAGTAGAATAATAGAATAGGTAAGAGCTATATGAGAACCACTAATGTGTTGTCTTATAGTGCATGAGTTTTGGGTCTGACCTTTGATGAGATGTTGAAATGAAAAAGACTTTGAGATGCCACAAAAAATGGAGAAGAAGATAAGAAAAATAAAGTTGTTAGAGATAGAAAAGGAAATAACACCACCATGAGAAATGGGAGGCAATTCCCATCTCATTCATGCAAGGAACATGTCGAAATTAAAGAGGGTACGTCTTGTTCGTATTTCAGCTCGGCTAGGATTTGGTTGAGTTTAAGTTGATTATTGAACGAGTAATTATATGTTTCATTTGATTGATATACATTTCAAGAAGAGTGAACAATTACACGACGAATATTACAGATTTACAATCATTACTTGTTTTGTGCTTGATTGCACGAATCTTCTAATTTTGAGATAGAAGAGAAAAAGACCAATGAGACGCAAGGTTTGTGAGGTTATTAAGGGTCCTACCACAAGTGTCGTTTTGACAAGAATGAGTGCTTACTTTTGGATTATTTGGTATATAAGCTAACAAAAAATATATGTGGGAGGGAAAGAACGCGTTGTTTTAAAGCGGACTAAGAAAAACTATGTATTGAAGCAAAAATACAAATTACAAACAAATAAAGGAAAACATAAAGAATTTGTTGGAGGAAATGCGGTGCCCCCAAGCATCTATAAAACTTTAAGGTAGAGAAAGAGTAAAAGAAAAAAGCTTTAATTTGCTTGATGGCAACCCTAACTTTTGTTTGGCACACGCACACCCATGTAATTCAGAAGCATTACACACACATATACATTCACCACTCGTTTACTTTACCTTTTTCTTACTTTTCTTTTCCTAGCCCCCCCTTTTACTTTTGTGTCTAATTAGTTATCTTTGGTAACTAAAACGTTTGTTCACGTGAAATTCGTAATAATTATTCAAACGGATATGAATTTGGTGCACAGAAATCACGGAATTTGGAGAAACTAGAGCGTTTTCTATTTGAATTCGACTTCATCGACAAATTGTATTCATGTAGAAAGAGTCGTTTCTAATCAATCGGTGCATGTAATGTACACAACTATTCCAATATAATACATATGTACACACACAGAGCAATAAAGTTGGAGCCCCATGATTATGAGATGTTCAACTGTAATCCCATACAAAATCGTCTTAATATACTTTCACGTGAGTGGTCGCCTAGTCGGTAAATTCATTCTTGATAGTTGTAGATTAATATAGTGGTTGTTTTGTTATTGAAGTTACAAGAGTTTCCTAATAAAGTGGAAGAGATAAGAAGAGAAAACGAACTAACTAAACTCTCTCTATTTCGCTTTCAACTTTCCTATTGATATTTCTGATGTAATGATGTATCTAAGTGATTCAATACTCACAACCGCACCTCTTAAACTATTCCAAATATATATCTTTCAATCCCATGCATGCCAAGGTTCCACCTTTTTTGTTTTGTGAACCCAAGATTGTGGCTTTAAATATTGATCATGAAGGAAAGCTGAATTTTGGATATAGGTTTTTGATTAGTGGCCCATCACAATTGGTCTTTGTGATAGCACAATGTAATAATATCCCAAAAAGCTGGCAAAAAATGTATGAATTATGTGATCATATCTTGAATGTTCTTTTGTCAAATTCAAAATCCAAATCCCTAACTCCTAGGGAGAAACTTGTTCATGACAAAAGTACCCCCACTTCAAAAATTCTTAATGAAAAGTTGCATGATCATTAATACTTTCCATGGAAGGTGTATTTCTTTGGAGAACTTACAAGAAAAAAGGGTTTTGCTTTTTATTGTTTCTATATATATCTTATATGATCCTTACATTTTATGTGCTCGTCTCTATTTATTCTCTTTAGAATCTACTTTCATTTATAATTGGGTGACCAAAGGCATCAACCTTAGGCAGGTCCATAAAAATGTGCTCATTTTTATTTTGTGGAAAAAACCTTTTCTCCATCCCTTTCTCTTTACATTCATGTTACCTCTTCTCTCGACTTGGGGCTACGTCTAGATAGAGCAATTAGAGTGAGTCTTATGAGTTTCGCCGCTCCAAGTCATTAGCGCCAAAAATTACAATGAAATCGACAATATAATTTATACTGAATAGGCACAAGAAAGTATTGAAGGTGTATTACTATTATTCAATTTCATCAATTTGTATTGTTTTTCCTTTATTTGGAATAGGATTTTAAAACATTATGTAATCTTGGAGAGTTTCTTTTTGAGATAAATATAATACAAACTCCAAATTTGGAAAAATAATTCAAACACAAGTACTTTCTAATAATATGTCTAGAGTACTTATGATAGATTGCGTATTAATGCTTGTGTGGATCCAGTATGGTACTATTGTCTATCTTAAATCGTGGAATCAAGAAAGATGGGTGGTGAACACTTTTGCCTCCCTATATCCAAGAATTCATGGTCGATCACGAGCAACACATACAATTAAATTATGGAATAACCTAGCATAGTGATGAGCAAACCATAAAACCTAGGCCTTGTTAAACCTTGTGCATTAAAAGCAACTTTAGCTTATTAATTCATCTTTTCAATGTACAAAAAAGACAACCCTTTTATATTTCTTTTGGAAATTTCCCTTTCTATAAAGCTATTTTTCTGATAAAGAAAATTCCCTTCATTTTAGTTTTAGACTATGTATGCATTTGCTTTCCCACTATAGACTGCACTTTTCAAAAAAAAAAAAAAAAGTACAGAAAATTTATGTCTATTGCATTGCACAATATTCCAGGTTGATAGTTCCAGGTCCCCAAACACACCAACAATTGGTGCCTAAAGTTGAACTGGTTAAGGTTTTCCACATCAAAAATCATAAGCCAATATTGACAACATCTTATTTACACTTAGGGGTTTGTTTATTCCGGCGTTTGAATTCACTTTTGAGTATTGAGTTCGTTCTGGATAATTTGTAGGAGGTTTCAAGATCTTAAGTCTCAATTGATCTCCATCTTTTTACATGTATTTGTTCACATGGTACCCACATATATATACTTATATATGCGGTGGAGTTTCACCCGGGATTTGAGGTCCCGGTATATCCCTAATAGGACCCGTTCATTTATGAGTTTTTCTTTAATAAATGTTTTCTAGTATTTTTATGCGTTATGTTTATAACCTGAATCCTCGTGATTTATAACCTAAATGTTTAGTGTTTTTTTCAAATATATAGAAATATACTATTATTAATGCTCGTGATTTATAACCTGGATGTTTTGCACTTTTAGTGTTTTTTTCGAATATATTTATATATACTACTATAAATCACGAGCATCTTAGGGTAAAAAAATGTTTAGATTCAAATAAGTTTTTTAACCCTACTTAAAAATATAATTTCAATGTAGCCCTTTTTTCTCTCGTTCATTTTTGTCACCTCTTTTCTCTCTTCGATATATCTGATCAAGTCAATCCCACCATCCTTCGCTGTTTCCCCAAATCTCTCCAATTGAAAGAGGTGGTGGTCTCTATTTTTATAGAATTGGGTTAGGCTTCAGACGCGTATCCAGTGTGGATTTGACAATGAAGGTTTCATGACAGTGTGCGACCATTTCTAGTTGTATGATAAATTATCGTGTGAGAATTTTGGTCGAGTTTCGGTCTCTAAAATTAGAGGGTTGTATCTTATTTAATAGATTCATGTGTCATTACTATGTTGTGGACAATATTATGATGTATTGATCCCTGAATCATAAAATTTAAACCTGAATGAAAAATAACTCACTAAGTATTACTTAACATTTTCATTTGTTTAACTTGATTTAATAATATAATAAAATTTGTTTAGTTAATGACATTTATTTACTATGTGATAAATTAAATATAATCCCTAAATTCAAGCCAGACTCGAATTCTGAAATATTGTGCTAGCTTGACTTGACAAATAGGAAATTAATTTGTATCAATTGATCACGTCCGTCTCACATAGCAATTAGGACAAATGATGTTCAATGTGGGTTCCCCCTCAAATTGTGGGTTATAAGGTTATCTAAAGTCTTTACATCTTACTGTTCACATACAGCGCAATATAGATTCATAGACAATCCATCATTTCATTAAACTTTCTCATTTACGCGTTTTATCTTATATTTCATAATACATTATGGATGTGTATGACAAACTATCGTCTTACATCGGATAAAGACGAGGAATTTGAGAGATTTATAATCTCAAGCTTCTCACTCCCTAGCGAGGCACCTTTTAAGGACAAACATGTGCGGCTCAGACCAAACGAACAATACCTCACGCAAAAGCGTCCGATGTGCGCGAAGACAAGTGTAGTCACATTATTCTGGCACCGTCGAGAAACCTGAGAGGCTTGTAAGTCCCAATCTCCCCTCTCACTAGCGAGGTGACTTTTGAGAACAAGCCCGTGCAGCTCTGCCCAAAACACACAATACCTCGCACAAGAATCGCGTATGAACGTATGGTGTGCGAGAAGACAAGTGCATGTTACGTCAGCTATAATATTTACAATTAATTTCTCCACCCTTTAATACATACATTCACACGATCTTGACCCTTTGGTTTGTCTTAGTATAAAATACAATGTATGATAATAAAATATAAATTTATTTTCTCCAAACATAAAAGAGATGGTGACATTAGGGTCTATGATCAAGCACAAATGCTTCAAAATGTAAATTTTCTATCATTTATGTTGAAAAGGCATCTTATCCAAAGTCCAAACACAGTCCTTATTAATTCTTTATTTGAAATTTAGCACATAAAATTATTTTTCATAAATAGGACGCAATATATAAGACTTAAAGCTTCCATTTGGCATGTTTTTGAGCTCATACTCAATGACCATATAAATTCTCTATTACAATTATAAGTTGTTATAGAGAATAATATGATTATATTATGTCAAAGTCTAAATTGTCAAAGATGTAAATATTAATGTTTCTAAGAGTCAATGATTAGAAATGTTTTTCCAGTTGCATATGTATCATTAATTGTTTATAAGCAAGGAGTTTGACCACAAATTAAATAAGTTTCATGATTTCTCCAATCCTCAACATAGAGTGTCAAGTTTTGGCATGTTTAATGACCCTAGCTTTTACATAATAATAATAATAATAATAATAATAATAATAATAATAATAAATCTTAACTACTTCCATATTTTCTCTGGATCTTAACTAATATTGACCTCATATATAGGTTATTGCTGCAATATAATTAGTTAAACTCATGATTAACCAATTAATTAATACCTGAAAATAACGAACAGTCTTTAAAAATAGTGAATTTAAAATTGCAACTACATCATATTGACATATAATCTTCCATGGTAGGCGGTAGCAGCATCAAATGACATCCTAAATAGCAAGTTCTCCGAGAATATAGGTTATTTTACATGTTATTTGTAGTTATTCAATGTACATTGCATGGTATATGAACCAAAAGAATAAAATAAGAAATAAGATCCTATAAATTAAACATTCTTAGATTCTTCAAATCCATGTTTGGTAGAAATAAATATGGTTGTTACTAATAGCTATGCTTTTATTGTGTGTGTGTGTGTATATATATATATATTAATTAATTTCTGTTAAATAATAATATAAAGGTTTAGGTAAGCTTTCAATTTCATATAGTTATTTTTCAAAGGGAATCGAACATCATAAGCTTGAAAAATACCTAAATGGGATAACATTTAGGGATTCATGAATATTGCATGGAGGCAACATTATTTCAAGTTTGATGAGCTTAATTTGTTGCGAGAAATATTTATGCAGCAAACACAGTTGATTCCCAAACTTTTGGCTAATTGTTTTGACTTTTAGTTTCATCTAATTATTGTTTTTGAGCTGAAAATTATATCTAGAGAAGAAACTAATTAGTGAATATAATGCAAATCATTCAAAAAGAATTTGATTATACCTAAATGATTACATACAAGACAATAATTATAACATTTGATTAATGATTTATCACTATTTTATGACTGAAGATCGTTTAAAAGATAAACATAATTCACTACCATGTGATTTGTTATTTGTTCAAGTTCGACGAACCCAATTCGAGCCAAAATTTCCCACAACTATTTGTAATAAAGGCTTATTTGGTTTAAATTAGTTTTTGAGTTTCATCAGAAAAGTATAAAAGCTGATCTAATCTATGTTTTAGTCCATCTTAATCGGTTGCTGTTATATCAGTCTAGATATTCTGTTTCAAATTATGTTCCATCTTATATACCATTTAATTATATACATGTCAAGTGTACAATAGATGAATGGTGTGTATTTTATACACTTTACATATATTTAAGTAAATAGAATAGAAGATAGAACACGATTTAAAATAGAAGATCAGTTTGTTGTATTATGTCTATTTTCATTTTTCCTTGTTTTGGTTCAAAAGAAAAATCAAGGTGAATTGTCTTATTGGTGGGCCAAAAACTGTGCTGCGACAAATTGACTGGGAACATATACATGAGTACACTTTTATGATTGGTCATGCATCATAGGTCGACTACAAGTTTTTTGCTGCATTTGGTGCTGCACCCAAAAAGAAAATAAGACTTGAAAAGAAAATTAATTGAAGGACAATTGCATCAAAAGAAATAAAAAATTGAAGGACAATACTTTAATTGTAAAAATTTGTTGACTATCTTGGGAAATTTTATGATTTATCGAAAGTGTTAATTAAAGTATACTTCTGTGTATATCTCTCACATTAATATGGGTAGTTCACATACAATACATTTTAGTGCGTGAAAAAGATAGACACGAATATCTTCTATATTGACTTTATTGTAGAAGCATTATCTAGATTCTAGATCATATATTGACACTTTGGCATTTCAAACTCGTATCAGCAGTTGAAGTTCGCTTTAAGAACAAATTAGATTGCACTTTACACAAAACAATGATTATCCCTAGATGATGTTTCATGCTCGGGGTGTGCAACGAGCCAAGTCAGCTCGCAAAAAAGCTCGACTCGAGCTCAAGAAAATTCAAGCTCGAGCCGAGCTTTTCTGTCTAGCCGAGCTCAAACCCAACTATACATGTTTGAAGGCTCGCGAGCCTGAATAAAATTTATTTTTATTTTTTAAAAAATATATATATATATATAATATAATATAATATTTTATTTATTTTTACTATATACATACACATAATATAATATCTTATAATATTATATATGTATTAATTATTAAATATTAAATATTTATGATGATTATATATAATTATATATATATTAATACAAAAATAATAATAAATACATATTAATTGAAGAAAATTAATTTTTTTATCTGAGCTCGAGCTCGGCTCGGCTCGTGGGCTCCCCTATTTCATGCATATTCAATGGAGAACTTTATTTATTTTTGTGAGCAGGAACGGTAAAACTTTATTATTGGAAAAGACAAGTGAAAAAATATCCCATATTAGAAGGAATAAGAAAATAATAGAGTTGGTATAATAGTGATGCAAAAAAATTTAAGTTGTAATTTTTAAGTTGTAATATTGATATTGAACAATTAAAATTCTTTAGATAATATTAACCTTTTTCACTTAATCACTCTCAATTTTTATTTTATTTTTTTGTACCCACTAAGAAAAACAACCATATCATCAAACTATTTACAAAATTCACTTGAATAAAATAATTATTGTAGCTTGAACTTATTATATCAAACATTCCTAAAATATAATTTTGTGCAATAATTTATAATAATTATTTAATTTTACTTGTATATATACACGCTCTATATGACATTCTCTTTCTTAAGAATTTTTAGATCGCTCGCATACTCACGCCTTCGCTTGATGTGACTTAGGACATAAGATATTTTGCATAGAACTGTAACATACTTATGTTTATTTCTTTATTCATCATTCTCTATTTTCTGCTTGAAAAATGTCACATCCTTTCATTTAGTCTCTTAATACAAGTTAGAACTCATGGGTGAACTTGATTGGATTAGTTTCGGTTACAATTATATATAAGAAAAAGGGCACAAAATGCTAAAACTGTTATAAAATTTTCGAAAATAAAAAAACTAGCAATTGAAATGGATAATAAAATCTCACATATTTTCTCATTGTTACCGCCTCACTCTACATTGCATCCTCTATTTCGTGTAATGTTTTAACTCGTATTTCATTAGTCACACGTACATTATGTGTTAAAAATTTCTCTAAAATATAAAATAACGTAGATTTATATACGTGATATAGTTAAATTTATAAGGCCCGATCTTAATTGGATAAAGAACCTAGGCCCAACAGAGGCCCAAAAACCGAAGTCACTAGACTAGGTCCGCGCTAAGTAACAGTGTCGAATCGGGTCGTTCCGTGACCCGACCCCACTAGAACGAGTCATCCACCGTCCACTAGTGCCACCTGTTAGCATCCTATGAATGCCCAACTACCATTGGTACATGGTGTGCACTATAAATACCCCTTCATAACATTTATTAGGGGTTGGAATCTCTAAAATATTCTCTCAAGAATTAGCCTCGTATGTTCATTAATAACGAGTCTATAAACTGAGAAGTACATTCCCTTATACTTACAAATTTGGAGACTAGATTCGTTCACCGAGTACGACCCTGTATACAATCACCAATATAGAATTACGTTGGCTTGAACCTTGTTGGTTCCAAGTGGCATACGAAATGGTCTAGAAGGGGTGGGGGGTTGAATAGACCCTGAAATCTTTTTCGACTTCAAAAAGTTTCGTACTAAAAGATTTTTGGATGCTTGAAAGGTCTAACGCTTGACTTAAGCGTTCACTAAAAAAATAGGCGCTTTGGCGAAGCGTCTGATGAAGACTGTTTTTAGGAAGTTAACTCAGACTTCAAGATTTGAATACTTTGACCGAGTAGGTTAAGCGTTCAGTTCTTTAATCAGTGTTAGCACAGCGGAATAATTTTTGAGTCTTCTTCTTGAAAGCTTTAGCATCACAAGAGGTTTCTTAGTTGCTTAGTGTTTGATTGTGTTTTACTTAATCAGTTTATGCAATGATATGATAAATAAGAGAATTTACAGTAAAGTAAATAACACAATATTTGTAAGGTTCGTTGGGTGGTGTAATCCCAACTACGTCATTCTTTTCTCGAACACTTGGAGGCAATCCACTAAAATGATTCTCAAATAATCACACAGAATCTTCTACAAATTAGGGAGAGATGGATGTCGATGACTTGAGCTCCTTGATCACACAGATTTCTGCTCCAAATCACTTCAATCCCCTTGCTTCTTTCACCCAGAAATATGGCAAGTATCCAACTTCGACTTCACACAGATCGCGAGGCTTGGATAGGGGTTTTTCTAAAAAGGTTTGTTTGATTTTGATGAAGTTCAAACAACTGGAATATCTCAGTAGTAGTGTAGTTTCTTCAACAAGAATGTTTGAGATATTGGGTTGACTGTCTCAGGATTTGATGAAAAGCAAAGAGAATATTTTCTTGAGTATTCTGGCTTTTCTGAAAGTTTAAGGAATAAGACTTCAATGTAACAACAATTTTGCTTGATAATTGTTCTGTGTTTGGCTTGTTGTTGAAATTCTATTTATAGGCATTCTTGGAAAAAGTGTCTGTTTGACACATGCAAGGGCGCGTGTCTCTCACTTCCGCGAGTGAACAATTTTTGTCCTATTTTTCCTGAAAATCTGCTGCACAAAAGTAGGTGCTGCAGTCTTTGAATTGTTGACAGTCCAATAGGGTGACTTCTCCGTATGTCTGAAAGTGCTTATCACATTTAATGCTCTTATCAGCATTTAATGCATTTGAATTAAATGCCCGTTGGCATTTAATGCACTGAGAATATTTGCATTAAACTCCTTTCGATCTGATGCTTCAGGAGAATGTTTGTCATTTGATAGACGCTTCATTCATGAGCTGAAAATTCCATTTAATCTGTAGGACTATTTAATGTTTGGACGCTTGGAAAAGTCTTCGGACTTTATTTAGAAGAGTAGACGCTTGAGACTTCAATCTTTGTTACTTGACACCTCACTCAGAACATGTCAGGCGCTTAGAGTGAACTTCTTCAAACTTCATTCACTTATTGATTTCTTGGACGCTTGGAGTCTTCAGATTTCGCAGTCTTGATAAGCTCACTCAGAAAGTATCAAACGTTAATCTAACCGACTTCTTGATCTAAGAATGTCAAAAGTAAAAGATAAAATAAAGCCTATACATTTCTAATGTTCAAATGCTTATACAAGTATCTATGAAATTTAAGCGTACATAACTTTGGGGTCTAACAAGATTCCTAATTGTCATCATCAAAATCTTAACATGAAATTTCCTATCAATTTCCCCCTTTTTGATGATGGCAATACTCACTCTTTTATAGTTCAAGAGTTACGACAGCCAAAGTTAATAAGCGTTATGTTAGTAAGTTAAAGTTAGTTAAGCTTCAACGAGATGTTTTAGCTGAAAAATGTACTTTATATATATTCGGAGAATTCATACATTTTACAAACTGTGTAGAAACAAAAGAGAGGATTAAATTACAAAGACCTATCATGATCTACTTTCTTCTGGTAAGATTTCGTCATCTGATCATTTCTGTTCTGATGGCTTCTTCGATGAGATCTTGAAGGGTGATCATTATCTGATGATCTCTGTCAATTACGAAGCGATTTTCCCTTTTTCTCCTTGTTTCATACATTGTATGCCGTCTCGGATGGATCAATACCCATATGCCTAAGCACTGCTTTGAACGCTTGAGATGAGTCTGAGAATTCCATTTCCACAGCCAAGTCTTGAGGAGTAGTAGGCTCTGGAAGTGGCGCTTGCTCCATCGGTATATTGAATTGTTCAAGTAACGCTTGAGATGGCACAGGTATATCTGCTCTGAAAGCGATGGGAGGAAAACCAGTTCTTCTACTAGGAATTCCCGTGGCGGCAACCCATGAAGGGTAATTGGATTCGGGCAAAGGAAGAGGAGGTGGCAAGAAGACAAAAATCTCGTGGATTTTTCGGCTCTGGACGCTTCACTTCTTGACGCTTAGAACTTGATTGAGCTCTTGAACTTGCATGAGCTTTCCTCTTTTCTCCCTTATTGCCATCATCAGCCTTTACCGAATTTTCAGTAAGAATGGCAATTTGAGCGGCCATTTGGGCCATGGATGCAGCCAACGCATCAAATTTTGCTTCAAGAGATTCTTTCATAGCAATTTGATTTGCTGCAAGTCCATCGATCATCGTCTGCATACGAGAAAGAGCAGTATCTACGGCAGCATCAGCAGCGCCGCACATATGAGCAACTTGAGCGCTCATATTCTCCTTTCTCGATCTTAGCTAAGTCTTCCTTGATCCAGTGGAGAGATTCTGCATGATTGGATGCTTGAGCGTTCATCTCTTCCAACGCGTCATTGAGGAGAGGCACAAATGTTTGAAGCACATTCGGAGAGGTAGCTTGTTGTTTAAATCTTGAAATGTGCTTTAGTGACTCTATAGATGGTTGTTGAAAATCTGGATTGAAGACAGACGGATGGATTGCCATCTCAGCCACCACAGGAACAGGTGAAGTTAAAGCATCAGGCATAGCCTCTGGTTTAGACGCTTGAACTGGTTCCACTATTGGCGCTAAGGCAACTTCTACATCAGATGTGGAAGGTAAAGAAGAGACAGTAGTTAGATGACTAAAGTCACAGAATCTAAAGTTGAGCCTTCCAAAATCTGAATCAGCAAACTCCGTTGATGAACTGTTGATTAACTCATTTACTCGAGAAATAGGAATGGTCGAGAAATCCCTTAGAGTGCGGATTAGAGTGTCCATTTCTATGACCCATCCTGGTCCTAAGATCTGAAGCATGTGGTTAACAAAGATCTTGCATCGTGGAGCCTTAATAAACAATAGAGCATCGTCACGTGGAGTGAATGAGAAACGTAATACTCTATATTTTGGCATCTCCGATGGACGCACAGACTCGGATACGTACGTTGCCATGTATTCTTCAACGTAAGGCAAGGCTGCACGCGAGATGTCCGGATTTCTTTCGAGTAAAGAGAGTACAAAGGTATAGTGTTCCAGCAGTTCTTGTTGGAAAGAGAAAAGCAATGGATACCCGAAAAGAGGTCTTATAATGGATGCATTTGGCTTCCTCAGGTTTGCAGTGAAGACGTTGTCGAAATCCCATAACGAAGGGAGCATCTTCAACATATGTCTGATGTTGTCTTCCTGCTGGACAGGTGTAAGCGTCAAATCTAAAGTAGGCTTTGCTCCGCTTGTTGACGCTTGGCCACAAGAATTAATTGGCAAATCGGCGATCCTAGCCAACGCTTCACGCAGAAAGCGTTCAATTGGTTGACGGAAAGAGGGTAAGAGAGCAAGTACTCTTGCTTCTCGGCGCTGTAAGCAATATCGAGCAAACTGTCTTCTTTTATCTAGCATGCCGATTGTGAACAAGTGAGGTTCCTTGACCAGGTCTTCAAACTTGTAACGCTGGCCAACGTAGGTTTCACACCAGGTAACCTCATTCATGCAGAAAGTTGTGTCTGCATTCAGAATGGCACGAAAACCTTCATGATGAATATCTCGGATGGCTTCAAAGCGATGCTTATCAGGCTGATAGTTTGCATTCAGGACGCTTTGTAAGAAGTAATCAGCCTCCTCTTGAATGAAAGCATTTAGAGAGGCAGGACGCTCACCGATATAGGGACTTTTATTTTTCCACAATCTTAGTGGGTTTGGAAGACTCTGATTAGCAGCACTGTGCACAACTGAAGGAAAGTGGGAATAACCTTCTTTGTTTAAAATTTCCTCTGCAGGATTTAAAAACTCCACAGGTAGACGCTCATAGGCCCTAATCTTGTAGTTTCTTAGAGCAAATCCTGAAGGCTTACTGCGTCCCATATCCAGAAAGTAAGCTAAGTCCACATCCCCTTGTGGAATTTTATCAGTACCCCATTTTTCAAATATCTGTATAGAGGTTGGGGTAGGAGGTAGAGGATCTCCATTTGCGAGTGCCAAGTTGTATGCAAATTCAACGCTTGAGACTTCATTGTTGAACAGCATTTCCACAAGAGCCCGATCTCTATCAATTATCTTGGCTAAATCATTTTCAGCGACAATGTAGCATTCTTCATTATAGCCAGCTGGAATGAATTCTTCTTCAGGGACTGGAGGCATGAAATTGACAGAGTGATCAATTGTTCTGGAGGGGACCAGACTAAAGAAGTGTCTTGGCACAGGAGAATGCTCTATTGATTTTGTAGCATCTTCAGCAATGCTCTGATCTTCTGAGATTGCCTCTGCTGTAATCAATGTTGTTGGTGGTGGGGATGCTTCCTCTGAGATAGGCATGCTTCTGACAACATCTTTGGCAATGGCCACCACTTCAGTCAAGTTGACATCCAGATGGACATCAGTTGACACATCAGCCGCAGCTGGAATAAGAGCTGAGAGAGAAACATCCTCTATAAGAGCAGGATCTTCTACAGATATAGGAACGAAATAGCTGTGGGAAAAAATAAACTTACCTTGAGAACTTGTCTCAACAGAAATGCTTTGAGCGCTTGGCTCAATAGTCTCAGACTCTTCAGAAACAGGAGCAATTCGATGCTTGCCAGTCCTGGAACGCTTGAGAATTTTCTTTATGTTGACTCCTTCAACGAGCTTAGGCGGTGGAGCGGGAGGATCAAAAGGTGGTTCTTCAAAGTCTATTTGTTTCATGATCCCTTCCAGCTTCCGTCTTTTGAGAGGTAACTTGTCCTCAGCATCCTCATCGGTTTCCTCATCAACCTTTTGAGAGGAGAGGACAAATTGAACCTTGGGCTTTCTGGGAGCCCTCTTCTTTGTTGCAGCCGGACGCTTCACAGCTTCTTCTGGCACTGGACACTCCGCGTCTTTATCGGACGCTTGACGTACTTCCAGACGCTCAGACAATGGTTTAGCAGCACCACCAATTTTGGGAGGATTGAAGAGATTATTCAGAATCCTTTTTCCCAGCAACTTGGACTTATTCAACGGAAGGACAGACGAGTATACACACTTTGATTTGTACAACAGGTCGCTTAGAATGAGTCCATAAGGTTTATTCGAGGCGCTTAGACTGTCCCAAAACCTTCCAAAGATGTACTCACTCCAGTTGATTTTGATGTTGAGGAGTATAGCAGTCATCATCTGAAATTGTATTGGGTTCACCTTATCAAAGGTTCTCACTCGGCATTCTATGATCTTGCTGCAGAAATCAGCCAACAGCCGGTATTTGGATACCAAGTCTTTCTTTTCGAAGTATTGAGTGTAGGGCACATCGTCGTACACACTCATGGTTGTCCAGGCTTCCTTGATCTGTTTTAATGTAACACAATCCAATGCCTCACCCTCATTTGGAAGATTGAAGTTCTTGGCAATGGTGGAAGCAGATAAGAGAAATTCCTTTGGAGACTCCTTCTTGGATAAAGGAATTAGACAAGAGATAGACTTCTTGTCCTCTGAAAGGTTAGCAGTCTTCCAAAAGGTATCGACTTCAGTCGGAAACATATATGAGTATTGGGTCAAGAACGGTTTGAGCCCAGCTTTGACGACCATGTCCATCATCTCTGTTAGGTTGATCTAAGGTTGTTCATAGAGAAATTTCCAGTCGACAACAAGGCCTTCAGTCACCTTGATGGTAAGTTTAGCAGAAGTAGACGAAGATTTCTTTGGTGCCATTTTTGTGAAGGAGATGAACTGAGATTTTCTTTTGCTTTGAGAGAGAGAGAATAAAATTTTGCAGCTATGTTTGAGTAAAAGTGAATTGTCTTTCTGCAGAAATCGTATTTTAAATGACACAGTAAATTTTTTTTGAAACTTGTGTTCTCTAGTCTCTGTAGGATTTAGACACGTGTATCGATTTTTGAATCTCAGACATAAATTCATTAACTGCGGACTGAGTTTTGTGTAATAGAGAGAAGTTACATTTGGTAATTCTCATATATAAAGATTTGACATCCGAGTTAAAATTTAAAAAAAAACGTTTGGCATTTTCAGAGTGTAACGCACGCGCCTGTTTGTACACTGACACGTACACAAACACGTACTATCTCTGAACCGTCATTTTAAAAAACTTTTGATTACCCGCCAGTTTGATGTGATAGAAGCGTGCGAGTAGAGTACAAAATAGACTTTTGAGTCTACCCACTACTTCGAAAGAAGTTTGTAAACTTTATGCATGGCTTGTAAAGAAAATATTTTTATATTAAGAGTTGATTGGACTTGATTCAACGCATAACTCATACCACTCGTTGGTATATGATTTCTATGTATGAAAGTTAGACGTTTAGGATTGAAAAGACTTTTATTATGTTGAGCGTCCAATATTTTATGCATATGTAATACTGAGCGTTGATGATCATGCATCTGAAAATTTTGATCATTGACGCTTGTAAATATGGTTAAGTATAATTTTAAGGTTCCCCCTAAATTTGATAACTTGTACCAAAAAAATATCTTTGAGACACAAATTAAGTGGATTCCCTCTAAATTATATGTCTAATAAAATATGATGCAAAATGATTAAGCGTTTAAATCAATCATACCTAATTCACTTCTCAGAGTGAGAAAACAGTGTTCGTTGAGTGCTTTGGTGAAGATATCTGCCAATTGTTTGTCAGTATCAATGAAGTGCATGGAGATATCTTTCTTTTGAACGTGGTCACGAAGAAAATGGTATCTAATGTCAATGTGTTTGGTTCTGGAATGAAGAACAGGGTTTTCAGTCATGGCTAGAGCGCTTTGGTTATCACAATGAATGGGGGTTGGACCTAGGATTATTCCATAATCTCTAAGTTGTTGCCTCATCCATAATACTTGTGCACAACAACTTCCTGCAGCTACATACTCAGTTTCGGCTGTAGAGATAGCTATGGATTGTTGTTTCTTGCTATGCCATGAAACTAACCTATCACCTAGAAATTGACAAGTACCACTAGTGCTTTTACGATCTATTTTGCAACCTGCAAAATCTGCATCTGAGTAACCAATTAGTTCAAAAGGAGAATCCCTAGGATACCATAAGCCGACATTCTGTGTGCCTTTCAGGTATTTAAGGATCTTCTTGGCAGCAATTAAGTGTGACTCTTTAGGATCAGCTTGAAATCGTGCACACATGCATACCGAAAACATAATATCAGGTCTGCTGGCAGAAAGATAAAGAAGTGAACCGATGATACCTCTATAATTAGTAATATCAACTTTCTTTCCACTTTCATCTTTATCTAACTTAAGCGTTTGGCTCATTGGAATCTTTGAATATGATGCATTTTCCATAACAAATTTCTTAATCATATCTCGTGTATATTTAGCTTGGTTAATAAATATGCCATTAGGGAGTTGTTTAACTTGTAGTCCTAAGAAGAAAGTTAATTCACCCATCATGCTCATTTCAAATTGTTCTTGCATCATTTTCGAAAATTTCTCACATAGACGCTTGTTAGTAGAACTAAATATAATATCATCAACGTAAATTTAGACTAAGAGAATGTCATCGTTATTGGTAATTTTAAATAACGTTGTATCAACGCTGCCTTTTGAAAAGACTTTACCAATAAGGAAGATAGAGAGAGTGTCATACCATGCTCGGGGTGCTTGCTTAAGCCCGTAAAGTGTTTTTTCTAGTTTGTAAACCATACCCTTACCATGATTGTTGATGAATCCTGGTGGTTGCTCCACATACACTTCTTCTTGGAGTTTACCATTCAGGAAGGCACTCTTTACGTCCATTTGATACCCCATGAACTTGTTGAACGCTGCATAAGCTAAAAACATGCGGATTGCTTCAAGACGAGCGACAAGAGCGTATGTCTCATCAAAGTCAATACCCTCCTCTTGGCAATATCCTTGAGCTACGAGTCTGGCCTTGTTTCTTATAACAATGTCGTTCTCATCCATCTTGTTTCTATATACCCATCTAGTTCCAATAACTCCTTGGTGAGTTGGTCTTGGTACTAGCATCCAAACCTTATTTCGTTCGAACTGATTAAGCTCTTCTTGCATAGCTTCAATCCAACTTGGGTCGTTTAGCGCTTCATCCACTTTCTTAGGTTCCATTTGAGATAGAAAGCTTGCGAACATAGCCTCATTGAACGTAGCGGCTCTAGTCCTAACAGGTGCTTCAACATCTCCAATAATCTGCTCAGGTGGATGATCATGCAACCATAGTCTGTCTGGTTGGAAGGGGTTAAGAGGTTGAACAAGCGCTTGAGGGACATACGCTTGACCACTTTCTTGCGTAGGCACTCCAAGTTCACAATTCCTTGTGTGCTCTAGATAATCATTCTCTTCATGATCATCAGCATTTCTTACATGATTATCTAGAGTAATCTCACGAGTAATCTTAGGAGGTGGCACTAAGATCTCATCATCGTCGTCAGTATCTTCATCAATAATAATCTTAGACGCTTGATGACATAGATCTTCAAATCCTACATCATTTAAATTAACCTTACTCGGTTCTTGGTTAGCATCATCAAAAACAACATGAATAGATTCCTCAACCTTTGATTTGATCTTATTGAGAATGCGAAAATTCTTTCCATTCTTGGCGTAGCCTAGAAAGATTCCCTCATCCGCTTTAGGATCAAAAGTCTTTCGGCTTTGGGATCCATTATTATGGATAAAACATTTAGAACCAAAGACGTGAAAATATGAAACATTTGGCTTACGTCCCTTCCACAATTCATATGGAGTTTTCCCATGTTGTTTGTTGATCATGCAGCGGATTTGAGTGTAACAGGCAGTGTTGATCGCTTCGGCCCAAAATCTATGAGCGAGCTTGGATTCTGCTAACATAGTCCTAGCGGCTTCCTTAAGCGTTCGGTTCCGGCGCTCAGCAACACCATTTTGTTGGGGAGTTCTGGGAGCTGAATACTCATGATGTATTCCATTTTCTGCACAAAACTTCTCAACAATCTTGTTAGTAAACTCAGTACCGTGATCACTTCTTATTCTTGCAACCTTAAGATTTTTCAATATTTGAAGTTGCCGAATAAGCGTTGTTAACTTGTCACATGTTTCATCTTTGGATGAAAGAAATTCCACCCAAGTAAATCTAGAGAAATCATCTACTATCACCAAAGTATACTTTTTACCGCTTACACTGATCGTTTGAACAGGTCCAAACAAATCCATGTGAAGTAGTTCAAGTATTCTAGAGGTAGATAGATGAGGTTTTCTCTTGAACGATGATTTAACTTGTTTACCCATTTGACAAGCGTCACAAAGACGATCCTTATGAAATGGTCCATTTGGTAATCCCTCTACAAGACTTTGACTTATTAGCTGAGAGATTGTCTTAAAGTTGAGGTGATTCATTATTCTATGCCATAACCAACCCATTTTAGATTCACTTTTAGCAACAAAACATGTTGGGTTGTTATCAAGTGTTGAACCCCAATCTACTAAATATACGTTGTTAGTTCTTTTTCCTTTCAATTTAGTAGACTTAGTCTTAGCGTCGTTTATATAGCAACAGTCACTTGAGAATATGACTTCAAAGCCTTTATCACAAAATTGACTTATGCTTAATAAATTGTGCTTCAGACCCTCAACAAAATAAACATCACTTATCATGATGTTCCCCCTGTGCACAGTACCTATACCTTTAGTTTTACCTTTGGAGTTGTCACCAAATACAACCTGAGGACCATTGGCAGCTTGATAGTTGATCAGAAGATCTTTGCAACCAGTTATGTGCGTTGACGATTCACTATCAAAGTACCATACAGATGTATCGGCTCTAGCTCTAGGTACCTGCAATCAAAAAGGGAAGTTCTATTTCTGTTTAGGTACCCATTGTTGCTTGGGTCCTTCAACATTAGTAACATTGTTAGTTTGAATTAGAACTTTAGGAACCCATATTTGCCTAGTCTTCATTGTAGGATTACTAGCCTTTTTGGGTTTCTCAGCGTGTTATGTGTGTTTTTTGGGTGTATAATAATATTCTCGATTATAGTCATAGTCATAATCATAATCATCATAGTATCGATAATATGATCTTGACTGTCTTGGATATTGACGCTGGTATTTCCTTGGCGCTGGCTTGGGTTGCACTTTTGGTGCTGGACGCTTAGCGCTTGATTCACAGTGGTCAGTCTTATCTTTAGCCGTTTGAGCGTTTGGATAAACCCATCTTTGTGAATCATTTGCCTTAGCCTTACCCTTGCCTAAGTTAGCTGTGACTTTCTCATTTGGTCTTTTACCATTGTCACTTGGTTCATACCTTGTGAACCTTTTTCAACAAAGATAACAACCTTTCCTTTGTTGTTTGCCGTAACATTAGATTGATTGGATTGTTTACCGAGTTTATCGCATCCTAAACCGGTCTTCTCAACAAATAATCTGGTTACTTCAGTCACATTATCCAACTGTCTAGAAGCTTTTGATAATGATGAGATGAGTTGCTCTGATTTAGCAAGTCTAGCAATCAAATCAGCTTCTCTCTTGACTATTATATCAAGATCGCCTTTTAATTGATTAATTTCACTCTCAAGCGATTGGTTCTTCTCAATGCACTGTTGCTAAACTCGCAACTCTGCTCTGAGCGTCACTTTATCTCTTGTGAGTGATGAGATAATAGCGAGATCATTTTGATATATTTTGGCAGCTTCTTGACATTCATTGTAGTATTCTTTGACTTTGTCAAATAATTCATCATAAGAAAGAGGAATTGATAATTCATTGATTACCTCAGGAAACGCTTCATCATCTCTGGTCATGAGACATATGAGCGCTGAGTCATCTAATGGCTCATCATCATCACTACTTTCTTCTGATGATTCTAAATCTTCAGGTGCGGATGCTGGTTCTGATTCCGCTAGCAAACCTTGTTGACGAAGGTTGCTCCTGAATTGGTTTCTATTCAAGTAATCCTGCCTTGAGGGCTTGGATACGTTTGGATAAGGGCAATTTACCTGATAGTGCCCTGGTTTCCTGCAATTATAACAAAGATTAGTTTTCATCTTTTGTTTATTTGTTAACCTTGCATAGTGTGGTTTTGAGACCACTGGAGCTGGGAGACTTTGAGTAGACGCTTGATACTGAACAGGCGCTTGGGGTGAAGGAACAGAATATTGAGGTGCTTGAAGCTGTTGTTGCATCGGAGAAGGTGCTTGATATGAACTTTGTCCTTGATTGTTGAAACCTTTTCCTTTCTTTTCATATCTCAAGAACTTCCTGAATCTATTCAGCAGAGCTAACTCCCCTTCTTCATTAATATCTAAACTCTTTCCTTTATTCCCCGATTTGCCTTTGATTGATGCTATAAGCGCTCCAAATTCAATCACTGGATTACTCACAACATCACTAGCAGAATTCAACTCGAACTCAAATGCTTTTAGCTCTGAAAAGGCGTCTTCTAGAGTTAGGAGATCCAGCATACTCGATTCTCTCATAGCGGTTGTCTTCATCAAGTGGCATACGAAAGGGTCTAGAAGGGGGGGTTGAATAGATCCTGAAATCTTTTTCGACTTCAAAAAGTTTCGTACTAAAAGATTTTTGGACGCTTGAAAGGTCTAACGCTTGACTTAAGCGTTCACTAAAAAAATAGGCGCTTTAGCGAAGCGTCTGATGAAGATTGTTTTTAGGAAGTTAACTCAGACTTCAAGATTTGAATGCATTTGAGAATATTTGCATTAAACTCCTTTCGATCTGACGCTTCAGGAGAATGTTGTCATTTGATAGACGCTTCATTCATGAGCTGAAAGTTCCATTTAATCTGTAGGACTATTTAATGTTTGGACGCTTGGAAAAGTCTTCAGACTTTATTTAGAAGAGTAGACGCTTGAGACTTCAGTCTTTGTTACTTGATACCTCACTCAGAACATGTCACGCGCTTAGAGTGAACTTCTTCAAACTTCATTCACTTATTGATTTCTTGGACGCTTGGAGTCTTTAGATTTCGCAGTCTTGATAAGCTCACTCAGAAAGTATCAAACGCTTAATCTAACCGACTTCTTGATCTAAGAATGTCAAAAGTAAAGATAAAATAAAGCCTATACATTTCTAATGTTCAAATGCTTATACAAGTATCTATGAAATTTAAGCGTACGTAACTTTGGGGTCTAACAAGATTCCTAATTGTCATCATCAAAATCTTAACATGAAATTTCCTATCAAACCTAATTAGGTACGTAGGTAGCTTAATTATCATTGAGTGCAGCCATAATTCTTCATCATCATACTCGTGGAGTAAGTCGTGTCATTCCAGACTGAGAAAGTTGGGTCCCCGGATTTGGGTTAGATCAGTTGGTGCCGTCTGTGGGAAACTACTTTGAGGTTGCTGAGACTTGTTGGCAATGAGAATTGAGGCTGGCAACATGAAGAGTCGTTCGATTCGGGAAGAGGAAGAATTAAACACGGATCCGCTCATGGAGGAAGGAACGAGTGTTGTTATAACGATGACGAAGGGAGAATTGGATAGGAGAATGAAGGAATATGCTAAGGAGGAGATGCAGAAATACCTTACTCGTACTCCGACAACACCTAATGTAGGAGAACCACGTACAGATCCTTCCGCAAAAAGAGGTTTATTTCGTCAAGAGAAGAATCGAGATAGAAAGCAAAAAGGAGAGTCATTAGACGATGATGATGTGGTGAGTATTCGTCAAGAGTATGTAGAAGGGAGAGGAAAGACTCGTGCAATGGACTCGCAGGGTGCACCACGACGAACAGTGCATTATGAGGAGGATAGACATACGAGGGTGGAAAAGGTTGCGGCTCCTGTGCAGACGAGGCCAGCTCCCACACTGATGGCCCATAATTCTCCTTTTGTCAATGAGATCATGAAAGAAGTTCCGAATGGCCTTTTTCGGATGCCAAATTTTGTGAAATTTGATGGGACAGGGGATCCGAGACCCCACATTACATCTTACGAGTTGCTGATGTCTTTGCAGGGACAGACCGATGCGATCAATGCAAGAATTTTTACCACGACTCTTGTGGGTCGGGTGCAAGACTGGTTCATGAGTCTGGCCCCCGGTTCCATAGAGTTGTACTCAAGACTAAATATAAGTTTGAAAGTCATTTTGCCAGTAACAAAAAGACGAAGAAGTCTATTTCTGTAATCATGGGACTGAAACAAGGCTCAACCGAGTATTTGCGTGAATTTATACACCGCTTCAATCAAGAAGCCATGGACCTTCCGGAACCTAACAACGAATTAATGCTAAGCTTCTTAATGAGAGGCTTAAAGAAGGGAAACTTTAATGATGCACTTTCTCGCCGCCCTCCACAATCCCATGAAGAATTGATGGAATTGGCGAGAGAATATATTAATGAGGAAGAAATGAACGAGTTAAAAGACTCGGATAATTCGCAAGTCATGAATGACCCACGAGCTCGTAAAGAAAAACATGAAACTGAACGTTATGAGGGAACAGGGTCGAGGAGAGATCATGATCGACCCCGTAGACCGAAATTTGAACATTACACCCCGTTAACTCGACTCGTGCGAGAATTCTGGTTGCTGCTTTACGTACGAGTCAATTCAACGACCAAACCAATGAAACGTGGTGTGAAAAAGAACATGAATAGATACTGTGAATTCCATAAAGACCATGGCCACGACACTGAAGAGTGTTTTCAGTTGAAGGATGAAATCGAACGACTTATTAAATCTGGGGTGTTGAACGATTTTATTGATCGAACTTTGGCAGAAGTAAGAGTCCCAGAGACCACCCGTACGACAGAAATCTACCGACCGTGCAGTCGTTCACGAGAACGATCCCATGAGAGGTCAACTGAAAGGGATCGTCAGACTCGTAATTACGAGCAGCCCCGAAATGAAGATCACAAAGCGATAATTATCGCCCAAACCATGAACGCCCACGAGGCAACCTCGTTATAACGAGCAAGATCACCATCATCGTAATGACGGTCCTCGTAATTACGAGAGAAATGACTATCACTGTAATGACGGTTCTCGTAATCACGAGCGAAACAATGACTATCACTGAAATGACGGTTCTCGTAATTACGAGTATAATGACGTTCATCAACGAATAGCGGTCCTCGTACAAACGAAGAAGAGTCGAAGTGCGGGAGGCACCCAAACAAGGTAGTCGTCGAGAGATACACATGATAGCAGGGGGACCTACTGATGGGGACTCCTCTAATGCAAGGAAAAGATATGCAAGAGAGAGTCGTTCGATCTACTACCGTGGTGAACCTGGTAGGATTCTTTCACTTACTGGAGGATCGAGTTCGAGGAACGAAGTGATTAGCTTTGATGACAGTGATTACGACGGAATGCACGGTCCTCATAACGACCCTATGGTGATTTCGATGGATGTGCCCAATTTTGTGGTGCATAAGGTCTTGGTGGATACGGGGAGTTCTGCAGATATTATCTTTTAGGACGTTTTGAAAAGATGGAGCTGGATGAAACTCGGCTGCAAAGTGTAAGTACTCCTTTGGTTGGTTTTATAGGATCTTCGATTATGCCTAAGGGATCAATTGAGCTAGATGTGTCCTGGGGGTGGGGTCGAGGTAAAAAATGAACCGAATCACCTTTTGGTTGTGATGTACCCTTTGCGTACAATATGATTGTGGGACGACCCATGTTGAATACATTTGGAGCTATTGTTTTGACTCCACACTTGAAGATGAAGTTCAAAACAAACAATGGTATTGGTGAAGTGCGTGGGAACCAACTGGAGGCTCGGCAGTGCTACACGACTTCATTAAAAGTGAATTCATCCAAGAAGAGAAGTGCGAAGCTAAGGATTGAAGTGTTAGATGAAGAAGCAAAGACTCTGACTGAAGTTGGGATAAAGACAGAAGTGAGTTGATGCACGAGTTGAACCTTTTCCACAAGTCAATTGAACTTATACCAGGAAACCCGGACAAAACGACACAGATTGGAGGAGAGATGGATCCTGAAATAGAAACGAAGCTAGTGAATTTTTTGAGGAACAACTCTGATATGTTCGCATGGAAAGCTGCGGATTTCAAAGGTATCGACCCTGCTGTTATCGTTCATCGACTCAATGTTGACCCGGAGGCACGACCTGTGAGGCAGAAGAGAAGGAATTTTGGTCCGGACAGAGACTTGACAATTGAAGAAGAAGTCAAAAAACTCCTAGATGTAGGATATGTAAACGAGATCCAATTCACAGATTGGCTCGCTAATGTAGTCCTGGTACCCAAATCGGAAGGAAAATGGCGAATGTGTATTGATTTCACTGATTTGAATAAAGTTTGTCCTCGTGATCCTTACCCCCTGCCTCGTATAGACTTACTTGTAGACTCTACTGCAGGTTGTGCTCTTTTGAGCATGATGGATGCTTACCAAGGTTTTAATCAAATAATGATGGCAGAAGAGGATCGAGAGAAGACTGCATTCGTTACTGCGAGAGAAGTCTATTGTTATAATGTCATGCCATTTGGTTTGAGAAACTCGGGGGCAACTTACCAACGACTCGTTAATATGATGTTTGAAGATGAAATAGGGAAAACGATGGAAGTCTATGTAGATGATATGCTTGTGAAAAGTGTGAACGAGAATGACCATTTGGCACATCTCAAGAAGTGGTTCGCAATTATGAAAGAGTATGGCATGAAGTTAAATCCAAGCAAGTGTACCTTCGGGGTACGAGGTGGAAAGTTTCTAGGATACATGGTCACCCAACGAGGAATCGAGGCTAATCCTGAAAAAATTGAAGCAATTTTGAACATGCAATCTCCAACGAGTGTGAAAGATGTACAGAAGTTAACAGGAAGAATGGCGAGTTTAAATCGTTTCATTTTTCGTTCGGCAGATAAGGGCCCACTTTTTCAAAATTTTAAGGAATGTAAAACGCTTCGAATGGACGAACGAGTGTGAGGGTGCCTTTAATGATTCAAAAACTTACTTGTCGTCTCCACCCCTATTAACAAAACCAATGTTGGGAGAACCATTGATCTTATACTTGGCAATTTCGCTAGTAGCCCTGAGTGCTGTACTCGTACGGGAAGTGGAAGGTGACCATCGTCCTGTGTTTTATGTTAGCAAGTTGATGCAATGGGTTGAGTTGAATTATTTAGAAATTGAAAAATGGGCATTTGCGTTAATGACTGCGGCCAGGAAGCTCAGACCGTACTTTCAGTCTCATCATATAATTGTATTAACAGATCAACCTTTGAAGCAAGTACTTGCAAAACCTGATGTGTCGAAGAGACTTGTTAAATGGGCCATCGAGTTAGGAGAGTTTAGTATAGAATACAAGAGTCGTACTTCGACCAAAGCCCAAGTGATGGCAGATTTTCTGGTGGAGATGACAGTAAACCCAAATGTGGTGGCCTCGATTTCATCTACAGATATAATCCCCTAGTCTTTACATGTTGATGGATCGTCAATGATGAGACGAGGAGGAGTCGGAGTATGGTTTCGTTCTCCTGAAGGAAATGACTTGGAGTTTGCAATAAAACTAAACTTTGATGTAACGAATAACGAAGCAGAGTACGGAGCATTGATTGCGGGTTTGAAAATGGCAAGGACCCTAGATATCACAAACGTGAAAATATTCACTGACTCACAATTGGTGGCACAACAAGTTTCATGAACCTATGAAGCAAAAGAAAAAACTATGGTGAAGTACCTGTAAAAAACAAAACAACTGATGATGGAGTTTGAGAAGATTGAATTATGTCAGATACCGAGAGATGAAAATCAAAGAGCGGATGCACTATCCAAATTTGCAAATTAGATTGTTGGATCGATGAGTCGTTCTGTGTCGTTACTTGTTTCTGAACATTAGGAACTAGAATCTCAAGCCCTGATCACGACACTCGAGGAAGAGACGAGTTGGAAAAGACCAATCGTAGAATACTTATTACAGGGAATCCTACAAGAGGATAAACTCGAAGCCCGTAGATTATGTGGTAGAGCTGCTCGTTTCACTATTCTGAATGACGAGTTGTACAAGAGATCAAATGCCGGACCCCTGCTTCGTTGCCTCGCCCCGTCGGAAGCAGAATATGTCTTAAGAGAAATACATGAAGGAAGTTGTGGAAATCACTCGGCCGGACGATCGTTAGCTCAAAAAATCACACGACAAGGATACTTTTGGCCAACACTCGTGAAGGACGCACAAGAGTTTGTGAAACGATGCGAACAATGCCAAATGCACTCTAATGAAATACATCAGCCGGGAAAACCCATGAAAGTGATAAAAATCGCATACCCATTTGATCAGTGGGGCATTGACATACTCGGTCCATTCCCGCCGGTTAAGAATCAAAAGAAATTTATTATAGTGGCGGTGGAGCACTTCACAAAATGGATTGAAGCTGAAGTGGTGGCTCGTATTACGGAAGAGGTTATCATTGACTTCGTTTGGAAAATATTGTCTGCAGATTTGGTATACCTAGGATTTTGATTTCTGATAATGGAACTCAGTTTAATGGAAAATCTATTACATCGTGGTGTAAAGAACTGAAGATTCAACAAAATTTTACATCTGTGGGACATCCCCAAGAAAATGGCCTGACTGAGGTTGCTAATAGGATACTACTGCAACACTTGAAGACTAGACTCGATGGTATGAGGTCCGCTTGGGCAGACGAGCTTCCTGGGATCCTCTGGGCCTACCGCACGACTCCAAGGTCGTCTACTAGGGAAACACCGTTTTGTCTTGTCTATGGGTCCGAGGCTGTTTTCACAGCAGAGATTGGTATGATGACTCATCGTGTATTGGACTACAATCCAGAGGCGAATCAATGTGATCGGGAATTTGAATTGGATGTTAGTGATGAAGTGAGAGAACGAGCGTATGCAAGCATATTAAGACAGAAAAGTACCATGGCAAGAGCATACAATAAGAGGGTAAGGATGAGGTCCTTTCAAGTGGGAGATTTGGTGCTAAAAAGGGTGGAAGTCTCAAGGCATGTAAAAAAATTGGAAGCCAATTGGGATGGCCCGTATAAGATTACAAAGATAACGAAAGGGATGACATATAGATTGCAAGATCTTCAAGGAAAAGAATTACCTCGTCCGTGGCATATTGATAACTTGAGAAGATTTTATACGTGAAAAATTCGTATGGTTTATACTCGTAAAACGAGTTTGTTGCATTCGTATGAACATTGAATTGCATTTCTGAAAAGAACGAGCCAACTCTCGCTCTGAAATATATTACTAAATTCAACTCTCATTGTATGAGCTAAAACACAAAACAGATAAAAATAGTAAATTGTTCAGAAATAAAAATGGACATAAGAAAGACAGACAAAAGCCACACTCGGCATTAAAAATGACTTTAGCCTTCGGGATTTTCGCCACCTTGATTCGAAGACTGAGCTGGATTGACCGGAGGTTTGTACCAAGGAGCTAGTTGAGCAAATTCTGAAAACTCAAGGGGTACAAACTCATCTTCCGCGGAAAAAAAATCTCGGAGGAGCTTGCGTTTATAGCAGTCTTCGAGGCAATGAATATCGAAATCAGGCTTGAATGCATTAAGGAGATTTCCATAGTCGATGCATTTGAAGAAGCCGTCCTTCTCATCCTTAAGGGCCCTGGACAGGAGTAAATGATCGAATATAGTCGACTTCATGAAATCACGAGCCCCACCAAAACGACTCTCAACGAGCTCATCTGCGTATTCTTGGGATGCGAGATATTCATGCTTCTCCTCGATACGACCCAACTCGTATGCATCTGCTTTCTCTTTTGTCAGCTCATCAAAACGAGCTTCGCCTTTCGAAATTTTAGCTTCCAGACGAGCGATTTCAATTTCTAAGGCCCTCACAGTTTCTTGATGTTTGACCCTCTCAGCAGTTAACAAATGACTTGACTCCATCAACTCGTTCTTCACTGTGGCGAACGAGCTCTTTTCGGCAGCAGTGTCGGCTATGTACTTAGCAAATCTTGCCTTCTCCAACCTTAAGTCGTCTTTTAGCCCGACACAGCTTAAAGCCAAGTCGTGCAAACATGCCGAGGCCTGCATGAGTTTTATAGGGGTATTATTATTCGATATTCAAAAGGACAATCACAATAAGGAGAGCAAGCAAACGAGTATTACCTTCATCAGATGTGAAGTACCCATTCTTTCAACAGCAGTGTAAGACTGCTCGATCAGTATAGCCTTGTCACGAGGGAGATGCATGTTGCGATACATCTCCAAGGCCACATTCGTCCCTTGTGGACCAGTTAATATGGAACTTTGAGGATAAATCCTCCAATCAGGAACTATGGGATCATGTTCCTGATCCTCTTGGGATCGATCCGATATGTTGTACTCCTTGTAATCTCTCAGATTGAGGGCTTCCAACTTCTGGACAAGTTCCACTGAAGATGGTCGAGTACCAGGGAGAGTTTGATCTTCCGAGGAAGACGTTTCCCTTCGGCGTTTAACTCTGCTGGATTCTGCCAAAGGTGGACATTCAGAAAAGATAACAGGATCGGGATCCTGACCAGCAGCACCCCTATCTACACTATCATCGAGAAGGACCTCGACTCGTGCTTCTGGACGAGTCTCAGAGATTTGACGAAAATCGGGAGTGGTGATTCTTGATGAGGGTCGATCACATCCTTTAGCATGGGAGGTTTCCTGGATTGGCTGTATGGGTGGGGTGTTGGCCCTTTGCTGACCTAAAGAACCCTCAGCAGTGGGTGTCTCTTCTTCATCATGGAGGGCGGCGAGTCGAGCTGCACGAGTAGCCATTTCTGCAAAAGAAGATGGATTTAACATTCAATAAACATGATAAATTAAAATAGTAAAAGAAACGAGGCTTACCTAAGTTGGGAACTCTAGGAATAGGTGCGGAGCTCAGACCGCAAGAAACGAGTATGGCCTCCGTCATTAATTTTTCAGGGACAAAAGGAACAGAAACTAACTCTTCTAAGAACCCTCGTTCCCAAGTCGGATTCCCTACTTCTAACTCTCGTTCACGTACACACCATTGCCTAGGAACGAGCGAATGTTCATTTTTTGGAGGCGAGATATAAATATATTTATCCTTCCACCGTCCGAACGAATCACGGGTATGAGCTTGAAGGATAGCATCTTGACGGGGTGAAAAGTAAAAGAAACCACGCTGGGGCGTCTTTTTACAACGATTAAAAAAAAACATTCTGTGAAAATTGACTATACTTGCTTCTTTCCCGTGAGCAGTCATTAAAATTATAAGAAGCACTATATGTTTATAGGAATTAGGTAAGAGTTGGGTGGGACAAAGTCCATAATTTAACAAAATATCATTAATACTTGCATGAAGGGGAAACCTAATACCAAAAATCAAATGAGCAAGATGAAATGTACGGAAACCTATTGGTGGTTTATGCATACGATCTAAAGGACCTGGGAACTGAATTTCATAATTTGGAGGAATAAAAAATCGGACTCTCAACTCGTTTTCCCTAGTTGGCCTAACAGTTGAAACTTGGTTAAGCCAAGTAATATGTGTGTGTCACATCAGTGGGACCCTCTAGATCTACGAGTTCCCTACCCTCGTTCCTATGTGACGACTCGGGAACATCACTAGGTGGAACGAACCCCTCAACTAAACGATCGATAGCATCTGAACCGGACCCCTCACTAGAAGAACTTAAGATCTCGTTATTATTAACAGAGGCAAAAGATCTATTACGAGCCATAGTAAGAAAAGATTAAGAGAAGAAGTACGTACGAGAGTGGTGGTGAAGAATTTGAACTCAACTCGGTCGTTGTTGGAGAATTTTACTTCTCTCTAAACAATCCTCTCTCTATATAAAATTCTCTCTCTAAGAAAGTAAAGGTAAAAGTGAAAGTGAAAGTGGAAAGTAAAAAAATGTTTGGGACTATTTGTAGGGAGATAAGAGGAAGAGATGTGAACGGTTCAGATTAATCACATCTGACAGTTGAGGTGAATGGACGCTTGGAATGGCCAATAACGGCTGTCATTAATAGTTGCGACTTTTGAGGACGAAAGACGTGACGGCTGGGCTTTAATTGAAGCAACACGTCTCTCGAGATAAGGAGACATAACCTAAAGAGCTTTAAATGTCCAAGTGACACGCCTATTGTTAATAATATCCATTAATATATATATATCGGTAATAAAACCATCATTCATGATAAAAACAATAAATGAAAGCGAAGAAACGATTGAATTAAAACACCCTACTGGTATCGAATGAAGATACGAGTACGACTCAACCACGTAAACAGGATAACGACCTAATTACTACTTCATCAGCATGAATTCAAGTCGTTACACGCCTAACTCTTCAAACTGATGTAATGGGGACTTAATGATATAGTAAAATGAGGTATAAGGCCCATTTTGAGTTGGACAAAGAACCTAGGCCCAACAGAGGCCCAAAAACTGAATTCACTAGACTAGGTCCGCGCTAAGTAACAGTTTCGGGTCGGGTCGTTCCATGACCCGACCCCACAAGAACGAGTCATCCACCGTCCATTAGTGTCACCTGTTAGCATCCTATGAATGCCCAATTACCATTGGTACATGGTGTGCACTATAAATACCCTCTCATAACATTCATTGGGGGTTGGAATCTCTAGAATATTCTCTCAAGAATTAGCCTCGTATATTCATTAGTAACGAGTCTATAGACTGAGAAGTACGTTCCTATATACTTACAAAATTGGAGACTAGATTCGTTCACCGAGTACGATCCTGTATACAATAACCAAAATAGAACTACGTTGGCTTGATCCTAATTAGGTATGTAGGTAGCTTAATTATTATTGAGTGCAGTCATAATTCTTCATCATCATACTCGTGGAGTGAGTCGAGTCATTCCAGACTGAGAAACTTGGGTTCCCGAATTTGGGTTAAGTCAGTTGTGTTTGTTTCTATTTTGGAGAATACTTTTGGAGAGATTATTAGATGAAATATTTTATTAGGTATTGTGTATTTTTGTGGAAAATTGTTTAGATTAGTAATTGTGATATAAAATTTGGGTGATTTTTGGTGAGATTGTGTTTCGTTTTGTTTTCAGTATGAATGAATAATCACTGTAACAATCAAATTATGTAAGTGTTTATCTAGAAAAATTGCGCTAATAATTAGTTAATGATATATGTTTTTGAATAACTGTATATGTAATATAATATGTATATTGTAATTGGTGGATATATACATATGATTGTATTTTATTATGTGATATATGAATAGTATGTACGTATATATGTTACCATACATATGATTTGTATTGTAATTGGTGGATATATACATATGATTGTATTTTATTATGTGATATATATGCATAGTATGTACGTATATATGTTACCATACATATGATTTGATATAAATTATAACACAAATATATATACACACACATACACACATATATATAGGGTCAAGATCTAATACATACCCTCTCTTAGATAAGATCTAAGACCCAATATACACCATTGGATACATTAAATTCAACAATCCACAATTAATCAATAAATATTTGGCTCCAATTGTATCAAGGGGTATAACAGTCAATGACATCATTTTACAGCATTTAACCAACCAAAAAAAAGGGACAAAATCTTTCCTAAAATCTCTCCATTTGAAACTGACGAAATCTCCCCTGCAATCTCTCGATTTGTTGCCAAAATTAAATCACAGAAAATTAATAGAATCAGTTATTGATTGAATTAAAATTCTGAAATTTCAGAATTTCTCAAAACCTAAAATCTGAAATTTCTGAAATCTCCAACTTGAGATTGAAAAAATTCACAGTGTATAATGGTTTGTATTGTAGTGTATAATGGTTTGTATAGTAGTGTATAATAATAAATCTAATCTATAATTTGTTATACCATTCTATATAGTTGTGTATAAAATTTACAGTGTATAATGGTTTGTATTGTAGTGTATAATAATGAATCTAATCTACAATTTGTTATACCATTCTATATAGTTGTGTATAAAATTCACAGTGTATAATGGTTTGTATTGTAGTGTATAATGGTTTGTTATGGTAGTGTATAATAATAAATTCTTTGATTTTCATTTAGACGAACCAGTAAATATATATATACATACAAGAAATAATTAATACCAATGAGTTCTTGAGGGTTATGATCATAGAGCTTGACATCAAAGATCAGATTCTCTAACTCCAATGGCAAAGCTTCATTCTTGAGCTTATTTTTGAGATAAACTTCGATTAATTCAACGTCTCTGGGCTGAAACCGAAATCCACAAGGCATATTTTCTACAGAGCATCTCGAACGATGAGTGGAGCCATTCATCGACAAACTCGATACAACGGGGTTAAAGCCGTTGTGGATTAGTTGCCGCCACCACGACTCCATCAGAAGGCGGCGACCAGTGCTGTTGAGGTGGCGGATCTGGTGGTGGTAGGGGTGATGTAATTGAATCTGTGATTTAATAACTAAAATGTCTTTTATATAATTAAAATAAATTATTAAATCAGTTAAATGTGTTAAATGTAGACTTTGGGATCAAATTGAATCAAAGGTCTAGAATGGGTCTTATATCTTACTTAATGGCAATAGATGTATTTGATCCATATCCTATATATATATATATATATATATATATATATATATATATATATTTATATATGTTATAATATAGTTAGTCATATACAAATATCATATACTTATATAATTATATCATAGAATCTATACATATTATACATGTATTATGTCTATATTATAATATTATATACATGTATATACAATATTATGTATGTATACATCTACGTATGAATAATACAGTATATGTGTTTAATATATACAAAATATTATATTATATATACGTATTAATGCACACACAGAGTATATCAAAATTATGTTGACAATGTCTGTTAAAGAGACCCCAAATCAACTGTTTTGGTAAACACTTGCTCAGCCCAACAATCTTGATCCAAACATGTTTTGGGCCAGAAACCTAGCCTAAAATTTGGGGTGATCGCGGTGCGGTTTCCTTTTTTTTTTTTCCACCTATTTTCAGACCGAATTGTCAAATGCGATTTTGCCACAATAATAATTTCAAATTAGCGATTTTGGGATTCCAAACTGCTTGTGAGGTTTTGTGCGGTTCGGTGTGATTTTGCGGTTATTAAATTGATTTAGTTTAAATAACTAGAATTATATCTTGAAGTGTTAATAAGTATAAATCAATCCCTTTTCTCAAAAGATTTTGTCAAAATTGTAATTAAACTTGTAAAAGTTGTGACTTTAAATTACTAAAATATAATATCAAAATTGGCAAATAGAAATCAACACGGACTTTATTTCACCACTAAAACCACTTTTAAGAGATACAAGATCCTAAATACAATTGATAGTAAATACGAGACATAAAAGCTTGTTCTTACAATATTTGGACCACATTATACACTCTTAAGAAAAATGCTATGTACCACCATTTTCATGCCACTGATTTTTCATCGCCTATTGATTTAGAAAGTATAGACGTATTAATTTATTACAATCCATTAATTACAAATGATTTCTTGCCAAAATTAGGGGAAGTGAAAAATCGACGGTGTATAAAAAGTTGTATATGACATTACTCGTTAATTAATTTCGTATGCTTCAATTCTTCAGCAAGCTTTAAATCACAAACTTAATGAATTAAATCATTATCACAATGATCACGACGTACAAATATATTCTTTTAACTTATGTGTAATGTGTATGACACAACTAGATTGGTTTCAAACATAAACTATCAAGTATTATTATGAATAGAAAATAATATAATTAAATTCTAATATTTGATATACATATATATATATATATATAGGTGATGCGGTGGGTTTATTTTATAAGTAAAATTAAAACCAAACCAATATTGAGTTGCGGTTTTCATTTAATTTTCAAACTGGCGATTTGTATAAAATTTTGGCAAAGTCGGTGCAGTTTGATACGGTACGATCAACATAGGCGGCATTTAAATTCTTTTGATCAGCCCTACCTAAAATTGAAACAACACATCCTAAATCTTGTGAGAGCAATAGTTTGAGGAAGTTTTCAATATGATTAGCCAAACACTCTCTATGTATCAGTCAAAATGGCATCCAATATTATCTATACTATCTATAAAAGTATGGATCATGGAAGGTGTTTTTTCCAATTGTGAAATGTCTACCCTATCCTTATTTATATAGTAAATATTATTAATTAATTGATTACTAAAGTTTATATAGTAAATAATATTAATATTAATATAGTAAAATTATGAATGGAACTTTTTCAAGTTCTCATCTTTATTAAGACAATTAATAACTACATTATAGAGAATGAGAGACCTTAGGGTCCCACGAACGGTTTCAAATGATCATCATCGGATTTGCATGTCCCTCAACTTGGTATTTTAATTCTTTAGAACTACTTATGGCTACTTAGCCATAAAGACAAGAAAACGTTATGGTTTATAAGAAAAAAATTGGAAGATGAACTGACTAAAGAGAGTGAGGATGGTTTTCTAATTAAATTATTATAGTGGGTACTCCAAAGGTCTCTTGTAAATGGTTATAAAGGATGCCTCAACCAGATTCACACTCATGCGCGCAACAGGAGGAAATAGAAGAAATCTCCTATATAAAATATGCAATACACAATGTCCATGGAACTGTCGGTACCATTTTATTTAAGTGTCTGAAGCTAAGATTTATTCGCTCGCTCATGTGAAAATTAGCAGAGGCTACTGGATATTTACGTGCTGCTTAATAATGAAATATTTATAGGTTTCATCTATTTCAGTTCTTTATGCAATGCAATCTAAAGGTAAAAGATATCGATTGTTAAGTTTATTTTCCCTATGTGGTGTGTTTCAACATTTTTAGCAAGTATCTTTTGTTAAATATTTATATTGTATATCAACTTTCCTATTTTTCTCTGGTTGTTATAATTAGATCATGAACCCTTACATACACAACTTTGTTTTACTGTGTTAAAGGACTCTTGAATTGATTCAAGAGTATAAAAGTATTTCATTGCTCCATGAGAAATTGACTAGATAGTTGAAAGGGTTGAATCACTTGCCTAACCTCAAAACAAGAAGCAGAGTACTAATAAGTAATAATCATTCCGTGGAAGACCACAAAAAGAAAAAATCAACTAATGTAAATTTCCCTGGTAACCACATTAGTTATAATTCATGGTCAGAGAAAGAAATTAAATGGCTTTGGATAACAAATAAGAAGTAAATATAATTATTTAAAATATAATAACTAATGAGAGTACACCAATTATTCACTTTATGAAATTTCGAGGCTATAATGAGTATCATATATTATTTTTAAATTACACCGATCAACATTTGATAGAAACTTGACGCAACATGAGTTTAATCCAAATACTCTAATGCTTCATAAATGTGATCACATGAGAAAATTGAAATTTATTTTTAGGTTCTTGCAACATGTAGACGATTGATTATATGACCTATATTATAGGATGTGTATATTCACCCAGTTACGAATTGGAGTTCTAATTGGTTATATGATGACGCCGCTTATATTTCTGAGACTTTACATTTTCTTGAAATCCTTCACCTGAAACTGTCGGCAAACTCAAAGGTCCCCTAATGAATTTGTCATAAACAAAATTATCCATACAATCCAATTATGATAGTAAAGAAATCAAATTCACCTTATTAATTTGAGCAACTTTTCACATTCAAATAATAAATGTGCCCCCTCTCCAACTTCCCAATACCATTTCAAGATTACTATAAATATAATCTTGATATCTGTCAATTCTCATGCAACTTAGGCTCTAATTTTTTTTTTCTTTTTGCAATTTTATACTATAGTTAAATACATTATATATCAAAATATTTTATATGAATAAGTTTGAATTAGATTTTTTTTATATATATATATTTCCAGGTATAGTACTTGAATATTGAAAATTTTTAGCATATAAATATGTATTTTACGTGCAATGCACGTATATTCTATTAATAAATATAAAAGCACAGATGCATGATATCATTGCGTACGATGAAATGACCTTAGCCAATTTATTGCATGATCCATCTACACATGGCAAATGCTGCTGATCGCCACATAATTTTGCAAACATCGATAACTAGTTATGGCTTTCTTCTCTTTCACACATATTGTAATATGTAATTCAACTTGTCACTTAGTCGGTAGACCAACCAACATACTAGCTAGAGAATAAATAATAGTTTTTACTGGTAATTCGTCGATCACCACAACTGAAAATAACATTCGAATAATTTGAAAATATTATGTGACACAATTCAATTTGGTCATTACAACCGCCAACATATTTGAAAATAATTCATAATAAACACTTGATCAAACGTTATTGGTTGGTCACCACCAACCAAACACCCAAGTAACTAACAGATTGAAACTCGCATAACACTTAAATACAAAATTAAGAACTTATTTATTAGACACCACTAGGCTTGTAGTGTCTCAGTTGCTTTTTCACTAATTGCAACATATATGAAACTATTCAAGTCGTTTTTCAATAAAGTTTGTTGCATACACAAGAGCTTAAATTCAAGATATATCATTTAAGTGATCAGAGCTTCTTCAACTGAACCTTTTTTATTTGAACTTAAATTTAAATTACCCTTCAATTGTACAAATGCAATGATCATCAGTATTTTGTAAAACAGAATCAATATACTGTAGAAATTCTTATTCTGGAGCATTTGGTATTTCATAATTTAATAATATCAATTATTTCAAATCCATTTTTACATAATTTAGTTGTTCTAAAATTTATTTTTGACAAAATCAGCCAAATATTAGAAATGTTTTATAGTTAGGGATCTTAGAGATAAATATGTTTTATAGTTCCCTTCATTCTTGTAACATTATCTTTTGCCGGTAAATGGCATTTACTAAATGCCCTAAAAAATAAGTTTGTTAATTGATTTTTGCTGCTGTTATATTGCAAACAAATATCTTAATATTCCCAACAAATAATTAATGTTACTAGGAAAATTCTCATAAAATATATTTTTAAAATTTCACTTCATAGAATAAATTTTCGAAATGATATGTCAAACTCCTAGATGTGGACCAATTCAATTTGGAATTAGGACATTATTAGATATGGGCCGAGTTTATTTATCAGAAAAGGTACATGCAAGGTAATTGGGTGGTGGTAAGCAACTTGTAATTTCAGAGAGGCAACAAAAGTTTGAATCCTACTTAAAACACCATCCTGGAGATTGAGGGCTTTGCTTTTGCACGACCTAACCCGAGTTTGGATTAGACTTTTCCGTCTAACCTTTGTGTAAAATTTTCTTTTAACACTCTCTTATTCCATAAGGCCAAGCATATTTCACCTATATTTTCCAAACATTGACTTTGCTTTAATTCCATCTAAATTTTCGATTTGTACAACGTTGCTCATTTATGTATTAACTATGTGTAGCAAATGTAGCATGTAGTATATAATCAACGATACAATGAAATATTTTCCTAGTGAACTACTCGCCACTTCAATTAAGAAAATAATGATTGCGATTAAATTATTAAGAGTGAACTACTCATTACATTTTAATAATTTATTGACATAGGAAAGTATTATTTTCATTCTTCTATATTTCATTTTGTTTTACTTTCTTACCTTAAATTTTAGAATTTAGAATTTTTTCTAAATAAATAAGTGCCCTAATTTGATTATTTAATTCTTTTATGGAAGTTGATTACATACGTTAGGAGTATTTGCTATCGGTAATCTGTTAGCACCTTAAGACGTCGGGTTGGCTTGGTGCGTCCAGCCTACGTGCCAAGCTAGACGACGGGTGTCGAGAGGGGCGACACGAAGGGTTAAGGTTGCGTGTGGATATTGGGACATGGACCGGTTTAAAGACGGTACACGATGCAAATGGCACAAGTTGAATAAGTTGCGGGCAATAGTGGGCACGGAGTCAAGACAAAGTGGACTTGGCCGAGAAAGTGTGGGATTGTGGCAATTTATGGGCAACGGGTGCTGGATGGTCACCAGGCGTGCGACCAGGGTGGCCTTGGCCGAGAAATGGGTAACTGCCGAGAAAACTCAACAGCCTGCGAGAGTTCTCGGCAGGGTGCCGAGAGAACTCGGCAGCGTGCAGGCCAACTCGGCAGACAAACCCGACGAGCAGGCAGACTGCGTGCGGAGAGGGCCAGACAGTTGGGCAACCTGACGAGTGGACGTCGAGTCATATGAAAAACATGTGCGGCAGTTATGGAGCATTGACCAAGCCAAGCTGTAGCATATGGACGGGATTTGAAGCTGAAAGTGGAGGAAAAGAAGGTTATGGGCGGTTTTAGTGGCTGGAAACCACCCGACACTTGTTCCTTGCTTGTTGGCCGAATTTCCTAATGATGGGGGATGTTCATCACAACTTCTGAGTGTATTTAAGTACTCTGATTTGCTTTGTATGAAAATTAGAGTAGAGAGAGTGCAAATTCGGGATTACTTGTATTATATTGTGAGAATTAATATAAGGTTGGCTTTGGCCGTAAATTTGTGTTGCCTTTACATTTTAGCATATTGTGTGTGAATTGTGATTGCTTTGTGTGTTTGAATTCTCTCTAACCCCCCTCATGAAAATGAGTAAATTTGTGGGGATCGAAAGGCTGACTAGTTTTGTGGGAAAATCAGGTTGCACGGTGGTGTTTGAGGTGAGAAAAATTTAGGCTCGAAAAATACCCCTAGGACATAATCTATGATCAACCGGTCAAATATTTGTAAAGTAGAAAATATACTCAACATATACAAGACTTGAATTCAAGATCGACCTTTAGTATACACAAATTTTTTCTCTTTTCTCGGCCATCTCATTTTCTGGAACTCATTTATAGTGATAATAGCACATTCAAAATAATAGGTACAATATTATGATTATCATAATTTCAAAGAGACATAATACTAAGAAAATTCATATTATAAAATAATAAATAAAGAAATTATTTTATTTATAATTCTTACTTGATTAAGTACATGCGTCGAATATCCCTATACAATTAGTACATTTAATGGTATATCCATCAGGTGAAACTTGATTTAGTTCGAGTCGAACTAATAATTAAATTTTTAGTATTAATATTAAACACCCACATTCATATGAGTTTCCATTGCCCCTATCAAATATGTGATCGATTAAGCACTTTGGATAATATATTCTAATTTATTATTTTATCTTAAACTGCAAATTATTATGAATTTCAACTCTTTATATTTTTTTCTTATTGTAATTTTTCCTTCAAGTCAATAAATTACCATTAATGCTTAAATGTAAAGGGAAAAAACATACCAAAAATCCTAATTAGTTGAATGAGACAATAGTTGAAGATAAAGATTGAGCGAACAAAATATATATATACTATTGATTACAAGAAATTATCTATCCGTACTTTCATGGCTCAATGACAAATTATCATATAGTTACGTACTAAAACTCTTATTACAATAATATAGGGGATATATCAAGTTTGATAAGTAGAAACACTTTTATTATTGAAGCAAAGGCAAATCACATAGGTTTCTAAACTTTGTTTTAAGAGCCAAGAATACACAGGCATTTAAACTTGATCCTCACAAGTCACAATGTAGTATACCAAATAATTTTCAAACATACGACAATGTTGAAAATATCTGAAGTCTGATGCCGAAAATATAGTCTAATTAGCCTTCGATTCAGCAAACGATGTCACGGGACGAAATCCATGGTCAAGACTGGCTTTCCATATCTTTTCAATATCGAACATCATGTTTCCGACTTCATGCACATTCCATCCTTCCATAGCATGTAGTACTCCTGCTATGCGCCATGCGCTCATCACTCTTCTCGGCAGCCAATTCTGTAATGCATCAAGACAAAGAAGTTTCCGAGGTCAGGAATTTCTTCGAGATATGAGAAAGGAAAAAAACGACGTTTTGGTGTGTTGATAATTAAGCTTATAACTGTGTTTTAGCCGTGAAATTGTTAAAAGCGGTACGGAAACTAGTTAGTTGAGTGCTTGTAAACACAATTGCTTATAAAGAAGTGGTTATAAGTGGGAAATAATTAGAACTAAAGAAAAATAATTGGAACTTGATAATGTTTGTGTGTATATATTACCTTATATCTATACGCGTGTAGCGCCCGCTACAGTAAAGTTTCGTCGTCGTAATTCTGCAATTTTTGTTTTTTTTTTCCCCCAACTTTGTGAAACGACGTCGTATACTACTATTATAATAAATTGTTTTTTCTTTTTTTTTTCCTAGCAGTCCTTTGAAGATCAACTAAACCAGCAGCAGTTGCTATTTGATAACTCTACCAATAACGCGACAATGGTGATATTTGATCAGAATTTACATGTGGATGAAGAGAAGAAAATAGTTAAAAGATCAAGGGAAGTAATGGAAACGTTGTCGAGGAAAACGATTTCGCAGTATTTTTACATGTCAATAATACAAGCAGCAAAAGAATTGAATGTAGGGTTAACCCTTTTGAAGGAAAAGTGCAGGGAATTGAGAATTAGGAGATGGCCTCATAGAAAACTCATGAGCCTTCAAACTCTAATCAAGAATGTTCAGGAATTGGGAGAAGAGGAAGGAGATGGGAAGTTGAGAGAGTTGCAGAAATTGGAACAAAAGATGAAATTAATGGAATAAATTCCAGATATGCAATTGGAGGAACAAACAAAGAGGCTAAGGATGAAATTTTTTTAGCTTAATTACAAGAAAAGAAAGCTTGGGAAGAACTTTAACACCCACATCAAATAAAAATTATAGAAAAATCAATAATAATTACCCATTATTGGTCATTGCAATGATTAACTTTAAGACCAACCAATCAATGTTGATACGATATTTATAGGGATGTATATATATATATGTAATGCAAGGGGAATGCTTGCAAAAAAGTGATAAATATGTCTAAAATGACTTCAAATTAATTATAAAATGTATCATAATCAGTTTTAAGCATCTGCTGTTTATAATTGATATCAATTAGGTTTAGAGAATTAGAGGTATAACTCGAGTTTGCAAACTCTCCCAAATAATTTATTTTTAGCGATAAGCTGATAGGTACTTTAATTATAGTTTGCAACTACTCCTTATGTGTCTTAAGCTTCCATTGTGCTGACTCATTTGCATTACTATGAGTGAAATCGAATTTGATTGAAAAAAGATTTCACCCCTTACCTCACAAGAATCGACGTTTTCAAGATGCTTTGGAGCCAGCATTGCTGGTGTGTTGTTGTATAGGCAGTCTTTGCGCGTTTTCTTTGGAGGGAACTGTGAGAATGGAACGAATATTGTTCCTTTTGATGCCTTTTGTTGGTCGTCTTCACTTAATCCATCACCGACTAACCATGTCTGCAGAAGCTAACAGTTTTGTATCAGCAAATTTTGAAATTTTGTTGAAGGTAGTGAAAAAAACGATGTAGAAGAATGCTAACCTTCGGAACATTGTGTTTAGAGAGGATCAAATTATTTCCAGCCTCGTCGCTAAGCTTTTCTTTAAGCTTCTTATATTCATCCTCCCGCATTGTGAATACCTATTTGCAAGCAAAGGTCGAAAAAACGTACAAACATGTAAAGACTATATATGATGACTGTTTACAGTTCAGATAATAAAGCTCAACTAAAGCATAGATAGCGCGAAGTTTGTGAAACGGTCTTAAGAGGATATTTTACTAAGCCTGTTTAAAACACCTTATAAGATGAATGTAAAATGTTAAATCTTATAAGCAGTAGTGTTCGGATAAAATAAGATCATAAATTTTATAAGCAGTAAATAATGACAATTATGTAACTAAGACAAAAAAGAAGACGGTTTTTAAGATCTTAAAAAATAGGCCAGGAATCGTGACATATTTTAAGAAGCTTATAAACTCCTTAAAATCTTATTTTGGGAGCTTATACGCTTATCTTACAACGTAAAGAATAAGACCTCTAGATTTGTCAGAAGTACCTGAATTCCTCCTTTGCATAAGGCAAGGGCAAGGGAGTAAGCAACCTTTGACAGATTTCCTCGAAGGACCACCTGAGTTGTTCCTTTCGGAATGCTATTCAGCACGACGGCAACCGCTAAACTACTCCCGTCGACCAACTTCACTTTTAGCTGAGGATGCTTTCTTACAAAGAACTCGCCGTTCCTATTAAGCCCCTCTTCCTGAATAACATATACGAAAATTAAATTCAGTGATTGCTCGTTTGATGCAAAAATAAGTCAAAATTATCACTAATTAAATATATTGGTCGACAAGTACTTTTTATTTTGTCTCAATAATGATTTTCAAAAGTTCAATGATAACAAGAATTGTGTATAAATTCACCTGTACTTATTAATGAAAAAGAATTTATTATCACTATTGATACTTACGTATGTTAAAATATAATTTGTAATTTGTCTCTCATAAACTTACTAAGACGGCAGTCGGAACAATCTAGAATTTTGGTGACAAAGTCTATCTTATCTTATTTTATCTCATCGTGTCTTCTAGATTTGGGATAAGCTTAGGTTGTTGTAAGGTCTATAAATAGAGCTCTACTTGTACTCATTTATAACAAAGAAAAATAGAGAGTTTAGTGATAGCATGTTGAGAGTTAGAAAACTTCTTTTGTACTCAAAAAAATATTACAAGACTATATTGCATTAGTTTGAAAAAATATTGTAATTTTCTCATTTTGCAATATATATTATTCTCTATGTATAACTTCCGCATTTAATACATATTTACACCCAACAATTTACACATATTTAGTGATAAATTAATGAAAATAAATATATTAATTTCTGTATTTGTATTATCACAAAAACATGTGTAATTGATTATCATTAGTGACAACTTAAAAAATTATTGTTCATCAAAATTATCACTCATTATGTATAGTGACAAGTTTGCACTATCATCTTATATTTTGTCACTAATATTATTTTTTGTTACGGTGATTATAGAGCTTTTACTTGCCTGATTCAATAGACCCAAGCTCAAAACCTTAACGCCTTTTTCCTCAGCGTCTAGTATGGCATCCTCGATCACACTATTGATCGACTCTCTCTGCCATTGCATGTAGTACTGCAGGAACATGAAACTAACGTCAAATAAACGTTACATTTACCTAATACAACACACTTAAAAACAGAGTTCCTTGTAATCTTTACTTGAATGCTATATTTTGGAATAGCCCATGTTTGCAATTTAAGGTTCTTGAAGATGTTTCGCTCGATAGTGAAAGTTCGCCCGTAGATTCGTGTGACCATCGTGGACCATAGTGTGACAGGCCACATCAACCACAAGTACCACTTAGACTTGTGAGGTTCAGAGGCCAAGTAAGCGAATCCCAACCGTAGATGGTATATAGATTCCGGTGTGGTTAGATGAGTCAGATGAACCACATCAGGTGACTCCTCCTTTCGGACGAGCGAACTCTCGTACAATGAGTCGGAAGATTTGTCCATTGTACCGTAAACGTAATCGTAAAATGGCATGAAGAGTGAGTAGTTGGTCCGGAATTGGGTGTGGTGCAGAGAGTGGTACCTGTATCACCAAAAAGATTCTGTCAGTTTAATTCTATCATTCGTTAATTGATTCTTTTAGTTTAAATCTGTCCCGTGACCGGCTAAATTCAATCTTGATTCATTAGGCCTTTTCTTTTTGATGAATTATCTCTTCCGAAAAAGTGGTTGGATTTTTTTGTTATTTGTGGCAGATGATGGGGACTTAATACATAGTGGGGGACTCTTAAACATTACCAGCTCACTTGATGGAGACATTTCTTGGATTGCAGGGTCAGTCTAAGGTCCAAATATGTTGCATTCTCGTTGCGTATAATTCTATTGCGGACAAGATGCAACAATCCCGATCTGTCAATCGTCATTAACTTGATCCAATCCAATGATCAGCAGTATATTGGGAGATGTCTCGGTGCACTTCGATGAGCAACATATATAGCCATCTCAAAGTTTTTTTTAAAGGATAAATAGGAACCAGGTAAACACTTCCATTATTTCATACACCGACCGTCAACACCAAATGGTGGGTCCCGCTGTCGATATAGCATGACCCTTTCCGTTTAGTGTGACAACATGTACTGAATGTATATAAGAATTTTCAATAAGGACCAAAATGAATTATTTGAATTTTGCGCCAACGGGTAAAGTAATTGGTAATAAGTCGTAGGTTTTGCGATACTTACGAAGGCGTGTATATGATGTACTTAAGAGGAGGAAAGGCAGAGAAGATCCATTTTGGAATGTGCTCAAAGTTGCAGTGTCCCATATTGTTCATGAAATCAATGTAAGTGATATAACCAGCAAATGACACTATCGAAGCAGTCCTTGTCAACACAGTCGAAAGAAGCGGTATTGCGAAGAGCGTAAAGTATGCTATATGCTCCCCAAATGGATGAATCACAGCTGCCAAAAATAGGAAAATTAGGTTATTTGAAAGTTCTATTGGTGCTGCTAACCAGTCATTCCAACTAGTTTTCTAAAACATTAATGCCGAATATTTTAGTTATGTTAAGTAATATAACAAATATAAAGTTTAGATATTCAACCAATAAGTAAATTTGTTAAAAAAAATTAAGGCACGCTCGATATTTGATACTCGTTTAAAGTGATGAAAGCCCGTGATCAGGAGATATATGACCCGATAAAAAATTGTGTAAGTGCTTTATAACATAATCGTTTTGGTAATTGTACGTTTTGGAAAAAACATACACGATCATCTTAAACAATCAAGCTTAAGCAAAAACTACTCAATCACCGGGAACTTTCTCGTTATCCTTCAAATTAACTATTTTGGCGTTCACGGTAGGACTGGGGATTAATTTTGAAAAACCGCTCAAACACAATCCTAAATGGATCTAACATTATGTAATGATGTTAGTATTATTATTTTTTATGGTTCACGTAGGTTTTAATCTTATTAAATATATACCTAACTAGTATATTCTTAGCTATAAATCAGAATAAATTACTTTAATTGGCTAACGAAAAAGAAGAAAAACTTTGTTTGTCCATTTAGTTTTCTAAAGTAAAATTAACTGAAAAATCATCAAACCATACTAAAGCGCATCAAAACACATAACTGATTTTAATTTACAAAACCACAATTGCAAATCGAATCTCCATAAAATTGTACTTGACAATTCAGTATGAGATAAGTAGAAAATACCGCAACACCACAACGTGAACACTCCTACTTAATCTTATCATATGATATGAACGAGGCACGATTTTCTTACACGTAATGGGCTCGGTGACGATGGAGGAGTGGTGGTGGGAGTGGTAGCGCGTGTAAAGGAAGTGGTGGTGCAACGCTCTGTGCAGCCAGTAGTAGAGGAATTCCACCGGACCGGCATGCAGCAAAACCGTCAAGATCACGCCATCTGTCCTCCACCACGGCAGATGCTGAGCCCCCTCTATATATTTTTGTCCCAAGTAGAACAATATTCCATTGAATAGAATTTGATCATCCCTGCAAAATCATCTCAATTCTTGGTTACATTTTAATTTTTATCCTGAATTTTCTGCAGAAAAATTCTGCGGGAAATACAGTTTTAAGACTGTTTGAAGACCTTAGATTTGGTGAAATTCTATGCTTGGTCTCAGTCCAGTTTTCACCATTGGATCTGGGGGTAATTCCAATGGTAAAAACTGGACCGAGACCATCATAGAATTTCCCTTAGATTTGTCAGTTAAGAAAACACTGCGGAAAAATTGTCTTTTCTTTTGTTTTTAAAATTTTTATAACTTGTCTATCCTAAATCTCCTGTAGTAAAATTTGATAGAAAATACAATTTAAGAGTGCTTTAAGACAATGGATTTTAGTAAAGAAAATACTGCGAATTTTTTTTTTTTTTCTCTTTCCTTTATATAACTATATCTAGAATTTCCCACGGAAAAATTCTACGGGAAATACATTTTGAAGCCGTATTCAGACTTTGGATTTTAGTGAAGAAAATACTGCGGAAAAAATGGGTAACAGGCATTTTACCCCCCTTGTATATATGATTGACCCCTTAGTTATCAAAAAGGGCTGATTAGCACCCTTGTGTTTTAAACAATTGGGCTATTAACACCCTGTCACACTTTCTATTATTTAGCAAAATGAAAATGGGGATAATTGTATAAAACCTCCCTATGTTATTTCGAAAATGTTAAAATCCTTAATGAAATAGGCTAATCATCCCTCCTATATTCCTAAAAAATGTACAAAAAAGTCATTTTTGTTAAAAATGATAGATGAAAATATGTGTTTTTTTGGGTGAATTAACACTATCTACCTTTTATAAAATATGAAAAGTATATAAATGACAAATGAGCATGTCAATAAAGGTGAAAAACATGAAAAATGCACTCATTTTTTTTAACAAAAAATGTTTTTTTTGCACACTTTTTAGGAATACAAAGGGGTGATTAGCCTATTTCATTAACACATAATTTTTTTTAGCATTTTCGAAATAACACATGAGGTTTTAATGCAATTACCCCATGAAAATGACTATTGTACCTTTCTTTGACTATGATGGACATATTCTCGTTATTATTCATTCTCTTTTCCCATTTTCATAGCTATTTAAATATAGCATATAGATATAAATTCAGTGAAAATATATATTTATTTAAAGGGTGTGAAATAAATATATTTGTTAATTAATTTTTTAATTTTACTTAGAATAATTAAAATATTTAAAAAATGCCATACACACTAAAAGTTTATCTCATTGAAAGACCTCACATCACATTATACTTCAAATAAGAACATCTATAATATGTATTTATATTTATAATTTCTATATTTTGAAATAACATACACGTTATTAGTAAAATTACTAGCCTAATTTTTAAAAACACAAGGTGGTATTCAGTCATTTTTTATAGCACATTAATATGCCATTTTCAAGAACACAACGGGGTAAAATGCCTTTTACCCCGAAGAAAATAAAAGATCTTTTCTTTTGTTCTTAATTTCATATATTTTTTTCTTACTAAAATCGTTGATCATAATCGAGCTGAGAAAAAAAAGGAGAGACATACCAGCTTCTTTCTCGATCGACTTGCTCAAATTCGATACTCTTATCGACTATCCTATTACTCCCTTTGGCAGTTCGATATCGCGAAAGCGTAATCCATATTTGATTGTGCAGCATTCTTGTTAGTAAGAACGGGAATATGAGAAACTCTGAAAGATCCCTCTCATTTTTGTCCTTCACCATGTATGAGTATGTTGAATGTATTGCCCATGGAGCCAATACCACATACTATATGCCAAAAAATTCAAAACAAAAATAAGTATACATACATATATATATATGTAGAACACTATATATAGAATATTATATTGATTATTATGAAGAATATATAATATAAACAGAGCAAGAAAATACAAAAATACCTTGAAGTTGCCAAGAAATGTCCATGGCCATTCAGTGAGAATCCCTGGTTTGGAAGCCATTCTTTTTTTATCTTCTTTACAATTTGCCATGAATTGCATTTACCATTATTTATACAAGTGTACATGTGAACACCTCACCATTGTTATAAAAGCATTTATTGATTTGTGTCTACTAACCACCATACACGTGGCAGCCCGTCTACAATACGATTTGTGCCCAACTTTATAAATGTACCCGCGCTAAGAAAAATTACATCTATTAAGTATTATCCTGCAAGGCTGCAAGTATTGCCAATTTCAAAAAATTATTGTGCTTTTTCATAAATTACATCTAATACCTTGTCGATTTATTTCCTTCAACAACCACCACCTTCTGTTAGGATTTTTGTAAGTCCCCGTTAAAAATTCACGTGAATTTTCGAAAATACCCCTAAACCCCCCAATTCCTGGACAGTTGTACCCATTGGGTGATCATATCAATGTAATATTTTTCAAATCATAGGTGTGTCAATGAATATTTTGAACTTTTTAAAAAAATTAACCTTTTTAAAATAATTTCAGATTAAAATAATTTTAAGTATAAATTCTTATTTATAGTAAATAAAAAAAATAATATAGATAAAATATTAAATTCTATGGAGTAAACAAAAAGAAAAATAATATAGATAATATATTTAATTTTTTTAGTATATTAATTTAAAATATTAATAAATATATAAGTGTGATACCCGAGTTTTATTTAATGATAATATATTAATTCGATAACTAGTATTATAATCTCTTGAAAATTACTTGAGTAGTTTGTATTATCCCTTCTCTTGGTAATTATATTGGATGAATACTAATCTTGCTCCATGTAGGGGCTGAATATTAACTCGTATGTGCAAATGGACCATTAGTTGATATACCATATGGTAAGGACTAGGACACAAATAGGAAAATTGCCCCCAAGCCCTCCTTACACTCTATATATACCCCTATTCATTAATCATTTTCCTCACAACATCAAGAGACAATAAAGAAGGGAAAAAATCAGCATTTTTGCACAATATTTTCAGCACTGGCAATGTTTATATTTTCAAGTTTTGAGGGACCAAATGATGTCCAAATTGAGTGTTCTTTAGCTCAAATTCTTCACAAGACGATGAGGAACAACAATATGGAATCCGATTTCTCTTATCTACTACCAAAAGTTTTAGAATCTCCCCACGCCATGTGCTAGGCTGTCCAAATTTTGGTTTCCAGAATTATATCCTATTTTCTTATACCAATAAATAGGTCTTCCAATGGTCTGATCGGACATGCAAGACCATCCATAGAAATATCATTGAGTATAGTTATTTGGAATAGGTAATTGCACTACGAGATAGGTTGAGCATCACTCGAATTCTCGACTTGAGCTTGGTATTCGATTGGACGAGGTGAGTTGCCTCTCAAACTTATAGTTATATGTCTTTCAAAACTGGAAGAAAATTTCATCATGTCGTATATATATCTATATACTTTCATCATGGTTTCAATAATTCACATGAAAATGAGTTTCAACACTTTCATAAGCAAATCATGAACTCATTTGCATTAACCATTTCATGGTGCTAAATGTTAACTACATGAATAATTTCAAAGGCTTAATTTTCAAGGCATGTTTTGTGAAAACGATTTCAATGAAAGTATTTCTTTGCCAAATATCTTGAAAATCACGTTATTCAAGAAATGTTCTATCATGAGCTAAAAGGCTACTATTGCATCAATCGTGATCATACATCATGACTACATTCAAGTGATACGTGTTGCATATTATATGGTTAATTGTCGTGCCTAAGTGTCGGGCGTGGAAAGGGCAGGGTTCGGCTGGTCAAGCATGGGCTTGCGGTCTTAAAAGGTTCCTGCTATCCACGGCCAAATCCTAACACCTAAAGGCAGAGTATTCTGAGGGTGAGTGGGTACTAGATCGTGTGGCATACTCCGGATATGACCAATCAGGCATCACAAGCATTCGTGGGGAGGTATAAGGTGATGACTTTTAAGCCGCGTATTCAGGGGTGATAAGGAAGAAGCAGCGGGACCCAAAGTGTTGTGGACGAGGCATCGGACGCAATGGTATTGCTAACATAGCCCTCTTTTGCTTGAGCGTGCCTTGTACATATTACTTGCATTGAACTGCCTGCTATTTAAATGTCTGTTTTGAAACCTGAGTATCATGCCACTCATTTTCCAGTATTACCATGAACGTAAATTCGTTTTTCACACATGTTTTAAATGATCTTTGATTAAAACTTTATCGTGCATATACTAAGATCTTGGTGTCATACCAGCTATTGCTTGAACGCAAATATCATTCTTACTCGCCCTTTTTATGAGCGTTTGAAAAATAGAAACTATTATTGATTTCACCTCATTAATTTATCATTTTGGGGTCTAAAAACTATTTTAAGCATCTTTCACACGTACACTGCTGCTCACTAAGTCTTTGCTTATGTATTCACTCCTTCCTTCCAGTTAGAGGTGACTTGAGCAGTGGGAATGGCTCAGAGGATCATGAGTGTAGGACATTCCTAGACATGGCAATTGCAGATTTAAGTTAACTTTATCTTGTTGACGGTGTTAGGGTTGGGAACCTACTAGAAGTTGTTGAGTTGTTTGGAGATTTTGAATTGATCTGTTGTTTGGATAGGCTCAAGCTTTCAGATTTTGGCCCTTTATGGACTGAATTTGGGGGCATGACAATAATAGTTTAAAATATAAAATTTTTTTGAATTTTTTTCTAATTTTCCACTTGGCTTGTTTAGGAAATACTAAAAATTGTATATTTTAAATTGATATAAAAAATAAATTTGAAATTTGTATTCTAATAAACTAAATTTCTAGTGGTAACATAGATTACTTAAATAGTAAATTACTTAATAAATTAAATAAAACACTAAAAAAAATATTGGAAAATAGGTCATGTTCTCCGGGAACCCTCCCCTCCCCACCCCCACCCTCACTCACAGCCCCTCGCTGTTTCAGCCCACCCTCCGATCGCCGACTTTAGTCCTTCCGCTACCTCCTTTCGCGGTCGCTGCGTGCGGAACCCCCCAACCTTCCCCCCCCCCCCCCAACACTAACACACACAGCCAGACTTCATCGCGAGGACAACACACACACACATAGACTGTAGTATCCCATCACACATCGGTGATGAGGGAAAATATGAATTTTTTTATAAGGAGAACCTAAGGATTCAAGTGTAATAATGGATATCTAATTTGGACCGTGGTTCAAATGCCCAACTCAAGCTTACGTTTAGTGGGTTCGATGGGACTTCTCTGGTTCAACGAGCCTATGAGCTCGGGGCGTGACAAATGGTATCAGAGTCGCTCACCAGCTGGAATTTCGAGAGCTAAGTGCTATAGGTATGCAGGAGTCACCTCTTGAACCTGTAGGGCAAAGTTCTACGCTCGTGGGAGACACCACTTTGAGCTGTGTGAGCCACCGCTAGAGTCTCGACGCCTTGTGATGGATCCTTGACTGAGTCATGGCGGGACGAGGACGTAGCTCCTCGAAGAGGGGTGTGATTGTAGTATACCATCCCACATCGGCGATGAGGGGAAATATGAATTTATTTATAAAGATAACCTTAGGATTTAAGTGTAAAAATGAATATCTATTTTGGATGCTCAATGGGTTCGATAGGACTTCTCTCTTCCAACAGGCTCGTGAGCCCAGGGTGTGACATAGATAATAATATATTAGCAATATGAGGGATAGGTAGGGGAGGGGCAGGAAAAATTTATGATAGACCAAGTGTAATAATCTTAATGCCTATCTCTCTAGCTCACTCTGACATAGTAAGATATATTTTGTATGGTTCCTACACACACTTACGTTAAAGTGAGAGACACAGAATACATATTCGAACCATTGGACTTGATCTTGCATAGAATTACCCGGAGGGGTGGAACCGGGGGAGGAGTTTTTAATTAGGAATTTTTTAGAATTTGAATTGGTAGGTTAGTTGTAGATTTGAAATGACCAAGGGTCTTAGACTGTCTTTCAATATTTCAGCATGTTTGAGATTCTTTTTGATTTTTTTTTTCAAATAAATATGTTAGGGGCATGAACGTTATTTTACATTTTCCACCCAACCTTACACCATTAAACCGAATAACATGGTGTTAGATCTCACTTATGGGGGAAAAGAGAGTATTTTTTGTAATTAGGCAACACCTCAAGGATAATAGATGTAAATTGTAATTTTCCCAATAATTTTTTTCTCATGTTTTTCTTTTTACAATGTGTAGGAATCTATTGGTTTATTTCAACTTTAGAGTTCATCTTTCATTTAATTTTAAGAGGATATTTTATATATTTGACGTGTATTTGTACACTAAAATCTGGGGACTTAGTAAAATTTATTTGTGTTCATCTTTTATTTAATTTTTAAGAAATATTTTATATATTTGACATATATCTATTCAATGGAATCCGAACTGAGCTACCCTAAAATTTACTTGTGTTAATGAGAGGGGGGTGGCCGGCCTGTTTCCTACTTTGGTGGAGACGTTTAATTTTTGCTTTTATTTGTGTCAACTGCCAATGGAATGGGGTCACTGAAAGTATGGAAAATCTACATACCACTATTTTCATACCAATAGGGGTGTTCATGCATGGTTTTTTGAAATCGTACCACACCGATCGTACTACATCATACCGATACCGAAATAATGTTTTTTTTACTTAAAATTATAGGTTTAGGTACGAATCGCTACCGTACCAAATATATATTTTGGTATGATTTGAGTTTTAGAAATTCAATACGGGTAGAAAATCGTACCGTACCACATGTATATAAATTGGGATATATATATATATATAACTATTCATTATATATTATTTTTATAGTTTTAGGATTTATAGATACAAATATATAGGAAATTGATTTCTAACCAAGTTGTGGGAATGTAGGAAGGTGTGATGTTTTATAATAATTCCAACTATTATTGTAAAAGTTTACATTCTTATCATTTTAATTTTTATTTAATTTGGCAATTGTTTTTAAGTTTATTACATAGTAGTTATAGTTAACAACTAACTTACAACCACATTTCTCAAGGAAAAGTGAAAATATTAACTCTAAGCATAAGTTCATCTGTTCTCATTCAAAAAAATTCTTCTATTGCAAAGTCTAGTTCATTTTTTCCTCCTTTTTTCTATGAAAGAAGGACAAAGAAAGATGCATTGAGATGAGAGATGAGATTTGTTCTCTTTTAGTGTATTATATAGATAATTTTTCTTGAGATTTTTTTTGGATAAAAAGTAGACATGATAATACGCAGATAAATCATGCATCTATATAGTAAAAATACCGCAAAATCATACCGTACCGCACCGAAATCATCTTAACGGATATGATGGTATAGGTTTCGAAAAGTCCAATTTTGGTATTAGTTGTCCTAAAACTGCAATTATTGGTATGAAATAAATTTTATATAAATACCGCAAAAATCGGACCATGTGCACCCCTACATACCATCGATTTTTCACCTTCTCTTGATTTAAAAAGTATGAATGCATTAAATTCATTTAAATCAATTAATTGCAAATTATTTCTTACCAAAAGTAGGGGAGTGAAAAATCGATAATATATAAAAAGTGGTATATAGCATTACTCGGGATAGTTGCATTTACATCAAAATGTTGTATAGGGAGTTCTCAAATTAACACAGACACAATAATTTGATATTTTTAATAAGGGGGAACTCTTAAAATTTAGATATTATTGAGAAGATATTTTGCTACTAGGGTCAACACCTACAAGGTTTGTGTAGGAAAAAAAAAAAACAAAAGGAATCAAACTCACTACTAGAAAACATCCAAACAGCAAGTAGAGAAATACCTAGCTAAATGACGAATTTCGTAGCTAATTTATGTTACCAACGAAATCAGCAACGTAAATGTACACGTAGCTATATCGCTCGTAGCTAATCTCATCAACGAAAATTTACGTTGCTGATTTATCTACGTAATTCACCAACGTAATTGTACGTTGCTGATCAACTACGATACAGATACCTAGCTAATTCTAGCAAGGTAATTTTTCATTGCTAATTTGACAACGAAATTCATCAACAAATCTATTACCTTGCTAAATTTGATGTTAATATATTCCAATTTATTAAAATAATATTATTTAGCAAAGACTATTTTCACGACTAAATTTGATATTCAAGAATTAGCAATAAAACTTCCTATTGCTAATTTCGTTGGTAATATTTCAAATAACTTCTTAACAAATCAAATTATATTATTTCCAAATGTACCTAATTAATAAATAAATAATAATCCATATTCAATGAAATCACCGAAATAGAAATCTAGCATAATAGAAATTAATATAAAATATCAATAACAATATCATATCATATGTCAACATAACCTACAACAATGCATATCCCAATATAAAAGTACCACGTCATAACATATTATATTAAAACGTCATCACAAAACCAAATAAAAGTGTTTAATATGAGCGACAGATTACTCTTGACAATGGAGCTGAACAAAAAAATTATGTTGACTAGGAGAAGGAAGTTGGTCAGACAACTGAGAATGAATTGGAGGATGTTGGCCTGGTGCTTGATAATGTCGGGAACATGAAATTGAATAGCTGGAGTCATGAAGTAGCCATGAGGTGGAGCTGGATAGTAAACGGGAACTGGAGGTGGGTACTATCCGACGGGAGCTGGAGGTGGGTACTGTCCGACGGGAGCTGGAGGTGGGTACTGTTCGGCGGGAGCTGGAGGTGGGTACTGTCCGGCGGGAGTTGGAGGTGGGTACTGACTGGCGGGAGCTAAAGTACAGTACTACGAAGAAGAGTATTGGCCAGGAAAAAAGTGTTAGCCTGAAAAACTAGCTGAAGTCGCCCGAGTAATAGAGAGGATTTAACTAAGACTAACTTTAATTACTTGTCGCTCTATCTTCATTTCTTGCATTTCTTCCTTAAGTTGCTCTATTTCTGGCTGTGAGCAGTTGTTGCTTGGGATAGCACTAAAAGAAATAAAACTATCACTGTATGAGTTTCTGAACCCATAGCAACGCCCATTTTTAGCGCCACCTGACGCCTCAGCCCGTACTTCAGGAATAAATGTAGATGATTCTTGGGACTACCTCGCACTTCCACTACTCTGAGTGTGATTCTCCTTTAATCTAGTGTAAGTCTCCTGCAAAGTAAGATAAATTCAAAATCAAAATAACTCTATATTATGATGCTTATTACTAATCAACCAAAAAAAACTCACCAATACTCGCTTTGACTTCTCATCTATAAAAAGTCCTTGTCCTTGGTTCGTTCTATACATCGATTAAAAACCATTTCATGAAGCACTGGTTTTCCACCATTTTTGTTAGCCTACAATTTTCGAAATATAAATTGTGCATCAAAACTGTTGCAAAAAAAATCTTAAAGACATGTTAAAGTGAGACATGAATCTCAGTAGGTAAACACATATCACGAATAGAACATAAAATGATTGTCTAACAATCTAGATCAACGTAATACGATTCAATCCACTAGTTTATTTCCCATAGTAAAATAGCAATTTTAATCACACATGAATCTACTTTGTTTAGTTAAATCCACAAAGTCAATGTTTAACCCCATTGACAAGGGCCCGAAAATAAAGAAAAAAGACATCCAAGCATATACCATTTACAAAATAACGGTCAGCACAAACCTCTCTTGACTACAACACTTTGTAATCTCCTGCTCAAACATAGAGGCATGAAAATTTTTTAATTTATGAGAAAAATACTTTTCCCTGAATACAATATGACCAATTAAGTGTTCATATGTTAATAATTAAATCAAGACACCGGGCTAACAAGTTATATAAACATATGCATGTTCTCATCAGTAATCAAGAGGGATGACTAAAACACATGATATCCCTCATTTTCCAAAAGCATCAACTTTCATTAGTCTTCATTATACCCACAATTGCCTTCATTAGCTTGAAATATCAATACTTATTTTAGGAGTTAAAGTGGTAGGAATTGTTCAACTTCGCAATCTCAAATTTGTTGAATATATTTATATGTATCTCAAAAAGTATACAACTCAAAACACAAAGTAAAATCATACTTAAGTATACTTAAGTGTTGATATAAGTAGACCAAACAGAAAAGTGCAAGACATGATGGGAAATTAAAAAATAGAATCGAAAAGATTCAACTTACAAAGTTTATGCCATGGCTTTTTGGCATAGTAGTTAGAATCATCTCCTTCAATTCGTTTCGACTTCCAATTCTGCTATTTCTTCATCTTGTTTTCGAGATCATTCATCATAACTTTGAAGTGCTACTTGTTGACTTTCAATCATTTCTTGTTGATATTTAATACGAAAAATATAAAATCAAATTAGATGAGCTATCATTTTTCAAAAAATATAGAAATCATCATCAAACACACTAAATGTCATATTAGATGAGCTATCACGTTTCAAAAAGTAAAAAAAATATTATTAAACACAATAAATATAATCAGATTAGCCTAGAGGATATAGAGTTGGTAGCTCTGTAGGAGTTGATGAAGGAGTGGTCAGATTGAGGGCTAGTCTAAACAAAGTATCCTTCTAATAGGAGACCCCACTCATCAAATGAAAGTCCAACTCTTATGTGTGATTAATTTGAAATAGAAGAGTGGCAAAGAGAGAATTAGGATGGAGTTTTCCTTTGTGATTTCCTAATAGAGAATCCTGAATGTGGAAACATGCTAGAGGCCTAATTTTTCTTTGAAAGAATTCACAACATACAAAGATGATCATTGTTAATTAAGAGGAATATACATAAGAGGAAGAATTAACAATGGAGTGGAATGTAGGAATGAATCGTTTCATTTCTTTCTTATTTTTATACCATTGTTAATTAAAAGTTTTTATCAACCAAATTTTTCACTTAATTTGGTAACTTAAGTGAAAGCTTTACAATTTTGTTTCATTGAAGTCCCATCTTGAGTAAAAGAATCCTAGTCTCAATCAATTACTCATTTTATATCATTTTTCTATCAAGAAGATATAATAGCATTAACACCAAATTAACGAACAGATCAAGAAAACACAAAATGAAGAACCCACTCTGATTTCTAGCAAAAGACTAAAAGGCTAAATGGATTGGACAAAATGGATAACAAGGAAACCGAAATTAAACACAGACGTAGGATAGAAACACAATTGTTAAAAGAAATTATTATACTTTGATGTGGGTGTGAGTGAGAGTGTATTCTTTAACTAATAGAGTATAAAGCATTTGCTCTTGTATTTCTCACAGGAACAGGGGATGAATTTTGAGATGGAAATTATAAACCCCAAAAATCTTCTTAAGGTTTGCATGCATCCAAGAAATAGTCCAAAAGAAAAACAAACCGTAGATCCAAGAAATTTTCTCCCTTGGTAGCTAGAAATAGTACCACAAAAGATAATTTCAAAAATGAAAGAAAATAAAAAACATGTATACCTCTTGGAGCCAAAAAAAATCGAATCGTCAATCTACGCAAATCAAATGTCCTTGGGCGCTTCATGACGTCTAGCCAAAGTATCTCCCTTCCTTCATCCATGATTTTCTCCAGACCCTCTGTTAAAACTGAAAAATAGAAAGTAAAAAAATGAAAAGGCATCCTTAATCACGAAAAAAAAAAAAATCAAAAACTAAAGACTTTTATAGGTTGAAGTAAACTTTTTTCTCTTGCTTGATACAAATGGTGAAAGACCCCAAGTAAAACTCTGGCTGAAAGTGGTGAATGAAATGGTAAAGTCAAAACCCAGTTCAAGGAGAGAGAGATGACAATGAAATGAACATTTTTTTGAAAAATGAAAACAAAGTTTGATTAAAAGCTTGTGTAAATAGCGCGTACTTGCGTCCCCAAACGAAATAGGCAAAAATGTCATGTGCCTCAATATCAAATACCATCTTTCTAAGAAATCAAAACTAATCTTACTCTCAGCTGCACAATACTTCTGCTCTAGGGCAATTCTTAATATTAGGGGTAAAAAGGTTTGGGAGCTTGTCAATCAAATACCATGAACTAGATGTGTCAAATTGGGTCTGAACATTTTCATCACTAATTTAAATCTCTAACAAATTCCATATAATTGAAGACAAAAAAAAAAAAAAAACAGCAAAGTAATTCGACTGATGTACAGACACAACAAAGCCTGGATAAGCAAATTACAGAAAAGTTAACCATAAGTCATTTCATCCTACTAATGTACCAAAGTAAGTAGAGCAAATAAACCATCTTATACACATCACCTATTTAATTGATAAAAAACTATCATTAAAGTAATATGCCCTTTCAATTCTAACTGTTGAAGCCAACAACTAATACTATTTTCAATAACAAATGGTAAGAGTTCTAATCACTTCACATAATTGATTACTCAAATTCACATAATTGGAAGAATAATCTCGAAATACAAAATCCCTCTCTTTTAAATGTACCTCAAAAAAACTGAAGGCGAACAAGACAAAATCCCCTCTTTCAAGACTTAGGCGAAAATGTACCTCAAAAAAACTTAACCAAACGCGACGGCAACTACAGCGGCGGCGGTATCTGGAGGGGATGATGGTGGTTCAAACTAGTCGGAGGCGGACAAGACAAAATCCCCTCTTTCAAGACTTAGGCGGAAATGTACCTCAAAAAATCTTAACCAAACGCGACGGCGATTACGGCGGCAAAGGCGGCGGCGGTATCTGGAGGAGATAGTGGTGGTTCAAAGTGGTCAGAGGTGGTGCGAGAGGTTGTCTGCGAGAGGAAGAGCTTAAGAGGTTGGAGGTTAGGGCTTAGGAATTTTGATTGAATCTGAAATGTCCCAAGTCCCGCTTTGATATACCCCTTTTGTTGTACTCAGATTTAGCTTATTAATTTATTATATGCTAGCTTTCAAGCATAAATGTGCTTCAGTGTAGTGGCAATCAACCTTTATGCTTTGTGGGAGGGTCACATGTTCGATTCCTCTAAGATACATTTCACTTTTATTTTAAATATTAATCATTGTTTATTTTATCAAATTAATATGAATATAAATTAAGTCTTTAAATATAATTTACTTTTCATGTATCTATTCAAAATCAAGATAAAATTTAATTTTATATTAAATTCGATCTAATAAATTTAATTTGAATTCAAATTTTTTTCGTCCATAAACTCATATTAAAGTTATTAGGTTGAGACAAAATATGTGTTGTACGCGAGGTCTTTAATTTCGGTTTCGATATAGATATTGGGGTAGTAAATTTACGAAAATTTTGAGAATGTTCGAAATTTTGGTTTCGATGTTAAAGAAATTATGAAAATTTATAAAAATATTTGAAAATTTACAATCAAATATTTGGTACCTTGAATTATCATTCTTATGCAACTTTTACATTAATAATATTCTATATATAATATATGTCCAATGAATCTTATTAAATGGTATGATCAAAATATGTTATAAAAAATATGAAATAAATATGAATTGAAATTAAAATAATAATAAAATCTTATAAGAACTTAATTAAAATAAAGTGTGCCACAAGTTTAATAAAAACCATGTGTGTAGTTGGGGTGAATGGTTAGTTGATGTGGACAACTTGATATATTATTTTTTAAAAATAAGATTTTAAAATGTATAAAAAATAATTGTTATTCAAAATTTTGGGAAATTTTGGATTTCGGGCTAAATTTCGACGGATATTTAACAAAAGAGTTTAATATTATTTTTAAGTTTCGGGAAATTTCTGGTTTCGATCGAAATTTCAGAAGATATTTTGCAAAATTGGATCAAAAGTGAGATTTCGCTTCGGGACCCCCGAAAACCCGAAATTTCGGTTTAAACTTCGAGGTTTCGAGGGAAATTTAAGACCATATTGTACGTATATTATAAGTCATTGGATAATATATATATATCAAATTAATTAAAATTTAGAATAGGGGTACGATATGGTATTCGGGAGTATGCATAGCGGATATGGGTACAATATGGATACAATACTAAACAGAATAATATTTAGGAGGATTTGTGCATCGTAATATATCATCCAAACAATAAGATTTGTACCATTAATTTAATTCACAAGGTTAAGTATCTTTTAATATGTCTAAAGTTTCAAAAATTATTTATCTATATTTAGTTTAAAGTTTATGGTTTAGGGTTTAGGGTTTTGAGTTCAGGGTTTAGGGCACAGGTGTCCATTTATCATGAAGAATACCAATTTAATAATCATATAGTATACTTGTTAATAATATATATATATATATATATATATATATCTAATCCATTAGTACTTTAATCTTAATCTTAAATTAATAATTAGCTATAACAATGAAATTTAATCTAATGATCAATGTTAATATAATTGATTATATAATAAATTCATAATTTTCATGTAAGTGTAAATAAATAAATAATACTAATTATAGATAAGTATAATTTAGTAAATATTAAAATATATAGCGTAATAACATTTTTTGTACTTGTACCTTCAATAATATAACAAATATTGTATTTAATTATAGGCAACATATTCACTAATAAATTATTATACACTTTAATTCAATATATTAGATAGTTATATCTTCAAAAATAAAAATATTAAATAATTCTTAAATTGTTATAAACTATTAGCATCGAAATTCTTTGTTGCTATGACTTTTCGATTTTCGATTTGCATTCTGCAAGGAAAAGTTTCGTTGCTAATAATAATATATATATGTTTTTTTAATGAAATAACTAGCTAGGAATGCTGCAACGAATTATTTGGCAGGAAAGTTCCCTCCAAAACTAAATTTTTTGATCAAAGTCAGCTACGAATATCTGCAAGGAAAACATTCGTTGATGAAGTCAACAACGAAAAAATTCGCTGGTAGGTTTAGTTTTCGAAAATGGATACCACGAAACCCATTTACCTTGCTAAAATTGTTGAGAATCACCAACGTATTAAGCATCCTTGCTGATTTACGTTGCTATTTCAATGTTTTCTAGTAGTGAACTAGTGACAAGGATATTATTGTCTACGAATAATTAGTGACAATAAATATAATTATCGCTAAATATATGTTACTAATTTTCATTAGTGTCAACTTAAATAAAAATTTGTCACTGAGGATCTTTATTATTCATTAATTATTTATATAGGCGGACAACTTTTGTATTGATTTGTATTTAACTACTCAAATTAATCCATTTCAGGGATGGATGAGAAATAAATCTAGCGAAAGGATTTTGATCAATCGATCGCATCTATACATCAGCTGCCATGACTGTACAACAACACCTATTCACACCAATGGATGTGTCTGATGACGATTGGACACATCCAACTCTATAAATAATCCTCATCATTTTCAAAAGTAAAAATTATTTCACTAGTCATTCATAATTTTCTTCAAAGAGACTTCAAAACACAAGTATGTTCGTTTTTCTCGGGATTTGTAGTGCTATTATCAAGAGAAACAAATCGTTGTATCTTGGGAGACGATTATCACATTCCCTAAGCAACGTGTGCGGTGCAATATCTTCTTAAGGAAAGTAAGTCTAAACTCGTGCCTCGACTCTTCTTTCCATCTATACATTTTTACACAAGCCCTATATCAAATTTTCTCCCACAATCTTAAGACGAAATTTATATGTGTAATTTCGAGATGGTATAATTTGAATGTGTTACTGGTTCGTCTCAATTCTCGTGTTAAGAGATACAATTCCGCGCCAAAAGATCATTAGATAATGGATTTCTGTGATGCCTCCATTAAATTTTACTTGCCGAAAAATTTTCGCCATACTGCATGGTGGAATTGATCAAGAAGTGTCAACTAAATGTGACAAATGGCATCCTTTGGCGTGTACCGGTTCCAAAGAATGCATATCAGACAAAGTATGATACTATCAAGGATCTAATTAAAGTTAGAGCATTGATTATGTTGTACCTCTTTGGATCAAAAGTCACGATTGTGATGTGAGATTTTTTGAGCCTATATCAGCTAACGCTTCCTTTCTTTATGTTGATTGGAATATTGAACCTCTAGAATTTAATCATTGTGATATCTATGATTTAGAATTTAAGCAAATTGAAGGTGAAAAAAAGTACTTGGTTACTTTATTGATTATTGCACATGCTATTGTTATGTGTACTTGCTAAAAAAATAACATGGGGATAGAAGTGTTTAAATAGGTCAAGAATGAAGTTGAGAATCAACTAAGCTGTCGAATAAAGAATATTCGAAGTGATAGAGGTGGAGAATATGGAGCGTTGTTTAATGATTATGTCGAGAATCTGGCATTATACATTAAACTACCGCCCCTTACTCACCTCAATCTAGTGGCGTTGCTAAACGCAAAATTCTACTATAAAGGAGATGATTGACGCTAAGTTGATAAATTATGGTTTACCCAAATCTTGTTGGGGGGAAGCAATTCTCTTATTCAATTACATTCTTAATAAGATCGCACACACGACTAGGAGTGAAACTCCGTACGGATTTATGAAAATGTCATAAACCTTCCTACAAGTGTTGAACGTGTGGGGGTGTTTGGCAAAGGAAGAAGTACATAAGCTCAAACATGTAGAAATAGGATATCTGGTACAAAAGACTCAAAGTCCACTTGTGGTTATGTATTTACCATAGATGGTGGAGCAGCGCCATGGAAGTCTTCTAAAAAAACTTGTATAGCTCGATCCACGAAGGAATCGAAGTTCAGCTTTAGATAAAGCTGGTGAAGAAGCTAAATGACTTCGGAAGTTCTTAGATGACATTCTTCGTTGGATGAAACATGTGCCTCCAATCTTTATACATGGCCACAGTCGGTCGGCAATTGGGGGAACACAAAGCAACATGTATAATGGTAAGTCTCGTCATATACGTTGACAACACAATACCATAAGCAATTAATCTCTAATGGCATCATCTCCATTGATTATGTAAAGTCATAGGAGAAAAAATGTGGGTCCGCTAACCAAAGGTTTGCTGAGAGATCAAGTTTACTGTCTATATAGGGAAATGGTCTTAAAGACTACAAATTGAGAATTGACATAGTGGTAACCCAACCTTGTTGACTGGAGACTCTAAGATCGTGGTTCAATGAGACAACTAAGCTATGAAAGTTCAAGTAATGCACTTGGGAGTTTAATATTCTTGTTCATTCATAGGATAAACAAGTGCAACCTAGCGAGCGTACCAAAAAGGCTAAACTATTAGAGTAGTTATTATGTGAGTATCATTGTCTTGGTTTATACAAAATGCTAACCAATTCAAGACATCGGGTTCATTGGGCAGCAAGTAAGTTTGATGGTATCACTAAGGAAGGTTCAAAGTCATACGCTACCTATCCTGATGCAATACCTTTCTGCTTAAACTCTCTTAAGTGTCTGCTTCTTCAAGTGCATTAGTTTTATTCATGTGTGGGGGATTGTTGAAAAAATTAATTTGTATTTAATTACTCAAATCCATTTTAGGGATGAATGAGAAATTAATCTAGTGAATGGATTTTGATCAATCGACCATATCCATACAATCAGCGGCCATACTGTACGGATGCACCTATTCCTACCAATGGATGTGTATAGTGACAATAAGACACATCCTATTGTACAAACTTCTGTCAAAACAAAAACGAACTTGAATATGAACGAACAAACTGAAAATGAAGAATGATAATCGAGGCGAGAGAACACTCTCTTTCCTTAATGCAAAATTGCCCCACTACTGGTGGTACGGGTTTATGCAATAGCGTCCCAAGATACAACGATTACAAATTCTGAATTGCGAACCACTTCCAATTCAGAATCACAAACGAACAAGAGCAGCTTGAATATTTAGAGAGAATGTATGAAATGCTTATGCTTTTCGGTGTGAAAAATCTGAACTGTGGAGTAGCCTATTTATAGGCTTGAAATTCAGACAAAAACTTAAACAAAATTAAATCTACTAATAAAAGTTAATCTGTAACAACAAAGAATTAATCTGGCTAATTAATCTAGCTGTTACAGATTGGTGACTGTTTGAATTCTGTATTCAAACAGTCCTTCTAGAAGCAGATTCAAAAATGAAGAAGAAAGTGGCCAACTTGTTTCTTCAAAAAACGTGTTTAAACTTTCAGCAATTTCAGTAGTTGGATTTTTGTTTTGGGAAAGACTTTTAGGAGCCCAAATTAATCAAATAAAATTGGCCCAAAAAGATAATACATGTGAGCCCATAAGCCCAAATCACACAACCCACAAGCCCAAGCCTAGGCCCAAGGCCCATGACCTACGACCCACGGACCTCGGTCCCGGATCCCGATCACAGTCAGGTCAGGATGGGCGGATGGACGGCGGCGGCGGCGGCGGCGGCAGCGGCGCACTCGCACGCGTATGTGGTGAACTGGACCATGGCTAGGTCCTTCCCCCTCACAAAGCCCACAAAAATCTTATGACCCAAAGGGCCAACCCTTTACCTTAAGACAATTGTATATAAACCCATTCAACTTATGGTTTATACCCTATGTGGGATATCCACATTCAAACACCTCACTTTAACACTTAATTTCTCATTCGTAACTACTCCGAATCGAGAAATTCGAAATGCAAAACTTATCTACTCACGGAGTAGATTAATATTATCCAATAATATCACGTATCTCGGATATGTATGGTGTTCGAATTTCGTACACAAAACTGGTGTTCACACACTTTTTGTACTCACAATATCCAACAATCCCCCATACGAATGAAATTAATGCAATGCATGATTCTCTAAAATTCAGTCGAAAATTTATCACATCAGAAGAGGTAACTTTTAGCTTTGAACCTTTCTTAGTGAAATATCATTGGATTTACTAGGCTACCCAATGAACGCGATGTCTTGAATTGGTTAACCGTTCGTGTAAAACCAGACAATGATACTCACATGATAAACTCTCTAAGTTGTTCTTAGTTCTCACTGTTGGGTCCATTTTGGCCGTGGCACCCCATCTTGGATTCATAAGTGTTTACATTTTACTCAATGTTGAGGCGGCCTACACCTCACACTTACATAGGTGACTTCCTAATTACGAGTATCCTACCATACTCCACTTTGTGTTGACAGTATAGGAATCATTAAAAGCCCGACTTAACCTTTGTTACACTTTGCAGGTTGCACTTCTTTATCCTAGGCAATGGGTTTAGAGTTTGTTAAACTCTTAAGTGCCTCACTGAATTTTCAAAACTTAGTTGTCCTATTGAACTATGATTTTGGGATCTCCAGTCAACTTGGTTGGGTTTCCGCTGTGTCCATTCTTAATTTCTAGACTTTAACCTCATTCCTCTTGATAGGCAGTATATTTGATCTCTAGGCAATCCTTTCGTCAAAGGATTTGCAATATTCTCCTTTGATTTAACATAATCAATGGAAATAATCCCGTTAGAGATCAATTGTTTAATGGTATTGTGCCTACGACAAATATGTCTAGACTTACCATTATACATACTACTATGTGCCCTTCCAATTGCCGACATACTGTCGCAGTGAATGAAAATTGGAGGCACAGGTTTTTCCCAACAGGGAATATCTTTTAAGAAATTTCTTAGCCATTCAGCTTCTTCACCAGCTTTATCTAAAGCTATGAATTTTGATTCATTGTGAAACGGGCTATGCAAGTTTGCTTAAGAGACTTCCACGACACCGCTCCTCCACCCATGGTAAATACATACCCATTGTGGACTTAGAGTCATTAGTGTCCGATATCCAATTAGCGTCGCTGTATCCCTCTATTACAGCTGGATATCTTGAGTAGTGTAATCCATATTCTTTAGTATACTTTAAATACTTAAGAACTCTAGTTAAAGCATTCTAATGCTCTATACTAGGATTACTTGTAAACCTACTCAACTTGCTCATAGAATAAGCTAGATCAAGGCGAGTACAGTTCATGATAAACATCAAACTCCTAATGACCCTAGCGTATTCTAACTGTGATACGGGTTCGCTGTGGTTCTTGCGTAGATGAAAGCGCAAGTCCACTGGCGTCTTGACGGGTGCACTATCGCTCAGAAGCAACTTTTCCAAAATCGTCTCAACATAATGAGATTGCGATAAGACTAGTCCTTCAGAAGTCCTCAGGATTTTAATCCCTAAGATGGCGTCTGCAAGTCCCATATCTTGCATGTCAAAGTTTTTCTTTAACATTCCTTTAGTATTTATGATAATTTCATGATTACTACCCATTATCAACATGTTGTCTACATATAGACACACTATGACGTATGCGTTATGTGTTTGTCTAACATACACGCATTTATCACACTCGTTGATATTGAAACCATTTGATAACATCGTGCTATCAAATTTTTCATGCCACTGTTTTGGCGCTTGTTTAAGTCCATACAACGATTTTACAAGTTTATAGACTTTCTTCTCCTGTCCAGGAGCAACATACCCCTCAGTTTGTTCCATGTATATTTCTTCATCTAATTCACCATTCAGAAACACAGTCTTAACATGCATTTGATGTATCTCAAGGTTATGCAGAGCTGCCATATCATTGAGTAATTTTATAGATGTTATTCTCATTACCAGGAATAAGTATCGAAGAAATCAAGACCTTCCGTTTGTCGGTATCTTTTGACTGCGAAACGAGCCTTGTACTTATCAATAGTTCCATCAGTTTTATACTTTCTTTTCTAAATCCATTTACAGCCTAAAGGCTTACTTCCCTTTGGAAGATCAACCAACTCCCAGGTATGGTTGTGAATAATAGACTCAATTTCACTATTGATAGCTTCTTTTCAGAGTTGAGCATCTGGACCAGACATAGCTTCCTTAATCGTTCTTGGTTCCCCTTCTAATGTGTATAACACAAAATCTGGACCAAATGATTTTGGAACTTTTGTCCTTTTTCTACGACGAGGTTCTTCGTCCCTGGGATTAGAACTACTTGTAGATGCATCATGCGTTCTTTTAAGAGGACCTTTTTCCTTTCTTTCCTTACTTGGAAAGATATCCTCAAAAAACGAAGCATTTCTAGATTCCATGATAGTACCTTCATGAATCTCCGAGATTTCTGACTTATGTACCAAAAATCGATAGGCGCTACTGTTAAGTGCATAACCAATGAATATGCAATCAACAGTTTTAGGCCCTATTTTCACTTTTTTGGGTTTGGGTACTTCTACCTTAGCCAAACACCCCCATACTTCGAGGTACTTATATGTAGGCCTGTGACCTTTCCAAAGTTTGTAGGGAGTCTCACTCCTACTTTTGTGGGGAATCTTATTAAGGATATAATTGGCAGAGAGTATCGCCTCCCCCCACAAATTCGGAGGTAACCCAGGATTAATCAGCAACGCATTCATCATCTCCTTAAGAGTATGATTCTTGTGTTCCGCTATTCCGTTTGATTGTGGTGAATATGGGGCCTTTGTTTGATGTATAATGCCTGAATTTGCACAAAATTCATCAAACGGCGCTCCGTATTCGCCACCTCTATCACTACGGATAGCCTTTATCTTTTTCCCAAGTTGATTTTCAAATTCTGTTTTGTAATGTGTGAAAGCCTCAAGAGCTTCGTCTTTACTTTTAAGTAAATACACATAACAATACTTTGTGCAATCATCTATGAATGTAATGAAATACTTTTTCCCACATCTAGTTTGCACAAACTTCAAATCACAGATGTCACTATGAATAAGTTCTAGAGGTGCGGAGTTTCTTTCCACTGAAGGAAACGGTTGTTTAACTAGTTTAGCTTCAACACATATTTCGCATTTGTGTTCATTTTCAACTTTAAAAGTTGGTAATAAGTTCAAGTTAACTAATCTTCGAATAGTATTATAATTCACAGGTCCTAGTCTAACATGCCACAAGTTAGAATACTCAAGCAAATAAACAGAATTATCAATACTTTTATTGCCAATGTTTTCAATTACAAGAGAGCGAATTACATTCATTTTGAAAAGGCCCTTCTCTAGGTAACCTTTTCCTACATATATTCCTCTCTTATTCAAAGAAAACCTATCCGCTTCAAAGATTACTTTGAATCCATTCTTGACCAAAGTTGAACCAGAAACCAAATTCTTGCAAATCTCCGGAACATGAAGAACTTCGGCAAACGTCAGCTTTTTGCCTGAAGTCATCTTCGGAACAACTTTCCCCATTCCGACCACCAGAGATGTGGCCGAGTTGCCCATAAACAGTCTTCGTCCTTCAGTTGGGGTATAGGACAAAAAAATAGCCATATCTGAACAGATATGGCGAGTAGGTCCGGTGTCAATGAACCACTCCCTCGGGTTGTACACCAAGTTGGCTTCGAACACGACAGCGGTGAGATCAAGATCCGTTAGATCGATTGGCACCTTGTTATTCGATAGGTCGTCGATCATCTCATTGATGCCCTTGACATCATCAACAGCTAGGTGCACCTCATTTTCCACCCGGTTCTTGCCTTTGTTCTGATTATGGCCAGAACCTTGCCCATGAGACTTGTTTTTCTTGGGCTCTTTGCAGTCTCTAGCCCAATGACCAGGTTTGTCACAGTTGTGACAGTGGTCTCCAGCCCTTGACTGGCCTTTCCCAGCAGCCTTCTTTTTCTGGGAATTTCCTTGGGCTTTCCATTGGAATTTTCTCTTCCGATTAGAACTCTCCGAAACTTCCGCAATGTTTGCCATTGCCTGCACAGGGAGCTTCTTGTCTGATCCCCGATTGTCTTCCTCAATTCTGAGTCGAACAACCAAGTCCTCAAGACTCATGTCTTTTCGTTTGTGTTTCAAGTAATTCTTGAAGTCACTCCATGAAGACGGTAACTTCTCTATGATAGAAGCTACTTGGAAGGACTCACTCAGGGCCATGTTCTTAGCATGAACCTCATGTATTATGATTTGAAGTTCTTGAACTTGGCTAGTCACGGACTTAGAGTCCACCATTTTGAAGTCTAAGAACTTCGCGACCACAAACTTCTTCAGTCCAACGTCCTCAATTCTGTACTTCTTGTCCAGAGCCTCCCAGAGGTCTTTGGCAGTCTTTACTGATAGATATATGCTGTAAAGCGAATCACTCCATCCACTGAGTAGGTAATTCCTGCAAAAGAAATCACCATTGATCCAGGCATCATATGCCATCCTCAGTTGACTGTCAGTTGACTCAGCGGAGACATAGGGAGCATCTTTCCTTAAGTACCTTGCTAGGCTCAAAGTCGTGAGGTAAAACAGCATCTTTTGCTGCCACCTCTTGAAGTCAGCCCCGCTGAACTTCGTCGGCTTTTCAACCTGAGCCGGTATAACAGGATTAACTGGTGGAACATATGAACCTGAACCAGAACCGGAGCCAGGGCCAGAGGCTGGACCAAAATCAGAACTAGGACTGGTACATAAACCAGGACCGGAACTTGGACTAAAACTAATACCTAAACCAGAACCAGCTCCATAACAAGCGGAACCTGCTCCAATACCCAGACCAAGACCTGCACCCGGGCCAAGTCCGAAGTCTAGGATAGTGGCAGCATCATCACGAGCAACATCACCGTGGTTCGCCATTTCAGAATTTTGTATTGACAGAAATGAACAACACAATTAAGATTTTGCGTTAAGTTTATTGTACAAACTTTTGTCAAAACAAGAACGGACTTGAATATGAACGAACAAACTGAAAATGAAGAATGATAATCGAGGCGAGAGAACACTCTCTTTCCTTAATGCAAAATTGCGCCACTACTGGTGGTACGGGTTTATGCAATAGCGTCCCAAGATACAACGATTACAAATTCTGAATTGCAAACCACTTCCAATTCAGAATCCCAAACGAACAAGAACAGCTTGAATATTTAGAGAGAATGTATGAAATGCTTATGCTTTTCGGTGTGAAAAATCTGAAGTGTGGAGTAGCGTATTTATAGGCTTGAAATTCAGACAAAAACTTAAACAGAATTAAATCTGCTAATAAAAGTTGATCTGTAACAGCAAAGAATTAGTCTGGCTAATTAATCTAGTTGTTACAGATTGGTGCCTGTTTGAATTCTGTATTCAAACAGTCCTTTTAGAAGCAGATTTGAAAATGAAGATGAAAGTGGCCAACTTTTTTCTTCAAAAAACGTGTTTAAGCTTTCAGCAATTTCAGTAGTTGGATTTTTGTTTTAGGGAAGACTTTTTTGGAGCCCAAATTAATCAAATAAAATTGTCCTAAAAAGATAATACATGTGAGCCCAAATTACACAACCCAGGGACCTGGATCCCGGTCACGGTCCGGCACGGGCGGACGGACGGCGGCGGCGGCACGCGCGTTGGTGAACCGGACCATGGCTAGGTCCTTGCCCCTCACAAAGCCCACAAAAATCTTATGACCTAAATGGCCAACCCTTTACCTTAAGATAATTGTATATAAACTCATTCAACTTATGGTTTATATCTTATGTGGGATATGCACATTCAAACACCTCAATTTAACACTTAATTTCTCATTCGTTACTACTCTGAATCGAGAAATTCGAAATGCAAAGCTTATCTACTCATGGAGTAGATTAATATTATCCAATAATATTATGTATCCTGGATACGTATGGTGTTCGAATTTCGTACACAAAAGTGGTGTTCACACACTTTTTGTACTCACAATATCCAACACATCCAACTTTATAAATAATTCTCATCATGTTCAAAAGTAAAAATTAATTCATTAGTCGTATTCTTCAAAGAGAGTTCAAAACAGAAGTATGTTCGCCGATTATTGGGATTTATAATGCTACTATAACGAGAAATAAGTAATTTTTGAGAAACAATTGTCATATTCTATAAGCACCATGTGCGGGGCAATATCATCTTAAAAAGAGCGAGTCCAAACCCATACCTTGACTTTTTCTTTTAATTCATCTATCCATTCTAAATTACATAAGCCATGCCAAATTTTCTCCCACAACTTTCATATTGCTACTTTTTAAGTTTTTATTGTCACTGATATTAACTTTAGTTGTAGTGAGTAGTGTTGGTTCTTCACTTATTCCAATGTTGGGTTACCATTACCCCAAACTAGAGGACAAGCTATTATTTAATTCGAAGCAAAATTGGTTGCTACTTTAATTAGCAAAACAAAGAAAAGAATTTGGTTTCTATTTTTGATTCATTTTTGGATGGTTTTATATTTAGTAGTATTTTAAATTGGTTGGGTGTAATTAAGCAGGACTCAAAAAAGAAAAATATTTTGTATCAGCTAACGTGTCTCAACTCAACTCTCATGCACATGCAAAAGGCCAAAAATTATAAATAGTCGCAAAATTTCAATGAAAAAGGACCAAAATTGGCAGGTCGTCTAAGGGAAATTTTAGCCCGCTCTCGGTTCGGCCAAATTCATGTGTATTTTATAAAATAATTTACCAATAATATGGCAAGTATATACACTCCCCATGTGAAATATACTTGAGTGCGACTAAGTCGGATCTAGGTTAAAATTTCCCGAAAGTCGAAAAGCCACAGTAATTTCGTGTACGAGAAAGGGAACAGGTGTAATCGCATAATTAAGCAATAGTATTTCTTTGGATGATTTGTCAGTTGTTGCAATTAAAGGCAATAAATAAGTTTGGGGCAGTTATACCTATAAAAATCACGACGATGCAGTTCGAGATAAATGCAGTAGGAGGGGAAGATAAATGTAATAGGATCGTACATGAAATATCAATATCTAATTCCTCCTAACAGAGTGTGTGTATAGAGAGAGAGAAAGAGATAATAAGTGGGAAGTGAAAAATGGCAGCTATGGATGATATATATTAACAAATAACAATAGTATTTATCAGAGAAAATTATTGAAAAAATCCTAAAATATATTTCTTTATAAAAACAAATTTCTTTATAAAAAAATCAAAATAGTTTTCAATCTAAAATATCCATTATATTTAAAAATCTAAAATTTATGATTAATAATGCTTTGGGCTAAATTAACCTTGTTTTCTTAAGCGAAAATTGATAGATTGATTCATTTTATCAAAATCTTTTGTTCTGATTTTTCAAGTTGATTAATTGTACATTACAGATTGTACCTTTTTAATGTTAAGTATTTGAATATCTTTAGTTTTATTTTATAGTTTAACATGTCAACTATCTTAAACATAAATTTTTTATATTTTTTAGAAGATTTAAAGATTTAATATTAAAAATTAAAATCGTAATTAGTATGTGATGTAGGTGAAAATTGGACTTTGGGCCAAACTGACAAGCGCAAGACTTAATGGACTAAAACCCATTAAGAAGGCAAATCTAGATCCTTTCTAGAAGATATCCAACCAGAGCTGGAAGGCCTAGAAGACTGCCAACCTGGACCTGAGGGAATAAGACAAATTTATATATGGCAAGGCTGGAGACAAGATCTAATTAAAGTCAAAGACTTTCCATAGCAAGAGGAGGAAATTAAGCCCCAGATCTGATTAATTAGGCCTAATTCCTTACTTGGATTTATCCTAATTAAGAAGATTATAATTAACCTTAATTACTTTATGTAATTAAGGAAAGAAGACCAAGCACTATTCATTTACCATATTGAAGATTCTCTATAACTTGTATAAATAGTCATTCTAGAGGACGAACGAGGAGAGAGCTATTGTAATATAAGATAAAGAGAAATAAAGAAGAAAAACTTTGCACCCCCGTGGACATAGGTCATATTCGACCGAACCACGTTAAATATTGTGTTATTCACATTATTGCTCTTGCATTATATGTCAAATCTCAATATCATACTTATATTATCCCATATATTAATATAAATATTATTGGTGTGAAACCCACACGCATCAATTGACGCCATCTGTGCGAAAGTGAGTTCAAGACATGAGAAAATTAGGAATCAAAACGGTGATGTTTTTATGTTATTCGATCCCAGCAGTTCGGTAATATCTTCTCTTTGGTGCTTATGAATTTGTATACATATATACGTGTTTATAATAAATCTATTACTGCTTGAGTATTTCCTATCTTGAAAATGAGTTAGAATATGTTTTACTGCATGTGATTGTAAATTGGGCTTCATAATAAATTGATAGAATATTAACTATTTTATTGTTGTTGATATCCATCCACCTTTTGAGCTTTCTATAGATTTTTCTTAAAAGATTTGTTATATATTTTCTTGATTAAAATAAATAAATAACTAGTCTAATTAAATAAACCTTCTGCTATTACAAAAGAAAAGGAGGGCAATTATTGTGGTGGTTGGCTTATTATGATATTTTGATCGAATTAAATGAATTATAGTAAATCTATATTTGCATGCTTAAGTCATATCAAAATTCAATTAAGTTTTCATACGCCTCATTTTCTGCAAATAATTGTGATTTAATTTGGAGTAACGAGTTATTACAAAAGTAAAATCTCTACTTGGATTGTTGCTTGGTTGACATGATTAAGGTTATATGAATGGTAAATCCTCAATTGTATATAGTTTTTATGAATATGCATATTCTTATAATCTTCATCAAGGAATAAATGGATGATTTTCTAATAAATTATGATATTTACTTCAAATTGATTTTCTATAATGACAAGTGCCATCATTTACTTGGGTAATAATTTTCCATATGAGATCAAATTATTCGCTATGAAATTTCACTTGTGGTTGTACTTGCAGAAACTTTGTCACGGAATTTACATTTTTGTACAAATTGAGTTTAGCGATTCTCAAGGCCCTACTTCGGGCATTCAAGTTATGCTAGTAGCGATAGTCAACGATGAATCAAGGCGTTGGTAAGCCAGGTATGCAGGTGTGACAAAGCTGGAAGAGCTGAAGCAGCGCATGCTGCTCCGCGGAGCTGGAAAATCTGGATGACAAGAATAGCCCATGGTGCCCTGCAAAGCTGAAGAGCTAGATAGCAAAAGCAACCCATGTTGCTTTGTAGAACTGAAATGCAGGTTGGACTTTGTCCAAGCTAAGAGTAAGATTAATAGATACTATCGTGGAAGGAGCCAATTGTTTCACAAAGCTGAAATGCAACTTTGTCAGGTTAGAAGGGAATACAAAAAAACCTATTGCGGAAGCAACCAACACTGCTTCGCAAAGCTATGTGCAAGTTGTACCTTTGCCCGGCCTGGACAAAGACAAAAAAATTCCCATGGCAGAAGTTGTATATGAATGCATCATAAGCATAGTCAAACATCATAAATGCATCATAAGCATAGTCAAACATCATTTATGCATCATAAAGCATAGCCAAGCATCATCTATGCATCATAAAGCATAGCCAAGCATCATCCATGCGTCATAAGCATGGCCAAACATCATCTATGCATCATGTGCATAGTTGATTATATGAATCATGAGTTGAGCTACAATTTTGTTCAAATTACTATAAATGAGTTATATTGATCGAAAAGATGAGATAATTTTGCAGGGCTATGCTAAACTGAAATTATAATCTTATGTTGATTTTTTATGAAAGAAGAATAGGGAACTTAAAATAGAACAAGGGAAACAACTCCCTCGCCCATGGAATATTCAAAATTTGAAAAAGCTTTATGTCTAAATTCTCTTTATTTGTTTAAATAACACTCTCATGTGCGGAATTTGAATGTATGTCCTTCTAGGAATACCTGGAAGAATGTAACATCCCTCCTGCAGGATTGGATACAGCGCTCCATCAAAGTTTTTAGCAAGAATTTGCTTTGTTTTTTATTATGAAAATTACGAGAATACACATATGTACGATTATGTGAATATATAATGCACCACCTGGGTGGGTAGTCGGGATTCGTTAAGTCAGGCAGCCTGCGGCTTCGAATCCGATGGACCTATACCAAGAGGATATAAGGGTGGGTTGGTGAGGAATTATTCCGGGAATAATTCTGTGACCAACTCGCATTGGAAGACCGGTCGTAAGGGAGCTACAAGGTTGGCTGGAGATATAAAGCAGGAGGAGGGGACTAATTCTCCCACTTCTGGCTTAAATAAGGTAGGAAAAGAGGGTATAAGGAAGGATGCCAACGGTAGCAGGCTGGCCAGCTGTGAGCCCGTTGATGAATATGTGGGAACGGAGAGGGGAAAAAGGGGAAACAAGGAAGGTGAAAAATGGTTAGATTGGCAGGTCTTCACGACTTCATGAGATTGGCAGGTCTTGACTACATGAGATTGGCAGGTCTTCACGACTGCATGAGATTAGCAGGTCTTCACGACTGCATGAGATTGGCAGGTCTTCACTACTGCATGAGAAAGGCAAGTCTCTACGATTGCCAATAAGAATGAAAGGCAAGTCTCCACGATTGCTAATGAGAATGAAATGCAAGTCTCCTTGATTGCACATGAGAATGAACTATGCAAGTCTCCACGATTGCACACCTGAACTACCAGCAAAGCTGCGACTCAGCTTTTGCCGGTGGAAATTCTTGAAAACTAACAAGTTCATATGTTTTAGTGGAAGGAATACCTGGTGTTTTGTTCACAGGAAAATTCTTAAGTCAGAAATGAGAAATAAACTTCGAAAGAAAAAAGCAGGTTTGACACAAGCAAAGCTGAATACTACAAAGTATAAGCAAGTAAGTCAAAATATTCCATTATATTTGTGATGCGTATGCATTCAAAGTTAAATGCAGGAAAAGTAGGAGGTATAACTTGACCTGCACAAGGCAAGTTCAAAGAGTAAAACCTCAAATCGGGAGAAACACAGGTGTTCCTGCCCAAAGCTAGGCAGGTCAGGATAAGCAAAACCAGTAGTCAAATTTATCCAAGGGGCTACACATGCCCATCAAAAGAACAATATTCATAAAGGTTGTGAGCATGGCTGTCCAAGCTGTGCTAAAACTTCAGGTCTGGATGTCTGTTGGGCCGAAGAAGTTAGGTGAAGATCTGGTGTACTTGCCCCCTGAAGGAGACACCCAAAGCTGGAGACGACTATGCTAGGAGTGGTCATGAGATCACTCTAGAAGGAGGAAATACCTAGAACAAGAAGGAGAGAAGGATGAGAACGAACCGCAAAAGAAATATCAAGCTCCCGAGGGATGCTAGATGCACCATCTGGATCTAGAAAGAGATGAAGAGCAGGAAGGTTGGGTGCCCCAACCTGAAATGCAAAAGTAGCGCAGTGGCATCGTGGAAAGGAGCCCCCTCACCAGGTGCAACAGCAGCATAATAACGTACACGGAAAAGAAGATATCCAGGCAAAAGCAAATGAGGAAGAGTTGCATCACCAAATGCAACGCTGACGCAATAGCACACCTGAGAGGGAAAACCTCTAGGGACATTATCCAGAAGGCTGTGTAGGAAAAGGCAAGGGCCTCAAAGACGAGGCCATCAATAATGAGTTGGTCCAATCTCATCAAGAAGACCATGAAAGAAAGAAAAAGCTGGATCAGCCAGAGGTGGGTATTCTGACGGAGCTGAAAAAGCTGTATCTGGGATCCCAGGATGCAGGTTGGCGGGAAAGAAATTTCCTCATGACAGAAGTCAACTCTCAACCTGATCACGTAAAGAGATGGTAGGTGGACCTACCAAGCTGTGTTGCAAACTAAAAATGTAGGTATGCAGGAATTGAAGAAATGAGATGGAGATTTGGTGCCCCCACCTCCAAAGGGGACGTCTAACGCCGGAAAAGAGGATAGTAGAGGTGATCATGAGATCATCCCAGAGTACAATTCCTTTAGAGGAGCCAAAAGTATGGAATACTTGAAGCAAGAAAGAGGGGAAGATGAACGTAAGCCACGAAAGATAGTATCCAGCTCCAAAGATCCGCTGCAGGTGTCGAATGGAGTTAGAAGAACAGGAAGATCGAGAAGGATGGTTTCTTCAACCTAAGCCACAAAAAGAACATGTACGCGAGAAGGGGTTGCATCATCAACGCACCTATGAAAGAAAACCTCCCGGAGGTCAACCGCTAGGCTGGGCAAAATGAGGCTAACAATTATTAGTCTACCCAATCTCTGTGGGAAGAATCTGAAATCAACAAGAAATATAAAGAAAAGCAAGACGAGATGGACTTCATGGCTAAGAGAATAGAAAAAGGGGGAAAAATAATGTCAGAAGAGAAGATTCAAATATATCAAGGGGTTCCATTCACGGAATCCATCATGAAGGAAGAATTACCCAAGGTTTTAGAAGTCATCCCTTCACACCACATTATGGTACCACTGATCTAGAATACCATTTGTACACCTTTCGAAACCATGCTTTATTGCATAAATATTCAGACGCTACCAATGGACCTAAGCTTAGATATGCAGAGAAAGAAGTCTCAGTTGAGCTCCAAAGCTGGCGGATAATGATAGTTGAAACCTATTCAACAAAGCAGGGATAGCTGGTGTTCCAGCTATGCTACTTCACTAGAAGTTCTAGCCCAAATGGGGCAATCCTAAAGTTCCAGCCCAGGTGGGGTAATCTAGAGGTTCCATCTCTACTGGTGAAACCCAGAAGATCCAGCCCAGCTCATGTAGAGTGGGTCTATCAGCAATGAAGGATTGCAAGATCCAAGAAGATGAGGTGAAGACCATAATAACAAGACCAGGTGGACTAAATCCCTATGGATTTCCACTCTAACTGAAAATCTCGCCTGGACCGGATGTCATCCATCAAAGACTCATAGCAAAGCTAAAAAGCTTTCAAGAGCGTTGCTATCTGGTCCATAAAAGGAAGAAGTCAACAAAGCAAAAGGAGGCAACCAAAATATACACATTTGGGGCCCCTGTTCAAGGACAACTCAATAACCTCTTAAGTAGGCGTTGAGTGATTCGATCGAGAAAGTTAGCCATACTTTTCACAAATTCCTGCTTAAAAAGTTGGATTCATGCTTTTTAGCCCAAGTGTTTGAGGAGTACTTGGGGCTCGAGGCCAAGCCCATAAAGCTGGAAGATTTAGAGATTGAAAAAGACCCAAGAGGAGAAACATCTAAAGAAGCCTTTTGACTAATTGACCTTTTTTCTAGCTCATGCTAAGTCACGACTTGGATGAGTTGGAACCTTATGATCTAAGCAAGGTGAAAGGGTATCTAGAGGCTGCGCCACTAGTGGTTGCAGATCTTTCGGAGGACCAGCAAGAGAAAGAAGGAAGATTCACCTCCAGCACAACAAGGGGTACCACCATTAAAGAAATTGGTGGACTACTGACACGATAACTCAAATGAATCTTGTTAGTCAGGGTTAAGATTCTTGGAAGAGCCAAATTTGTAGGCTCCCCCCTGAAGAATGAAGTTTCGAGTTTTTTAGTACAACAAAGCCAATCAAGATTAGGGTTTGTTAAACCCACCTAGAGTATTTGAAGTTTATCAATTCAAGCAGCTCTGTTGCTTAAATAGTAATGTAGCTTGTCAGCTCGCCCTTCGTAGAAAATCGGCCCTACACGTGGCACAAATCAAGAAGAATATTTAAAGTCCAGCGACTTTTTTGAAGTGTTGTCGTGTTCAGCTCTCCCATATTACAACCATAGATTTCGATCTTTTCTTAAGCACTTTGTGAAGGCTGGAATTTTGCCCCTGGGATCGGATCTTTCTTTCCTAAAGGAAACAACGAGATTAGATGATGTTCCTCTTCCTGGTGAGGAAGCTCCTGAATATACACCACTAGCTATCCAGCCACCTGATATGCCAGCTAACGCGATAGCTAGCGGGACTGCTGATAATATCACCAGTGAGATTGGTGATCAGACTGCTGGCAAGTTCGCCAATGAAACAACTGGAAAAGTTGGTGATGAGACTGTTGACAAGACCACAAATAGGATATCCGCCAGAGCTCAATATTACATTATTGTTAATGGTGATCAGCCATCTACTGAGTCCTTTTTTGAGGCGATAGGTGAGCTCGCTGCTCTAGAGGTGAATGAGGAACCTGAGTCCAGCACCTTTGTTTAGATTATTTGAATAATAGCTGCTTTTCCGTTCTGCATTTTGTATTTTCCTGCAAGTACTTTGTATTGTGCTTACTTTTTGTGGCACGGATATTAGTTTTAGAGTCATGCTTCCTTTTAGGGCATGAGCTTTCCCTTTCCTTGAAATAATATGAGATGCTCGTTTTGCGTTTAGCATATGATTTTGATAAAGAATGCTATATACATGCAATTTTATTCATGACAAATATATGCATTTCATGCAATTTCATGCACAATATATACACGTTATGCTGCCTAGGGCTTACAAGCAGCATTATGGTAGGGCTTACGCTGCTTAGGGCTTATGCAATATTCTTTCTTTATTATTATTTCATGTGCTGCTTAAGGAATAAGCTGCCATATTGACAGGGTTTACACCGCCTAGGGCTTATGTGGGCTTAAGCTTCCTTATTGACAGGTTTTACACTGCCTAGGGCTTATAATTTCCGCTGTCTTCATTGCAGACAAGGGCTTACTGCAGCCTGATGTCAGGGTTCACGCCACCTGGGACTTATGCGCTATCTTTTATTTATCTTTTCATCTGCTGCCTAGTGTTGGGAATTATACGAATAAAACACAGCGGAAAGTAAATTTAAGTCCCAAAGCCCGAATCATCTCTAATCCTCATATTTAATTGTGTATAGAAAAATTACTGTTATCGCGTATGTTGATTTTTGAACGTGATCATTTTCTCTAACGCTGAATTTGCCAACGTCTCTAATTCGTCACGCCGGAATCAAAAAGAAAAAACTCCTCCTTTCTTCCTTGTCAAAGACGGCTAGAGAGAGAGAGAGGGGTGGGAGACTTTTTCTTGGAGAGAAAGTTATGTAAGTTGCCTTGTGTTATTTTTCACCTTGTGATATATTTATATCATTATGAAACAATAACACTAGCATGCAAGAGCCCTATTTGGGCGTCTAGTTGGCCGCCCCTTAGTGGGCTCGGAAGCCTTTGGGCTTTCGTCTTGCTTGCTAATTAATTAATTGGATAATTTATTTATCTAATAAATAAGTTGATAATCTAATTAATTCAATTATTAATTAATTTATAATTCAATTTGTCCAAGAAATTAATTAGCTCATTAATTTAATTAATTAATTAAGTTATCCAATAATTAGTTAATTAATTACGACATCCAATGCCGTGAATTTCTCTCAAGTCTTTTTCCCATGTTTTTCCTTTTGCACTTCCTTTAAGCGCGACTCTTTAGGTTCGTCTCAAAACGCAATTGAGAGGAATCCAACGGGGTGTGAGTGACACCTAACCAGTCTCGTGGCTCACACCGTAACCCAATTGAGAATGAATGAATAGGATCATTCCAAACCTTTACGCCGTGAATACCGTACGTGTATAAACCATTTGTTTTTATATCCCAGTCAAGTAAGAGTCATGGTTTAAAGTCAAACTCATATAACTTGACCATATGCCTAAGCTCATAATAAGTCGAGGTATTTAAATGCTTTGACCAAAGACTTTCATCCTCACTTATTCATGATTGCATAGGATATTTTACTCATTCACTTATGAGAGAATAAATTCCATATTGCAAATTAGTTAACAATGCTACTTGCCCATCAAGTTGCACTTCGAGGTCGATTCCACCAATAGGTGATTTGAATCTAACTACTCTAATGACAGACTTGATGTCACAAGTACATCTTCAACTCGATTTCTCAGGTCAGAGGTTCACACGTACCTATCACTACTTATCAGTTTCATCATTGATTGTCAATGAGTGAATACCCATGTGATGAACTGATGTGAGCCGTGTTCGAACATATCAGTCCAACTGACACGTCTATGATATAAGTTCCCACTACCATTTCCATAGTGTACGACTGACACTTTCTCTGTCGAAACTTACATCATACAAGTCTTTATTCGCTGTTGATGCCCAATCAATATCTCTTAGACTTGCGAACCCTTTTAGATGTCAAGGGTCAAACCATTCTAGTGCCTTTCCTCCTATCCCATAGGAGGTAGAAGGTTCAACTTGTCATCAAGGACTTTACGTTGTTTATTCACACCTTATAAATGTCTATAAGAAAACAACAATCAACTGCCTTATATTAATAGAAAAATCATAGTTTAGTTACAATGTTTATGCCCTATAAATCTATCCTCTTTATGGCATTCGAGGGCATATACTCTAACAATCTCCCACTCGCACTCAATGCCATTTGCTGTGGTATTTAATACCCATCTTTTTTAGATGTTTTTCCAGCACCGCCTGTGCCAATGGCTTGGTCAATGGATCAGCGACATTGTCTGTTGAGGCTATTTTCTGAACATCTATTTCACCTCATGCAACGATCTCTCTTATGATGTGATATCTCTTCTCTATGCGTTTGGATTTATTGTAAGACCTAGGTTCCTTCGCTTGCGCTATAGCTTCGGTGTGGTCATAATAAAGTGGCAACGAGAGCTTTATGCTAGGAACCACTTCAAATTCCTCAACAAACTTCCTAATCCAAACAGCTTCTTCATTTATTTAGCCTTTGTGGTGGAGTCTGCGGTTGTGCTTTGCTTGGAACTTTTCCAAGTCACCGCTCCACCATTTAGAGTAAATACAAATCCCGAGATGGATTTTCGGTCATCAACATCAGATTAGAAATCCGAATCAGTGTACCCGTCTACCCTCAGGTCACCACTTCCATAGGTGAGAATCATATCCTTAGTTCTTTTCAGATACTTTAGGATATTCTTCACAGCTATCCAATGTTCCTTACCAGGGTTTGCTTGAAATCGACTAACAATGCTCACAACATAAGCAATGTCGGGTCTAGTACAGAGCATCGCGTACATCAAGCTGCCTACAGCAGATGCCTAGGGTATAATGTTCATTTCTTTTCTATCTTCCTCACTTTGAGGACACATAGATTTTGAAAGATGTATCCCATGTCTCATTGGAAGGAACCCTTTCTTAGAATCTTCCATCCTATACCTTTTTAGGACCTTTTTTAAGTAAAGGGCTTGAGAAAGTCCTATCATTCTTTTGGTTCGATTTCTATAGATCCGAATCCCTAGAATATAGGTCGTTTTTCCCAAGTCTTTCATGGAGAATGTACTCGAAAGCCACTTCTTGGTTGTGGTGAGCATTCCTATGTCATTCCCAATGAGTAATATGTCATCTACAAATAAAACTAGGAATGTCGACTTGCTCCCACTGACCTTCTTGTAAACACAGGGCTCGTCTTCATTTTTGATGAAGTCAAATCCTTTGACAACCTCATCAAAACGTAGATTCCAGCTACGAGACGCTTGTTTGAGTCCATAAATGGATCTTTCAAGTTTACACACCTTATGAATATGCTCCTCGGATTCAAAACCTTTAGGCTGTTCCATATAGATATCCTCTTCTAGGAATCCATTTAGGAAAGCAGTTTTGACATCCATTTGTCATATTTCATAATCTAGGCGTGCTGCTATTGCAAGTATAATCCTTATTGATTTGATCATAGCCACTGGCGAAAAGGTTTATTGGTAGTCAATTCCTTCCTTTTGACTATACCCTTTCGCCACTAGCCTGACTCTGTAGGTAATCCATTTACACCCGATTGGTTCTATCTTTTCATGTTGGTCTACAAGGTTCCAAACTCGGTTTGCATGCATCGAATCGATCTCAGTTTGCATAGCTTCACGCCATCTGGCAGCATCCACCATCGCTTGATCAAAAGTGGAGGGATCATCTCCTCTAACACAGAATGGAGATCCAACTCCCTCTGCATTAGATATCCGCACCTCTCAGGAGGTTGAGATACTCTATTCGATCGTCGTGGTTGTGGTTGTGTTACAGAAGGTTCGGTTCTCACTCCCTGTGTAAATGTATCCAGTGGGGTTTCATTTTGTTCTTCTAGAACAATCTTTCTACCCGCTCCTCCTTCTTGAATGAACTCATCTTCAAGAAAGTGGGCTTATAAGGCTACAATGATCCTTTGATCATTGTGCAGGTAAAAGAGGTATCCCATAGAATCTTCAGGATATCCAAGGAAACGTCCCTTTAAGGATCTAGCCTCCAACTTGTCCACTTTAGTCTTTTTGACATAAGTCGGACATCCCCAAATCTTTATGTGGTTAAGACTTGGTTTCCTATTTCTCCACATTTCATAAGGAGTCATACGAACGGACTTGGACGGACATCTATTTAAAATGTGTGCAGCTGTAAGCAGCGCGTGACCCCACAGTGAAATGGGTAAATCAGTGTAGCTAAGCATGGAGTGAACCATGTCCAAAAAGGTTCGATTCCTTCGCTCTGCTACTCCATTCAACTGTGGAGTCACTGGAGGTGTGAGTTGCAATACTATACCATTCTCTCTGAGGTATAAATCAAACTCGTCGCTCATATATTCTCTTCCTCGATCAGATCGAAGAGTTTTTATACGTTGACTTGTTTGATTTTCCACTAAAGCCTTGAATTCCTTGAATTTATCAATGGATTCAGACTTATGCTTCATCAGGTACACTAGACCATATCGAGAATGGTTGTCAGTGAAGGTGATAAAGTAAAGGAAACCTTCTCAGGCCATTTCTCCAAATGGACCACAAACGTTAGTATGCACTAAACCTAATATTTGTGAGGCCCTTTCAAAGCTCTCTGTGAAGGGTGATCTAGCCATCTTGCCTTTGAGACAAGATTCACAAGTAGGATAGGGATCCAATCCCAGTGGGCCAATTAGCCCATCTTTTTCCATTTTGCGAATCTTTTGTTCGCCAGCATGGCCTAGTCGAAGGTGCCATATCAATCGTTGATTTATTTTAAGCCTACTACATTTCCTTTGTATAGTATTCACTGCATACTCATTCTGGACATTAAGGTAATACAATCCATTTATCAAAGAAGCAAAGCTTACAAATTTATTACCATAATAAATGTTGCATCGTTCATCAATAAAGCGGAAAGTGTAACCATTCTTAACTAAAACGGGAATAGAAATAATGTTTTTAAGCCCATTAGGCAAAACCAAAACATTATCCAGTAATAGTACATGTCCAAAATTTTTAAACAACGGGGTAGATCCTATTGCAGTAGCCGCGACGCTTTGCCTACTGCCTACTCCGATCTTTACCTCATCGTTGTCCAGCTTCCTTTCTCGCATCAGATCCTGATTCATACAACATATGTGAGCACTAGCTCCAGAGTCAAGAATCCAAGATGTAGAGAAGACGGTCATAGAACAATAAGTTTCATGAACATACAGTTCTAGACCTTGTGCGCCAGGCCCCATATTTGGACAGTTCCTTCTCTAGTGGCTCAGCTCACCGTAGTGTAGGCATCTGTCTGTCTTTTGTGGCCCCTTTCGCTCGTGAATCACAAGAGCTTTCCCTTTTCCTTTATCGACACCACCCTGAGCTCCAAGCTCGCCAGCCTGCTTCTTGGTTTTTCTCTTCTTATTCTTCGCCCGTCTGGGCCCAGAAGTGATAGCCAAGGCAGTATCTTTTCCCTTGGGGTTCAATTGAGATTGTGCAGTGATTAATTTATTCATTAGCCTAACTAAGTTGCATTCAATCTCATTGCAATTGAAGTTCATGACGAATTAGGAAAAAGAATCAGGAAGGGACTGCAAGATAAGATCGGTCTGAAGTTGTAGGTTCATTGTAAAATCGAGATCTTCCAATCTCTCGATCCTCGATATCATTTTGAGGACATGATCCCCAACCTTCTCCCCTTCTCTCATTTTGGCTCCGAAGAGCTTTTTAGATATTTCATATCTAGCAGTCCTACTGTGCTTACCATAGAGCTCAACTAAGTGCACCAAGATAGCCCTCGCTGTGGTCATCTTGTCGTGGGACCTCTATAGCTTATTCGTCATAGAGCCAAGAATGTACCCACGCACTCGGACGTCGTCCTTTACCCATTTTTCAGGAGCTTGGACTTCTTCCTCATTGGCACGTGTTCTGGCAAGCGGAGCAGGGATATCAGCGTCCAACACGTATCCTAGAGACTCCATATTGAGAACTATTCTCAAATTCCTTAGCCAATCCACGTAGTTGGGTCTGGTAGGGATGTTCTTTTCGAGTAAAACAGAAAGTGGGTTGTTTGTCATTTTGAAATTGAGAGAGGTAAAACAAATAACTGCAGAAAATAAACCAGACTTTATTAGAATATTGGACTAAACTAAAACCAAGTTTAAAATCAAGGACTTCGACTTATAACTTGGCTCCCACTACATTTTTTGAAATTTCATACTCCCACTGTGAAAAGACGGAAGCGATAGTTGATGAAAACTTCGTGGTGGAGATTGAGTTCTTTAATTAATATAATGGATGGCAACCCTTTAACGATATTTGGGGTGAAATATGTCTCAATTAAGGCATCTAATGCACTTAATAAAATTCTAGAACTAAATCTTGATACATGACCCCCACTTACTGGGAAGATGCCACATATGGATTTAATCCTTGATCTTATCAAGTTTAGTGGAGGGAAAGGATGCCTAGCATCCCTTACTAACTTAGTATTATTTTTGTTTGGGAGAATTCATGTTCAAAACATTTATTTCGTCTCACTTTGCACATTTACCAATTTATATAGCACATATTGATAACACACATGCTTCATACAACTAATGAACATGCATCAAAAGCAATAAAACAACACACATGTCTATGGACTTTTATCTAGAGGGCCCAAGCCAATGGGCCATCATAAAATTGAAAAAGAAAAGCCTAGCTAATCTTCGTGGGCTTCAAGCTCCTCTTCTTTTGCGTGATCTCCATTTTGAAAGACCTATTTTATTTCTATTTATTACAAAAGGTAAACAAAGAACCTATACATAAATCTAGAAATAAAATTGAAATGGGCTCAAGCCAGCCTTTACAACCCATCAAAAGAAATACATAATCAAAAGAAATAACCTAAACCCATAGACATATGTCACCATCACATAATACATGCTCGCGATAAAATAAAGCACTTATGTTGGTGATTAATAAAAATTAATTAGTCCAACTTAATTAATTTCCACAATAAAATTCCAAATTTTATTGATTCATATAAAAATAATCCTATTTAAGAGAATTCTTTATTTAAATAAATAACTTAATAAATAAAATCCTCCAAGAGTTTATTAATTAATTATTTCATTCAAATAAAGATCAATAAAAACTATATTGGGCATAATTTTATCAAAATTAAATTACTAACCATTGGCATATTCAAAATTAATTAATTAGGCCCAATAACTAATTTATTGAATTGTCCACAATTTTAATCAAAATAATTTGGGCCCCTTAAATAGCCCAAACACCTATTCAATTAAAATTTGGACCTTAGAAAAATATAACCCGACCCATTAGGGCCCGAGTCACGAAAACCTGGGCCCCGAAACAGGTCCGTACGTTGGGCGCATGGCATGGTGTATGCCGTGCGCCTAGCGCACGGTTTAATCGTGCTTGGGCGTCCGGCCAGCCCCTCCGACCGGTTCTGTGAAATGGCACGGCATTGGGGGCCCACCCAGTGTGTGTAGTGCGCACGCTGTGTGCGCAACGGGAGGCCGAAAAGGCCTCCTATTGCGCGCAGAGCGCGCGCTGGGCGCGCAGACTGCGCACACTTTTTGCGTCACGCTCGTCTTGGAGTTATCCTTCTCTGATTCTCATAAGATTTATATGCCCAGATTTGAAACTCATTAAACTACAACTTTCATGAAGAAACTGCAGATAGATTCAAAATATTTTCATATGAAAAAAGCGTTCAAACAAGGCCTCAAAAACGCAAAAAAAACAGTCAATCACATAAGCAATTAAACACAGAATTTAGAAATTGGCTCTGATACCACTGTTGGGAATTATACGAATAAAACGCAGCGGAAATTAAATTTAATTCCCAAAGCCCGAATCATCTCTAATCCTCGTGTTTAATTGTGTATAGAAAAATTACCGTTCTCGCGTATGTTGATTTCTGAACGTGATCCTTTTCTCTAACATCGAATTTGCCAACGTCTCTAATTCGTCACGCCGGAATCAAAAATGAAAAACTCCTCCTTTCTTCCTTATCAAAGACGGCTAGAGAGAGAGAGAGGTGGGAGACTTTTTCATGGAGAGAAAGTTATGTAAGTTGTCTTGTGTTATTTTTCACCTTGTGATATATTTATATCATTATGAAACAATAACACTAGCATGCAAGAGCCCTATTGGCCGCCCCTTAGTGGGCTTGGAAGCCTTCAGGCTTTCGTCTTGCTTGCTAATTAGTTAATCGGATAATTTATTTATCCAATAAATAAATTGATAATCCAATTAATTCAATTCTTAATTAATTTATAATTCAATTTCTCCAAGAAATTAGTTAACTCAATAATTTAATTAATTAATTAAATTATATAATAATTAATTAATTAATTACAACATCCAATGCCGTGAATTTCTCTTAAGTTTTTTTCCCATGTTTTTCTTTTTGCACTTCCTTTAAGCGCGACTCTTTAGGTTCGTCTCAAAACGCACTTGGGAGGAATCCAAAGGGATGTGAGTGGCACCTAGCCAGTCTCGTGGCTCACACCGTAACCCAATTGAGAACGAATGAATAGGATCATTCCAAACCTTTACGCCGTGAATACCGTACGTGTATAAACCTTTTATTCTTATATCTCAGTCAAGTAAGAGTCATGGTTTAAAGTCAAACTCATATAACTTGACCATATGCCTAAGCTCATAATAAGTCGAGGTATTTAAATGCTTTGGCCAAAGACTTTCATCCTCACTTATTCATGATCGCATAGGATATTTTACTCATTCACTTATGAGAGAATAAATTCCATATTGCAAATCAGTTAACAATGCTACTTGCCCATCAAGTAGCACTTCGAGGTCGATTCCACCAATAGGTGATTTGAATCTAACTAATCTAATGAAAGACTTGATGTCACAAGTACATTTTCAACTCGATTTCTCAGGTCAGAGGTTCACACGTACCTATCACTACTTATCAGTTTCATCATTGATTGTCAATGAGTGAATACCCATGTGATGAACTGATGTGAGCCGTGTTCGAACATATCAGTCCAACTGACACGTCTATGATATAAGTTCCCACTACCATTTCCATAGTGAACGACTGACACTTTCTCTGTCGAAACTTACATCATACAAGTCTTTATTCGTTGTTGATGCCCAATCAATATTTCTTAGACTTGCGAACCCTTTTAGATGTCAAGGGTCAAACCATTCTAGTGCCTTTCCTCCTATCCCATAGGAGGTAGAAGGCTTGACTTGTCATCAAGGACTTTACGTTGTTTATTCACACCTTATAAATGCCTATAAGAAAACAACAATCAACTGCCTTATATTAATAGAAAAACCATAGTTTAGTTACAATGTTTATGCCCTATAAATCTATCCTCTTTATGGCATTTGAGGGCATATACTCTAACACCTAGGCCTTAAGCTGCCTTATTGACAGGGCTAACACCACCTAGGGCTTATGATATCCGTGGTCTTCGTTGCTACCGAGGGCTTACAGTATCATGATGTATGGGCTTATGCTGCTTAGGGCTTATGCAGTATCTTTTATTTATGTTTTCATGTGTTGCCTAGGGCTTAAACTGCCTTACTGATAGGGCTTACACCGTTTATGATTTCAACTGTCTTCGTTGCTACCGAGGACTTACAGCAGCCTGATATCAGTGCTTAAGTCGCCTGGGGCTTATGCGGTATCTTTTACTTTCTTTTACTTATCTGATTTCCTCCGTCTTCATTGCTTCCAAGGGCTTACAGCAGCCTGATATCAGGGATTACGCCGCCTGGGGCTTGTGCAATATCTTTTTTTTTTGTGCAGCCTAGGACTTACATGTGGCCAGGATATCAGGGCTTACGCCCCCTTGGGCTTATGCAATATTTTGGTTCTTATGCATGCAACAACACAAGTCTTCTACATTTTAATATAGAAAAATCATAAGCATGATGACACAAAGATGAATAAACTTCATTATCTCATATTCCCGATCTAATCAGGAGAAACAGGCATACATTGCATAATGTCGAGGCATTTTTATCCCAGAAATAGAAATAATCATAGATATAAACATAAAACTACTCTTAGATGCTTTTAGATTAAGCATTTATTATTTTAGGAAAGCAATAAAAATACTAACTTCTTGGAGACAATTTCCCTCTCAGGTGTAGAATTTCCTTAAGTTGTTCACATTCCACGACCTACATAGTTTTCGGCCTTCCATGTCTTTCAGCATATATGCCCCACCACTTAAGACTTGTACCACCTTGTACGGACCCTCCCATTAAGGTCCCAATTTTCTCACTGGCTTGAGAATGTCAGCTCGCTTACGAACTAAGTCCCCTACATGGAATTCTTTGTCCACGACCCTTCGATTGTGGGCCACCACTATCCATTGTTTGTATTTAGTTATCTTCAAGTAGGCTATGTCCCTAGCCTCCTCAATGCCATCCAGGTTTTCTCGCATCACCTCTTTATTTCTTTCAGCATCAAAGTACTTCACTCTGTGAGACGTCATGTTAACTTTGGATGGTATGACAGCATCCGCTCCATACACTAGGCTAAAGGGAGTTTCCTCAGTAGTGCTGCGAGGAGTGGTTCGGTATGACCATAACACACTTGGCAGCTCATCTACCCATGAACTTTTGCGTTTTTGCAGCCTCATTTTCAGGCCTCGCAAAATAATCTTGTTGATCACCTCTACTTATCTATTATACTGTGGGTGACCTACTGCGGTGAACAATTGTTTTATGCCACCTCCGTGCACCAATCTTGTATTTTGGCACCTTGGAATTGCCTCCATTATAGGATACTATCTCGCGAGGTACTCCGAACCTAAAGAGTATAGACTTATTTAGGAATTTTATCACCTCATTCTCCATGATCTTTGCTAGTGGTTCTACCTCGATCCATTTACTAAAGTAGTCCACTGTTACCAAAAGGAACTTCTTCTGCCCTACTGTAGTGGGAAGGGGACCACTATGTCTATTCCCTATCTGACAAATGGATATGGTGAACTCATGGTCCCAATAACTCAAGCTTGCTGGTGATATAGCGCCGAATGCACTTGGCATTGCTCACAACTTCTCACCATGTTTCTTGTATTTTCCTTCATAGTGGGCCAGTAGTAACCAGCTCTGAGGGCTTTTCCCCTGATGGTAGATGCACCAGCATGACTACCACAAAGGCCTTCATGGACATCTCGTAGAACCCTTAATCCTTCCTCTTTTGAGAGGCATCTCAAGAACGAGTGAGTAAAGGATCTTTTATACATCATTTCCTCAATTATAATAAATCGAAGGACTTGTCTTTGTACTCTTAAGGCCTCTTTTTTGTCCAATCATCTCTGTAGTATGTAATTTGCTACAGGTGTTCTCCAATCGTCTGGCTCCAGGGTTATGTTGCTACTTTTTCTCCTATTGTAGAACTTGGTATGGTTTCTATGGTTATCTGCGGAGCATGGCAGGCAACCAGCGCACTAGCCAATCGTTCTAGGTAGTTAACTTTTTCATTCTCCATCCGAGGTATCTTCTTTATCTCAAAAGTTTCCAATTGGCCTTTTTAAGTCTCCTATTTTCTTCAGGTACTCCACCATCCTTTCTTCTTTGGCCTCGTATTGACCATTGATTTGACAAGTCACCAGCTCGGAGTCCGAGTGGACTATCAAATGGTTTGCTCCCACTTTTAACGCCATCTTGATCCCTGCGATCAGGGCTTCTTCATATTTAGCTTCATTGTTAGATGCGTGAAAACTAAACTTCATGGCATACTCCAGCTCATTTCCTTCGAGTGCCGTCAGTACTCCTGCCCCACTTCCCGTTGAGGTGGCCAAGCCTTCAACATGGAGCAGGCAGACCTTTTTAACATTTTGGAAAGAATGTGCTTCTGCTATAAAATCTACTAATGCTTTAGCTTTTATGGCTGGCCTCGGGGCATAGGCAATGTCGAACTCACTGAGCTCCACTGCCCACTTGATCATTTTTCCTAACGCTTCAGGCCCCCCATCCCCCAATTATTTGCTTCAAAGGGTAGATAGTATGTACTTCCACACTATGTGACAGGACATACGGCTTTAGCTTCCTAGCAGTGGTTACTAAGGCAAAGGCTACCTTTTCAATCTCAAAATATCTCTCTTCAGCCCTCCAAAGGTCTCGGCTAACATAATACACCGACTTTTGATCTTTTCCTTCTTCTCGTATTAGCACGGAGCTAACTGCATGATCTAAAATCACCAGATACAGGTACAATTTCTCTCCTGGTTATGGTTTGGTCAGCAAGGGCAAGCTGGTTAAATACGCCTTTAATTCTTCAATGGCTTTCTGACATTCTTGACTTCAAGAAAATGAACTTGCCTTCCAGATGACCTTGAAGAATGGCAGGCTGTACTCTCCTAGTCTTTAGATAAAACAACTCAGAGCTACTACCGTTCTAGCGAGTATTTGAACGTCATTTTGGGTAGCTGGTGGCGTTAGTTCTTGGATAGTTCTTATTTTCTCAAGATTAACTTCAATTCCCTTCTCCGTTACTAGGTATCTTAAGAACTTTCCACTCCTAACTCCAAAAGCACATTCAGAGGATTAAGCTTCATTTGGTATTGTCTTAGTATCTCGAACGTTTTCGCTAAGTCTCCCAAGTGGTCTTGTGTCTTTCGGTTCTTCACCAGCAAGTCATCTACATAGACTTCGAGATTTTTTCCTATCTACTTTCAGAAAATCATGTCCATAAGTCGTTGATACATAGCTCCAGCATTTTTAAGTCCAAAAGGCATTACCACATAGCAGAACGTCCCAAGGGCCATTATAAAGCTCACCCTTTTCTGATCCTCAAGGGCAAGCGGTATCTGATGGTACCCGTAAGAGGCATCCATCGGGCTCAAAAGTTCACACCCTAACGTACAATCCACCATCTAGTCAATTCTAGGCAGGGGATAACAGTCTTCCGAGCAAGCCTTGTTAAGATCTCTAAAATCTATACACATTCGCCATTTATCTCTTCCTTTTAGAATAAGGACAACATTAGCTATCCACTCCAGGAATTGGATTTCCTTTATGTGATCGGCAGTTAGTAACCTGTTCACCTCTTGTCTTATGATCTTATCCTTTCAGGTCCAAAATACCTCTTTTCTGCTTCACAGGCCTGGACAAGGAATAGACATTGAGCTGGTAGCTGCTACAGCTGGATCAATACACACCAGGTCCTCCGCCGTCCAAGCAAAGACGTCTATGTAGTCTCGAAGCAGCTGAGTTAGGTGAAAAGCCATCTCAGGGTCGAGCTGATATCCTATCTTGGTGATCTTTAAAGGGTCACCCGACACCAGTTCAATCATGGCCAAATTTTCCGCCGGTTTAGCTTTAGGTTGCACGCCCAACTCTTTGATCCCACCTTTTATGGTCATGATCTCTTCTTTCCCCAAGCTAGAGCCCTTTTGCAGGTCTATCTCCATGTTCGATGATCTTTTTCATGTTTGGATAGCTTCTACCTAGCATTTTTGCAGAGCTTGCTGATCCTCTCTTATCTCTCCTACACCTTTGCCCACTGGGAATTTCACCTTCATGTGGTAGATAGAAATGACTGCCTGAAAATCATTTAGTGTGGGCCTCCCGAGGATATTATTGTATGCTGACGGGGAATCTTCTACCAAAAATGTCACCATTCTGGTTTTCCTTTGAGGCTCTACTCCCAAGGTTAGGGACAATTGTAATTGCCCCAACGGCTGCACCACCTTCCCAGCAAATTCGAAAAGAGCAGTTTCTACCCTTGTTATTTTGACGGGTAAATTACACCCAACCCCTCTGTGATATGTGTTATTATCACTCCACCCCCTATGATAAAAAAAAATATCAACTTACCCCCCTGTGAATAAATTAAAGAAGCAATTTAACTTCCCACGCGCTTCACTCGCTTGTCATGCGACTGGTTATCAAATTTTCATCAGTTAAAGACTATTTTGCCCCTGAATTGCTAACCATTGGATCTGATCTCCTAAATATCAATGGTCAGGATTAATTTCTTATATTTTACTAAATTCAATTTATTACAACCGTAGATCTTTATAGAGATCAACAGTTGATATTAAATTTCTCATTTTTATAATAAATATATATTTTAAAACTAATAAAATGATAAAAAATATTTTAAAAAATTATGTTAATTAAATATTTATATATATATATATAAGTATGTATATAGATATATATCTGGTCATCACCTCAACTACCGACGAACGGTCACCGCCGCTGCCGCATACCAGTCGCCGTCTCAAGCACCATCGCCGCATACCAGTCGCTGTCTCAAGCACCACTGCCACCACTTCGGCAAATTGCCAGTCAATGCCCGACATCGAATCTACAAAATGGTCTTGATTTGAAGTTCAAAGGAGCTTGATTTGAATCTGCAAAACGTTCTTTGATTTGAAGCTCATAGGAGCTTGAATTTTTTCTGCAAAATGGACTCCTATTCTTGTTCTTCAAATCTGCAAATTCTTCTCATTTCTCTTTTTGTCCTGGTAATCACATAATGCCATAAATATTTCTCTGTTTGGTATATCCAAGGTCAATAACTGAAATTAGCTTTTGATGATGATTCTGGCACTGTGATGAGTCTAACTATGCAATGGGTCTGATACTATTGGATGATGAAATAAGAATGTTGGGCCATATTTTGTTGTATTAACATAAGGTTTGAGGATTCAAACCTGCAAATTGCAGGTTTGAAGAAAACACACATATATGTATATGTGTGTATATCGATATATATAATATATATATATATATATATATATTATTAGTAAAATATAACCCAGCAATTGTGGATTTGAGCGGCTGCGACGGCGGTAGTTGGTTTTGAGTGGTGATGGTGGTGGTGGTTAGTTTTCAGATTTGCAAATCTGAAAATCAGATTTGCACTTGCCATTGATGGGATTTTTCCCCAATGTTAATGGCGATTTTGGGCGTACAGGTAGTGGTGGTGGTTGAGACGGCGGCGGCGGTGGCGGTTGGTTTTGTGTGTACTGGTGGTGGTGGTTGGTGGTGGGGAAGAAGATGAACAAAGAAAAAAATAATAAATAAATAAAAAATAGTTAAAATATTAAATTAATAAAATAAAAAATAAAATAAAAATTATATTGTGTAAATATCTAAAAAGGACAAGGGTATTGTAGTCTTTCAACAAAATTTTATAAGCAAAAATGCCAAAGGGAGGCAGTAAAACATATTTTAAAAATTACAAGGGGGTAAGTTGATATTTTTTTTATCACAAGGGGGTGGAGTGATAATAACGCATATCATAGGGGGTTGGGTGTAATTTACCCTTCCCAAATCCATCTGCTGGAGCGCGTTATGGAAAAACACATCCACTGAACTGCCACAGTCTATAAAAACTCATCCCATATCATAGTTAGCGATAGTAGCCATAACAACGAGGGCATCATGATAGGGGCGACTGAGGCAGTGCTCATCCCCAGCCCAAATTGTATTAGTGGATCGGTATTAACCGCAGTTACCTCCTCAGTTTCCTCCTCAGCTTCTTCCCCAGTCATCTCTAGATCAGACAACTCTCACATAGCCCTAAGATGAGCTCGTCGAGCTCTATGTGAGTCTCCATCGGAGGACCTCCTGTTATCATATTGATAAATTTTCGTCTTTGGTTTGATCTTTCTTCTCCATCTCTTCTCTCGGTCGTGTCCTTTGGATTCTCCTTAGGACGTATCTTAATAGCTGACCTGTACCATGGTGGGGAGCACTCCTCTCAAAGATTCTCGTGCACTTCTTCTGATCACGGCTCTTGTAGGTGTGCCCGCATTCTATCGGCCTTTCTATTTTGCTCAATAGGTACCCGCAGATATTAGTGTCATGCCCATAATCCATGTGAAAATGACAATATTGGTCAGACTTTGGATGAATCAGCCCATAAATCGTGCTCTATGGCCAATTCACTACCTTCTTGTTCTCCTTCTCTATTGCCATAAGAGCTTTTTTTGGTGTCACCATAAGGGGTGTTCGAGGTAGATTCTGGTACTCCTCCCTATACCTATTTGGATAAGTGGGCTTCTTGGACTCCACCGAGGCTTTCTTCTCACCTTTAGTATCAGGGATATTACATGCTACCTTAGTTTGGGTAGCTTTTTCCAGGTTCACGTATTTCTCCGCCCTTTCTAACAAGTTGTCAAAGTTGACAGCGGGTTTCTTTGTTAGGGACCTGTAAAAATCTCAATCCTTTAAGCCTTGCGCGAAGGCATTAGCTATGACTTCAGCATTTGTAGAAGGCACATCTAAAGCAGTAGTGTTGAACCTTTTTATGTACCCTCTTAGGCGTTCACCAACTCCTTGGCGTATATTGAACAAACTCAGAGAATTTTTCTGATATCTCTTGCTACTAGCAAATTGATGTAGAAACATCACGCTAAACTCCTATATTGAATGGGTCGAGTTTGGAGCTAGCTGATTGAACCATTGCTGGGCTGCTTTCGTCAGGATGGTCAAGAATACTCGGCATTTAACCCCATCAGTGTAGTGATGAAGCAAAGCGCTATTTTCAAACTTCGATAAGTAATCTGTGGGATTTGTCGATCCATCATATTCAGCAATATTTGGGACACGAAAATTGTTAGGAAATTCTTCAGCTAAGACTCGTGGCCCAAATGGGACTCCTTTAGGAGGGGGTTGGAAACCTCCTCCCATTGCCTCATTTATGCTCTTAAATCCTCAAACCCTTCTATCAAATATGGGTGCCTTACGTCATTGCCCAAGGGATTCATGGGTTGTTGTCTCCAAGGTATATTACCCATTTCACCAGGGTGCTGGTGAATCCATCTCTGTTAGTTTCCACCTAGGGCCTCCTCATAAGAGCGACTACCCAGCTGGTATGTTTGGTTAGGAGAGAATAGTGGCGTATAGAACGTCGTTTCTCCTGAAACCTGAGCCATAGGGATAGCTGCAGTGACAGCTGGTGGAGGTGGCAATGGAATACTCACTGGGACCTCCTTTATTGCTGGGGCATGTCCTCCTTATAGGACTGAAGCCATCGTCGTGGCGAATATGGGTCCCCATTGATCCATGAGTGGGAGCTCCCATCTTGCTGGCATAGCACCTGATGGGATAGCACATGTCACTTAAGGGACTCGCTGTTCATTACTTCCTTCAAATTGTTGCCCTCCTTCACTGATAGACACATGCTCGTGCCTTGACAAGTTAGGATTGAAATCCCCTTGGGCTCGTGGTGGATGAATTAGCTTCAGTCACGAGCTAGTGGCGAAATAAGCCCTTCCAAATTAGGTGAGGCCGTGTAGCCTTCTTCTTGATGGCGTCTGTATACATGTGTTATCTTCGGCACAATCACGCGTGGTGATGGAAAACTCCTCAAAGGTGGAGGTGGAATGGATCCTGGTGCGACGGTGGTGTTTTCAGGAATGGTCAACATGGAAACCGAAGCAGACGAGGGGGTAGCCGTTGGTGGCTGCCCCGGTGAGACATCGGAGAGCACGGTGGCCGTGCTGGTATGCGCGGGGTCTTCCTCGGACGGCCCGTTGGATTGCTGTGTTTGCAAGGTGATCTCTGGCGGTTGCATGGCCACGCTCCTCCTCTCCGAACGTCTTAATCCTTTAATTCCCTCCATTTCAATTCAATAACTCAAATCTTCCCACAGACGACGCTACTTGATGTGGTTTGATTTTCAGACCAAGAAAATCGGAGAACCAAACAAGGTTTTCGATTAATTGTTGTAATTAATGTATCCACATTCTCAATTCACACTCAAATAATAATTATAATAATATAATAGTACTTGAATATATGGAGATTTATAAAGAAAAATGGCTTTTTTATCGATTTTGAATACACAATGAACCTTAATTTTTGGAGTAATCTCTCTAATAATACTAAGTTATAAAAAAATAAAATAAAAACACCCCTATAAAGGCCATAGTGGCCAAAGGATAAGATTTATCCAAGGATCCCTCTTATTTGAGCTTTCTTGTAAGCATTTCCATGAGCTTTTCTTTTTGCTTTTCTTCTAGCATTCTTCCGAGCATATCCTTGGGCTTTTCATTAGCTTTTCACGCATAGGCGTTCTTCATTTAACCATCTCGACACAAGCCCACTTGACATTGGCCCATTTAGGAGAAATAGAAATTATGACCCATATAACATATATTACTATATCTATTTAAGAAAAAAAAAGCATGATGTATATAAGAAGTGTATTAACTTTCATATATATTATTAGTTCTTTAATAGAATATACTAATTGAATTAGCACACCATTTCAGAATAAGTTATTGGATTTCATTAATAACATATTTGAATAACTGGAATTTTGGGTATAAAAATATTTGTGAGGTTCTAAGTTCAGTACTTATAGTTAAAAAAAAAAAACAGGAAAGAAAAATAGAGTTATTCATGTTTTGAAAAAATATTTGAATTATATGGACATATTTAAGCAATAAGTTTTTTTTAGAACACCAAAGGAAATTCACGATTAACCTAGAATACTATTTTCTTTTAAAAGTATAAGAGTTATATATTTTTTAATTATGAATGCTTCAGTATTTTTTTTTTTAATATTCTATCATTTGATGATATTTTGATAATCTTTCATTTTTCAACACATTATTTAGTGAAAGTTGACTTTTTAAAATTTAAAAATTAAGGGTATTTCAATCTTTAATTAGTAAATATAATGAAAAAAATTGAAGTGATTTCGATACCAATATTTCAAAGCTACACGTGTGAATTGCCAAATATGCATAGTACAAGGGATGTTGATGCAACTATTATTTTTTCCTTACGGGGTCAAACGTTAGGAGAAGCAAAGTGGAAGTGCACAATATTCTATTAAAAATGATGGTTCACTCCTTACCAAAAAATGACAATAGGTATTATAAATCACTTCATAAAAATCTTACTCCTAAATACTTTACTCATAGCAAAAACATTAAGGAGTGGGAGGCAAAGAGGTGTAGGCTATTGGATTGACATCCAAAGACTAGAGCATGTCATTGAAGGGCTACTAAAGCACCCATAACACCCTACTAAAACCGTGAGGCAACAAGTGGGAGATGTCACGAATAGCACTTTTGGCCCCCGACCAAAGCCGCGTGGTAACATAAAAACAACTAAATAATCAATCTAGTCCTTTCAAGGCCACTAGGTAGAAAGTAATGACTTTACCTAAAGCCTTAAAAGGCCTAATGTATGACTCACGGGTAAATATTTTATACGCTAAGATATAAGCAAGAAAGTGACAAAAATTAGACTAGCTCATAATCGTGTGAGCAAAAAAGTCTACAAAGTACAAATGATTAAAAAGAATCATGAAACTTGAATAGAAATAACAAGCCAAGTCTTAGATAAAAAGCATCCCCAGCAAGGGCTAAGCGGAGCAACTAGATAGGCTGAAATGCTAAAACTAATAAAGGACTAGTCGTCGGGGGAGGGTACCCGTCGCCTTAACTCTCAGGTTCGGCCCTTGGTTCAGCCTCTCCATCGCTAACATCGAGGGATTGAACTATAAAGCCACTTGAAATCGTCCTCCGGACGGCGACCACTCTCTTGAAGAGTTTTACGGCATTTATAAACCATCTTAATCTTGAATCCTTTTGCGATATTGTACACCTTCTTGTTACACTCATCCACGAAATTGACGCTCTTCCGAAATTTCTCCACCGCCAACATCTCGGCGTTATGCAATGCCTTCTTCCTGGCATCCAAGCCAAGAAAGCCACTACTGCAAGATACCTCTACTTTGAGCTTTTCCTTGACCTTATTATAATTCTTCTCCCATTTAGTTGCCAAACCTTCGGCCCTGAGGGATTTGGAGAGAAGATGCTGATTTTTCCGACGACACTCGTTATACTTCCCCTCTAGTTCTTCACAATTGAGACGAAGTTTACGGGATAGTTGAACCGATTGGGAAAATAAAAAATTTCAACATGTCACAAATCTGATAAGTCATAAAATATGTATAGCATAAAGGTAATGGCAAAAAAACATAAATAAACTCACCCGTCCTGCTCCGGCGGTAATCTCTTGGTCAATCTGTTTGGCTGAAAGTGAGGATAAGTGGGTGGAGTCATGATTGGTCATGGCAACCCTCATCAGTGACCAAGGGGTTACCAAATCGGTGGTATCCTAAAAGGATTGGAATTGAGGATCCCGATTTACCCCAAAGATAACTAATCCCTTGCCAAGTCCGGGAGAACTAGAACTCCCTAGAGAAAAGTTACGAACATGCTTCACAGGAGGAGCTCTATGTGATGAAGAACGCTCAGATCCGTGGCCCTTGGAAATATCTGACTCCCTCGGGGGAACAACTCTCTTACTGCAATGGCTTTTAGAAGAGGTGTTAGCTGAACCACCTTGCATACTCCAGGCATCCCCCTCCTTTAAAACCAATGTACCCTGGAGATCAGCAGAAGTACCAGAAAGGGGACCCTGGGTACCCTTGGTAGTTGGTACCCAAGTCGGCCATCATAGAGTCGAAGTCAAGAGTGTATGGTGTCCGACGGGCCTTGGCAAGTCCCAAAGGTTCAACAACCTTGGCCTTATCTTTCTGTGTAAGGCGTAAGGGCCCTGAAAGTTTCGCTCCGCTACCATTACCCCGAGGAAATGTGGTAACTGAAGCACCAATAGTGGGTGACTTTCTGGGGGCAGAGGATCTCACTTTGCCACCCTTTGCGACACGCTTCATACCTACAAAAAATAGGCATAGAGAGCCAAGTGTTAATATTTGAAGCGACATGAACAAAAAATGCTTATATGCTATGTCTTAAATTGTGGCACAAAATCATAAACATATACCTTGGGTGTACAGTTGGCTAACGTCAAATTTTAGTATCAAACAAGCCGGCCTTGCCAAAGATGACCCTAAGTTATTTTTTAATGCAGGTAATCTTATGAAGGGTAACACCCGCACACCAATGCAAAGGAGTGGATATGCTCAAATTGGTTAGGGAAAAGTAAAAAAAAATTCAATTTTCAGTTACCCTTGGAACTAACATTCTCCCTTAAGAACCTAACGGGGTTCAATGGGAGAAAATACACATAAGGCGCGGAAGAGCACATCTTAAGTGCGAAAAGAGCTTGAAAGACATCTAAGCTTATTTCGAGTTTTAGCTCGGTGAATCGGCGAGCAAGACCCTCAAAGAAGGTGAAACAGTTAGGGATCAATTGAATTATGCAAATTTAGTAGTGGGTTAGAATTCCCAAACAGGTTGTGATACGAGATAGTAAACCCCGAATAAAAATATTCTAGGTAAAGGGTCACGTGCCCCTTAGGAGGGTCTAGAATCCTCCAACCCTATATAGGCAACTGCACTTCAAGGTCGACCTCTGTATCCTCAAAAAGTGTGGTCAGTTCGGCTTTGGTGATGGTATTATCACAAGTTGCGAGGTCGAAGGTGCGATGCAACGACTGTTCCTCAGGTTGGGACCCAACATCCCACTACGCTACTTTCTCATGATCACTTCCCAAACATGCAAAATCCTCATGAATGGTATGATGCCCACTACCTGACGGAGAAGAGCTCCCTATTCCTATGCAAAGTTGGGGGTATAAATAGAAACGAATTATGCACGAATGATAACATAAGTCAAAATTTATAAGTCATGAGATGTGCAAGTGCTATGATATCCAAATCCATTAGCGTAGGGAGACACTCAAAACATCAAGTAAAAAGGCCGGAAAACTCACCAAAAGGTAACTCACCCAACGAAAGACCTCGAGGCGGGCAACCTCGAGGTAGCTATCACGGGGTTCCGCCTCAAGGCAACACCCCCAATGCCCCGAGGCAACACTCTTAATCCTTACGCCAAGTGCAACTATTATTTCGACCTATGGGCTATCTAGATAAAGATATGCATCTACTTATAGCACTCACTTTACCCAAAAAATGCTTTACAAGGATGAGAATGCCACAAAATTGGATCAACATTATTATGAGGAAAAAACATGCAGTTGTTCACATTATGAGCATCAAAACTTAAAGGGAGAACAAGAAGAACGAATTTGAAGTTTACCTTGTTCATCTTGGGTTCTCTCCATAGTTAGTTGTGAGTACAAATCTTAGAAAGAGAATTTTTACAAGTGAAGTGTGAAGTGAATAAGAAGGTTTTGAATTCATCCACTCCTTCATTATTAGGGAGCAAAGTAGGTGGGGAGCTTAATCCTCTAACACCCTATTAGAAATTCCCTCATTCATGTATTGTAGCTAATCTGATCTATCCTACTCCCAGATATCCTAAGCAGCATAGTCGGGAGTGGGGAGCATTATGATGTGTACAGAAAATTTTAGGGGCACAATTATAATTAATTTATCTGTGATTGGGCCGGATTATCCCTGCGGGTGAGATCAAATATATTTGGTTCAAATAATATGGTTGCGCCCACTGGGCTAATGGCTTGTTATGAAATGAGCCCATCTGCCGATAAATTTGAAATACATATTTATTAGTTTATATTATAATCTAATAGGCTAATAGCAAATAATTGGCCCATGACCCATATCTAGCTCTATAAATACCTCATGTGAGTGATAAAGAATCACTATCTTCTCTCCTCACAAAAAGATCACTAGAGAGAACGCTGGCATCTTTAGAGAGCTACCTCACAAAATAATTACGAAAAGACTTGATCCCATCAAAGTGGGTACGTAGGCAACCTGTCTTGAAAGAGTGCAGTCCAAATATACTCAACCTAGTGTCTAGTCTGTCGTGCGTCGGATTGGATTACCTCCCTATGTAGTCATCACGTGATACACATAGTGATTCCGAATCAAAACGTAACGCAGCTTTGAGTGCTCCCCAATCCATTACTAAATGAGAAGCGCACGTGTCATCAAATAGAGCCAAAAAACTTTCGAAAAAAGTACAAAAAATGCATACAGTCAAACTAGTTACCTATGATGTATAATATATAAGAGTCCTACATGAAAATAAATGATCTCAATGATATTGGAACTAGTCAATGAAATGTAAGCACACTCGATGCGCGCGAAAAAAAAAAACTTAAAGAAATTTTTGAAGATGGCACAAAGAAAAAAAGAGGGATTAGTGAAAAAAATGAAAATGAACGTGGGATATGATATAAAATGTGTGAGAAATTAGGGAATATTAGGAGAGAAAAGATGTTAGAAAGGAAAGAGAAGTTATTTGGGACATTTGTCAAATTTTTAAAGGGGCAAAGCAGGGACAGATCCAGGATTTAACTCTTGGGGGGGCCGAGATACTTTTAAAGTAAAAAAAAATTAACAATATTTGTACATTTAAATTTACTTTAGTGTCAATATATAAATAATAAAAACAATTATTATGTGCAAAAGAAAAACTAAATTTCAATAATAATTACGGTAGTTTCGAAATGTTAAGATTTTTAATTCTGTTTTTCCGAAATTGTACTCATTGTTGTTTGGGTTCCTGTTCTTCTATGATTGAATAAGTAGATATACATAATAATGATAGTTGTCTAGAGATCCATTATTGAATTCAAGATTTAATTTATAAGTGATGGAACTTCTCCCATATTTTTCATCTTACTTGAGTTTAACCCAATTTTATTTGGAGTTGGTGCCTTTCTATATTCTATTTTTAAATACAATCATTAGTTTAAAAAATGATGGTTTGTTTATCACAAATCAAAGTAAAGTAAAGTGGAATTGAGAAAATAACATTAAATTAAAAATTAAAAGATAAGTCAGCTGCAAATTTCAACTAAACTATAAACATTTCCAAATGAATATAAAATAGCAACTACTAACACTAACATAATTACTTTATCCATAATTTTATGGTGAATAAACTCTAAATAATTGATAATGGTGGACTTTTCATGCTTTTAAATTTTTTGATGTCTTTATTTTTTTGTCCTTATAAGTACTAGCTACTTTTTAATTTTTATAGGGCATAGAACAAATATTTGTTAGTTTAAAAATATAATGTACCACCGTTAATTTTAATCATAATATTTTCTTACCAACATTGTTTCTTATTGATTTTAGAAAAAGTGCTTAATAATTTTAATCTTATTAGTGGGGGAAAGAAGTTCGGAAAAAAAAAATTGGAGTTAATTATTCACAAATCTAACATCCTTTTTTACCTTTTGCTTCTTACCATTTTTCTTCCTTTTTTTCTTGTTGTTATTCGTGATTACTTTTTAGAAGAAAAGGAGATAAACTCTTAAATAAAAAACCTTAGCGGAAGAAAAACTCTAAATAAAAAAGAAAGAGCAATTAACTCTAATATAGTTTCAAAAAAAAAAAAAGATGAGCTAGGGATTGTGGCTGTCACCAATTCTGCTACAAGGTTTACATGTCTTTATTTAGAACCTTATGTGTTATATTTTTGGGGGTGGGGGTGGGGGCATATAGCAAAAACGCACATCTCCAGGAACGAAAATTTGAAATCTTGGTGCAGCCGGGGCCCCCAGACCACCCCCCCCTCCCCCCAACCCAAAAAAAATCCGCTCCTGGGCAAAGGTTTTTACCAAAATTTGACAGTCTAAGGTAGTTACTCCAAGCCAGTTATGTTTTGTATAATAGTATAGATATCAAATCTAAGTTCTTCTCGAATAAAAAATTTCCATTTATTTTGGAGTATAGTGCTCTCTCTATGCTCTTTGATTATGTAAGAGCAATTCATGAGTTTTGGGTGGAATGCAACTAAAAGAAGAATGACAATTGAAGTATTTTAAAGAGTACAAAACGATAAAGTGATACAAATAAGAATGCATGAGAATATAGTGCGGTTGGGTTAGAGTACAAAAGGGTAAAATAGAACTTACTAATTTATTAATACTAATTGTTGGGTCAAGTCTGAATAAAAAGTTTGTGGAATACATATTTTGGATTGAAAAATATTATCATAAACGTATTTTGATACAAAAGTTTATTCAAAAGAGTTTATTAATGATTTTTTCTATTTATATTAGAATTCTCCATCTTCATCGTTATTAATCTCAATATGGTCCCATGGTCTTATCTAAGTGATTTGAAGTTCATGGACTTCAAATTCTAGTTTATTCATGATTTTCGTATATGGTGGACCCTAAAGTGAACAATTTGTTTTTCCAAAAATTCAAATTCGAAGAACTTTTAAGAGCAACATGTTGCTAATTAGGCAAAACTGCAAAATTCATCTTGTAACTTAATGGTTGGCAATTTTGGTCACTCTTTTGTTGCCATTAGGGAGATCAGGATATTATCTATTTTCGCAAATTGAAGACAAATTTTGCAAAAAAAAATTCTAGTGTGGTCGGAATTCGTCACGTGCCACACAAGTGACCAATTCAATTTGGAATTTTTGATTTTTCGGCCAAATTAGCTTAACACGCTGTTTGGTTCAAGAAAATTCTTCTTCATGTGTAAGTCATATGACAAATTCTGTCCGTATTTTGAATTTTCCATTGAAAATTTGAAGTTTTCCAGCATTGAGGACGAAAATTGCGACCTAGTCAGAACCTACAAGACTACAATTCCGAGTGGCCAATACACAGGCTAAAGTTGAAATGATGACAATTTGGAGGACGGAAATTGCAATTTTCCCTAAATCATGCATATGACATACCAAATCCGAATTAAAGATCAGGCAACAAGCCAGAAAGCCTTTTTCTTTTAAGGAGTATTATTAAGAAACATGAAATAATTATGGATTTTGATTGTTGAGCAAGTCGGTTGGAAACTTATGAGACTCTCTTTGGATGCATGTACTTGAATGGCCATAATTTCCTCTAGACACATCCAAAAAAAAAATTGGTTTCAACTACATACCGATTAAGACGGATTAATTAATATATATATATACACCAAACATTTGCTTTAGCATTAATAAGTTGTGACCCCCTTGAATTGCGCCATTGGCATGTTAGTTCATCTCTTATTTTGTTCGCTCCCTCTCACTCATCCCTTGCTAAAAAAAAAAAGCAATAGCTCAATCTCATGCTAATTGTCATTAGTTACTCAAATTCTAAGGACCATGATATCATTATGGGATAATTACACTGTTAGATAGTTTTCATATATAAGGATGTATAATGTGTTTTTTATTCTACATAGAAAATTTATTAAAGTTTGGAATACTATATAAAGAAAGGCTCCACTTTAAGTTTAAAATAGAAGTTTGGAGGGATAATTTGGAGGAATGTCAAAATATAGATAAATTATATATATATTTATATATCAAAGACTTGGCACGCGCACAGATCTAAGGAAATAAAATATTATTTTTTATTTTATTATTTTTGGATTTATTTATTATTTTGGAATTATTTTAAGCAGTTTATTTATTAAAGAGTTGCAATATTTAGAAAATGATTTTTCAAAAAGACTTCTTCTCTAGAATTAATTTCTGGAGTTATTTTGACTGAATAGACATTTCTTTTCTCAAGAGTAGACACTTCCCAATTGGTGTAACCTTTAAAAATTAAACTAGAATTCCAAATAACGTAACTATTCCGAAAAGGTGTTTTATGTATATATAAGCGCATTTCTTGTACCGAATTTTAATTAATATATCAAATTTTTACTGCTTTCACTCTTTACATAATAAAATCTTTGAGTTGTTCTTGAAAGGAGACTTCCGAAATTGCTATTCGTTAAGTCTCGGGTGATTTGTCGTATCCTAGAAGTGAATTTGCATTTATCCCCTGTAGCAAATGTGTAGTGGGGGTAAATATCACTTTAAGGAAAGTGAAATCACACTTCTACCATAGAATTTTATAAATAACAATAACATACACTAACTACCACTCTTTACATAGTGTAATTATAATTCAGTCCATTTATTTTGAACACATAACAAATACCCATTTTTATAATGGAACCTTACAATCGCTCTCCCCCGTCAAAAAACTAATGAAATTTGCTGATATCATCAAAACATATTTTTCAAATATCCTAATTTGTCCTTGAGGTGTGAATGTAATTTTTCATATTAAAAATGATGTACTTGAGGGGTGAATGTAATTTTTCATATTAAAAAGGATGTAATTGTAACTTTTAATTTAGTTTTAATTAAATAATTTCATTAAAAACTTGTTAACATATTGACGATGAAGTGCAAATTCAGATTGATACAAAATTGAATATTGTTTAGAAAATGAAAATAAATACTAAGTTTCGGTTTATTTTAGAAGCAATACTATAATTCAATGCAGATACATTTTAATTAGTAAGTTGCCTAAAAACATCAAACTAATCAGTAAATTAAATAAGTTGAATGAAAACAAATATATATATATATATATTGAAAAAGTATATACACCATTGGATCAATTAAATCCAACAGTCCAAAAAATAAGGAATAAACAGGCTGTAGAAATTGAAAAATAAAGATTAGGGGTAAATAGACAAAATGGAAAAAAGAAAAAATAACAGAAAAATCTCCTACAATCTCTCCAAATCTGATAAAGATTAACGAAGTAATTTGTATTAACCTCATATTTCGGTCAATTATCACAAAAAAATTTCTGGAAATTTCTGAAAAATTTGAAAAAATCAAAATCTGAAATATTAAACTTCTGGTTTGTGTGAGTTGCTGCTCGAAAACGACCGGAAATTAAGACGATCGGAAATATGTGGGGAAGGCGACCGGAAAATATTCAATAAAGCGGACTCTTCTCCTACTGTATATTGCATTATAATTATTAATTAGCTATTGTATAATGTTTATTAGCTGTTGTACTAAACGGGTTATGATGATGGCTTATATTTAACTGTTATTGTGTTATGTACTGTATAATGATTAAAGATTATTTTTTATAAACACACACTGTACATTCATGTTAAAACATGGATAAGATTCACATTTTACGGTTTCTATGTATAATGATTTATAACATGCTTGACTAAAATACCACACTGTATATCAGCCATCATAGTTAAAAAATAAAATATATATATATTTTAAATTTTCGAAAGGCAAAAACTGTTTTACTATAAGAGGAAACGTCGTTTTAAAAACAACTCAGTACTTATCATAAGTATGCTGAGCACCAAAATTCCATCGTTTTAATAGGCGCACAGTCGGATTTTTATTTTATTTTTATTTATTTCCATTATTTCCAAACTTTACCTTGTTTGTATTTACTGTATATTTGTTTATTAACTATTGTATAATGAATTAATTAGCTATTGTATTCACTTATATAATACTATATATTGATTAATATGATATTGTATAATGTGCTATAAGATACCGTAGGACTAATTGTATAATGTATAAGCTACTGTATAATGTTTTAAAAATCACTAACTAGTAGTATAAGATGTTGTATAATGGTTTATATGATAGTAATTGTTATTTACAAGGGAAGCCCTAAACGATCTCAGATGGCTAAAATTACGAGACCGCACTGCATAGCAGTGCGTCTTGTTCAACACGCTGACTGCGCAATTTTTGTATCATTCCGACATAGTGAATTTTTTTCCCACGCTTATATCATTATTTGCTTTGATTTTTTTTTTGAAGAATCTGTTCTTGTGAATTCTGTTTTTGAAGAATTTGTTTGTGAATTAAACTGACTTTCTTTGCAATATCTGTATAATGGAATATAATATACTGTATAATGATGATTAATGTACTCAGAAAAAAAATGCAGAATTTACACGAAAGAAAAAACGAATAAGCAGAATTGATGAATGATGAAGAAATTTCAGATAATTTGATAATTTCTGTATAGATCGAATTATAATTAGAAATAAAAATAAATTGGGAAGCAAAATCAGTTATGGAGAAAAATCAGGAATCTGTTATGGGAAGATTTAGTTTGTTATGTTTTACTGCCTAAAATGCCCCTCTCATCATTATTTAAATAATCTGAGATAAACGCACACCTTGGGATCAAATTGAATCTAGATTGGGTCCACCTAATATATGTATTTGGACGAAAAAATATATAAAAAGGAAAAAAGTAAAGGAAGTAATTTGTAGGGGTTGAATGTAAGGTTTTATTATAAGAAAGATGTGTATTCAATAAAGCGGACTGCATTATAATTACACTAAATGATGATGGTGTTAATGTAATTAATTATTTTTTATTCATTCATTTAAAACATGGATAAGATTGACATTTTACAGTTTTTATCATGCTTGACTAATAGCCATTAGTTAAGGTTTTACTATAAGAGGGGTGTGTTTGTTATGGGCCAAAAATAAAAGTACAGGACTATAATTACACTAACTAAGAGGATTAACTAGAGTAATTAACCCTAGGGGATCTCTTTTTAATAATCACACTCCACCTAATTTTATATTTTTTATTATTTTTTACCAATATACCTTTTATTTACTAAACAATACTTGACTAATTTATTTGATGGACAAATAAGCCTTTCCATTATTATTTGGAATTCTAGTATTAAAAACGTGACTTTTTTATTAAAATAAAAAAAAAGTTTGAAAATATTTTAAATTTAATTAAATAATCTTAAAAACTTGAAGACGGCACCATCCAAGTCGTTTTCATCACTTTCTTTTTATTATTGTTTTTGGTTTTGGAAAATTCATGAAAATGGTGCTGTTTTCATGAATTTAATATTCATATCGTAAATAAAACGGTGCTGTTTTTAGCAAATTCTGAAAAAATAAAATGGAATTCATGAAAAAGGTGCCTCTTTCATGAACTTTCCAAAAGAAAAATAATAAAAAGAAGGGATAAAAACGGCTTGGATGGTTTCGCTTTCAAGTTGTTAAAAAATTTAAATTTATGTATTTTAAAAACTTTTCTTTAATATTATTCGAATAAAAAGATATTCACGTTTTTAATACTATAATTTCAAATAATGATGGAAAGGTTATTTATCAATCAAATAAATTAAGTGACGTAATGTTTAATAAATAAAAGGGCATATTGGTAAAAGAATGAAGATATAAAGCTAGATGAAGTGTAATTATCAAGAAAATGAGTGCGAATATCATTCTCCTTAACCCTATTACATATATAGTGTCATTTTTCGTTTTCTGATCTTTTTGTTTATTCTAACTATTAGAATCTAATTTGGTTCGATTTTATAGGGTTTGTCATGATCAGTCGATCACAAGCCTCAAGGTCTAGTATGCCTTAGCTCCTAAAAACGGACGTTATCAGGAATCAGAATAATTACGTTAACGCGTGTTGGGATCGACCTGGAAACAACCATTTGATGGTTAAATCAATAAGAGCAACTAAGGTGGTTGTGGTGCTAGACAGACAAACAACTGAATAATAAACATATCTCAAAAAAATTCTAATTGATCGTGTTTGTAGTATTCATTATATATGAATGTCTAAGCGCCACGAGTCACAATAAATAACTGCTAAATCATTGTGATTTATGATCCTTATTCAATTCAAGACGAAGGGGATATTCTAAATATCTAATCCGATAAACTCAGGTTTATGATCATAATCATGAGCCTGCATAAAGATTTTATCTGGCTGCATAAAAGAGGGGAGAGTTAGAACTTGTGGCAGCCCGAATTCAAACTCAAGACTTCTCACATAAAGTGTGAGGTGGATACTACTATCCCTAAACTGTTTGGTGGTCTCTAAATCCAGGGCATTTTGATCATTTTAGACTTACGTCCAAATTGGAAAATGAGAATTGCCTACTTTTCCTCTTCGATCTAATTTGATTATTCTAAACTTCTAGTCATGTAATGTCTAGAAAAATGAAATAAGGATTTTTGATTTTTGTAATATAATATATGCTTACCAATTCTGTATTTTTCTTAAATATGTACTTAAATATAAACTATTTACACTTAACATGCCTTTTGAGACATTCCATCAAACCAAAGTATTTTGTGGGGGCTCAATTCACCTAGAATTAGACCAAATTGAATTTAATAGTGGACCACAGTACCAAGGTTTTACACATGTATAAGGACCATCTATCGTGTCTTTGTTATGGTTAGTATGTTCAGAGTTGTACTACAACAATATAACAATGACGGGCTTTGAATATGAGACCCCTTAATTACCCCGGACATGACTCATGGGTAACCCCCAACTAACTATACTAAATAATATATAGTTCTCTACAATTATTCTTTTTCAAGTGGAAAATTTATCATCTTTTATGAAAAATTGTTTTTCAAGTGGAATTACTTAAAATTCATTTGTAGGATGGACTTTTTAAAATGGGCATTTTAAATAAATGCTTTTGAAAATGTAAATTATTTGGAAAAAATTCACTTAAGTGATTTCTGATAGAAATATTGAAAAAAAAAAATTCAAAATTTACTAATATATGCACAACTGACACTTTTATGCTCTAATAAATTTTATTATCAAACAAGTGACACTTTTACAAATAAACTTTCATCTCCAAAAGTCGATTTGAAAAGTGTTTCCAAACACTCATAATCCCCCCCCCCCCCCCCCCCCCCCCCCCCCCTCGTTTTCACTTATTCCAACTCCCGAATTTCTGTTTCTGAATCCAATTTCCACAAAATTTCTTCAAATAATATTTTTTCGATCTTCGTAATTTCTTTAAAAAAACCTATTTGAACTCATAACCCCCCCCCCCGGCTCCCTCGTTTTCACTTTCCAACTCCCTATTTTCTGTTTGTTCTCTTCCAATCCATTTTCCACATAATTTCTTCAAATAATATTTGTTTGATCTTCGTGATTTCTTTAAAAAACATATGATGTTTTTTTTTCATTTTTAATATAATTTTTTAAACACTATTTTTATTTCTATCAATTCTATTGAGATAATTTCATTTTTGGTCCCCTAGCTAGTTATACACATTTTTTGAATCATGCCTCTCAATTATACTTCCATCAAATGTAGTCCCTAAAGTACCATATTTTTGTTACATGTGGTCTCTCCATCTAATTTTTCATCAATTTGATAATGAATAGGTTTAATTAAAATACCACAAATTACATTTTGCATCCCAAAAGCACAAATTTTTACATTTTCACCAAAAAAATAAATAAATAACTAACAAATTTTCACCCCTCGGTCATAATTTTGTTGACAAGTTATACCCAAACCACTTTTTCATTTCCCCCACCCTTCCCCATCTCCCTCGTCATAACTCCCTGTATTTTGTGCCTATCGTCTATGGGTTAACATCTTACAATTAAATCAGAAAAAAAATTATTTGTGAGTTGAAATCAAATTGTAGGATCTTTTATTTGTTTTATCATTGTGTTCGTACAAATTAAAGTCACTCAAAATAATAATGAAGTATAGGGTTCAATATTTTGATTTATAGAATCATAATGAATTAATCATTGTCTTTTTTAGGTGAAAAGTAAACTTTATACCCACCATACAACATGTAAAAAATACAACCAAAAGGCCCATCTTGACTGCTACCTACTGTAATCCAAGATGCCCTCTAACAACAAAATTTACAAAACTAATATCAACAAAAGAAGCACTATTTAGTAACAGCTTCTATGTATATTGTATCTCTAGCTGTCATCTTTCTTTCCAAACAACCCAAAAATCTCATAGTCAGATCACTCTTTAACTTTGTAAAAACATCATCTTCAGCAGTTACTTTTGTCTAGGAGAAAATTGGACAAATAACATATATATTTTGGAGAGTCGTTCAAATATGAATATGTACGAATAAAAACATACGGAAAAAAAAAAAGATTCGGTCTATATCGGCCCAATTGATTACGCCTTTTTTTTTATTAGGTATGAATTTGGTTAAGGTCAACTTTTGAGTTCAATTGATCATTCTTATTTTATTCATTATAAATGGATAGATCTAGTCAATGAATAATTTGATATCTAATGACTAATCAAAAATTCGGATCTACTAGGTGTCCTGATCCTCAGACCTGATAGATCTCAATTTGGGTTGTGTGCGTACAAAAGAAATACCATCAATATCTATTTATAAACACATTGTGAGTGTTATATGTATCTTTGTATGAATATATGCATAAACTAAGACAAAGCTTTCCATATAAAAAAAAAAGAAAAAAAAACAATGACAACGCATTTTGCTTTCTCCTTTAACACCTCATATTTTACAATTTGGCGTTTTGGACACTCTAATAAAGTGGTAGTTATAGTTGAAAAGTGGATTGGGCTATAATTTGTCAACAAAATTATGATTAGATAATAAAGTTTTTTTTTTGGGAAAAAAATGTAAAAATTGTGCTTTGGAGTGTAAGATACAATTTTTGATATTACAATTAACTCAACCATTTTTAATTTGATGAAATATTAGAAGGAGAGACCTCATTCAATAAAATATTGTGATTTCGGGATTACATTTGATGGGAGTGTAAGCGACGAAGTCAAACAAAAAAAGATATATAACAAGGGGACAAAAATGAAATTATCCCAATTTTACTTAAAGACATATAATATAAAATATAACACATACACACATTTTCTTGTTTTTTTTTGAACAAACAAAAATTTAAATAATTATACATGCCCATTTAGTGTGTCATGCACCAACTTGCACACAGCCCCATTAGCCAGGTAAGAGGGTTATTGTTTGTGGCCTAGCTCATCTGTAGCTTCAACCAACTATATATATATATATATAATAATGGTTCTGGCCGTATTTCTCTTTTCTCAAGGACAAGCTACAATTATTTATAATTATAACAAAAAGGGATAATAATTAATAAATCAAATGCAGACTGCAGAGTAATGCAAGTACGTACCCATATATTTAATGGAATTTAAATCAAAAGTAAAAGAAGCTTACATTGAGTTAAGACATGATATCATTTTTCATATAACTCATCTCAAGTGGACACCGTCTAGATCTCTCCAGTGAAAATAACCACCGGATATGAGTCATCCAAACATGAGGATTTGTGTCGGAAGGACCATCGCTAATCTTAAAAAAAATATTGAAGGGACCATTCACTTAAAACGTAGTCATAATATATAAGATTAATATTATTGGTGTGGCTATAACGAAGTCCATCCAAGAATTATTTCCCGGTGATGGGGAAAGCGGGAAAATTCTATATTAAATTAAGTCTAATAGTTTTAGTATTTATATTTCTCACACAGTTTAATATATTGTACGTTGTCCACATACACACTTGTGTAAAAGAGACAAACACATAATTACACTATTGAACTCGATTTAAAATACATTATAGGACAGCGTGTGTAAACCAAGTATCAAATAGGTAAATGTTAATAAATACACAAGCATTTATTGGTGTGATTTTTAATCAATCCCCTATTTGTAATGCAATGACTTGGCATTACAGTTATCGCTAATTCACAACTTGCATGTTAATGTTAGGGAGAATTACACTTTTGATCCATTAACTTTATTCCTAAAACATTTTTATTTTAGGCCTTGCCATTTATAAACTCGACAAAATGATTCTAATTGTTTCAATTTTAAACAAATTCAGTCCCTTGATTTAGCTTTTTGTCCAAAAATTGACAAAAATGATTCTAATTGTTTCAATTTTAAACGGATTCAGTCCCTTGCTTTAGCTTTTTGTCCAAAAATTGAAAAATGACCGCGTGTGAACTCAAATTGGGGGAAATTGGTCGATTTTGGCGCTGACAACATCAATTTGCACAATCTACCTCCACTATTGTCAAATTACAGGAAAAACTTCGTAATTAGGATTTGTTAAAATTGGAAATTTTCAAAAATTAGGGTCTTATTAAATTAGGTTTTACAAAGAGTTGGATTATGGTTTGAATGGTGTAATTTTGGGAGAATTTACTTAGATACTAAGAGTTTTTGTTGAAATAATAAAATGAAGTAAGGTTCCACCGATTCCTCTCCCACCCCTAATTTGAGTTTAATCTGTTAGTTTTCGGATGGATAATTAACGAAATAGATCAAATCTGTCTAAAATTACATTTAGGACCATATTTGTTGAATCCAATAAATGAGGGACCAATATTGCTTTAGTGGTGAAGTTTAGGACAAAAAGTATAATTCTCCTATATTCAGTTATTATAAGAGGAGGTCATAGGTTAGTTAAACAATACTTGTACCTATAAAGAAATAGGAAAAACTACTAAAAAGCCTAGAAATATAGAATAAATTATGATATCCAAAATTTCATGAAATATTTATCTATGAGAAGCCAACTTCATCAATTTTTTAATTCAAATAAGTTAACATTTAAGCTTTGTAAACTTTAGACTATATTATCCTTCCTTCTATTACACTAAGAAATTATTAAATTGAATATTAATTGTTTTCACCTTGATAGACTGTGATGATGGCACATTTAATAATTACTAGTCGAGGTGGTACACTCGATGAGTGTGCTTTATTATATATAAAAATTATAAAAAAAATTACTTTTAGTTTATGATATAAAAATTTCTCAATAACATATATTTTGCTTGAAATTATGAATATCTATAATTTTATGTTAATTATTATAAGTAGTTAAAAACTAATACAAAGGAAAGAAATAGAAAATAAAAACAAATTGCAAAAGAATGTATGGAGAGAAATAAGAAGAAAAAGTTGAGAGACAAGAGAGAAAAGTAGTTGGGGGGGGGGGGGGGGGGAACTTGTAAAATTGAAAACGTCATACCAAAAAGTGAGCAGACCAAAATTAGTTATTCTAAGACCTTCTCACTTTATGTGTAATATAGATCTGTGATGCACGAACACGCCCCAAAATCAACCCGCGCAGTGTCCGACATGTGTCGGACACGGACACGCACCCAACACGGCCTCTTTACGTGTCGGACGCGGAGCAGGCATGTCAAAAATAAAAGAAAAAAATAAAAATTGTTGACACGGTTTTGGACACAGTGAGGGCCGTGTCCGCCACAGAGAAACCCAGATCTGCAAGTGGCATTCTCGGGTGCCTCCTCAACTCCTTCATCCCACTGTCCTGAGCGTCCTCTCCAAGCTCGACAACCAGCATGATTGTAACATATCCAGATCTGGCTAAATCCATGTAAGACCTCAAATAGCAACCTTCGTTAATTGCAAACATCAGGTTGTCACAAGCGGCAGAGATAGGACAGTCAATTGAGTCGCCCCTACCCGAAACCCGATAATTTGGCCCACTTAAGAATGAGCCAAGCCTAATGAATGTGAGTCAGGCCGAGTTTGAGCTTACAATTTGAACCCGCCTAATTTGTGAGCTGAGCTTGAGCTTTGATAGGCTCAGCCCGAATAGCCGAAGTCAAAATTTTCTCTAATTAATGCTCTGTCTCATATAATAAAATTATTTTTAAGCTAACTTATATAAAACACATTGTAGATTTTTAAGCTTGAAACTCATGAAATCGATGAAATGTATATATTGGTAGAAACTTTTCGTCTAAAGAGATTTTGGAATAACTTCCAATTATTTTATGCTACCTCATATACATTGATAAATATTCTAAATTGTCATAATCATTATTGTAGACTTTTTGACTCTATACATACTCATTAGCTTAAACATTTATTTAATGTACTATTTGAAATTAGTCTTTTAATATCCTTTCTTTATTTGAGAAAAACTAATGAGCCGGCCCGAAATAGGCCCGAAGCTCGTAAAAAACGTGAGCTTGAGTTTGAGCCGAGCTGAAGAAAAAATTTATGAGTTGAATTTGAGCCTATAATATTCAAGTCCGATGAGTTTGAGCTTGAGCCACCCTAAGCTCGGCTCATAGGACCTGATTGCAGACCTAGGCATAGATATTCATCTTTAATGGATGATCTGAAGAATAGATCTTCCATTCTCTGGTAAAGCATTTTTTTTAGAATAAAAAGGCGTTATCTGGTAAAACAGTAAAAACTAATTCTTTGAGTGACTTTATGAGAGAGTACTAGGCCTGACATTGGTTGGGTCTAGCCCAGACCCAGATCCAAAACTTTGGGTTTAGACCCAGATCTAAACCTAAATATTTATGTAGGTCTAGACCCAGACCTAGACCCAAAACATAAGCCCAAAATTTCCAAAGCCCAAACCCAAACTTATTACATTTAGTATATACTCTCTCCCTCCTCAAACCCTAATGCCACCAAAACACCCATATCCACCTTCTTCACTTCTCCTCCGCTAGCCTCTTTTCGCCACCGCCGGCCGCTGTGTCTCCTTTCGCCGCCGCCGCTGCTCTTCTTTTCGCCGCCAGCCTTTCGCCGCTCTTCCCTCTCCCTTTTTTTTTTTGTTTTTTCAGACCTTTTGGCTACCTCAACGGTGTTGTTTTGTTGGTGTTTGACGGCTGGTTCTCCGAGCAAGGATTTTCATAAAATTGATGAAGTTGACTGTGAAGAGAGTAACAAAAAAATTGAATTTTTTTTTTTTGGAAAATGAAAAAGAAAAAAAAAAGATTCTTTTATATTTTCTGTTTTTGTTTTGTTGTACATATTATACCAACTATTTTGTTTTTTGGATTTTTATTTATCTCATTTTTTTGGTGTTGATTCATCATTATTGAGAGAATTTTTTCTTTTTAAGTCACATTATTTGTTTCATGAAAATTGTAATGTGACGAAATATTTCGCCACATTTAAGTATCTATTGTGGCGAATATTATCTATCGTGACGAAAAAATCGTCATTTAAGACACACTTATTGTGAGGAAAACTATACATGCGAGAAAAAATATGACGTATTGTGAGGAAATTTTCGTCACAACAAAGAATCTGTTGTGATGAAATTACATTCTTCACAAGAGGGATTGCGAGGAATGCTAGATTTGTCGCAATAACCTATTGCGAGGAAGCTAATGCGTCGACCATGGGACGAAATATTTTCCTCGCATTATACATATTGTGACGAAACGGAGTCTGTTGCAACGAAAAAATTCCTCGCATTTGATGATTTTTTTTGTAGTGATATGCAGCAACATATATATTTATATATAATATAAAAATCTGTTTTACATATATATATATATACATATCCAAAAATCATATAATATATATATTTATATATAACTTCGAATTTTAATATAAAATATATTTTTTAGCAAATATAAAAATCTGTTATATATATACTACTCATTTATAAAATCTGTTATATATATATAATCTATATATATGTAATAATGTATATATAATTTTTTAAAAAGATTTATATAGTAATAAGTATAATTTTTTAACAGATTTAACAGTTTTTCATATTTCTATTATAATACTAAGTATTTATATTTAGTATAATTTTTGCATATTTTTTTCTAATATTAAATATATGTATATTAAGTTTTCAGATTTAATATTATATATATAAATGTCTTTTACATATTATATATTATATATGTGTGTGTATATATTCAAATTACATTCTACAACATACATTTTAATATTTACTTTTATATGTGTGTGTGTATTCAAATAAAACTATAATTATAACAAAAAGTAAGGCAAAATAGATTGGGTCTAGGCAAAGACCCATACAGACCCAAAGTTTTGGGTCTGGGTCCAAACCCAAATTCAAAACTGAGTCTGAGTCTAGGCCCAATCTTTGGGTCTAAATCTAAGTCTAGACCCAAAATTTTGGATTTGGGTTTGGATGAGACCCAATCAATGTTAGGCGTATGAGAGTACTGCTTAGTATTGACAAATAATGGGTCCACCGTCGATGTGTCTTTCAATAGCTTTAGAAGGAAAAGAATTCTGACAGGTGTGATATTTTGTTATTTTAATAACTTTTCCCCCCTTTTTTATATGGCTAAATTGTATATATATTTGACAAATGGCCCATACTTGTATAAAACCACATTACTTAACAAAATATTCAATAATGTTTTTAAATGGATTTAAAAAAAATTAAATTACACACATATCTTATTGATATATATATATATATATACGCCGTATTCTAGCCGTGTCGTGTCGTAACCTAAAATTTTCATAATTTCCGTGTCGATGTATCTTGTCCGTGTCTGTACATCATATGTATAGATAAAGTTATTTTCATGAAAATAAATAATCTAAACATAATAATAACACATTTACCAACTTAAATTTTTCACTTGCTAAGAAGAATCCAGAAAACCTCACAAAAATTAAATAAATCAAACATTATAAATAAAGTTGGCAAGTCCCAAAAACATCAAAATTAAAAAACACAAATAATAAAATGTATTTATAGAAAAAATTAATTTGTTAACTTCTTAATGTGAGGAACTTGAGGAGCGACGGAAATAGCGGTTGGGCGAAGGATGTGGAGGGCGCCAGATCCGCGGGTCATTCTATGCTAGACCGAGACCATTGGTTTCGATCTAGTGTACACCATTGGATCCCCCTAATATGAGGGGAATTTACTAAAATGTCCCTTGATCCAAACGTGTAAACTAGACCGAGACCAATGGTCTCAGTTTAGCATAGAATTTACCTAGATCCGCGACAGGAGTAGTACGTTTTGTAGGAACTTTTGGTCCCGTAAGTTACGGGATTCTCACTTTAGGTCCCATATGTTTCACAAATTCTCACTTTTGGTCCCATCCATCTATTTTTAATAGAAAATGGAACGTGAGTGGCACGTGCACGGTTAGCCAGCTGGTTTTGGGGGGGGGGGGGGGAATTGTTCAATTTTCACTGTTTTGGGGCAAAATTCAAAATTTTGAAAAGCCGATTTGGGGCAAAATTTTGAAATTTGACAGCAGCCCATCTTCTTCTTCATTGCAGCGGTGAATTCCCGGTCATGGCAGCGGTGAATTTGCCTAAAAAATGCGCAGGAGAAGGTCATGTTTTGCTGTGAAAAAATGACGCCGGAAAAGGCTGAAATCGAGCCCAAATTCGCTGGAAAAACGCCGACATGGATAGATGAGTGCAACTCCATTAACGCTGGCTGAATTGCTGCTTGAAGCCGTCCTTAAATCGCCTGAGAAGACGATTTAAAAATTTCAAATTTTGCCCCAAATTGACTTTTCAAAATTTCAGATTTGCCCCCAAACAGTGAAAAGTGAACAATTTCCCCCACAAACTAGCTGGCTAACGGCGCACGTGCCACTCACATGCCATTTTCCGTTAAAAGTAGACGGATGGGACCAAAAGTGAGAATTTGTGAAACATATGGGACGTAAAGTGAGAATTCCGTAACTTATGGGACCAAGAGTGTACTGGGGCAAACTTACGGGACTAAAAATGCAATTTTCCCTTCATCTAAAATTTAGACACCTTTGAAAATCTATAAATGTAGCCATTTCCCATATCGTATCTTGATTTCTCATGATATGTTTTATTTAGATTTTCCCCCAAAGTTTTTTCTTGAGTGAATCAGTTACAAATACAAATTCTAAATATAAATAAGCAATTAATTAACTAATAACTAAAGAAGTACAGAAAGACTCACATGTTGGTAGAAGTAAAGCCCAATATCCTTAATATCTTGAGGCATCAACTTCTCCGATAGGCTAAGCCACATTGGTTTCCCCTTAATTATATTCCTAATTTATTATATCTATTGCACAAAAACACTATGCTATTTATACTTATATAGTTGTACGGAATCAAACGCTTAAAAGATTAGTATTATCAATATAGTAGGCATAGATTGTTAATTATGTGTGTATATATATATATATATATATATTATTTAAAAACTCTAAATTCCTAAAAGAATTATTTGATTTTTAGATTAGCATCCTAATCAAAATTATGACTTGTTTTCGGGTAATATCAATATTAGATTTCATTATGCATATGTATTTGAAATTGTTGAAAGGTACAAATTACTATATTTTTTCTATCACATTTAATATAACTATATAATTTTTTCAGAAGAATCTTATGAGTTTAGAGATGATGAATGAAAAAGAAAAAGATGAATTGTCAACACAGTTTAGTAGAAATGCTTTGATGTATCCAATATAGCACTGAAAAATATTATCGACAATTGCTTTATTATTCTTCGTTAATTAGATTTCAAATACTTTAGGAGATGAGAGTCCACAAAAGTGACAAATAACAGTCGGGGTATTCATGTTTTTTATTATCACTAAATAATAATTGAAATAGTATGTTTCTATTTTATTGGTATATTTTTTGTTAGACTTCTAGCACTGAGAAATAATTTTTGTGATGACCATCTCTTAAATGTCACAGATAATATATGATTGTGTATGTTCCTAAAAAATTATATGCTTTGAAGTAATGAAAATTTGAAATGAAGTGATAATTTTGAATTCATTTAAGTTATAAAATGTAATGTCGTGCTATTTATTAATTTATTCAAACTACAGACTTATAGATTGTAAAAATATAATAAAAGTATGAAGAATTTTTTTTTCGTATGTAAAACATATGTAAAATCTTCATTTATAAATATCTAAGATATTATCTTAGAAACATTTAGGTGTAATAAGTTTGAATGAATTTCTACCGTTAGATCGAATTGACTTCCACCATGTGATGAGAATATATAGTAATACAAATAGAGGAGTCTTGTAATTATTTAAGTATTATTAACATTTTATTGTTTACACATCATATGATTTTACGTGCAAAGCACATTCATTTTGCTAGTATTTTAAAAAAAATTGAGTAGTTGGCTTTATCAATATTAGATTAGATGAGTATGAGCTTAACGCAATTCTCACAATAGCATATATGTCAACATCCAAAGCATATGGAGCAATAACCGCCCATAGTAGGAGTGCGGGACCAACACGCATGGGAGTATAACCACACCATATCTGATGCCAAGTACGATGGACAGCTAGGCATGCTGAAACACAGGCACCCCAAGATCATATCATTCGCTGCAAATGAAGTGCCTACAAAAATCACAGTAAAATTTACTTCAGAAGCTCATCATAAGAAAGAATCTATTAAAAACTGAAATAAAGTCAACATGGATGAAAAGGACGATACAAGGAGTAATGAGAACCCCTTCAAACACTGCACCAGATATTTAGAGAGCAGCCCTTATGTACTCGTTCTCAATGAAGCGAGTGCAAAGAAATACTACAAAAGATCCCCATCCAGCACGTGTATTTCCAATATTTTGGCTAAAGTAGAATCCAGTGAGCAAAGTAGTTGACACCCAAACATCACCAATTAAATCTGGATAGCAATTCAAACTAATTATTTTTCAAAGAAGTCACTCAATTCATATCGAAAAATAGAAACACAAAATACATGTGAATTTTTCATTAATCATAATTCTTGTTATTAATACAAACAATCAAGTAATGGAGAAAACAATAACTAATATTACTTAAACGCAGCTGAAGAGTCATTTAATAATTGATTTCATATTCTTAGTTAATAAATAAGGGAAAATTACACTGGGAGTCCTGAGGTATTGCCTAATTACAAAAAACATTCTTTAGTTTAATAAATTACATCTAACATCCAAGGTTTTCATGTATTGATGTAAAAATGGATGGAAAGTGGTAAAAGACCTAAATGCCCCTACTAAATATTGTTTTTAAAAAAAGAAAAAAAATTAAAAAGCCTCAATTACCAAATTGCCCCTTCGCCTCTCTATATTTACTTCTAATACCAATTTTAAAATAAAAAAGATAAACTTAAAAGAAAAATACTTATATATATATGTATGTATATGTATATTTTATCTTAAATATTGCTTGCGTGTGAATATGTGTGTGTGTGTGCGCGTGATTGTGTGTGTGTGTAATTGTGCGTGTTGTGTATGCGTGTGACTATGTGTGTGTGTTTCTGTGTGCGTGACAATGTCTGTGTGTGTGCGCGTGTAATTGTGTTTGTGTGTGTGTTGTTGTGTGTGTACTGCATTTGGTTGGGGGGGGGGGGGGGTAGGTGGAGAAGACGATACCCCCCCTTTTTCTTTTCTTTTCTTTTCCTTTACATTTTTATTATTTATAAAGTAATATATTAATAATTTATTTTAGAAATTTAGTTAATTAAAATATAATTTTTAAATTTATTGAGAAGACGACACCCACCCCCACTTTTCTTTTCTTTTTTTTCCTTTACATATTTATTATTTATAAAGTAATATATTAATAATTTATTTTAGAAATTTAGTTAATTAAAATACAATTTTTAAATTTATTTATAAATTTCATAAATTAATCTAAAATATAAAATTTTAATTTATATAAACTATTTTATAACTTAAACCATTATATATTAATTTAATTAAAAGAATAAAATGATATTTTACACATAATATTTTTATTTTATAATTTTAATAATTTATAATTTTTTTTATTTTTTTGATAATAATTTTTAATGATAAATAATAATTTTATATACTTTACATACACAACATTACATATAACACCTATACTTTTATAAAATATTACAAATAACACCAAAAAGGTATAATTGTCTGAGAAAAATTTGGGTCTTCTGGTCCAGAAAAAGTTAGGGGTATTTTTGGAAGTTCACCTAAAAATTTAACGTAACCCTAACGGTAGGTATTCAATGTTAGACGGAATAAACGGAATGGATCTTAGATGTAATTTATTAAACTAGGGGACGTTTTTTGTAATTTAGCAATACCTCAGAGGTACCCAGTGTAATTATCCCTAATAAATAATTGTTAATGGAATTATATTATTATAAATAATAGTCTTTCCTTATAATTATACTTCATATTAGTATTAAACAATTAAGTATAATGGCTAAGGTAAATTAAGGAGTCCTTTAGAATTTCGCTTTGTATAGTCAATAATAATTTGATAAATACATATATATTAAAAGTAATCAATCAAGTCATGGATATGATGGCTTAGGTGCGGAAAAAACAAGTTGAGGAGTCATAATCACTTGGTTTCATACAACTTTTCAAGTCCTATATAAATTAATGAAGAAGTTTCCACCTTCCATGGAAACTTAAAGGGTCTCATGAGCAATTTATTCAGTCCAACTCAATAGATTTCCAAAGGTCAAAACGATGTAGAAGTTACGGGGCTTTTCACAGAGAAGTATAAGTCTAGAAGTTACAGGGTGGTGCCAATTCTTCATATGGATATATGTGAAGTTGATGACATGTAAATTTGCAAAAACCTTCGTTCTATTTTACCCTTGTGATAATTTCATCTTTTAACCTTTTTCCCTCTTTTTAATGTCTGAACTTCCACATTTTTACCAAGACATGACCACTGAGATAGGAAAAGGTATGCTCCACGATTAACGATCTTCACTTTTGCAAAGCGCGATGATGTTATGTATCGTCTTAAGTTCTATTGGTGTAGTGTTTACTCTTTTTCCTAATGATAATTTCTACAGGCTTATCATCTCATCTAATTTTGATCTTCTTTTTCTTACCAATTATATGTACTTTCGTCATGCTTGAAGTTTAGTTGAAATGCCAACATGCCATTTTCATATATAACTCAAATCAAACAACTTTTGAAGTCTATATGGAGTCAATTTCAACCAACCGGCTAGGCCACACTAAAGTGTATTTCACAAATTGAGTGACCAATCATATGGCAAGTGTAATACACTCTCCCTATGAAATACATTTAGGTGTGGCCAATCTGGATCTGGACTAAAATTTTCCCTAGCTCAAGTACCTAGGATCAAGGAGTTCTGAAACATTCTTTAATCTTTTACATGAGTATATAAGAAGGAAAGATGTTTGAAGTAGACAGACTTTCATGCATTGATTCCTTAGTAAATTTATATGTCAAGTTCTTTGAGAATAAAAATAGCACACACTTTAATATGGATTGTTTGGTCTTTATGTCATATATATTATACTTATTCAAGAAACTATTATGATTAAACAAAAGCTTTCGAGTTCCTAATAACTCTGATGGAATGATTGTAAGTTTTTATAGAACGGTGACAAAATGTATAGGGGACTAGACATAAAACCATAAGAAATCATGGTACTCCCATTCTAAAATACACTTTAGTGCGGTCAAGTCAAGTGTGGAATAGAATTTTCCCTGAATTAAAGGATACGTTTGTTTCTATTTTGGAGGGTGTTTTTGGTGAAATATTTTATTGAGAGTTGTGTATTTTGGTGAAAACGTGTTTGGATTAGCTATTTTGAAGTAATATTTGAATGGTTTTTTGGTGAAAATGTGTTTGGTTTTGTTTTCATAGGAAACAAAAATCACTGTACTAGTCAAATCATGTAAGTTTTTGTTTGAAAAAGTAATGTTAATAATTGGCTAATGATTGAAAAATATATTATATTATAAATTTTAAACGATTATAATATATATAATAATAATATTATATGTATATATTTATGTATTGTAATTGGTGTACATACATATATATATATACACACACACGCACGTGTACTAGAATACATATAATATAAAATTCATTCTAACATATGTATATATTTATGTATTGTAATTGGTGTACATACATACATACATATATATATATATATACACACGCGCGTGTACTAGAACACATATAATATAAAATTTATTCTAACATATATATATATATATATATATATTTCTATAATATATTATATATCTTTTATAATATACGTATATATTACATATATATAACATGACATATCTATGTAATATATGCAAAGTAATTTTATATATGTGAAATATATATTTTAATGCATATATATCAAGTATTTTTAACAAGTAAAAAACTTGTAGGAATGCAATTTTTATCAATACAAACAAAAGCTTTTGGAAGTTTAAAACTGATATCCAGTTTTTGTTCTCCAGCATGTGATAAAGTAGAGTAGTCTTCTGAAAATATCTGGTAGGAATTAGTCCTTCCTGTATAACATTTAAATCAGCACCACTATCAACTAAAGCAATAAATTCTTTTGAGAAATAATTATTTATTAAAAGAGTAATTTTGAAAGTCCATTTTTGAGAAATTATTTGTTCAAGAGTATTGATAAAATTATCATTTGGAAATTGAAAATTATTTATATTAACTATATGTTCCTCTTGATGAAGTGAATTTGTTTCAGAATTAATTTCTAATTTTGCAATTCTATTATCAAGAATTTTATTTTTTGAATGGAGATATTAAAATAAAATTGTTTTTCTTTGAATGGAGATATTCCAACAATAATCCCAATAATTATATTTAATGGGACTGTTATTAAAATAATTTTTTTTTCTTTGAATGGAGATATTCCCCATTCTTCTATTGATATAATTTTTTTAACTATTATTTTGGAAAAATTATAAACTTCTTTATTTCCACCACTATTAAAATGTGTTATTTCACAAGTATTACCATTTAGAATATTTTCATAATATTGTTGGAATTTATAACTTTCAAAAGTATAACTATAATTATTAATATACCTGTCTACAAGCTCCCAGGGCTTATTTTCCCATTTTAAATCATTGTTATTGATAAAGAGTATAACTCTTTTTTGATCATTTTGTACATAGCGCATATTATGAACTTCTTCTTCTTCATTCCCCACAATGTTTGACTATGAGGGAGAAGTTTGGGTCTGACCTTCTTTTTGTCGCTTGAACTCTATGAATTCTTGATATAAAGGATCTTGAGAATTTAATGATAAGTCTGAGGCTATAAGCACTTTTTTTCCATGTTGTGTCAAGATATTATCCTGACCTCTACCACGTCCACCTCTACCTCTATAAGAGGAGAGTCCTCTTCCACGCAATTGCATTTCTGTCATATAATAAAAGTTTCAACTGCAAGTCTATTTAAATATTTATTAACAAATTTTAATTCCCATCCTAAACAATGATTTAAGTGAGTTTTAACACTATGTTGATATGTTATATTTTGCAAAGGAAATTCAGGAGAATTTACTATTTGCCAATAAGCAATACTTTTAATCAGATAATATTTTTTTCATTTTGAGTCTTTTTATACTATTATGAGATTTGTAATCTTTTATATAATAAGGATCATGAATTGGATTAGGGACTCCAATTCTTCCTAAATAACGTTGATGAACAGGTTGAATATAATACACATGACAAAATAAGTTATGATAATAAAGATGTGGCATGTTTCTTCTATAAGAGGATATCTCTTGATATGTCAAACCTGCAAAATTCATGATAACAAATATTCTCGGGTTAGAAAATCTGGAAGATTATTATCTTCTCTTTTTTTATAAATATTATCTTCTCTTTTTTTATAAATAATTTCAAAATCAAAAGGAGTAAGATGTGTCTGCCATCTAGCAAACATTTGCTTAGAAACATCATGTTTAAAATCTTTTTGAAACATAAACTTGGCTGCTTTACAATCTGTTTTTATTATAAAATGTTGATTATATAAATCATCTTGAAATTTTATAATACATTTTACTATGACAAGAATTTCTTTAGCTATAGTAGCATAGTTCTTTTGACTATTATTCTATTTTCCAGAATGAAATCTAATAAGATGTTCTTGTTTTGTTATAGGATTAATTTGTTTTAAAATTCCACCATAACCAATTTCAGAAGCATCAGTCTCAACAATTTTTTTCCAATTTGGTTTAGCTAACATTAGACAAGGTAAAATTTTAACCTTTTTTATATTTTCTTGACAACATTAGTATGTTGTTCTGACCAAGGTTTTGGTTTCTTTTTTAATCTATCATATAGGATAGTTGTGTCTTCAGCAAAATTTTTATAATAGGCGGAAATATAATTCAAACTTCCTAAGAATCTTTGTAATTGAGTTTTGTCTGTAATTTCATCAGGAAATTTAGAAGCAAAATCAATACTTCTATTTATAGGGATAATATTACCTTTTCAATATTATAGCCAAGAAATCTAACATTTGTTTGAAATAAAGACATTTTTGGTTTAGATATTATCAATCCATTTTGAATAATAATTTTTCTAAAAATATCTAAATGCTTAAAATGTAATTCTATATCTTTTGAGAATACAAGAATATCATTGATATAAACAATAATAAAATCACTATAAGGAGTAAAAATATCATTCATTATTTTTTGAAATTCTGAAGGAGCATTTTTCAAACCAAAAGGCATAACATTCCATTCATAATGTCCTATAGGAACATTAAAAGCAGTTTTATATTTATCAAATTTATTAATCTGAATTTGCCAATATCCTGATTTTAAATCAAATTTGGAAAATATAACAACATTATATAATCTATCCAACAGATCTTTTTTATTAGGAATATGGTGTCTTATCCATTTTAAAACTTTATTAAGAGGTTTATAATTTATTACCAATCTAGAGACTCCTCTTTCCTGTTCACTATGTTTATTAATATAAAATGCAGTACATGACCATGGAGATTGAGAAGGACATATTAATTTTTTACTAAGCAAAGATTCAATTTCTTTTTTACATAATTCTAGATATTCAGAATTCATTTGACAAGGCCTAGCCTTAGTAGGAATATTTTCTCATCAAAATCATTTTCATAAGGAAGATCAACAATATGTTTCTTCCTATCCCAAAAAGCATTAGGATGATCATTACAAATTTCTAAGCAAAATTTATTATAAAGAAGTTTTATTTTATCCTGTAATTTAGGATTTTGAAGTTTTTCTTCAATAGTTAAAATACTAACTTCATTTTTAAGAAAATTTAATTGATTTTCTTAAGCTTTGAGATGCTCATACATCCCATGTAATAATTTGTAAAAGGTTTGTTATAAATTTAAGATGTATAGGTTTACTATTATAAGTACCTATAATTCCTTCTTTGTTTACTGTTATAAAAGGATAAATTTTTGTGATAAAAGGAGAACCACGGATAACTTGATTTGAAATATTTTTAAAGAGTAAAAAACTTGTAGGAATACAATTTTTATCAATACAAACAAAAGCTTTTGGAAGTTTAAAATTAATATCCAATTTTTGTCCTACAGCATGTGATAAAGTATGAGTAGCCTTTTGAAAATATCTGGTAGGAATTAGTCCTTCCTGTATAACATTTAAATCAGCACCACTATCAACTAAAGAAATAAATTCTTTTGAGAAATAATTATCTATTAAAAGAGTAATTTTGACAGTCCATTTTTGAGAAATTATTTGTTCAAGAGTATTTAGAAAATTATCATTTAGAAATTGAAAATTATATATATTAACTATACGTTCCTCTTGATGAAGTGAATTTGTTTCAGAATTAAGTTTTAATTTTGCAATTCTATTATCAAGAATTTTATTTTCTTGTTTCAAGGAAATTTCTTCTTATTCTTTTTGCAAATAAATGAGGTAATCCATCTATAAATTTAGATTTTCAATGAGAACTATTACTCTCAGGTAATTCCATAACTCTACTGAGAAGAGTATCTTTTTACCATCTAAAATTTGTTAGTGTTTTACACTTAAGATTTTATAATAATGTTCTAATAGTTTCACTATTATCAGAATATCTACCAGTAAAATGTTCAACAATATTAACAATTAAGGTGTAAACTGAGTTTTCCATTAAATTATTATCTTCCTATTTCACAGTATTTAGAATTTCATCTCTATTACTTTGGGTTAAGTAATGATCCCACCACCCTTTAATTGGCCATTACTTTTATCTGTATTACCATTACTTTTATAGATAGTAGAATACATAAGCATCCTATGAACAACACTATAAATCTGTTTTTCAGTATATCCATCAATATTTCATTCATAAATATTTCTTCCACTATAACTATTACTAATAACATATTCTTGTTCTTCATGTAAAACATCTATAGGACAAGGTCTCCTATAATAATATAATCTTTGACTGGGTTTTGTTGCCCACTTTTCATTATCAAGTTTATTAATTTTTTCACGAATACTAGAGCCTTCTTCTAGATCTTCATCTAACGTATTTATTGTCAATTTTTCTTTTAATATTTTTTCAACTTTTAATGCAATTCCATCAATACGAGATCCTTCTTGTAGAGTTTTAACAAAATCTTCTTCTAAAGTATTTATAGTTAATTTACCAAATTTTTCTTTTAGAAAATTTTCTAATTCTGATGTGGATTTTAATTTAAAATCTTTAATTTCAGGAGGAGGTTGGATGCTTGGACTAGCAATATGACCAATTCCAATTATTTCAATATCCTTATCAGAATTCTTTGGTTTATCTATTAGAGTAATTATCTTAGTGACTCTATCATGTAAAGAGGCTATCTGTTCTCCTAGAACATTAAGAAATATATTAGCATAATTTTGTTGTTCTATAAGAACATTTATATGTTTGCATGTAATTTGTAAAGTATCATTTTCAAATATTTTCGAAAAAGCTAGAAAATTACAAATTTTTCCTTCTTTTTCCATTTGAAATGCCTGACAAGGAGGATAGATATCTTTGTTGATTTGTCCATTATATTGAGAAGTTTATAATTTCTTTCTATAACCGAAATATATTGGTCGACATATGTAGACATAAACCAAGGGACAAAAGGAATTAAAGAATTCTTTTCAAAACAAGTATTATAAAATTGTTTTTGTATATAATTTTGTTCACTTTGGTTAAAATTATCGAGAAACCAATTTCTAAAAAGTTCCCATCTGGGTAAATTAAATTCTTTCTTAATAGTTTTCCTGGCTTCAGAACCAGGATCAAAATCAATCTTGTGACTAAAATTCATTTAAAAAGGTGGCATACTCATTTCAGACATTGTCTCTGCCTGCTTCATATTAGCTTGCTTATTATTATATCCTTGTACAATATTTTCTTTATTAATATATAATTCATCAATTCTAGAATTTCTTAAGGATTCTTTATTTTCTTCCTTTTCATCTCTAATTTGAGAAATAGAAGCCCTAGAAGGAGTTTCAACAATATATTCAATAGGGGATATATAAGAATGTAAAGATTGTGATCTGGATCTAGACAATCTAGATGAATTGATTCTAAAAATCTATTTGAATTATCAAATTGTAAACTTATAGTTCCTTCGGGAGTTTGAATAGCATCTATAAGATTTGATTGAATATGTGGTTGTGAAGGAACATCTCTTTCAATCATCCAATTTTCTGGAAAAGTTATTTCTTCCCATTTAATTGACCTTCTTGTTATAATATTGGATTTACTAAAATTGGTTTCAATTAATATTGTTTCATTTAGGGTTTATCAACTTTTTTACAGTGAGGATTTAAAGTATATAAAGGTTTATAATAAATTCTATAACAAATACATATAACTTCAGATCCTGAAATATAATTATAACCATGAGTCTAAACATTTAAGGTCAAAGCATCAAGAATATTAACATCAGATAAAGATAATTATAAATTTGGATAAACATCAAAATAAATTGGACCATGTGCCAAACTTGATTGTATAATTCCCATTAAAGATTGTTTCCAATTTAAATTTCTACCATCTCTAAAAGCTGCTATAAAGCTTTCAGGTAAACCTTCTAAAGTAAGTGGTTTACTACTACAGAAATGACCTATTACAGCGGTTTTAACTACTGTAACAGGTACTGCTGTAATTGGTTAGACCAATTACAGCGGTTTTTGAACCGCTGTAATAGGGACCAATTACAGCGGTTGTTTTTGGAACCGCTGTAATTGGTCAACCTATTATAGCGGTTTTTTGAAAAACCCCTATAATAGGTGTATTTTTAATTTTTTTTTTAATTTTTTTTCTTGCTGTACTGTACAAAATTTATTGTAACCAGCTTCCCACAAGCACAAAATTCAACACACTAACACAACAAACCATAAAATCAATTCAACAGAAACAACAAACGTGAAACCCAAAATTAACTTCACCAAATTAAATGATCATCTCTAACAACAAAAACCAACAAATGTATTGTTCCAATTCGCATAATCTCCAACAAATCAAATTTTACATATAATCTCCAACAACTGATAACGAGTTTACAATCAATTAAATACAACAAACCAAATAAAAATGTACAACAATTTTCAACTTACGCCATACCAAAAGCGCATTGGACAATGTATTGTGCCAATTTGCCACGTACTTCATCAAGTTGCTCTATAGAGTAAGTGACGTATTGACAATCAGGAAAGTACTGCATGATAGAGATTGAAAACACAACAAAGGTTTAATAACTTATAAAGGGAAATGAGAATTTGGTGATGAGTATTAATTAGGATTATGCATACTGCTGGTGGGATTGTAGATTCTCCGTGGCTAATAATATCTTTCATGAATTTCATAACAAAGAAGCCACAATCTTTGTCGTTTAACTGCATGGGGCACTACAATATTGAAATCAAAAATTGTATTAGAACAATAACGTTTATATGAATAATCTCTCGAAAATATAAAATTACACTAACCTTTATAGAAGTCCATTTACAGGCCATTTTTTTGGATTTGGCCTTTTGGGTGATACGATTTGCACGAGACATTAACACAGCACTGTTAAAATCATCAAAAAACAAGGAAAGATGTCAATATCAAGCAAATATACATGTGAAATCCAGGAAGATATATAGACTTTAAAATTAATATTAAATATAATGAATACATTGATTGAATGAAAAACTTTCTGATTGATTGTTTCTTTCATATCAGGTCGGTTATTCGAATCAACGTGCAAAGAATCCAGATAATAAACGATCTCTTTAATTGGATCAATCACAAGCAACACCCAATGTCCCCTAAATTAAAAAGCATTCAAAAGATAAGTTCAAAATTAGTTTTGCGTATGTAACAAATTTTACAAAATAAAGTTGGGTGTTTAGTAACTCACCCGGTGTTGTAAGGTGCAATAAACAACTTCCCATCTGCGCAATCTTTCATGACATTTGTTATATATTGCGCTTGTAAGATACGCTGAGAGGGAGTAATACCTGCTCCCGCAGTTATAGTATGTGGGCTAAGGAACCCGAAATTATTTGTTTTCTCTTCGGGGACCACGTACTTAGCCCACAAACACCTAAATTGAGCATAAAATAAATTTTAACAAGAAAATAAACATAGTTCAAATTAATGCAGTAAAATAATTTAAAAACTAACTTTTTTTAATTCATACTTAAAAACTTACTTGATGTAAACTGAAATGATAGAGACTCCTATTTGTTCTTTGCGCAAAAAATAACAGATCTCCTCCCGCCCAAGATACTCTTGATAGGGTTCGTTATTATAGATTGCCTCGGGAGTGTTTATAGCAATCAATTGTTCAATAGACATTATTTGCAGGTACCTTTCAAGAGTTACAAGTGGATGAGGGAGTTGATGATCAGCTGTTACGTCTGCTGCTCTGTCATCTTCACGTGAAGGGTTGGCCACATGAGGTGTTCGTTTGACAGCTGAGTGCTTCGTCATCTCTGATTTATGTTTTCCAACTGATGATTTGGATTTTCCAAGAGACTATTTAAGCTAAGAAAACCAACGTGAATGTTACAAACCAAAGTATATTTAGTAACCTTAAACAATTGTTATAATTTATTAATGGCTAGTTATTAATAATTACGTACCGATGCATCACTGACAGTGACAAGACTCTTAGGCCAAGCAACAATGTATCCCACAGCCTCAGAAACTGTGAACACTCCTTCATCAGCGAGAGGGGCTGGTAGGGGTGCAATATCTTCAATTGCAATGTCAATCATCACTTTCACAAGGTGGGTGGGTAATGGAAGTGTATGTAGCGTTCTATCATCTGGTCGATTGTACATTTGTCCTTTAGCCACCAAACGATAAGACGGTGTTGAAAGTGACAATTGACATGGCGCCATAACCTACATATATAATATATATATATATACCATTATATTAGAAAAATTTGTGTATTTTAATGAATTGCAAGTTATATGATCACTTAATAATTTCTTATCATTACCTGAGGAAGGTTCTTAACTGGATATGGGAACACTAGTACAGAAAATGCCTGTTACAGCGCACATTTTACAGCGATTTTTTGAAAACCGCTGAACGGAGAGACTTATTACAGCGGTTTATAAGTGAACCATTATAATGGATATTAACCGGGTACCTATTACAGCGGTTTTTTATCGAACCGCTATAATAGGCCGAAACCTATTATAGCGGTTCGTTAGAAAACCGCTATAATAGGCCGACCAAAATTTTCTTCTCTGAACCCGTCATATACTTGAACACCGGTCTCCCACAACACCTTCAAATCCTCAATTATAAAAGGAGCCAAGTAGACATCTATATCATTTCCAGGATGTTTCGGCCCAGAAATGAGTATAGGCATCATTATATGTTCTCGCTTCATGCATCGCGATGGGGGGAGGTTGTAGATCATCAAAATGACCGGCCATGTACTATGTGAGCTACTTTGCAAGCCATGAGGGTTCATGCCATCTGTAGCCAATACAAGGCGAAGGTTTCTTGATTCTTCACCAAATTCAGGGAAATCACCATCGATCTTTTTTTATTGAGGAGAATCTCAGGGGTGTCGAATCTTGTCATCTTCAATCCTTTCTTCAAGCCTTCTATCAGCATGTCATGTCAAGTCCTTGGCCAACTCTTTACTACTGTACATGCGCCTAAATCGTGGTATTATGGGCAAATACCACATGGTTTTGACAGGAGCAGATCCGTTCTTCTTGTACCGCGAGGCACCACATTTCGGACAAACCCTCGGTGATGCATAGTCAGTTCTAAACAATATGCAATCATTGAGACAGGCATGTATCCTCTCATATCCCATGCCAATTGAGGTTAACATCTTCTTAGCCTCATAAGTACGATTAGGTAACACATTATCCTCGGGTAACATGTTTTTAAATAGATCAAGTAAGTCTGTGAAACTCTTATCACTCCACCCATTGTTGGCTTTTAACTTGTAGAGGTTTAGGACTGCTTTCAATCTTGTGAATTTACTACCACTATACAGTGGTGTCTTTGAATCACTTGTCAAATTGTCAAACATCTTGGGACAATTTCGCAAATCCTCCTCAATCACATTTGTCATCTCCTCCAAACGATCAGGCTCACAATCATTCATGTCCAAATCTCGCGATCGATATGACCCAAATCATCTGAGGTGACACTGCTCTCACCGTGTCTTGTCCAACGTGTGTAGCTTTTATCAATTCCATTACACACCAAATGATCTTCCAATTCACGTGGACTAATTCTCTTTCCAAAACAACAACGTAAACACGGGCAACTGATTCTAGTCCGATCTGATGCATGCTCAATCGCAAAATTGATGAATTCTTTCACCCCTTTCTCATATTGCTCCGACATACAATCCGCTAATATCCAACTTCGATCCATCTTGATTCTGAATTAATTAAATTAAACAATTTTAATATCACTTCATAGTTAAATTAATTAAATAATTTTTATTTTAATTTAATTCCCATTATTCTAGAAAAAATTCGGCAGAGTAACGACACAAACGTTTTTACCAAGTTCTCGACTTAATCTTCCCCCGGGCGGCCTGGGTTGCAACCAACAAAATTCGGATCTTACGATCCTCTAAAATTCAATTTCGATACATTCGTCTTGATTCTTAATTAATTAAATTAAATAATTTTAACATCAGTTCAGTTGAATTAATTAAATTATCAAAATTTTAATTTATTTCCCAATATCCTAGAAAAAATTCGGCAGAGTAACAACGCAAAAGTTTCTACCAAGTTCTCGACTTAATCTTTCCTCAAACTTGCAACCAACAAAATTCGCATCTTTCAACCACAACAAACCCAACATTCTAATCTTTCACCCACAACAAACCCAAAATGTCCACATTATATAATTCACAAAACCCCCATTTAACATAACATATATATAACAACAATCAAGAAATTAACATATAACCCACATTATATAATTCACAAAACTCAATTAACATAACATATATATATATATAACAACAATCAAGAAAGTAACATATAACCCACATTATATAATTCATAAAACCCCAATTAACATAACATGTATATAACAACAATCAAGATATTAACATATAACACACATTATATAATTCACAAAACCCCTAACAACAATCAAAATATTAACATATAACCCTAATTTCATAACATATATAAAATATACACAACATATATATATATATATATATATATATATAAGTATATACCTACAAAGTGAGAGAGAGTCGAGAGAGAGATGAGCGGCGGCGGCGGAGGTATAAGGTGTTGGTGGCGGCGGTATATGGTGGGTGTGGTGGTGGTGGGGCTATATGTGGTGTGTGTGTATATATATATATATATATATATAGCTAGAGATATAGAGTAGTAGTAGAGAGAGAGAGAGAGAGAGAGAGAGAGTAATGGGGTGGTGGTGGCGGCGGTGGGAGTGGCGGCGGTGGTGGTGGATGAGGTGAGTGAGAGAGAGAGATCTGTGTGAGAGAGAGATGAGTGAGAGAGAGAGAGTTGAGAGAGAAAGAGAGGGTCGGCCGATTGGGGGGGAAAATGTTTTAATTTTTTTTTAAAGCGGTTTTCCAAAAAACCGCTATAACAGGTCCCCGGCGAAACCCTATTACAGCTGTTCACCAAAAAACCGTTGTAATAGACCCCTCCGTTCAGCGGTTTTCTAAAAACCGCTGTAATAGGGGCGCTGTAATAGTGTATTTTTGTAGTAGTGGTTTAAATGCAATTTGTACTAATCCTATATGAAGGAATTTATGAGCATTTGTATAAGGGAGTATATCCTTTTTACTAAGTAACGTAATAATCATTTCTTCATTCTGCAGAGAAATAGATTGTTCCATGGTTTTAACCAACTGTTTTAATCCTAATTTTTCAAAAGTTCCTATTTATAAATTGTTTTTGGTTCTATTTTAGGAATAGTCCACTTATTAAGCAGATCTAAATCTTGTGGCAAATCATATTCACTATTAATACTATTTTTTATACTATCTTGATTTTTAATCATGACAATGATAATGAAACTTTGTGTTAAATTATATACTACACCTACATGATGACCCCCCGAAACATGGCTCTGATACCACTTATGCCCAGGGACACAAATGATTCCAGAAAGAGAAAACAATTATGGAAGATTTACTGAACCTAATGCAGGGAGTAGTAAATCGAGTGACCCCAGTTTCTCACAAAGGATACTTTTGCAAGGATCGCCACAAATTTACAACTTATTTCACAGTTGAGTAATCAGTCAATGAAATAAATCAATGAGAATATTCATACAAACGGCCAAAAAGCCAAACTCAACGGCAAAACGGCAACAGTATGAACACCATTCTCAACGATTCAATTTCAGCCAGTTTACTAAACAAACTCATTAGAGTCCATTCCATAATGTAAATCCTTTGGTGTTAAATTGTATCTGACCCTCGTGATTATTCTAATTATATATATATATATATATATATATATTATCGTATACTCATTACAATATATACTCATATAATATATTATATATTATAATATAAATATAAATTATATATAAACATAATATATAGAATGTATTGTATGTATGTAACACATATATAGTATATTAATAATACATATTTTAACATGACACTTGTTATATATATGTAATATATACATAATACATAAGCATATTATAATATATTATACATACAGAGATACACTGTAATATATATGCATACATATATATAATATAATATAATAATTAATCGAAGTATTTCAATGTATATAATCATGTATATGTATATATAAGTGTATATTATTGCGTACATATAAAAATGTGCATATCTAGGAAATATATATGTATAAATAAACATATATGTATAATATATATATGTATAATGTATATAATATCTAATAATATAATATATATAATATATATGTATATATAGCTACATATAATGTATGTCTATATATAGTTGTATACATATATGTTTATTTATATATGTATACCATGAATGAAAAACCACAGGTGAACATAATCGAATACTTAAAAAATTTCTTAGCTAAACTAAATAATTGAGCCTAAGTCACATAGAGCAGGAGAGGGAGTGTAGAGCGATAAATTTGAAAAAATTTGGGAGCGGGAGCGCCTTAGAGCATATTTGATATAAATATATTTTAAAGCTCATCTTATCATATATCTCACATATTATTATAAATTATTCAGTCAAATTATTTTTAGATATTATTTTGATAAGATTGTCTCATATTAAAATAAGTATTGTGTATATATACACATACATAATTTTACAATATTACAAGTATATTATGTATTTATTATATATGTATATATACATATAGGTTTGCATAATATATATGTATTTAATGTGTACAAAATAATATTATATACATCTATATATAAGTATATACAAATATATACTAGATATAAATATTTAATAATATATATTATTCATAATGCATACATCATACAATATATATAAATATATATATACACATATGTAAATATACATTATACACATGTATATGCATATGTTTATACAATACATAATATATAATATATGTATGTATTATGCATAAATATTTATAAAACATACTTATTTATAATATATATATAATAATATTTCATAGAGGTATATTGTAATCGATGTAATTATATATAAGAGTTTATTTTATTATGTAATACATATATAATATATACGTATATGTATAAGTAAATATAATATCACATGTATATTACATATATATTACATGTACGTAATTTTATAATATTAAGTGTATATTACTTATATATAATATATATATATGAATATACATATACATATGCATAATAATATATATACATACATGTGTGTGTATTAAAATATATACATCAGTCTATAATTATATATGAATGAATATAGGAAGTATTAAAGAAAGAAAAAATATTCTCTTTTGATAAAACACCAGAAAATCAGGTAAGAAAAATAAAACAACTATGTGCTCAATTACCTAGATTACAATTACCTACAGATAAGGATGATTTAATTTTAGAAATAGATGCTTCAGAAAAATACTGGGGAGGAATTTTACATTCAGAGATTAATAAATCTGAGACTTGTGAAAGTAATCCAGGGGCATAAGCAATGTCTAAAATATCGGATGTATTCTCTTTAACAGAATTTATCTGTTCTTCTGAGTCACTGATTTGTAGAAGTATCTGGGACTTGATTTCTTCCATCTCGGGTTAGGAAATCTGCTAAGACATTAGAGTCAGATTTAATAATTTCAATATCAAATTGATATTCAGATAGTATAGTTTGCCACCTAATTAATCTTTTATATTCTGGTCGGGGTGGTAAATTATTTTTAATAAAAGCTTTAACCTGTGTATTATCTGTTCTATGGTTAGTAATGCATTTTGGACTAAAGAGTGCCCCTCAGATATTTCAAAGAAAAATGGATAATATTTTTAAAGATTATGATTTCTTATTTGTCTATATTGATGATATACTTATTGCTTCAAACAATCTAGAAGAACATTTAGTTCATTTAGATATTTTTTGTAATCTATGCCTAAAGAATGGATTAGCTTTATCACAAAAGAAATCTAAGTTAATACAAGAAAAAATAGAATTTTTAGGAATGAATATAGATAATTATGGAATAGAATTACAAAGTCATATTTTAGAAAAATTAAAAAAAATTCATGATTCTCTTTTGATAAAACACTAGAAAGCCAGGTAAGAAAAATAAAACAACTGTGTGCTCAACTACCTAGATTACAATTACCTACAGATAAGGATGATTTAATTTTAGAAACAGATGCTTTAGAAAAATACTGAGGAGGAATATTAAAAAAAAAAGATGGGAGAAATGAAATACTTTGTAGATATTGTTCTGGTACCTTTACAGATAATCAAAGCCGATATATATATATAAATATATTATTTATAATATATATAATATGTATAATATATATGCATTAATATACATAATATATATAATATACATAATTTATAATATTAAGTGCATATTACGTATATCATATCTATATTTACGTATACGTATACATATACATAGGCATAAAAATTAATATGTATGTGTATATTATGATATGTGCATCAGTATATAATTATATATACATACATAAAATGTCAACATAGATATTAGTATTATTCATAATATATATATATGATACATATAAATAATATATATACATATGTCAATATACATAATATATAATATGTGTATATTATATGTACACATCTACATTATATACATATTATATACAAGAATATATGCATATAATATATTATATGTATATATATATATATATATATATATATATATATATGAGAGAGAGAGAGAAAGAGAAAAGTCTCTCTCTAACCCCCGAAACAGGGACAAGCTGTTTTGGGGGTGTTTGGCCAAACATGAGTTTTTATATTTGGTCAAATTGTTCTGGTCCAAACAAATTTTCGGCTGAATTTTTGGTCAAAACCCAACTTAAAATAAAAACAAGCAAAGCCAAAATGTTTCAATGGATAATATTAGACATGACAAAATGATGATATCACGAACTAAGGGGAAAAAGTAGACTAATAATTCAGTAATTTTTTTTCTTATTTCGTGGAAATTCTAGAATATACTCTGATTATGACACATTGACTTTAGTATTGATTGAAAGATTACATAGCATATTTTGATTGTTCACGTGACTCAATAATTAGATTTGAATTTTCGATACAATCATAGTGGTTCTTTATTGAGGTATTAATCATTTTTTTAACATAAGGTATTAACCATTCATCGACATAATGTGGTTGCATGATTTTGGATCGAACATTGTTCGTAACTTAAGATTATTGAAAAAAGTTGGACTTCAAGCTATTTTGTTACAAGATGCGTAACCATAGTTGGTGAAACGTAAAGTAAGGCTATTGAGATCTATCTTTAGAGGAGTCAATCAAGCTAATTGAAACTAACTTGCTTTGAGATTTTGCGTAATACGAGCTAATACGTTTTGAGGATAGAATTTATCTAAAGAAACTATGATTTGAGATTCAAGCCGAGATGGAGTCGTCCCAAAGTTATTTATTTTTATTTCTTTTGTTGATATGATCAATGAAATCATCAAAATCAATAAAAACAACTATCTATTGAAAAGTATCAAAAAAATCAAAGTCAAATTGTAGCCATGCTAAATGAAAGCCTGTTTAAGATTCAGCCAACCTAATTTCAATATATTACTTAAGATGGGAAAATTTATGGAGTAAGATTTCAAAATTATATGGCTACTATATTTCATGGATTGCAATACATACACCACAATTAAAATATGATGAACTTACTTTCAAGTAAAAAACTTAAGTTACTTACAAACTAAAGCGACGGAGACAGCGGTTTGGGTGGAGGTAGAGGAGTTAATGGAGGAGTTGATGAGTACAATAGTGGACAACAATGGCAGATAGGGAGGGTAGATCTACTAATGGTGGTGGCCAATCATGGCTGCCATGAGTAGTCAGGTGACGGAGACGGCGAATCATGGCTGAGGATGGTGGAGAAGGCGATGAATCGTGCGTGGTTGGGGAGGGTGGAGCAGGTCACGGCCGCAACGGCGACCAGAGATGTCCATGGCAGGCTAGGCAGCGGACTACAATTCACTTGCAATTTGGGGACAGATGAATGGTGGTTGAGTTTGGTGATGTTGCAATTTTTTTTTGATCAATAATGTTGTGAGGAATCAACTGGAATTGAAATTAGAGACTTTTAGTGAGAGAAAGTAGTAAATGAAATAAAAGAGAGTTAATTGGTATTGTAGTTGATAAGGTGATGAAGAAGGTGGATTTAGGGTGAAGGTTTTGGTGGAGCAGATGAAGGGTTGAGGAAGAAGATGAAAAAAAATAAATTAAATTGTAGATATTTTATAAAAGGGAAAAGAAAATAGAAAATTATAGTGTAAATATTTTTAGAAAGTAAGGGTATTTCTGTCTTTATATTACTAAATCTAGGTCAATTACGTTTAGGGAGGCAATGTGCTTTATTTATTTATTTTACACAGGGAGGTGAATTGACTATTTTTGTTTTATAGGAGTTTTTCTACATATTTCCGAGACTTCACAGAGAGGTAAATTGCAATTAGCCCCTGGATAATGTAAGGGTGGGCGTATGTTGCAATTTCACTGAGGATAGCATTATATTATATCATATAAATGTAAGAATTAAAATCTTGGAAAATAAACACCTAAAAGAGAAAAAGGGAATTGTAATGACTAATAGCAGCCATAGGTGATCGATGACGGGCTTATTCCTAAAAAATATAAACTACATTTCATTAAGTAAAATCGAAACATAATACAAGAGTATTTAGAGAACAAACAATGATAAGAACGAATTCTTGAAACGATACAGAATTACAAAGAAACTCTATAAACCACAAGACGAAATGGGGAACGTAGTAGCAGCGGAAGCCAAAACAATCACCAAACCACAAGACGAAATGGTGAACGCAGTAGCAGCTGAATAAGCGACGGAACCGGACTTTTTAAAAAAATAATATAATTTTTAATAATTATTATATAAATAATACACAAAAAAAAATAAATCTCCAAAAATAGCATAGTACGCCATTGGTAATGGCGTACCCTTTAGAATTTTATTTATTTTTACTTTCGGTTGATAAAATATATATTTTTTTAATTTGTTATTGGATACGCCATTGGCAGTGGCGTATCCAATCACAGCTGGGTACGCCATTAGTAATTATTTTAAAAAAATAAAAATTTACTTCTCTCGTTCTCTCTTTTTCCTCCCTCTTTCTCTCCGCTCTGCTACTAGAGCCCTCTGCTTCAAACCCCCCATTTTGCTTCTCATTTTCAAGCATTTTATTTTTAAATTACAAGGTAATTTTTTTTTATTCTATGTTATTATTTTATTGAATACATTTTTGAGTTAGTTAATTATTTTAATTTGGAGTTTATGGTTTAAATGTTTATAATTTCTGTCAATTTAAACCCTAGTTTTCAATTTTAATTTTGAATCAAATTATGACCTCAATTAGTTTAAATGTTAGTCTTTGAGTTTATGGTTTATATATATTGTTATTGTATTCTAATTTTAGGTGTAATTATTTTGGGTATAATGTTGAATTAGTGTTTAGGTTATGAATTTTGATTTAATGTTGTAGTTTTTATTTTGTACTTAGATTTTGATTTTTTGTATAATTTTGGACCCCAATTTCGAATATAGGTGTTTTTAGGGTTTGGACTTTTATATAATATTTTAGGTACAATTTATAATTTTTAGGTGTAATGATTTAGTGTTTATGAATGATATTTTTAGGTTTTTTAAATGTGTTTGAATATAATTTATGTTTTCGGACTCTAAATTAATAATTTATATTTTGCAGAAATGTCGAGGTAGAACGTAGTTGATGTTTGTATTTTTTTGGATGGACAAATAATTGAAGATTCGAACTATATGCTGAGTTATAGCAATACAACAAAAGCTTACATGAGAATACCCCCTTCGATCAAATTTGTTGAAGTGTTGAATAAGGTATATGCGAGTACAGGAATTAATCCCAATCAATTCTCGTTAAAACTATCTTCGAAATACTCATTTGAAGATAGAAATTTGCTTAGGCAGAGAGCAATGGAGGTAAAAAACGATGATGGTTTAATTTTTTTTCTTGGATCCTTATATTGGTGTTAATACAATGGATCTTTATATTAAAAAAGAGCCAATACAATCTCAGGGTCAATACGCATCGCTATTAACACAAGTGACGTTGTACCAGCCAAATCAATTCTTACCATTTTGTACACAACCAATATTACCGGATTTAAATGTTGGTAGTTATCCGAATCAAGATGTGTATCCAGGTAATTTTTATTTTTATATTTACTTTGTATCATCATATTTTTTAATAAATGTTATAATTGTCTAAATGTTTTTATAAGAAATTTTATCTGTATTGTTTTCTTATAGTGTTTCTTTGTTATGATTGCCTTTTTAGGATGTTCTACATCTGGTAATGCGTTTGTAGGTGTTGAAAGTGTACCTAATTTCCCTTTGGCGACTTATGGTTTAGGGAGTTATTCAAATCCAGATGTAGATGAAGGTAATAATGAATCGTCTACACATTTGCATAATTTTAGTATCCTATTTTATCTTATTCTTTATCATTGCATTCTATCAACATGTATTATGACAAATCTTAATTTGATTTTAATTTTTTGTACATGTAGGTCTGTTTCCACACAGTCATCATGAGTTTGGGCATTTTGAGGAAGCCAACTACAGTGCTCATTTCTTTCATCACAGAGGGGCGAGTAGTTTGATACCATCTCAGAACGATCAATTTGAGGATGACAATGATAGTGATTGTCATCGTTCTCTTGATGGGCATTCAGACCCGAACTTCGATGAAGAGATCAAGGGAATCAACCACGACTTCATCATGTGCTCCCATTCTACTTCACATCATATGAAGAATTACAAGGAGATTCATTAGATAGACCAAGTGAAGCAAGAGATATGACTTATGATTATCAGATAGGTAATCTTGGTTTGGGATTGACATTTGATAATAAAGAAAGCTTGCAAAGAGCAGTAAAAGACTACCACATAACACATGAAAAATGAGAGTTTATGGAGGAAATCAGTAACCTGACAACTTATGTTGTTGTATGCAATCATAAAGGTGAAAATAGAGGGTGCAATTTTAGATTTCGAGCTCATTTTAGCAAGAAAACACATTTTTGGGAGATATAGAAGTATACAGGGCCACATCAATGTCTGTTCGAAATTGTGCCACCAAACCACCATAATTTGGACATGAATCTGATTGCCAATGAACTTCTTGGACAAGTTCAAATTGATCCGTCAATTAAGATCACAAGAATAGTTCAAATGGTAGCTGATAAATGTGCATGCAATATTACGTATGGCAAGGCTTGGCACAACTTGCAACGTGCAAATGAGATTGTATACGAGACTTGGGAGAATTCCGTTCCATTGTTACCTAAGTTCTTAGGAGCTATCCAAAAGTGGAATCCGGGCACGGTTGTTGAATGGAAACACAAAAGCATCCACCAGAATACAATAATATTCATGTATGCGTTTTTGGCATTCAAGCCATGTATAGATGGATTCGAACATTGTCGGAGAGTTATTTATATTGATGGGACACATCTATATGCACGCTACAGGGTTAAGTTGTTGATCGCAACGACTCTTGATGGAAATAATCAGATTTTTCCTCTTGCATTTACAATTGTCGATAATGAGTCGAATGAGTCGTGGTTGTGGTTTCTACAATTGGTGAGCAAACATTTTCTACGAAGGAACGAAGGTGTGTGCTTTATTTCTGATCGTCACTGTCACGCCCCGAACTCCGGGACCATGACAATCGCCGTAGGCTTTTGGGAACATTCCAAAGGCCTGCAAGGCTCGCCTACTAACAACACTGGTATAGAGCATCTATACCTAAAAGATAATAATAATAAAAAAAAACTCCATAAAAGAAACTTGATTCATCCATGATATGCGTGATCTCTCGCGCAACGAAAGTAAATCCACTACTAGTAAATTAATCTCTAAATTCGAGTCCAAAAGACAAGTTCATTGTACCCAAAATATAAAGTCTATCTTAGCTTCACTAAGGAAAATAATACTAAACTATGAGCTAGGGCCCCTCGAGATCTAGCAATCGAACTTCAATGATTCTTCTTCCACTAAGTCTTGGTATCTGAAAGAATGTTATTGGAAATAATGAGCACGACGGCCCAGTAAACAACTCTAACACTCAACTAGTCGGATCAAGCAAGCAAAATAATAGTTATTTCTTTTGTTTAGAGAAAACCATAGCTTTTAACACGATAATTTTAAAAGAATATCACGATAAGATAAAACAATACTTGAAACCATTTAATAATCCCCCAATTTTACTCTTAGTCAATTCTCGTTTCTTTCATGGTAAATTGAGATTTCAATCACTATAAATTATCACTTGAGTATATAAACACCAAAAATATACAACCATCACTTAAAATTTCTATTATAAAAGTGTCGGGTATTACAGTCACAACGGCATACTTCGCCTTTTGCCCTCCTCATGGAGCTCATCGATATTGCCGACAACATGTGTCTTCAAACTTTAATAATCGTTTCAAAAATAAAGTTATGAAGACTCTATGTTATCAGGCAGGTTTGACACATAGTATTTCAAGGTTCGTGAAAATCATGAAGGATATCCGACAAAAGGATGAAGATGTTTTCATTTATCTGAGCAGAATTCCATGTGAAAAGTGGATACTTGCACATGATGGAGGTATGCAGGAAGTCATTATTACAACAAATATGGGAAAGAGCTTAAATGGTGTGTTCAAAGGTGTTCTCCATCTACCGCCCACCGCTATTGTGGAATGCACATTTCATCGTTGTGTCGATTATTTTTATAACCGACACCAAGATGCCTTGACAATGGGGGGAAATTCGGGCTTGACAGAGCATGCTTACAAAATGTAATCAGAATCGGCGAAAGCATCCTCAACACACACTGTCAGGCACTTTAGTTATCTTGATCAAATTGGCCAAGTTAACACCAAAGCGCAACTCGGATATCATAGTCTGAAGTTTGCTGTTGACATCAATAGAAAATATTGTTCTTGTGGAAGATGGACCACATTCAAAATTCCGTGTTCACATGCTATTGTGTTATGAAAAGATTTGAAAAGGGGGTCGATCTCGTTGGTTGAAAAATATTATAGCGTCAGTGAGTATTTACAAACATATCAAGGGATATTCCATCCTTGGCATGATGCTCATTTTTGGGATGCACCTAATTTTGAGCTGGTCGATTACCCTCATTTGAAGATACAACGACGCTTAGGCAAAAATGTAACTACTCGAATTCCTAATGAGATGGATTGGTAGTTATATGTGTTGAAATTGGGCATTGATGTTGTGTATTTGTTGGACATATTTATTTATCGTCATCCGATGATGATGTTAAGAACGTTGTTAAAAAATTGTTTTCTTTTTTTATTTGCTGGCTAGTATTTGGCCTATTTCTGTATACGTTTTTGCCATGACTTGAACATAAAAATTGTAGGTGATATTATGAACATTGTAAAACTATAAGATTTGTCTCATTCCGACACCCGAGTGAAGAAATATGGCCACGCAAAACAGCCCCGCTTGAGCATTTTTTTAAAAAAACTGTTTTTTTTTAAGGCTCTTATTTGGTCTGTTTTTGTACATTTTTTGGCCATGACTCGAACATAAAAATTGTAGGTGATGTTATGAAATTTGTAAAACTATAAGATTTTGCTCATTCCGACACCTGAGTGAATAAATATGGCCACGTAAAACAGCCCCGCTGAAGCATTTTTGGTTAAAAAACTTGTTTTTTATTTTTTTTTATTTTCTGGCTCTTATTTGGCCCATTTTTGTACAGTTTTTAGCCATGACTTGAACATAAAAATTGTAGATGATGTTATGAAATTTGTAAAACTATAAGATTTGGCTCATTCCGACACCCAAGTGAAGAAATATGGCCACACAAAACAACCCTACTTTAGCATTTTAAAAAATAAGAAAATTATTGTAGATTATCTGGCTCAGAATAAAAAATTATTTACTCAAATTACTCAACAATAAAATACTATTCATTCAAATTATGATACAATAAAAAACTATTTATTCAAAACAATAATTACTTGAGGCTGTTTCTCAACGACACCCGAGTAAAATTATTGTTGATTTTCTGGCTCAGAATAAAAAACTATTTATGCAAATTACTCAATGATAAAAAACAATTTATTGAAAAACTCCATTTACTTTACTTATCTTCATCTGACATGTAGTAGTCCGATCTGTATGAAGGATGAGTCAAAACATTTCGTATTTCACGACGTGTGAGTCTTTGGCATCGTGCGAATGCAAGTTCTTCTGCAAGTTCAAGCATGTGATATCTACAACGACGTAAAATCATCCTGCTGTTTTCGATTCTTATTCTTGAAACAACCCTCCTACAATTTTCTTTACCCTGCGTCGTGGAATTCACACACAAGTCTTCGAAGATCATTAACCAACTCCTCAGATTCGAGCACCAAATGAGACCATTCCTTTCTGAGCCCACAATAATACTCAATAGAGTCGTCATTAACCAACTCCTCGTAGTCATCGTTTCTTTCTACTAATAACCATGTTTGTCGATGTCTAGAGTTATGATTATCTCCCATTTTCATGTTGAATCTCAAAATAATGTAACGTGAAGTGATTTATGGTGTTCAGTCGCTATCGGTATAATGTTTCCCAATATAAAGTTTCAGCATTTATTGAGGAAGTTCTACCCATGTTCAAATGTTTTGTTTTTTTTTCATGGGTGTTCACATGTTTTGTCCGCATTTCTCTTCACGAGTGTTGCTTTCACGTGACCTATTGTAGCCGAATTGTGACATTTCATCTTTTTTTTTTGTCTGCATTGTCGTCACGGGTTCTGCTTTCACGGGTTCTAATCTTGTTTTGTCCGCATTGTCGTCACGGGTTTTGAACTTTGTAAACTATTGTAGTCGGATTGTGAGTATATATAGAAAGGGAGTGAACACCAATCTCAATAATAATTATTAAAAATGAAGCTGTTTAGAGCCCCAAAATTGTGTTACACTCCTGGTGATATTTTTCGTGCCACGGGACGTTGTTGGCAGTTGGATGATGATTACTATTACTCATTGAATCCAAATCAAAGATATTCAGAAAGATATTTGCAAACGATGGAAGATGAATGGGGATTTTGGGTCCAAGAACAAGACGGTCTTGTCACGGATTGTCATGAACGTCAAATTTGGTGCCCCAGACGAAGAGACATACTCATGCCTCGTGTAACGCCACATGGGAAAACTACAACACTCAATAGGATATGTGAGGAGAATAACAGGATGGTTATGTATATATAGCCTCTTAATTACGAAGAAATTTCTCGAGAATACGCCTAATGTGGTTACGTGCAAGAAGAAAGAGCCCGGTGGGAGCTTAGTGTAGGTTATGAGTATCGATCGGATATTGAAATGTCTGATGAGGAGAACTAGATTTATGTCAATTAGTTTCATATTAATTCAATTTTCGTATTAGTTTCGTATTTTTTTCGCCTTCAAATAAAACAATGATGTTAATTTGTTTCCTATAGTTAATGTCTATGTTATTATTCCCTTTTGTTTTTGTCTTATTTTCGATCTTTCAATTGAACAATTATGCAATAACATAAATATCAATATGGTGAAATATTACAAATTCAAAAAAAAAATAGCAAAAAATATAAACTACAAATTAAAAAGACTATCCATGTTGTCGCGGACGACGATGTCCCCCCATGCCATAGGATGGAATACGCCCCCTCCTTGTTGACCGTCTAGGTCCCTGCATTTCTTTTTTCGTTCTGTGCATATCAAAGTTGAACGAAACTACAGATGTGTCCAAATGTAAAGAGTCTGGAGGTGGATTTCTGGTTACGGGAGGTGGATAATTCGAGTGGTCCAGACTCAAACCTGTGTGAAGCCCCATAAAATGATCCCACAAATTGTCGGGTGTTGGGCCCCTCATCTTGGAATGTGTAAGGCAACTCTGGCTCGAGTGTTGTATCAACCATCTGAGGAAAGTAATCATCGTTAGCATAAGGATCATCAAAAGTCGAAGATGATGGTCCGAAAATGGGGGTGCGAGGAACTTGACTCGAAGTCCCAGGTTCGCCCACACACGGACGTAAGTGACGCCGTCCAAGTTCTTCTTCATCCTCTAAATCCTGTACATCATCGATCTCTCTTTCGACACTACTTCTCCTCTGTGGAAGCATGTCTTCTCTGCCTCTCTAAGAAAAACGAACACTGCATCAGAACGACGGCTACATGTGACCATCCGGGGAAGCTGGGTAAGACCCGATCTCAAAGACCCTAATATCCCCCCATCAGCATTGCTCAATTGAGGGGAATCTTGGACATGCCTTTGCAATTGTTGTCTGTTTATTCTGTAAAAAATAAACAAAGCATAAGACAAAGTAAAACCTATATGTAATATAATGTTAACCTTACACAATTATATATACTAACCACATCATGCAATAGAGGTGCCGACGCTGTTTGGAAGCCAACATTCAACCTATCCAACTCATTTGAAATATAACGACATGTAATCCTATCATACCAGCCTGCGTAATCCTCTGTTGTGCCCGTACCCAATTCTCCTACCATAGCATGATGTAATCGGTCATTCAATTGATTGATGAAGATTTTATGATAGATGGACCAATCCTCGTTGTCCCTCCCAGCACGATCAATCCTAACAAACTGTGGGTGTGTAATTAAGTGTGGAATTCCTTGTTGAAATCCAAACTGTTGAAGAACACGCTCAGGACGATGATACTCCACAATGTTGAGGAATACCATTGGAACTGATGCTCTCCACACATCAGGGGTGAAACACTCAGGTGGCAACTCAGCAATGTCGGAATCATCGAAGTTGTATAGGTCCCAACCAAACTGAAATAAGAAAATTGAACAACATTATTTTTAATATGAGAGCATTATATAACTTAATAATATAATGACCCGAAGATAATCTTTTACTCACATGATGATAGGCCATCTGATCTAATGCTTCTCTAGCTACCACTAGAACGCCTGTCGTTGTGGTACTATTACTCATGGGTCGATACCACCTACAACATCAATATCGCAAATAATAAAAAAAAATGGTTGTTTCTGAATTAAAAATCCTAGTTAGATAAATTACCGTTTCCCATAAGGAGCTCGTGCAATGTTATTAAAATCAATTACTGCCATTTCATGTAGAACCCTAGATGGCCTCACAACCGTTATCCGTGACCATGCTTACAACTGTTAAACATAAATACATTAATTTATTAAACATTGAATATCTTAGAGAAAGATATAACAACAAAAAAATAATACATTATACCTATAACAATGGCATTGGACCACACACTTCTTTGGAAGTCCTTAAGGAGGCATGATATAGCTGACGGTACAAATATGCCAACACACCACTCCCCCAACTATAGGAGTTTACCTCGTTAATATTTTCAAAAAAATTTAACCATAAAATTGAAATCACTTCCCCTCTGCTGTCGGGTAACATACCGCCAAGCAATGCAAAAGCCCAACATTGTGCTATTCGATCAACCATATGATCAGGGGACTCGTCTCTGATTCTTACCTCATTTGATTTCATGTATTGACATAATTTTGACATTTTTAACCGCATCCCCGTTTCTTTTAAATCACCCCGTCCAATTTCAAAACCTAAAAGCTGATGGACCAAGGTTGCATAATCCGTAAACCCATTAATTACATGATGTGTGACTAACGCCCTACTATCGACTGGTACACCCCATAATATAACTACGTCTTGGAGAGCAATAGTAGCCTCTCCACTTCTAAGGTGAAACGTGTTAGTTACCGAGTGCCACCTCTCAATGAGTGCAGTCACAAGTGCCATATCATTTCTAAGCTGGCCGCACTGGTTAACAAGTACAAGCGGTAAAACCCCATTTGATGGAGTTTTTGTAAGACTCAAGGATGTGGTGGAACAAAATGTACGAATTTGACCATTTTAAAATAATGAGCATATGCTCGTCTGGCTTGCAATACTCTAACATTTCCTGAAAATACTAACTTAGACCTATGGCTTGCCTGATCTGTCATCACACTAGGATCTACAGGCCCATATATATCACGATTTGCCATTCTACATTTATAAAGTATCGCAAGTACAATTAGAATACAATGAATTAATTAGATTATTATCCACTATTCTAAACACTAAAAATTCAAATTTATACCCAAATTATATCGTATTAAAGTTCAATAATCAACACTAAAATTTGACTAAATTAATCAACACTTAAAAATTAAATATAAAAATTATAATTTTATATGTGTATTCAAGAATTAACACTAAAAATATGCACATATAATGTTTACAAATATGCCACTATTCTAAACACTAAAAATCGAAGTAATACCTAAACATTATATGTGTATTCAAGAATTAACACTAAATACTAAATTTGCTTGGCCAAATATTATACATACAAATTTGAAAGTGTGGAATACCAAATAAATTCAAACTAGTACCTAAAACTTTTATTAAAATTCTAACTAAAATTTTACTACTTAAAATTTTAACTAAAATTCTACTACAAAAATTCAAAAATAATACCCTAAAATTCAAAATTCTACCCTAAAATTCGACCTTCTACACTACAATTAACCAATAAACCCTAAAATCCTAATTTCTACCCTAAAATTCAAAATTATTTTAGGGACAATTACTAAATTAAACAAATTAAATTTGAAATAGATAATTACCTCAAATTGAAAAAAGGAGGAGAAATTTGAAAGAAAAGAGAATTTTCGGCTTTGTGTTGTTGAATTTTTGTTGGAATAAGGAAGAAATGAAGAGGAATGGTGATGGTGAGGGAGATTACAGTGAGCTAAAATGCAAATGGAAGAAAGGAGCATGAGAGATGAAGAAGAGAGAAGAGAGAAAGAGAAAGAATTTTTTTTTAATGTATTACTGTAATGGCGTACCCGATCAATTGATCTGTGACTGGATACGCCACTGGCAGTGGCGTATCCAGACACATTAAGTTTGACTGGGTACACCATTAGTAATGGCGTAACCAGTAAGAAATTAAAAAATATATTTTAGAAACCGAAAATAAATAAAAAAAAATTCTAAAGGGTACACCATTGGTAATGGCGTATCCCAGGTGGGTACGGCATTACCAATGGCGTACTCTGCTATTTTTAGAGATTTAATTTTTTGTGTATTATTTTTATAATTATTATTAAAAACTATATTATTTTTAAAAAAATCCCGACGCAAACCACTAATATCCAAGAAGCCTTGTACAAAGAAAGAGGCGATATCCTTCTGAGATGGAAGGAAGAAACGTTGTAGAGAGTGGAGAGAAAATATTAGAGCAGCCGTGTTGTAAATCTGAATGTTATGAGTGTATGGTAACAGAGAGATGAGCAGAGCTGAGCTGAAAATGTAGAACTATGGAAATGAGGAGGCAGGGCAAGTGGGGAAGGAAATGAATCAACTCGCGGGAAAGAAGGTGGTAGGGGTTTGTCCAAAAATAAATCAAATTACAAGTTTACCGGCCTTATAGTCAAGCAAAGTAAATAATCTTTTGTGAAAGTTGCCCAAGTCCAATCAAGTCAATCGCGTCTCTCTCAAAAAAAAAAAAAGGGTTGTCTTAGGGCGGTATGAGTCCAAATAAATAAGGTCGTGTTCGGGTTCGGGTTTCAAAATCCAAGATCTGATTGAGTCTGGGGTAGGTAATGAGTCCAAAAGATACCCGCCCCCTACCCAAACCTGCGCTCGTCCCGAATATTAATATATTATTTTTTTATATATCTAATTATTATTTAATATATATAAGTATCAATAAATTGTAATCACAGAAAATGTCATTCAAATAGCAAATTATTCTATTTTGTGGTTTATTGGATATATAAGTGAAGTAGTTTGATATAAACTTAAGTACGAAGACGACTTTGTTTTTTGAAATTTGTACTTGTTTTTAATGTATTTGCATTCAAGTGTCGGATGACTTGTATTATTGGATGTGTTTAAACAGAATCATTGATTCGATGCTATTTTATTTGTTTTGAATGAGTTTGTGAAAGCAGGATAGATATAAAAATGTCCAAAAATAGAAGTCTGCCAAGCCTGTGGGGTAAACCCCGGACTCGCCCTCGATCCGTCTGGGTATTAAAAATGCTTGACGGGGCAGGCAGGTATTGAGTCCTGTGATACCCGGCTCATACCCGCTCAGTTTTCATCCCTAGGCAAGTGACGATGAGGAAATAAGATTTGGTTTAAAATCAATTTCGTAAGCTAATTTTGGAGGATAAATGTGAGGCCAGGCCCCAAATTTGGCGTCCCACATAGGAAAAATGTGGGATATTTGAATCGTATAAAATGTGAGATAAAGAATTCAAGTGTGACAATGAATATTCATTTTGGATCGTAGTTTGAATGCCCAACTCAAGGTGGTCAGTGGGTTTGGAAGCATGCTTCACGTCCAACGGGCACGGGGTGTGACAAATGATATCAAAGCCGTTCATCAGCCGAAATATCGATAACTAAGTGCTACACATTGCCGGAGCCATCTCTTGAGGCTGCGGCGCAAAGTGCTATGCGCGTGGGAGCCATCTCTTGAGCCCGTGGGAGCCACTGCTAGAGTCCCGACTCCTGGTGACGGGTCCTGGACAACGCTACGTCGCGACTAGGATGTCACGCTCTGAAGCGAGGGTGACTGTGAGGGCCTCAATTTGGCGTCCCAAATAGGAAAATATGGGATCTTTGAATAGTATATAAAGTGAGTCAAAGAATTCAAGTTTAACAATGGTATCCATTTTGGACCGTGGTTTGAATGCCCAACTCAAGGTTACGCTCAATGAGTTTGGAGATATGTTTAGCACCCAACGGGCCTGGGGCCCGGGGCGTGACAATAAATATAAATACTGAATGTAGTGAGTTTTAATAATGGAGGCAAATTGGGTGAATGGGTGTACTCTTTTAGTCTGTCCTCTTCTTTCTTTTTTTTTTCTTTTTTTTTAATACAATTTTTTTTGGGGGGGGGGGGGGGGGGGGTCATAACCCGACAGATCCGGGCTTATAGTCACAAAACGAAGCCAAGTTCGGCCCTCCTTATCATCCATGAGAATCCGCTGAATTTGTCCCTCCCCGGCATATTCAAGTAACGCATGTGCGTGTGGATTCCCATTTTAGCTAACTTATCTGCCACTCTGTTAGCTTCTCGCCGAACATGATTAATGGATAGTTTCCATGTCCTTTTTTTCATGTTACGAATGCTGCAAATCACGTCAAAAGCGTATTCGAGGCGTCCACAATGCTTTCTATAAATAGCGCGTTATTCTCTCATACATCATGGTTCAAAGTCGCGGTATCGGGGATAATATCGGGGGGTGCTGTTCCATATCGGTCGCGGCGTATCGGGATATTATCGGGCGATACGATACAAAAGCATTATAAAATGCTCCAAAAATTTTAAAAAAAATAGTAAAATTAGAGACAAATATAAATAACACAAATTGCTACTTTTTAATAAATATTAAAAATATTTATTACATCAATTATCAATGAAGCTAAATATATCATTTTTTTTCGTTTTGTGTTATTTGTCAAATTGAATTGTATTAGCTTTAAATTTGGCAAAAATCAACCTTAATTAACTATAATTTCTTTGGTTTATTTTTTAATCCAAAACTTAAGCATATTCCATAATTCACACTTTTAGAAAAAGGCAAAATACTTAATAAATAAATATACGTACACTCACTTTTCTTCTTTTCCCTTTCCTTTTTCTATTTTTGCCTTCTCCAGCCATTCTGTAAGGATATATGGCCGCCGCTCCATCTCTCTTCTTTCACTTAGGGCCTAAACAAACAAAAGCCAGTACATGCAAAAGTGCCAAGATTCCCAATAGTATTGGCAGCAATGTTTGACAGCAAGCACTTCTCCCTAATGGTTCCTGCCAGAACAATAGTGATGCCTTCCATTGCCCAGATTTGAATCTTGATGGCATCGCCTATATTTTCCGTCCATCGCCGATATTATCATGGTATCGCCGATATTATCGGCGATACCATTAACACCCGAGAGCAAAGCATATCGTCGGATATTGTCGGATCGGAGGGGTCCGATCCGGTTACGTATCGGCCGATATCATTGGATATCGGCCGATAATTTGAACCATGTGATACAGAGAGCATTTATTTCATGATGGAATTTCATTAATTGGTCTACTACATTTGTTCTTAATTGCATCTTTATATTCTGATGATTTCTTCTGATTTAATTTATATCCTTTTACTTGTCAGAAAAGTTGTATATATGTTATTGCTACCTCGTAATATGGCATGTATTACAAGACATGCATACACCAGATTCTTGACTAATTATAACAAAAATCTTAGTACCAATGTCATCCAGATTCTTCCAAGTCAATATTTCGAGGAACTGTATCAAGATTGATGCATACCTGATTAAATATAATTAGTGAGTTGATGCAAATATCAAGGCGTGGTAGGTTTTTAAGGTTTGTTATTGAACATGCAGTGCAAATAAGCATTTCTTTATTTTCTTTTGGAAGTTGAATTTTAAGGTCATACTCATTCCATTAAGTTTTTATAAGGTCTATTTTCAAATGAGATAAATATATAAACTTTTAGAATTTAATATTATTAGTAGTTATTAGTGATCTCTTGTCATTACTTTACGTGGATGATTTGGAAGGAAAAAATTATTTTAGAAAATTGAATCTTTTTTGGCATTTCCAAAAAATAAATAAGAAGTAAACATATGCAATGATGAGGATAGCTCTTCTTTTGCGGTGACTGCTGGGTAGTCGCGGCAATCATTATGAATACTTTAACTTGGAATTGTCAGGGTTTAGGGGGCCCTGGAAGTTCCGTCATCTCGGTAATCTTATCTGAGATCAGTCTCCCTCCTTGGTTTTCATTTCAGAAACAAAGTGCACTAGTTCTAAAGTGGATCTCTTGAAGCGTAAGTTGGATTTTTTTGGTTGCAGGGATTATAGTTAGGGTCTTAGTGGTGGTCTTGCTCTATTATGGCCTAAACACTTGGATGTATTGCTTCTTAATTTTTTTGATAATCATATTGACCTCATGGTTGACTCATTGAAATCAGATAATCCTTGGCGGTTTACTGGTTTTTATGGGGCATCAGACTCGACAAGGAAAAAATTGATATGGGATTCATTAATGAAGCTGAGTCATTATTTAAGTAAGCCGTAGTTAGTTGCTGGGGACTATAATGAAGTTTTATTCCGTCATGATCAACTTGGGAAAAATGATCGACCTCTCTGGAAAATATGGGATTTTAGGGGCACTCTTGGATTAGCAGGGCTATCTGACTTGGGATACATCGGGGACAAATTAATACTAATTAATAATCTTTTAAATTAAATAATCTAATTATTTAATAAAAGGATAAGTATAATAAATAAGGCGATTTATTTATTATAATTAATTTATTTTCATTAATCTAATCAATCAAATAAATTAATGCGTTCATAATAAATACAACTAATTATTTATTATTAATTTATTTGCATTAATCAAATAAATTAATTTGCTCATCAAATAGCAAATTACCTAATTTATATGTTTGACAACGAAAGAATTCTTTTCGCTCAATTCCTTTTAAGTGCGACTCTCTAGGTTCGTTTCAATTGGCATTGGGAGGAAATCAAGGATATGAGTGTCACTAAGCCAGTCACTTAGACTCACATCGAAACCCAATTGAAATGAATAAATCAATACTAACCTTTAGGTCACAGATAACATGTGAGTATAAGCTCTTCTCTGTAATATCTCAATCGAGTGAGAGTCATGGAATATGTCAAATTCACAGGACTCAATGTTGTACTTTAGGTAGTAAGATGAAATTACTGAACTACCCTTATGTACTATACATAAGTTAGTTCTCTTGCTTTGGCCAAAGACTTAGGTTTTGTTTGTTTATGTTGTTGAGATAAAATCTTGAAAATTTCTCGGGAAATGCGTACTACATGAATTCGTGTGAGAATTGATGTGATGTGTGTTGTATTTGTTTATGTCTTTAAAAATGGTTGGGATTTGTAAAATGTGTCACATCAATAATAATTGGTTGATGTATGATGGGTTAAATGATTGAGTTAGTTATTTGTGTAATGATTATGCGAATAAATAAATAATAGAATAAGATAGATATATAAAGTTAATTTTTTATTAATATATTTTAAAATCCGAAATTATAAATATTAAATCCAAAAATAAGAAAATGATAAGAGAACACAACACATCAACAGACCCCACCCACCCATTATGCCCCTCCCCCTCTAGCCCAACTGGCCAGCCATCCCTACTATTCATGATTGATTTTTCTGAATTTCTGTTTTTTTTGTTGGCTTTTATAAGTGAAATATTTTTGGTGACCACGTGGGGGGATCTTAGTGTTGGTTTATGGGTGAACTAGGACTAAGTGTATCTAACTTGAAAGTGTTGACTCCAAGTTTGGTAGTGGTGACCTGTTGTTACTATTTGTTTTTGTACAAAGTTTTGCTGTAATTCCCCCACCCCTATTTTTAACAACGAAGGTTGATGTACCCTCTTTTTTAATTCATTCCAGCGATCATCTGACAACTATCTTTTTTCTTTTTTTAGATGTGATGAATATACAAATTCATAAAATCTCAATGACTTTTTTATGGTCAATGACTAATTTTAACAAATCGACACGTGTAAAATAATCAGAATTTGTCAAATAAAAATTACTTTGTATAATAGTCCAAAACAATCAAACATCTTTTGCGCTTTTGTTATAAACGACGAAACATATTTTCTATATACAACAACCACATCAAAATATAAAAATATCATGCATAAAAAGACGTGAAACATGACGATTTGTTTTACATTGAGATGGGAAAAAGTAATAAGTCAACCCATAATCCCAATAATACAAAATAATCAATAATTCCACATTTACATGTCTCGCTATTTAATACAAAACCACTATCGATTTGTACATAAATGATCCCTTAAATAGATAAATAAGTCATTCCCTGAACTATTGCTACTATTGTAGTGGGGTTGTAAAGTCTTTGCCACCACCAAATCATAGTGTCGCATTTTGAAAGTAAGTAATATCCAGTCCTCCGAGAATACCTACTACCATGAGTAAATAATACACCCAAATACATATCCACATAATAGAACCAAATACCTATCCAAATTTTGCCTTTGTAGATAGCATATAGAGGGGAACGGTAACCTTCGTTGCTAAGATTAAGCGCGATTTTGAAATCTCATGACTTCTAATACTCATGCTATTAACAAATTCCCTAGATTTATACACGATTTTTTGATTATATCAAAACGAATTATGTACAAAACTTTTGTTGTTAGCCTTAAATATGAGTTGTGGAAGTGGATTAAGAATTGTCCTTGTGACATTCGTTGGCAACGTTAGAGAATTTATATGCATGGCGTGTTATATTGAAAGTCATGAGATTATATAATTGCCATGTACCAAGGTAAATGTTATCGACTGTAAAAAATATATTTATTGGCTATGAATGACTGCAAATACCAAAAATAAGTGAAAAGTATATTTATATTTATATAATGTCTTATGTAATGGGTTTGTAAAAATAAATGTTTAAGAGGTACCGCAAGATGTGCCGCCCAGAGAGCGTCGTTACCCTGTAGCGAACAAGTTTCATAATTCCATAAAAAAAACCGCATGTTCGCATTTCTAGATTGTGACACCCTATCCCAGTGCCCCTTATCCGAACGTACTTCTTTTTCAAATCCGTAATAGAATAATCACCAAAACGATGATCATGCACCTTTATCCTATCGTGAATCGAATCCCACGTTACAGTTCTAAAATTCGAACCAAACATCATTCCTTATTCGTACTCAGGGAAAAGAATGCATACAAATAGGGTTTCAGCCTCCGTTGCCCATATTACAGCATCCGCGTTGTTTCTGTGATTCATCTGATATGATGAAATTTCGACCTATTTTTTTCAGTATGAGTGTGGTTTTATTAGAAATGTTCTTATGATGCAAATTAAGACAAATTTGAGTAGTTTTTTTAAAATTAGTTTGTTTCCTACAATAATGTAATTTACTTTATGGCTTCAACAAATGTGAAAAAATAACCATTTTAATTGTTCAAATGTTAATATGGACAAGTTAATTTATATAATTAACGTGATTAACATACTTAAAGCCTTAAACTCAAATCATATTTGAAAATATAATAAAAAAGATACAAAGCACATCAATCATATCATCAATAAATGATATATCAAATAATAATATAATTCAAACAATATCGATATCTAGCATAAAAGAGTAGTCGAAAAAAATGAGTCAAATATTATAGTAAAATAAACAAATGCAAATAACAAATCATACAATCACCTGAGATTGTAGGAGGAGCTATCACTAAATAAAAAATTTATTGGCTATTGCAAGTTTTTTCCTCATGTGTGCATTTCCCCCAAATGCTTGTACATTTTTATATACTACACTTGGGGGTGGAGTGAGGGTGGGATGGGGACAGATTTTTTACCAATATATGCCAAAAGTGGGTTTTGATTATTCAAATAACTTCAATTCATAAAACTTCACCAAACTAACCTATGGGAGCCATCTTATATTTATTTGCTTTATATAATTTTTTTATTTCTTATTGTAAAAAATATGAAAAAAGTGGAGGCACCAACAATGCTCGCGCCTACACATTTTTTCTTTTTTTTTAATTGTTTAATTTTATTTATTATATAATTATTATATTTTCTGTTTAATGTTACTTTTTTGCTTTCCGTATTTTTTCACCTAGGTATCGAAATGAGTCAATTCTTCTCTGGTTACAAATTTTATATGAAAATCTACAATTTATATGTTCAATTCGAAACCCAAACATACACGAAAAAGGGAGAAAAATGAGCCGAAAATAAGAAAAACGTTATTAATTTCTTATAACAATTACCGGCACTATGTTCCTTTTTTGCTTGTCGTATTCCTTGACCCGGATATCAAAATGAGTCCATTCTTGTGTGGTTATAAAGTTTATATGAAAATCTACAATTTATATGTTCAAGTCAACTCAAACATGCACGAAAAAGGGACAAAAATGAACCGGGAACAAGAAAAAAATCATTATTTTCATAAAAATACTTATTTTTTGCTTGCCGTATTCCTTCACCCTGATATCGAAATGGGCCCATTCTTGTGTGTTACAAAGTTTATATGAAAATCTACAATTTATATGTTCAAGTCGAAACTTAAATATGCACGAAAAAGGGAGGAAAATGAGTCGCAGACAAGAAAAACGTCATTATTTCCTTATAAAAATTGCTTTAATGTAAGCAAGGGGGTGTGGCCTAGCGGTCACAAGGCCTTTGGCCGTGAGAATCCACCCAAGTTCAAACCCCAGGTGATGCTTGGTAAGGGAAGTTGTCTCCCATATCCTGCCCTGGGGGAGGGGGGGGTGGTTTCAAAATCCAGGTGATGCTTGGTCTGGGGAGTTTACTCCTCCGTCCTGCCCTGTGGGCCCTTGCGCTTATCGAGCCCGTCGCCTATGGGTTACCTAGGGCGTCTTACCTCCATACGTGATTTGTGGGCTATTGCGTATGGACAGGTTTGCTCTGTTGGGTGACCGGCGGAGATTTACCCTTGGATTTCCAAAAAAAAAAAAAAGATTGCTTTAATGTTGCTTCACTCAGTTATCGAAATGAGTCCATTCTTGCGCGGTTATAAAGTTTATATGAAAATTCACAATTTATATGTTCAAGTCGTAACCAAAAAATGCACGAAAAAAGGGAGAAAAATAAACTAAAAATAAGAAAAAAATAGTAAAAATAGTGTGGGGGTGGGCTGGGCACGGTGTCACGTGTGTGTGGGTTTGGGCAGGGGGTGGAGGGTGGGGGAGTGTGTGGGTAGCAGCTTTTTTAATTTATTTTATTAATTAATTAATTTAATAAAAATAGTAAAATATGGAAGATTGAATAAAAAATTAATGATTGGAGGAAATGATGTTGATTGATAAATGTGTGAAATAATTGATATAGTGAGTGATAGGTAGTTATATAGGGGATTGAAAAAGTTAAGTTGAAAAAAGTAGAATTTAGATGAGAATGGTTTGTGTTATGGATTTTTAGGATTTTGTGATCCAGGATGTTGAAAATGAAATTTGAAAACATAAACAAACAAGGCCTTATAATTTCATTTACCTACAATCGCACAGGACGTTAACTCGTTATTAGCCGAGACAGTGAATCCCCTATTGGCAATCACCGAACAATTGCCACTTGTCCTTCTGAACCGCACTTCGAGGTTGATCTCACCAAAGGGTGAAATGGATTTAACTACTCTAATAACTTGTTCAGTGTCACAAGTCCAACCTTCGAAATTCTCAGGTTTAAGGATCATGCACACTACCGCGAACAGTAATTCAATCATTGACGATCCAAGAGTAATTACCCATATGGTTAAATTACAGCAAGATGTGTTCGAATGTATCAATTCCATTGACATATCTATGACCAATTAAGCTTCCACAATCCAAAGTGATTGACTGACACTCCTTGTCAAAGCTTGCGTCATACAAGTCTGGTCTTAATGCCCAATTAAGATTCGTCGACTTGCGAACTCTTGTTTAAGTAAATAAGGAACCAATACTTCTAGTATCCATCTCCTCAAACCATTGAGGAGTAGAAGCTCTCTCTTGATTACCTTGAACTTATTTGTTCAATACTTATAGGAATGCCATCAAGATTGATATGAACAAAACTATGTCTTTATTAAAGAATAAGAGTTTGTACAAGATAAATGTAAATTCCCTAATAATCTAATTCCTCTATGGCATGGAGGGCATAATCCTAAACATTTTTAACATATGTATTGAGAATGTGAACTATGAGTATTTGCGTGGTAATGCTAAATTTTGTTGTATGTTTGGTTGTGTTTTTGAAAAAAATAATTAGTAAGAGAGAGTATAAATTTGATGGCGAGGATAAAGTAATTAATAATGAGTTATAGTGTGATTTGATTGAAGCCATGTAGTAGAAAATAAGAATGTGTAGTTTAAAAAAAATAAAAAATAGGTTTGACTATGGATTTTCTTTTTTGATGATCCAGACCAAAAAATGAAAATTCATCTAAAAAATATTGCCAAACATAACCTTGTATTTCTTTAGACGCTTAGAAAGTTAAATATTATATTTTGATATTAAATATATAGACCCATATTCTGAAAATAATGATGAACTAAAAGCTTACATATGTATTTATCAAACTATTTTAATAGAAGTATACGGGGATAGATACATTAAATCTACATCATTTTGCACATGTGAACTATCATATTATATGTAGAAGTTCTTTTATTTTTTTGGTCGTATAAATCTAGAAGTTCATAACAAAAATGTAAGAATATACTTGAAAATAAGTCAAAAAAGTAATTTGAATGAAAATATGATGCATTTATTAAATTTACATAAAAACTTATAGACATGAGTATTCATATGTAATCTAATGTTTGCATTTATTTTATATTTATATTCTCATAATAAAACATATATTTATTGTGCTGGATGTCGAAATATGAAAATTATGGTATATTTTCTACATTATTAGAAAGACTGATAGGATAAAAAAAAAAAGAATCTAATCGTGTGAAGTACAAAAAGACAATATTAGTGGCAAATCAGGAAAAATACATAGACTGATGATCTATGCATAACCATGCAAGAAAATAATACTAATATTATTTTATCAAAATTTAATTTCTTGAAAAAGATTTAGTTAAAGGCACGTGGTATAAGATTACAGAACAAATAAACAAAAAATATCATCTAGGCATGCACTACCAAATAATTAATTGTTCTTTATTATTAATTTACCAATAAACCAGACAATATTTACTTCAATTTAACTTCTCATCAAATCACCACGTGTGAAGCACGTGATACTTTCTAGTATGTATTAAAAGAATACTTATTTTCAATTCGGCCGAGGTTAGAAAAGTAATTTCACAATTGAAAAACGCACGTTGATTTATCCAGACTTTAACTATAGATATATAGATATAGATATAGATGACATGATTATAATTAGTCGTACATTACCTTTCAAATAAAATTAAAATAACGAAAGGTCCAATAATAAAACTCATCATTTGAAAATGTGTCGTGTCACATTCACCACACAAGAACTTGAGAAGATACAATAGTATGTCAAAATACAATTCTTAATCGGAAAACCAAACCAAAAAGAATCTACGGGACAAATGAAGGCACCACCCTCTCACTGAAAAGCACTCAGCATCCATTCCTTTAAGTGTGCAGGTGCGCTAGTGAATGCTTTCGTGAAAAAGTGTATGTTATGCCGATTAAACTCAATAAAGGAATGAAATAGGACACCAGGAGAATCGGTGAAGAATGTAATAACATGCTTCATGTAGTTGTCATCTCCTCTCCGGACTTTTAGCGTAATCTCCAGACTATATGCTCCCACATACCACCAGAAGCATAAGGTTGCTGCAAGTAACTGTAAAATAGTAAAAAACACACACAAAAAAAAAATTGGAATATTTATGATCACTAGTGTTAGTATTAGATTTCTAAAACACAAAAGAATTCTCAAGCTCCAGCCTAAATAATGCATGTCAAATATATATTCACAAATATGCCAATCAAATTATGATATGATTCGCAAATATTTACTATAACTTTTTAGTTCATTCAACAAATTCTGTAGTTTCTTACAAGCTAACATTCCATGTAAATTTGTTGCAAACTATCAGAATATTAGATAATTCAATCATTTTTTGAAAAAAAAAAAAATCATGATGCATTCGACATTAATCAATTCTTACCCGAAATCTCAAACGAGAGACGTCACCACCAATAACAATTGAAATGATAGGCCATATAATGAAAAGGAGAATACCAACACCGCAAGCAAATGGCCATATCTTTCTCCAAGTTGTATAGTGATTCATCGACTTGCATATTTTCAAGTAAGAGCCCAGGACCACAGAACTTGAAGAAATTGAAAATACTACAAAACTTCAAAATAGGATTTACATTAGTATTCAAGAATTATAATATTTGTATTATGCACTCTCTTGGGCTTAAAAAATCAATTTTAACGAACTTAATATCTAAAAAGACCAAAACATGATTATTGAAAAAGTTTAATATAGGTACTTGAGACTGAGTTTTGATTAACTTGCTTCATGTATGGAAAGTGAGGCTAAAATTGGAAAACGAACTGCAAAAAGTCGGATATTTATATAGTATTTAGAAATATCCAAATTTATATAGTATTTAGAAACACCTTTTGCTATGTAGAGATTATATACTGAAAATCCACTAAAAGTAATCTCGATGCATGACCATTATCGAAATCTCATACAACTTGGGGATGGAATCAATTACCAAGTATCAACATTAAGGAACCGAGTCATCCAAGGAGCGATGATAGCCCCTCCGAAGAATGCACCAGAAATCAAGAGGCACAACCCTACGTTCTGCAATACAAAATTTAAGAAGTTAGAAAAAATATTATATACATTTTACAAAGAAACATTTCAAGACATGATTACCTGTTTCCTTGGTGCAACGAAATAAAAGCAAATGGTGTTCACAAAGGCTCCAAGTACAGCAACAGGATTTTCAATAATTCCAATAAGACACAAGTAAGATCCAAAGGCGGAACTCAACGAAACACAAATCAATAAGGAGTAAACCTGTTTAAACATTTGGTTACTTGTCAATTAGAAAAAAAGTGTATTAATATTGTAGAAGCGCAACACACGACTAATAAGAATTCACAAATATAGTCAAACACCAAGTGAAACACATAATCGTCGCACTACATGAGCCTTGGCAAATTAATGAAATTCAAAATACACATAACCAATATCACAGTACATCATTGGTTAAAAGAAAAGCAACTAAGAAAAGGCCCGTCGAATGTTGGATATTACTAAACCCAAGCTCAACAATTACAATACCCATATGCAAGCACAATGGATCCAGACCCGTGCATAGAGCCAATAGGTTTGATGACTATGCCAAACTAATCAATTTCGTAAGGAATAAAGAATGATATAATCCAAAGAATGTTAAAACTTGCACTACAAGAAAAACATCAAATAGGAACAAAAAATTAGGAAGCAAAGTAAATTTGTTGGCAATTGGCTACAAATTTAGCAACCAATGTGATTTCAAGCTCTCCTACAAAATTAACATCAAATGATTTTGTTGTAAAAATTAAGAACAAATTTATTCGTTCCCAAAATTTGTAGCAAATTTTTCGTTCCATCAAAAAATGGAGGCAAACTTCCCTCCATTTTTCTTGTTCCTAAATTTGTAGCTGAATATTCTGTAAAATTAAATAAGAAATTAATAAAATTTGCCAACAAAAATATTTGTTGGAAAATGAGGGGAAATATAATATTGTTTTTTTAGGAACAAAGCAATTGATGCTGAATACCCTAATGATTAAAACTAAATAATAAATAAATGTTAATAATTACCTAATAGATTTAAAAATATTTTGTGGAATATATTATAACATGAAGCTATTGTTAACAAAAACGTAAAAAACACACACGCATATATATATATATATATATATATATTATATTTTATCTATTTTAGATGTTATTTATTTTGAATTTTTTCTTAAAATTAAGAAAGTTGTTATTTATGATTTAGGGTTAAAATTGATCATCTTATAAAATGTTAGTTGCTATTATTTATGTATATAAATTATTGTTAAATTATTAAATATCCTTAGTACTTTCATTTATTTTCTAACTTATTAATTCAATGGATTGAGTTTTGTCTATATATAGAGCTTAAGTCCGAGCTAAGTGTTATGTGTCCTAAACCCCTAAACCCTAACCCCTAACCCCTAAACCCTATATAAAATGATGAGTTATACATAAATTGAAATTAAGTTTTGATATTCTTGTAAGCAATTAGAGACATAATTAATGGATTTGCTGTGTTTAATTTTCTATTTCTTTTTTTATTTATCTTAATTGGTCGTGGATAGGAGACTAATATAATAAACTACAATAGTATACTAACTACTCTAGTATAATGTTTGTGTGGTCAATGATTAAAAATTATTTGTTCGGATTTGTCAGGTCAGTGTATTCACCTTCGCCTAAAAGTATAAAAAAAAAAAAAAAACTACACTTTAGCATTTAGGAAAGATATGACATAAGAATTTTGCATGAGCTAATTTTAGCATATATAATTATTAATTGACATAAACATATTATTAAATTTTTAATGGTAAATGGCCATGAACACTACAAGAAAACACGGCATCAGAGACGGAATTTTAGAGACCGACTGAATTCGGTCTCTAAACAGAGACCGAATTAGAGACCGATATGGGTTCCGTCTCTAAATCGGTCTCTAATTCAGTCGATAATTTGAAAATTAGAGACCGATTGATTTTCGTCTCTAAATCGGTAGCTAATTGGTTGATTTACTCCCCTAAGTTAGAGACCGAATAATTCGGTCTCTAATTTTCAAATTAGCGACTGAATTAGAGACCGATTGATTTCCGTCTCTAAATCGGTAGCTAATTGGTTGATTTACTCCCCTAAGTTAGAGACCGAATAATTCGGTCTCTAATTTTCAAATTAGCGACTGGATTTAGCGACCGAGATGAGCATCAATTTTTCATTATTATTTGGCGACCGATTCCGCGACGAAATATATAATTTTATTTTAGAGACCGATTCCGCGACCGAATAATTCGGTCTCTATTTTGTAAATTAGAATAAAAAAAGGAATATGAAATTATATTTTAGAGACCGATTCCGTGACCGAATTAGTCGGTCGCTAATTAGAGACCGAATAATTCGGTCTCTATTCTGTAAATTAGAATAAAAAAATGGAAAGTGGTCTTTTGCGAATTATATTATAAAATAAAATAATTCGGTCTCTATTTTGTATTTAGCGACTGTTTATCGACCGAAGGTGGTCTCTCTTGATCATTAAACTTAGCAAGAAAACTAGTAAAAGTAAACCTCTGATTTTTTGATTGAAAATGAACATTTTTAAAGTTTATAAGAATTCACTCTTTCTGTGCGAATTTGCTAAAGAAGAAATAAGCTTAAAAAGTGCATTGATGTGGAAGAGAATTTATGGGGGTGGAGTTTGAGGATTTTCTTTTTGTGTGTGAATGGGGTTATAAATATATATTTGTATATGTATATGTGTATGTGTATGTATATGTTTATATATTAGGAAAAGAAGATTTACTCATATCTTTACCTTCCACAACAAACTTTTTATTTTTTGGTCGCTTTTCTTGTTGATGATATTACTTTTGGGGCTATTTGAGAAAGTATATTTAGCGACCGAAGGTGGTCTCTCTTGATCATTAAACTTAGCAAGAAAACTAGTGAAGTAAACCTCTGGTTTTTTGATTGAAGATGAACATTTTTAGAATTTATAAGAATTCACTCTTTTTGTGCGAATTTGCTAAAGAAGAAATAAAATTAAAAAGTGCATTGATGTGGAAGAGAATTTATGGGGGTGGAGTTTGAGGATTTTCTTTTTGTGTGTGAATGGGGTTATACATATATATTTGTATATGTATATGTGTATGTATATGTTTATATATTAGGAAAAGAAGATTTACTCATATCTTTACCTTTCTACTTCCACAACAAACTTTTCATTTTTTGGTCGCTTTTTTGTGTGTGAGTGGGGTTGATGATATTGCTTTTCAGATCTAATGATCAATGTCAACATGACTAATATTAGATAACAAATTCATAATTTTCATGTAAGTGTAATTAATACTAACTAGAAATAAATATATATTATTTAGTACTATTAATATAAATATATAAGGCTGAAATACAAATCAAGCTATTCGATAATTGAGATCGACTCGATTAACAATCAAATCAAAATCAAACACAAATTTTATAATTTGATAATGTTTCACATAAATAAGCTTGAACAACAACTTGTTCGGCTCCACTCGACTCATTTACATCCCTATAAATACCGTATCAACATTGATTGGTGGGTTTTAAAGTTTATCATTGCAATGACCAATGGTGGGTAATCATTATTGATTTTTTAACTTTAAAAAGATATATCTATCATTAATTAATGTCTAATAATGTGCTTATGTTTAATAATAATTCTTTGTACCCTAAAGTTGTTTCCTTATCTCGATGAAAGATCTTGGGATTATATATATCTATATATATGGAAGAGAAGACATTTCTGGTTTTACTCAGCAAACATTTTTTACTCAGCCGCCGTGTCCTTTAATTTCATTTCCTCGATAAAGGTTAATTGAAGTTGTCAATTGGGTCCATCGTTTCATTGCATTGTTTTTCTCTTTTATCACTATTTTTTTACCTAATAAACTAAATATGCCCTTACAAAGAATTAATTAAAGTTAAAGGTAAAGGTTAATTAAAGTTAACCTTTACCTTTAACTATATAATCACTATTTTTAAGATAAAGGTTAATTAAATTTAGCGAGGATCAAAATCAAACAATCTCTTCCTCCACCAAACCCTACAAAGAATTTTTAGAGTATAAACAGGGGATAATTGTGAGGATCATCTTCCACGAAAAAGGGGAGATATAAAGAGGGGAGACAGGGGATCATCTTGCACGAGTAGCAACAGAGTATAAACAAGGGATAATTCATATAAACAACCATGGAACGAGGTACAATTTCTAATAATGGACTTAGTTTCCTTTGTGAGGATATAATTTTTCATGTTATGGGAAGGTTATCAAGGGATGCATGCATTGTGGAGGCAGCCCGATTGAGTCTTTTATCAAAATATTTTCAACATTGTTGGTATTCCATCCCTACTCTTTTATTCGATATTAACCGTTTTGAACAAAGGGGTTATCATGGTTTAGATTTTATTCATTTTGTTAATCGCACTATACTTGAACATAATGAAAGTGTGGTTGAAACCTTGAGTTTTGAGTTACCAATGGGGGCCGAGGCATTGCATTGGATAAGGTAAGAGTGGGTGGCGTTTGGAATAGATCATTCTGTGCATATACTGAAATTAGTCGGCCGGTTGTCCACTTCACTCCCTAACGGCCTGTTTTTGTCACAAACTCTTGTTCAGTTAAAATTATATCTACCGAACTATATTGTTAGGTGGGAAGATAGATATAATTTACGAAATTTAAAAAGACTCATATTGAAGCACATCGTGCTGTATGATAACACATTTTCTTCCCGCCTTGGAAAATGGTGTCCCGAGTTGAATGATTTGCAGTTATTCAACTGTGATTTTAGAGGACTAACAGAATTTGAGGCATATTTGCCTTTTGTAAAAATATTCAAGATGGCATTCAATCGGGCCCAAGGAAATGTGAATATAAAAGTACACTTCCCCAATGCAGATGTCCTTAATATTTTATTGAAACAAGACGAACAGGGTGTGGGGCATTTAAAAGTATTGGGGTCGTTACCTCGTTCTTTACAGTGGATAGTACACCGTCATCGAAACTACATCAGATCAACTTGCTCGACATACCGACTACTTCGAGAGGTTGTAAAAATGACGAAAGAATTGTTGTCCAGCGAACGAGCACGTGTCCCGGTTGATTTTGTTAGGGTATATCTATCTATGATTGTTTGAATAAGTGCAAATGCTTTTAAGAAGTTGTTTTGATTTTTTTTTTTGAATTGTTTGTTTAGAGGTTGGCGCATGTGGAGTCTCTACATCACATTATGGCGAGGTACTTTTTTGTTAATATGCACCGCCTAGAGATCAGGTGTTCGAAGCTACTTGACAATCTTGCTGTCACATTGGTGCTCATCAGTAGATGTACAAGCTTGAATGAGCTTAAAGTCGATTTGGTGGTAATATTTTAAGTTTTATGGTTTGTCGCTTATTAGTTATTACATGGTTTATTAAGCACGTTCTTTGTTTGGGTTTCTAAAATAAAATTGTAATTGACTTAACATGTGTAGGGTGCACCATGGAAAAACGCGGGCATTAGTGTATCTAACTACGTAAAAGACTGGAAGTTGCAAGCAATGGGATTGGAGGCATTGAATGAGGTCACGATCTTCAACTTCTCGGGTTCTAATTGTGAGCTAAGCTACATTCTGTACGTGTTGTCGCAAGCAACTGAGTTGGGTACACTAAATATCTATTGTGTTAATCAATTTTTTGATGATCCAATTGGTGTGTATAAGAGGGCATCAATTAGAGCGTATGAAGCTACCGCGTCAAACAATGTGCAAATTCGTTTCATAAAAGGGGCTTACCCTAGAATAAGAGGAGAATGAAAATTGCACTGTGTCCAAGTGTTTGATGGTGTACTCCAGGTGTTTGATTTAGTGACACAATTATGTATATATCTTGAAAGTATTTCAATTTCTCAAACAAATGAAGGGCAATGTATATATGAAGAGGGCTTTGAAATTTTTGATTTATTGACACAATGTCGAGTTAGTGTATCCACCTTCGAATAGAGTTTGTTTTTTCTATCAAATGAGATTTTCTTCTCTCCTTGAATAGGAGTTCATATCAATAAATTATAACTTGGACAAATGTCACTTATAGTCCCTAAAGTATTCAATTTGTCTCACTTACGTCCCTAAAATAAAATTTGTTACGATACCGTCCCTAAAATAATAATTTCGTCTCACTTTAGCCCTTTTATGTCAAAATTGAACCTAAAGTAAGGGTAAAATGGTAAAATTAAGTTTTTTGGTCCTTTTTTGGAGTTTTTCAACTGAATCCAACAGTTGTGTGCAATTTTACGAGAAAATTCATAACTAATTGTAGAAAGCTCGGATTCATGAACCGTTTTCTTCCCATGAAACTAGACACATAGGGTTATCCACACATATATCGCACATAATCAGGAGATGTCTAGAACAAAACAGTTTTGCATTATATATTATAGGGGGTCATTATAATATTTCAATAAAACTTAGAGACCGAAATTTCGGTCGTTAATTATTTTTAGAGACCGAATTTTGGCTTTTAGAGACCGATTTTTCGGTCTCTGATGCCCTGTTTTCTTGTAGTGGAAACAATTGTTATTCTTTAAATTAAAAATAATTGATTTCAAAAATAAAATTATAATGTACGTACATGTACTCTTATTTGACTTTTATTTGAATAAAAGTAGTAGTTGCCATTTAGCAAAGGATTTTGTTGACTAAATTTAGTTAATTATAATATTTTTTGTTAGTAAATTAAAGTGAAAAGGGTCAACCCCTAAAATTATAATATTGTTTGTAGTAAATTTAATTACCACTAGAGCATATGTAAATATCACTACATAAAAAGCAGCTATAACAACATATTTATTATATGTTAGAAAATTGCAACATTTTCTTGGTCTCTACAGCTACTATGCAGCCTACTAAGGGAAGATACACAGGGACTTATATGAGTTTGTTGAATGGAAATGTGAAAGCTTTGGGTGACTTGCATGAGGATTTGGCTGAGTACGACGATATGGCTGAGCATGACAATTTGGCTGAGCACGATGATATGGCTGAGCATGACGATTTGGCTGAGCATGACGATTTAGCTGATGAGGAGGTGCATCCGGGAATGGATGACTTGCCACATGGCATCGAGGAAAAAGAGTCTGATTGTAAAGATGAAATTGAGCGCGATGAAGTGGGTCGAGAGATACTAATTATTGTGGAAAACTGGTAATCATATTCCTTATTGAATTGCTAAGTTTTTCTATGCATTGAAACTAAACGAAACTGGATATATCACTGTTGATGTTGAACCGATAATTTTATTACATTCCTTTAACATTTGTTTTCAGTTTCGTTAGTACTGCTGCACCTCGGACCATTTTACCGTCTTTACGTGGATGGTATAATGGAGTTTGGCCGACCTTTACTAAAATTCCGGATCAAGTAAAGCAAGAATTGTTTGACTTGTTCAAGGTAATTATGAGGAGTCTACGAATTGCCTAGTTTTCATTATGCATGTGGAGTGTTTATACTTTAATGAAAATTAGCATTAATACATGAGATTATGAATAACTTGTCATTTTCATGAATGATAAATTTAATAATCCATTTATCTGTAAAAGAGTCGAAGCTATTGTGTTCTTTCTATGTAATTTGTCATTTCAATAAATAGTAAACTTAAAAGTCACTTCTTTTTAAATATATAAAATTATGTTCTTTATATTTTCAATATTCATAGTCCCTTAAACCAAATTTTCCCTATACTTTAATTTACAATTTGTGACCAATGTAGGGAAATTTTACTTGGCGTGACTGAAGAACAAGTATTTAAAATTTGGAAGTCCTATTTCAGTAGGAGGATGAATGCACTGATGAGCGATCTCAGGAACAATGCAAAGTCGAGAGATTCACCTCCACCAAAATGGATGAGAAAAGAAATATGGGACGGTCTTTGGGATATTTGGGACACTCCCAAATTCAAGAATCTCCAAAATAGATACCGGCAAAATCGACTATCGGATCGAAATGGCCTTGGGGTGGCATTGAGTGCATCGGGTTCGATTTCTATTCATCAACATGCACGTAGGATGGTAAGTGATAAATTTCAATATAATGTCGGATGAGTTTATTGTTGAATGTGTTCGATTTCAATACAAGTGATAAATTTCAATATAATGTCGGATGAGTTTATTGTTGGTTGTGTTTGATGTTGGATGTTGAATGTGTTCGATTTCAATACAAGTGATAAATTTGTCAAATATTTTTTTAATGTTGGTTGTGTTTATTTTCTTTAGTTGTAGTATTGTGGATAACTTATTGTGAAGTTAAGCGGTATTTTGATAGTTTTCTTTATTGATCGCTATCTTTCATTTACGTAGAAGTCCTATTTATTGATCGCTATTGTAAATAACTAGTGTAGTATTGATATTTAGGATTTGATAAGTATGTTTAATGTGTATAAATAACTAGTGTGGTATTGATATATGCAAAAAGAGAAACTTATGTCATTGACATGTGTTGTTTAGGATTTGATAACCATGTTTAGGTTATTTGCATGGATGTGATGTGTATAAATAACTAGTGTGGTATTGATATATGCAAAAAGAGAAATTTTTATGTACTTGACATGTGTTTTTTAGGATTTGATAACTCTGTTTAGATTATTTGCTTGGACGTGATCTGTATAAATAACTTTTATGGTTTTGATATATTTAAAACGATAAATTTATGTCATTCATATGTGTTGCTTATGATTTGATAACTCTATCTTACTTCTAATTATTTTAATTATATTTATCTTAAACTGTAGTCTAAAAAGAATGGTGGGAATCCGGTGCGTTTTCAAAAAGCTTTTGAGCGATGTCATAGGAGAAACAAAGGACAAGGACCTTTTGTGGACAAGAAGTCGATGAATACATTGGTGAGTTTTTTCTCATTATTACTTATTAATAGATATTACCCCTTACAAGATATCAATTGTTAATTAGTAATATATTAATTACTTTTCTAATTTATTGTGCAGGAGACTTATATTGAGAAACTAAAGCAAAATCAATCTCAAAGTGATGGACCAACGATGTTGCCCTCTGTTAAAGCTTCATGCATCATTTATCCTGAAGCATGGGCTGAGGCGTCTAGTGGACCAAAATCCGGGCGTTGCTACGGGTTCGGTACCTCGTACAGCGAAAGCTCCTCTTCATCTATTCATAGCTCAAGCATCAATCGCTCACAAGTAGAAACAGAGAATGCGAAAAAGATTCAAGAATTAGAGAAAGAATTGGAAAAGCAACGAGTAGAAATGAAAAAGAATATCGAGCAGGGTATTAAGGATGGTATTAAGGATGCTCTTACGTCTCTCAGTATGTATCCGATCCAACATCCTTCTCCCGGACATTTATCTGCTTCAGCTCCCGGGTACTTTCCACCTCATCCTGGCTACTATCCGTCTCCTGGCTACTATCCGGCTCCTGGTCAACATCATCCTTTCCAGTACCAGCCTTCTAGTCGAGATCATTCTCCCGACGAACACCATACTCGGGATTAGTCCATTGCTCGCTCCTATTGCATTTGTTATCTTGATTGAATTCTTGTAGAACTTTTAGTTATATGTTATGAAAAGATATTTTACATTCATGATTTTATCTACATTTGATTATGTATGACATTTTATAATTATTATATTGGTATTTTATTTTGGTAAACTCATTTTATGTATATTACTATTATATTGATATTAATTATAATTGAAAAATATTTAAAAAGAAATTATTGGATATATTTAGCAACAAAATTAAGGGTACAAATGTTTGTTGGTGATTTCTAATTTTGAAATTAGGAACAAAAATGTTTGTTGTTGAATAATATTTTTTATAATATTTCGAATATTCCTTCCAAATTCGGAAGGAAGACTTTTGTAGGCAATATTTGTTGATGATCACCAACTAAATTATTTGTAGGTAAATATTGTTGCCAAATTTACCAACAAAACTCTTTGTTCCTAAAATTTACTTACAAGCGATATAAGAACAAAACCTATTTGTTGATAATTTTGTAGCTAATGTGAATTACCAACAAATATTGGTTGTTTAGCATTGAATTACATTCCTTGCTAATCAATGTTTTTCTTGTAGTGTTGTACAGCTTCTAAAATTAAATTACAAGAATCTTGAACATGAGTAACAAAATTATAATCAATTACTACATGGACAATAATTCTCCTCCTTGTATTACCAAAATCAAGTACTTGGTTCCCTTAATCTAAATAAATAAACTTTCACATTTAAGACAATGAGCATCCCATTAATCATAAGAAAATACATAAATAAATGATTCCGGAAAAAATCCCTACCCCTAAGGGCTTCAAGTGTTTGTTGTTCATCCTTAAGATATCATCCCACCCTGCTCCCCTAAAAAATAAAAAAAATAAAACATTTGTCTTTATGAAGAGAATTGAGTTCTCCAATTTTATTTGTAGAAAACCATAACCGGCTGCAAAAAAAAGAAGGCGCGGCAGATCAAAGGTGGAGGAAGAGAAGGGACGTGATGGAGTTCCAACCCGGAATTGGTGGGAGCGGCATATTGGCTGCAGAAAGTGGGGAGAGAGACCGGTGTGTTCAGGGAGTTTCAGGTTCCCCTTTTTTTTTTGGATCATCGCAACTCCTTATCTTTCTTCTTTTAAAATTTATTCTGATTAATCATATTCATGCCAATACAGTAATCCATAAATCCTAAAGTAAAGAAAACAAACAGTATTCAATTATTCCACGATCGCACATATTTTTCTTATGTTGCGTTCTTTGTGATAATTCTCCTAATAAATTAAAAAAAGATACTTCATGATGACCAATTCAGTTTACTCAGGTCATTACTCGCATACAATTTCGGTCATTTTCACATATTCATAGCGATTTTCCCTTACTTTTCGTAGTGAATATCAGTTTATCGTACCAAAAAAAAAATTAACGAACAAACACCAACAAAAAGGGAAAAAAAATGACAATACCAGAGCTTGACAAATGCTAAAAGTTAAAAAGTCTAAGAAAATTAGAAAGTAAAATACCAACAAAGGGAAATAAAAAAAATGAGAATACCAGTTTTAAATGACGTTGAAGATCCGGTCCCATCACCTTAGAGCTCCATAGAGTGTCCAAGTCCCATTCCCTGCGAAAGTAGGTCCACACAGCACCGACTGCACGGCGTATCAATACAGGAAGCGCCATTGTGGGAGTGATTGAGATTTTCCAGGATATATTTGTTGTTATCTATAAAAAGGTTTCTGAAGTTGTAGCGCGATACATCTTTGGTATTTGGATAGAGAATAGATCTGCAATATTTGGAGAGAAACGTTGAATCGTCAATATCTCTCACAGAAATAGCTTCTAAACTTTGAACAAAATAGTAAATATTCATGGATGATTGAATGCAAAAAGAGAAAGTTGAGAGATTTTGGTATAAGAGAAAAAGCTGCATTGACCGAGGTTTAAGGGTTCTGGTTCTAGGATTGCCAATCTATAATATCTCTAATTCTATCCAAAATAAGCCTGTCTCAAAATTCCCTTAACCAAACCACTTTGTAGATTAATTAATATGCCCTTAATTCCGTGTCGTTGGGTGCATATGTTTTCAAAATACCAGTAAACAACACTTGCATTGCACGTGAACCATATGCTCTTATTAAAATAATTTTTGTATGTAATATTGTTCAAGTGGAATTGTGATATATTCAAACCTTAAATAATAATTTAACTAATAAATATTTATAATAAACCATAATTATTAGAAAGGGTGAATATTGATTGACATGAAAAATTAAATCAATACAAAAAAGAAATAACTTTACTCAAAATTGAAATCCAGATAATGATGTAAATAAATAAATTCTTATGTAAATTCATGTTTCATTTTTTTTCTCTTATTTATTTTTGAAAAAATTAGTAACAACCTTGAATAAACTTTTATATCCAAGAAATTCATGATAATATTTTTAAATCCGAAAAACCATGTCCACCATCATTAAAAGAAACCAACATTTAGAATTAATAAATTTAATTATGGACTTATTTTCCTTATCCTTATAGGTTAGGAATTAATCAGTTATACTTTTGTAAAAGTTTTATATCGATAAATGATATTAATTATGAGTTTAATTTCAAATTTCTCATTTTTTTAATCTATTAAAAAGTTAAAAATTGTATTTCTAGATAATTACCACGTTAAATTCAAAAATAAATTATATTAAAATATTTTAAATATTTAATATTGAAAAGAAAAATTCGTATTATATAGTATATAAATCTGAAAAATACAAATGAAAAGATTTTGAAAAAAATTAATCAATTGATATATTTTTTCATTTACATTAAGGGTGGTTTAGTTCAAAAAGTTGTTAATCTTAAATTTTGAATTTTAAATAATCACATATTGGAAAATATTTTTTCATTTCTTAACTTAATTCTTGTTAACATCGTATCTTGATTCCTCCTAGTATTTTTTTGAAACAAAATGCTAGTCGTACTTTAAAATAAATATTCTTAATGATTTAGTTTCATAAAAATATTTGTAAAATATCTGAGCATTCTGAAATTATTGCAAATGAAAATTTATTGAATGAAAATTTAAAATATTTGAAAGCGGTAAAATGAGAAAATGTTAATCAATACAAATTTTTGAATAAAATATTAAAAAAAAAACTAAATTACTGAACATTCAAAAAAATGTAAACCATAATTTAATTAAGTAAATGCTTACCATATAAACTATAATTATTTTATGCTTGTCAAAATTCTCTTGTGTGTTTTTTTGTTTTCTTTTTTGGTACTGATGAATGAGGCTTCCAAAACCATTTAACCGACAAACCCAAGTTTATTATCGTTGTTCGGGACCACGTTTTTTCAGTCCTATCTCACTCCAAGATATGTTGCAATTGAGAAATAGGTTATCTAAATGGATCAAATTTTGGTGCAACTCAACCTTAGCAAGTGTACCGGCTGCTTGGTTGGCTTCTCACCAAACTTGTTGGATTCTCGTTTTCAGGGCTGACAAATCAGTAAATTCTTTTGTTTGAACTTGATGGCTTGTTATGTTGTTTTTAAGTTTGTTTCATAATTTTTTTTTAAATTTCATCTTATATTCATTTATCTATTCCTCTCATTCAAGATATGCTTATTGATGTTGTTCTTTCTACTTTTCTTTAATTAATAAAATATTAAAATAAAATAAATCCATCGACCAAAGAATACCAACATATTCTAAAATTAATTTATTCATTTTTTAATATTTTACGTCCTTCTAACAATCATATATAAATCATTGCTATAGATTCTTGAAGCTAAAATTTGAAATAACAAGAAAATTCACTTTCTCAACAGACTCGACATATAAGAGTAGACACCCTCAATATAATGTAAAATATAATGGATGTTTAATTAACGAAATATAGATATTAAGTTAGTCCCTGAAAAGAAAAGAAAAAAGATTAAAAAGTAAAATAAAACGATATGTGTAATATTAAAATATTATTAAAAATTTAGTGTAAACACACTTTCAAAATTCAAATTAGATCGTTGAGTGTTTAATCTCGTACTCCACATCAAATATGAATGCCACATATGTAAAAGTTTTCCTAAAATGTACTCATGAGTCGAATATAATTGACACTTATCATGCATCCGTTTAATAGAACACAAGATGGAACACAAATTGGAACAGTTGATTCAAAATAAAATATAGGGGTACAGACATTAAACCCTCCAAACTATTGACATTTTTACACTTTTATAGAGAAACTTGTTTTTTTCATTTTACATCCTGAACTTCAAAAAATTGACATTTTTTTTTATATTTTGAAATATTAGTTGGAATATTCCGCCGGAAGTTTGGCACATGTTTGGCATGTGAAAACTTGAAATTCAATATTATTTCAACCCAAGTATAATTGTGAGATGTACAAGGTATATATAGACAATGAATCCTATGCTAACAAGGAATTTACAACTAATAAAGAAACTATAATCATAACATATATACAATATATATCTTCCAAGATACAAGATATGATATGGTGAAGATATGATAAAGATGGAGAGATAATATCCTCTAATGCAACCCCGCAAGCTCATAGCGGTCGTGTCTCGACATGGAGCTTGTCATGAAGAAGTCCAAACCGGCCAATAGAGAATGATTTGGCAAAGATGTCAGCGGTTTGATCATCAGTAGAAAGAAAACGAACATCAAGTTCATGATTGGCAACCTTTTCCCACACAAAGTGATATTCAATTTCAACGTGTTTCGTAATAGCATGAAAAATAGGGTTCTTGGACAAGTAATTGGCACCAATGTTATCACACCATAATGTAGGAGTCGATGGATTGAAATGAAGTTCCTGTTTATATTCAGCTTCAGTGGAAGATCGAGCAAGGGCTCTTTGTTTGCAAGAGCTCCAAGATACAAGATTGGGACCAAGGAAAATGGCATAGCACCCGGTGGATTTTTGATCATCATGACTGCTAGCCCAGTCAGCATTTGAAAAAGCAATCAAGAAGAGAGATGAAGAACAAGTAAACTTGAGACCAAGGTTGAGGGTGTGTCTCAAGTAACGGAGTATCCGCTTGACGGCAAGCCAATGGGTATCATGCGGAGAATACATAAACTGGCAGACCTTGTTGACGACAAAAGCAATATCTGGTCGAGTCAAAGTGGGGTACTGAGGTGCACCAACTATCTCTCGGTACTTGGTCGGATTATCGAATGTAGCTTCAGTAGACTTGGACAGAGTGGTGTGTGGATAGGCTTGGACGATTGCATACCAGACCTGTCTAAGAGATTCTAAATATATTTTTGCTGAGATAGAATAATATTATCACTGGAAGAAACCACTTCCAGAACCAGGAAGTAATTGATACCACCGACGTCCCGAAGTGCAAACTCACGGCTAAGAGACTGAATGATATCTGTAACAGTGGAACTATTGGTACCAGTAACCAAAATATCATCAACATAAATCAAAATGTAAAGAGTAGCAGCAGCAGTAGAATAAATAAACAGAGAAACATCATTTTTCAAAGCCACAAAATCGGTTCGAAGTAAAAAAATCTATAAGACAGGTGAACTACATGCGCGAGGCTTGCTTAAGCCCAGATATGAGTCGAAAGGTGAGAGTCCACAAAGCCCGGTGGTTAAAACATAAACACTTCTTCATCAAGAACTCCATTGAGGAAAGAATTCCGAACATTTAAGACCAACCATGAGAAAGAGCAAGAGACAAAATAATACGAATTGTATTAGGTTTAATAACAGGACTCAAAATTTCAGTAAAATCGCTACCTTCTTGTTGGTGGAAGCCTTTGGCTACAAGTCGGCCTTTAAATCGCTCAATAGACCCATGTTTATATTTGATTCTGAAGACCCACTTGCAACCAATGACATTCATAAATGGGTGAAACGGTACCAAATTCCAAGTTTCATTATGAACCAAAGCATCAATCTCTTCTACCATGGCTTTACGCTAATGTGGATCTTTATTGGCAGGGTTGAAACAAGTAGGCTCAATGGGAGTATCAGGTGATGGTAAGATGGAGGTAGCAGTAAATAGTTTCGGAGGGATGGTTGGCCAAGAATGGAGCTGCATATGATGGGTTGGTTGGATATTGGCTAGAATTTGAGTGGTGTTTTCTGGCATTTGAGTGGTGCTTTCTGGCAGATGATATGGGGTAAGATCAACACATAGAGGAATGGGAGATGCTGATCAGCTGGTAGTTGAATTTGTGCTGGAAGTTCTAGTAGGAGGAATATTATAGTGTGTTGGTGCAAACTAGGTGGTAGTTGTATTGGTGCAAAAAGTTTCAGTGGGAGGAATAGTGGAGTTTGTAGGTGTTTCAGAATGAGACGAGATGGTAATGGGTATGAGGGTAACTATTGCGCTGATATTCATGAGGATGGTGGAAGACTATGTAAAGGCAAAGTGAGCCAGGTTCCAGTGGTAGGACTAGTATTTGTGTGGGTAGAAGGGGCAGTATTTGGAGCTGGACTAAGGATGGATTGCTCACGGAACCAAAATGAGCTTTCATCAAACCGGACATGCCGAGCAATGTAGAGGTGGTTGGACGGGATGTCAAGAAACCTATAACCATGATGGGACTGGCTATACCCAAGAAAGACACAACTTAGACCTAAAATCCATTTTGTGGTTGTTATAGAGATGAAGAAGAGGAAAACAAAGATATCCAAAGACTTTGAGGAGACTGTAATTTGGAGTGGTTTTAAAAAAACTTGTGTGAGGAGAGACCTTTTCTAAGGTAGGTGATAGAAGTTGATTGACAAGAAAAACCACGGTTTCAAAGGCATAATGCCAAAATTTATAAGGAACCGCCCCAGTTCTAAAAGAGTTAAGCCAGTTTCAACTATATGAAGGTGGCGACGTTCAACAGTTCCATTTTGTTCATGCGTGTGTGGAAAAGTTAGGAGATAGACTATACCATGAGTTTGAAAAAAACGCGTTGATTTTTGGTATTCACCCCCGCCATCGGTTTGGACCGATTTAATTTTTTAGTTAAATTTTCGTTCAACTAAGGATTGAAAATTATGAAAAACAGTAAACACATCAGATTTTTGAGCAATAGGGTAAATCCAAGTAAATTTAGAAAAGTCGTCAACAAAAATTAAATACTGATGACCATCAGAAGAAAAATAAGGGGAAGGTTCCCAAACATCCGTAAAAATTAAATCTAAAACATTATTACTTCTAGAGGTGGAGGAAGAAAGAGATAATCTAGAATATTTGCCTTAAGGACACGAAGACTCTGGAGCTTTGGTGGTGCACGAAAGATTATTTTGAGAAATCACTTGCTAGAGTATGTGAGAGTGTGGGTGTCCCAGACGTTGATTCCAAATTCAGTGTGGTGCATGGACAATAAGAGACACAGATGGTGGTGCGGAAGATGGTTGAGAAAGAGAGTAATGACCTTCATTGTTCAATCAGGTAAGACGAATTTGCTTGGTATTCTAATCCTTCACAAGAAAATAAGAGGGGTGAAACTCATAGAAGACATTATTATCAACACAAAAATTTTGAACAGATAATTAGTATTTAAATATTTCGGGAACATAAAGAATTTCATCAAGGCGAAGAGAACAGGTGGTGGAAGAAATCAAAGAGAAACCTGTTTGGTGTATTGGGAGACCTTCTCCATTACCGACATGCAATTGATCATTGCCATTATAGGGTACGGTAGAGTGGAAGTTGTAGGTATCGAGAGATACAAGGTAAGTTGCTCTGGTATCGGGGTACCAATTTAATTAAGAAGATATAGATGGATAAGTGATGTGAGGAGAAGGTTGTGTATGGAAGGAGACATGTGGAGTATGAGAAGGACATGTACAGTAGTTACCAGGACGAGGTAGATAGTGGTTATAAAAAGGATTAAAGGACTGGAAATTGGAAGCCCCCATGAGAATTGAAGGGCTGCCCTCGTTGAGAGAGGTTGGAATCAGATCGGTTGTACCAAACAGGATAGAGATGCTGTTTTCATGAAGAAATTCTTGCATCATAAGAAAACTAAACAGACCTGAATAATTTATCGGATCTGGGGGACAGTGAGAGTGGTGACACAATCACAAAATTCAGTGTAGAGACCCTTGAAGATATAAAGATTAAAATCAGTGGTGGTTAGAAGTTGGCCGGCGGCGCAAGTTTGTCGGACATGAGTTTAACTTTGTGGAGCTAGGTTTGGATAGAGTCATCGCCTTGCTTAAGGGTTTGGAGTTGAGAGCGTAGATGCATAATACGTTCTTGCGAAGGAAAGGCAAAGGCACGTTCAAGGGTAAGCCATATTTCGTGAGACGAAGAGTCACCAACAATGAGGCAGACGACCTCTTCCATAAGGGGGTTGATGAGAGCACTCATCAATAAGTTATCTTATTGCTGTCATTGAAGGAATTTAGGGTTTGAGATGCTTGTATTTGTTTCGGTATCAAGAAATTGGGAAGGAGGAGGGTTGGTCGAATCATCAACATAGGAGATAAGATTAAGCCCTTTGATTAGGGAAAGAATTTGTGTAAGCGAAAGAAGATAATTTTTGGGAGTTAGTTTTATGGAGAGATAATGCCATATTTGGGTGAGAGGATTTAGGGAAAGGTTGTCGGACGACGGCGGAGGTGGGAGGTTAGGAGAGGCGGATTGAAAGAAGAGGTCGGCTCTGGTGCCATGTAAAAATTTGAAATTCAATATTATTTCAACTCAAGGATAATTGTGATATGTACAAAGTATATATAGACAACGAGCCCTATGCTAACAAGGAATCTCAACTAATAAACAAACTATAATCATAACACATATGCAATATATATCTTCCAAGATACAAGCTATGATATGGTGAAGATATGATAAAGATGAAAAGATAATATCCTCTAATATGGCATCTGTTACATTTATGGGTTAAATGCAATTTAACACAAAAATGAGGGCCTTTTTGTCTTTTTCCTTCCACTCTCTTTTCTCTCTCTCTACTTCATCTTCTTCACAAACATGCACACACTCATTCACACGTGCACACACTCACTCAAACACACACACACATACACTCATATATATATATATAAACACACATTCACACACAAAATCTCTCTTTCTCTCACACACACATATATATGCACACAGACTCACGCAGACACACACACACACACACACACACATATATATATACACGCAGAAGGTGGAGCTTGGGAGGAGTGATGATATGTTTATTGGGGTCCACACAATACATAAACAAAAAGAATAAGAAAAAAAAATTAAACCAACCAACCAACTTGCCCACATCCACTTGCATGGACAACTTGCTTCTTTGGCCAATAAGAAATTATATGGCGACGGAATGATGGCTATAAATAGAGGTTTTTGTTCATTCAATTGAACACACCAACTGAGAGCAATAACAATTGCTCTGATACAAGAGAAATAATAGGAGAGCATAAATGTGCGTAGTGAGTTAGGAGCAATTTATTGTGAGAGATAAATTGTGGGCTACAAGAAACACTTGTAGATTTTTCTCTCGAGGTAATACAAAGGGGTTGTGAGAGGGAGAGTGTTCTATATAACTTTGAGAGTGATTGTACAAGAGTGGTTTAGTGATTTTCTTGAGTTTGTCTATAAACTTAAATGTGTATTTTTGTATCGGTAGATTTCTCTCATAGTGGAAGAACGAAATCTCTTGTGGACGTAGGCGGATTTTGCCGAACCACGTAAATCTTGTGTGCATTATAGTTATATTCTTCCGGATAATATTTTGTCATCGACTTGTTGGTGGGATTTGTCGAATCCTAATAAGTTAAATCTCGGGCCCAAACTTCCGCTACGCCCAACAAGTGGTATCAGAGACATTTCGTTAACAGTTGATAAATTGAGATTTATTTATTAGGATGGAAGGTATATCAAGGCCAAATCCATTTTCGGTGCAACAATTTGAAGATAAAGGAAATTTCACTCATTGGCAAATAAGGGTGAAAGACCTCTTGATTCAACTGTTGGGTTTTTACATATAATATGCAGCAGAAACTTAAATCCCACGGTGGTTCATCTTGATTTCATGTATTCAAATCATGTTACAGAAAATTGTACCTTTCTTCGTATAATTGAAAAACTGAACCAGCTTTTTGATTCTCTTTCTGAGCAGCAAATTATTCACTACCTCTAAATCACCATGCCAGAATTGAAAGCAAAAAATCCTCCTTCTTCTTCTCCTTTGGACGGCTAGAGAGTGAGAGAGAGAGGTAGAACTTTTAACTTGGAGAGAAAGATTTCAAACGAGGCTACGGTTAATTTTTCACTAAGTAGTATATTTATACTACACAAGAAACAATTAACGTAAGTAAACTAAGACCTTGCCCACTTGGGCGTTTTTAATGCCCATGGGCTTAGTCCAATTTTATGTTTTATTTTAATTAATTAATTAATATTATTTATCCAATAAATAAATTAATTAAATAACTAATTAATACACGTTAATTCTATAATTCATTTCAAAAAGAAATTAATTAACACATTAACTTAATGAATCAGTAAAATCATCTAATGATTAAGTAATTAATTGAAATATCAAATATCGAAAAATCTCTCAAGTTTTATTCCATAATTTGTCCTTTGCAATTCCTTTAAGCGCGGCTCTTTAGGTTCATCTCAAAAAGCAATTGGGAGGAAACTAAAAGGATGTGGGTAACACCTAGCCAGTCCCGTGACCTACATCGTATACCAATTGAGAACGAATGAATAGAATCATTCCAAACCTACATCGTATAAACCCTTTATTCATATATCTCAATCAAGTGAGAGTCATGGTTTAGTCAAACTCACAGAACTTGACCATATTCTTTGCTCATAATGAATCGAGGTCATTGAGTATACTCTTATGTCCAACATGAGTATCTCTAATGCTTTGGCCAAAGTCTTTGACCTCACTCATTCATGATAGCTGACACGCTAAAAGCTAACGTGCTTGGTAGCAAGTGCACTAGACGTGTGTAGTAATAAGTGGACAAAAAGTCCGGGTTGTCGAACCACAAGGACTTGAATTCTAGTTAATGATTTTCGATAAAAGAAAAGACAATTAAAGTAAAGAGCAAGAAAAAGATTAAACAAACGAAGAACCAAAGAGAAACGGACTATAGATTAATCTCACGTAAGATAAAATGACTAAGGCACATGCTACAACCGAATCTACTCGTCAATATATATGAGCTACTCTTCGAATTATTAGACTCCTATTGCTTTGGTGGAAACTCCTAAATTAACTATTACCCGATGTCTCGGCACATAATAATCCTATGATTAATTGACGGTTCTCTAAATATGTCTATCCGAGAATCTAATCAAAAATCACGCATTAACGTTCTAGAGCTTCCCCGAACGAATCCGGCTAACAACACCCGGGAATCTTTACCTATTTCTAGGGCAATCCCTCATTTGTTTCGGATGATGTGTTAATTCTCTTGCACCCTAATCTATTTTCTCTCGAACAACTAGATTAGGCAAGATAGCAAGCATATGGTGATCAAACACATGATTGGAATAAAAGCATAGAATTAACACACAAAGCAATAGGAGAATTAATACAAAGAGCAACTTCACATATATTGATTCATAAATTTGGCCTTCACATGGCCTTAGTTCTACAATATTAGCCTCTCATCAAAGCCTTAAGAAAATCTAATACAAACATATACATACTCATGGAAATAAACATGTAAATGCAAATAATTAAAACTCCCTCAATTGATTGATGATGGATCTTTGCTCTTGATCTTCAATCCTTAGCTCCTCTCTCTTTGTTCCCCTCCAAAAGTGATGAAGAAATGGTGATGAATGATGATGGGTGAAGAGTGATGGCCAAAATGTCTCTCTCTCTCTCCTCCTCAAGATGTGATCCGTCCCATTGAGCTGAAAATATCCTTAAGAAGACCACCACAAATCAGCTCCTCATGTGTATGTCCCCCCTAGTGTGTCCTCCACTACTCTTAAAGTGAGTAGTATAAAATTCCCAAAAGTAGATCTAGTAAGAAACATACTTATGACCTCCCTCCCATACATGTGATGACCTCTTGGCTTTAAATGTTCCATTCCCCCATCAAATGATGATCTTTTGGCTGAAAGGAATCAAATCTCGGATGTGGCCACGCCTAGGCGCGGGAATTATGGCGCTCGGGCGCCCAAATCAGAATGTTGGGAGTATATGCCTCTGTCTGGCGCAGTAATTGTATTTCCTTCATAACTCTCTCCACAAAACTCCGATTTGGATGATTCAAGTCCTCATTTGAAGCTAACACATATTTCTACAACTTTGTAGAAGGAAACTCATCCAATTCAGGTCTCTAAAAATAAGAAAATATCGCTCGAACGTGGAAACTGGTGCAGATACGGCGCCCAGGCGTGGACAGAACGGCGCCTAGGCGCGGAAAGCAGAAGCAAATTGGCCTGAAACTTGTTTTATACGTCGTTTTTCATCCCGTTCTTCGATTGTATCCATTTAAAACCTGAAATCACTTAATGCACGAATTAAACGCACATGTGGCAAGAATCAAGCGATAAATGAACCTAAAACATAAACGCAAAGGGGCTTAAAAACACGTAAAAATGCCTCTTATCAACACCCCCACACTTATCAATTGCTCGTCCTCGAGCAATAAGAGTTCTAAGATAAGGAAACATCATCAATCAAAGAGAGAAACAAAAAGAAAACTACCTAACTCACTTTCGTGGAGTAAACGGTTGCATTTAGCGAATGCAACAAGCCTTTGAACCTTTTAGTTACCTCAAAGGACGAGTTATAGTCTCGTGAGGGTTTGCAGACGATATACCCACAAAATCGAAAGATTTTCAACCCCGATCACTCAACGTAAATTACAATGATTAATAGCACACAATGGTATGAATTCATCTGTTTAAGCTCATATTACAAATATATACACATCACACATTTGCTCATGTTACGCCTTAACATTGAAAAGATCATCCTAAGGGTGTAGTGTAATAAATCTCAAGTATTATAGTCAAGTGGCATTCTTACCACTTTTCAAACATTAACCCCATATTTATCAACTTTTGATTATTCACATGGTACGAGAATTGAATACAACTTCATAGCCACTTAAAAATTTATCACTTCATTCCACTTTCGGATTTATCTTATGCACTTTCAACTCGAAACATTAGAGGTTAGACCATGTGCAATGTTTGATCCTCTTAGGCTTTCTATGACACCCGTGTAACGAGTTTTAGGCCAATAACTCCTAAACCAGATGGCTTTAGGGTATCAAATGTGGAGACATTCCTAAGGGCTTAATCACTCGAGTGTCAAAGGCCACAAAATCAAACTAGGTCCTTATTCACTTAACACTTGCATTGGCTTGAGCTTAGCTCAAATTAGCAAAATAGTACAGTATTCTAGGCATGGTGCTCTTCGCCCCCAGTATCTATTAAGCCTGACTTTTTCAGTCATACCAATGTTCAACCTCTTTTTATTATTATTAAGCACACGAAGTTAACGTTCTCAACTCATAACACATGTGAAAATTCTAAGTTGATATTTCCGGGATCAAGCCTTTAAGTGTTTCAAAATGATTGCCCACTCAACTCCTCTACCTTCGATTTAGGTGCATATGTGAATCATCTTAAGGTTAATCTAGTCTAGTTAAGATCCCATAAGCAAGGAACGATGTGTATAGCCATTAAAAACCAAATTGATAGAGAAAACATACCATGTATTCAAATTAACCATACTCAATGCCTCAAGTGAAGGGTTGAAATTCTATCCAAAAAAATAAATTAAAATTGCACACATTTCACATGTAGAGGTACAGCACCCCCCAAACTTGGACCGAAATATGTAAAACATGAATCAACATGACTATAATGGATCTAGTATACCCCCCACACTTATCATGAACATTGTCCCCAATGTTTGAAAAAGAAAAGGACAAAGTACACGTCACCATAGGGAAGCTGAAAAGCAAACCCGAGTCCACTTAAGGCAATCAAGTCCACGGATGGCAATCACTGTGTCGATCACTACATAGGTAAACAAATGCTAGCCATCCAGAGCATCAAACATTGGATAGAATAGAATAAAACAAAACGAGATAAACAAAAAAAATGAGAAACATGCATGGAAAGAAAACATCAAGCATCCAAACATAAAACATAAAATATCCAACATCCCAACAAAAGATATCCAAAAACAAAAAAAAAACATGCATGGAAATAAAACAAGATAAGCCTAATCGGTGGTGCCAAAACGGTCAATGTAATCCTCATCCTCGCCGCCGAGATCATCCAAATCAATCAACGGGCTACCCTCATCATTATGAGCCTCATCATCACCTCCGTCAGGAACGAGAGCACCTGACTTGTGCATATCTGCGGGCTGCTGAGGCGGGGGGTGCGGGTAAGGTGGAGGAGCAGAATAATCAAACGGCCCCCAACCGACAAACGCATCATGCTCTACAAAAAGCTGACGGAAATAAGCACAAGTGTCGGACATGACCACCCTCATCTCATCTCGCAACTCCTCCCTCAATTCATCCTTTAATTGTCTAATGGCGGCGGCATCCATAGGTGGAAACTGTGGGGAGCTAGTAGACTGGGATGAAGACGGGCGAGGCCTCTTTGAAGTAGCTGGTGGTGGAGGAGCCTGGGAGTCGTCATCTACCACGGTGAGATAAGAACCAGGAAGCTCAGTACGCTCCAAAGGAAATGTGGGAACCTTAGCCGCCTTGCATAAAGCTGTGATCAGTGACGGGAGAATGATGGGAATCTTCCGAGTGGGACCTTCTCCCTTTTGCTTAGCCAATTCTTTGTTAATCAATGGCCCTAACTCATTCTTCAACTTCCTAAAGTGGTCCGTCAAAGACTTGTGGATTACCCGGGCAAAGTCCACAGCTTTCTTGGACATAATAGCGTAGATGAGGGTGGCCCGTTCCTTGTTTGCCTCTGATCGATTGGTACTCGGCATTAAATTGAATCGGATGAAGTCGAGCCAGAAAGCAGCCTCGGGTAATAGAGCCCTACGGGGGACATGAGCTTCTCCGGGTACCCATTCCCACCCCTCTCGGCCAATAACCTGCAAAATATCCGACAGGCTAACTCGGAGGCGCCCTGCATTGTAAAGAGTGGTGAACTCGCATGTCTGAGGGGTCGGGGTGCCTATGCTCTCCCTAATCTGTCTCAACTCATAATTGACATGTTTGCCCCGGACCAAAAGGGTAGTCCCCAGCCATCCTCGTGTCTCAATCTCATCATAAACCCCGGAGCTGAAGAATTCCAGAACCCAAGGAAGATGAATGGCCTCAGGCTTTTGACAGAAAAACTGTAAGCGATGAAATTGTATCAATTCGTGCACAGAGGGCTGTCCCCGAGTGGTTAAATAGTGCTCCTTAATAAGGGTGCGGGGGGTGCTCAAACTCTGACACATAATTTGGACTTGGGGGTTTTCAAAACGGGTATTATCGGGAGTCTCGGGCTCATTAGAGGAACCCTCACCCACTTTTTTCTTACCCTTGGACGGTCTGTTGGTAGTTCTCGTCATTTGCAACAACAATTATCAACTTCTTAACTACTCAAATCAACCCAAATGCAACCAACCAAATACAACAATCTTCAACGCCCAACAACACACCAAAATCAGAGCAACCCACACTTGGCAACAATCCACAAATTCAATTTCAACCCACAAATTGATAACAACCCACGGATTTAGCAACAATAGACCATCCAATTCAACAACATCAACCCCCAATTTTTGATTACAACCCACAAATCCAATAAAAGCCCTCAAATGCAATGACGTAAAAAAAATCAATCTACAATCGGTCAATGCCCCAATTAATCCTCAAAATATAGTGCAAGGCACCTACTCGTCGGCTATGAATCGAAAATGGAAGAAGGGTAAAGCCAAAACTCACCTTTTATCCCCAAAATTTTCTCACCGAGTCGATGTGAAAGAAGAGCCTCTTGTGCGACGAATTATGTTGATGGAAAGTGGCGGTGAAATACGGTGGAAATGGCCGGAAATGGTGATAGAGTCGCCGAAAATCGCGTGGGAGAGGAGATGTGAAGATTTTGGGAGAATTTTGACCGTTTTGACCCACATATTAGCTTAAATCAGAATCGGGCGCCTAGGCGCGCGTGTTTGGGCGCCTAGGCGCGCGACACAGCGTACCTGGATTCTTTTGGGTGGTAATGCCCGCGCCTAGGCGGGCGTTGTTCGGCGCTTGGGCGCCCAGTTCAGAATCGGGCGCCTAGGCGCCTGATTTCTCGGCGCTTAGGCGCCCCTTTCAGAATCGGGCGCCTAGGCGCCTGATTTCTCGGCGCTTGGGCGCCCCTTTCAGAATCGGGCGCCTAGGCGCCTGATTTCTCGGCGCTTGGGCGCGCAGTTCTGAATAGTTTTGTAACGAATTTCATTTCCTGTTTCAAAAGGGAAGAGACAAAACACTTAAAACACAAACTAACAAAGATGTAAGGTTAGAAAATAAAGCAACAAACGGAATAATAAGGGAAAAAGAAAAGGAAACGGAAAGAAAACATGGGTTGCCTCCCAAGAAGCGCTAGTTTAGAGTCATTAGCTCGACTGAAAGCGAAGAATCACGAAGGGTCCGCGAGGATGAAGGACTCTTTGTCTCTTGGTCCATCCATCCCTAAGTAAGGTTTTAGACGTTGAGCGTTGACCAAGAAAGTATGTCCTTTATCTGTTGTAAGCTCGACGGCGCCGGATGGATAGACCTGGGAAATCAAAAATCGTCCCGACCATCGAGACTTAAGCTTCCCGGGGAAGAGTCGGAGTCGAGAGTTGTATAGCAACACCCGCTCTCCCTTGTGGAATTCCCGGGGGAGAATATGTTTGTCATGCCACATTTTGGTCCGCTCCTTATAGAGTTTTGCGTTCTCATAGGCAAGATGACGCCATTCTTCGAGCTCGTTGAGTTGTAGCAAACGTTGTGTACCTACACTTTGAGAGTCAAAATTTAGAAACTTAATGGCCCAATAAGCACGATGCTCGAGTTCAACGGGCAAGTGACATGTTTTACCAAAAACAAGACGATACGGGGACATGCCAATTGGGGTTTTATAGGCGGTCCGATAAGCCCAAAGAGCATCATCCAATTTAAGGGACCAATCCTTTCTTGATGCGTTGACAATTTTTTCTAAAATACGCTTAATCTCCCTATTCGAGACCTCCACTTGGCCACTAGTTTGTGGGTGGTATGGGGTCGAAATATTATGCTTCACCCCGTACTTGGTCAATAAAAGTTCAAACTGCCTGTTGCAGAAGTGGGTGCCCCCGTCACTAATGATGGCTCGGGGAGTTCCAAATCGAGTAAAAATATGTTTCTTCAGAAAACGAGTGACAACCCGAGCATCATTAGTAGGCAAGGCCACGGCTTCCACCCATTTGGAGACATAGTCTACCGCAACAAGGATATATTTATTTGAACAAGAACTGGGGAAAGGGCCCATGAAATCCACACCCCATACATCAAACAACTCACACTCTAACATGCTATTTAAGGGCGTTTCATGATGTTTAGAGATGTTCCCCATTCGTTGACAGCGATCACAAGATTTGACATAATGATGTGCATCTTTAACAAGAGTAGGCCAGAAGAAACCTGATTGGAGGATCTTAGCTACCGTTTTGGAAGGCCCAAAATGGCCACCTACCGCCATATCATGACAATGAGATAGGATAGCATGCACGTCCGTTTCGGGTATGCAACGTCGAATTAAACCATCTGCACAAACTTTGAATAAAAAGGGTTCGTCCCAAAGATATTGCTTTACATCAGATAGAAATTTCTTCTTTTGATGAAAAGTGATATCCGGGGGAAGACGGCCCGTAACAATGTAATTGGCAAAGTTAGCATACCAAGGTGAAATTTTTTCAGAAATAGCAAGGAGGTGTTCATCTGGGAATTCCTCACGAATTGGTGTCTCATCTAACGGATCATTCACTAGCTCTAATCGTGAGAGGTGGTCGGCTACTACATTTTCGGTGCCTTTCTTGTCTTTTATCTCTAAATCAAATTCTTGGAGTAAAAAAATCCACCTAAGGAGTCTTGGTTTAGCATCTTTCTTGGCAAGCAAATATTTTAAAGCCGAATGATCGGTGTAAACTATCACTTTGTTTAGCACGAGGTAAGAGTGGAATTTATCGAATGCAAAGACTATGGCGAGTAATTCTTTTTCCGTGGTGGCATAATTCAATTGTGCATCGTTAAGAGTTTTACTAGCATAGTAAATGGTTCGAAATACCTTTTCCTTCCTTTGGCCAAGGACCGCTCCAACCGCGGTGTCACTCGCATCACACATCAATTCGAATGGTAAGCTCCAATCGGGGGATGACATGATAGGGGCGGAAACTAAGCGTTCCTTCAAATCAAGAAAGGCCTGCATACAAGAAGAATTGAAATCAAAAGGTGCATCTTTAACAAGCAAATTAGACAACGGTTTCGCAATTTTAGAGAAATTCAAGATGAATCGCCTATAGAAACCAGCATGCCCGAGGAAACTCCTAACAGCTTTTACCGATGTGGGCGGGGGAAATTTTTCAATGACCTCAATCTTGGCTTGGTCCACTTCGGTCCCTTTTTGAGAGATCTTGTGTCCAAGTACAATCCCCTCCCGGACCATTAAATGGCATTTTTCCCAATTCAAAACAAGGTTGGTTTCTTCACAACGTTTAAGCACAACATTTAGATGAGCAAGACAAATATCAAAAGTTGTTCCGAAAACAGAAAAGTCATCCATAAAAATTTCAAGGAAATCTTCAACCATATCATGAAAAATAGCCATCATGCATCTTTGAAAAGTGGCCGGGGCATTACACAAGCCAAATGGCATCCTTCTATAAGCAAATGTGCCATAAGGACAAGTGAAAGTGGTTTTCTCTTGGTCCTCAGGATCTATGGCAATTTGATTATAGCCGGAGTAACCATCTAGAAAACAATAGAAATCATGCCCGGCTAATCGTTCAAGCATTTGGTCAATAAAGGGGAGGGGGAAATGATCCTTACGTGTGGCATCATTCAACTTACGGTAATCTATACATACACGCCACCCACTAATTATACGAGTTAGGATAAGCTCATTATTCGCATTCTCAATTACCGTTATCCCCCCTTTCTTAGGCACCACTTGGGTAGGGCTCACCCACGCACTATCAGAAATAGGATAGATTATACCTGAGTCGAGCAGTTTAATCACTTCCTTCTTTACTACCTCTTGGATTTGTGGGTTTGATCTCCTTTGGGGTTGGCGTGTAGGCTTGGTGGAGTCCTCCATAAGTATTTTGTGCATACATATCGCTGGACTAATGCCTTTGATGTCCGCAAGTTTCCACCCAAAAGCCCGTTTGTGAGATCTCAACACCGTCATTAATTGCTCTTCTTGTGATCCTGAAAGAGATGAGGAAATGATCAATGGGAGTGTTTCGTCATCGTTCAAGTACACATATTTAAGGTGGGAGGGGAGGGGTTTGAGTTCGAGAGAGGGGGGTTCTTCAATAGATGGGCGAGGTGATCCTGACAATGATCTATCAACTTTGATGAATCCTCCCGAATGAGAGGAAGATTTGTACTCCAAGCTTAGAACCTTTTCCACTAGATCATTTTTCTCCGAGTCCACTTGCATGGATTTCATAAGACTCTGTTCGAGAGAATTTTCAATTGTATTGTCCTGTAAATACTCAACAATCAAATGGTCAAATGTATCAATTCGATAACACGAGTCATGATCAATAGGATGTTTAAGGACTTTGTAAACATCAAAGGTAACTTTGTCATCGCCCACATTCAAGGTAAGCTTACCATTAGCAATGTCAATTACCGCCTTACCCGTGGCTAGGAATGGTCTCCCTAGGATTAATGGTACCTCCCCATCTTCTTCCATGTCGAGTACTACAAAATCAACGGGAAATAAAACTTGTCGACTTGGACAATAACGTCTTCGATTATCCCCTTGGGCCTCTTGATCGATCGGTCGGCTAGTTGAAGGCTCATTGAGGTCGGCTTGGGATTTCCAAGGCCTAGCTTTTTAAACAGTGAGTATGGAAGAAGATTGATGCTGGCCCCCGAGTCACATAACACCTTCTTGAATGATAGGGATCCAATTGTGCATGGGATTGTGAGACTCCCGGGATCTTGGAGCTTAGTTGGCAATTTATTGAGTAATACGGCGGAGCATTCTTCCGTGAGGCACACCGTCTCATTCTCTTCCCACTTCTGCTTGTTGGAGAGTATGTCCTTGAAGAACTTCACATAATTCGGCATTTGGAGAATGGCGTCAATAAACGGAATATTAATTCTCACTTCCCGAAGGATTGCCAAAATTCGAAGAAAGCTCGGATCCATCTCCTTTTTCTTCTTTTTGTGAGCATTTGGGAAGGGGAGACGAACTTCGATAGGGGGAGAAAGCGTTGGATTAGACGGATGAAAACCCACAGAAACAGTAGGCGGCGCCTGGGCGCGTATATCGGCGCCTAGGCGCGGATCTGTTGGCGCCTGGGCGTGCAGTTCTGGGCGCTCGGGCGCGGGATGCAGAGAGTTTGCATCTGGCAGGTTTGTGGGTGGTGCCTGGGCGCGTATGTTGGCGCCTAGGCGCGTATCTGTAGGCGCCTGGGCGTGCAGGTCGGGGCGCTCGGGCGCGGGATGCAGAGAGTTTTGTCCAGAACAGGTTAGATCAGGCGCCTGGGCGTGCATGTCTGGGCGCTCGGGCGCGGATGTACTGGCAGTGTCATTCTCCAATTGTTTGCCACTTCTCAAGGTTATGGCATTGCATTGGGCCTTCGGGTTCTTTTCCGTGTCGCTTGGGAGAGTCCCCGGGGCTCTACCGTTAACCGCATTAGAAAGTTGCCCTACTTGTGTTCGCAAATTCTTCATCTCCATACACATATCCTTTATCATACTCCGAAGTTCGTTGAAAGATGTATCGGACTTTTTCATGTGAGCATCCAGTTTCTCATCGATTGTGGGAGGTCGCATTTGCACTTGACCTTGACCTTGTCCATTGAAATTGCCTTGCCTCGGGGGTGGGTTATTGAAGGGTGGTCGTGGAGCTTGATAGATCCCCGGTTGATAAATCCCCGGTTGTGCGTTCTGTGCGGGGTTGGGCCTTTTTGGAAAATTCTCGGGTATATGAAAGTTCACCCGAGGTTTATTTTGATTCCCCACATAATTAACATTGCCAACCTCCGGTTCCAAGACTACTACTTCCTCAACTACTTCCTCAATACAAGCAACCTTTTTAGAGGATGAGGCCTCTTCATCGTCGGGGTAAAGCTCGTCTTCTCGGGCCAACTGTTCGACTTTGTCCCATACACTTTGACAGTCTAACCCAAGGAGATCTCCTCCCGCACCCGCGTTGAGTCTATGCCGAATACGTGACCTAACCCCATCATAGAAATGGAGTACTTGTTCATTCAACCCAAAATTATGATCGGGACATTTACGGAGCATGCCCTTATATCTAGCCCAAGCTTCGGCTAAAGATTCATTGCTCCTTTGCCTAAACCCTTTTATATTACTCCGTAGCTCATTGATTTTTGAGGGTGGAAAGAATTTATTTAAAAAGGCATCGACCAACTCACTCCATGTTGTAATAGATTGTGGAGGTAAGGATTTGTACCATGTTGTCGCCCTATCCTTCAATGAGAAATGGAAGACTCTTAGACGAATCGCATCAAGATCTCGTGGGTGATATTGAATGGTCACAAGAGCCTCATCTATGGTTTCCAAATGAGCGTGTGGTGATTCGTGCGGTTCTCCATAGAAAGGATCTCCTTGCACCATATTAAAAATGTGAGCCGGAATGTGGTAGTTTGGTGTGAAGAAATTAGGCACGACTACGGGTCCCGGAATGGTATGGACCCTAGGTGGTAAGCTACCCCGAACCGACGGGAGTTGTGGAGGAGGTACCGCTTGCATGGCTTGTAGAACACCTTGTAACCACTCCCTAGTTTCCGGTGAGTTCATGTCCGGGAAATTTCCATTTGGGTTTTGGTTGAGATTATTGGCCATTTCTCTTGCTCGCCTACTAGTCCTAAGAACTCGTTCAATTTCGGGCTCCAACTCGTATAGAGGCTTGTTTGAGGGGCGGGTCGTGCACCTCAAGAACCTAACAATTAAATACAAGAACAAAATTAGACTAATCACGAAAATAAAAGAAAATCAAGAAATGAACGAAAACTAAGAATTATAAAAAATGTAAACGAAAATAAAAAAAACTAAAATAAACAAGTCCCCGGCAACGGCGCCAAAAACTTGACACGCTAAAAGCTAACGTGCTTGGTAGCAAGTGCACTAGACGTGTGTAGTAATAAGTGGACAAAAAGTCCGGGTTGTCGAACCACAAGGACTTGAATTCTAGTTAATGATTTTCGATAAAAGAAAAGACAATTAAAGTAAAGAGCAAGAAAAAGATTAAACAAACGAAGAACCAAAGAGAAACGGATTATAGATTAATCTCACGTAAGATAAAATGACTAAGGCACATGCTACAACCGAATCTACTCGTCAATATATATGAGCTACTCTTCGAATTATTAGACTCCTATTGCTTTGGTGGAAACTACTAAATTAACTATTACCCGATGTCTCGGCACATAATAATCCTATGATTAATTGACGGTTCTCTAAATATGTCTATCCGAGAATCTAATCAAAAATCACGCATTAATGTTCTAGAGCTTCCCCGAACGAATCCGGCTAACAACACCCGGGAATCTTTACCTATTTCTAGGGCAATCCCTCATTTGTTTCGGATGATGTGTTAATTCTCTTGCACCCTAATCTATTTTCTCTCGAACAACTAGATTAGGCAAGATAGCAAGCATATGGTGATCAAACACATGATTGGAATAAAAGCATAGAATTAACACACAAAGCAATAGGAGAATTAATACAAAGAGCAACTTCACATATATTGATTCATAAATTTGGCCTTCACATGGCCTTAGTTCTACAATATTAGCCTCTCATCAAAGCCTTAAGAAAATCTAATACAAACATATACATACTCATGGAAATAAACATGTAAATGCAAATAATTAAAACTCCCTCAATTGATTGATGATGGATCTTTGCTCTTGATCTTCAATCCTTAGCTCCTCTCTCTTTGTTCCCCTCCAAAAGTGATGAAGAAATGGTGATGAATGATGATGGGTGAAGAGTGATGGCCAAAATGTCTCTCTCTCTCTCCTCCTCAAGATGTGATCCGTCCCATTGTGCTGAAAATATCCTTAAGAAGACCACCACAAATCAGCTCCTCATGTGTATGTCCCCCATAGTGTGTCCTCCACTACTCTTAAAGTGAGTAGTATAAAATTCCCAAAAGTAGATCTAGTAAGAAACATACTTATGACCTCCCTCCCATACATGTGATGACCTCTTGGCTTTAAATGTTCCATTCCCCCATCAAATGATGATCTTTTGGTTGAAAGGAATCAAATCTCGGATGTGGCCACGCCTAGGCGCGGGAATTATGGCGCTCGGGCGCCCAAATCAGAATGTTGGGAGTATATGCCTCTGTCTGGCGCAGTAATTGTATTTCCTTCATAACTCTCTCCACAAAACTCGGATTTGGATGATTCAAGTCCTCATTTGAAGCTAACACATAGTTCTACAACTTTGTAGAAGGAAACTTCATCCAATTCAGTCTCTAAAAATAAGAAAATATCGCTCGAACGTGGAAACTGGTGCAGATACGGCGCCTAGGCGCGGAAAGCAGAAGCAAATTGGCCTGAACTTGTTTTATACGTCGTTTTTCATCCCGTTCTTCGATTGTATCCATTTAAAAGCTGAAATCACTTAATGCACGAATTAAACGCACATGTAGCAAGAATTAAGCGATAAATGAACCTAAAACATAAACGCAAAGGGGCTTAAAAACACGTAAAAATGCCTCTTATCAATAGCCTAGGATATTTAGCTCATTCATTTATGAGAGAATAAATCCCATATTGCTAATCACTTAAGATTGCTACTTGTCCATCAAGCCGCACTTCAAGGTCGACCCCACCAATAGGTGAATTGGATCTAACTACTCTAATGACAGACTTGATAGCACAAGCACATATTCAATGTGATTACTCAGGTCTAAGGTTCACGCGTACCTATCACAACTTATCAGTTTCGTAATTGACTGTCATTGAGTGAAAACTCATGTGACATAACTGATGCGAGTTGTGTTCGAACACACCAGTCTAACTGATGTGTCTATGACATAAGTTCCCACTAACATACTCATAGTGTTCGACAGGCACTTCCCTGTCAAAACTTATACCATACAAGTCTATATCCAGTAATGATGTCCATTTAATACTCTGTTTGACTTGCGAACCAATTTAGATACTAAGGATCAAACACTTCTAGTGCCAATCTCCCTAACCCATAGGGAGTAGAATGTTCGCTTTAATATCAGGGACTATTCGTTGTTTATTAAACCTTACAAATGCCTATAAGAAACAACATCAAAAAGCTTTTCATTAATATAAGAATGTTTAGTTACAATTTAATGTCATATAATTCTATCCTCTTATGGCATTTGAGGGCATAACACTAACAATCTCCCACTTGCATTCAATGCCATTTGCTATGGTATTTTATATCCATCTTTGCAAGGTGTTTTTCTAGCATCGCCTGTGCCAATGGCTTGGTTAATGGGTCAGGGATGTTGTCTGCTGAGGCTATTTTTTGAATAGATATTTTCCCTCTGGCAACGATCTCTCTTATGATGTGACATCTTCTCTCAATGTGTTTGGACTTGTTGTGAGACCTTGGAACCTTCTCCTGCGCTATTGCTCCAGTGTTGTCACAATAAAGTGGTAACAAGAGCTCCACGCTTAGAACCACTTGAAGTTCTTCAAGAAACTTCCTTAGCCAAACAACCTCTTTAGCTACCTCAGAGGTAACTATGTATTCAGCCTCTGTGGTGGAATTCGCGGTTGTGCTTTGCTTGGAACTTTTCCAAGTCATCGCCCCACCGTTGAGGGTGAATTTGAACCCCGATGTGGATTTTCGCTCATCGACATCTGATTGGAAATCTGAGTCGGTGTATCCGTCTAATCTTAGGTCACCACTCCCATAGATGAGAATCATATCCTTAGTTCTTTTCAGAACTTTAGGATATTTTTCACAGCCATCCAATGTTCCTTGCATGGGTTTGCTTAAAGTCGACTAACAACACTTACTGCATAAGCAATGTCAGGTCTTATACACATCATTGCGTACATCAGGCTACCCACAACAGATGCATAGGGTATAATGCTCGTCTCTTTTCTATCTTCCTCACTTTGAGGACACATAGTTTTTGAGAGATGTACCCAATGCCTCATTGGAAGGAACCCTTTCTTAGAATCTTCTATCCTAAATCTCTTTAGGACCTTTTCTAAGTAAAGGGCTTGAGAGAGCCCTATCATTCTATTCGTTCTATCTCTATAGATTTGAATTCCTAGAATGTAAGTAGGTTCTCCCAAGTCTATCATGAAGAAAGTACTCGAAAGCCACTTCTTAATAGTGGTGAGCATTCCTATATCATTTCCTATAAGCAATATGTCATCTACATATAGCACAAGGAATGATATCTTGCTCCCACTAACCTTCTTATAAACACATGGCTCATCTTCATTTTTGATGAAGTCAAATCCTTGAACTGCTTTATCAAATTGTAGATTCCAGCTACTAGATACTTGCTTGAGTCCATAAATGGACCTTTCAAGTTTGCACACCTTATGGATACCTTCCTCGAATACAAAACCTTTAGGCTGGTCCATATAGATATCCTCTTCTAGGAATCCATTCAGAAAAGCAGTTTTTGCATCCATTTGCCATATTTTATAGTCAAGGTGAGTTGCTATTGTAAGTAAATTCTTATAGACTTGATCATAGCTACTGGCGAAAAGGTTTCTTAGTAGTCAATTCCTTCCTTTTGACTATACCCTTTTGCCACTAGCCTGACTTTGCCATCAACACCAATCTTTCTCTTGTAAATCCATTTACACCCAATTTGTACAATAGCATCAGGCCAATCCACAAGTGTCCAGACGTGGTTTGAATGCATCGAGTCTATTTTTGTTTGCATAGTTTCACGCCATCTTGTAGCATCCACATCCACCATCGCTTTATCATATGTGGAGGGATCATCTCTTTGACCCTCCTTTAATACAGAATGGAGGTGTTGGTCCCAAGTGGCATACGAAAGGGTCTAGAAGGGGGGGAGGGGGGTTGAATAGACCCTGAAGTCTTTTTCGACTTCAAAAAGATTCTTATTAAAATTATGGTTTTGGGCGCTTGAAGTGTCTGACGCTTGACTTAAGCGTTCACTTAAAAATCTAGGCGCTTTGGTGAAGTGTCTAACGAAGACTGTTTTTAGAAAGTTAACTTAGATTTCAAGACTTGAATACTACAACCAAATAGATTTGAGCGTTCACTTCTTTGATCAGTGTTAGCATAGCGAAATAATTTTTGGAGTCTTCTCTTTGAAAGCTTTAGCGTCACAGAAAGTATATTTAGTTGCTTAGCGTTTGATTAAGTTTTACTTTATCAGTTTATGATATGACAATATGAATGCTAAAAGTAAAGTAAAGAACAATATTTGTAAGGTTCGTTGGGTGGTGTAATCCCAACGACGTCCTTCTTCTCCTTGAACACTTGGAGGCAATCCACTAAAATGATTCTCAAAGAATCACACAGAATCTTCTATAAATTAGGGAGAGATGGATGTCGATGACTTGAGCTCCTTGATCACACAGATTTCTGCTCCAAATCACTTCAATCCCCTTGCTTCTTTCACCCAGAAATACGGCAAGTATCCAACTTCGACTTCACACAGATCGCAAGGCTTGGATAAGGGTTTTTCTAAAAGGTTTGTTTGATTTTGATAAAGTTCAAACAACTAGGAATATCTCAGTAGTAAAGTAGGTTTCTCCGAAAAGAATGTTTGAGATATTGGTTGACTGTCTCAGGATTTGAAGAAAAGCAAAGAGAATATTTTCTTGAAAATTCTGGCATTTCTGAGATTGTAAGGAACGAGACTTCAATGCAACAACAATTCAACTTGATAATTGTTCTCTGTGTATGTTTGGTTTGTTGTATTCTTGGAAAAAGTGTCTGTTTGACACATGCATGAGCGCGTGTCTCTCACTTCCGCGAGTGAACCGCTTTTGTCCTTTTTCCTGAAAATTTGCTGCACAAAAGTTGGTGCTGTAGTCATTGAAAAGTTGACAGTCTAATAGGGTGGCTTCTCCGTACGTCTGAAAGTGCTTATCACATTTAATGCTCTTATCAGCATTTAATGCATTTGAATTTCATGCTCGTTGGCACTTAATGCATTGAGAATATTTGCATTGAAACTCCTTCTGGACTTAGAAATCAATTCAGATGAAAACAGTCATTGATAGACGCTTATTCAACCTTGAATCACTTCTATCCTATAAGATGACGCTTGGTGTAGCTGGTCATTCTAGACGCTTGGAATCTTCATCTTTATTCAGACTTCAGGCGCTTGAGTCTTCAAACTTTACTTCTGATAAACTCACTCAGAACATATTAAATGCTCAGTCTAAGACAACTTAACCTAAAAATCTAGAATAAAAATAAAACAAAGCCTATTACAAATCTAACGCTTCAAAGCTGAAAACAAACTTACATATTTTGGGGTCTAACAAACAATCCTAATTGTCATCATCAAAACATCTAACAAGAAATTCCTTACAATTTCCCCCTTTTTGATGATGACAATACTTACTCTTTTATAGTTCAAGAGTTAGACAACCACAATAAAAGTTAGCTTTGATTAGACACGGTTAGTTAAAGTTAGTTACGCTTCAACGAGATGTTTCAGCTGAAAAATGCATTTTATATATATCAAAGATTACAAGCATTTTTACAACTAAACAAACAAAATATAAGAGACAAGAATATAGATAATGCAAATCAAAAAGCTTTAATGACTTGATCTAACTTTGTATAGCTTGGGCATTTCAGCTCGGATAGTGTTCTACTAGGCGCTCCAGTAGAGTCACTTACTTTAAAAGCAGTTATCCAAGATGGGAGACTTAGCCTCAAAGGAGAGGTTAAGACTTGATGCTTAAGAGGCGGAGGCTCTTGAGCTCTTAAACTAGACGCTTTCCTCTTTCTTCTTCTCTTCTCCCTTATTGCCATCATCAGACTTCAGAAAGTGTTCTGTAAGTAAACTTACCTGATGAGCAATCTGAGACATAGAGTCTGTGATGTCGTCCAGACGCTTGTCGAAGCGTTCCTGCAGTGCGAGAAGCTTGGCGCTGGTAGCATCATTTAGAGATGCCTCTAAGGTGTCGAGACACTTTTCTAACTCTTCTTTCATGGCTAGTTGATTGGCCTGAGTGGCATCATGCATGTTTTGAGAAACTTGTCTGCACTCACCAACAGCCGCTTGAGCTGAGCTACGCATATGAGCAATCTGAGCGCTCATAACGTGAGACTCAATCTTTGCCAAATCTTCTTTAATCTACTGAAGGGATTCTTCATTCTGAGTAGCATGAGCACTGATATCCTCCAGAACAGATTTGAGCAAAGGACCAAAAGATTGACTCTCATCTGATTGAACCGCTTGAGGAGTCGGTCGCTTGAATCTGGATGAGTGTTTCAGAGAGTCGAAGGGAGCTCGATATGCTGGATCAAAGATAGTACCTCGTACGTCAAGAGAGAGATCCTCAACAATAGGTTCAGGAGCGTCAGGAATATCCTCTGATTGAGACGCTTGAACAGGTTCTTCAGCAGACACTGGAAAACTGGCAACTTCAGAAGTGGACGCTTCAATTGCCTTAGCAGAGGCTTCCTCTAGCGCTGACTCTATTTGGCAAAAGTCATCGAATTGGAAATTCCAATTTGCTACATCGGCAAGAGAAGTGGACGAAGCTTCCAAAAGTTCAGTGAGTCTGGATCTAGAACAGCAAGAGCCAGAAATAAATGTGCGAAGGACTATCAATGGCCCGGATGTGCATGGGACCAATGATATCAAGCACATGATGCGGAAAGACTTTGCTTGGTGGTTGACAGATAGAGAAAATGGAATCTGGGGAGTAATTTCTAGAAAATCCAATCAAGCAGTCAGAGGGAAGAGACTTGAGACGCTGATCTTCAGGCACGTAAGCAGCATAGTACTCTTCTAAATATGGATAGATCACTTGAGCTAGTCCCTGATTTCTTTCTAGCAGTGAGAGGACGAATTCATAACGATTAAGTACCTCTTTGCGGATAGAAGGGAGCAGTGGATATCTACGAAATGAATTGATGACAGAGCCGTTCCATTGTCTGAGATTGGCAGTGAAGATTTTGTCGAAATGAGATAATGGAGTCATAATCTTCACCATCAAGTTAAAATTATCTTCGCAGTGGCTGGGAGCGAAATTCAGGCTAGTAATTTGAGTACTGCCACTGGTAGACGCTTGACCGTTGAAATGTAGAGGAGTAATGGACAATCTGTGAGGCTCTTGACGCAGATATTGTTCAATTTGATGTCTAATTAGTGGGAGCTTCAGAACAGGTCCAACACTCTATTGACGCTTCTTCAGGCAATACTTGGTGAAATGACGCTTCTTGTCATGCATGCCTATGCCAAAAAAATGGGAAGCTTGAACTAATTCTGAGAAAGTATACTTGTTTCGCACGTACTCTTCAACCCAATTGACTTCGTTCATGCAGTAGTCTGTGCCAGCGTTGACAATAGCTCTAATGCCTTCATGGTGAATGTCTCTGATAGATTCAAAGCGATATCTATCAGGATGGTAGTTGGCATTCCAGACGCTATCAAAATATGCATCAGCCTCAGTCTGGATCAGATCTGTGAGAGATTCGAGACGCTCACCGACATGAATTGCTTTATTTTTCCATAGGCGAAGTGGATTGACCAAAGCTAGATTTTCAGGACTATGAGGAAAGTGTGTGTAGCCTTCTCGGTTCAAGACTGCCTCTGATGGATTGAGAAAGCTAGGGCGAAGTGGCTCATACACATGAATATTGTAGTCCCTGAGAGCAAAACCTGTAGGCTTGGTTTGGCCATAGTCGAGGTAATACGCCAGATCCACATCGCATCTAGGAGTTGTCCCTCCTTGTCTGTCTTGTTGAAGAATGAGAGAAGATGGTATTTAACCCGGAGTTTTTTGTAGTTGAATGGCCATATAATATTTTCTCTCAATTTCTGTCATCTAAGTGTTAAACACTATATCCCTGATTTTATTGTCGATGTCAATCAGCAGGGCTATCTCATTCTCAGCAGCAATATATCTGTCTTCATTATAGCCGGCAGGAATGAAATCTTCTTCGAGCACTGGGGGCATGTAGTTGATTGAATGATCAATCGTCTTCAGCGTGTCCAGTTGGAAGAAGTGCCTTGGCTTTGTAACGTCTTCAGCAACGCTCTGACCTTCTGAGTGTGCCTCTGTTATAGCCAAAATAGGGATTGATGACTGAACCTTTTTGAGAGCAGGTTCCTCAGGTTCAATTGCAGCAGCTTCTGCGGCAACGTCTTTGGCAATCGCCACAACTTCTGTCATCTCAACATCTAGATTGACATCTGTTCATGCTTCAACAACAGCTGGAACTAAAGCTGTAACATATGAACTATCCTCTATAAGAGCAGGATCTTCTACAGATGTAGGAATAGAAATGCTGTGGGAAGAAATAAACTTACCCTGAGAACTTGTCTCAACAGCAACACTTTGAGTGCTTGGCTTAACAGCAACTTGAGCGCTTGGCTCAACAGCAACTTGAGCGCTTAGCTCAACAGTCTCAAGCTCTTCAGGAACAGGAGCAGCTCGACGCTTGCTTGTCCTGGAACGCTTGAAGATTTTCTTCACGTTGACTCCTTCAATGAGTTTGAGCGCTTGAGCAGGAGGAGCAGCAACTGGTTCATCGAATTCAATTTGTTTGATGATTCCTTCCAGCTTCCTCCGCTGGAGAGACAACTTGTCTTGCGCATCCTCATCAGTTTCCTCATCATCCTTCTGAGGAGCAGGAACAGCTTGTGCCTTGGGCTTTCTATGAGCCCTCCTCTTAGTAGCAGCCGGACGTTTCACGGATTCCTCTTGAGCAGGACGCTCAGCCTCTTCATCAGACGCTTCACGTACTGTCTGACGCTCAGAAAGTGGTTTAGCAGCACCACCAACTTTGGGAGGATTGAATAGATTGGTCAGAATCCTTCTTCCCAAAAATTTGGTTTTATTCAGCGGGAGACCAGATGAGTAAACACAGTCTGATCTGTACAGAAGGTCACTCAAAACAAGTCCATACGGTTTATTTGGGGTGTTCAGACAGTCCCTAAACCTTCCAAAGATGTACTCACTCCAGTTGATTTTGATGGAGAGGAGTATAGCAGTCATCATTTGAAATTGTGTGGGGTTGACCTTATCAAATGTGCCCACTCTGCATTCAATAATCTTACTGCAGAAATCAGTCAACAGTCTGTACTAAGATACCAGATCTTTCTTTTCAAAGTGCTGGGTATAGGGTACACCATCGTACGCCCTCATAACTGTCCATGCTTCCTTGATTTATGCCAGAGTGACACTACCCAGTGCATCACCTTCATTAGGAAGATTGAAGTTCTTTGCAATGGAGTCAGCAGTCAACACAAATTCTTTTGCTGGCTCTTTCTTAGACATAGGGAGGAGGCAAGAGATAGACTTCTTGTCCTCCGAGAGTTTTGCAGTCCTCCAGAAAGTATCAACTTCCGTCGAAAATGAGTATGAGTACTGTGTTAAGAAATTCTTGAGTCCAGCCTTTGTAACAGTATCCATCATATCATGCAGGTTGATCTGGGGTTGATCATGCAAGAATTTCCAATCGATAACAAGGCCTTCAGTAACCTTGATGATAGACTCGGTAGAAGTAGATGAAGCTTTCTTTGGTGCCATTTTTGAAATTATAGATAACTGAGATTTTCTTTTGCTTTGAGAGAGAGAGAAATTTGCAGAAATCTTTTATTTTTTTTTTGAGTGAAAGTGAATGATTTTTCTGCAGAAATTGTGTTTTAAATGACACAGTAAAGAATTTTGAAACTTGTGTTCTCTAGTCTTTGTAGGATTTAGACACGTGTAAGGACTTTTTAATCTCAGCCATAAATTCATTAACTTCAGACGCGAGTTTTGTGTAAGAGAGAGAAGTTACATTTGATAATTCTCATATATAATGATTTGACATTTGAGTTAAAAAAAAATGAAAAGAAAACGTTTGGTATTTTCAGAGTGTAGCACACGCGCCTGATGGTACACTGACACGTACACAAACACGTGCTATCTCTGAACCGTCATTTTAAAAGTTTTGATTACCCGCCAGTTTGATGTGATAGAAGCGTGCGAGTAGAGTACAACAAATAGACTTTTGAGTCTACCCACTACTTCAAAAAGCTTGTAAAATTTATGCATGACTGTTAAAAACATTTTTATATTAAGAGTTGAATGGAATTGGTTCAATGCTTAGGATACCACTTGTTGGTATATCATTGGAAAATTAGACGCTTAGGATTGAAAAAACTTTTTTATGTTTGAGCGTTCAATATTTTATGCATAAGTACTATTGAGCATTGATGATCATGTATCTGAAAATTTTGATCATTGACGCTTGCAGTTATGGTCAAGTACAACTTGAAGGTTCCCCCTAAATTTGATAACTTGTACCAATTAGGAAAATCTTTTAGACATAAATCAAGTGGATTCCCCCTAAATTATATGTCTAATAAAATATGATGCAAAATGATTAAGCGTTTAAATCAATCATACCTAATTCACTTCTCAAAGTGAGAAAACGTTGTTCGTTGAGTGCTTTAGTGAAGATATTTGTCAATTGTTTGTCAATTCGAATGAAGTGCATGGAGATATCTTTCTTTTGGACATGGTCACGAAGAAAATGGTATCTAATGTCAATGTATTTGGTTCTGGAATGCAGATCAGGGTTTTGAGTCATGGCTAGAGCACTTTGGTTATCACAAAGAATGAGGGTTGGACCTAGGATTATTCCATAATCTCTAAGTTGTTGCCTCATCCATAACACTTGTGCACAACAACTTCCTGCAGCTACATACTCAGCTTCGGCTGTGGAGGTAGCTATGAATTGTTGTTTCTTACTATGCCATAAAACTAACCTATCAACTAGAAATTGACATGGACCACTAGTACTCTTACGATCTATTTTGCAACCTGCAAAATCTGCATCTGAGTAACCAATTAGTTCAAAAGGAGAGTCCCTTGGATACCATAAGCCCACATTTTGTGTGCCTTTTAGGTATTTAAAGATCTTCTTGGCAGCACTTAAGTGTGACTTTTTAGGATCAGCTTGAAATCGTGCACACATGCATACCCAGAACATAATATCAGGTCTACTAGCAGTAAGATAAAGAAGTGATCCAATGATACCTCTATAGTTAGTGATATCAACTTTCTTTCCACTTTCATCTTTATCTAACTTAAGCGTTTGGCTAATTGGAATTTTTTAATATGATGCATTTTCCATACCAAATTTCTTAATCATATCTCTTGTGTATTTAGCTTGGTTTATAAATATGCCATTATGGAGTTGTTTAACTTGTAATCCTAAGAAGAAAGTTAATTCACCCATCATGCTCATTTCAAATTGTTCTTGCATCATTTTCAAAAATTTCTCACACAGACGCTTGTTAGTAGAACCAAATATAATATCATCAACATAGATTTGGACTAAGAGAGTATCTTCGTCACTGGTGATTTTAAATAATGTTGTATCAACGCAGCCTTTTGAAAAACCTTTACCAATGAGGAAGATAGAAAGAGTGTCATACCATGCTCAAGGTGCTTGCTTAAGCCCATAAAGTGCTTTGTCTAGCTTGCAGACCATACCCTTACCCTGATTGTTGATGAATCCTGGTGGTTGCTCCACATACACTTCTTCTTGAAGTTTACCATTCAGGAAAACACTCTTCACGTCCATCTGATACACCATGAACTTGTTGAATGCTGCATACACTAGAAACATGCGGATTGCTTCAAGACGAGCACCAGGAGTGTATGTCTCATCAAAGTCAATACCCTCTTCTTGGCAATATCCTTGTGCTACGAGTCTGGCCTTGTTCCTTATAACAATACCATTCTCATCCATCTTGTTTCTATAAACCCATCTAGTTCCAATAACTCCTTGGTGAGTTGGCTTTAGTACTAGCATCCAAACCTTATTTTGTTCAAACTGATTAAGCTCTTCTTGCATGGCTTCAATACAACTTGGGTCGCTTAGCGCTTCATCCACTTTCTTAGGTTCCATTTGAGATAAAAAACTTGTGAACATAGCCTCATTGAACGTAGCGGCTCTAGTCCTAACAGGCGCTTCAATATCTCCAATAATTTGCTCAGGTGAATGATCACGCAGCCATAGTCTATCTGGTTGGAAAGGGTTAAGAGGTTGAATAGATGCTTGACGATCAGACGCTTGACTATCCTCGTGCGTAGGCGCTTCAAGTTCACAGATCCTTGTTTGCTCTTGATGATCACTCTCTTCATGATCATCAGCATTTCTTACAATGTTGTCCATATTAACCTCACGGGTAATCTTAGGAGGTGGCACTGAGATCTCATCATCGTCGTTGCTGTCATTGTTAATGGTGATCTTAGACGCTTGATGACATAGATCTTCAACTCCTACATCATTCACATTAATCTTGCTCGGTTCTTGGTTAGCATCATCAAAAACAACATGAATAGATTCCTCAACCTTTGATTTGATCTTATTTAGGATGCAAAAATTCTTTCCATTCTTGGCGTAGCCTAGAAAGATTCCCTCTTCCGCTTTAGGATCAAATGTCTTTAAACTTTGGGATCCATTATTATGGATAAAGCATTTAGAACCAAATACGTGAAAATATGAAACATTTGGCTTACATCCCTTCCACAATTCATATGGAGTTTTCCCATACTGTTTGTTGATCATGCAGCGATTTTGAGTGTAACATGCAATGTTGATCGCTTCGGCCCAAAACCTAGGAGCGAGCTTGGATTCTGCTAACATTGTCCTAGCGGCTTCCTTGAGCGTTCGGTTCTGGCGCTCAGCAACACCATTTTGTTGGGGAGTTCTGGGAGCAGAATACTCATGATGTATTCCATTTTCTGCACAAAACTTCTAAACAATTTTGTTAGTAAACTCAGTACCGCGATCGCTTCTTATTCTTGCAAATTTAAGATTTTTCAATATTTGAAGTTGTCGAATAAGCGTTGTTAACTTGTCACATGTCTCATCTTTGGATGAAAGAAATTCCACCCAAGTGAATCGAGAGAACTCATCTACTATCGCCAAAGTATACTTTTTACCGCTTACACTGATCGTTTGAACAGGTCCAAACAAATCTATGTGAAGTAGTTCAAGTATTCTAGAGGTAGATAGATGAGGTTTTCTCTTGAAAAATGATTTAACTTGTTTACCCATTTGACAAGCATCACAAAGACGATCCTTATGAAATGGTCCATTTGGTAATCCCTCTACAAGATTTTGACTTATAAGCTGAGAGATTGTTTTGAAGTTGAGGTGATTCATTTTTCTATGCCATAACCAACCCGTTTTAGATTCATTTTTAGCAACAAAACATGTTGGGTTGTTATCAAGTGTTGAACCCCAATCCACCAAATATACGTTATTAGTTCTTTTACCCTTCAATTTAGTAGACTTAGTCTTAGCGTCATTTACATAGCAATAGTCACTTGAGAATATGTCTTCAAAGCCTTTATCACAAAATTGACTAATCCTTAATAAATTGTGCTTCAGACCCTCAACAAAATAAACATCACTTATCATGATGTTTCCTCTATGCATAGTACCTATACCTTTGGAGTTGTCACCAAATACAACCTGAGGACCATTGGCAGCTCGATAGTTAATCAGAAGATCTTTGGAACCAGTCATGTGCCTTGACAATCCACTATCGAAGTACCACACAGATGAATCGGTTCTAGCTCTAGGTACCTGCAATCAAAAGGGAAGTTCTATTTCTGTTCAGGTACCCATTGTTGCTTAGGTCCTTTAACATTAGTAACATTGTTAGTTTGAATTAAAACTTTAGGAACCCATATTTACCTAGTCTTCATTGTAGGAATACTGGCCTTTTTGGGTTTCACAACGTGTTGTGTGTGCTTTTTGGGTGTATAATAATATCCTCGATTATAATGGTAGTCATAATCATAGTCATAATCATAATATCAATAATATGATCTTGACTATCTTGGATATTGACACTGGTATTTCCTTGGTGCTGGCTTGGGTTGTACTTTTGGTGCTGGACACTTAGCGTTTGATTCACAATGGTCAGACTTATCTTTAGCCTTTTGAGCATTTGGATAGACCCGTCTTTGTGAATCATTTGCCTTAGCTTTACCCTTGCCTGAGTTAGTTTTGACTTTCTCATTTGGCCTCTTACCATTGTCGCTGGGTTCATTTTGTGTTTGACCTTGTGAACCTTTCTCAACAAAGATAACACTCTTTCCTTTGTTGTTCTCCGTAACGTTAGATTTATTAGGTTGTTTACCGAGTTTATCGCATCCTAAATCGGTCTTTTCACCAAATAATCTAGTTACTTCAGTCACATTATCCAACTTTCTAGAAGCTTTTGATAATGATGAGATGAGCTGCTCTGATTTAGCAAGTCTATCGATCAAATCAGCTTCTCTCTTGACTATTATATCAAGATTGCTTTTTAATTGAATAATTTCACTCTCAAGCGATTGGTTCTTCTCAATGCACTGTTGCTGAACTACTATGAAATAAAAAAAATGGTTTATGATTCCGACCATTGTACAATACGTTATGGACTTTCTCGTGAAGTAGCGCAAAACACGTTCGCGCAAAATTGTCAATAAATTTAAGCTTATATTTGAAACCAAATCTGTTTTATATAGAAAGTTTTCGATAATATGTGATACATTTATTGATAAACCTATGTGTCTACTATGAAATAAAAAAATGGTTTATGATTTCGAGCATTGTACAATACGTTATGGACTTTATGATTGTATCTACAAAATTGTCTACAAAATTGCATCTAAAGCGATAGCTCTATAGGCTCAAGATGTTGGAGGGTGATAATCTGATGGATCACATGAACCAGCTTAACGAACTGGTGGACCAACTTCAAAAAGTTGGTGTTAAAGTCGATGAAGAAGATAAAACGCTTTTACTTCTTACCTCGCTCCAGGATTCATATGATGACAGTCTTGTGACAACGTTTGCTATAAGGGAAAGATTCACTAGACTTGGAGTATGTGAATGCATCACTTTTGTCTCACGAAAAACAAAAGAAGGCAAACCAGGAGGTGGGACATAAGTTTGTGCTAGTTACTCGGGGAATGAATCGATATGGGAGGACATCTGATGGTGAATCTGCGAGCAACATGTTAGATTCTAAGGCCAGAGAAATGGGCTAGAGATGCTACCATTGCCACCAGGAAGGCCATTATAAAAAGAATTGTACTAATAAAGCGAGGGACAATCTTAGTCAGAATGGTGGTGGTGATGATGTTGTAGTGGCATACGATGGAGATGCTTTCACAGTCTGTATGGATACTTCGTCGGGATGGATGGATTTTAGACTCTGGATGCGTAGTGCATGTATGCTCCAAGAAAGACTATTTTGATACACTCCAAGAAACAAGGGCATGTACTGTGTCCTTGGGTGATGGTTTTACTTGTAGAATCATGGGTACAGGAGTGGTGAGAATCAAGATGTTTGATGGAGTAGCTCGCACTTTGGGTGGTGTGGCATGTCCCAAAGATGCGAAGGAATCTAATTTTCATGTGCCAATTGGACTCCGAGGGCAGTGAGTATTCTGCTGGAGGTGGAGTCCTGAAAGTCACACTTAGCGGGAAGGTCCTAATGAAAGGAGAAAAGTATGAAAATTTGTATCCTCTGGTGACCTCAAAGGATGACTGGAAGTGGATTGCGCTAGTATAGATGGGTGCGAAGAAAATCCTGTTGGATGAGAGGATGGGTTGAGGTTGTCCCTCTCAATAGATAACTAGTGGTGTTGACTGGGCTGCATGTGTGCATTGGCCAGTTTTGAATCATGTGGAGTTAGGACCTTACTGATTGGGCATGTGCAGCAGAGTTGATTGAAGTGTTCTATTTTTCTACTAGTTTGCGGGGAACTATTGTGATGGAGGTGGAGATTGTTGGGGTCCACACAATAAATAAACAAAAACAAAAAGAAAAAGAAATTAAACTAAAAAAATGCCTATGTGTCTACTATGAAATCATAAACCATTTTGATAATGTGTCATACATTTCTAGAAAGCGCTATGTGTCTACTATGAAATAAAAAATATGGTTTATGATTTCAAGCGTTGTACAAAGGTATGGACTTTATCGTGAAGTCACGCAAAACTGTCAATTTATATGTAACTATACGTCAATTTGTATGTAACCATAAATAATTTGATATGTAGCAACACGTCACTTTATACGTAACCATACGTGAATTGATATGTAGTCATACGTCAATTTACTGCAATCATACGTCAATTGATATGTAATTATACGTCAATTTATATGCAATCATGCGTCAATTGATATGTAAGAATACGTCAATTTATATGTAATCATACGTCATTTGATATGTAATAATACGTCCATTCACATGTAATAATACGGAATTTTATATGCAACCATATGCTAATTGATATGTAATAATACGTCCATTCATATGTAATAATAAGGCATTTTATAAGTAGTCATACGTCAATTTATATGTAACCATACGTCATTTGATATGTACAATACGTCAACTCATATGTAATAATACGACATTTATATGTAACCATACTTCAATTGATATGTAGTCATACGTCAATTTTATATGCAATCACACGTCAATTGATATGTAATAATACGCCATTAGACTATACCCATACGTCGTTAGACTACACATGTACGTCATTTCAATTAAAATAATACGTCATATTAAATGTTGACATACGGCCTTTATATTTATTAATACATCCTTTTAGTTGTAACAATACATCATTTCATATGTAATACATCATTTTAGGTCAATAGTGACCTAAACACTAAACCCCAAACCCCAAACCCTAACCCCTAAACCCTTATCCCTAAATCCATTGACACACGTGAATATATTTGAATAAGTATTTATGAACAGATGTATCAATTTGTAACGTTTTATGTTGTGATCATAGGAGTTGAATTGATAATGTTACATTTCTTTCACAAACGTAAGTTGTATAGACACTACTACTAGTAATAACTTGACTTAGTAACATGTGTACCGAAGACTATGTGTATCCACACTACTACTAGTTTTCACTTTACTCTATGTGTAAATGTTTATAGTTTTGAGATATTTATAGACATGATTATACATATTTCACAAATGTAATGTGTGTAGACACTACTACTAGGTACACTTAATACGATGTATTAAGACATAATATTGATGTATGAATGCAAGTCAATTGACGTTTAGTTTTTGGAAATCGATGTATGATTGTCCATCAAGTGATGTAGTAATACATTTAATACGACGTATTAGTACATTTCAATTGACGTATGAATGCTAGTCAATTGACTTGCATTCATACGTATCGATGTATAGGTACACTTAATTTGCCGCATTAAAACATAATATTGACATATAGTTGCAAGTCAATTGACATATTATTTTATGAAAATCGACGTATGATTGTCTATCAATTGACGTAATAATATATTTAATATGACGTATTAGTACATTTCAATTGATGTATGAATGCTAGTCAATTAACGTATTATTGTCTATCAATCGACATATATGTACACTTAATATGACATATTAATACTTAATATTGACGTATGAATGCAAGTCAATTGACGTATTATTTTTTGGAAATCGAGTTATGATTGTCTATCAATTGACGTATGAATGCTAGTCAATTGACATATTATTGTTTATCAATCGATGTATAGGTAAACTTAATATGACGTATTAATACATAATATTGACGTATGAATGCAAGTCAATTGACGTATTATTTTCTGGAAATCGACGTATGATTGTCTATCAATTGACGTATGAATTATAGTCAATTGATGTATGAATGCTAGTCAATTGACGTATTATTGTCTATCAACCGACGTATAGGTACACTTAATATGACGCATTAATACATAATATTGACGTATGAATGCAAGTCAATTGACGCATTATTTTTTGGAAATCGATGTATGATTGTCTATCAATTGACGTAATAATACATATAATATGACGTATTAGTACATTTCAATTAACGCATGAATGCTAGTCAATTGACGTATTATTTTTTGGAAATCGACGTATGATTGTCTATCAATTGACGTATGAATGCTAGTCAATTGACATATTATTGTCTATCAACAGATGTGTAGGTACACTTAATATGACATATTAATACATAATATTAACGTATGAATGCAAGTCAATTGACGTATTATTTTTTGAAAATCGACATATGATTGTCTATCAATTGACGTAATAATACATTTAATATGACGTATTAGTACATTTCAATTGACGTATGAATGTTAGTCAATTGACGTATTATTTTCTATCAATTGACATATAGCTACACTTAATATGATGTATTAATACTTAATATTGACGTACGAATGCAAGTCAATTGACATATTATTTTTTGGAAATCGACGTATGATTGTCTATCAATTGACGTATGAATGCTAGTCAATTGACGTATTATTGTCTATCAATCGACGTATAGGTCCACTTATTATGACGTATTAATACATAATATTGACGTATGAATGCAAGTCAATTGAAGTCGCACAAAACTGTTTATAAATTTTAACTTATGTTTGACGAAAGAAATGTTTCATACTAGATATTTTTTGATAATGTATCATACATTTTTAGAAGTTTGTATGTGTCTATTTTGAAAGAAAAAAATGGTTTATGATTTCGAGCATCGTACAATGCGTTATGGACTTTCTCGTGAAGTCGCGCAAAACTGCCGATAAATTTTAGTTTATGTTTGTAGACAAAACTGCTTCATCCTAAACATATCTTGATAATGTGTCATGCATATTAATAACTCTCTATGTGTCTATTTTCAAAATAAAATAACAATTTATGATTTCGAGCATCCTACAACGCGTTATAGAATTTCTCGAGAGATTGCGCAAAACTATAGAAATTTTTTAGCTTAGGTTTGAAAAAAAAACTGTTTCATACTAAATTGTTCTTGGGAAGATGTCATACATTTTATGAAAGCCCTGTGTTTCTAATTTGAAATAAAAAAAAACGGTTTATAATTCCGAACATTATAGAATGCGCTATAAACTTTCTCGTAAAATCGTGCAAAACTGTAATTAAATTTTAGCTAATGTTTGAAGCAAAAACTGTTATATACTAGACATTCCTTGATACTGTTACATACTTATTTGGAAAGCCCTATGTGTCTACTTTCAAATGGAAAAAGCGGTTCATGATTCCGAGCATGCTTAAATATCAATTGAAAATACGTCGATTGTGCATTAAATATACGTTGAACATGGCTTATCCTTATGGCATTTGTTGTTGTTCATATGAAATTCAAAAATAAAAATTGTACTCAAAACATAGTCAATATGGATCTCGATTTGTTTCATTCATCATGGAGAACAAAATGGTGTCACCCTTGAACAACTTCAATTGCCGGAAAAGTCTATGTAATCGGATTTGTGGTGAAGGGGAAAAGAAAAAAGAGGAAAGAGAAGATAGAAGAGAGAGGTGGAGAAGAATGTGAATAAATAAATACTAAAATGAGAGGCATTTTCGTCTTTTCAAGGGGTAAGGAGTGGATCCAAAATGATATTATGAATTAGGGAGTTGAGGGTGTAATATTATGCCTAGGGACTGATTTTCAATTTTAATTAGGGATTAGGGATTTTTAAATAATTTTTCCTTAAACCAACCTACCAACTTGAAGAAGAAGGGCAAAAAGTTATCTAAATTAAATTGTTTAATCAAAATTTAAGATAAAAATAAAATTATTAATATTTTATTTTTTTAAATTAAATTATATTTTTAAATAGAAAATATAATCTTTTAAGGTAAAATTCATTAAAATTCATCAATTAAATAACTATTTTGCCCTCAAATATAGCATGTGATCGGCACATAAGGGAATCACGGCGCAATATTACGCCAAAATCTGCCAAAATATAAAAAGACGTCAATCCCATGAAATTCAGGATGTAAAGTGGAAAAAAAAAAGTATCTCTAAAAAATGTAGAAAAAGTCAATACTTTGGAGGGTTAATGTCTTTACCCTAAAATATATGTGGACTATATAATATGGGCACTGTACATATGTGCACTACATAATATTTAAACGTACTAATTATAAATTATCTTTTTGTATTCTATTTATAATGAGACTCAATTTTGTCAACCAATAAAACATTCATATAAAACATTTTTCATATCTCTGTTTTTGATCTGCTTTTTAAAGTTTACTTCTAACTATTAGATCTTTTCTTTTTTGGTGAATAACAGTTCGTTAGGGTCTGCCATGATCACCTACCACGGGTTAGAGCATACATTCCAGGACCAAAAATCGCTTACATAGATACTTACAAACTGTCCACCAACATGGTCCTCACGTTGGCGGTGTGATGCCTAACATTTATAATACTATAACCAATACTTTTTTTGGGGATTTTGCCTTATACTATTTTTGTTGTTTACACTTACAAAGGAATTTGAAAAGAAGCAAATTAAATTTTCTTTTATATTATTATTTTCTTTTTTGAATAAATAATAGTATCCTTATGTAATTTTAATGATATGCAAAATCATGCTTCTCAGTTCTCATCATTCTTTTTTTCTTTTGTGAATAATTGGCCTGTGATTATGCAATATTCTTGGTAACAAACTAGCGATTAGTATGCAGTTGCAGAGTCATATGCAACAGTGGTACTGATACAAGCAAACATTAGTCATCTGTTATCATATTACTTCAGCATCTTATTATGATAGCCAAAGAACGGTAACTAATTTAACAGACCAATTTTCATAGAATAGGTTGTAGTACCATTTGAAAGGATAATATAATAGTTTATTAGTAAGATAAAAACTTGGTGAAGGCCAAAACCGAAGTGCATTAGCTGAACGCAAATCGATTATGAATTAAGCTTGTACCCTGGGTTCAAGAAAGACCCTCTCCTCCTAGAATTAAGAATTAAGCTTGTACTATCAAGCAACTGTCATTCATCCAGTTGACAAAAATCAGGGAGAAAAACATACAGTCCAGTGGAATTTTTAATACTGATTAGTTAGAAAAACTCTGAGTTATTTTCCACGATTGGTCAGTCTTCCCATACTTACTCTGCATCTCTAGCCCAAATAGTAATTTTTTTAATGCTTTGAAAACCACGTCTCGTTTTTATTTTCCATGGGTTATTTGTTTGATAATATAATGATTTGAGATATTTCAAAGCCAAATTTAAGTTACTTAATTATTTAATATGATTTGAGTGAATTATGAATTAATTCAGCTTGATAATGAGAGTCATCTATAATCAAGCTCCTCTAATATTTCAATGTCAGCAAATAAATTACCATGTGTTTAATTATTTGGCTATTATATATACATGCCTCCATTTCGGTTGAGATCGACGTCCAACAACATCTTTCCAGAATTCTCAAAACCTTTTTCTAGTCATTGTCTTGAGATCTCATTATTTTTATTCCCCAAACAGTGATTTTTTTTCTTATTACCACCCATCCAAAAGCCCTTTGCACAAATACACTTGATTATAAATTTTGAGAACTACATCATTGAAATACATAATAAGAAGAGAACATGGTGCGGGTTGTTTGACAGAGATCACCATAGCGTGTGCACGTGTCGAGGGATATGGCTGTTGAATCCTGGGGTAGACCGTCAGTGACCTAATGCACCGAGTCATTGATTCCAAGAGGCGGAAATCTACCTTTAAAGACAGTGCTTTGTACGCCTCAGTCCAAACTCGATAAGTTTTCTTTATCTCCCTCATTTATCCTATTGTGTTATTTATTTTTAATCTTTAAATTAATTAATATAATTGTGAATTACCTTCAATATTTCTTACATTATTGACTCCAGTGCTTCAGATCATATGACCGGTGATTATAATATATTTTCTACATATTCACTATGTGCTGGTAATTTAAAAGTGAAAATTGCACATGGATCACTCTCACCTGTGGTTGGTAAAGGAAGTATTCATATTTGTGATTTCACAACAGTTAATCATTAACTAGACATCCCCAAGTTATTTTGCACTTTTGAATCTATCAAGCAATTCACCAAAACCTCGAATTGCACTGCTAAATTTTTTCTTCTGTTATTGTAATTTTCAGGATCTGTCATTGGGGAAGACGATTGGCAGTGCTAAGCAGTGTGAGGGACTCTACCACTTTGACATAGCTAGTGTAAGTGACCAATGTCACGTTGCAATTTCTGATTCAATTCCTAAGAATAATGAGCTCATATTATCGCATTCTAGAATGTGTCATCCCAATGATGAGTATTTAAAACATTTGTTTCCTTCCATTTGTTAAGAATGTTTTGATTTTCAGTGTGAAGTTTGTGAATTTGCTAAACACCACCATGCTTCATTTACTAAATCCACATATAAACCATCATTACCATTCACCGTGATTCACAATTATGTTTGGGGCCCATCTCGAACACCCAGTAGAACTCACACAAAATGGTTTGTTACGTTTATTGATGACCATTCTTGGGTTGTTGGGTTTACTTGTTACATGACAAAACTGAAATTTGTTCTGTGTTTACTGAATTCCAACGCATGGTCCAAACTCAATTTAACAAAAACGTCCAAATCTGTCATACCGATAATGGCACCGAATATTTTAATCTTTTTTCAGCACGTATCTTCACGAGCATGACATTAGTCATCAAAGTTCTTGTGTTGATACTTCTAAATATAATAGGATCGCTGAAAGAAAAAACAAACATATTCTAGAGGTTGCCTGTGCCTTGCTTTTTACTACCTACATACCTAAAAGTTTTTGTGGAGATGCCATTATAACAGCCACATGTCTCATAACTAGAATGTCTAGCAGAATATTAGCTTTTGCTACCCAGCTACAAAAATTCCCGGAATACTTCCCTACCTCCCGTTTTCATTCCACTATCCGTCTCAAAAATTTGGTTGCATGGTATTTGTCCATGTTCATGCTCAACATCGCACCAAACTGGATCGTAGAATATTAAATATGTTTTTCTTGGCTATTTGCTAACTCAAAAGGGGTACAAGTACTGTTATAACCCGATCACCCACAAAATGTTTATCAGTCTTGATGTTACCTTCTTTGAAACCACACCTTACTTCCAAAATTCCTCGCCTCTGGGAAGAGTTCAAGGGAAGCTCAATTTTTGGATTTTGAATTTCATATCCTTGAATATTCACCACAAATTGATAATACTAAACCTCCAACCACCTCACTGAACTTAAATTTAGGGGGAGATCCAAAAAACCCAAAATGCAAGGAATTATTAGTTTACTCGAGAAGACCTAGGCTCTGTTTGGATTTCTTTTCATTTCATTTTCAATTGTCATTTTCTAAAACGTATGAGAAAATGAGTTTTTTTTTTTTTGTGAAAATGTCAGCATGTTTGGTTATATTTATTAAAATGGTTAGAATTGATGATTTGATAATGTGTAAAATGATTGAGTTGGTTAAAAGTAATAATTATGTGAATAGGATAAATTAAAAATAGATAATATTATATTAATTAAATATATTCATAAGTAAAAATGATAAAAATTGACCCTGAAAAAAGTACAAAAAATACTTAAAATAGGTCTTAAAATGTGCACACGCCTATAAATGTTAATACTATGTATTTTACTCCACTATGACACCACAATTGTTTTCGTAATTATGGATTTAAAAAAGGAGATGTGAGAAAGAAAAAAGTGAGTGTGATTTGGTAAAGTAAAAGGTAGTGATTGGAGAATATGAAAGTAAAGAATTAAAATAAGTGTATTTTCAGTTAAAAATAGTATAAAGTGCGTATTTTCATTATAAAATGAGAATGAATAATGAAAATGAAAATGGGCCTTTGAAAATACAAACAAACAATGCCTTTGAAAATACAAACAAACAATGCCCAAGGCATCCAGAGAACCTCACACCCGAAGCACCACAAAAGCCGAAACTGCTGATAGACCCAAACAACCATGAGCATGAGCTTACTCAGGTAATGAATTGCAAGTTGGACGAACTAGATTTACCTATTGCTCTCTGTAAGCAGCCACGATCATGCACTCTTCATCCTATTTCAAAATTTGTCTCATACAATAACTTGTCCACTAGATGCTATGATTTTACCTCTAACTTTGAGAGAGGATCAGAATACCTAGAAATATTCTAAAGGCTCTCAAAATTCCTATATGTAGAAAAGCAATTATGGAGGAAATAATGGCATTAGTGAAAAATGAGACTTTGAGATGTAACAGAATTACCCAAAGGCAAAAGAACCGTAGGATGCAAATGGGTATTTGTGGTGAAGTATAAAGCTGATGGGATGGTGGAACGTTACAAGGCCCGTATTGCGGCCAAAGGGTTTACTCAAACATACGGTATTGACTACATAGAGATGTTCACACCAGTGACCAAGTTAAACACTATCCGAGTTCTTCTGTCATTAGCAGGCACTTAGATTGGGCGCTTCAATAGTTTGATATCAAGAATGTCTTCCTTAATGGCGAGCTAGAGGAAGAAGTTTACATGACCTTACCTTCGGTTTCAGCAAAGGAAACAAAGTGTGCAAGCTCAGAAAATTCTTATATGGTCTTAAACAGTCCCCTAGAGCGCGGTTTGACATATTCACAAAGGAAATAAAAGGTCAAGGATATCAGCAAGGACAATCAGGTCATACAATGTTCTTTAGGAAGTAAAAAATCTAGGGCAAATTAAGTATTTCTTGGGCATGGAAGTCTCTAGATCAAGCAAGTGTATCAGCGTTTCATAATGCAAGTATGTTATTGATCTTTTAACTGAAACAAAAATATTGGGGTGTAAACCAAGTGATACTCCTATTGAAACATAAAAAAAGATTGACTAATGATGGAGAAAATGTTGATAAGGAGAGGTATCAAAGATTGGTAGGTAAATTGATCTATCTGTCTCGCACCAGACCTATTGCATTTTCTGTGATTGTAGCAAGCCAATGCATGCAATCATCGAAGGAAGCTCACATAAGATACTGAGATACCTTGAAAGTTCACAAAAAAAAAAGGACTTTTCTTTGAAAAATCCAAAGAACGGGAAGTAGAAATCCTTACAAACCCAGACCGGGCAGGGTCAGTGGATGATAAAAAACCTACTATGGGGTATTGTATTGGAAAATCTTGTCACTTGGATGAGCAAAAAACAAAGTGTAGTGGCCAGAAGTAGTGCCGAAGCTGAATTAAGAGGTGTTGCACAAGGAAGGTGTGAGGGACTATGGCAAAAAATGGTCTTGGAAGAACTTAACATCACAATGAAGTTACCCATAAAGCTATACTGCGTTAATAAAGCAGCGATCAACATCTCACACAATTCAATCCAATAGGATAGCACCAAACACATAGAAGTGGACAAACACCTCATCAAGAAAAAGATCAAGAATGGAATAATATGTATGACGTATGTTCCTACAAAAGATCAAGATGTTGACATTTTTACCAATGGACTACTGAGGCAAAGCTTCGATGATTTGACTTGAAAGTTGGATATGATTAACATCCATGATCCAACTTGAGGGGTAGTGTTGAAATCATGTGAATTATGGGAGAAATTTTCTGCTTGGTTTCTTTCATACTCAATTTTGATTTGTAGACAGATTTTCCTAGCATCTGCAATTGTGATTTTTGTTTCTTTTCTAGCTTCTCAGCTGTATCTATTTATGTGTAACTCGGTTGTACAGTCAAAAGCACAGAAATAAGAAAAAGGAAAAATATTCCTTCCGTGAACAAAAGTCTTCAAGACTGAACCACGTTAAACTTTGATGTCCATTTTCTTCTTTCTTTAATTTCTTCATTCTATGGGATACCTCTTCTACCTACATGATGATCAATGATTCACTATGTCCTTACTGACCTACTTTCAAGAAGATGAGTCCATTCGAGGTGGAGGGTGTAGAAAGATTGTTTTGTAAGAAAAAACAAAACTTCAAAAGACTGTTCAAGAAAACCGAACTGAACCCAGTATCACACAACTACCACCGCGACGATCTAGTAGAGTATCTCAATTGCTTGAGTAATATGGTTATCTTCTAAAAGGAGAGCATGATCAAAATGCTGTGGCAGAGGGGACCATGCAGATTTCCCTCCACCTAGATAAAGCAATGATGGATATGAACTCTGTGAGATAGCATGTGGCTAGGAAGCGGAGATAGATTTGATGTATTTGAACCAAGTTTAGATTTTGGTAGATCACCTCGGTGGTATTGTGCCCATCAGATGCAAATGAATTTATAAGAGAAAGATTGGTCCAGATGGTAAGATAGATAACTATAAGGTCAGGCTCGTTGTGAAAGGGTATAGTCAAAAAAAGCATTGAGTATGATGAAACCTTTTCACCCGTGGCCATGATTAAATCCATCAGATTCATGCTTGCAATAGCAGCACACCTGAATTATGAGATATGGCAGATGGAGTTTAAGATCGTATTCCTTAATGGGTCCTTCGAGGAGGACATCTATATGCAACAGCACAGGGTTTCGTATCCAAGGCCAATTCTTATAAGATCTGCTAGCTGAATAGGTCCATTTATGAACTTAAGTAGGCCTCTCGTAGATGGAATCTTCGTTTTGATGACATAGTTAGAAACTATGGTTTCATCAAGCACAAAGATAAACCATGTGTTTACAAGAAGGACAATCGGAGCAAGATATCATTTCTGGTGTTATATGTAGATGATATTCTACTTATAAGAAATGATATAGGCTTATTGACCTTAGTTAAGACATAGCTCTTGAGCACGTTCTCCATGAAAGACTTAAGAGAGGCGGCATATATCCTTGGAATTTACATCTATAGGGATAGAAGGATAGGACAATATGACTCTCCCAAGTTTTTATTTAGAGAAAGTTCTAAAGCGATTCGGGAAGGAAAACTCTATGAAAGGGTTCTTACCTATGAGGCAAGGGCGTTCATCTCTCTAAGTCTATGAATCTTCAGAGTGAGGAGGACCGAAAAGAGATGAGTGTGATATCCTATGCCCTATGATACACCGACACAGACACAGCACGATACGGACACGGGGAACGGCATTTTAAGAAAAAAACATAGGACACGACACGGCTATCCAATTTTTTTTTTTTATATATATATATATTATATATAAATTTGTATTTTACTTGTTTTTTCGTAAAGCTATGTATATTGCAAATAATTCAATTACCTACCAATAACAAATGCAAAATAAAAATATAAACATAAACTAAATATAACAATAAACATGTTTTCAATCCTTAACGTGATATAACAAAAATAAATACTCCATTGTTTAAATCCGTGTCTTATAAAAAATTGGTAAGTTATTATTAGATTTAGAAAATTGGTAAGTTTTTATTTACAATTTGACCCCCCAAAGTTTTAGTATCTTATAAAAAGTGACCTAACCGTGTCCTGGCTGTGTCCTCACAGTGTCAGATACGCATCTGGTCGTGTCCGACACAGTGTCCGAATTTTATTTTTTTTTTACCATGGACACGGATTAGAAGTGTCCGACACGTGAAGGAGTGTCGGAGGAGTTTCGTATCCGACAAGTGCACGACACCGCCCGGGGATAATTTTCGGAGTGTCCGTGCTTTATAGCCTATGCCTCTACAATGGGCAACCTTATGTATGTAATATTGTCTACAAGACCGGATCTTGCTTACGTTGTGAACGCCGTAAGTAGGTTTCAATCTAATGCGGGGGAAAAAGTAGTAAATAGTTGTAAAGTGTATAAGGAAGCACTTGAGAAGAACTAAGGACATGCTCTTCATCTATGGAAATGGGGAACTAAGGATGGATGGTTATATTGAATCAGACTTCCTGTCTGACGTAGATGGCTTAAAATCCACTTTTAGGCTCATATTCACCCTCAACAGTGGAGCGGTAATTTAAAAGAGTTCCAAATAGACTATCGCCGCTAACTCCACTAAGGGTGAATATGTCACCGCGTTAGATGATGCCGAGGAGGCTGTTTAGATCAAGAAGTTCATGGTGAAACTTCAAGTGGTTCCTAGCATGGAGCTCCGTTACCACTCTTTTGTGACAACAATAGAGCCACAACGCATGCTGGGGAACCTATGTCTCGCAACAAGTTCAAACATATTTAGAGGAGATGCCACGTCATTTGAAAGATCATTGGAAGAGGTGATATAGCCATGCAAAAAATAGCCTCAATGGACAAGGTGGCTAACCCAAAAATTTCATGAAATATTTATCTACGAAAAGCCAACTTCCTCAATTTTTTTTATTTAAAAACTCAATATTTAAGCTTTTCAAGCTTTAGACTATATTATCCTTCATTTTACTACACTAATAAATTATTAAATTGAAGTTTTAATTGTTTTCACCTTGATAGTCTGTGAAGATGACAACTTTAATAAATATTACGTTATTTTCATGCAAATAAATAATTTAAATTAATAAAAATACAGTTACCAACTTACCTCACAAAATAAATATATCAAACATTATAAATAAAGTTGGTAAGTCCTAAAAACATTAAAATAAAATACAAATAAAATATATTTATAGAAAAACCTAATTTTTTTGAAGAAAAATCGGTCTTATATATCATTCAATTGAAATTTTACAATGCTTGGAACAATACAATTCATATTGACTCAAACGATGTACTAAGAACATCTGAAACACCAACTATCAAGTTCTTAAAGAGAACAAATTTTAAGAACTCACAAACGAACACAAGAAAATTCTTGTGCAACTCCTATTCAAGTAGAGATGAAACTCTCATTCGAGAGAGAAAGCAAGCTCTCATACGAGAGAGAAAATAAATAATTAACAAACTATCTAAAATGCTATATAAAAACTTAAGTATCACCCGTCTTCATCTTATCAGATCTGTCTCTATCTTTTTAGATCCATATCCGTCTCATCAGATTTGAAGATGTGATGTACAACTTGAAGAAGGGTGCTCCAACCCAACCCACCGACGATAGTGGTGGTAACAGTGGTGAAGTAGACGACTGCTTCATCAAGCCATCTTCGGTGGAGGAAAATAGAAGAAAAAAGAAAGCTAGGATTTAGAGAGAGATGGGGGGGGGGGGAGAGAGAGAGGTCCTTTATAGTTTAGAAAAACTTAATTTATTAACTTCTTAATGTGAGGAAGTTGAGGAGCGATGGGCGACGAAAATGGAGGTTGGGCAAAGGACGTGGAGGGTGACGCCAGTTGGGGAAGTCTGAGGGAGGCGAATCCACGACGGAAGTAATTTTAGAGGCGGCAACGGCAGTTTGCGAGGTGGCTAGTTGCAGAGGGTAGTGGTGGCATGGTCCATTAGTGGAAGGGGGTGGTTAGGATGAATATTGGCGGTGGGGGAAATGTAGGGTTAGACTTTTGAGAAGAGGATGAATTGGAGAAGAAGACAAGAAAAAAGAAAGTAAGAAATTAAATGTGAAATAATTAAAATAAGTTAAAACAAAATTAAAAGAAAATAATGTAAACATCTTTTCACGTTAAGGGTATTAACTATTAAGTCTTTATAATTAATGGATGTAAGTAAAATTTGTTTAAGGGGGTAGTGTGCTTCGTTATTTTTTTTTTCACTGCGGGGACTTTTTGCTCTATAGGTGTTTCACAGGGACGTTTGGGTAAAAGGGTCCGATTTGCCTAGGTGTGAAGTTAAAAGGATGGGTATGTTTTATAGGGTGAAAAGACCGAAATAGCCCCTGTTAATATTTGGCTAAAAGACTTAAATAACCCCCCTTAAAGATGCGTGTTTTCTGAAGAGAAATGCTACTTTCTTTTTTTAAAAAAAAAGGAAAATAAATGCGTGTAATTACTATTTCACCCTTCCTTTTATAAAATTCAGAACAGGGTGAACAGGGGCATGTTCCTCAGTTTTACGTGCCATTATCATCGAGACAGAAGAGAGAACTGGACTAAAAGAAAAAGAAGAAGAAGAAAAAGAAGAAGAGGAATTTATTTAGTTTGATTTTGTTTCGCCCAGGCTCAGTCGTCAATTTCCTGAAGGTGATTTCTAGTTTTGATGCATATTTCATGCTTTATGTATCCAATATTTTTTATTTTTTTTTATTAATCAGGCATTTGCAGTCAATGGCCCGTCGTCTAGATGTTGGAATGGTCCCTCAAGACTCCGAGTCATCATCTTCATCGACTCCACCTGTAAGTAAAAATATGTGAATAAACCCTAATATTTATATATAAGTATTTATATTTTGAAATGTGAACTACATAGTCGAAATTTAATTAGATTGTTTTATCTTATTTTAACTAGTTTATAAAAATAAAAGTTTTCCTGATTTTGTGCATAAATAGTGATTTTAAGTATAGTGGCTTCATGTGATCCAGTATCTTATTTATTAAATGGCAACTAATATATATTTCACAAATTGTAATCCCTTTATTAATTGTTTTTAAGTATACTGGCTTCATTATGATGGATGAATTTAGGTAATTTTAGAGAAGAAGCTGTTTTTGGAACCTTACATTACATTAAAGTATGACAACAAGTTCAACAGTTTTGAATAATATTGTATTATTTTTGTTTCAGGTTCCCACTCTTTGTTTGCCTCTTGGAAATTGTAATTTCAAAGGTAAAATTTCTACGTACTGCAAAATGGCAGAAGGATTCAAATTTATTGAGGATTGTTTGAGTGACCATCCGAATGGGATGGCTTGGTTGAAGGATTCTCAGTTTGGCCCTTTTTTCGACGTAGATCCTAACATGGAGATGATTTTAACTCCTTTGTGGATGCTGCTAAACTGCAAAGTGAAGTCTGAAAATAAATTCGAGGTTTGGTTTGTTTTGAATGACATCCCTATTAGATACTCTATGATGGAGCATGTCGTTTTGACTGGCTTGATCTGTGATGAGTATCCTAAAGCAACTATCCCTTTGCTAGCTCATAATTTTTGTACAAGATACACTGGCAAGAAAATCACAGTTGGAGGTATCAAGAAAACACTTACACAGTTTGTGATCCCTCCCCCTGAAGAAGGTGTCTCTCCCAGTGATCGCAATAGTAGCAGTATAACGAGTGTTAGGCATGGAACCCGAAGGAACATTGAAGGCAACAAGTTGAAGCTTGCTTTGTTGTACTTGTGCTCGGTATTTTTTTTTAGGGGTAATGATAATGCAAAGATAGATTCCTAGCTGAAACATATTGTTGATCTAGAGTTTGCGAGAACCTATCCCTGGGGTCGGCGGTCTTATTCTTTTTTGATTGAATCCGTGACAAGTTTGGGCATGCAATAGAAAAGGCTAGCTCAAAGCCCACAGTGGAAATGTCCTGGATTCATTATTCCTCTGGTGGTAATGAAATACTTTTCTGTAATGTTGCGTTTCTTTGTTGTAATTGGTCTTTTTTATATTTCTCCATATATAATTTGGCAATTGCTTTTGTTCATTTTGTTAGCTTCTTCTTTTTGAGTGCATCCCCGCATTCTCTCCTAATATTGCTCGTTTGAGGGAGAATGCGAATTCCACTTTGCCCAGAATTTGCAAATGGTCTACCAAACTCAAACACAAAAAATAATTTCCCACTTTTGAGGAGGTGCTCAATTTGGTCGTAGACACGAAGGTTGATGTTTAACTATTTTGCAATGTGAACTGAACACTGTGAAATAAGTTTTATGTTCTAAAAAAAATCAATTTTCTGTTTATAAATATTGGATTTCACTGATATTTATCATTGAATAGTGGCTTTTGTATTACAGTATTAATGACTGAAATTTATAAAAGTTTTGTTTTTTGTTGTCCAATCCTTCGTTGTAGAATACTTATAAAAGATCCTTAATTTAGAAAAAATTCCCCATCATTTAAAAATGCACGCAGTTTCATTTTACACTGATTTATAGAATACTTGGATACTGGATTCTTGCATACTAGCTTCAGTATGTATTCTAGTAAGGAGAAAACTTGGTAATATGCATAATTGGTCTTCTTCCTCTAATTTAGTATATATTATTTGCTTTGCAGGATATTTTAAGCATAATGCAGCCAACTATGGAGGAAATGACTTCAAGTCACATGATCAACTTTGCTGCTTATAATGCCCCCAACTCCTCCGTGAAGGATCCGACCACCGAATCTTGGACTGCAATACTTGAGAAGGGAGGTCGTATTATATTTGACGATTTGTACGTTGAAGATGTTGATGGTAAATGTTTTTTTCTTGGATATCAAACAGGAAACATTATTGGCCCTCCTCCGCGAATCGAACCATGCGTCTCATTAGCCATTCCGCCTGGAGCATTCCTGTTTTTTCACCCATCCCACAACCTCAAAAGGAAAGTGCTCCCGGTAATTCTTCAAAACCTAACAATGAGGTTGTTAGAGTACTCAGTGAAATACTGGAAATAATCTCTGCTCTTGAAAAGGCTTGTCATTTGATGGATTCAAATGTAAGTGGAAGGTTATCCTGTGTAGAAAGCAGGTTAGAAAAATTGGAGAGATTTAAAAAGGATGATTTTGCCGCTGATTTACAACCATTTCATACTTCCCCGGGTAATGAACCAGTTAGGGATCATTATGATGTTGGTGTGGGTAAAGATGAGGTCCATGATGAGGGTGGCGATGTTCTGGAAGGCGATGTTGCAGATGGCGATGTGACGGATGGCAATGTTGCGGATAGCGATGTTGCTACAGCTCTTATGGAGTTGAATCAGAACGAGGACATAGTAGAGGTGCCCCTCGATGTTGACAATTAGTATCCAAAGACGGACATTAAGGTGTATCCAAGGAGGGAGCGAAAAAGATCCCATAATTTGCAGTCCCCTTACACTGAGTTCTATGTAGCTAAGAGGAAATTAAGACAGTGAATTTGTATGTTATGAATTGTTATATTTTTGTTGATATATTTATGTTTGCTTTAAATGAATATTATTTTATTAAAACAGGCCAAGAAGACAGTTATAGCCCCTGGAAAGCCAATTGATAAATGCTGAAGTTTTGAACCAAGATGGGCAAAGGAAATTAGGCAGTGATTTGGAGACCAATGTAGCTGAAGACATCACCTTTTCAGATGAGAAGAAATTTGTTTTTAAAGAAGTAAAGATCGAAAAGGAAGATGATGTGGATAATAAAAGGAAGGTGCCTGATGGAAAGACTGAGGAAATTGTGGCGAAGAAAGATGATGATGATCATGTTGATTCCAATTACAATTTTTTACCACTCACCAAAGATGAGAAGGATCTGATTTCTGAGCACTTGTTCCGTACTCTCACCAAAATTCAAGCTAAAAAACCCCTAGTAAGGCATGAGACATTTGGTGTTACAATTTCTGCTAAACAATTTCAATGTTTGAAGCCTATCGGATGGCTTAATGATTCAGAGATTAATGTTTACCTGGTGTTAATGATAGAAAGAGAGCTGAGGGAGCCAACGCAGTATCTGAAATGCCATTATTTTAGTTCCTTATTTTACCCCCTCTTGAATGCTCATGGTTTTGAATCAGCGAAAAGATAGACTAATTCTAGAACTGGTGGAATGGATTATTCTCTGCTTGATTGTGATAAAATCTTTCTCCCTATCCACAATGAAGAGCATTGGACATTAGCTATTATCAGCCCAAAAGACCAAAAAATGGAGTATGTTGATTCCAATGGTTATGGTTTTGACAGGGTACATCTTAAATTTTTGGTAAATTGGATGAGTATCTGGAGCAGTACGCTAAACACTTTTATGACATAGATATTCATTTATCTCAACGGGTGCACGAACTCGTCACTGGCAATCCAAAACAAGAAAAATACTCATGACTGCGGTGTGTTCATGCTTAAATCCATCGACTTTTACTGTAGCAAAGAACACGTTAGATGTGTAAAAGATTTTAAAAAGGATAAAATGTCATACATTAGGTAGAAGATTGCCTTGGAGATTCTGAATCTACATGTTGTATGATTCTTGGTACACAAAAGCCAGAATCTGGTTGAAGTATTGACTGTATTATTGAGAAAATTTTAGATGTTAGCGAAATGTAATATGTAATGTAATTGTGCCCAGGATGATATGATTTTGAGTAAAATAATTGATTGTGTTACCACTTGTATTTTCAACATTTTCTATTTTCCTAAGCACTTGTATTTTCCCTTCATTAGTTTAGAGATTAATGCAAGACAAACCTTTACCTTTACACAAAAAAAAAACCAAAAACAAATTGTAAATGTAGCGTGAATACTAGCAAAATGAGAAAATAATATTTCGTAAACCCAAAAAAAATTAAAATAAAATTCATAAACAAAATATAAGGATACAGGATACCCAGTATCCAGTTCTGTTTATAATTCTGGGTTACCGGATCCATTAGTATCCTGTTGTGTGTGATGGTTTCAAAAGTTATAGAATATGCGGATATAGGATTCCCCTGTATCCGGTTTCATATTTGGCTTATACCTCTTTTCGCAATTTATGTAAATACACACACACAGGGTCACCCCCGTATCCTGTTCCCAATTCCATTTCGTAAAACTAAAACAAAACAAATTGAAAAATGTGGCGTGAATACATTGACGTGGCCAAATGAGAAAATTCTATTTCGTAAACCTAAAAAAAAAATTAAAAATTGCAGTGTTAATACTCGGATCAGGATACCCAGTATCCAGTTTTCTATATAATTCTGGTTTACCTGATCCACCAATATCCTGTTGCATGTGATGGTTTAAAGAATACTCCGATACAGGGTCAATCTAGTATTCTGTTTTGTATGAGGGTTATACACTTGTTCCCAATTTATGTAAATACACAGACATAGGGTCATTCCCGAATCCGGATTTTATTCGAGGGTTAGAAGAATTGAATACTGGTAACCGGACCTATAAGTATTCAGTAATATACCGAATTATTGAATACTAGTAACAGGACCTTTTAGTATTCAGTATTCCAAGAATTATTAAATACTGGTAATTGGACCTTTAAGTATCCAGTATTTAAACTTTATTTTTGGAATTGTGTTGGTCCCAAGTGGCATACGAAATGGTCTAGAGGGGGGGGGGGGTTGAATAGACCTTGAAGTCTTTTTTGATTTCTAAAAATCGTATCACTTTTGAAGTATTTGAATGCTTGGAAAGCTTAAGTGCTAGGTTGGGCGCTTGAAAAAAGATAACTTAGATTTAGTGATTTCAACACTTGCCAAAGTAGGACAGTGTTGAGTCACTTAATCAGGGTTAGCACAGCGGAAGTATTTTTGGTAGCTTAGCGTTTGGTTTTTGTCAAAATAGTCGCTTAACTGTTTTAAACCTTTTCAAATATTTGCAATATGAATAGTAAATCAATAAAACAGTAAATGAGTAAAATAGTAAATGACATAAGGTATTTGTAAGGTTCACTGGGTGATGTAATCTCAGCTATGTCCTTCTTCTCCTTTTATCAGGGAGGATTTCCACTATGATGACTATCGAAGAGTCACACAGAGACTTCTACAAAATAGAGGGAGATTGGATATGGATCTTGGAACTCCTTGGTCACACAGATTTCATCTCCAATAAAGATCTTGTATCCCCTTGCTTTTTTCACCCAGAAATAATGCAAGTTATAACTGATCTCGGAACTCCTTGGTCACACAGATTTCAGCTCCAATAAAGATCTTCTATCAAAAGCTTCTTTTACACAAAAATACTGCTTGTAAGTCAACAAACTTTCTCACTCAGACGAAAGATGTTGAGGGTTTTGGTCATGAGTTTGTTTGTTTTTGGAAAGTTCAAAACAACTTGAAAATATGTAGGGTTCTTCCCAAAAGAGGTTTGAGATATTGGTGACTGTCTTTGGAATGGTTGAGAAAAGCTTGATAGGATATTGGGTATGGAGTTTGTAAGCTTTTCTTTCAGCAAAGTTTGTATCCTTTTCTTGTGTCTTTTTCTATATACAAAGATGTATCTTTTATATATATATCTATTTCTTGTGTTGGTCGTGTATATCTCTATATATTTTTTTAGGGTTTTGGCTGGGGAGACTATTTATAGGTTCCTTGGGATTTTTCCGTTGGACACAATTAGGAGCACGTCTCCCAAAACATTCCTTGTTTGACATTCCTGATTTTCGGACATATTTAAATGGTCAGGTGTGTCCTTGATTTTTGGATTCCGACAGTCTTGGTCAAAAAGGTGGCTTGCCCATAAGTTATAGTGCTTATTAGCACTTATCCGACTTATAATGCACCTCGTTTTATTTCCGTTGGAAATAATTATCCGTTGAATATTTGCATTTAAGTCTTTAATAACTTGGGTTTATAATCTTCAGGTTAGTCTGAGCGTTTGGACGCTTGAGTCGCTTGACTTTGGAAGTACTTGAAAACAGTCTTTGAGCTCTGGATAGACGCTTGAGGCAGTTTCTTAACTTCACTTGATTTCGGACGCTGATCTTCAACTTCATCTTTGATAGACTCACTCAGAATTCCATCATTGACTTGGTGTCAAATCCTTAGTCTAAAATCTATTTAGTTCTTGAGCGCTTGATTCACAATACCTGAATTAATCCTTTAGCGTTTGATAGACGCAAAGAATAAATCTTCATCTTCCTTTGATTTCAGACGCTTGATCTTCAACTTCCTCTCTATTAGACTCACTCAGAATTCTACTAGTGACTTAGTCTAAAATACTTGGTCTAAAATCTACAAATTTAAAAATTACAAGCCTAACAAAATTAAGTAAACTTTCAAACGCTTATACAGTATTTCTATGAGAGCATAAACGTACATTTTTGGGGTCTAACATGAAATCCTATCTTGTCATCATCAAAACATCTAACATGAAATTTCCTAACAAATTGTATGTAAATTTTTTATTGTAATTCAAAAATGTAATATCCCGATTCGAGATGGGATTAATCTCTAGAAATTAAAGGAAGAAGAAAAAGACTTTTTGGAATTATTTTCTCATTGTCATCCTCCAAAACGTGAAATACAAAAATATAAATAGTCTAAGACTCTAATTCCATTCCAAACCCTTATAAATAGTCCACTTCCATTCCAAACTCTTAAAAATAATTTTTCAATGCATTCCTTAAAAAAGTTTTTAATGCATAGCTTTGTAACATTTTTTTTACTAAATGTGGTTTAGATTTTAAATTTTCCTTTCACTTCTTAAGAAATTAATGTGGAATTATTTTGTTCTATATTAAACTAATGATTTGCACTTTATGTTTTTAAAGTTACTTTTTATTTTTATTCTTTATTATGAAACATAATTTTGAATGAATGGTGCAATTCAGGGATCGAGTACTGAAAATAAATTGTGTATATTTTTACAGAAAATGGAAAAACCGAACAAAAATCATATCCAACATTCTTTTGTTCACATATGAAACAAAAACCCCATAACATCTACAATTGATATGCACTTCTCTTGATCTTCCTCAAATTCGCATCCCAGGATCTCTGCATCCAACTATCTCATTTCCCAATATCTCTGCATTCTAGTATCACGTTTCCCAGTATCCCATTATATCTGCATCCAAATATCCAGAAAGACACACGGCAATATATATAGTTTCTACATACTCCACCCTTTTTAGGTATCCAGTATGTCAGTGTTCACAAATAAGAAAAATGTTATTCATAAAATCCGTAAAATAATTAACAATTTCATGGGTATATATATATATATATTATAATTTCATGGGTAGCACATAATATATATATATATATATATTATAATATAAAAAAACATCATTACATAACAAAAAAAAAAGTTCCAACATTACAAAAACACATTAAAACACCAACAAAATTTTTATAATTTCCACCCATCATCAACATTAAAACTTAAAATTCTCCAGCCCCAACATCCGCATGCTCCACCGTCCATGCATCTGCAATCCGTATGTACCTGTTGTGATCATCCAAGTACAATTGCAGCGCTTCATTTGACGATGGATGTAAAGCATCCACATTTGGTCCTGCCATCAATTGGCGGATTCTTTGAAACACTTGAAAAAAAATACATTTTATGTTGAATGGATCCATTTCATTTTATAAACGAATATATATATATATATTGGTAGCAACAATACCTGCGGGATTGTAAGAGTCGGGTTCCATCGTTCTCGAAGAATATCAAGTTCGATGCCACCTGTTATGGAGATGTTGGGATGAAAAACCCTTGTCCGGAAATTGACCTTATCAAACAACCCAAGAAAAACAACAAAAGATGTATTAGCTTGATGATTATACAATTAATATTGCATTTATTTAATGAAAACATGTTTAAGGAATAAGCCTGCAATTGGTGGAGACGACGGGAAGTTAGGCCCAAAACGAATGATCAGCTTAAAGAAGTGATCGGCATACGGGTTATTCATTGGGCCCATCATCCGGGCCTCCCAAGTGAAGTCATCATTGTTCACCGGCCCTGTGGGGAAATATGACACACAATTGAACTTAACAAGGATGAGTCCATCAAACCGAAATAGATACCAGAGTATTATGTGAAACGTACCACCAATAAACCAAAATTTTTGTTCAATTGTTCGTTTGTCCCTTTAAATCCGTCTCCTAATATCAGGCATCTCCATGGTTTATATAGAAAATAATGAAGTGTTGGTTTGAGAATTTGTGTGTGGTGTTCTCTCTTATATAGTTATGGTGCGGAGTGTTGTGTTGAGTTGGAATTCTTCTAAAAAGTGGCTGATGGACTGTTTGAAATGAAAAGGAATGTGTCTGTTCTAATTCTAAAACTGTTCAAATGTATCAGTTGAATGTTGCCATTTTATTTGATGGACACCTGTACAAGGATAATATGTTGGACACGTGTCATTCAATAAATACAGTGTTAGAGTTGCTGATGGAATGTTTGAAATCAAAAGGAATGTGTCTGTTCAGTTGAATGTTCGAATGTGCCATTTAAGTGCTACCGTTTTATTTGATGGACACCTGTACAAGGACAATATGTTGGACACGTGTCATTCAATAAATACAGTGTTAGAGTGGCTGATAGAATGTTTGAAATTAAAAGGAATGTGTCTGTTCTAATTTAGTTGAATGTTCGAATGTGTCAGTTGAATGTTAATTTTCTATTAAAGGATACCTGCAGTACAAGTCTTACAATATGTCAAATTACGTGGGGGGCTCCACTAAAATATATATTTCTATTTTATTATTTTTAACACTTTGTGTGGTGGATATTTCTATGATCTGTATTAATGGTAGGTGAATATTTAATGTGTAATATTTATTTAATTTCAGCAGTCAACAAAATAGTCCTTTTCCAGTTATCTAAGTAAGTATCTCTACATCCAGTATACAGTTATAAATATTTGGGTTTTGTGCCAACTAATGCGTCTTTTGATGATGTGTCTTGTCTATTAATTTTTCAAACAACCTATTCTAGTGTTATTAGTGCAAAATACTAATATAATTTTTGTTATCAACAAACAGTAATTTCCCAAGATCTCAATACCTAGTATCTCTGCATCCATTATCCAGTTAATAATACTCTGGTTTTGTGCATGCGTCTTGTCTATTAAATCAATTTGCAACCAACCAACTACCCCTGTCTACTGATCAAGATAGAAAAAAATAGATCATCAATAGATTACATACTATATCTTCAGATAAATTTATATTTACTTTTTTATAAGATAATGTATTATTGCACGTCTAAAATATAAAAAGAGGATGTTAATATCTCTAAATTTTTGATGAGAAGAAATTGATCAAATGCAAAGATCAACTTTGAATTATTTTCCTTTTCCTACAATTTCAAAGTTTAGAGTACAAATAATATAATTAGCATACCACAAATTCAATCGAGTGAATTTTTAACCAATTGTACAATAGCAGCAAATGCTTAACCTTTGGATGAATATTGAAAAAACCATCAGTATACTTGTACAGAAACTGTGGAAGAAAATAATTTGGATTGGAAAAGAAAAACCATCAGTAATAGATTAAAAGTGACTAGACACGCAATGTCAGATTTCCCACAACATACACGCAATGTCACATTTCCCAGTGTATTAGTTTACTTGCATCAAGTATCCAGTTATTCATACACGGGTTTTGTGCCAACTAATGCGTCTTTTGACACTGCGTCTTGTCTATTAATTTTCCAACCACCCAATTCTAGTGTTATTAGTGCAAAATACTAATATAATTTTTTTTTTATCAACAAGTAGTAATTTCCCAAGATCCCAGTACCCGATATCTCTGCATCCATTATCCAGTTAATAATACTCGGGTTTTGTGCATGCGTCTTGTCTATTAAATCAATTTGCAACCAACCAACTACCCCTGTCTACTGATCAAGATAGAAAAAAATAAATCATCAATAGATTACGTACTATATCTTCAGATACATTTATATTTACTTTTTTTTAAGATAATGTATTATTGCACATCTAAAATATAAAAAGATGATCTTAATATCTCTAAAGTTTTCATGAGAAGAAATTGATCAAATGCAATAATTATTTGAGCACGGGAAAATTCGCAAGTTCTGTACTTACAAAAGATCAACTTTGAATTATTTTCCTTTTCCTATTATTTCATATTTTATTGACAAACTCAGAAAAGATGAAAAAACCTTAAGCTTGTATAAATTTCAAAAGAAAATAACTTGACTAATAAAGAATTATTCTAACTTGTTAAGTTATTCATTTATCATATAAGATCCTTGAAACAGACTTGTTATTAGAAATAATAGTTTTGAAGAATTTTAATAAATGATAATAATAACAATAATAATAATAATAATAATAATAATAGTAATTGAGAATGCCAGTAGTAATAACCGTTTGTTAATAGAATATACATAAACTGACAATTTCAAAGTTTAGAGTACAAATAATATAATTAGCATACCACAAATTCAATCGAGTAAATTTTTAACCAATTGTACAATAGCAGCAAATGCTTAACCTTTGGATGAAGATTGAAAAAACCATCAGTATACTTGTACAGAAACTGTGGAAGAAAATAATTTGAGTTGGAAGAAAAAAACCATCAGTAATAGATTAAAAGTCACAAGACACGCAATGTCAGATTTCCCACAACACACACGCAATGTCACATTTTCCAATATATTAGTGTACTTTCATCCAGTATCCAGTTATTCATACTGGGGTTTTGTGCCAACTTATGCGTCTTGTGATGATGCGTCTTGTCTATTAATTAAAAGGTAAATTAAAAGTCACAGCACACAAGCAAAGTCAGATTTACCAGTATATTAGTATCTCTGCATCCAGTATCCAGCTATTAATACTCGGGTTTTGTGCCAACTTATGCGTCTTTTGATGATGCGTCTTGTCTATTAATTAAATTCCAACCATCCAAGATGTGTTCGTATATTTCCAAATCACAACACACGCAATGTTAGATTTCCCAGTATCCTCGTATCTCCGCATCCAGTATCCTGATGTCAATACTCGGGTTTTGTGCCAAATTATGCGTCTTTTGATGATGCGTCGTGTCTATTAATATTTCAACTACCATATTCATTCATGAACCAGCTACACTCCCTTACTCACTCTTACTTACTTATAAGTGGTCGGTAGACGAGAGTAAAAAAAAATTCTTCAATTATTTTGGGTGTAGAAAAAAAAAACCACAGGACTTCGGAGTCGGAAATCAGAAAATTTGGACTTCTTAGTCAATATCACAAGACGGGAGCATACTGCTAAATCAAGCCAAATACAGTCTTCTTCTTCTGAATGAGTACAAATAATGGAGTGACTATTGACTTCATTTAGTCACAATTATGCATTCTTTGGCCAATAATTCCTTGAAAGTTTCTTAGCAAACCTTCCTCCTTATGAGTGCACTCAGTCTCCTTCAATTTATTCTTTGTCTCAAGCAAGTAATTTTTAAAATTTGATTAAAGTTATTGAAAAGACAGCTATTACTTGCTTGGGACAAAGAATAAATTAAAGGAGACTGAGTGCACTTGTAAGGAGGAAGGTATGTTAAGAAAATTTGTAGGGATTATTGGCCAAAGAATGCAGAATTCTAAGTAAATGAAGTCTAAATTAGTGACACATTTTAATTTGTTTTCTTCTAGTATCCTGGGTTTCCATGGACGATAATTATTTTTGGCTTTGGTTTAGCAGTATGATGGGATCGTGTGGTTTTGACTCAGAAGTCCCAAGTTGTCTTCGGATTTTGTAATAAAAGTAACTTCATATATTTATATTTGATGTGTAATTTAGTAAGTATCTCCAATATCTCTGCATCCAGTATTCATTTTCTTACTTCGACTTGGCTTCAAGTTTGTGAACATGTTTCTTATCTTGTAAAAATGCAAGACGGTGTAGAAAGAAAAAACCACAGGACTTCACGGTGACAACTTGGACTTCTGTGTCACCATAGGAAGGGATCATAATGCTACGCTAAATTAAAGCAAAAGAAGTCATCAACAGGAACCATGTGTAATGGATGTGAACAAATAATGGAGTCACTAATGACTTCATTTAGTCAAAAATTTTGCATGAGAAAGCCAAAAATGCCTAGACAACTTCTTAACAAGGACATGCATTAGGAGAAATTTTACGTGGCAAATCATATCATGGTGAAAGCCATTAGCTAACACTAATTATACCACTAGTAATGCAAAAATTGTTGATAGTAGTATCATAACCAGTGTTAGCCAATGAATTTTACCGTGATAATTTGCCACGTAAAATTTTTCCAAGTGCATGGCCTTGTTAAGAAGTTGTCTAGGAATTATTGAAATTCTCGTGCAGAATTTTGAGTAAATAAGGTCAAAGTTAGTGACACAATATTATTTGTTCTCATCCGTTAGACACAATTCCCGTTGATGATTTCTTTAGCTTTAATTTAGTTTAACATTATGAGCCCTTCCTGTGGTTTTGACTCTGAAGTCCTACTTCTCTTCAGATTTTGTAAGAATAGGAACATGATATGTTAATTTATTTGATGTGTATTTTAGTTTAGTATCTGTGGATCCCAGTAATTCACTGCATCCAGTATATGTGGATCCAGTATCTCTGCATTCAGTATATTCATTTTCCTTCTTTGGCTTCGCTCGAATTTCTCTGATCATGTTTTGCATCTACTAAAACGCAGGGAAATAGAAGAGAAGGTATCTGACTAAATGAAGACAAAATCAGTGATGGGATTTTGTATTTGTTGTAATGTACCAAACTTTGTAAGCATTGTAGAGGAAGACTATGTTATCATATGTTTTGTGTATTCAAACATCTATGTATTTGGTATTTGAATATGTAATTAGTATATCTTTGTTCGGGTTTTGTCTACATAATCTTTGTTTTTAAGTTGGCTGATAGGTGTGAGATTTACATGTTTAAGAGCCGCATATTTATATTATTTACATTGGTTTATGCATGATTTATGCCACATATGCGTTTAATTTGTGTGCTTATTGAGTAAAGGTGGAAAATCATTGCAATTGAGGAAAACTTGACGAATATTCAGAATGTTAGAGCATTTAGAGATGGCATTTGACATATGTTTATTCTACAAAGTTGTAGAGCTCTGTCTTAGCATCACGTGGCAACTTGAATCACCCAAATCGAAGGTCTGTGGAGAACGTTATGAAGGAAACAAGATCTCTGCGCAGAAGGCAAAATGTTTTTGTTTCCAACGTACGGACGTTGGGTACTTCACGTTCGGACGTTGGTTCTGACGGGAAAAATAGCAGATTTTTGGAAATTTCCAATTCTAATTCAAGTTGGAATCTTCTCCTTCCACCCTTATACATAGTAGATCAGTTCTCTAGGGTTAAGAGACGGAAATACACATAGAATAGAGCCCTAATGGGGTTTAGACATCGTTTTTACACATTCATGAAAATTTTCAAAAGCTGATAGGGTGTGAATTTACATGTTTTAGAGCCTCACATTTATTGGATTTATATTGGTTTATGCATGATTTATACCACATTTGCGTTTAATTTGTGTGCTTATTAAGTAAAGGTGGAAAATCACTACAATAGAGGAATAACGCGCGCAAACACAGAATTTATGTATATTTTGAGGTCGAATTTGAGGAAGTTTCCTTCAAAAAATTTGTAGATCTCTGTGTCAGATTCACTTGGCAATTTGAATCATTCAAATCGGAAGTCCGTGGAGAAAGTTATGAAGGAAACACGATTGCTGCGCTAAAAACCAAGAAAACGGTTTAGACATTCGACTTAGCACGCCCAAGCGCCCCTCAAACCACGCCCAGGCGCATCTGACATCCAGTTCCAAGGATTTGCTTCGCACTCCCGCGCCTAGGCGCCATCACACCCACGCCCTGGCGCCAATATTGCAACACTTACCACAGTGCAAGGCTATTTACATACACTTAGAGACCTAATTGGACAAAGTTTCCTTCCACAAAGTTGTAGATCTATGTCTTATCTTCACGTGGGAATTTGAATCATTCAAATCGGAGGTCCATGTAGAAAGTTATGAAGGAAATACAATTGTTGCACAGAAAAACAAGAAAACTGTCCAGACTTCGCAAAACCGCGCCTAGGCGCCGAAACACCCACGTCGGGGCGCCGATACCTCCGACATTTGATTCCTTTTAGCCAAAAGTTCAACATTTTAGGTGGAATGGAATCATTTAAAGCCAAGAGGGTAGCACATGTGTTGAGGGGAGGTCATAAGTATGTTTCTTGGTAGATCTACTTTATGGTAGAGTAGTGGAGGACACAAGAGGGGAACAACACATAGGAGAGAGAGGAATCTACAAAAGCTAATCATCTCTTGCATTAATTAAGGAAGGGGGACCGATCATAAGGGGGAGAGAAGGAGAGTTTTTGAGGGAGGATTCATCATCAAGCTTGGAGGAGGAGAGAGGATTTTTCATTCTTCATCCATCACCATTAAAGATCATCATCAATCACACTTGAGGGAGTTTTTAATTGCTTTTCATTGCATTCTTATGTTCATGATTATGTATATGACAACATTAGATTCTTTTAAGCCATTGATGATGAGCTAATCTTGTAAGACTAGGGCCATGTAAGGCCAAAATGTGATTTATGTTTATAATAGATGATTGTTGAGCGAGGTTATTCTTATATTGTTATGTGATGTGAATTGATGTTCTACTTATCTTGCATATACTTGATCACTATATGTTAGAATCTTATGCCTAGGTGAATATTTCGGGAGAAAATTGACTTAGGATGCAAGAAATTCACATCATGACCCGCAACTAATGAGGAATTGCCCTAGACATAGGTAAAGATTCCCGGGTGAAGTTGTTCGATTCAAATCGAGTGAGCTCTAGTAAGTTAATGCATGTTTAGTGGTTAGATTTTCGGATAGGAATATTTGGGAAATCACGATCTAAGCATAGGAGTTTATACGCGAGACATCGGTTATTCTCTACCCTCGGAGCTCTCACCATAACAATATAAGTGTAATCCTTCAACAAGAACCTTTATAAGTATATTTGAACAATTTGAACCTAGCATGTGCCTTAGTCTCCCTTTATAATTGGTTTTAAATCACTTGCTCATCTTTGTTCTTGTTCTTTACAAATTTTATTTGAGTTTATTCTTACTTTGTTTATTCACTTCAATACAAATCTTAAACTAGAATTCAAGTCCTTGTGGTTCGACAATCTGGACTTACCGTCCAATTATTACTACACACGACTAGTGCACTTGCTATCATAGCACGTTAGTTATTAGCATGTCAAAAGCCCTTAAAGGTGAAGAAATCAAGAAGCATGGAAGAGATGAAGATCGAAGTTCAACCATCAAAAATACGAGGGAGTTTCTTAGATTTAGATTTAGTTTTGTCTATGAATATGAATCTTAATTTAAGTTTCTACCTTTTATCTTTTATGATGAATTAGATTCTTCGAACTAAGGCCATGTTGAGGCTAAATTACGATATTTGAGTTATAAATTGTGTTTTTCATATTAATTCTATTGTTGTTTTGTGTATTGATTTTGTGTTTTAATTCCAATCATATGTCTGATCACCATATGCTTGCTAATTAGCCTAGTTTATGATTCGAGAGAATATAAGTTAGGGTTCAAAGAAATCACCACATCATCCGAAAAACATGAGGAATTGCTCCTAGAGATAGGTATAGATTTCCGGATGCAGTTAGATGGATTCATCCGGGGAAATTCTAAAACGTGAATGCATGGCTAATGATTTAATTCTCGGATAGACATATTTAGAAAACCGTCACGTAGTCATAGGATTATTACAGCCGAGAGATCGGGTAGTAGTTAATTAAGGAGTTTCCACCAAAGCAATATTAGTCTAATAATATGAAAACGTGATTTTAACAAGAATTAATTAATTTATGCCAGCACATGTGTCTTAGTTGCTCTCTTCCATAGCTATCTTGATTTCGACATCTTGTTTCTTGTATCTTGCTTCCATAATATTTGAGTTAATTCTTGTTTTAGTTTATTTTATTGCTTTTAAAATCTTTAAATCTTTAGTTTTAGTTTAGTTATTGCTTGCTTTAAATTCAAGAAGTCTAAAATACAAGTCTCTGTGGGATCGACAATTCGGACTTAAAAATCCACTTTATTACTACACACGACCAGTCCACTTGCTGCGCAAACACGTAAGGATTTTTCGTGTCAAGTTTTTGGCGCCGTTGCCGGGGACTTGTTTTTTTAGTTTTTGTTTTTATTGCAAGTATTTAGTTTTGCTCTTTTTTTCTTTCTTTCTTTGTTTTTGTTTTAATTTTTATTTTTTGTTTATTAATTTTAGGTACCAATGGCGAGATATCGTTTGTTCCCGACTCTAGAAGAACGAGAATGGGTTCGACAACTCATACACGACTTACAACTCACACTAGATGATTTGGATCAGCCGGAAAATATGAAATTGGTACACAAAGCCATTGATGCTTTGTATGAAGGACCGATTACGGAGGCTCTAATGATCATTGAGGAAATAAAAAACGAGAGGATTTCTGTTAAGGTGTCAACACCTGAGCGTCGCACACCTAACGTTCAAGCATCCGAGACATCAGGAAATCTTCCGTTTCTGACCTCGGAGCAACGAGAATGGTTTTTAGGACTCATTCATGCTATGCAACTCACTCTCGAGGATTTGGATTGTCCGAGAAATAGGCAATGGGTGTTCGACGTCATTCAAGTATGTTATGCACAAGGGTTCTTTCCACAACATTGCCAAGTGAGAATTCCTACTCTAGAGGAACAACTCGATAACACTATTGGAGAGATCCACATTACATTGATGGAAGTATCTCAGGAAATAAAGGAGACTAAGTATCAACTCGAGCAACTATTGAGCAAAATGTCTGAAGAGGCACCGGAGTCATGGCCAAGTCACACTGAGAGCAATATAGAGGGGCAATGCACTGATGTGACAGTGATAGAAGATGATGAATGGGAAAATGAACGGATCTCTGCCCAGCAGATTACACCCGAACGAGCAGCTGAAAGTGTAGCAGAGTTAGAAGCATTACTGTATGGCACGTTTTAATGTGTAGAACTAGAAACTCCCACTGCTGAGCCTTCCACTTCTATAGCTTCTCAACCGGTTAAAAGAACCAATAGTCTCCACGAGTCCTACATTATGAGCTCCAAGTTTTCCACTTCGATGGGTGAAGAAAAATGGTCATCTCCTTATAACTTGGAGAATAGTCCAAATTATCACTCGGCGCAATGGGAAGAAAAAGTGATGGAAGTGGTGAAGAACTATGAGAAACTATTTGAGTGGATGATTGCTTGGTCACTACTCATCATATTTTCTACTAACACTGGGCCAAATTTCATCCTTACTTGGAGAATGAACAAGGCATTCATTCGGAAACCGCCTTGAAATGACTCGGTAAAGTCAAGCTAGTGACTTTAAAAGAGCGCTTCTTGGGAGACAACCCAAGCTTGTAAGTTTTTCTTTCATCTTTTGTTTTTGTGTGTTTCTTGTTTTGCTTAGTTTTTAGGTTTCCTTTCTATTTTGGTGTTTTCTTTGAACATGCACTTTTGGCATGTATTCCTTTATGCTTGATGTTTTGGTTTGTTTTGAGTATGTTGAGCATGATTAGTATCCGGTTCCCTTCACTTTGGTTTGAGATGTTTGATTTTGATGATTTGAGTTGGAAAGACACACTTGTGGATAAAGGATTGTTTTTCAACATCCTTGGTTGTGAGTCTACTCTTATACCCTTATTTTGCGCTTTTATGTGAGACAACATTGAGGACAATGTTGAGTTTAAGTTTGGGGGTGTATGTGGGTAGTACTTTGTGCTTTTAATACATCCATATCACGTGTTCCTAGTTTAGCTCAAGTTTGGGGAAATTTATATGCTATCATGTTTGGATGCTTTTATGTTGAGAAAATCGAGCATGAACTTTTTTTTTTAGTCCCCAATTGTTGCAATGAAACTGATTAACTTGAATTTGATGGCATAATGTCATGACTTATATTTGAATTTAATGGAAAATACACATATCTTTACTTTGCTCGTGGGACCCTAGATTAGAGTGGATTCTCCTTAGATGAATCACAAAGGCACGACAAGTCGAGGGTAGAGGAGTTAAGTGGATAATCATTCTGAAACACTTAAGGAATTTCTCCCGGAAATATTGACTTAGATTTTTCTTAGGGTCATGAGTTGAGTAGTTGCTTCATATGCCTAATGAATAATGAATAAGGTTGATGAAAATTGGTATGACTATAAAGTCAGGCTGATATGTACTGGAGGTGAAAAGCTACATGCCTATAAACTGTACTATTAAGCTAATTTGAGCTTTGTTCAAGCCAATTAAAATTGAAAGTGAATGAAAGGTCTAGTTTTATTTTGTGGTCTTTGGCACTCGAGCGATTAAATTTGTAAGGAGTGTTTGGACACTTAATGCCCTAAAACTATCTAGTTTGGGAGTCATTGATTCAAAACTCGATACATGGGTGTCATAGAAAGCCTAAGGGAATAGAACATTGCACATGACCTAGCCTTAATGAATTTAAATGGAAGTTTCATGTGAAGTTAATGTTTAAATGGTTAAGTGGTGAAATGTAAGTGGTTATGAAGTTGTCTATGAGACTTGTACTTTAGGATTGATCGAAGGTTAGATATGGGAGAAAATATGAAATTTGGTAAGGGTGCCACTTGACTATAATGCCGTAGACTTACAATCACTACACCCTTTGGAGGTTTATTCGAGTCAAGGTGTAACATGAGCAAGTTTGACATATGTGTATACAATTGTGGAGCCTTAAAGGTCGATTTTGTGCCATTGTTTTCTTGTTGGTTAAGTTAATTTGTGTTGGTTGGAATGGGGCTGAAAATTTTATGATTTTGTGGGTAAATCATCTGCAAACCCTTACGAGACTATACTCGTCCTCTCTGGTAACTTTGAGGTTTAACGGCTTGTTGTAAATTGTGTTTTTCATATTAATTCTATTGTTGTAAATTGAGTGTTTTGTGTATAAATTGTGTTTTTCATATTAATTCTATTGTTGTTTTGTGTATTGATTTTGTGTTTTAATTCCAATCATATGTCTGATCACCATATGCTTGCTAATTAGCCTAGTTTATAATTCGAGAGAATATAAGTTAGGGTTCAAAGAAATCATCACATCATCCGAAAAACATGAGGAATTGCTCCTAGAGATAGGTATAGATTTCCAGGTGCAGTTAGCCGGATTCATCCGGGGAAATTCTAAAACGTGAATGCATGGCTAATGATTTGATTCTCGGATAGACATATTTAGAGAACCGTCACGTAGTCATAGGATTATTACAGCCGAGAGATCGGGTAGTAGTTAATTAAGGAGTTTCCACCAAAGCAACATTAGTCTAATAATATGAAAACGTGATTTTAACAAGAATTAATTAATTTATGCCAGCACATGTGTCTTAGTTGCTCTCTTCCATAGCTATCTTGATTTCGACAACTTGTTTCTTGTATCTTGCTTCCATAATATTTGAGTTAATTCTTGTTTTAGTTTATTTTATTGCTTTTCAAATCTTTAAATCTTTAGTATTAGTTTAGTTATTGCTTGCTTTAAATTCAAGAAGTCTAAAATACAAGTCTCTGTGGGATCGACAAATCGGACTTAAAAATCCACTTTATTACTACACACGACCAGTCCACTTGCTGTGCAAACACGTAAGGATTTTTCATGTCATTGGCCGACTTTTAATGAAACGTGAGAGCACAACCTCCCTTCCTTATGTTAAGATTCTAGGGCAAATCTCATTTTTGGTCCCATAAGTGGTACCGAGTTTACTTTTAGCCCTGCGCTTCATAAAAGTCTCACATTCTATACACACCTCATTTATTAGTCATAATTTTTAGTTTACGTTCTGTTATATCCTATACACAAAACTCAGCACTAAATGCACCTATAATAACAACTGCAACAAGAGATCATTCAATACAAGATAAATCACAAAAACACACCAACTTCATTCAAATGCCACAAAATGCCATTCATGTTCCAACTTACCAGAAAAAATTGCAGTACTGTAACGACCCATCCCCATGGGGGCCCTCCAAACAGATAGGTTATCACCTTCCTGGTACTCAAGCGACTTTAAACTAAAAAAAAAAAAAAAACAAGACCCAGAACCGTAATATTTTATAGTAGTGATTACTTTAAATAAAACTCCATCCTAGAATCTCCATCAAGACGAATTACATCAAAGGAAATAAGAATTTAGTACATTCCATATATATATATATATATACCTAGTCTAGGTAGAAGACACAACTTCGATAAATATAACACTCTATTTGAGGATGTGCACGCGAGACCCATCTAATCTTCAGCTTACCACCTACTATCCTGAAAAAAATAAAGTAAAGAAGGGATGAGCTATAAAGCTCAATGAGTTCCCGGGCACTACAAGAACACCACATAAGCAGGCATCACCCATATATAGTATTGCATAAAGAATACTTATTTTTGTAAAATGGCTCATAGAGAAGTAACTTACTTTCAAATCACAAATTTTCATAAAATTCAGCAATCACGTTGAAGGACTTCATAAGAAAGATCCATAATTTCATAACCACTAAGATAACATATTCCAAAAGATTTGTTAACCTCAAATCATAAGTATGCAACTGTCCACTCGAAGAGTAATTGTATCATGGTCTCAGTTGCACACGTGGGCTCAACCATGAACACTCCGTCCCCGTGGTCTCTTGCCGCACACAGTCTCACATGGCTCACCCATGAGTACATTACCAAATGAGTATCAAGCAAATGAGTATGAAACCATCTACTCCAAGGGTAATTGTATTATGATCTTAGTTGTACACGTGGGCTCAACCATGAACACTCCGTTCCCGTGGTCTCTTGCCGCACACAGTCTCACGTGGCTCACCCATAAGTACATTACCAATGGAGTATCAAGCAAAGTGCAATATGATATTGATGTCCGCTCACCTATGACACAAGGGTAAATGCATCATGGTCTCAGTTGCACACGTGGGCTCAACCATGAATACTCCGTTCCCATGGCCTCTTGCCTCTCACTACTACACGTGGCTCACCCATGAGTACATTACCAATGTGTTATAGTCTTTTCCATCAACAACCACCACATGTTCACATGATAAGTACAACGTTATGCTAGAAAATTTTCATCCAAAAATGCAATCACAAGCAATCACATATACAATATATTCATGCAATATATATAATATTACATTCGCGTAGTACATGGGACTCACCTTTCAACCGAGGCAAAAAGGTCCAACACTAACCCACTCATTCACACATCTTGTTCATTCTCGGTTCCTATAAGCAAAATGACATATATGTATTTCAATTTTTCACCATACAACTAATAATGGAAAAGCAAGAGTTAAGAATTATATATATTTTTCTTTCTTTCAACTTAAATTAGGCTTTTAATGTTATTTTTTCAAAAAGTGTATTTCTTTCTTATATAACAAATAGTTTATCAAAATTTATTCCAAAATTTTAATTTTACAAAATTATTCAAGTATACTCATATGAAATCAGCCCCATAAAAGTGAAATCGGGCACATGCATGAGTAGAATAAAATTTCAATCTATCAATATGAGATTATACTCTTATATAAAGTCTTATTCCATACACATTTTGAGATCATAAGAAAATCATATAAATTTAGAAAATATCAAAATAAATTCTAAAACTTTACATAATGTAGAAAGGTCATTCAAAATCATAAGGGTTAAAAGAATTGAAAAGTTACTACATCAATTTAAGAAAAACAAGAGCAAATCGCGACTGATTTTTGCTCAAAACAGGTCAGATTCACAAATTCATAGTAAATCGTAAACACGTTGGATTACCTTGATTCAAGTGGCTGTAGAAACCTTAGGATATTGGCTTTCAAATAAAATTTATTTTACGCAAATCGGAATAGTACAAGTTAGCTGTTTTAGCTTGTGATACAGACTGCGATGGTAACTGTTTCAAGGCAAAACTTGATAGAAAAATGAAATTTGTGTTGGGATTTGGAGAGAAGACTCTTGGGGAGTGATTTCTTGATAAATTTTTGAATAGGTTGGAGTCAAATGTTGAAGATGAGCAATTTGCATGTGGTTGTTAGACAATGAAAAAGAAAGAAAAGTCTTTTGGTTGAAGATGAAACACTACTACAGAAAAGGCCTGTTACAGCGGGTTTTTTTTTACTATTACAGCGGTTTTAACCGCTGTAATACGTATCGCTGTAATTGGTAAGTTCCCTATTACAGCGGTTTTTAACCGCTGTAAAATACGACCTATTACAGCGGTTCAATAACAAACCGCTGTAACAAACCAAAAAAATAAATAATATAATTAAAAAAATTCAACTATTACAGCGGTTCGGAAAGGAACCGCTGTAATAGTTATGTTTTTTACAGCGGTTCCTTTATGAACCGCTGTAAAAAACCAACCTATTACAGCGGTTCGTAAACGAACCGCTGTAATAGGTCACCATTTTTTTTTTCATTTAAATTTTTTTTTAAATTCTGTTACAGCGGTTCGTTATTGAACCGCTGTAACAGTTGAGATTTTTTTTTCTTTTTTTTATTATAATTTCAGCTAGCTCTATCCTTCCCAAAAGCTCAAAATTCAAATCACATAAAACAAACCAATTGCTCAACAGAAACAACAAATTAAAATCCTAAATTAATTTCATTCACGAAATAATAATCTCCAATAATTACAAATGATAACGAGTTTAATTTACGATAAACCAATATAAACTAATCACCACTTTTAAATCAAATAAAAATTTACAATAATTTACAACTTACACCGCCGGCATATCAAAAGCGCATTTAAAAATGTATTGTGCCAATTCAGAACGTGCTTCATCAAGTTGCTCTATAGTGTAAGTGGCGTATTGACAATCAGCAAAGTACTGCAAGACAAATATTAAAATCCAACAAAAGTGTTTAATAACTTAAAAGGGACATTAGAATTTGATTAATATTAATTAGGATTATGCATACCGTCGGTGGGATTATAGATTCTCCGTGTCTAATAATATCGTTCATGAATTTCATGACGAAGAAGCCACAATCTATCTCATTTAATTGAATGGGGCACTACAAATTAAATTCAAATCAAAATTGTATTAGAACAAATAACTTTTATACGAATAATTTCTTGAAACTATAATTAAAATATTATAATTACCCTAACCTTTATACAACTCCATTTACAGGCCTTGTTTTTTGATTTGATCTTTTGGTTGTTGTTATTTGCTCGAAACATCAACACAGCGCTGTTGAAAACATCAAAAAACAAGGAAATATGTCAATATCAAGCAAATATATATATATGAAATCTAGTTATAATATATATACTTTAAACTTAATATTAAATATAATGGACATTTAATTGAATGATAAAACTTACTAATTGATCATATCTTTCATATCACGTCAGTTATTTGGATCACCGCCGTACACAGAATCCAACTAATAAACGATCTCTTGAATTGGATCAATCACGAGCAACAACCAATGCCCCCATCAGCATATTCAAAAGATAGATTTAAAATTAGTTAATCTCTACGTAACAAATTTTTGACATGTGAACAATGTCTCTTTAGTAGCTCACCCGGAATTGTAAGGTGCAATAAACAACTTCCCCTCCCGTTGTGCACTAGCTATCATAGTATTTGCTATATACTGCGATTGGTCAACACGCTGGGGAGTAATTCCTGCTCCTGCAGATATAGAATGTGGGCTAAGGAACCCGAATTTATTTTGTTTTTGTTCGGGGACCACGTGATTAACCCACAAACACCTACAATTAAGCATAAAATAAATTTGTGTCACAAAAATAAACATAGTTCAAATTACTTCAGTAAAATAATTTAATTAAAAGCTTACTTTTTATTAATTAATATTTAAAAACTTACTTGATGTAAGCAGAAATGATAGAGGCTCCTATCTGTTGTTTATGCAGAAAGTGACCGATCTCCTCCCGCCCAATATATTCTGGAAAGGGGATATTGAAGATTTCCACGGGCATGTCTATCTGGATAGTATTTTCAGCAGCCATCATCTGAAAGAACCTATCAAGAACTGCAAGTGAATGAGGGCGTACTGGAGCAGGAGGGTTGGCCACTAGAGAAGGAGGGTTGGCCACTAGAGGTGTATTTTTGACATGTGAGTGCTTCGTCGTCACTGATTTACTTTTTCCTACTGATGATTTGGATTTTCCGCGAGATTAGAAGCAAAAGAATTCAAAACGTGGGCGTTATCAATGAAAGTATATTTATTAACATTAAACAATTGTTATAATTTATTAATGACTAGCTATTAATAATTACGTACCGATGCATCACTGACAATGACAAGACTCTTAGGCCAAGCAACCATGTATCCCACAGTCTCGGATACTGTGAACACTCCTTCATCATCGAGAGGGACTGGTAGGGGTGCAACATCTTCAATTGCAATGTCAATCGTCACTTTCACGAGGTGGGAGGCTAATGGACATGTATGCAATGTTCTATCCTCTGGTCGATTGTACATTTTTCCTCTAGCCACCAAACGATAAGACGGTGTAGTAAGTGCTAATTGACACTACAAGACATCCTATATATATATATACCATTATATTAGAAAATTTTGTATATTATACAGAAATATAGGATTGAAAGTTACGTTATCACTAAACAAATTCATATCATTAATTACCTGAGGTAGGTTTTTCACTTCTGGGCAGCTATCTTTCAAAGAAACCGCCTCTTCTGTATGTGGCTGCTGCGACGCAGACGCCCTATGCTCGTCAAACTCGCGTCGCAATTCTAATAGTGATTGAGTGAGCATTTGAACCGTGCCTTGCAAGCTATCAATCACCGCATTTTTTGAAGGCTTTGAATCCGAAAAGTAATCTTTTTGTGATACCCCAAAGCCTACACCCCTAACTCGACCCGGATGCTCCTTCTTTTTAAGAGCTAAAGCCAGTGTATCATTGTGGGTCCTCTCGGGTCCACTGTGGCTACCCTCCTGTGATAAGCTTTCCTGTAATAATACATTTAAAAAATACAAAAATTTAGGGAAATTTGTTATTTTAAAAAAAACATACAACATACTATATAACTAAAATTGCAAATAACTCACAATTGATTCCACTACTCTTTTAACATTGGCATTATCAATGTTGTTCTGGCTGTTAGAATGTGCAACCCTCCACACTAGTGCTCGTGTCACCTCTGACCCAGCATCCTTTCTTTTTTGCTTCTATATAAGAAAATTTGCAAGGAAATAAATTTGATTAGGAAATTTGTAATTAAGGAAATTTGATTAGAAAATTTGTAAGGAAATTTGATTAGAATTAAAACTTGTAACGAACTACGTACCTCAGTATGCTCCAGTTGAGCATATCCAAGACGTGATGCCCTGTAAGGATATTCAGGGTCCTTTGCTCTTTCAGAATTGTCCTTACGTAGTTGCTGTTCATTATATAATCAAGGCATTAGTCAATGTATATAGTTTCAAATAAATTAAAATGAAACCATAAATTAAAATAATTACCTTAAAATAATCACTTTGGCGTACTTTTACAAATTCTGTCCAGTCTTCTTGAGAAATACGATATTTTTCGGGTGGGCTTGAATTAATGTTCCCATCATCATCCTCTACCCAGATTCTGCTCAAGTAGCTCCTATAGTTTCGAGCTAGCTTCCCAGCCTCGGCTAAGACGAATTTCTGTCTACTTTCGTCAATATCAAAGGCCAACTATAAAAACAAACAATAAAGTATATACAAAATTATAATTTAGACAAAAAAAAACTACATTTACCAATTAAAAACATAATATATATATAATAACTAACTTATAGCTATTTCATTCCAAATGGCATATTTTATTGCTGCAGAGACATGTCGCCAATCATTAATAGTAATAGGGACCCTGTCACGAGCTATCACGACAATGTAACCAACAAAATTTGATTTATTTGGGTCAACTGGCTGACCATACTCGTTCCAACCAACTTGTAGCTTTATGCCTTTACTTTTGGCATTTATTACTTTCTTCATTGCTGTAATACCTCTACGTATCTCATTTTCAACATTTTTGTTTGCATCACCTCCAGAATCCATCTACAAGATTTCAAAAGTGAAAAATACAGAAGTTAGATTCATATACCAAATATAGTGCTAATTAAGAAATGCCCATAATTCTAGAAAAAATTCAGCAGAGTAACGACGCAAAAAATTCTACCAAGTTTTCGACTTAATATTCCCCCCAACCTTGCAACCACCAAAACTCAAATATTTCAACAACAACAAACGCAAACAAATATATATGCATTAATCACATCATTAACTAGTTGGATCATATAAATCACATCCAAAAGTACAAAACGAAATATTGATAAGCTTACATTGGTGGTGGTCGTCGTGGTAGTGGCGGAGAAGAGGGTGACTGTGGTGGTATACGGTATCGACTTACAAAAGCAAAAAAATACAGAAGTTAGTGTAACTCATTCACTAATATAATATTACAAGCGTTCAAATAATTATCAAATAAGTTCAAATAAAATTTACACTTAAATTGCATACTTAACAAAAGAGTTCAAATAAGTTACTCATATAATTATCAAATACTCATATAATTATCTAATAAGTTCTAATACCTTTCATCGTTTTCTTTTTGTCGCTGGTTTACTAGTCTTTTGTGATCCCTCAGTACGACTATTTTGTTTAGTAAGCCGACGAACAGATGGATTAATCCATATTCCCTCTTGGTGATCTTCTCGCATATACAATTCATCATCACTGATATCCAAGTCACCGTCACTATTTGTGGATTGTGAACCACCTAAGATAGGAGTTCCTCCATCATCTTCATTATATAGGCCATCATCCTCAATACAAGTATTTTTGTTTGCCGATAAAACAATGGACCACCTCTTATCGACGGGATCGGTGACAAAAAACACTTGTTTAGCTTGAGATGCCAAAATAAAAGGTTCATCTTTGTATCCCACCTTTTCAAGGTCTACTCGAGTAAAACCTATTTCACTATCATCAACACCATTTTTATGGTCAACCCACCTACACCCAAATACAGGGACCCGAAACCAACTGTAATCCAGCTCCCATATATGTTCAATCACCCCATAATATGGTAAAGTGGCATAGATAGGGCTATTATCTTTCGCACTTGAGATATGCATTGCTTCAGCTACAAGACTCACCCCACTATTCTGCATTGTACTCCGTTCATCTTGGTCTTTTGTATAAAACGTGACACCATTTATACGATAACCCGAATGACAAAATACGAATCTGCCCGGGCCCACCGAGAACCGTGCCAATTTATCTGAAACTGAAAGTGAATTCTCGTTTTGTTTCTCTTGAATACACTTTCGAAACCAATCGATAAAACTCTTGTTATGTTCTCTTGAAATCCAACTTTCATTTTTACTTGAATTTATTCTCCTAAGTTGGTCCTTGTGCTCTTCAACATATGGCTCAACCTCATCAGTGTTGTGGAGCACATATAGGTGTGCCTGATCCTTTTGTGTGTTAGGAACACTCACTAATTGCTTTCCAATTACGCTTTCTCCTTCTGTTCCCCCCCCCCCCAGCAGGAGACTTTTGACGCTCTGCAACATTACCATCATTCAGATATTCTGTGCAAAATGTAATAGCTTCATCAACTATGTACCGCTCAACAATGCAACCTTCCGGCCGCCTACGATTTTTCACATAGCCTTTCAATACCTTCATATAACGCTCAGTCGGATACATAGATCTCATAAAAGCTGGTCCACAAAGTTGTGTCTCTCTAACCAAGTGAATAGGTAAGTGAGTCATTATATCAAAAAACGCGGGTGGAAAATACATCTCAAGCTCACACAAAGTGAGGACAAGTTGTTTCTGAAGTGCAGGCAATTGTTCAGGATCAAACACCTTGCTCCACATTGCTTTGAAGAAGAAACACAATCTAGTTATCGTTTCTCTCACCTTTTTTGGCAGAATGGCCCGTAAAGCAATTGGTAGCAAATGATCCATGATTACATGACAATCATGAGTCTTCATATGCTTTAGCTTCAAGTCCTTCATTGATACAAGACTGCTAATGTTCGAAGAATACCCTTCTGGAACTTTCACTCCACAAAGAAACTCACATAATGTAATTTTTTCTTTTCTAGATAGTGTGTGAGCTGCTGGAGGTAAATAAGTACGTTTTCCCTTCATTGTTGGTGCCAATTTACCTCTTATCTTCATTTCAACTAAATCCAACCTTGCCTTTACTCCATCTTTTGTCTTGTCGGGCACATTTAGAAGAGTACTAATGACACTATCAAATACATTTTTCTCAATATGCATTATATCAAGAAAATGTCTAACATGTAAAGATTTCCAATACGGCAACTCAAAAAAAATTGACCTTTTTTTCCACCCAGTTTTTGCAAGGCCGCATGCAAAAGTCTTTCCGAACTTGATATCCAAGTCTTTTACATTCTCAAACACCTCTTCACCTGTCAAACACTTAGGAGCTCGACATTCTTCTATGCTCCCATTGAAAGCTTTCTTCCACCGACGATATCGATGTTCTCGATTCAACCATCTTCGATGCCCTTGGAATGCATATTTCTGAGAGTGTGGGAGTCTATATTGATCTGTACTCTTGACACATATGGGGCATGTACATTGCCCATGTACACCATATCCCTCGAGATTAGCTCTTGCTGGAAAATCATTGATTGTACAAAACAACATAACTCTGAGATTGAAGCTCTCTTTTCTAAACCCATCATACACTTTAATACCTGTCTCCCACAACTCCTTCAAATCCTCAATTAAAGGGGCCAAGTAGACATCTATATCATTTCCAGGTTGTTTCGGCCCGGAAATTAGTATAGGCATCATAATATGCTCTCGCTTCATGCATCGCGAAGGGGGTAGGTTGGAGATCATCAAAATCACCGGCCATGTACTATGTGAGCTACTTTGCAAGCCATGTGGGTTCATGCCATCTGTAGCCAATACAAGGCGTAAATTTCTTGGTTCTTCCCTAAATTCAGGGAAATCATTATCAATCTTTTTCCATTGAGGAGAATCTGAAGGATGTCTAATTTTGTTATCTTCAATCCCTTCTTCAACCCTTCTATCAGCATACCATGTCAAGTCCTTGGCAAACGCTTCACTACTGTACATGCGTCTAAATCTAGGTATTATGGGCAAATACCATGCTGTTTTGACAGGAGCAGATCCATTCTTCTTGTACCGTGAGGTGCCACATTTCGGACACACCTTCAATGGTGCATAGTCATTTCTAAACAAGATGCAATCATTGAAACAAGCATGTATCCTCTCATATCCCATGCCAATTGCAGTTAACATCTTCTTAGCATCATAAGTACGATTAGGTAACACATTATCATCAGGTAACATACTTTTTAATAGACCAAGTAAGTCTGTGAAACTCTTATCACTCCACCCATTGTTAGCTTTTAACTTGTAGAGGTTTAGGGCTGCTTTCAATCTTGTGAAATTACTACCACTATACAGGGGTGTCTTTGAATCACTTGTCAAATTGTCGAACATCTTGGGACAATTTCGCAAATCCTCCTCAATCACATTGGTCATCTCCTCCAAACGATCATGCTCACAGTCATCCATGTCAAAATCTACTGATCGATATGATGTATCACCCAAATCACCTGAGGTGCCACTGCTTTCACCGTGTCTTGTCCATCGTGTGTAGCTTTTATCAATTCCATTACACACCAAATGATCTTCCAAGTCACGTGGACTAATTCTCTTTCCAAAACAACAACGTAAACACGGACAACTAATCCTAGTCGGATCCGATGCATGCTCAACCGCAAAGTCTATGAATTCTTTCACCCCTTTCACATATTGCTCCGACATACGATCCGCTACAATCCAACTTCGATCCATCTAAATTCTCAATTAATTAAATTAAATAATTTTAATATCAGTTGATAGTTAAATTAATTAAATAAATTTATTTTTAATTTATTCTATAAAAAATTCGGCAGAGTAACGACGCAAATATTTCTACCAAGTTCTCGACTTAATCTTCCCAATGGGTTGTAACCAACAAAAGTCAAATCTTACGATCCGCTAAAATCTCAACAGGGTAACGAGGCAAAAAATACTACCAATTTCAACCACAACAAACCCAACATTCTAATCTTTCACCCACAACGAACACAAAATGATACAAAAATATTGATCACCAGTTGGATCACATAAAACATAAAATTTGTAGCTATCAACTACAAATATTGATCACCAGTTAGATCACATAGATCACATAAAAAACTACAAATAAAGCATCATATTATAAATATTGATCACCAATTGGATCTAAATAAATCACATAAAACTACAAATAAATTAAAGCATCACGATATAATTATTTTCACAAAAATATGTAAATCTCAAGTATAAATGTTCGTTGTGACATGACGTGATGCACAAATACCATGAATGCATTAAACAATGTCAACAAAACAATACAACAACAATCCAATCATATATAATACCAACATATCATAACATAAATCAATAAACCCTAATTAAAATAACATATATATCACAAAAACCCACATTATATAATTAACAAAAACATAAATTAAATCCACATTATATACATCACAAAATCCTAATTAACAAATATATATAACAATAATTCACAAAATCCTAATTAACATTATATAACAATACTTAACAAATTAACATATAACCCACATTATATACATCACAAAATCCTTATTAACACAACATAAATATATAACAAACAACAAATTAACACATAACCAATATTATATAAATTAAATCACCAAACCCCAACACCTATATACAAACATTAACCTAAAATATATACATAATATATATATAACATAACATATATATATATATATACCTATAAAGAGAGGGAGGAGGAGTGATTGGTGGGTAGGGAGGCGGCGGCGCGGCGGAGGCGGAGGCGGCAGCGCGGCGGCGGCGAGGCGGCGGCGGCGGAGGAGGCGGCCGAAGAGGAGCGGCGGTTTGGGGTGGTGGCTAGGGGACGGGGGAGGGGTTATCTTGAGAGTGAGAGAGAGTATAGAGAGAGAGTAGAGTATAGAGAGAGAGACCGAGAAGAGAGATCGAGAATGAGAGAGAAAATCGAGAGGGGCGACGACGGCGGCGGCTGCGGCTTGTGGTGGTAGCTGACCGGCGGCGACTCGGGGGGGCGGGGGTGGGCCGGGGCCGGAGAGTGAGAGAGAGAGTACAGTAGAGAGTGAGAGAGTAGAGGGGAGAGAGAGAGAGTAGAGAGAAATGAGGGTGGAGTCGGTTTTGGGGGGGAAAATGGGGGGGAATTTTTTTTTTTTTTTTAATTAACAATTAAAGCGGTTCAGGAATGAACCGCTTTAACTGATTATCAGTTATAGCGGTTCTGTAATGAACCGCTGTAACCGGTTTGAATCAGTTACAGCGGTTCAATATTGAACCGCTGTTAAAAAACTTTTTTTTTTTTTCGGTTCGACTTATAATAGCGGTTTTTTACCGAACCACTGTAATAGGTTTAGTCCTATTACAGTGGTTTTAAAAAAAACCGCTGTAATAGGTTCCGACTTAGTTTCATTTATAACGGTTCACTTATAAACCGCTGTAATAAGTCTCTCCGTTCAGCGGTTTTAAAAAAACCGCTGTAAAATGTGCGCTGTAACAGGCCATTTCTGTACTAGTGCCTCCCAATTTCAATCAATAAAGCATCGACCTGTCAAACAGCCCGAGTGATAGTAGTCTTACAAGTGATAGTACTATAATGAGTGTTAGGAAAATGGCCCGAGTGACCATTCAGGATGACAGGTCGAAGAGAATATTGATCCTGCAAAAGAAAAAAAATCATCAAAATACTTATCATACATCAAACCAAAAAATACGTCATATGAATAACACATGGTCCAAGCATTGAAAGATAATTAAAACATATGAGAAGAAATATTGTTTATACTTTATTACCACAAATAAAACAATTATTTAGAAGGTAGATGGATCTTTCACACGTCTTTTGTGGCTTTTTCTTCTCTCCCCAACAGAGTCATAGCGATTTTTCCGAATCGCTCCACGCTTTTCGTTGCACAGAGGATGGTCCAGTCCGAGTCACTAGGGACGGGGTATATAGTTCATAGATAATCCAATACCAAATTATCTTTCCAATAATATTTAGACACTAATTCATGCAAGCCATCATCATCCCTATTAAATGCTGCAATCGCATGCGCGCACGGAATATGGTCAATATCAAAAACACCGCAACTACACTTTTTTGCTTGCAAGTCAACAGAGAATGTTTTATCATCACACTGAACAAGGTACTCACCTGTACACTCATTTAAGACGCATGTTTTAAATAAAATAGAATCTTTGCTCCTTGCATGCATCGTTCTCTCCACTTCAGGAGTGAGTTTCTGTGACAAGGACACCGGTTACGGTGCTTGTTGAACCACTTACTTACTAACCGCAACATCTTATCCAACAAAACAATTATCGGATATGATCTTGCACTAGTTAGGATAGTATTAATGGACTCCACTCCATTCGTTGTCATAATATTGTATCATGAACCTTTAGAGTAACAACGCGCCCAATGCTTTTTCACAACAAGAATTTCTTTAAGATATTGATGGTACCTAAGATTTGATTCAAGCTGCCTTTGTTGGAGGTCAGTAAATAGCTTTTCAAATTCGGGCATAGTATATGCTTCAGTGCAAGCCACAAACTTTGCCACAATGATATCTTTTGCCTTTTTCTTTTGCTTAGCGCTCCTACCTGCAGAAACATTGTTCTTGAGATTTTGAGCAATATGATACGTACAATAGCCATGTGAAGACATTGGGAAAACTGTATGAACAAAATTTTTAATAGATACGTGTCTATCAGAAATGATCACCAAATTGTCACGATCGGGTATCACATCCCGCAATCTCTCCAAAAACCAAATCCAACTTTCATCGTATTCTTTATTAACCACAGCAAACACAAGTGGATACTGATGTTTATTGCCATCTTCTGCAGTACAAATAAGTAATACACCCTTATACTTGGTCTTCAAATGTGTGCCGTCAATAACAAGCACTTTTCTCATTGGCACAAATCCTTCTATGGAGGCTCCCAAAGTAAAGAACAAAGACTGGAAAACATTATTGGCATCTTTACACAAATGAGTTACTGTACCCGGATTGACCCTCTCCAACATATACAAATATTTAGGAAAAATCCCATAACTAGCCTCTGGATCACCCCTGCTACTATTTATAGCAATGATTCTACCACACCTAGCTTTGTAGTAAGAAACACCAATGCTCCCCTTATTCAGAATATCCCCTATCACCCTAGGAGGTGGTGAATCTAACAGATTCACAAACATATCTTTCACAGCTTCAGCAACGATATTTGAAGTGGACTTTTTATATCTATTTACCAATGTAGAGGCGCATGTATAGGTGCTATAATGAGTTTTTAACGTGAAATTTTTTGACTTTCCAGTATTTGACGCAAGAATTTCCACTGGCAATCCTGGACTTTACACTTATATACCAAAATATCTTTACATGACTTGGATACAGTAATATCAAAACAATTCTTGGACGTAGATTTGAAAACTAATTCTTTCAGCTCTTCCTTGCTAGCAAATTCCTGACCAAGCACAAGATCTAGATCGTCATCAAAGCTGTATACTTTAGGACTCTCATTAGGAATAGCATCATCGATGAAATCTGACCGGGGAGGGGAATAGAGTGAACTTTGTAGGAAGATGGAGTGGTTGCAGCAGGACTTGAGTTCACAGTTTCAACAATTGAAGTACAAGGGGGAGTGGGTTTAGAAGGAGTGGATGCAGAAGGATTTGAGTTCTGATTTTCCACACTACTAGGAGTACAAAGGGGATTGGGATTACAAGGAGTGGTTGCAGGAGGAATAGAGTTCAGATTTTCCATAATACTCGGAGTACAAAGGGGATTTGGTTTACAAGGAATGGCTGCAGAGGCTTTCGACATGGGCAGAGACGAGGGCTTATTTAAAACAACACCAGACCGACCGGGGGCAGATTTATAATCACTCGCTAAATCATTTTCAAACAAATTTTCTCCTTCTCCTCCTCCTCCTACTTCAAAAAAAACTCGACATACAGAAGGCTACGTTTTTTCGATAATGCACATAAGTCCAGAAAATTACACTTTACGTCAATATCAGTCAAGATATATGTGGGGGTACAAACGTTACAATAGGATGGAATAATAACTCACTCTAATTTCATAATGCTTCCATTTAAAAGGAACCGATTCAAAGACACAATGTAAAAATTCAAAATGTGTCATCTATTTTGGATCAACTCCGAGTAGTGCAAAAGTACGCATTTCATAACCATTGTTTGACAACCATTCCCATTCTGGAGGTCTATGGTCTCCCTCTATTACCTTCCACTCACCATCGTACATATAGTAGATCACTAATCCACACATTTTACTACAAAAATAAAGAACATAGTTAAAAATTTGGTTGTTAAACACTAGTATATAGTCGTCCTACGACAATAGAAACGGGCGAAAAACCACCGTATGTTATTACCTCTTCTTAAAAGAAGTTAAATATAAATTTTTATAAAGTCTAATATATTTAAACCCTAAATCTCTATATAAACTTCAAGTGATAAGACATAAAAAAGAACAATATTTATACTTTGAATAACAATAGGGAAACTTATGCTTTCTCTGCTTATTTTGCAATTTCTTAGCTGCTGAAAAATGGTCGGAAGTTGAAAATTATAATATATTCTTGAAGTTTTGCATACAATTAAATTCCAACTTAACAAGACCAATTAAATTTGACAACCTTTTTCGTCAACAAATTAGTGTTCAATTTACATCCAATCAATGAATAATCATTCAGCTTAATACAACAAAGTAAAATTACACACACCCCCTTAGTATTATGATCTTCAATTTCCTCTAAACAGGAACAATCAACAATACTTTCCCAAAACACCTTAGACGACATCAAGTTCTAATCTAAGTTCAAGTAAAACGAACTTTAACAAAAACAAACTTTTGATAATTTACGGTACATGTAACGGCCAAGATCGAAACTTAAACCAAAATAACGGTTTTGTTCTTTAAACAGGACAACAAACTTTACCTTCCAATTTGAGGATCTAAAGAATAAAAGTGCAAGAATTGGGGAAGAAGGGGATTTGGGTTCTAGGGTTTGGTGGGATTTGAGGAAAAGATCAAGACAAGAAAATGTAACTTCCAATTTGCGGATCGAACCATGTAACGTGTAAGAATTGGGGACAGAACGGGGAATTTCGGTTCTAGGTTTGGTGGGGAAGAACAAATTTGGGGATGAACAAAAAAATTAGGGATTTGGGTTGGGAGATTTCCCGCGTTCACGATGGTGAGGTGAGAAATTGAAATTGTGTTATTCTAAAAGGTCATTTTCGGTACTAATTATATGCTGAGTTTTTTAAAAAAAAAATTGTCAAATATAAGTAAGGGTAAATTAGGCATTTCAAGTTTAAGTTAAATGAGAGAGGCATAGGTTTGTTAATGTATTTGAATGGAGCATATTTGTCCATCTTTTTGTGCCTTTTAATCCCTTTGACCTAATTTTCCCTGTTTCACAGGAGGTTTATTGGAATTTGCCCTTTTTTTTAACAGAAGAAAATAATAAGTCAATCATGTTATAAAATCAATAAGATAGGACATTAAATAGATATGTTTATTTTATAAGAGCCCCCACAACTAAAAAGTTGCATTGACTTTCCCTCTACTTGTTTCATATCTGAGTAAAATTCAATAGCTAGATTCAAATTTGTGTACTCAACGATCCAATATAGTGAAATTTGTTATGAATAATTACTTTTTGTATGTACATACAACTCCAAAATCTCTTCACTTTCATGTCTTGTCACTTTTCATTATAAATATGATTCAATGTAATATACTTCCCTAATTATGTAATCAACCTTTGAGATTCTTGATTTGTGTCTACAAGAGACACACCAAAAATCTAATTAAGAATTCTCTAGTCTCTCTATTTAGTTGCATCTTGTGATATTTTATAATACGTTATCAGCATGATTCATCTCAAATTGCTAGTCGAATTTTTACATTGGTGCTGTGGTAGAAGCAAACGTCCTCGCTGAGGTATTACGCTGGTAAGAAAAAAATGGAGGAAGTATTTCATTCTACCTTTTTGAAAATTGAACTGGGTAAGAACTAGGTGAGATCATTATGTTTTATATTACATCCATTGTCATTATAATGATGATCATTTAAAAATAATTTTTCATATTTAGTGGCACATAAGAAAATTTCGTAATCATTACTTCTATGTTTACTTAGAAATTTTTAATTATTATGTCTTTGTCCTAACAAATCAAACAATTTATGGGAAATTAGAGCATCAAGTGTGTTCGTATTATCAACATTGATATTTAGATCTCATGTAAGTTTATGTGGACTAATAACTATATTTATATAAATTATTTGACTATGATCTAACCTATCTTATACTTTGATGATATCATTATAATGATGAATCTTGCAAAACTTAACTCTGTGGCTCCTGACATTACAGAGAAGAAATATTTATCTTTGGTGTCAGATGTAGAAATTCATTTAGAAGCAAATGGTCTTGAAGACACATTCAAAGAAGGAAACAAAGCATCTAATCAAGATAAAACCAAAAACCATGAGCCTCATCCAATTGGTTATGCTCCATTCCCTTAAGTGAATGTAGCAACAAATAATCATTTTAATCATGAACAAATTCGAGGCCGTGGACATGTATATGGTTAACAGTGGTGATTATTCGAAGAACACATCTTTCCACCAGAAGTGGAAACACAATGAAGAGAAAAATGATGGTAGCCAAAATAGCAAATCTGTGGAGAATTTATGGTATGGTTGTGGCGGTAAAGATCATTGGTCACGTACCTGTCATACACCAAAGCATCTTATTGACTTTACCAAGAATCGCTAAAACGTAAAAGAAAGAAAATAGAAAGAAATTTTGCTTTTGACAAGGGCAATTCTGGTCATGTCCATGACACTCATTTAGATGTTGCTGACTTCTTTGCTGATCTTGATAGAAAATTTGATCACTTGATTAGAGATGGAAGTGTTCAAAAAATGAGTTTCTTAAACCTTATTTTTAGTGGTTTTTAAAATAAATGTTAAAATGTGTTGTTTTCATGAGTGAAGATATGTGTCTCGCTGATAGTGCAACAACTCACACCATCCTCAAGAATAAAAAATACTTCTCTTATTTAGTAATGCAAGAAGCCAATGTTAGTACTTTATCGGGTAATACAAAGTTAATTGAAGGCTTCGGCAGAGCTAATATATTGTTACCCGGAGGAACACAATTTTATATTGATGAAGCATTATATTCTACCAAGTCTCATAGAAATTTATTGAGCTTCAAAGATATCCGCCGAAAAGGATATCATATTGAGACAACAAGTGATGACAATATTGAGTATCTTTACATCACTAATACAACATCTGGTAACAAATGTATATTGGAAAGGTTACCTGCATTTTCCTCCGATTTGTACTACACATATATATCTTCTATTGAAATACATGTTATGGTAAATCAGAAGTTTTCGAATCAAAATAAGTTTGTTGTTTGGCATGACCGGTTTGGCCATCCTGGATCAATTATGATACGAAAAATAATCGAGAATTCATGTGGTCATTCATTGAAGAGCTAGCATATTCTTCAATCTAATGATTTTTCATATAATGCTTATTCTCACGGAAAGTTGATTATTGGACCATCAATAACAAAAATAGGAAGTGAATCTTTTACGTTTTTGGAACGTATTCAAAGCGATATTTGTGGACCAATACACCCGTCATGTGGACCATTTTTATATTTTATTATTTTAATTGATGCATCAACAAGATAGTCACATTTTTTTTTCAAAGGACCACCCTAGCGGGGGAGGATGTTTTCGGGCCTCTCATCCCCTCTTTATATCATTGTAAAAATAAAAGCAATGAATAATGAGTTCTAACTCCCTAACAAGGCCCTCTAGGAAAGCAAGAAAATGAAGACCACTTACTCCATTACATAAATAAAGGAACACTAAAAATAAAACATAACAGAGGAGTACTACTCCCTTACAAAAGAAATAAAACAAAAAAACTATCACAATCTTCATATCTAACGAAATCGAAAATTAGGAAAAAACATATCCATATATGTAATTGCCACAAGTGGCCTCGGAAGCTCGTTTACAAAAAGAATTGACGAGGCCTGATCATCACATGCTTTATTAGCCAAGAAATTAGCTGCTTTATTTCCTTCCCGGTAAATATGTGAAAACCGAATATTAAGTCTTCTTCTCAACTCACGAATCCTTTGTAACATGTGCAGCAAATCCCAATTGCCTGGGTTGCTCTTAAATATTATATCAATCACCACCTTCGCATCAATCTCAACCCACACTTTCGTAAACCCATGCATTTCACAAAGCTCTAGACCCTTACAAACTCCATGTAATTCAGCAAAAATATTTGCATGAATATTTATAAAATCAGCAATGGCTAAGAGAATCTTACCTGTATGTTCTCGAGTTACACCCCCCGCGCCTGATTCTCCCGGATTACCCCTTGAGACCCCTTCCGTTTTTAATTTTACCCAATCGCAATCAAGGGGCTTCCATTTGATACAAAAGGATCACAATGAAGCCACTCTGCTTCTCGGCACTCCAATCGACTTGGCCAATTCCCTATCATCCCTCCAGTTTTTGTGATTGACAAGGCCACATTTATTTAATAACTTGAGGTAATATTGTATTCGCAAAATCACCCGAGTACTACTACAATTCTGCCCTTCATGCTTCGATTTATTGAGATCTAGCCAAATGAACCAAACAATTAGTGTCGGAAGTAGCCCGAGAATGCTGGATCGTGAAGAAATACCCATACGCCAAGCCTGCCACCAGGTATTAAGATTCTCAGTATCCGGAAAGTGAAATTTGCACAACTTGGCGAAGAACAAACTGAAATTACGAGCTAAATCACTATTCATAAATAAGTGTTGAATAGATGCAATATTTCTTTCCTTGCAATAGTGACATCTAGAAGCCATGGATAAACCTTTTGATTGCATATTAGTTTCCACGGGTATCCAACCATTTAATAATCTCAAGGAGAAAACAGACATTGTTGGTCGAATACATTTTCCCCATAAATCTTTAAATGTAGCATTTCTCGTGCCCGTATCATGAACACAGTGCCAAGCCGACTTCATCGTGAATCTTCCATCCGTGGATAGTTGCCACACAGGCTCATCTTCAGTCGAGGAGTTAAAAGGAATTAGACATATTCGCTCCACCATATGTCTATTTAAAACACTACTAAGCATGTTAAAATCCCAATTCCCATTCCTCCAAAATTTCGATACCGTATCTAAAGTATTGTGCAGGACTTGAGTAATGCGGAATAAAGGTCCTTCTCCATGCCAATTATCAAACCAAAAAGACACTGTACCATTTCCCAACTTCCATCCGATATGATTTTTGGCATTCTCTCTAATTTTAGTTAACCTTTTCTAAATCATCGAATCTGTGCGTTTCACCGGAGCCATCACTGGACTATCTAAAAGGCAATACTTTTGCCTCATAAAACGAGTCCACAAGGACGACCCTTCACGAAGTTTCCACCATAGTTTAAATCCAAATGCATCAACTATATTTCTCATACATCGAACCCCGATTCCTCTTTCCTCAATCGGGTAACAAAGCCTTTCCCATGCTGCCCAGTGGATCCTCTTATTATTAGACATCGAACCCCAGGAAAACCTATTGAAAAGTCTCTCTATCAGCTGAATTGCATTGTTGGGAGGATCTAGCATTTGCAATAAGTACATCGGCATAGAAAAGAGAACGCTTTTGATTAGAGTAAGTCGCCCACCTTGAGATAGAATTGATTTTTCCCACCCTCCAATCCGTTTAGAAATCTTACAAATAACATTCTCATATAGAGAACACTTTTTATGTCCCTTAAACAAAGGAACTCCCAAATATGTGAGAGGTAGATGATCTTGCACAAACCTCGTGATGTGACGAATGCGATTTATACGCGACCTTGAAGTTGACTTCCCTGTGATAAAAGCAGACTTATCTCGGTTAATTAATTAACCAGAAATTGACTCGTATTTTGTTAGAAACTTCATTAGTCTCGTCAAGGCACTCTTCGATCCTTTAGTGAAAATCAAGATGTCATCCGCGTAAGCTAGATGGCTTACTTGAAAACCTCCTTGCGGATCATATTGCATTTTAGGGTGATGAATGAATAAATTTTCCAACCCTCTAGAAAGAAACTCCGCAGCTAGCACGAATAAAGCAGGTGACAAGGAATCTCCTTGTCTAAGACCACGTGCGGATTTGAAGAAACCCGTACTCTGACCATTCACCAATACCGAAAACCAACAATTCTTGATCGCATTCCTAACCCAAGATACCCACATGTTCGGAAATCCTAACTGAGCTAACATCGAGTATAGAAAGCTCCATTGAACCCGGTCATAAGCTTTTGCCATATTAAGCTTGACCATCAAATTTCTGCCCCCGCTTTTGTTCTCAATGTTGTGGCATAGTTCTTGTGCTAACAAAATATTATCCACAATGTTTCGGCCTTTTATAAAACCAGTTTGTAATGGAGAAATAATCCTATTCAAGATACTCGAGAGTCTATTTGCATTATTATTTACATTATTATTTACATTATCTTTGTGATTACCTTATTATTTACATTACAAAGACTGATTGGTCTGAAATCCTTCCAACTTAACGGAGCTTCTATCTTTGGAATCAAAGATAAGGTAGTGGCCATGTAACCCCTCGGAAGAGGATGACCGAAAAAAATTCTAACACTGCCTCCATCAGGTCGTTGTGAATAATATCCCAACAAGATTGGTAAAACAATGAGGTAAATCTATCGAGACCTGCAACACTATAAGGGTCGATATTCCAAACTACCATTTTCACCTCATCGATAGTAGTTTGTGCAGCCAAGATCGCCCTGTCGTCATCCATCAGCAATTTAGGAATGCAAGATAAATTAGTATCTTCCATTTCCAAATTTGGACCAGCGAAAACTTTTTCAAAATAATTAGTAGCCGACAATCTAATTTCTGCGGGGTTATTAATCTCTCGCCCATCATCAATAATTCTGTGAATTCTCCCTTTGCTCTTTTTTCGTTTAACCCATGACTGATAAAACTTTGTATTTCTCTCACCATCCTTCATCCAATTGCAAGCCGCCTCTTGTTTCCAGAAATCTTCTTCTCTCGATAGATGTTGAGCAAATAACGTCGCTGCTCTATTCATCTTACACCGATTGTCTTCCGAAGGGTCAATCTCATAAGCTTGTTCACAGCTCTTTGCCTCATCTTCCGTTTTTTGAGATGCCACTGTAACATTTCCAAAAACCTCTTTATTCCAAGTTTTTAAAATTCCTTTTAAACGAAGCAGCTTCATTTGGAGTTTTACCAACCCTTGACACAAAATTGGTTGTATCCAAGACTTCGCTACAACATTTAAAAAATCTGTGTGTTTAGTCCAAACATTTAGGAACCTAAATGAGGAAGGATCTGATTGCAAGTTCTCCTTTATCAAAATCAGAAGTGGGCTATGATTCGAGTACTTTGATCTAAGGAGGTGTTGCACATTTGTCGATGGAAAGATTTCTTGCCAAGTTTTTAAATAAAGAACTTTATCCAGGCATTCAAACACATGGTTCTTCACATGCCAAGTAAATGGGTTGCCATCAAAACCTGCATCGGTGAGATCACAATCTAAAGCCATGTTATTGAAATCTTCCATCGAAAGCCATTTCGGGGCAGCTCCCCCCTTCTTTTTGTGAGCCTGCATAATTATGTTAAAATCTCCGCCAACCATCCACGGTACATTCACCGGGTTCACCATCTTCAGATTATCCCATAAAGATTTTCTTTCCTCCCTCGTGCATTTTGCAGAACCCAAGAACAAAAGATAGGTCTCTGAAGCAATGACGAGCATATGCGAACATGCAAAAATTGTTCGTGATTAGTCAGCACGTCTACCTCATAATCATCATTAAAGAATACCCATATATGATTGTTACAATTATGGATAACATTTTGGAAACCCAATTTACGAGTCATAGAAATTTCGTCAAGAACAATTTTAGGTTCGATAATAACTAAAAATTGTAAATTGTACCTTTTACAAAGCTTTTTGACACGAGCTTGAGACTTTATATTTCCAATGCCTCTAATATTCCAAATAATCAAAACTTTCTATTTCTTATCGGGGACATGCTATTTTCTATGCAGCAGTGCTTATTCGCATAAGTCCAACAAGTTATCATAATGTTGGATTCGAATCTCCATCTACAATGAAGTATCTAGAGTCGTTGACTGGAAACTTATTCACGGCTCGATTTGTTGATTATCATTTTGATTAATCAAATTTTCCAAAATTAGGGGAGAAAATAAGCAGCTGGAAAAGAAAATTAGTTGGAATGAATTATCTCTATCTCATCTTGAGCCTCGAACAAAACAAAGTGAACTGAAAGTTCAAAAGATAATTCATCGCAAGGTTTAACTAACCAACTTCCAGACTCATTTACTGACCTAAAGAAAGTGACCAAGTCACATGTACCAGCTGTTAATACTCCAATAAGAATTGTTGTCCCTGAAGGACAAAGTAATGAGTCTACTGAACACCTAAAGCGTGGTAGACCTATCGATTCCAAAGATAGTAATTCTCAAAAAAGAAAAAGAGCTAAGAATTAAGATGGTTTAATCAAGGATAAAATAACTCTAGAAGGGTCCCCAGTCATAACTAATATTTCAGTTCCTGAAGAATCTCAGGTACCTGAAAATTGTGAAAATAATGAGATCTCAATAGATTATGTTATGAACGGGATACGATGGAATCGAAATAAAGTCAATGTTGATGATAAATTTGCATGTAGCGCTAAATGTGATGAATAATAATGAGGATCAAGAACCAAAGTTTGTTAATGCATGCAGAAATAGAAATGATTGGCGAAAATGGAAAGACGCGATTGAGGCTGAGTTAAACTCGTTTGCAAAACGAAAAGTTTTTGGACCTGTATTCTGTACACCTGAAGATGTACAACCAGTTGGATACAAATGGGTATTTGTGCAAAAACGAAATGAGAAAGGTGGAACTATGAGATATAAGGCACGTCTTGTTACCCAAGGGTTTTCCCAACCTGCATAGATTATGAGGAGACATATTCTCCTATGGTGGATGCAACTACTTTTCGTTATATAATAAGTCTTGCAGTGTATGAAAAACTTGATTTGCGTCTATGGATGTTGTTACAACCTATTTGTATGGCTCGCTTGATAATGATATATATATATATATATATATATATGAAAGTTCCTGAAGGATTTAATATGCCTGAAGCATATAATTCAAGTTCTCAAGAACATTATCTAATTAAATTAAATAATTCCTTATATGGACTGAAACAATCTGGACGAATGTGGTATAATCATCTCACTGAATATTTGTTGAAGGAAGGATATAAGAATGATCCAATTTTTCCTTGTATTTTTATGAAATGATCTGGAAATGAGCTTGTTATAATTACCGTTTATGTTGACGATTTAAATATCGTTGGAACTCCTAAAGAGATTCAAAAAGCTATAAATTGCTTAGAGAAAGAATTTGAGATGAATGATTTTGGAAGAACAAAATTTTGGCTTGGGTTGCAAATTGAATATTTAAAGAACGTTATTTTTGTATATCAAGACGCTAATGTATCAAAGGTGCTAAAGCAATTTGATGTGGATAAATCACATCCATTGAGCACCCCGATGGTCATAAGGTCACTAAATGTGAACAAAGATCCTTTTCAACCTCGAGAAAGTGAGGAAGAACTACTTGGTCCTGAAGTACCACATCTAAGTGCAATTGGTGCATTAATGTATCTTGCTTGTCATACTCGTCCTGATATAGCATTTTATCATTCACTCTTAATCTATTAGCGAGATATAGTTCTTCTCCTACACGAAGGCATTGGAATGGGGTTAAGGAGGTGCTTCGCTACCGTAGAGGTACAATCGATATGGGCTTGTTTTATCCAAATGTACCTAAGTCTGAATTGATTGGATATGAAGATGCTGGATATTTGTATGATCCTCACAAACAGGCTATTTATTTACATGTTGTGGCACAGCCATTTCATGACGATCTATTAAACACACCATATCGACCACATTATCTAATCATGCAGAAATCTTGGTTATTCACGATGCAAGTTGAGAATGTGTGTTTGGTTAAGATCTATGATTCAACACATTCGAGGGACTTGTGGTTTATCTTCTGGAAAAATGATTCCGACGATCTTATATGAAGATAATTATGCATGTATACCAGAATTGAAAGAAGGGTGCATTAAAGGATATAGAACAAATCATATTTCACCAAAGTTCTTTTCACTCACGATCTTTAGAAGAATGGTGATATCAATGTTCAACAAATCTGTTCCAATGATAATCTTGCTGATTTGTTCACCGAGACACTTCCTATAGCAACATTTGAAAAACTAGTCTACAATATTGGCGTGCGTAGACTTAAAAATCTTAACTGATATTGTCATGGGGGGAGATAATACGCACTGCACTCTTTTTTCCCACTGGGTTTTCCTGGTAAGGTTTTTAATGAAGCAGCACCTGATTGCGTATTGAAAGAATTATGTACTCTTTTTCCTTCACTAGGTTTTTGTCTCATTGGATTTTTCCTAGTAAGGTTTTTCGAGGCATATTCTTAAGTGATGGACATCCAAAAGGGGTTGTTATGAGTAATTATTTTGTGGATGTCCATACAACTCCAAAGTCTCTTCACCTCCATGTCTTCTCACTTTTCATCATAAATATAATTCAATGTAATTTAATTCCCTCGTTATGTAATCGACTTTTGAGGTTCTTGATTTGTGCCCATAAATAGACTATGTCATTGTATTGTAGAGACACACTAATAAATCTAATAAAGAATTTTCTAATTCTCTAGTCTCTCTACTTAGTTACATATTGTGATGTTTTATAATAAAATTTCGCCCATTTGCAAGGCACACTTCTTATGGGTTTTCTCATTTAATGAGGCAGAGTAGATAACTTCTTCCAGTCCAAATTTGTAAATAACTTTTTCTATTTTGTAAGTGTTTAAATTACTTTTATTAATTTGGAAAAATTACACTAACACCCACTGCTATAATAAGTAATTACATAAACTTACGTTCTTCTAATTGAAATTACAAATACCTAACCCACTATAATTGAAAATTACATTTACCCCCTGGAAACCCCTTGGTCAATGGTCAAACAGTACTAAATGACATTTTTGCCCTTCACTTAAATCATTAAAAAAAAGTTGAAATAATACTTTTGTCTGAAGAGACTAAGGTGATTTACGGCCATACACCCTCTTATAATGTGTAATTACCAAAATACCCCTCTTGTTTTTGAAATTACCAACACCCCCTACAAGGAGCTAATTGTATGTTTTTTTAGGGGTTAAATTGTAAGAATTTTTTAACACATAGGGAGGTGATTATAAGAAGTGCATTATAACAGGAGAGGTTTGTATAATTTCAAAAATAAGAGGTAGTTTTTTTTTCTCAAACATATTATAATGGGGGAGGTTGGTGTAATTTTTCCTGAATGACATTTGGACAAGGGCATTTTTAGAACTTCACATGATGACGTCATCAAAAAACTGATCTCGGTGGGTAAATCTAATTTTCAATTATAGTAGGTTAGGTATTTGTAATTTGAATTATAAGAGGGTAAGTTTGTTTAATTACCTCACTACAAAAAAAATGATTATTGCCCATGTCAATATGTCATGGTGAAAAGTCCCTTTGCCATGGTTAACACCAATTGACCACGGCTTTACTACGGCTTTGACCGTGGTATTTGCAAGCATGCACAAAATATTTATCATGGCTTATAGTCATGGTCAATGTTTTGTTCACTATATAGACCATGGCTTTTAGTCATTGTAAAAACGTGTTAGATTAACAATTCTTTCACCGCGGCTAGTTAGAGCTTAAAATAGCTAGCATACTTTTTCACCACGGCTAACTTTAGTGTGTGACTATATGAAACATCTAACATGGCTAAGTTAGCCGTGAGTTTAGACCGCTATAGACCACGGTTTTAAGCCATGACATATAGTTTCATTGTCAATATTCAATTTTCTTGTAGTGCCTACTACAGCAAGGGTGTTGGTGTAATTTTTCCTATTAATTTTGATATAAACATGGAATAGAGGCGTCAAGTTGAATGTACATTACAAAATTTGGGGTTGAAATTTATATCTTTAAAAATTTGGGGTCCAAAATGATACGGGACAATTAGATTAAGGGTTGGCCTTTTTTCTTTTAATTTACCCATGTGATGTGTACTTAAGGGACTTGCTTATAACTCAATTATTGAAAGATTGATGCTAATTTGGAGAAATGAGATCCTACCCACTTGGGTATGTGCCCAAGTGGATTTTAAACCGCTGGATCATGCATGATGAGGTAGTTATTTCACTTTATGACCTCATCATGGGGGAATTCAGTGGTTAATAAATACACTTGGGTATTACCCAATTTGCTAGGGTGAAACCGCTAATTTGACAGTCCACTGTTAGATTGTTACTTACAGCGGGTTGTATAACAAAAACAAAATCTTACCCAATTTTACACCCCAAGAATTTATATTTATTTTAAGACCCCAAGTTTGATATTTAGCAAACATACAAACCTTAAGGTTGTAGAATCTGACTAATAGCATTTCCCAAATAAATGGGAGTAAAATTAGTTACTTGTAGAATCTTGAGACTTTCATTTTAATAGGTTAAGATATCATTGACTATTCGATTTTATTTTGTAATCAAACTTATCAGACAATGGAGACGTAAGAAATTAATTTCCAATGGTCCAAATCTCATGGTTCTTCCACTTCGGGATAACTAGGGGTGTAAGCGGTCTGGTTCTAGCGACTTTATAGAAAAAAGCCAATCCAACCTGACATGTGCGTGTTGGGAAAATATCAAATTAAAACCGCACAATTATCTTTCCAAATGCAACGGATTGAGTCGGTCAGTTTCGATGTATTTAGAGGACGTATTGGTTGACAGGTTTTTGAGTTATAATTATATCTATTTCATTGTATTTGTAGTTAGAAGTTAAAACTCATAAGTAAGAAACTAAAGAACATATTAGTTGTGTAAATTTTTAGCAAGAATGAGCAGTATTCTATTCTTATAAAAAAGATATATTTTAATTATATTTCTGCAAGGTATTGTGCGACAAGTATATAAAAAATAATAATAAATTGTAATTTGGGGTTAATTGTAAAATTATAAATTTTATGTGGGGTTTTACAAACTATAATTTAAATGGGGATTAAATTACATTTTAATTCTACAAAACACTAGGTGACTTACTATATATGCAGGTCGCCGGTTGATTAGTTTCCACAATCTGTGGCTGGGATTTGTCCGTAAGGTTGTCAACCTCACGGACCGTATGTGAGGCTTTTTCCTTATTGAAAATTTTATGTTAACCTCGAGAAAAATAGACTGAAGATAACCATATATTGTTTGTGCATGACTTTCTGAACTAGTGATAATTACTGAGGTCGTGAAGCTAGTCAAGATTACGTAAATGGTATTTTACCCGAGCTTGTTTACGAGCTCCTAATACTTGAATTTTCAAGATAATCAAGGCCATTCATGATTAGAGAATTCAATCTCTAATTCCAAATGTAACAAGTAAATTGATGATGAACATAATATCTAGTCTCATACGCGTTTTCTGATTTAATGAGGCAGATTAAATATATGGACAAAGGTGTTATTCAATAAGAGTTGGCCTCACCCTCTCTACGCCATGACAGAAAATTGAAGTAGTACAAACAAGGTCCAGCACAGTTGATAGATAACTGTGTTCCTTAAGCATGCTGTCCAGGGTTCGATCCCTGATCGTGTGTGTGGAAAAGGCTTTGTTGGAAGGGCTGTACCCACTTCGGTGATCTCTCTGCCTCGAAGAGATTAATTTCCGGCGTTCGACTGGGGACATCTTGGTTATAAACCAAAAATAATAATAATAATAATAATTATTATTATTATTATTATTATTATTATTATTATTATTAAAGTAGTAGGCGTAGTGCTCTGCGTTTCTTTCCATCTTTTATTTCTCTGTTCTTTTTGACTTTTGCTTAATTTACAAAATTTCCCCTTATCAAATCAGCTCAAATTTAACCCCAGAACAACACATGTTTTTCTTCGAGGTAGTAAACGATATTGTATTTACACAAAGGCCGTCACATTTTTTACTAGGTGACACAACCATTTAATTGTTCATAACACTTCAACTTAAAACAAGGAAAGGTCTGAATACATAATTTAAAATTTATATTTGAAAATGTGGAGCATCACATTCACCACACACAAAACATAAAAAGATACAATTGCACGATAAAATGCAATCATTAGACATGGAAAAACCACCGCAGTAAAAGGAGGCATGATCATCCACTTTTTGATTTATATATTTTTTTGGGATTGACCTCCACTTTTTGATGCATGCATGTACAGCAGAATAATTATCCACGTGCATGCATATGTTATCCCAAATTATCAAAAGAAATACATAAAATATGACACCTGGAGAATCTGTGAAAAATGTAATTACATGCTTTAAGTAATTGCCATCTCCTCCTTGGACTTTTAGAATAATCTCCTGGCTATACGCGGCCACATAGAACCAGAAGCAATAAGTTGCTACAAGTAACTGACAAAATAGAAAAACCACATTCATATAAGAAAACTTGAATATTTTTGTTTATTAGCAGAGACGAATCCATGGATTAATTGTTGAGGGGGCGACTCAACATTAAAAGCAATTCTTTTGACAATATTTAATTCGTCGAAATTTATTTAAGTTTGAATAGACAAGTAAAATAACAAGTGTAAAAAAAAAACTAACTTTCAACCAAAATTTGGGATAAACGCAGACACTCGAGGTTGTGCACTTTCCACCCAAACTATTAAAATGTGTGCCTGACACCCTCATTTGATTTGGAGTTAGTGCTTTTGTCTTTTTATTTTTAGATACTAGCAATTAGTTAATAATAATAATAGTAATATTTTGTTCATCAATATACAATTAAGTGGAATTAAGAAAATAACATTAAATAAAAATAAATAAAAAACCAATTACTAATTTCAACAATATTATAATAATTATTTTCCGAAAGAGTATATAGTAACAACTATTAGCACTAATATAGTATTTACGCAAACCTTGTGGTGGATACCTCTAAATAATTGATGATAGTAGATTTTTTCTTGCTTTAGAATTTGTTGATGTATTTTATATTTTTTCTTATCAACAATGCTTTTACGGGTTTTGGGAAAGGTGTTGGTTAATTATATGTCCTTATCAAAGGTACATCTTATAGTTTCTTGACTAATTGCTTGTTTTCCTTTTTTCAATAATTACTTTTTTAATTAAGAAGATTTAATCTAAATAAAAAGAAAAAGTAAAGTAGTGTGGCTAAGGCCTAGAGGAGTTGAACTACTGATCTCCTGCTGGAAGAAGTAAGTGCTCATCAGTTATACTACAATTGTTTTAGTTTTTGTCATAAACCTTCAATACTATATCTTGAAGAGGGTATAAAACATATGTGTATGTATTCGATAACGAAAATTTGAAGTATTGGGGGAAGGGAGGCCCCCAGAGCCCCCTAAATCCGTTACTTTTTATTAGTATTAGATTTTTAAATCACAAACTTGTTGTTAGGCTTCGGTCTAACCATACATGTCAAATAGTGAATTCACAAATAGGACAATGAAAGTATAATTGATTCTCAAATATTAATTACTATAATTTGTTATAGTTAATCAAGAATCTCAAAATCTATAGTTCCTTACAAGTTAACATCTCATGCAAATTTGTTGTGATATTGGCATATTAATTAATCAATCCTTACCCGAAGTTGCAAACGAGCCACGTCACCACCAATAGCATCTGCAACAAGTGGCAACCATATCACGGAAGCGACACAACCAAGAACGAAAGTAAAAGCCCATATTTTCATCCAAGTAGTATAGTGGTTCGCCAACTTGCATATTTTCAAGTAAGTGCCCAGCACCACAGAACTTGACGAAAGTGAAAAAACTACAAAACTTCATAATAAGATTTACATTAGTATTCAAGAATTATACTATCTGCATTAAGAAATCTGTTGGGTTGGGAAAATCCAATTTCAACAAATTTAATATGTGGAAAGACCAAAACATGGTTATTAACAAAGTCTAATATAGGAAAATGATACGAATGGGCCTGAAGATATGAGTGGGCCGAATATAGAGGCTGCCCCAGCAACAGAAAAGAGAGCGACTCGGCCCAGGATAGAAATTAAATATTCAACCCGATTTGATGATTTTATATAAAATTGCATTTAGCTAAAAAAAAATTGAGAAAATAGATAAGTCAGACTATTCCCGACTTTGTTAATTATTAGTTTGCCTTCCAAAAAATTGTAAGATGATGACACTTGTCATCAGATTGTACTCTAGGGTTTTGTTTACTGTTGTTTTTATGCTGAGTATTGTGAAATGAAAGGAATATAGAAAATTGCTCCAAAATTATCGTTTTCTCCCCCTTGAATGTTCCCTCTCTGAATCTAATCTGAAATAGTGTAGCTTGACCCTTATCATTTGGTGCTTTCATCTTGCCTCTTCCTCTTGTATGCAAACTCGATCCCAGCAAACCATGTTCGATATTCAACAGCTTCAAGAATCTATTTCTGCTCTCATCTCCAAAATCGATTCCCTTCAATCCACCATGGATCTCCGTCACAATTCCTACACTGCCACCTTCGCTGACATCAACTCTCAGCTCGCCTCTCATCCTGCTTCGCATATCCACTTCTGTCCTTTTCCCTGGGCCCGTCGCCAACACCCCCTCCAGTAACTATTTTTTCCCCTCACCACTCCGTTCAACCTGATTCCAAATACTCCATCATACGTCCGAAAATCAACCTTCCACCATTTGACGAGACTAATCCCTTAGACTGGATATTCCAAGCTGAACAATTTTTTGAGTTCTATGGTGTTCACCTCTGATTGGACCAGATCTCGTGTTATATGGCCAATGATGCCCTGGGATGGTTCAAATGGATGCATACAAATGGGCTTCTCTCCACCTGGGATGAGTTTGTGCGGGCTTTAGAGCTCCATTTTGGCCCATCTTCATATGAAAACCACAAAGAAGCCTTGTTTAAGCTACAACAGTGCAGATCCGTGGCCGATTATCAATTACAATTTGAACGCCTATGCAATCGAGTCGTTGGGTTCTCTGTGGACTCCATTTTGGATTGTTTTCTTTCGGGCTTGCATTCTGATATACAAAAAGAAATGGCCATTTTGCAGCCCACCTCTATTGCACAAGCTATTGGGCTTGCTAAATTGTTAGAGTCCAAACTATAGGACCGACGTTCTTTGCATTTTCCACCATCTTGCCCATTTCCACCCAAGCCCACTCCAAATCTCATCCAAACTCCATCCCCTCGGCCCTTATTACTCACTTCCCTGTGGCCTACTATCCCAATTCACCAGCCAAAATACAAGACCGTCGCACTAAAGGTCTTTGCTATAACTGTGATGAACGTTTTCACCTGGGCCACAAGTGGAAAACCAAACGATTTTTCTTTCTCATCTCCGACGATGATCCGTCGGATCCATTTGCAAATAGTCCACCTAGATGACCCCCCACACTCTCTTGACCCATTCCTACCTCCTCTTCCTACTTCGGTTTTCCCTTCCAACCCACATACCGATACAACATCTGTCCACCTCTCACTTGACTCCTTTATGGGTAATATATCCCCCCGCACCCTACGTCTTTAAGGCTTAATTCATGGCCATAGTGTTGTTATCCTTGTGGATTCTGGGAGTTCCCACGACATCATTCAACCACGGGTCGCCACCAATCTTCACCTACCCGCATCTGCCTTACCTCCCTTTGCGTTTATAGTTGGCAACGGCGAGTCCTTACATTGCACAGGCTTTTGTGACACTGTTACAATCTCTATTCAATCCCATGAGTTCTCCATCCCATTTTACATACTACCCATTCACGGGGCTGATGTGGTCTTCGACATCCAATGGTTACAAACCTTGGGACCATTTATTTCGGATTATTCTACCCCATCAATGCAGTTTCATCACCACGGGACACCCGTCACCTTTACGGGCTTCTCATCACGCAACATTACACCAGCCTCTTTCTATCAATTCTGTCGCCTTTTGCATACAGATGTTATTGCCACTTTCCATACCTCCCGATTGTTCTTCCAACCCTCATGATGACCTTGCTGTACTCCATACCTTTCCAACATATTTGGCTGCTCTACTTCACCGTTTTCGATAGATTTTCACTCAGCCTCATGATCTTCCCCCCTCTCGCCCCCACGATCATCATATTCATCTCCTCCCCAACTCGTCACCTGTTAACCTTTGACCGTACCATTACCCCCTTGCCAAAAGGAGGCTATGGCTATACTTATTTCGAATATGCTTCATGAGGGAATTATTCATCCTATCACTAGTCCTTATTCTTCCCAAGTTCTTTTAGTAAAGAAAAAAGATGGTTCATGGCGTTTTTATGTAGACTATAGGGCCTTAAATGCCACTGCGATTCATGGAAGATTTTCTGTTCATACTATTGATGAACTTCATGGTGCTACATTTTTCACAAAAAATGATTTATATTCCGAGTATCATCAAATACGTCTTGCCCCGGATGATATGCCCAAAACTACTTTTCAAATTTTTGATGGTCACTATGAATTTTTAGTGATGCCTTTCGGCCTCACTAACGCCCTCTCTACGTTTCAGTCAGGTACGAACTATTTATTATGCCCTTTTCTTCGACAGTTCATTCTTGTCTTCTTCGATGATACTTTAATTTATAGTGTTTCGTGGTCTGAGCATTTAAAACATCTCGAGCAAGCTATTCGAGATTTGGTCCCCCCAAAAAACCTTACGGCCTTGGGGGGGTTTCTTGGGCCTTACAGGCTTCTATCGTCGCTTTGTCAGTAAATATGCGACTATAGCTAGCCCACTTACATATCTACTGAAGTCCACTACATTTTCTTGGTCTATAGAGGCCCAACAGGCCTTCTTACTACTGAAACAAGCTCTGCTCTCATTGCCTATCTTATCACTCCCTAATTTCTCTCTACCATTGCACATTACAATAGATGCTTCAAGTGTCGCCATTAGTGCAGTTCTTTCCTAGCTCAGCCGACCCCTTGCTTTCTTTAGCAAGAAGATATGCTCTTGTTTGCGGGCTTCATCCACATATTCATTCGAGATGGTCGCCATAAGTGAATCAGTAAAAAAGTGTCATCAATATCTTATTGGATGCTATTTTTGTATTTTTCATAGACCACAAGAGCTTGCAATGCCTCATGACTCAAACGATAAAGACACTGGAACAGCAGAAATGGCTTACTAAATTACTGTTGGCGTCCGGGGAAGGACTAAGGATATGGTACTCATGTATGGGAATGGAGAATTCAGAATAGATGGTTTTACAGACTCAGACTTTCTTTTATCATCTTTTCATCTTCCTGGATTCTAGACTCTGGAGCTAGTGCTTATATATGTGTTATATACGGATCATCTCCATGGTTTACCTCTGCTACAACATGTAAATCATGTTGATCTTGCAGCAGGTTAACATATCTCTCAAATCCAATTTTAATTTCTTTTTTTGAGAAAAAGGCAATCAAATTAAAATCCAATTTTAATTTTCGTATTTTAACAACCGGCAGACCCGATGGTGGTGATACGATCCAACGTATGTTAAGCATGCTATGTGTCCAACACACTGCTTCTCAATCCTTTCCTGACAAATACAGGAATAGAAACAATATTCTTCAGCCCGAGCTTCCTCACTTTGAGGACTCATCTTCTTGGACAACTAGGAGCTATGGCTTCATCAAAAATAAGATGAACCATGTGTTTATAAAAAGTTAAGTGGGAGTAGCTATGAAAACGAAAATGGATTTTATGTATTTGAATCAAGTCTCGACTCTAATAGATAGACCCAAGGGTATAGTACCCATCGGATGCAAATGAATCTATAAGAGAAAGATTGGTCTGAATGGCAAGGTAGACACCTATAAGGCCAGGCTACTGGCAAAAGCATAATGCTATCAATTACTGGGGTACACGTTTGAAGTTTTTTACAAACCTGGGAGTGACAATATTGTAGCTGACGCTCTCTCGTGTTATCCTGAACACTCTGACTCCGTTCTCTCGGCCATCTCCGCTCCGACAGCCAACATTTTCACATAACTCAATCATTTTTATGCATCCCAGCATGCGGGTCAACACCTCATTTCTAAATATCACAATGATTCAGCTATGCAACAACATTTTACCATCAAATCTGGATTACTGTATTTCAAAGACAGATTATTCATACCTTCAGAATCTCAACTTCAACCTACCCTTTTGGAGGAATTTCATTCCTGTCCGATGGGAGGCCACTCAGGTATCCGCGCCACCCTTGCTCGTTTATCTTCACAATTTTACTGCGCCAACATGTTCAAAGATATAAAAAGTTTATTAGTGGTTGCTCGCTTCTCCAGCCTCTACATATTCCGAGTCAAGTATGAGAGGAAATCTTAATGGATTTCATCACTCACCTCCCTTTTTCACATGAGCAAATGGTCATCTGGGTTGTGGTGGACCGTTTGTCCAAATTTGTGCATTCTATAGTTCTACCCACCAGCTTTACTGTTGCATCTCTCGCTTCGACTTTCATCTCCAAAATCTACCACCTCCACGGGATCCATAAAACCATAGTCAGTGATTGCGACAAGGTCTTCGTTAGCAAATTTTGGTGTGTGCCTTTCCGTTTGCACGGTACGACTCTCGCTTTTAGCAGCTCGTACCACCCACAAACGGACGGGCAAATAATGTATTAAATCGTTTCCTTGAGACATACCTTCATTGTTTTGTTAGTGATGAACCCCAATGTTGGACAAAGTTTCTCCACTCGCTGAGTTTTGGTACAATTCATCCTTCCATTCGGCCATCAGGATGACTCCATTTGAATCCTTATATGGTTGGCCACCACCAAAGCTCACCGTTTCAGATCCTGCACTAACAAAAATTGCATCTTTAGAATAATCCTTTACCATACACAAACAAATCTTACAACGACTCAAATTCAACCTCACCAAAGCTCAGCATCGTATGCTTCAACATGCTAATCAAAAATGGAAAGATCGAAAATTTAATAAGGGCGATTGGGTTTAGATGAAACTTCAACCGTATCGACAAGTTTTTGTGCAACGACGTTCCTCCCAGAAGCTTGCCAAACATTTATATGGCCCTTTTTTAATCATCTGTCGTGTAGGTCATGTGGCTTATGAACTCGATCTTCCTTCTACCATGCATATCCACCCCGTTTTCCACGTCTCGCTGCTTAAACCTTGTTCATCTCCACCACTTACACAGATTTGTCCTCTTCTGGAACATGCAGTTAATACTCAACCAGTTCTCTGACCTCTTCAACTTTTGGGCCGTCACACCTTGCGAGTTCAAAGCAAACCTAAGGAATAAGTCCTGATTTTATGGGAAGGCCAAATCCCATCTGAAGCTTCTTGAGAAGACTTAGCCTTGTTTATGTCTGAAAACCCTAATTTTGATCTTGAGGACAAGGTCAATTTGGATGGGTGGGGTAATGATACAAATGGGCCTCAAGGTACAAGTGGGCTGAATACAAAGGCTACCCCATCAACAGAAAAAAGAGCAAAATATCCAGCCCGATTTGATGATTTCATATAAAATTGCATTTAGCTAAAACAAATGAGAAAATAGATAAGCCAGAATATTCCCTGCTTTGTTAGTTATTAGTTTTGCCTTCCAAGAAATTATAAGATGATGACACTTGTCATCAGATCATACTCTAGGGTTTTGTTTACTATTGTTTTTATGCTGAGTTTTGTGAAATGAAAGGAATATAGAAAATTGCCCCAAAATTATCGTCTTCTTTCCCCTGAATGTTTCCTCTCTGAATCTAATCTGAAATAATGTAGCTTGATCCTTATCAAAAATTCAGACTAACATAAAACCCAATTTTTTTTTAAATTCAAGACAAAAGGGAATACTCTAAATATCTAGTCCGACAAACCCGAGTTGATAATCATAATCCTGAACCATAAAGACTCTATAAATCGCTTCATATTTGGAACGTGAGAATAAAACTGAAAAAAGAATTGCCGAAGTCGGATATCAATATACAACTACAATAGTACTTAGAGGCACCTTCGGATTATAGACTGAAAACCCTCCAAAAATAATTGCTGATGTATGATCATTATCGAAATCTCATACAAATTAAAGTGGGGATGAAATTAATTACCCAGTATCAACATTAAGGAATCGGGTCATGCAATGAGCAATGATAGCCCCTCCAAAGAATGCACCGGAAATTAAGAGACACAACCTTGTGTTCTGTTATACATACAAAATTTAAAAAGTTAGAGAAAAAAATTATATACAGCATTTTACAAAGGAAAATTTGAAGACATGATTACCTGCTTCCTCGGGGCAACAAAATAAAAGGAAATTGTGTTCACAAAGGATCCAAGTACAACAACCGAACTTTCAATGGTTCCAGTGAGATATAAGTAGGATCCAAAGGCGGAACTTAAGGAAACACAAATCAATGAAGAGTAAACCTGTATGAACATTTGATTACTTATTAATTAGAAAAAAAGAGTGTATATATTGTGGAAGCAATATGCAAGTACGAATTTCCAAATATTCAAATACTAATTGAAAAACATAATCGTTATGCATTACATAAGTCTTGCTAAATAAATGAAATTCAAATTTTACATAACCAATATCATAGTACATCATTGGCTAAAGGAAAAGCAGCTAAGAAACCGATGAGTAATAAAATTGAAATCAATTTACAAAATAAAAAATCTCGTCATTATTATATTACAAACATCCAATATTTTGTTCCGTAAACTAAATGAATAAACACTCACATTTAAGATAACGCGCATCGCATTAATCATTAGAAAATACATAAACAAATGATTCAGAGAAAAAAAAACCACCCCACACCCCTGAAAATCAAAAAGATTAATTACCTTTTTGAAGAGAAATGAGTTCTCCTACTTGCATAGTATCCATATTCCAAATTAAACTTCAATATTATTCAATTTCTAATGTAACAAAAAATTTGAAGAAGTCATATAAAAAAAGAAATAGAAGCCAAGATATATAATTCCGTTCATATCCATTTGACATCCTCATGTAGACAAGTTTCCTATCAGTTGAAGAATTCTTTTTGACAAAATACGATCAGATCATAGAAAAAGGAAATACGAAAGAAACCTATCATTTTATTTAATATATATTCATTGTTATTGGATCATAACAACTCCGTATCTCTCTTCTTTCAGAATTTATTCTGATTAATCGTGCCGATACAGTCAGAGACGGGGCTAGTGGGGGCCACCGCTCCTCTCAATTTTGAAAAAAAAAAATTTGCCCTACAAAATTTTAATTTTTCACATTTTGCCTTCTATAAATATTTTATTTTTTTTGACATTTCGCCTCCTCAAAATCTGAAAATATTAAGATTTCTCCAAATTTTTACATTCACTCCCCCTCCCTCTGACCTCTGAATCCTGGCTCCGTCCTTGAATACAATAATTCTTAAATCTTAAAGTAAAGAAAACAAACAGTACTGAATTATTCCACGATGCACATATTTTTCTTATTTTTGTATTGTCTTATATTTCGCGAACTATATTAAAAAAATAAAGAACATGATGACCAATTCACTTTACTCAGATCATATACTTGGAAGCGATTTCGGTCATCTTTTACATGTTCATATCGATTTCACCTTATTTCTCTCAATTTATCGTATCAAAGAACGAAAAATCAGCGAACAAACAACTACAAAAAAAAAAATTAAGAAAATCAAAAAGTAAAATACGTACCAACGAAGAAAAAAATAAAGAAATGAGGATACCAGCTTCAGATGACGTAGAAGAGCCGGTCCAATCACTTGATGGCTCCGTAGAGAGTCACAGTCCCATTCCCTGCGAACGTTGTTCCACACTGCACCAACTGCATGACGTATCAATCCTGGGAGCGCCATTGTAGGGGGCGATTGAGATTTTCCAAGAAATTTTGTAAATATCTTTAAAAAAAAGTTTTAGATGCGGTAGAGGATTACATCTTAGGTATTTGGATATAGTAGATCTGCAATATTTGCAGAGAAACAATATTGAATCGTCAACATTTCACAGAGATATAGCATCTAAACTTTGGCCAAAATACTAGTGAATCTCCATGGATGATTGAATGTATAAAGTGAAAGATGAGAAATTCTGGTGCAAGTGAAAAGAATTTATTGGTCGAGATGGACGAATTGCTTGGTCTTTGTGTAATAACTAATATGTGGGCACCTCGCAATACGTGGTGATTAGTGCCCGATAAAATCCATGAAATCGTTACATTTTAATTACTAGTAAAGAACAAGTGTGTTGCACATAATTACTTAGAATCAATTTAAGAAATAGTCTAATTTAAAAGAAAAAGGTTTTAATTTTATTCGTTCGAATTGCTTATCTTGATATATTGATAATATATGTTGTTTGATATTTATTAATTTCTATTCAAAATAAATATTATTTCACATCTTTGACGACATAATTTATTTTTTCTTATTTATATGTAGTAATTAATAAAGCAACAATTTCAATAACTTTAAAGTTTTGATACGTAACATCAATGAAATATTAAATGTCAATACTTGATCTCGATGATAGTTTATAATTATTTTGAACATTCTACAACGGAAAAAGTTTTAAACTTAGGAAAAATTGCAAATTTAGTCTTGTAACTTTAAGGGTTGGCAAAATTGGTCTCATATCTTGTGCAACTGGCAAAATTGGTCCAATAACTTTCAAAAAGTCACGATTTAAGGATATTTTTCAATTGGGAACCTTAATTTCCCTAGAAATACCAATTAACATTGGGGGTTTTGCCATTGCTGACCAGATTTGCACCCGTGGATCATGAAAGTGCATTTTTTTTTTTACATATAGGATGCCAAATCAAACCTTTTTTTTAGTGAAAGAAAACAAATAATAAAATAAAACTAAGTCGGTATTGTAAAAAAAAAAAGGTCTTGCCATACTCTATGCGTGCAAATCTGGCCAGCAATTGCAAAACCCCAATTTTAATTGGTCACATATTTCTCAGGAAATTAGGATTCCCAATTAAAAAGTGTCCTTAAATCGCAATATTTTGAAAGTGACGGGACCAATTTTGTCAGTTGCACAAGATACGGGACCAATTTTGCCACCCCCTATAATTACAGGACCAAATTTGCAATTTTTCATTAAGCTTAAGTAACAGAAATATAAATAAATAAGGTATAATACTATTTGAAGATTTAATTAGTCCTTTTCTTGTTTGATTTTGATGGACCTTGCAATCTTCTTCTTGCTCAGCTTCATCTCGTTGTTTTTATATTTCTTTGTGAAATTGCTCAAAGTTTCCTCATCATCACTTGATATGTTGTTGATGTCTTCTTTGTTATTGTTCGTCGACTTGGTTTTGATGTCTCCTTTCTTATTGTTTGTCGACAGTTGCTTATCTTTCTTTGCATCATTGTCTACAGATTATAATATTGGTTTCTTTAGAACCTCCTCTGATTTAGTAACAATTTCTAAATTTGCACTTGCATTCTTCTCCCTTCCATTGTTGGTTTTCTTTTTTCTTTTTTTTTTCCTTGTTGATTTCTGGTTGTATTATTTTAATTACATCCGCAATGACACAAAACATTCCATTGTTCATTTCAGCTTTTCTATTAGGTGTGATTATGAAGCGAAATTCCTTTGATGTTTGTAAGTTAAGTCTCTATAAAACTTTGAATTATGTTCTCCCTAAGTTGATGAATAGTTAGAAACACAAATCATCAATTTATATATACATATATATGTTGATGTAATATAAATAATTTACCAAATAAAATGTATGTATAAAAATCTAAAGTTAAAATTTGTAAACCTCTTGGATTGATGATATATACTCTTTTACAGGGCACCCAATGTATAATGTTGTCACACTTTCAAACATTGCAATACATGCGATGTCCTCATTTTGTATGACATTTAGAAACAATTGATACCTTGAAAAAATGCAAAATTGGTAATAATTAAATCACTAATAAACCATTTTTGTTTAAATTGAAACGTATATTTTTTTAGGAAAAATTTCATTTTTGGTCCCTCAGTTATATGTCAAATCCGATTTTGATCCCTCAGTTACACCGCCCATCAAATGTAGTCCCTAACTACCACATTTTCATCAAATGTAGTCCCTCCGTCTATTTTTTCGTCGAACTGTTGGGGTTAATTGAAATGTCAAAACTTATGGCTATGTTTGGTTACGTTTTCAACACCATTTTCGCCAGAAATTTTCGCCCGACATCGTTTGGATCACACAATTTTCATCCGAAAAAGTTGTTAATTTTTCTTCAAAAAAAACATCATCATTATGTCTCCCACTTTTTCTCACTCTCACGTTCTCTCTCTCACTTTCTCTCTCTCTCATATATTATATATATATATATATATATTTTAATATGGAAGACGACATCCACAATGTCGTCTTCATATATATATATATATATATATATATTATAATATATTTAGAAGACGACATTGAAGATGTCGTCTTCAATTTTCTTTATATATATATATATATATATATATAAAGAAAATTGAAGACGACATCTTCAATGTCGTCTTCAATTTTCTTTTTTTTTTGTTTTCGTAAATTAAATATAATATTATAATTAAAAATAATTTTATATATATATATATTTTATACAATCAGAATAAATAAAAAAAATAAACGAAATTGAAGATGACATTTCTTAAATTTTCTTTTTTTTATAATTTTTGTAAATTAAATATAAATTTATAATTAAATATAATTATATATATATATATTTTATATATAATTTGAAGAAGGAAAAAAGCAAATTGAAGACCACATTTTCGTCTTCAATTTTTTTTAAATTAAATATAATTTTTTCTATATATACATATATATATATAGTTACAATATATATATTACTATTACCTACATATATACACATAAATTTGTACATATATACATATATATTTATCTATATAATTATTATTACAATCTCAATATTATATTATAACTTTTAATTATTGAAAGACAAAAACTTACATGATTTGACAGCTACAGTAATTTATGTTCCCTCTGAAAACAAAACCAAACACTATCTCACCAAAAAATCACTCAAAAATCAACTCCCAAAACATAACCAAACATTATCCCATCAAAATTGCACGTGTCCCCATAAAATTTTCACCAATAATTCTCACCAAAATACCATCCCAAAACATAACCAAACATAACCTATATTTTTGGGCGCCAAAAACACAAATTTTGATAATTTCCACCACAATAAAAAATAACTAACAAATTTCACCAGTTTAACATAATTGCTCAAAGTTGAAGACAGAAGCAATTCACCATTACTCTGTGATGATTTCGTGACTTGATTTAGCAGCAGTTATATACAATTAAAAACCAGATCACCAACTTAATATAATTACTAAAGCACTTTTCTTCTTGACATCTTATCTTTAGTAAAGCCATGGATAAGGATGAGAAGTGGATTGTCATGTAATTTGTGAAAAAATTATGATTAAATGGTGAAATTTATCTATTATTCTCTTTTGGGATGAAAAGTATCAAAAGTTTTGCTTCTGGGGTGCAAAATATAATTTTTGACATTTCAATTGATCCCAACAGTTACCAATTTGATGGAAAATTAGATAGAGGGACTACATTTGATGAGTGTTATAACTAGGGGACCAAAATTGGATTCAAAGTATGACTTGGGGACTAAAAATGAAACTTTTCCCTTATTTTTACCTTGGTGCGGTTTCTCTATGTTGTCCTCATTATATTTTGTACATTTTTTTCTTTGTGTACTATTTGGAATGGAAGCAACGCATCTTTTGCATAAATCATACCACAGTGATGACTACCTTATCAACTTTTCCCTTGAAACAATAATATGTATCCTATAAAAAATTAAAATTCATTGATTGTATTTTTGTTATTAATTAAAAATTGTGACAAAGATTTATTATTTCTTAATATACCTCCAGTAGTTTATTTTGATTATGAATGATGGCTTTAAGTGTTACTTCCTTTGAGCTTTGTATTCTACGTTTTACTTGCAACCCGCTTATTTTGATTGGATCATTATTTTACTTAACCTGAAAAACGTTGAAATATATAAAAAAGAATGATATTTATTAAAATATATTGAATATTTTGTAATATTACCATTTTTTTAGATCTCCAATCTCTTTAATCTCTGGATTAATTTGTATTATATTACTGTTGTTGTTTGCATCTGCAATTGACCTGAAATAACAACAAGTACTAGAATATGTTAAATTTAGAATATTTATCGAGTATCTCAATATTTTTACAAGTAATAATTACCTAGGTATAGTTTAGTTGTGACGTTTGAGATTGCTACTATTGGCATTTGATGAGCAATGTCATTTAATTTTTCTCTTTCATTTGTTGCCAAATCTTCCCTAAGACAGATTACCAATGAACGAAATTTGTAAAAGAGAAAAGATAATATAAAGACTGTACAATAGAATTAAATAACATGAAATTATAATAACAATTTCGATTGTGGATGATGGTCAGTGAGTTGAATATTTGTTACTTTACATAGAACTCTTTTTGTTTTTTGAAAAAATTGGTCTTATATGTCATTCAATCAATAGTTTATAATTCCTGGAACAATACAATTCATATCGACTCAAACGATGTAGTAAGAACATCTAAAACACCAACTATCAAGTTTTTTAAAGATAGCAAATCTCAAAAGCTCACAAACGAACATAAGAAAACTATTCTGTTCAAGACCACACTCTTATTCAAGAGAGAAAAACTATCATTCGAGAGAGAAATCGAACTCTCATTCGAGAGAGAAAATAAAAACTAAATACAAATATAAAATACTATCTAAAACCTTGTTTATTGTCCGTCTTCATCTCGCCAAATCCACCTCTGTCTCATTAGATTCATCCATGTCTTGTCAGATCTGAAGTTGGGGTACATAATTTGAAAGAGGGTGCTCCAACCCAGCCCGCCGATGATGGTGTTGACAATAGTGTGATGGAGGTAATTGTTGGATTTAGAATCCAATCTATATATGGGCAATATGTGAAAGTCATGTATTAATAGTCATCATATTAATTGAGCCAACATTATATGATCAATTAAGATATATGGTATTTTGTGTTCTAAAGCAATTAAGAAACGTATGGGATTTTATGAGATATTATGTGTAGACGCCAATTATCTTATTTCCTCTTTTATGATGGGCTAAATTGGAAATAAGAATAATAACTTCTTATAAAAGGGTTGTGGTCCCCAAATCATATGTATCGTTTTATTCTTCTGATTCTCCATCTTCAGAGAGAATTGAGAGACTCTAAGAGAAACTCAAAGGACTACATATTGATTTGGAAGACCAACCGCGAAGAGTCGAGAATTAATCTGATATGGCTGATTCAGGAATGCTTCTGCTTTTCGTTCTTTGATTTTTTATGATTGAACGTGAACATTCTTGGGATTGGTGAAGGTTTTCACCTGTTAAATTAAATTCTAACAAGTGGTATCAGAGCGGATCATGTTTAATCATTAAGAATCGTTATTTTTTTTTCTTTTCTTGATAACTAATATGTGATTCTTGAATTTAATTATTTCGGATATGGTAGAATTAAATTCAAGATCTATTTGGTTTTCTTTTTGTGATTGTTCTTCATTATTTCGTATAAATCCATGTGAATTAAGAAGTTTTGTGATATGATTTACATGTTTTGATGCGTTATATGGATATATGATGTTAATTAAGGCTTTGTTTTCGGACTTTAGATGCGAAAATTTTCCAGAAATTCGCATGGAGGCACTGGTGAAATTAGGGTTTCAAAACGAAAAAAAAAAGCGAAAAAAAAAATTCTGAAGCTCCACTACGCGTACGATTCTATGGTTGGCAGCATACTCTGGGGCGAAATTTGGATTCAAATATTGGCTCAATTGTCTCTTTTGAGATGTATAACATTTGAAATTCATTTAATTGAAACAAGATATTGCCAAAGTAACCTCTCTTGTGGAGATTAACTCGATTTTAGATATTAAAATGTTTTGTGTATGCAATCTATGGGAGTATTTGATTGGCCCAAAGGAAGGTCATTGCTTAATTGGGTTACGTATGCACTTGTGGTGATAAATATGTGGCGATTATCAGTTTACATTGAACAATGGATCGACCTAAAGGAAGATCAATTGTTTGACATGACTTATCGTCAATATTTGATTACTACAACAAAAATACCACTTACAAATTAATGTTTCTGTCAAAGACTAAATGTTATTGTTGTGTCTGGTATCTTGTGATGGGGTTTTGCCTTTGTTTGATGTTATATGTTTTATGTTTTGATACTTATGTGAGTTTGTTTTATTATTTGTATGTTCTTTGTTCAGTTTCTGGTTCTGCTACAAATATCGGTGCTAGTATAAATTCCATACCTATGTTGAACGGCACACAAATTTTAAGGCATGGTAAGAGAGATTGTTAATAACTCTCGGAGTCATGAATATAGACATTGCGTTCAGGGTTCCCAAACCCATTGATCTCACTGATAAGAGTACCTCTGATGCAAAGATGGAAATGGAAAAGTGGGAGAAGTCTAATCGCATTAGTCTAATAATCATAAAACGTGTCATCACAGAATCATTCAGGGGCCCTGTATTTGTAGATACAGGTAAACAGTTTCTTGAGGACATCGAAAAAAGGTTTGCTAAGAATGAAAAGACTGAATTTGGTACAATCTTGGCAAACCTTATATCTCAATAAGTCATAACGGCACTGCGAATAAAGCACCACTGAAGAAGCAACAAAAGGAACCAAATCAGGATGGTTGTTCCTTCCGTGATGCTTGAGGTCATGGAAGGAAGCAATGTACCAGCTGCCATGCATGGCGTGTTGAGAAAGATATGCATCTTAGTTTGGTTTGTTCTGAGGTTAATTTAACTTCGGTACCTGGACACACGTGGTGGATAGATTCTGGTGCAACCACTCATATCAGTGTGTGAATGCAAGGTTGCCTGAGATGCTGAGAACCCAGTGATGGTGAAAGATACAACTATGTGGGCGATGGCAAGATGGCTAAAGTAGAGGCAATAGGACATTTTAGGTTATTACTTAGGACTGGATCTTATTTGGATCTGAAGAGACTTTTGTTGTACCATCTTTTAGACGAAATTTGATTTCTATTTCTACATTAGACAAATGTAGTTATTCTTGTTCTTTTGGAAATAGAAAATTTGATCTTTTTCAAAATTCAAAACTGGTTGGATCTGGCTCCTTGTCAGTTTATGATAATTTATACTTGTTAGATACTATTGCCTCATTGGATGAATCCTTGCGTGTTAGGTGTTAAGCTAAATTAACCAACGAGAATTCAACTTCGTTGTGGCACAAGCGATTAGGTCATATCTCCAAAAGGAGAATAGAAAGACTTATGTCTGACGGTATTCTCGATCCCCTTAATTTCAGTAATTTTGATGTATGTGTTAACTGTTTCAAAGGGAAACAAACAAATGTTAGGAGATTTGATGCGAACAGGAAAGTAGAGGTCTTAGAACTTGTTCCCACAGATATTTGTGGAGCATTCCCTTCTGCTTCTTGGAATGGTCAACAATATTTCGTGACGTTCATAGATGACTATCCAAGATATGGCTATCTTTATCTCATTCATCAAAAATCACAATTATTGGACGTGTTCAAAAATTACAAAGCTGAAGTTGAAACAGTAAAAGAATCAAAAGCGTTAGATCTAACTATGGTAGATATGACGATTCAGGTGAACAACATTTAGCTCCATTTACGAAATTCCTAAAGGAGTGCAGTATCGTTGCATAGTACACTATGCCAGGGTCTCCGACCATGAATGGTGTTACTGAGAGACGAAACAGAACGCTTAAGAACATGGTGAGGAGTATGATTAGTCATTATACCTTTCCTCAATCACTCTGGGAAGAAGCTCTAAAGATGCAGTGTATATACTTAATCAAGTGCCAACTAAGGCAACTACAAAGACCCCTTATGAGCTTTGGACAAACAAGAAGTCTAGTTTAAAGTACTTTTACATTTCGGGATGTCCAGCCGAGGCAAGGCCCTACAGGCTAAATGAAAAGAAATTGGACTCAAGAACTGTCAGTTGTTACTTTATTGGATACTCTAAGAGATTTAGGGGTTACAAGTTTTATGATCCCACTACCAGGTCTATTTTCGAGACAGGTAACGCCCAATTCTTTGAGGACGTTGAGTTTGCGGGGGGCAAAAGGACTAATGATTTTGCCTTTGAGGAAGAATATGTTGATATTCCTTAAGTTGCTATTGACAATGATCAGGATCAGGCTTCCATACCTGACATTATTCAAGAAGCAATTCCGGATCAAGACAATATTAATCAACTCCCTGTTCAGGTCGTTCCAGAAGAACAAACTCTACAACCTCAAGAACCAATGCCATTAAGGATATCCACTAGAGAAAGAAGAAACTCAATTCCTAATGATTATATTGTGTTTCTTCAAGAACATGATTTTGACATTGGAGTGATGGAAGATGATCCAATCAACTCCCGTCAAGCCATGGAAAGTATTAACTCTCAAAAGCGGATCGATGCCATGAATGAAAAGACAAAGTCCATGATTGACAATGATGTGTGGGACCTGATTCCATTGCCAGAAGGTGCAAAACCTATTTGTTGCAAATAGATATTTAAGACCAAAAGAGATTCGAAAGACAATGAGGAAAGGTGCAAAGCACGTCTTGTTGCTAAGGGCTTTACACAAAAAGAAGACATCGATTATAAAGAGACTCTCTCTCCGGTTTCATTGAAAGACTCTTTCAAGACAATAATGGCATTGGTGGTACATTTAGATCTTGAGCTACATCAGATGGATGTTAAGACTGAGTTTCTCAATGGTGACAATGAAGAGACGATTTATATGGTGCAACCAGAAAACTTTGTATTGGGAGATTCAAAGAAAATGGTTTACAAATTAAAGAAATCCATCTATGGGCTTAAGAAAGCGTCTCGTCGATGATATCACAAGTTCCATCAAGTTATCACCTCATTCGGTCTTGAGATGAATGTAGCAGATGATTGTGTGTACCACAAGTTCAATGGGAGTAAGTATAGTTTTTTAGTCTTATAAATCGATGATATATTGCTTGCCACCAATGATATAGGCACTTTGTACGAAACCAAGAAATTTCTAGCTGAGAACTTTGAGATGAAAGATTTTGTTGACGCCTCTTTTGTATTAGGGATCCAGATATACCAAGATCGCTCTCGGGGTATTCTTTGGACTATCACAAAAGAGCTATATCGAGAAAGTTTTTCAGAGATTTGGCATGCAAGATTGTAAACCAAAAGACACCTATGTTGCTAAAGGAGATAAGTTCAGTCTAAGTCAATGCCCCAAGAATGACTTTGAAACTAAGAAAATGCAGAAGATTCCTTATGCTTCAGCTGTAGGGAGTCTAATGTATGTTCAGGTATGTACGCGTCCGGATATTACGTACATTGTTGGAATGTTAGGGAGATATTTAAGTAACCCAAGAATGGATCACTGGAAAGTAGCCAAGCGAGTCATGCGGTATTTACAAAGAACAAAGGGATACATGCTCACATACAGGAAATCAGATCAGTTGGATATTATAAGCTATTCTGATTCTAATTTCACTGGATGCGTTGATAGTAGAAGATCCACTTCGGGCTATGTCTACCTGCTTGCTGGAAGAGCCATATTCGGGAAGAGTGCTAAACAAACACTTGTAGCCTCCTCCACCCTGGCAGCGGAGTTCGTAGCGTGTTATGAGGCATCTAATCATGGAATATGGTTGAGGAATTTTGTCACTGGACTTCAAGTTTTGGATGGTACAGAAAGACCACTTAGAATATTCTGTGACAATAGGTCTGCAGTGTTGTATTCTAACAATAATAGGATCTCGACAAAGTCTAAACATATAGACATCAAGTTCCTGGGTGTGAAAGAAAGAGTTGAAAGTGGGTATATGTCTAAAGAACACATAGGTACAAACTCCATGGTTCCAGATCCGCTAACTAAAGGGTTACCACCCAAGGTCTTCCATGAGTACATTACTCATATGGCTGTCGTAGCACTTGAGGATATTCAGTTTTAGTGGGAGTTTGTATCTTTTATTTGTTTTTGGGTGTAGACATTTGCATTTGGTTATTTGGTTTATGGTTTAAGGTTATTTGGAATATGGTTTATGGATATTTCAGTTATTCCGGAATTAAAATTTATGGTTTGTGTTGAACTCTGAAAATGTTTAAATGATCTCACTAAAGTTTAAGGGAGCACCAGTTGAAAATAAGCATGCTAGGATCTCATGGCATGTAATTTTCATGCTACACATCCATACTTGATCCATATCATTTGGTTATATCAACATACGTGACCATTGATAGGTTTAGTCATGATTATATATGATGAAAGGCGCTGTGATTCTGTGTTGGTATAATTGATGGACCGGATTGTTTGAGAAATTGCTTAAGGTAATGATGACGAAATTTGGAGTACTCAGAAGGTTATTTAATACATGGTTATAAGGTGATACATATAGCCCAAGTGGGACATTGCTGGATTTAGAATCCAATCTATATATGGGCAATATGTGAAAGTCAAGTATTAATAGTCATCATATTAATTGAGCCAATATTATGTGATCAACTAAGATATATGGTATTTTGTGTTCTAAACAAGGTCTTAAATTTCAGTTTCGGGGTAGATATCGGTGTAGTAAATTTACGGAAATTTCGATGGAAATTTCGGGGATATTCAAAATTTCGGTTTCGATTTTAAAGAAATCATGGAAATTTCTAAAAATATTTGGAAATTTACAATAAAATTTTGGGTAACCTTAATTGTCATACTTATACATCTTTTACATCAATAATATTCTATATATAATATATGGATAATGAATTTTTTAAATAATATCACTAAAAACTGTTGCGAAAAATATGAAATAAATATAATTTGATAGTAAGATAATAAACAAATCGTATGAGAACTTCATTAAAATAAAATGTACCAAAATTTAAGTAAAAATTACTACTCAATACCATATCGAGTTTCTAGGAGAATCGAAATCGCTTTCACTAGTATCTGTCCTACCTCTACTTTCATATTGAAAGTGAAAATTATTAGTTACATGTTGACAATATTGTGCCCATGACATGGAATGTCGGTAGTACTACATATAATGAATCAATGATGATATTCTTCTAGTGTTGAATCTTGAAGAACCCCAAGGAGTAGTACAATTTCTTCAATCATATTCATTTTTAATTTTTTGCTTTACTGCTTCTTGTGGTTGGGGGATAAGTGGTAGGTGTGGCCCTTACCAAGTATAAATATAATTTTCTAATTATATAATATTTAAAAATTTTAAAAAAAAATTGGCCGAAATTTCGGTTTCGGGAAATATCGGGTTTCGGCCGAAATTTCGATGGATATTTGACAAAAATATTTTAAATTTCGGGTTTTGATAAAAAATTCAGAAAATTTTGAGTTTCGATCGAAGTTTCGGAAGATATTCTGCAAAATTGAATCGAAGGTTCGATTTCGCTTTGGGAGCCCCCGAAATCCAAAATTCGGTAGAAATTTTGGTGTTTCGACCGAAATTTAAGAGCATGGTTCTAAAGCAATTAAGAAAAGTATGGGATTTTATGGAATATTATGTGTAGAAGCCAATTATCTTATTTCCTCTTTTATGATGGGCTAAATTGGAAATAAGAATAATAACTTATTATAAAAGGGTTGTTGTCCCCAAATCATATGTGTCGTTCTATTCTTCTGATTTCCCATCTTCAGATAGAATTGAGAGACTCTAAGAGAAACTCAAAGGACTATATATTAATTTGGAAGACCAACCGCGACGACTCAAGAATTAATCTAATATGGTCGATTCAGGTACACTTTCACTTTTCGTTTTTTTATTCTTTATGATTGAACATGAACGTTCTTGGGATTGGTGAAGGTTTTTACCAGTTAAATTAAGTTCCAACAGTAACCGCCTCACCAAACCATCATCGATGGAGAAGAAGAGAAGAAAAAAATTAGGGTTTGAGAGTTGAAGCAAAGGAGAGAGGTGGCTTATTGAACAAAGAACTTAAAAATTTTGCTTTTGAAGATAAATGGATTAAATACAGATTATCATCACATACTTGAATTGATGGCTATGAATATTGAATAACTTTATTTTAGGGTCTATAAAATGATTGAATTAATAACCTGACAGAAGAAAATAATATTGTGTGCTTTTTCTACCAGTTGTCGCTTTTGTTATGACAACAAAACCAAATGTTTTTTATAGTTTCATGTGAGCATAGTTTTTTATTGTAATCATCCAACATGAAAACTCCTCATTTCTAATATATTTTGAACTAAATTTAGTACATATTGTATTTTGAGAAGCATCAAATTATGTATAATTGAAGTTAAATTTCATTACAATGAAAATTATTATAATACTTAAGATACATTTTGTCTATGATAGTTATTTCTCTCACAGGCTTGAGTCCCCTTTTACAGTTGTTATTATTCTTGATTCTTTGACCTTGATAACTATTCCATAAATATCTACAGAATGCAATACAAATTTAAAGGAAAATTTTAAAATAAATTTGAAAGATAACTTAAAATTAAAGGAATGTTAAATTGTACCTTGTCCTTTGTTATTGTTTCCCAGGATGAATGTCTTTAAAAGCTACGAAATTGTATTTCCACGTTTTCTCCAATTGGATCAATTGTGTCATTCACTTTCATATACTTTTTAAGAATCAACTCCTTTTCCAAGTTTGCATTATGAAACCTTGAATCAACGTCTTTAACATCACCATTAGAGATGACATATGTTTTGTTCAGCTTAAATTTCCCACCAAATAGATCAATCTCGTTGTTGAACATTATTACCACAATTCTTGATCCCTACACCTTAAATTGTTAGTATACTTTTACTTATATAAAAAGTATTAAGTGAAAATATTCCGTATTTGGTCATCTGTCATGATAAGTTTTAGCATTCTTGAAGATAAGTTTTTACCACAAGCAGTTTGGACTCCAACCCGTAACGCCCTTAGATGTAGCGTGAACTTTGTGTCATTTATCTTCAGATCACCTCGGTCGACATAATGAAATTGTATCCTGCACAGAATTGCAATTTAAATACTAGTGGGTCGTATATTGAGGTATCTAACATTTGAAATTCACAAACTTTTAAATGAAAAAAATACTTGAGCACTTACAAAGAATCTGTGTATTACTAATTGCAAGAAGACTTTATTTTGGAATGATTAAATTTTATAGTAGACTATATGTTTGATAGTTCATGAACCATATTTATATTTATGTTATATTAGGGAAAATCTCAATTTTCATCCCTCACTTATACACTAATTTCGGCTTTGGTCCTCCAGATTTCGCACTCATCTAATTGACCCCTAAGTTATCTCGATTTTATCAATTTTGGTCCCTCCGTCCAATAGTTAACGGAAGGCCAATTTTGCCTCCAAAACTCACAATTTTGGCACCAAAAACTCGAATTTCGACTTCTTTTTCTTTAATATCAGACTTTACCCCCAAAAAATCTCATCTTCTCTAACATAAGAGCACCTTAAAGATAGTCAATGACCTGGGGGTATACTATTGTGATTCAGCTTATGTGGTGTCCTTGGTCACGGTCCTGAAACAACGCAATGTGTAGCATTTACCCCGATCAGTTTTTCATGTCCACCTCAAGTTATTCAAGTCTCAGGCTCCCACAAGCATGCAGCCTTTGTTACACAGTCTGAAGAGGTTTGTCATAACCTCGTGCTCCATCACTGTGCTGCAGTTTAATCATGTGGCCCTAATATTATGCATTTTAGAGAATTACTTACTAATTTGTACCCTAGGAGGCAAGATTAATGTGATTTTTGTTCAGCTCACTGGGGTACTTCTAGGTTACTTTCTTTTTACAAAGTTTCCGTGGCATATACGTTTGCCCTTTCATTTTTTCAAGTAAGAGTGAGTTCACAGAATCAATTGCTAATTGACCGTTTTCATTTTATTCTCATTAACTGTGTTTAGGGTGCTCTTGTGTTGGAGAATATGGGATTTTTTGGGGGTAAAATATGATATTAAAGAAAAAGAAGCTGAAATTCAAGTTTTTAGAGCCAAAGTCGTGAGTTTTGGAGGGAATATAGGCCCTTCGTTAACTATTAGATGGAGGAGTTGACGGAGGGACCAAAATTGATGAAATCGAGATAACTTAGGGGTCAATTAGATGAGTGTGAAATCTGGGGGACCAAAACTGAAATTGGTGTATAAGTGATGGACGAAAATTGAAATTTTCCCGTTATATTATATGAATCTTATTATGTGTAATGATTACTATTAATTTTAATTGAATGTACTTTGAATTTGTAAAACAATGCCTTGTTTATCACTATCATAGTAATATTATGTATACTATGAATTTGATTTATTCAATTTGTTAATTTTTTAATTGTTTTATAGATGTGCATTCCTCAATTTAACTGGCAAATGACACGTTTTAAGACATTGAACCTTAGTTTTTTGATTCATGTATATAATTTTGAAACATCTTGTCTACAGATTTATTCACTTACATTTAAACATGTGGCTTTATGAATGCACATATATCTCACCTTTTTTTCTTGAGTAATGTACCACATTGAAAAGTGAATGAATCATATGAAAACTTTCAACTGATTGATGTTATTAATATATATCATTTTAAATCCTCATTTTACCTACTTTTGTATTAATTTTTATTTAATTATTTTCTATTAAATGTTTACTTTTTTATGTCTAAATTACTTTGACAGTACAATATTATTTAATCTTTTTTTTAAATTCTAAAAGAAGAGAATACCCTGACCTAACAAACTAGAGTCGATAGTTTTTAATCATGGGCCACACAGACTAAGACTCCAAATAAAGAGAGAAAAGTCACAACTTGTGACAGCCTGCTATTGAACTCAGGACCTCCCAAGCCTTGGGTAATATCATTTAGATTTTAAAGAAACACGTCATTAAGACAAAAAATTATTTTTAATTTCAAAAATTTCTATTATATATCTATATATATTTTAAAGTTTTTGTGAAAAAATTAATGACACATGATCATTGCTTTATCTATATATATATATATATAGCGTTGTACAATTATTTATCCTTTATGTGATTTGAGATCACAAAAATTATTAGTTAGTTTTAGGATTTCTTAGAGTGAAATTTTGGACCCCAACAGTATCAGACATTACCTAAACCAATATAGTTCCACCATTATTATATTGTTGTCGGTGGTGGATTTTTCATTATCATAAAATTAACAAATATATGGAATGCAATTTTTGGTATTATGAAAATTAAAAAATTTCAGAACGTGACTATAATATTGAATTGTGTGAAAATCTCATTTTTTGTCCCGTTGGACTTCACCCATTTTATATTTAGTCCAATTAGAATTTGAGTTGCAATTTTGGTCCCGTTTGACATAAAAAATTGCACTTTTGATCAAAGTCATCAAAAAATAAATAGAAAAGGCGAGTGTCATACACACCAATAATTTTTTTAACGACTGGGACCAAAATTGCATCTTTTTGAATACTACGGATCAATATTGCTACTTAAACTCCATTAACACAATATCTAAAATGCGCGAATTTTTATGGGACCAAAAATGTAAATTATCACATTTAATTGTTAAGGATTACTACAACAGAGTAATCATCCTATTCCAAATATATTTCTTATGGGCTTTGTTTTGCTTGCCGCCAACGTAAGTGCGCTAATACCTCTTCATATGAGTTGTTTCCGAGCTATATGATTCCTTATTAGGCTTTTGTAAGAGATTAATTTGATAGTTATAGTGTATGGATCTCCATTTTTATAGTATCTTAACATTTGTCCTTTTCTTTATAATAAATCTTTGCGAGCGTAAAGTAATTAATTAAATTTGAAATATACAATAATATAATCAGTTGAATTGAATTGTGTAGGAAATATTGAAGATAATACACAATTATATCAATTAATTTAAAGATAAAGAAAACTTATCGAGTTTGGACTGAGGTGCGCAAAGCGCTGTCCTTAAAGGTAGATTTCCGCCCCTCGGAGTCAATGACTCAGTGCATTAGGTCACTGACGGTCTACCCCCAAGATTCAACAGCTCTATCCCACCACACGTGCACACGCGATGGTGTGATCTCTATCAAACAACCTGCACCATGTTCTCTTCTTATTATGTATTTCAATGATGTAATTCTCAAAATGTATAATCAAGAATATTTGTGCAGAGGGCTTTTAGATGGGTGAGAATATGAAATAAGATCACTGTTTCGGGCATAAAACTAATGGGATCTCAAGGCTATGACTAGAAAATGGTTTTGAGAATTGTTGAAAGATGTTCCTCTGTTTATCAACCGAAATGGGGGAATGTTTATATACTAGCCAAATAATTAAACACATGGCAATTTATTTGCTAACATTGAAATATATTAGAGGAGCTTAATTATAGATGACTCCCAATATCAAGCTCAATCAATTCATGATTCACTCAAACCATATTTATTAAATAAATAACTTAAATTTTGGCTTTGAAATATCTCAGTGAATATATTATCCAACAAACTGAACATAGAGAAGGTATTGTTGTAAATAATATTTCATTTATAAATGCTAAATTATTTGCATTCTATTATCTATGTGTATCTCGCATTTTTTAAACGTACTCCGTATAAGCGTCTTCAACAATACGAAAAGTGCCTAACTACATCTGTTCTTGAACGGATGCCATATGAAAGCATGTTACAATATATTGTTACTACTTACACATATCAACCATTTTTACAAAATTTCAAATATGATATACTAAGAAATTAAAAAGTATTGCATGCAATGACCTAACATTAATATTTTCAGAAGGCCAGATTAAATTAAGTATTAATACAATAACTTTATTTACTTAATGAACCTCACTTTTGTCTCTAACTTATTATTCACATAAGGATATTTTAGTCTCCAGAAAATATGGAATTGAAAGCACAAATATTTTTCAAAACTCGACAGCTTCTTCTGATTGGGATATAAGTAGCTCATACAATTCATCAGATACTTGAATAGATGCAAGCTTAATTTTTTCATTACCGCAACAAAAACCCGGAGACTCATATCAAATTTTGCAGCACCGCCATGATTGCAATTAGGGGTTTTTTTTCAATTCATGCATCTAAGAAGACTTAGGCTCATAAATCCTTGAACCTAAAAGATTGAAATGTATAAATACTAGTAAATTTTAGAAGAGAAAGAATAATGGTTCCATGTACAAAAATGACTAAAAACAACTTTAAATGTATAACCTTCAGATTCATAGGGAATCATTTAAGCTCTCAAAAGCCAAGTGACTTCCGATTTTTTATTATTTAGGTCATCCAAGCTTGTTTTTGAGGAGGCTGAACACATCTTTCACTGCTTTCGCAATTCATTAACATTTTGAGTATATTTTTGTTTCTCCTCCTCATTCATGTTTTGGTAACGACTTTTATTCACTCCAACTGTTGGTACGTTCGTGCTATGTGTTTTCTTGTGCTCCTTAACTTTATGCTTATGAACTTCTGAATTTTGATCATTTTGGTTATTCAAGTCTGCACTTGAAGAGGACCCACGCATCTTTCGCAATTCATTAACTTGTTGAGTATATTCTAGTTTCTCCTACGCATTCATGCTTTGGTAACGACTTTTCTTTACCCCAATTGTTGGTATGTTCTTGCTCTTTGTTTTCTTTCCCTCCTTAACTTTATCCATATCAACTTCTGAATTTTGATCATTCAAGCCTACATTTGAAGAGGATGCACGCATCTTTCGTTCCTTTCGCAATTCATTAACATGTTTAGTATATCTTTTTTTCTCCTCCTCGTCCAAATTTTGGTAACGGCTTCTCCTTACCACAACTGTTGATGTATTCATGCTTGTTGTATTCTTGCGCTCATTTACTTTATTTATATGATCTTGTCTTTTGCTACTATTGAAGTTGGCATATTTCCATTTCATCAAATCCAATCTTGTTAGTCTTGAATCCTCTATTTCAATATAACAATAAAGTAGAAATTTTTTGTAAACGTACCATTCATGTTTTTCAATAATTAAATGTATGAAGTGATCGTCACCATTACCTGAGTTGGAATTCAATACCAAATATTGCTTATGAATAACCATTTTGGGAAAACCTTGCTGCAAAATGAACACTATATATAAAAATTTGTTAGAGTAGCTATTGGCACTATATTTCTATCCTCAAATTTTCTTTATAACTCCCTATTCAAAAAATAATTTTGTTAAAAATATATAACTCTATTATAAAAATAGTTTATGGTAATGATTATATATAACCATTTAATAAATTGTTATTTTTTGTTTTTCGGAATGAGTTTAGATAAGTTAATATTAAATTAAATTTTGTATAATTAAATTTTATACAATTGTCTAGAAATAGATATATTCTAACTTATTCAAGTAACGAAACTGTAAGTCAAAAATCTCAAAGCATTCATATTTATTAAAATTAATAATACGAAATATAAATAGAAGGAATTCCATGAAGTATGATATTATCCTATGGTACCATTTTCAACAAAATGAATGTACGAAACTATAAGGCAAATCACCTCTCTAACAGACGTAATTTCCAAATCACCGTGCACAATACACCTATTACAAAATGGTAACTATATCTACGACTAATTAAACCTCCTCACTAGAAAACATAAATAAACAGATGACCCTTAATGTCCATTGGAATGCTTGTCAAACTACCATTAAGATTGTTTGAAAAGAATTAATGACAAGTGCATGCATGATAATAATAATATATCTTATTTTTAATATTTTATTTGATAATTTAGGATAATATTAGAATAGGGTTATTTTGGTCCTACCTCAAAAGATGTAAATCATGTAAATAATCTCATATGATTCATATTTTTAGAATAAACTAGTAAAAGCCACGTGCATTGTACGTGAATTATAAGATCTCGTTAAAAATAATTCATGTATATAAATATTGTTCAATTTGAAAATGTTATATATTCAAAATTTTATAGTAATTTAACTAAATGTGTTATTATCCAATAAATTATAATTGTTTGAAATATCAAAAATGATTGACATGAAAGACTCACTAAATCAATACTTAAAAGATTTGAGTTTATAGAAAATTGAAACATAGATAATAATGTAAATATTTTCTTATGTAAATTCATCTTTTCATTTGCTTCTTCTCTTCTTTACCTTTTATGGAATGAATACTCTCTTCTTCTTTTACGATCATCTCTTCATTATGTCTAAAAATTGGGTATCTATGTAGTCTATTTTTATTATTATTATTTTTCTTTCTCTATTAACAATCGTAGCGTGGTTTTACTCAAGATCATTCGACGTGTCAACATTTGAACATTAATGATGTCACGCCCCGGGCTCACGAGCCCGTTGGACCAGAGAAATCCCATCGAACCCACTGAGCGTAACCTTGAGTTGGACATTTGAACCACGACCCAAAATGGATATCCATTGTTACACTTGAATCCTAGGATTCTCTTTATAAATTGCTTTACAATTTCCTCCACAACCGATGTGGGAGGCATTACAATCAACCCCCCCCCCCCCTTCAAAGAGCGACGTCCTCGTCGCGGCGTGACTCAATCTAGGATCCGTCGTCAGGCGTTGGGACTCTAGGCTACCAACGGATTTGCCTCGGACTATTCTTCATAGCGGATCCGAGAACCTCGGGCTACTTCATAGTGGATACCGAGATATCACGTTGTAGCACCGAACTCCCAATTTCGGCTGATGAGCGGCTCTAATGCCATTTGTCACGCCCTGGGTTCACGAGGCCGTTGGACCAGAGAAATCCCATCGAACCCACTGAGCGTAACCTTTAGTTGGGCATTTGAACCACGACCCAAAATGGATATCCATTGTTACACTTGAATCCTAGGGTTCTCTTTATAAATTGCTTTACAATTTCCTCCACAGCCAATGTGGGAGGCATTACAAATGAATTCTTAGCGAAATCACAATAGTTTGACATAGATAATGCATTCCTTTTTATTTGGTTCACTACTATTGAATCATCTTTTCCATTTATAGAAAATGTAGGAGAAGTAATTGTGACAATGTATTGCTCATAGGATACTTTTGGTCCCATATGTTTAATGTTAGAATCAATTTAGCCCCTCATGTTTAAATCGTAAATTTAGCATCTCTGGTGTTCATATTTGGTTTCATTTAAGTTTTTGGACATTTTTACTCTTAAATGTGAGAATGTATTGCTCATTTGAAAGGACTTGAGTGAAACCAAATTTAAGGGTAAATATGTTTAAAAAGAATTAAGTGAAATTAAATTAGAATGTAAGCAATGCTAAACTCACAAATTAAACATGCAAGACTCTAGTTATACTAACAGCAAACATAGGGGACCAAAAGTGACATTACCCCTAATATATATGATATATATAAACATTTAAGCACATATTCCATTAACGAATATAACATAATTAAAGATTAAGAAAGAGCTAATGGACGTCTAATTAACCAAATATGGACATTAAGCTAATTTTTAAAAATAATAATTGATTAAAAAATCACAATAAAATGATGTGTGAATATACTATTGATATATTATGAAAAAGGTAGTATGAGACTTGCAAAAAATATATCATTAAATATATGGGCTTTCACTATAATACCAAACACACATATAGAAGATTATCTTTTGTATGTTTTTTGTAATGATCAATTTTCTCCATCAATGCAATATCTATTTAATCAATTAAAAAATTAAATATAAATTATAACGTTAACCATAATATATACTTGTACTGTAAATTTGTCCTTTCCAAGTTCAAGCAAATTTAGTTTGCTTTTATCTTCTTCTTTCTGCTAATAAACAACTTGTAGTGTTCTTACATTATTTTACATCTGATAATTATCTATAGTAATTATGTTGTGTAGTCTTAATATTTATACGGCTTATTATTGTAGATATCTTAAAGAGTAACATACGGTTTACTACATTGAACAATATCCATTGCATCAACCCCCAACCCCCCCTCCTCCCCCCTCCCCCACGACCCCCCAAAATAAAAATAAAAATTCATATCATTTACCCCCTTCTTTATTATGTAAATTGTCTCAAACATTATTTTTACGTGTACTATTTATTTTTTTCTCCTTACTTTTTACAAATTCGTTAATTAAATGAAAAAAAAAGTGAACTTGTTGAACCTCTAACTGCAATATTTATTAGTCTCATTTAACCATACTATGCAGTTAGATTTAAAGAAAAATCAAGAGATGTAACTTAATATCTTTATCTTAAAACGGTATATATGTAATATATTAAGAAAACACTCAGTTTATATTTTTGATCTTTTACTTTCAACACATGCAAGATTTGAAAAGCAAAATCTCAATAGCTATATTTTTAATCTTTAATTTATTTTTAGAAAAAAGAGTGTCTTACGGACGTTACAGACTACTCCTAGCCACAAATTGTGGCCAACAGCCAAATGATAAAGTAGAACATCGTAATTATTCCATCTAATCTATAAAACTTCATATAAGCTTGATACATATAAGCGTAATATGAAAATAAACTTGTTTTTATTCCCTAACAACTCGTTTAAATAGTAGATTCATATTTTATCAGATGTTTGCAAATCAATATTTATCCGCTTATGGTTTCCTTTGAAATATATACACATAACTTTCAACATAATGTCCAAGCTATTAATTTTGTGTAGAAGTCTTTTTTTGTTTTTGTTTTTTTTTGCTTATTATCTTATGTAGAAGTCAATCCCAATTTTTTTTTTATTCTAGTTATCGTGTATAATTGGAATTCATATTTGTGATGGAATATTAGGCAACGCTATGTTTAAGTGATTTGGGGTCATTTCATAAATATATGAAGTTAGAGTCTGTTTTTGTAATACACATAGATCTAGTTAGATGATTCAAAAAATAATAAAAATAAAATAGATCTACTTAGCCAGTAGGTGGCGAGGTTCTTGTATATTCTAATCTCACCGAAAATTTCTGAGATTAGCATTACTATTTACTAATATTTTTATTATTTGTGTTGATTCCACCGAACATTAGATTAGATTTTTTGAGGTGATTCAATTGTAGAGTCCTAATATAACTATACATCTTATTATTGTAAATATATGCAATTTATTATTATTATCTGCTTTTTACCCTTTTGCTCTTAAAAATTGGATTACATAAGGATATTTTACCTACATCAAAAGTTTCAAGAAATCACTCATACTTTTATAATAGTAGGAAAGGGATAGGGATAGGGATGTAGATATTCATAAATCATAACAACGTTTAGAATTCGAGAATCCAATGCTAGCAAAATAAGTTACGCCACTAAAATAAGTTCACAACCTCCGTTACGGGATATTTGACAAATGGGTCAACCTTAATATCATATTCAAATAACTTAATAAGATTTGCCACTTTATTTTTTACGGTTCAAAACATATATATAAAGAGAAAAATATTAGAAATTGACCTCTTGTCTTCTTAATAAAATTAGAAGCAATCAAGGTATAGAGGTAAATGTTCTAAACAGACGTGGAAATATTTGGACCACCGGAAATCTCCAAGATGCATGGAAGTCAGATCCCAAAACACGAGAATACTACTACAATGGTCAAGGCGAGAAAGACGATTTGGAATTCGAGAAACTTATGGAGGATTACTGTCAGGGCTCAAGGTAATTGTTTTACAATCGAATCCAAATCCCTAATTCCATCCATAATTGGGGCTCTAAAGATACACCGTTGGATCAGGAAGTTAAAACCCAACCGTCAGATAGAAGTCAAGATCACCAATCAACCACTGAAGCCAAACGACAGCGTTCCATTAATTCGTTGTCAAGCCCACAAGCCGCCACGTCACGCTGATATTGTTATGCAAGGAATGGACAAGATTTCATCATCCAAATTTGAATCCAACGGCTACTACTCCTCTTTTTCCATTACTCCAGCACCAGCGCAACACCCAACTATCAATCGACATTTGGCATAACAAACTCAGCACTGAAGAGACAAACAGAATCTTTTAATTTCAGCTAATTAAATTCTGTTTTGGATATTTTGTAATCTGAGGACTATATGTATCAATCACACCTTTTGCATTTCAATCAAGTAATGAATTTAGTCTAATTCTCACCTCATTTTCTCTTCTCATCTTTACTGTATTTCTTCTTCTTTGAATTTCCCCCACTTCCCTTATCAAATTCAGTCCAGTACATCACAACTTGGTATCCAGAGCCAGCTCGGTTCTTGGGTATTGATTGTTGATCAATGGCTGAAGCTACAAGAAGTAGCGAGTTATCTGAAAATCTAAAAAAACATGAAATATTATTAATGGAAGAAAGATCCGAAAGGTTAGCTGCGGAACAACACATCAACAATCAACTGCAAAGAATGGTTTCAATTCAAAGTGGATTGCAATCTTCAATAGCATCCGTAGAGAATTTTCAGAAGGGTATGCAACAACAAATGCAAATGTTAAATGAACAGATGCAAAACAACAATAGAGGCAAGTCCATTCTAGGAGAGGGTCCATCCATGGCTGCAAAAAAAGGATCTAACTCAAACACAGGAAGGAATAGCATGCATTCTACCTCTGAAAATAGCAACTCCAGTTATACTCCAATTCCAAGGGTGGAGTTCCCACACTTTGATGGAGATAACCCTAGAGCATGGATCCTTAGAAGCAACAGGTATTTTCAAGTCATTTCCACCATTCCAAAATAACAGAAGGTTGCATTAGCATCAGTTTACTTAGAGGGAAAGGCAGAGATGTGGTTTCAAGGATTTATGGAAGGCAGAGAACTACCGAGCTGGCCTCAATTTACTTTGGCTGTTTCGGAGAGGTTTGATGATTATGATCCAGAACTGATTGTGGGAAGGTTCAACAAACTAAACCAAACAGGTACTGTATTTGATTATTTAGAAAGGTTTGAGGAGTTAAAGTCACACATGCTTATTTTTAATAAGGTTTTGCGTGAAGAGTTTTTCTCTGCTAGTTTTGTTAGTGGTTTAAGAGATGATATCAGAGGACCTGTTATGTCTATGAAACCTAAAGATTTTCATCAAGCAGTCACTCTAGCTAGGAAACAGGAAGGTATTGTGCATGCCATCATTAAGAGAGTCAATTTAACTTCCAAGAATTTTTCACAAAACAAACCTGCATACAAACACATACCTTCAAACCATTCTCAATCCAAAAACCCACAAATACCACCCAAACCACCTTACCAGAACCAACCAGAAACCAATCAACCCCATAGAAAACTCCTAACAACTTTTGAAATAAGAGCTAGAATAGAGAAAAATTTGTGCTATAATTGTGAAGAAACTTTTGTCCCAGGTCATAGGTGTAAACAGAGGCAAATATACATGATAATATCCCGAGGAAAAAGAGTTAATCCATAATTCACAGTTAGGTAATGACACGCTAATACCTAACGTGCTTGGATAGAAAGTATACTAATCGTGCATAGTAATAAGTGGACAAAAAGTCCGGGTTGTCGAACGTCGAGGACTAGGTATTTTAGTTTATGATTAACAATAAAAGAAAGACAATTAAAGTAACGTGCAAGAATTGATTGAATAAACGAAGGATAAAAGAAGAAACGAGCTATAGATTAAAACTCACGTATGATAAAATGACTAAAGCACATGCTACAACCGAATCTACTCGTCAATATATATGGGTTACTCCTCGAATTATTAGACTCCTATTACTTTGGTGGAAAATCCTTAATTAACTATTACCCGATGTCTCGGCTCATAATAATCCTATGATTAATTAACGGTTCTCTAAATATGTCTATCTGAGAATCTAATCAATAACCATGCATTAAAGTTCTAGAGTTTCCCCGGATAAATTCGGCTAACAGCACCCGAAAATCTTTACCTATCTCTAGGGGCAATTCCTCATTTGTTTCGGATGATGTGTTAATTCCCTTGAACCCTAACCTATCTTCTCTCGAATGACTAGATTAGGCAAGATAGCAAGCATATGGTGATCAAGCACATGATTGGAATAAAAGCATAAAATTAACACACAAAGCAATATGAGAATTAATACAAAAAATCACTTCATATATATTGACTCATAAATTTGGCCTTCACATGGCCTTAGTTCTGCAAAATTAGCTCATCATCAATAGCTCAAGAAGATCTAGAACAATCATATACATAATTATGAACATAAACATGTAATGAAAGCAAGTAAAACTCCCTAAGGCTTAGTTGATGTGAATCCTAGCTTGAAACTTCAATCTCTAGCTTAATCCCCTTTCTTCTCCTTCAAAGATTGATGAAATTGTGGCTCAAAAACCCAGAAATATGCCTTCAATCCCCAGGAATCCGAACCCCTCTTCATTGCTGAAATCTGGCTTTTATACACTTGAAAAATGGTTACGCCGGCCCCTAGGCGCTGGCTGTATTGCGCCTAGGCGAGGCCTACGTGGAGTATCTTTCTTGGGGGATAAGTCTGACGATGCCCAGGCATGGCGACAACGGCGTTCGGGTGCGGACAAGACGGCGCCTAGGCGCGGGTAAGATGGCGCCTAGGCATGGGCAATAGGATGCTGAACGTGCTGCTTCTTGCTCGGCGCCTGGGCGTGGTCATACTGGCACCTGGGCGTGGTCAACAGGTTTGAAATTGTGTCGTGCATCGTTTTTCACCCTTTTCTTCGTGTGCTTTCGTTTATCACCTGAAATCACTTAACACCCCGATTAAACACAAATGTGGCATGATTTAGGCAATAAATAAATCCAAAAACATCGAATCACGGGCTTAAAAACACGTAAGAACGCCTCTTATCAGGTAATGAAATCACTAATGAGATTGAGGAAGAAATGATAGATGATGATATGACTGTATCCCTGAATGCACTGTCAGGGACAACAGACATGAATAATTTAAGAATACAAGGGTCTGTCAAGGGGCAAGATGTTCACATCTTGATAGACAGTGGGAGCACTCACTGTTTCCTTGATGAAACCACTGCTCATAAACTAGGGTCTAAGTTAGATTATACTATACCCATGATAGTTAGTGTGGCAAATGGAAGCAAAATGGTGAGCAGGTTAGAGTGTCATGATTTTTCTTGGTCAATTTAAAACCACAATTTCATTTACCCTTTTAGGGTCATCAAACTAGGTGGATGTGACATGGTGTTAGGAGGTAATTGGCTAAGGTAGAATAGTCCTGTAGAATTTGACTATCATAAAATGAACTCACAATCACCAGAAATGGAAAGAAATTGACAATAAGTGCAATGATTGATAATGCATCTTTACAACTCATGTCAGCTAAATCTCTTTCAAAAAATTTCAAAAGAAAGGGGGCCTGTGGTCTCATTGGTCATCTGTTTTCAGTAACTACAACCCCTTTGAACACTAAGCCAAACCAAACAGATCTTGAAAACTTATTACACTTTTACTGAGACATTTTTCAAGAACCACCCTCACTGCCACCATCCAGAAGCATTGAACACCATATTACACTTGTCCCTGATTCTAATCCTAAGAAACAAATGCCCTACAGATACCCTAATATCCAAAAAAATGAGATAGAGAAAATAGTTGCAGGAATGTTAGATAGTGGGATCATCAGACCTAGCCAAAGCCCCTTTGCATCCCCTGTCTTATTGGTTAAAAAGAAAGATGGTGGATGGAGACTCTGTGTTGATTATAGATATCTCAATAGCTTAACTATTAAGGACAAGTTTCCTATACCCATCATAGATGAACTCTTAGATGAGCTCAATGGAGCCAAATTCTTTTCAAAAATAGACCTTAGGTCATGTTGCTTTCAGATAAAAATGCATGATGCTGACATTTACAAAACCAGTTTCATTACTCACCAAGGTCATTATGAGTTCATGGTCATGCCATTTGGGCTTTGTAATATCCCATCCACTTTTCAGTCTCTTATGAATTGAGTGTTTGCTTCTTATCTCGGATAATTTATTTTAGTATTTTTTGATGATATTTTAATCTACAGTCAAAGTTGGGAAGAGCACCTAATTCATTTAAAACAGGTGTTGAATCTGCTAAGACAACATGAGCTTTTTGCAAAAAGAAGTAAATGCAGTTTTGGGAAAACAGAAATAGACTATTTAGGGCATATCGTTTCAAACAAAGGAGTTGCCATTGACCCTTCCAAAGTCAATGACATGGTCACTTGACCTATTCCTAAGAATATAAAGTCCTTAAGAGGATTCTTAGGACTCACAGGGTATTACAGAAAATTTATAAAATGGTACAGCACAATAAGCAGACCTTTGACTGATTTACTCAAAAAGAATAGTTTTAAATGGGGAGAAGTTGCTACTGTAGCCTTTGAACAATTAAAAAATGCTATGGTGTCTGCCCTGTCTTTACCTTTCCTGATTTTTCCAAATCCTTCATAATTGAAACTGATGCCAGTGATAAAGGAGGGATGTATTAATGCAAAATCAACAGCCCATAGCCTTTCTTAGCAAAGCCCAAGGAATCAGAAACAAGCTTTTCCATTTATGAAAAAGAATTCTTGCCATTTTTATTAGCTATCTCTAAGTGGAGGCATTACATCCAAGGACAACATTTCATTATCATGACTGACCAGCAGAGTTTGAAACACTTATTGAATCAGAGGTTAGATTTAGTGGTGCAACAGAAATGGGCTACTAAGTTGTTAGGATTGGATTACACTATCCAATACAAGAAGGGAACAGAAAATAGAGTGGCAGATACCCTCTCCAGAAGGGATCATTCCACTCCTTCATGTGCAGCTATTACAGCTACTGTACCTCTATGGATATCAGAAGTGACAGGTGTGAGATTTACGTGTTCTAGAGCCTCATATTTATGTTATTTACATTGGTTTATGCATGATTTATGCCACATATGCGTTTAATTTGTGTGCTTATTGAGTAAAGGAGGAAAATCAGTGCAATTGAGGATAGCTGATCAGAAATGCAGAAATTCGGGGTACTTAGCGACTGAATTTGACAAATGTTTCTTCTACAACGTTCTAGATCTACAATGTTTCATTTGGAAACTTGAATCACCTAAATTGGAGATCAGAGGAAAAATTTATAAAGGAAACAATATCACTGCGCAGAAGAGAAAGTGCTACTGCATCCAACGTACGAACGTTTGGATGGTGATGTATGTACGTTGGAGTCGGCTGGACAAATTTTGGCAAGTTTTGATACCTAATTCAACTAGGAGACTTGGGGGATCCTCTTCTATATATACCTCCTCTTACAACATCAATAAGGATCGAAATTTCAGTATTGGAAGAGAGTTTTGAGCAAGGAGACAAGCAAGACGAAGAGAACGACGATTTTGCATCAATTCATCAATTCAAAATAGGGAGAATATTAATTCTATATTATTTGTCTATGAGTAATTTTATGTCGTCCATTGTTTTTCCAATTACAATGATGAACTAAATTTCTTTTAACTAGGGCCATGTGGATGCCAAACTTATGAGTTTATATATATGATATGATTTTTCGTATCAATTCTATTATTGCTTTTTGTATTGATTTTGTGCTTTAATTCCAATCATATGCTTGATCACCATATGCTTGCTAATTAGCCTAGTTTATTCATTCGAGAGAATATAAGTTAGGGTTCAAAGAAATCATCACATCATCTGAAAAACATGAGGAATTGCTCCTAGAGATAGGTATAGATTTCTGGGTGCAGTTAGCCGGATTTTTCCGGGAAAATTCTAAAACGTGAATGCATGGTTAATGATTTGATTCTCGGATAGTCGTATTTAGAGAACCGTCACTTAGTCATAGGATTATTACAGTCGAGACATCGGGTAGTAATTATTTAAGGTTTTTTCCACCGAATCAATAGTAGTCTAATAATTCGAAGAATTGCTTATATATATTAACGAGTAAGACGGTTGAAGCATGTTCCTTAGTTCTTTTCTATCATAAGAATCTCAATCTAATTGTCAAGTCTTGTTTCCAAATTTTCTTTTATTTTTAATACAATCGTAGAAATTTAATTTAATTTCAATTGCTTTAAATTCTGTCAATCTAAAATACGAGTCTCTGTGGGTTCGACATCCCGGACTTAAAATCCATTTTATTACTGCACACGACCAGTCCACTTGCTGCTTCAAACACGTGAGGATTTCTCGTGTCAAGAAGTCCAAGAGAGTTACATTGATAACAATCAACTATCAGGAATAATTCAGCAGAAAGCCATTGATCCTCAAGCTTACCTAGAGTACTCTTTGATCTCTGGACTATTGAGGTGTCAGAACAGAATTTGTGTGGGGAATAATGGGAAATTGAGAGGAAAGATAATATAGTATTTGCATGATTCAGGGATAGGAGGTCACTCAGGTATACATGGTACTCATCAGAGAGTCAAATCTTTATTTATTTGGTCTGGTGTAAAAAAAGATGTTACTAAATGGGTTCAAAAGTGTGATATATGTCAAAAAAGCAAACATGAAAATGTTGCTTATCTAGGGCTTTTACAGCCCCTTCCCATACCTTCACAGGTATGGTCCCATATTGCTATGGATTTCATAGAAGGATTGCCTTCTTTTGAGGGGAAGAACTCTATTCTGGTTATAGTAGATAGGCTCATTAAGTATGCACACTTCATTTCACTCACACACCCTTTTTCTTCTGAGTCCATTGCAAAAGTGTTTTTGATCACATTTACAAATTGCCCACTAGCATAGTCACAGATAGGGACAGGTTATTCACTAGTTCATTTTGGAAGACATTATTTAAGTTAGTAGGAACATCATTGGACATAACAACTGCATATCATCCACAATCTGATGGTCAATCAGAGAGTGTCAATCTGTGTCTAGAAACTTATCTTAGGTGCATGTGTCATCTTAAACCTAGGCAATGGCATAAGTGGCTTGCCTTGCAGATTTTTGGTACAACACTAATTATCACACTAGCCTTAAGAGCACTCCATTTCAAGCACTATATGGTAATACACCATTACATATACTTCTAGGTCCATATGCATACACTGCACACACTGATACATTAAACATGGTACAAGAAAGGATTCAAATGACACAATTGCCTAAGGATAATCTAGCACAAGCTCAAAGCAGGATCAAGCACTTTGCAGACAAACACAGAACAAAAAGATCATTCAAGGAAGGAGACGAGGTTTATCTTAGGCTTCAACCCTATAGACAACCCTCTGTCTCCATGCGCAAACACATGAAATTAGCTCCCAAGTACTACGAACCCTACACTATCATACAGAAGATTGGAGTTGTAGCATACAAGTTACTGTTACCTCCAGGTAGCCAAATACATCCAGTTTTCCACGCATTCCTTTTGAAGAAAAAGATAGGCCAATGTCATTCAGCAACAGTCCAGCTTCCTGCAATAGACAATGAAGGCCAGATTCAAGTTTTTCCACTAGCCATTTTGGATAGAAGATTAATGCAACGTAACAACAAAGCAGCAGCTCAAGTACCTGTTCAATGGGTAAACTCAGCTCCTGAACAGGCCACTTGGGAAGATCTCACCAGCATCCGAGCTCGTTTTCCACCCTTTGATCCTTGCGGACAAGGATCATCTGAAGGGGAGAATTGTCAGGGCTCAAGGTAATTGTTTCACAATCAAATCCAAATCCCTAATTCCATCCATAATTGGGGCTTCGAAGATACACCGTTGGATCAGGAAGTTAAAACCCAGCCGTCAGATAAAAGTCAAGATCACCAGTCAACCACTGAAGCCAAACGACAGCGTTCCATTAATTAGTTGTCAAGCCCAGAAGCCGCAACGTCACGCTGATTCTGTTATGCAAGGAATGGACCAAATTTCATCATCAAAATCTGAATCCAATGGCTACTGCTCCTCTTTTTCCGTTACTCCAGCAATAGCGCAACACCCAACCATCACTCGACATCTGGCATAACAAACTCAGCACTGTAGAGACAAAGAATCTTTTAATTTCAGCTAATTAAATTCTATTTTGGATATTTTGTAATTTGAGGACTATATGTATCAGTCACACCTTTTGCATTTCAATCAAGTAATGAATTTAGTCTAATTCTCACCTCTTTTTCTCTTCTCATCTTTACTGTATTTCTTCTTCTATGAATTTCCTCCATTTCCCTTATCAAATTCAGTCTAGAACATCACAATTACTTCAATTTAGAGAATATATATATACAAGAAAGCATACAGAAGGGCGTTCATGCCTGGATGAGAAATTTACCAAACAAGAATTCCTTAAATTTTTGGCTCCTTTAATTTTCAGCGTGGTCTTGTTGTGAGAGTCCTGGGACGAAAGATATAGGTTTCTTGGCGTTGAAACAGCGTATGCGTATATATCTTATGGCAACTTCAAGAAGATTTTAAACCCGCATGTAGACCTTGAGAACGATTTTTATATATGGTTCAATTCTGGACGAAAGAGGATATAACTGAGTACTACAATGGAGGACAGTGGGTTCTCATAGGCCATTATCTAATAGTACAAAGATGGAAGTTGGATTGCAATCCTCCCGCACAAGGCATGCATCACATCTACGCTTGCATGGGTTGGGTTCCTAAATCTACAGATCATAGAACTATTCAATCAAAAAAGCCTGTCTAGGATGGGTGAAGCCATAGGTAGAGTGGTAAAAATCGATCATCATGTGGAAGAATCATTATGTGGTCGTTTTCCCCGAATTTGCATTGTAATTGATTTATCGAAACCTCGATACCCCCTACATTTGCATTAATATAATGATCGGCGTATTCAAACTATAGAATATGAAGGCCTCCACCTCATATGTTTCAAGTGTGGCGGTTATCGGCATCGACAAGACATGTGTGGTTCGGAGGCGAATTTTACAAATCACGATTCTAACAACTCGAGAGATAATCCGGGATGTTGGAGGTGGAGACTCTAACGCTGGAGGTCAACCAACGGAACGTACCAAAACTATGGCCCGTGGATGTTAGCCCAAACCCAAACCCATAGATCGACCCGGAATAGAAGCGAGGCAAGTAAAACAAAAGATTTAGAAAGAAATCAATCTAATTTAGGAGAGATGCAATCTAAGCCCATGATATTCCAAGCCAAGACGAACAACGGTAACTTGCCGTCTGAAGTAGTCACAAACCAAGGAAACAAAGTTGGCAAGAAAATCAATCCTAAAAAGTCCAATATTTCTAAAAATAAAGAGCACAGTTCTGGGATCAACATTGGTGGGTCTAGATTCAATATCATAGGTGAAGAAGAAAATCTGGAAGAAACCATCTCCACAGGCGGCCCAAGTGATAGCACCACCAACAACAACATTATTAAGTTCAATAAACGAGAAGGGGTGGCAATAAAAGCAAAGTCCAACAATAAAAGCAAAGGCCCTATGCCTCTAAAGAAGCTAGTTGTTGCAGCCTAATTACCCCTTATCCCAACAGGTAACACATATGAAATTTTAAATAATTCCATTGGGCCACCTATTAATTTAAACAAAAAGCGCACACAAGATAAAACATATAATCAAACTCTCACACACCTGGGCCAATTGCCCCAGCAGCCCAACACCGGGATACAGCAATCTGCACAACATGCGAATTCTATACAACTGAACACACATGCACTTCACGTCGACCCCTCCCCCATCTCGACCCCACCCCCGCCACTCCCACCCCACCCCAAACCCATCCACCCCCCATTAATGCAGGGTATAGATACGCAATTTAACATGGAGGAAGACCAAAATCCAAAGGTTAATATGGACACGAGGTTGACTCCAAATATAGAGGCGAACAACCCAGCAACGTGATTCTCAAAATCAACATGATTCCCAAAATCATTACTAAAACCATGACTAACAAATTAAAAATCTTTATGGACTTTCTGATCCCGCAAACTCAAAGTAGTTTTATAAAAGGTAGACAAACTGATGACAATATAATTGTAACCCAAGAGATTATTCACAACATGAGAGTTTCGAAAAGTAAACAAGGTTTTCATTACCAAAATAGATTTTGAGAAAGTGTATGACAGGATTAATTGGTGGTTTTTAGAGAATGTGTTGGGCGAATTGGGCTTTCCCGATACCTGGACCCGACTCATATTGAGTTGCACCACTACTTCTAAGCTATCTCTTTTATGGAATGGCGAAGCAACGGAGTGGTTCAACCCAAAGAGGGGTCTCAGGCAGGGGGACCCGTTAGCACCTTACCTTTTTGTTTTCTGTATCAAAAAACTAGGTTTGATGATCACTCAAGCTTTAAAGGAGAAAAGATGAGGCCCTACTCCGTCGTCGAGATCATGTTCGCAGATGATTAACTCCTCTTTGGGGAGGCCTCGGATGCCCAAACAGAGACCAACCGCCACACTCTTGAGGAATATTTCAATATATCGGGACAGTTGGCCAATCACCACAAATCGCAGATATTCTTCTCCTACAACATTTTGAGGCAGCGGGGTTAAGAAATTGGGCGATGGCCGAATCTAGCAGTGATTGCGGACCTCGAGAAATACTTGGGGGAACCAATGCACCACACGCGGGTACTCAAGAAAGATTATCAATTTCTGCTTGATCGAGTCAAACGTAAGCTTCAAGGGTGGAAAGAAAACAACTCTTTTTAGCCACACATGCTAATCTGATAAACTCAGTTACTTCAACTATTCTGTATTATGTTATGCAAAATTCAAGGATACAGAGCGCTATTTGTGATGCTATTGATCGGGAGAATCGTAAATTCCTTTGGGGTTGCTCCGATGAAGCTCGTAAAATCCATCTAGTTGCTTGGAGTGAAATTTGCAAAAGTAAAGATCGGGGTGGTTTGGGACTATGTAATTTAAGCGCATCCAACCTTTCTTTGTTGGGTAAGCTGGCATGGCAGCTCGTTCACAATGATCAAAAATTATGGGTACAAGTGATGAGACGTAAATATATCTATCGCAAAAAGGCCCAATCCTACCATGTCACGTCTCATACATGGAGAAGTATCAAAGACGCTCTCTCCATCTTTGAGGTGGGAACTATGTGGAAAATAGGAGATGGGAATACGGCTCGCTTTTGGAAGGATCATTGGTTTGGCCCGATAAATCTGTTACATCTTATGGGTATCGAGCTTGCCGACGATATCAAGGACCGTAAGTTGGCCATCTACTAGAATGTGCTCCAAGGATGGAATTGGGCATAACTCACTTTTCTTCCTGAGGATATTCGCGAAGATCTTGCTGCCATCAATCTAAATGAGTTCAATCATTTTAGTGATACTCAAATCTGGAAGCACATAAATGCTGGAAAATATGATGGCAAAAGTGCTTATGAATTTCTTAATGGAGTGCGTACAGATACCATTGACCAAGCCATCTGGAAACGAATCTGGAAAATTCCCATGGCACATCAAAGGAAAGTTTTTGTTTAGCTCGCCCGACATAATAAAATCCGTACGAGCACAAATCTCTTCCATCACGAGATTAGATCGAGCCCCTATTGCAAACTGTGCAAAAGGCGTGAAGAGACGACCCATCATGTGCTTCGAGACTACTCGCATGTGAATGCCATTTGGAAGTATCTTCTGCCAAATCAGCGACACACCAACTTCTTCACATGTGATCTACAACCCTTTTTTATAGCAGAAGTATTTACCGGTTCTCCAGGAAATATGTTGGTCTAGCAGAAACCATTAGAGGGTTTCAATTGATCCTTTCCGGAGAATTAGATGGTCTTCCTGAACAGGCCTTTTATTTGGTAGGTAATATTGATGAAGCTACCACGAAGGCTATGAACTTAGAAATGGAGAGCAATTTGAAGAAATGACCTTAAATCTTTGTGTACTGACCCCTAATCGAAGGAATATCTTAGCGGATGAATTGGTAGTTGTTGTTCTTGTTTCTTTAGTACCTTTAGTGGTTTCTATCCCTATCATGTTCCTGAGATTATTTACAAGTGGTATTCAAGCTCAAGGAGTAGTACAAGAATATTCACCTGTTGTCCATCGACTACGCCTTTCGGCCTGATCTTAGGCCCTGACTCACCCTCCGTGGACAAACCTTGAGGAGGAACCCTTAACGGATACTCCTAAAATTAGATTCGTGCAGTATCGAATACGATGCTCTGCGAATAACACCCGGATACGTATCGGATACCCTTTTTACGTATCCAAAACTTAAATCAAAAAGAAAATTTCGGATACCGTATCCGATACTTCCGGATGCCGTATCTCATACAAAATTTGAATTATCTAACACGCCTTGAATATCAAACATAGTATTTTTTTAATATTATATAATACTTTATAGGTTAAGATAGGAAAATAATAATGACTTTGACCGTATGTTAAAGGTTAAACTAGTTAAAAGGTTAAACAAATAATAATGAAATTTAAAGAAACAAAACATCATTTAGATTTCACTTCTTAATATATTTTTTCTTCTCTTGCTCCACGTGAAATCTATCATTTACACTTTATTACCAAAGATTTTGGATAAGAAGGTAAATGTCGGTATCAATGAAATGACATTTTTACACCACTTCAAATAGTGAAACCATATGGTTACCTTTGAAATTTTTCAAACTTATAAACAATGAACATGTGACAATATTGCACTTTTATTTATGTTAATGAACATATTGACTCAAATTTATTTTTAAATATTATATATATATATATATATATATTTGTATCCCCAACATATCATATCCTATAATTTTGAAGTTTGACTTATTCGTATTCGTGTCGTATCGTACCCGTATCCTTGTATCCGTATCCCAGCATCATAGCTTAAAAGTGGCCCCAAATTGGAAAACCTCCAAGTGGGTTGGTGACACGACAAAATCCTAGCAAGAGAACTAGATTGCGTAAGTAGTAGAGTGGATGTTTAGGTGTCCGGGGTTATCGTATCCGCGGGGACAACTATACTCTAAGTACCGAAACTACTGTATTACTCAATTCTAAGTTGGATCGGTCGATAAAAGGTTGATTTTAACTAATTACTTAAGTTAATTACTAAAACAGTTTATAACTAAATAAGCGGAAGAAACGAGAGAAAAGAAACGATTACGGCACATGGTTCAACCATTTATGTATTTCGATTGTGATTAAGGTTCTATTGGATTATTAGATGGATTTAGCTAAGGAGCAATTCCCTAACATACGTACTACCCAATCTCTTGGCATAGCAACCCTACCCTTGTTAACGATTTCCTATATATCTCTATATGAAAACCCGGTTTAACAACGATGCATTTAAGGTCTAGGAATTCCCCCACATGAATAGAAAGCCACCTAAAGAAACTGAGTCTATCTCTAGTCGGTTTAACTATAAGGTATTCAATATTTATATCTACCCCAGGTTATTATCTCTCGATCTCTAACCTAGGCATTATATCGAATACTTGGTGATCAAACAAGTGAAGCATTGAAATCAAGTATTGAATACATATCTAAAACCAACATTAATCCAATAAATACCAAAACAACAACAATCAATATAACATAAACGGCCTAGCCACGACCTTAATCAAATAAGTTTAGCTCATGTTCGCTTCACAAATATGGATCTGAATCATACAAGTCATGGTAAAGAGTTGAACAAGTTTAAGAAATAAAGATAAAACAACTCCCGAATAACCGTGATGAATTCGATCCCTCGATGAATTCTCCGTCGTCTTGTGAATTCCAAGCCTTCAACGAGACGTTATGACCTTCGATCTCCTCTCCAAAGTGTTTCTCTCCTTTCTTTGGTGTTTGGCTACTCTCTAAGGTATGTTAGGGTAAAAAATGACAAAAAGGGGTATTTATAGAGCAATCCTCCGCCTTGAAAGCCGTGGCGTTCAGTTTTCTGTCTCCAACGCCGCGGCATTGGTGCGCGTTCATCCTGCTGCTCCGGCCAGTTTTGATAAAATTTTGCATAACTTTCTCTACTGATATCAGAATAAGCTGATTCAAGTTGGAATAGAATCCCAAAACAAATATGTACAACTTTCAAGAAGACACCAAAGTACAAATCAAATTTTAAAGATGATAAAATTGTCTCACAAGTCACTGAATGGGAAAACTCCATCGTAAGACATCTCTTCCGATGAATTTTTCACCCCCTTCCCTACATATCTGATCTTGGTATTCCAAATAATAAATGTAACTTTGCCTCTTATATTTCTATTGGTATACCAGGTGTATAATTTGGAAATGGGTAGAGAAATCTATTCCACAAACTCTAGCACTGCGCAGACAGTTTGTATCTTTATGCATGATTTACCTTCAAACCTTGTTCTTTTCCTCCAAATGTTTTGTTATTCTATAAAATATGAGAAAACGAGGATCAAATCATTATATGTGATCAAATTATCAAGGAAACAATCAAAACCAAGTTGATAAACAGGTGAACACTAGTGCAAAAACAACATATATCAACTACCCCCAAACTTAGCTTTGATCGTTCTCGATCAATTACACTCAAGCACACACATGAAGGCTCAAAATGGATTTTCTTTTGCAATCTCATGCACAGAAAAGCAAGCATTATACCTTGAAAAACGATTATGAAAAGCTACACGATGCTTTGAACATTCAACAATTTGATAATCTTAGTTTTCATCCCTAAATCACGAACTCCCACTCCCATATTCATTTCAAGAGAACACTTTAGACAAGATTATGCAAACTAATTGGAAAGTAAAGATATTGAAACAATTCAACATTCATTTTCTTATCGGTGTGCATAAAGTGCAAAAGTCACAATCAAAAGGTCTTTTCGGCTTGTAACGTAAGGCTAGATGATGGCTAGGACCAAAAAATATGGATAGAGTGACTAAGTCAAGAGAGTTTATACTCAAAATCATCGAACTAAGTTTGCATATAAACCAAATAAACTTTCACAGCTTATCATTTTTTTATTTTATTTTTTGCTTTTCTTTGTCTTTCAACCTACAACCCCCAAACTTGTTTCTTTTCATATCGGGTTGTACACAGATAATTTCCAAGCCAAACGATCCATTTGAGTGCCAAGATTCAAGCCTAGTCGAGACCACACTTTTTTTTTCATATATATCTCTCTCTCAACTTTTTAGCTCATTGCACTTGCATTTTTTTCAACATTTTTTTTTTCATCCCCTTTTTTTTTTTGTACATAATACTTCAAACCTCAAATATCCCAACATAGCCAAACCATCACTATCTAATTCATATACAGTTAAATCAAGACAATGTGACTACCAAAATTCAAGTCAAATGATATGAAGTTCTAAACTCTCTTGATTGGGTGCAAGACATTGTTCTTCTTTTAGGCTAGAGGGAGGTTGTCATAGCTTATGAAAGAAAAGAGAATGATGGTTTCTAGTGTGCTTAGCACACTCCATTCTTATCAATACGGCTCAAATCAAGGTCTAGAGATTATGCAATATAGAGAGGGCCAAAACGTTAGGCTAACGACAATGAAAGATGGCCTAAATCATTTTATGACTTCACAATATTAATACACACTTCATAGTCAACAAAATTGAAAGTGAAAGTTCAACATTTTATAACCACAAGAATTCACATAAGCATGACTAAAAAGGGTTTTCAAGCCACAACATAGGACATGTTGACCACAGACATGGGACTTTGACTTTAACAGAGTGGAGATATTCAAACGCATTCTGCCAAGGGTGCACCAGTTCATGAATTCCAATTCAACAAGGTTCTACTTACTAATGCGTGTATAATTTGAAATAAAATGAATGGAAAAATCACAATAAAATCACAAACGAATCAAAAACAAAATTGTACGCCACCCCCAAACTTAAAGTTAACATTGTCCTCAATGTTTCGGAAATAAATGCAAGGGAAGAGGGAAAGCGATACAACCCTGAAATGGAGAGATGCGGGGTGAGCACGGTGGTGGGCTAGTACCCCGGGATCAAAACCTTAAGGGGAGAAATATCTGGAAAACCACATCAACAATAAGACGGGAGAGAAAACAAGATAAAGACAATAAGGACAAACAAGAAGTGATAAAAAGTTTGGGTGGCCTCCCAAGAAGCGCTTGTTTAAAGTAATTAGCTTGACTCTCCTTGCATCGCTCACGGTGGATTGTAAAGAGCAATGCCAACTTTGTGGAGACGATTTTTTTATGCTTTTTCCAATTACGTAATGGCTTATCCTCTCCAATCTTTATCATAAAACCTGAAATAATCAAAAGTGAGCATAAATTCTCTTTTGTAAATATGTAATTGAAATGCAAAGAGTAAAGTGTTAATTCTAGAGGAGGGGGATCAGCAATTGATGGATACAATTGGTGTGTGAATGTCTCAAGCTCCCCTAGTCTTGATTTTGGGAATCTCAATGATGGAATCTCCAAGTGATTTATATAACCTTTGATCTCCTCACTTTTATCCATAGTATCACTTGATTTCATGGTGTATGTCGAGAACGAATCATTGAGATTGCATACTTTTAATTGAACATCTTCTCCTATATCCCCGGTGATTAATGGACTTCCTTAAGAATTCAAGGGATATGATGGTAGGTGGGATTGGGTTCTTGAAGATTTCTAATGTTCTTTCTTGGCTATGTCGTGAAATGGATTCAGAAATATCTTTCTTCAATCGTGGGTGCTCAGTTATTTTTACCTCTATTTTGACACACATGGATTCGGGCGGTGGTTCTTCTTCAGTGATAGGGTGTAGATAGCTTACTCCTAAATTAAAACCTTGTTCAACTTCTGTATTGAGGGATGCTTCATTCTCTTTGGTGCTACTCTCCATGGTGCAAGGCGCTCTCTCAACTTCTGTATTGAGGGCCTGTTACAGCAGTTTTTTTTCACTATTACAGCGGTTTTAACCGCTGTAATACGTATCGCTGTAATTGGTAAGTTCCCTATTACAGCGGTTTTTAACCGCTGTAAAATACGACCTATTACAGCGGTTCAATAACAAACCGCTGTAACAAACCAAAAAAATAAATAATATAATTAAAAAAATTCAACTATTACAGCGGTTCCTTTATGAACCGCTGTAAAAAACCAACCTATTACAGCGGTTCCTTTGTAATAGTTGACCTGTTACAGCGGTTCGTTTACGAACCGCTGTAACAGGTCACCATTTTTTTTAATTTAAATTTTTTTTAAAATTCTGTTACAGCGGTTCGTTATTGAACCGCTGTAACAGTTGAGCTTTTTTTTTTCTTTTTTTTATTATAATTTCAGCTAGCTCTATCCTTCCCAAAAGCTCAAAATTCAAATCACATAAAACAAACCAATTGCTCAACAGAAACAACAAATTAAAATCCTAAATTAATTTCATTCACGAAATAATAATCTCCAATAATTACAAATGATAACGAGTTTAATTTACAATAAACCAATATAAACTAATCACCACTTTTAAATCAAATAAAAATTTACAATAATTTACAACTTACATCGCCCGCATATCAAAAGCGCATTTAAAAATGTATTGTGCCAATTCAGAACGTGCTTCATCAAGTTGCTCTATAGTGTAAGTGGCGTACTGACAATCAGCAAAGTACTGCAAGACAAATATTAAAATCCAACAAAAATGTTTAATAACTTAAAAAGGACATTAGAATTTGATTAATATTAATTAGGATTATGCATACCGTCGGTGGGATTATAGATTCTCCGTGTCTAATAATATCGTTCATGAATTTCATGACGAAGAAGCCACAATCTATCTCATTTAATTGAATGGGGCACTACAAATTAAATTCAAATCAAAATTGTATTAGAACAAATAACTTTTATACGAATAATTTCTTGAAACTATAATTCAAATAATATAATTACCCTAACCTTTATACAACTCCATTTACAGGCCTTGTTTTTTGATTTGATCTTTTGGTTGTTGTTATTTGCTCGAAACATCAACACAGCGCTGTTGAAAACATCAAAAAACAAGGAAATATGTCAATATCAAGCAAATATATATATATGAAATCTAGTTATAATATATATACTTTAAACTTAATATTAAATATAATGGACATTTAATTGAATGATAAAACTTACTGATTGATCATATCTTTCATATCACGTCGGTTATTTGGATCACCGCCGTACACAGAATCCAAATAATAAACGATCTCTTGAATTGGATCAATCACGAGCAACAACCAATGCCCCCTAATCAGCATATTCAAAAGATAGATTTAAAATTAGTTATCCCTACGTAACAAATTTTTGACATGTGAACAATGTCTCTTTAGTAGCTCACCCGGAGTTGTAAGGTGCAATAAACAACTTCCCCTCCCGCTGTGCACTAGCTATCATAGTATTTGCTATATATTGCGATTGGTCAACACGCTGGGGAGTAATTCCTGCTCCTGCAGATATAGAATGTGGGCTAAGGAACCCGAATTTATTTTGTTTTTGTTCGGGGACCACGTGATTAACCCACAAACACCTACAATTAAGCATAAAATAAATTTGTGTCACAAAAATAAACATAGTTCAAATTACTTCAGTAAAATAATTTAATTAAAAGCTTACTTTTTATTAATTAATATTTAAAAACTTACTTGATGTAAGCAGAAATGATAGAGGCTCCTATCTGTTGTTTATGCAGAAAGTGACCGATCTCCTCCCGCCCAATATATTCTGGAAAGGGGATATTGAAGATTTCCACGGGCATGTCTATCCGGATATTATTTTCAACAGCCATCATCTGAAAGAACCTATCAAGAACTGCAAGTGAATGAGGGCGTACTGGAGCAGGAGGGTTGGCCACTAGAGAAGGAGGGTTGGCCACTAGAGGTGTATTTTTGACATGTGAGTGCTTCGTCGTCACTGATTTACTTTTTCCTACTGATGATTTGGATTTTCCGCGAGACTAGAAGCAAAAGAATTCAAAATGTGGGCGTTATCAATGAAAGTATATTTATTAACATTAAACAATTGTTATAATTTATTAATGACTAGCTATTAATAATTACGTACCGATGCATCACTGACAATGACAAGACTCTTAGACCAAGCAACCATGTATCCCACAGCCTCAGATACTGTGAACACTCCTTCATCATCGAGAGGGACTGGTAGGGGTGCAACATCTTCAATTGCAATGCCAATCGTCACTTTCACGAGGTGGGAGGCTAATGGACATGTATGCCATGTTCTATCCTCTGGTCGATTGTACATTTTTCCTCTAGCCACCAAACGATAAGACGGTGTAGTAAGTGCTAATTAACACTGCAAGACATCCTATATATATATATATATATACCATTATATTAGAAAATTTTGTATATTATACAGAAATATAGGATTGAAAGTTACGTTATCACTAAACAAATTCATATCATTAATTACCTGAGGTAGGTTTTTCACTTCTGGGCAGCTATCTTTCAAAGAAACCGCCTCTTCTGTATGTGGCTGCTGCGACGCAGACGCCCTATGCTCGTCAAACTCGCGTCGCAATTCTAATAGTGATTGAGTGAGCATTTGAACCGTGCCTTGCAAGCTATCAATCACCGCATTTTTTGAAGGCTTTGAATCCGAAAAGTAATCTTTTTGTGATACCCCAAAGCCTACACCCCTAACTCGACCCGGATGCTCCTTCTTTTTAAGAGCTAAAGCCAGTGTATCATTGTGGGTCCTCTCGGGTCCACTGTGGCTACCCTCCTGTGATAAGCTTTCCTGTAATAATACATTTAAAAAATACAAAAATTTAGGGAAATTTGTTATTTTAAAATTATTTTTAAAAAAACATACAACATACTATATAACTAAAATTGCAAATAACTCACAATTGATTCCACTACTCTTTTAACATTGGCATTATCAATGTTGTTCTGGCTGTTAGAATGTGCAACCCTCCACACTAGTGCTCGTGTCACCTCTGTGACATCTGACCCAGCATCCTTTCTTTTTTGCTTCTATATAAGAAAATTTGCAAGGAAATAAATTTGATTAGGAAATTTGTAATTAAGGAAATTTGATTAGAAAATTTGTAAGGAAATTTGATTAGAATTAAAACTTGTAACGAACTACGTACCTCAGTATGCTCCAGTTGAGCATATCCAAGACGTGATGCCCTGTAAGGATATTCAGGGTCCTTTGCTCTTTCAGAATTGTCCTTACGTAGTTGCTGTTCATTATATAATCAAGGCATTAGTCAATGTATATAGTTTCAAATAAATTAAAATGAAACCATAAATTAAAATAATTACCTTAAAATAATCACTTTGGCGTACTTTTACAAATTCTGTCCAGTCTTCTTGAGAAATACGATATTTTTCGGGTGGGCTTGAATTAATGTTCCCATCATCATCCTCTACCCAGATTCTGCTCAAGTAGCTCCTATAGTTTCGAGCTAGCTTCCCAGCCTCGGCTAAGACGAATTTCTGTCTACTTTCGTCAATATCAAAGGCCAACTATAAAAACAAACAATAAAGTATATACAAAATTATAATTTAGACAAAAAAAAAACTACATTTACCAATTAAAAACATAATATATATATAATAACTAACTTACAGCTATTTCATTCCAAATGGCATATTTTATTGCTGCAGAGACATGTTGCCAATCATTAATAGTAATAGGGACCCTGTCACGAGCTATCACGCCAATGTAACCAACAAAATTTGATTTATTTGGGTCAACTGGCTGACCATACTCGTTCCAACCAACTTGTAGCTTTATGCCTTTACTTTTGGCATTTATTACTTTCTTCATTGCTGTAATACCTCTACGTATCTCATTTTCAACATTTTTGTTTGCATCACCTCCAGAATCCATCTACAAAATTTCAAAAGTGAAAAATACAGAAGTTAGATTCATATACCAAATATATAAATAGTGCTAATTAAGAAATGCCCATAATTCTAGAAAAAATTCAGCAGAGTAACGACGCAAAAAATTCTACCAAGTTCTCGACTTAATCTTCCCCCCAACCTTGCAACTACCAAAACTCAAATATTTTAACAACAACAAACGCAAACAAATATATATGCATTAATCACATCATTAACTAGTTGGATCATATAAATCACATCCAAAAGTACAAAACCAAATATTGATAAGATTACATTGGTGGTGGTCGTCGTGGTAGTGGCGGAGAAGAGGGTGATTGTGGTGGTATACGGTATCGACCTACAAAAGCAAAAAAATACAGAAGTTAGTGTAACTCATTCACTAATATAATATTACAAGCGTTCAAATAATTATCAAATAAGTTCAAATAAAATTTACACTTTAATTGCATACTTAACAAAAGAGTTCAAATAAGTTACTCATATAATTATCAAATACTCATATAATTATCTAATAAGTTCTAATACCTTTCATCGTTTTCTTTTTGTCGCTGGTTTACTAGTCTTTTGTGATCCCTCAGTACGACCATTTTGTTTAGTACGCCGACGAACAGATGGATTAATCCATATTCCCTCTTGGTGATCTTCTCGTATATACAATTCATCATCACTGATATCTAAGTCACTGTCACTATTTGTGGATTGTGAACCACCTAAGATAGGAGTTCCTCCATCATCTTCATTATATAGGCCATCATCCTCAATACAAGTATTTTTGTTTGCCGATAAAATAATGGACCACCTCTTATCGACGGGATCGGTGACAAAAAACACTTGTTTAGCTTGAGATGCCAAAATAAAAGGTTCATCTTTGTATCCCACCTTTTCAAGGTCTACTCGAGTAAAACCTATTTCACTATCATCGACACCATTTTTATGGTCAACCCACCTACACCCAAATACAGGGACCCGAAACCAACTGTAATCCAGCTCCCATATATGTTCAATCACCCCATAATATGGTAAAGTGGCATAGATAGGGCTATTATCTTTCGCACTTGAGATATGCATTGCTTCAGCTACAAGACTCACCCCACTATTCTACATTGTACTTCGTTCATCTTGGTCTTTTGTATAAAACGTGACACCATTTATACGATAACCCAAATGACAAAATACGAATCTGCCCGGGTCCACCGACAACCGTGCCAATTTATCTGAAACTGAAAGTGAATTCTCGTTTTGTTTCTCTTGAATACACTTTCGGAACCAATCGATAAAACTCTTGTTATGTTCTCTTGAAATCCAACTTTCATTTTTACTTGAATTTATTCTCCTAAGTTGGTCCTTGTGCTCTTCAACATATGGCTCAACCTCATCGGTGTTGTGGAGCACATATAGGTGTGCCTGATCCTTTTGTGTGCTAGGAACACTCACTAATTGCTTTCCAATTACGCTTTCTCCTTCTGTTCCCCCCCCCCCCCCACAACAGGAGACTTTTGACGCTCTGCAACATTACCATCATTCAGATATTCTGTGCAAAATGTAATAGCTTCATCAACTATGTACCGCTCAACAATGCAACCTTCCGACCGACTACGATTTTTCACATAGCCTTTCAATACCTTCATATAACGCTCAGTCGGATACATAGATCTCATAAAGCTGGTCCACAAAGTTGTGTCTCTCTAACCAAGTGAATAGGTAGGTGAGTCATTATATCAAAAAACGCGGGTGGGAAATACATCTCAAGCTCACACAAAGTGAGGACAAGTTGTTTCTGAAGTGCAGGCAATTGTTCAGGATCAAACACCTTGCTCCACATTGCTTTGAAGAAGAAACACAATCTAGTTATCGTTTCTCTCACCTTTTTTGGCAGAATGGCCCGTAAAGCAATTGGTAGCAAATGATCCATGATTACATGACAATCATGAGTCTTCATATGCTTTAGCTTCAAGTCCTTCATTGATACAAGATTGCTAATGTTCGAAGAATACCCTTCTGGAACTTTCACTCCACAAAGAAACTCACATAATGCAATTTTTTCTTTTCTAGATAGTGTGTGAGCTGCTGGAGGTAAATAAGTACGTTTTCCCGTCATTGTTGGTGCCAATTTACCTCTTATCTTCATTTCAACTAAATCCAACCTTGCCTTTACTCCATCTTTTGTCTTTCCGGGCACATTTAGAAGAGTACCAATGACACTATCAGATACATTTTTCTCAATATGCATTATATCAAAAAAATGTCTAACATGTAAAGATTTCCAATACGGAAACTCAAAAAAAATTGACCTTTTTTTCCACCCAGTTTTTGCAAGGCCGCATGCAAAAGTCTTTCCGAACTTGATGTCCAAGTCTTTTACATTCTCAAACACCTCTTCACCGGTCAAACACTTAGGAGCTCGACATTCTTCTATGCTCCCATTGAAAGCTTTCTTCCACCGACGATATCGATGTTCTAGATTCAACCATCTTCGATGCCCTTGGAATGCATATTTCTGAGAGTGTGGGAGTCTATATTGATCTGTACTCTTGACACATATGGGGCATGCACATTGCCCATGTACACCATATCCCTCGAGATTAGCTCTTGCTGGAAAATCATTGATTGTACCAAACAACATAACTCTGAGATTGAAGCTCTCTTTTCTAAACCCATCATACACTTTCATACCTGTCTCCCACAACTCCTTCAAATCCTCAATTAAAGGGGCCAAGTAGACATCTATATCATTTCCAGGTTGTTTCGACCAGGAAATTAGTATAGGCATCATAATATGCTCTCGCTTCATGCATCGCGAAGGGGGTAGGTTGTAGATCATCAAAATCACCGGCCATGTACTATGTGAGCTACTTTGCAAGCCATGTGGGTTCATGCCATCTGTAGCCAATACAAGGCGTAAATTTCTTGGTTCTTCCCTAAATTCAGGGAAATCATTATCAATCTTTTTCCATTGAGGAGAATCTGAAGGATGTCTAATCTTGTTATCTTCAATCCCTTCTTCAACCCTTCTATCAGCATACCATGTTAAGTCCTTGGCAAACGCTTCACTACTGTACATGCGTCTAAATCTAGGTATTATGGGCAAATACCATGCTGTTTTGACAGGAGCAGATCCATTCTTCTTGTACCGTGAGGTGCCACATTTTGGACACACCTTCAATGGTGCATAGTCATTTCTAAACAAGATGCAATCATTGAAACAAGCATGTATCCTCTCATATCCCATGCCAATTGCAGTTAACATCTTCTTAGCCTCATAAGTACGATTAGGTAACACATTATCATCGGGTAACATACTTTTTAATAGACCAAGTAAGTCTGTGAAACTCTTATCACTCCACCCATTGTTAGCTTTTAACTTGTAGAGGTTTAGGACTGCTTTCAATCTTGTGAAATTACTACCACTATACAGGGGTGTCTTTGAATCACTTGTCAAATTGTCGAACATCTTGGGACAATTTCGCAAATCCTCCTCAATCACATTGGTCATCTCCTCCAAACGATCATGCTCACAGTCATCCATGTCAAAATCTACTGATCGATATGATGTATCACCCAAATCAGCTGAGGTGCCACTGCTTTCACCGTGTCTTGTCCATCGTGTGTAGCTTTTATCAATTCCATTACACACCAAATGATCTTCCAAGTCACGTGGACTAATTCTCTTTCCAAAATAACAACGTAAACACGGACAACTAATCCTAGTCGGATCCGATGCATGCTCAACCGCAAAGTCCATGAATTCTTTCACCCCTTTCCCATATTGCTCCGACATACGATCCGCTACAATCCAACTTCGATCCATCTAAATTCTCAATTAATTAAATTAAATAATTTTAATATCAGTTGATAGTTAAATTAATTAAATAAATTTATTTTTAATTTATTCTATAAAAAATTCGGCAGAGTAACGATGCAAATATTTCTACCAAGTTCTCGACTTAATCTTCCCAATGGGTTGTAACCAACAAAAGTCGAATCTTACGATCCGCTAAAATCTCAACAGGGTAACGACGCAAAAAATACTACCAATTTCAACCACAACAAACCCAACATTCTAATCTTTCACCCACAACGAACACAAAATGATACAAAAATATTGATCACCAGTTGGATCACATAAAACATAAAATTTCTAGCTAGCAACTACAAATATTGATCACCAGTTGGATCACATAGATCACATAAAAAACTACAAATAAAGCATCATATTATAAATATTGATCACCAATTGGATCCAAATAAATCACATAAAACTACAAATAAATTAAAGCATCACGATATAATTATTTTCACAAAAATATGTAAATCTCAAGTATAAATGTTCGTTGTGACATGACGTGATGCACAAATACCATGAATGCATTAAACAATGTCAACAAAACAATACAAAAACAATCCAATCATATATAATACCAACATATCATAACATAAATCAAAAATCCAAAAATCAATAAACCCTAATTAAAATAACATATATATCACAAAAACCCACATTATATAATTAACAAAAACATAAATTAAATCCACATTATATACATCACAAAATCCTAATTAACAAATATATATAACAATAATTCACAAAATCCTAATTAACATTATATAACAATACTTAACAAATTAACATATAACCCACATTATATACATCACAAAATCCTTATTAACACAACATAAATATATAACAAACAACAAATTAACACATAACCAATATTATATAAATTAAATCACAAAACCCCAACACCTATATACAAACATTAACCTAAAATATATACATAATATATATATAACATAACATATATATATATACCTATAAAGAGAGGGAGGAGGAGTGATTGGTGGGTAGGGAGGCGGCGGTGCGGCGGAGGCGGAGGCGGCGGCGCGGCGGAGGCGGAAGCGGCAGCGCGGCGGAGGCGAGGCGGCGGCGGCGGAGGAGGCGGCCGAAGAGGAGCGGCGATTTGGGGTGGTGGCTAGGGGACGGGGGCGGGGTTATCTTGAGAGTGAGAGAGAGTATAGAGAGAGAGATCGAGAATGAGAGAGAAAATCGAGAGGGGCGACGGCTGCGGCGGCTGTGGATTGTGTTGGTGGCGGACCGGCGGCGACTCGGGGGGGTGGGGGTGGGCCGGGGGCGGAGAGTGAGAGAGAGAGTATAGTAGAGAGTGAGAGAGTAGAGGAGAGAGAGAGAGTAGAGAGAAATGAGGGTGGAGTCGGTTTTGGGGGGAAAAATGGGGGGAAATTTTTTTTTTTTTTTAATTAACAATTAAAGCGGTTCAGGAATGAACCGCTTTAACTGATTATCAGTTAAAGCGGTTCTGTATTGAACCGCTGTAACTATCTTGAATCAGTTACAGCGGAATCAGTTACAGCGGTTCAATATTGAACCGCTGTTAAAAAAACTTCTTTTTTTTTTCGGTTCGACTTATAATAGCGGTTTTTTACCAAACCGCTGTAATAGGTTTAGTCCTATTACAGCGGTTTTATAAAAAACCGCTGTAATAGGTTCCGACTTAGTTTCATTTATAACGGTTCACTTATAAACCGCTGTAATAAGTCTCTCCGTTCAGCGGTTTTCAAAAAACCGCTGTAAAATGTGCGCTGTAACAGGCCATTTCTGTACTAGTGCCTCAAATATCCCCAGCATAGCCAAAACATCACTGTCTAATTCATATACATTCAAATCAAGATAATGTGACTACCAAAATTCAAGTCAAATGATATGAAGTTCTAAACTCTCTTGATTGGGTGCAAGACATTGTTCTTCTTTTAGGCTAGAAGGAGGTTGTCGTGGCTTATGAAAGAAAGGAGAATGGTGGTTTCTAGTGTGCTTAGTACACTCCATTTTTATCAATACGGCTCAAATCAAGGTCTAGAAAGTATGCAATATAGAGAGGGCCAAAATGTTAGGCTGACGACAATGAAAGATGGTTTAAATCATTTTATGGCTTCACAACATTAATACACACTTCATAGTCAACAAAATTGAAAGTTCAACATTTTATAACCATAAGAATTCACATAAGTATGACTAAAAAGGGTTTTTAAGCCACAACATATGACATGTTGACCACAGACAAGGGACTTTGACTTTAACAGAGTGCAGATATTCAAACGCATTCTGCTCTTATGCAAGGGTGCACCAGTTCATGAATTCCAATTCAACAAGGTTCTACAACAAAAGCACAAATGAATCAAAAACAAAATTTTACGCTACCCCCCAACTTAAAGTAAACATTGTCCTCAATGTTTAGGAAATAAATGCAAGGGAAGAGGGAAAAGCGATACAACCTTGAAATGGAGAGATGCGGGGTGAGCACGGTGATAGGCTAGTACCCCGGGATTAAAACCTGAAGAAGAGAAATACCTGGAAAACCACATCAACTATAAGACAGGAGATAAAACAAGATAAAGACAAAAAGGAAAAACAAGAAAGCGATAAAAAGCTTGGGTTGCCTCCAAAGAAGCGCTTGTTTAAAGTAATTAGCTTGACTCTCCTTGCATCGCACACGGTGGATTGTAAGGAGCAATGCCAACTTTGTAGAGGTGGGTTTTTTTATGCTTTTTCCAATTGCGTGATGGCTTATCCCCTCCATTCTTTATCATAAAACCTGAAATAATCAAAAGTGAGCATAAATCTCTTCTGTAAATATGTAATTGAAATGCAAAGAGTAAAGTGTTAATTCTAGAGGAGGGGGATCAACAATTGATGGATACAATTGGTGTGTGAATGTCTGAAGCTCCCCTAGTCTTGGTTTGGGAATCTCAATGATGGAATCTCCAAGTAATTTATATAACCTTTGATCTCCTCACTTTTATCCGTAGTATTTCATGGTGTATGTCGAGAACGAATCATTGAGATTGCATACTTTTAATTGAACATCTTCTACTATATCCCTCCGGTGATTGATGGACTTCTTTAAGAATTCAAGGGATATGATGGTAGGTGGGATTGGGTTCTTGAAGATTTCTAATGTTCTTTCTTGGCTATGTCATGAAATGGATTCAGAAATCTCTTTCTTCAATCGTGGGTGCTCAGTTGTGTTTACCTCTATTTTGACACACATGGATTCGGGAGGTGGTTCTTCTTCAGTGATAGGGTGTAGATAGCTTAGTCCTAAATCAAAACCTTGTTCAACTTCTGTATTGAGGGGTGCTTCATTCTCTTTAGTGCTACTCTCATGGTGCAAGGCGCTCTCTCAACTTCTGTATTGAGGGATGCATCATTCTCTTTAGTGCTACTCTCCATGGTGCAAGGCGCTCTCTCCTTCCTTAAGTTGACTGCTTGATTTACTAGTATTGCCACTTCCTTTCTACGAGCTTCTGACTCCTTTCTACAAGCTTTTGACTCCTTTGAACGAGCTTCTTCCTCCTTTATGAGAGCTTCTGTGCTTTCATGAAATCTATTCAGCAAGTCCTCAATATAAGACGTCGTCGCTAGCTCCGGTTTATGGAAACTATCATGTGGTTGGTATAGAAGGCCACCGACAAGGTCAAATCCCGATGAAAATATCATTGCATCATTGTTATAACTCCATGTTGAGTTTGGATGAATTATCCAACCGGGATGATAGGTGTGTTCATAGGTTTCCATTTGCATTGGGCTTGATGTGGCGATTGATGAATCGATATCATGCTCAAATCCCGATGAAAATATCATTGCATCATTGTTGTAACTCCATGTTGATCTTGGATGATTTACCCAACTGGGATGGTAGTTGTGCTCGTAGGTTTCCATTTGTATTGGGCTTGATGTGGTGATTGATGAATCCATTGCTTGCCATGGCGATTGAAAGTTATAAGCACTCATATCTTCAAAAACTAGAATTAGACAACATCAAAACAAAATGACTTAATTTCAGAACCAATAAGAGAATCTCGATATTAGATACAATAGTTGTCCCCGGCAACGGTGCCAAAAACTTGACACGACAAAATTCTAGCAAGAGAACTAGATCGCGTAAGTAGTAAAGTGGATGTTTGTGTCCGGGGTTACCTTATCCGCGGGGACAACTATACTCTAAGTACCGAGACTACTGTATTACTCAATTCTAAGTTAGATCGGTCGATAAAAGGTTGATTTTAACTAATTACTTGAGTTAATTACTAAAACAGTTTATAACCAAATAAGTAGAAGAATTGAGAGAAGAGAAGCGATTAAGGCACATGGTTCAACCATTTATCTATTTCGATTGTGATTAAGGTTCTATTGGATTATTAGATGGATTTAGCTAAGGCAAAATTCCCTAACATACCTACTACCTAATCTCTTGGCATAGCAACCCCACCATTGTTAACGATTTCCTATATATCTCTATATGAAAACCCGGCTTAACAACGATGCATTTAAGGTCTAGGAATTCCCCACATGAATAGAAAACCACCTAAAGAAACCGAGTTTATCTCTAGTCGGTTTAATTATAGGGTATTCAATATTTATAACTACCCCCCGGTTATTATCTCTCGATCTCTAACCTAGGCATTATATCCAATACTTGGTGATCAAACAAGTGAAGCATTGAAATCAAATATTGAATACATATCTAAAACAAACATTAATCCAATAAATACCAAAACAACAACAATCGATATAACATAAACGGCCTAGCCACGACCTTAATCAAATAAGTTTAGCTCATGTTCGCTTCACAAATATGGATCTGAATCATACAAGTCATGGTAAAGAGTTGAACAAGTTTAAGAAATAAAGATAAAACAACTCCCGAATAACCGTGATGAGTTCGATCCCTCGATGAATTCTCCGTCGTCTTGTGAATTCCAAGCCCTCAACTGACGTTATGACCTTCGATCTCCTCTCCAAAGTGTTTCCCTCCTTTCTTTGCTGTTTGGCTACTTTCTACGGCATGTGAGGGTAAAAAATGACAAAAAGGGATATTTATAGAGCAATTCGCTGCCTCGAACGCCTCGGCGTTCAGTTTTCTGTCTCCAACGCCTCGGCATTGGTGGATGAACGTTGCGCTGCTCCGGCCAACCTTGGTAAAATTTGTATAACTTTCTCTGCAGATATCGGAATAAGCTGATTAAAGTTGGAATAGAATCCCAAACCAAAGACCTAAAACTTTGAAGAACCCACCAAAGCCCAAATCAAAAGTTAAAGAAGATATAATTGTCTCACAAGTCACTGAATGAGAAAACTCCATCGTAAGACATCTCTTCCGATGATGTTTTCACCTCCTTCCATACATATTTCATTTTTGTATTCAACATAAGAAATGTACATTTGCCTCTTATCTTTCCACTGGTATACCAAGTGTATAATTTGGACATGGGTAGAGAAATATATTCCATAAAATCTAGCAATGTGCAGACAGTTTGTATCTTTATGCATGATTTACCTTCAATCCTTGTTCTTTTCCTCCAAATGTTATGTTATTCTATAAAATATGAGAAAACGAGGATCAAATCATTATATGTGATCAAATTATCAAGGAAACAATCAAAACCAAGTCGATAAACAGGTGAACACTAGTGCAAAAATAACATATATCAACTACCCCCAAACTTAGCTTTGATCGTCCTCGATCAATTACACTCAAGCACACACATGAAGGCTCAAATGGATTTTATTTTGCAATCTCATGCACACAAAAGCAAGCATTATACCTTGAAAAACGATTATGAAAAGCTACACGATGCTTTGAACATTCAACAATTTGAAAATCTTAGTTTTCATCCCTAAATCACGAACTCCCACTCCCATATTCATTTCAAGAGAACACTTTAGACAAGATTATGCAAACTAATTGGAAAGTAAAGATATTGAAACAATTCAACATTCATTTTCTTATCGGTGTGCATAAAGTGCAAAAGTCACAATCAAAAGGTCTTTTCGGCTTGTAACGTAAGGCTAGGTGATGGCTAGGACCAAAAAATATGGATAGAGTGACTAAGTCAAGAGAGTTTAAACTCAAAATCATCGAACTAAGTTTGCATATAAACCAAATAAACTTTCACAACTTATCATTTTTATTTTTTTTTGCTTTTCTTTGTCTTTCAACCTACAACCCCCAAACTTGTTTCTTTTCATATCGGGTTGTACACAGATAATTTCCAAGCCAAACGATCCATTTGAGTGCCAAGATTCAAGCCTAGTCGAGAGTACACTTTTTTTTTTCATATATATCTCTCTCTCAACTTTTTAGCTCATTGCACTTGCATTTTTTTCAACATTTTTTTTTTCATCCCCTTTTTTTTTTACATAATACTTCAAACCTCAAATATCCCAACATAGCCAAAACATCACTATCTAATTCATATACAGTTAAATCAAGACAATGTGACTACCAAAATTCAAGTCAAATGATATGAAGTTCTAAACTCTCTTGATTGGGTGCAAGACATTGTTCTTCTTTTAGGCTAGAGGGAGGTTGGCATGGCTTATGAAAGAAAAAAGAATGGTGGTTTCTAGTGTGCTTAGCACACTCCATTCTTATCAATACGGCTCAAATCAAGGTCTAGAGATTATGCAATATAGAGAGGGCCAAAACGTTAGGCTAACGATAATGAAAGAAGGCCTAAATCATTTTATGACTTCACAATATTAATACACACTTCATAGTCAACAAAATTGAAAGTGAAAGTTCAACATTTTATAACCACAAGAATTCACATAAGTATGACTAAAAAGGGTTTTCAAGCCACAACATAGGACATGTTGACCACAGACAAGGGACTTTGACTTTAACAGAGTGGAGATATTCAAACGCATTCTGCCAAGGGTGCACCAGTTCATGAATTCCAATTCAACAAGGTTCTACTTACTAACGCGTGTATAATTTGAAATAAAATGAATGGAAAAATCACAACAAAATCACAAACGAATCAAAAACAAAATTGTACGCCACCCCCAAACTTAAAGTTAACATTGTCCTCAATGTTTAGGAAATAAATGCAAGGGAAGAGGGAAAGCGATACAACCCTGAAATGGAGAGATGCGGGGTGAGCACGGTGGTGGGCTAGTACCCCGGGATCAAAACCTTAAGGGGAGAAATATCTGGAAAACCACATCAACAATAAGACGGAGAGAAAACAAGATAAAGACAAAAAGGACAAACAAGAAGTGATAAAAAGTTTGGGTGGCCTCCCAAGAAGCGCTTGTTTAATGTAATTAGCTTGACTCTCCTTGCATCGCTCACGGTGGATTGTAAGGAGCAATGCCAACTTTGTGGAGACGGTTTTTTTATGCTTTTTCCAATTACGTAATGGCTTATCCCCTCCAATCTTTATCATAAAACCTGAAATAATCAAAAGTGAGCATAAATTCTCTTTTGTAAATATGTAATTGAAATGCAAAGAGTAAAGTGTTAATTCTAGAGGAGGGGGATCAGCAATTGATGGATACAATTGATGTGTGAATGTCTCAAGCTCCCCTAGTCTTGGTTTTGGGAATCTCAATGATGGAATCTCCAAGTGATTTATATAACCTTTGATCTCCTCACTTTTATCCATAGTATCACTTGATTTCATGGTGTATGTCGAGAACGAATCATTGAGATTGCATACTTTTAATTGAACATCTTCTCCTATATCCCCGGTGATTGATGGACTTCCTTAAGAAATCAAGGGATATGATGGTAGGTGGGATTGGTTTCTTGAAGATTTCTAATGTTCTTTCTTGGCTATGTCGTGAAATGGATTCAGAAATACCTTTCTTCAATCGTGGGTGCTCAGTTATTTTTACCTCTATTTTGACACACATGGATTCGGGCGGTGGTTCTTCTTCAATGATAGGGTGTAGATAGCTTAGTCCTAAATTAAAACCTTGTTCAACTTCTATATTGAGGGATGCTTCATTCTCTTTGGTGCTACTCTCCATAGTGCAAGGCGCTCTCTCAACTTCTGTATTGAGGGATGCTTCATTCTCTTTAGTGCTACTCTCCATGGTGCAAGGCGTTCTCTCCTTCCATAAGTTGACTGCTTGATTTACTAGTATTGCCATTTCCTTTCTACGAGCTTCTAACTCCTTTCTACAAGCTTCTGACTCCTTTGAACGAGCTTCTTCTTCTATTATAAGAGCTTCTATGCTTGCATGAAATCTATTCAGCAAATCCTTAACATTAGACGTCGTCGCTAGCTCGTGTTTATGGAAACTATCATGTAGTTGGTAAGGAAGGCCACCGACATGGTCAAATCCCGATGAAAATATCATTGCATCATTGTTGTAACTCCTTGTTGAGTTTGGATGATTTATCCAACCGGGATGATAGGTGTGTTCATAGGTTTCCATTTGCATTGGGCTTGATGTGGCGATTGATGAATCGATATCATGCTCAAATCCCGATGAAAATATCATTGCATCATTGTTCTAACTCCATGTTGATCTTGGATTATTTACCCAACCGGGATAGTAGGTATGCTCATAGGTTTCCATTTGCATTGGGCTTGATGTGGTGATTGATGAATCCATAGCCTGCCATGGCGATTGAAAGTTATAAGCACTCATATCTTCAAAAACTAGAATTAGACAACATCCAAAACAAAATGACTTAATCTCAGAACGAATAAGAGAATCTCGATATTAGATACAATAGTTGTCCTCGGCAACGGCGCCAAAAACTTGACACGACAAAATCCTAGCAAGAGAATTAGATCTCATAAGTAGTAGAGTAGATGTTTAAGTTCGGGTTATCGTATCCGCAGGGACAACTATACTCTAAGTACCGAGACTACTGTATTACTCAATTCTAAGTTAGATCGGTCGATAAAAGGTTGATTTTAACTAATTACTTAAGTTAATTACTAAAACAGTTTATAACCAAATAAGTGGAAGAAACGAGAGAAGAGAAGCGATTAAGTCACATGGTTCAACCATTTATGTATTTTGATTGTGATTAAGGTTCTATTGGATTATTAGATGGATTTAGTTAAGGCGAAATTCCTTAACATACGTACTACCCAATCTCTTGGCATAGCAACCCCACCCTTGTTAACGATTTCCTATATATCTCTATATGAAAACCCGGCTTAACAACGATGCATTTAAGGTCTAGGAATTCCCCCACATGAATGGAAAGCCACCTAAAGAAACCTAGTCTATCTCTAGTCGGTTTAACTATAGTGTATTCAATATTTATATCTAACCTAGGTTATTATCTCTCGATCTCTAACCTAGGCATTATATCGAACACTTGGTGATCAAACAAGTGGAGCATTGAGATCAAATATTGAATACATATCTAAAACCAACATTAATCCAATAAATACCAAAATAACAACAATCAAAATAACATAAACGGCCTAGCCACGACCTTAATCAAATAAGTTTAGCTCATGTTCGTGTCACAAATATGGATCTGAATCATACAAGTCATGGTAAAGAGTTGAACAAGTTTAAGAAATAAAGATAAACCAACTCCCTAATAACCATGATGAATTCGATCCCTCGATGAATTTTCCTTCGTCTTGTGAATTCCGAGGCTTCAACGAGACGTTAAGACCTTCAATCTCCTCTCCAAAGTGTTTCTATCCTTCCTTTGGTGTTTGGCTGCTCTCTGAGGCATGTTAGGGTAAAAAATGACAAAAGGGGGTATTTATAGAGCGATCCTCCACCTCGAACTCCACGGCATTTAGTTTTCTGTCTCCAACGCCGCGGCATTGGAGGATGAACGCCTGCTGCTCCGGCCAGTTTTGGTAAAATGTGCATAACGTTATCTACCTATATCGGAATAAGCTGATTCAAGTTGTTATAGAATACCAAAACAAAGACCTACAAATTTAAAGAAGACACCAAATCCAAAATCAAACGTTAAAGATGATAAAATTGTCTCACAAGTCATTGAATGAGAAAACTCCCTCGTAAGACGTCTCTTCCGATGGATTTTTCACCTCCTTCCGTACATATCTGATCTTTGTCTTCAACATAAGAAATGTACCTTTGAAAATTATGTTTCCATTGGTGTACCAATTGTGTAATTTGGACATGGGTAGAGAAATCTATTCCATAAACGCTAGCACTGCACAGACAGTTTTTATCTTTATGCATGATTTACCTTCAATCCTTGTTCTTTTCCTCCAAATGTTATGTTATTCTATAAAATATGAGAAAACAAAGGTCAAAGCATCATATGTGATCAAATTATCAAAGAAACTATCAAAATCAATTTGCTAAACAGGGCGAATCGTGTGTAAAATTGGCATATATCAACACCCCCACACTTATCAATCGCTCGCCGTCGAGCGATTAACCATACGAAATAGACATCCACCAACAATCAAAACGGGAAAAACAAAAAGAAAACTACTAACTAATCTCGCTTTCGTGGAGTATACGATTGCACTTAGCTCGTGCAATAAGCCTTTAAACCTTTGAGTTGCCGCAAAGGACGAGTTATAGTCTCGTGAGGGTTTGCAGACGATATACCCACAAAATCGAAGGATTTTCAACCCCGACCAACCAACACAAATCAATATGATCAATAGCAAAGCAATGACATGAATTCATCTTTTAAAGCTCAATATTACATGTATACACATCAAACGCTTGCTCATGTTACACCTGAACTTGAAAAGATCATCCAAAGGGTGTAGTGATAATAAGTCTAAGGTATTATAGTCGAATGGCATTCTTACCAATTCTCAGACATTTGTCCCATATCTATCAACTTTCGATTAATCACAAGGTACAAGAATTGAAGAAAAACCTCATAGCCATTTAAATTTCATCACTTAATTTAATTTAGACTTTCAATTTGTGAAACCTTTGACCCCATTCACAAGAGGCTAGACCGTGTGCAATGTTCGGTTCCCTTAGGCTTTCTATGACATCCTTGTAACAAGCTTTAGGCCAATAACTCCCAAACCAGACGGCTTTAGGGTATTAAGTGTAGAGACACTCCTACGGGCTTAATAACTCGAGTGCCAAAGTCCATAAAATAAAACTAGGTCCTTATTTCAGTTCAACTTTAATTGGCTTGAGCTTAGCTCAAATTAGCATAACAGTACAGTGTATAGGCATGTTGCTTTTCACCTCCAGTACATATTAGCCTGACTTTTTAAGTCATACCAATTTTTCACCCGTGTGCATTATTGTTAAGCATACGAAGTCAACTTCTCAACTCATAACACTTGTAAAAAAAATCTAGGTCAATATTTCCGGGAAAAAGTCTTTAAGTGTTTCAAAATGGTTATCCACTCGACTCCTCTACCCTCGACTCATGTGCAATTGTGAATCATCTAAGGACAATCCAATCTTATCTAGGGTCCCACGAGCAACAAAATGATATGTATAGTCCATTAACGTTCAAATTGATCAAGAATTCATGCAATTGTCTCACACTTAATCAATCTCAATGCGTTAATTTGAAAGGTTGAAATTCGGAAAAAAAAATTCTTGTTATTCTTGATTTTTCTCCAAAATTTAGATCAACATACATGCAATAGCAATGGTTCCCCCAAACTTGAGCTAAAAACAAGATCACACGACACATAAATACCACCCCCCCCCCACACTTAAACTCAACATTGCCCTCAATGTTGACTCACTCATATGCACTCAAACGGGGGTAAAAGAGAGTACTTACAACAAGGATGTTGAAAAGCAAACCTTAATCACATGAAATCCGCTCAAAGCTCAAATCCGTAATGAAAAATTTTCCACATCAAACTCGGCTACTACATGTCATGCATTCACAAACCAAACCATCAAGACTTAAAGAAAAGCATGCCAAATGTGCATGCTTGAACACAACAATAAGAAATAAACTAAATAAAGCAAAAATGAAAGCAAAACGAAAAGAAAACTTACAAACTTGGGTTGCCTCCCAAGAAGCGCTTGTTTAACGTCATTAGCTCGACTCTTTGCATTGCTCAAGGTGGATTGTAAGGAGCAATGCCAACTTTGAAGGGGTGAGCTTTTTTATGCTTTTACCAATTGCACAATGGCTTCTCCCCTCCAATCTTTAGTACAAAACCTGGAATAATCAAAAGTGAGCATAAATTCTCTTCTATAAATATGTAATTGAAATGGAAAGAGTAAAGTGTAAATTCTAGAGCAGGAGGATCATCAATTGACGGATACAACTGGTATGCAACTGTCTCAAACTCCCCTATTCTTATCTTTGGCAACCTCAATGGTGGAATCTCCAGATGATTTAGATATCCTTTGATCTCCTCACTTTTATCCGTAGTATCACCTAATTTCATGGTGTATGTCTCGAACGAATCATTGAGGTTTCATACTTTGACTTGAACTTCCTCCACTATATCCTTACGGTGATTGATGGTGTTTCTTAAGAATTCAAGAGATATGGTGGCAGGTGGCATTAGGTTCTTGAAGATTTCTAATGTTCTTTCTTGGCCACGTCGTGAAATGGATTCAAAAATTTCTTTCTTCATTCGTGGTTGCTCAGTTGTTTTTGCCTCTATTTTGACACACATGGATTCGGGAGGTGGTTCTTCGTCAGAGATAGGTTGTAGGCATTGTAGTCCTAAATCAAAATCTTGTTCAACTTCTTTATTGAGGGAGGCCTCACTTTCTTTTGTGCTATTCTCTATAGTACATGACTCTCTCTCCTTCCATAAGTGGATTGCTTGATCTACTAGTATGGCCACTTCCCTACTATGAGCTTCTGACTCCTTTCTACGAGCTTCCATCTCCTTCATACGAGTTTCCATCTCCTTTATGCTAGCTTGTGAACGTGCACAGTATGCATTCAACTGGTCCTCAAGAGTAGACGTCATCGCTGGCTCTTGTTGATGGGAACTATCATGTTGTTGGGAGGGAAGGCTACCGACATGGTCAAATCCTGAAGCATTGTTGTAACTTCATGTTGAGCTTGGATGATTTATCCAACCGGAATGATAGGTGAGTTCATAGGTTTCCATTTGCATTGGGCTTGATGAGACGATTGATGGATCCCTATCATGCTCAAATCCTGGTGAACATCATTCCATCATTGTTCTAACTCCATGTTGATCTTGGATGATTTATCCAACCGGGATGGTAAGTGTGCTCATAGGTTTCTACAGGTGGTAAAACAATTGGCCCAACTGCTCCTTGAATGTTTGGCATCATGTAATCCCTCAAAGGGCGTTGTGGAGGCGCTCTGGTTGGTTTAGAGGGATGCGAAGATTCACAAGTGCCCGACGCACCGTTTCTGCTAAGATAGCGGGATCTATTTGAATGGGATGATTCTCCATCGTGCCTTGCTGTGGTTGAGTCTCCCTTTGTAGTCTTACCCCTCGAGTAAATGTGCATTCAATCTCAGGGTCCAACTCCGCTAGTCCAATCCCACTAGTACGTGTCATGCACTAATGAGATCAATCTCGCATAAAGAAAGAAAAACAAATTAAAAACAAAATAATCTAAGCTCAGAGAGAATAAGAGAATCTCAATATTAGATAAAACACAGTTGTCCCCGGCAACGGCGCCAAAAACTTGACACGACAGAATCTTACGTGTATGCATAGCAAGTGTATTGGTCGTGTGTAGTAATAAAGTGGACGTTAAGTCCGGGTTTATCGTCTCCACAGGGACAACTACTATCTAAGTACCGAGACTATTGTATTACTCTTTTCTAAGTTAGATCGGTCGATAAGAGGGTTGAATGAACTACTTAGCTACGTTAACTACTACAATTGTTTGTAATCAAATGAGTGGAGGAGATGATCGGGTTATGATTCCACTATGCTCTACTTTTGTGCTCGTAAACTCTTAATTTCTCGGATTATTAGAACATTCTTGTTATGGCGAAACCCCCTAAGGTATCCGTTACTCAATCTCTTGTAATAACGAGCCTATACTAGTTAACAACTTCCTATATCTCTATAGCAAAGATTAAATTAACTAACATGCGTTAACGTTCTAGGGATTCCTTGCTTACGAAGAGCCTACTTTCAAATCGGGTCGTCTTATCACAAAAAGCCACACAACACAATCGAATTCTATCTCTAGTCGATTGTACGTTATGATGTTTGATTTTACGATCTTCCTTTATCTATCTCCTCTCAGTTTCAAGACAAAGCATTTCATCGAACACATGGTGATCAGGCAAGTGCACGCATTAAGTACAAAGATCAAACACGCAAAAAGAATATAATTAATCCAGAAACGAAGATTTCATTAAACACAAAACATCGCAAAGTGTTCACATAAACCAATCAAATAAGTAATTAGCTCATAATCACGTCACAAATACAAATCGTAATCATACAAGTCATACTAAAGAGTTGGAAAAGTGTAAGAAATAATTATATAACAACTCCTGAATAACCGTAATGAAACTGACTCCTCGATGAATTCTCCGTCGTCTTGCGAATCTGGACTTTCAACGAGACGTTATGACATTCGATTCTCGCTTCAAAGTGTTTTTCTCCTCTTCCTTGGGTGGTGGCTGATATGTAGGGAGTCTAGGGTGTGTTTTGGGCCTCCCCTCCTTTCCAAATGACCTGAATGGTCAATATATAGGCCACATCCGCCACCACGAACGCCGCGGCATTGGTGGTTCAACGCCGCGGCGTTCAACATTCTGCTCCGAACGCCGCGGCGTTCCCCTGCTGCTCCGTCCAGTTTTGGTAAAATATGTATAACTTTATCTACCGATGTTGTAATAAGCTGATTCAAGTTGCTATAGAATCCTAAAACAAAGATATACAACTTTAAAGAATACAGCAAATCCAAAATCAAACGTTAAAGATGATAAAATTGTCTCACAAGTCACTAAATGAGAAAACTCCATCGTAAGACGTCTCTTCCGATGGCTTTTTCACCTCCTTCCGTACATATCTGATCTTTGTCTTCAACATAAGAAATGTACCTTTTCCACTTATGTTTCCATTGGTGTACCAAGTGTGTAATTTGGACATGGGTAGAGAAATCTATTCCATAAACGCTAGCACTGCACAGACAGTTTTTATCTTTATGCATGATTTACCTTCAATCCTTGTTCTTTTCCTCCAAATGTTATGTTATGCTATAAAATATGATAAAACAAAGGTCAAAGCATCATATGTGATCAAATTATCAAAGAAACCATCAAAATCAATTTGCTAAACGGGGCGAACTGTGTGTAAAATTGGCATATATCATCTCATTGACACAACTAACACACACTTCATGCCAAGCTTCAGGCGATCAATCACGGGTTAGAAGTTGCATGGGACCTCAATGTGAATCACGTTGTTGTAGAGACGGATTGTTACAAAGCCTACAACAGCATTGAGGATGGGTCCTTTTCCCATGCGTGTTTTTCTCTCATACAAAAGATTCGGGACAAAATAGATCTCCCATGGCAAGCCAATATTTCACACATATGGCGGGAAGCAAATAGAGCTGCCGATGCTTTGGCTCAAATAGGACTCAACAGGGACATGGAGATCATAACTACTCCAATTGCAGAAGCAAGGAACAAGTGGAAAGAAGATAAAGATGGTGTCACATGGAACAGTCGTATAACTATTATCGTGGGTTTGTCGGGATAGAATAGTAGGGTAACCCCCTCTCTTAGCATTAAAAAAGAAAAATCCTCAGGTAGTTTTGGATTATGCTGGTTCCTTAATTTATTTTATTTTTTCTTAGGATCATTCCCATTGGATTTCTTTTGCATTAGTTTCACTTTTGTTCATATTGGTTTCATCATGGTTCTAGTTTGGTTCCACCTTGAGTCTGACCTATTTTTTTAAAAAATCTATAATTAATTTTTATTATTATCTTGCTAATGAATTTACACTTATATCCACTAAAAAAATTAAGTGACAAAACTCTAAATTTATTTGTATATATTCATTGAATGTTGATGTGAGAAGCATAATACTAAGCTGCATTTATTTATTTATTTTTGATATTATGTATTTAATTTTTGGAAAACTCTTTTATTATGGTCTCAATATTTTGTTATTTAAGCAACCAGTAACGCTAAATCTCACATTGTATTTCTCAGAGTGAATCATCATTTAACGGTATATAAGCTATATTTATAGATTGAAAGACATGATACACAAGGAAACCAAAAATCTATTTCAAATAGTAAGTACAATCATATTCCTAAATAATTAGGAAAAACAAAAGTCAACAGCCAAATCCCAAGCCAAAACAGCGCAGGAAACAACAATCCCTTGCTGCATGCTGCAATCCCGTGGCCAAATCAGTGTTGACCTGTTCAAATCACATTTGATCGTGGTCAAACTGTCTTTGATCGCTCCGTCGACATTTTTGACTTCTCCATTGGCTCCCTTGACTTTTTTCATTCATTTATTTCAATTAGTCTCCACAAACTCATCACAACAATAACCTCCTTTAATTTCAAGTGTTCTATCTGAATCACAGTTGCATGTTTCGTTCTGATTGCATCACTCTCATTTATCAAACATCATTCTGGCACCGATCTCACCCTCATTCCTACTCTTTGTCGTTATAGTCTAGAACGAGGGAGCAGAAGTTTTCGTTCCCGTGCCGACTCGATGAACCATGCTAGGGAAAACTACAACAAAAACACCCTAACTTACGGGCTAAATACAGATACCTCCACTCGAATTTGGATAATTATCAGCACCATCCCTACCTTATTACCCATCTAACAAAAAGGTCCATTTGTTAACTTTTTTAACGAAAAAGACTTAAGTCATTCATTATTTTTTTCCAAAATTCAATTTTGCCCCCCGAGTTGACTTGGTTTGGATGTTCACTTTGTTTCTAGACCAAATTTCCCTTACATGTATGGGGAGAAAATTGTAATAAAATGAAAAATTATGAGAGGTCAATGTGATAAAATACAAGAAAAAATTGTTTGATTTAGATATTCAAATAATAGTTATGATAAATGATTTAGTAATATAATGGTTTTACCGCGTCTGATTGCATGATATGATACACCATAACCGTACTTGAATTTATTTATTTTTAGGTGAAAAGTAAACTTTATACCCATAAGCAAAATGTTAAAGTACAAGCTAATGGCTCATCTTGGTAACTTTAATATCTACCAAGATGCCCTGATCAACAACTATACGAATCTCTTGTATATTCTTCTATCACATGAAAGATCCCTACATCAAAATGCTATCCAAGTAAAATTTGTCTCTAACAGTAAGCTTTCTTTTCAACTCAATTCTGTTTACAACTTGCCAAATACTATCTCTACAGTTGATTCCACTTGGGTAAAAACTCTTAGGTTTCTCTTATGCCAAATACTGTATAGAGCCCCAGCAACACTAGCAGTCACAACACACTATTTTAGCTTCCAAGTTCTAAATGCAAACCTCAACCATCGCCTCCATCTATTAAACAAACTAGGCCACTGATACACTTGTAACCAATTCATTACCCTTTCCAACAACAGTTTAGACCAAGCACAGTCAAAGTACATATAGACAACAGTTTCAACATGATTCTCAACACCACATAAAACACAGCTACAATCAAATATCACCATAAATTGGCCAAGTCTAGATCTAGTTAAAAGCTTCTGATGCATAGCCAACCAAAAAATGAATGGATGTTTAGGAATATTAAAATTGTTCCACACTATTTTAACATCACTAAATTCAAACTGATTACCTTGCAACCACTCATAGCCACTTTGTATGGTATATTCACCACTTTTTGTAGAAGTTCATTTATTGTTGTTGTATCCACTTCTAAGCTTGCTCTTCAGTTTATCTAATTTCCTCCAAACCCAGCTATAATCAGTGGGGGGTTTGTATTCCCAGAATACTTACCCTTTTAAGTATACACTCCCAATCCATTTTATCTAAAGGGAGTCTTTCTTTTGGGACAGAGCCCATTCTGTTTGCCCACTGCTGTTGTATTCCAAGTTCTACTACATTTAATATTGAGGTCACCATTTTATTTTATTTTCTACACCCATTCTCCCAACTTATGAGAGCCATTTTCCTATTTTGATTTTCTTTCTTTCCCCATAAGAATTCTCTACATTTTTGGTCCACCAGTTCGATGACAGATTGTGGTAATATAAATATTGAAGTCCAGTATACATGTAATGAGAACAAAACTGCATTTATCAACTGAACCCTCCCAGCATAAATAGGTTTCTTGAAGCCCAACAAGAGAGTCTTTGAGTCATTTTATCCACGAAGGACATACAGTCCATTTTTGACCATTTTGTGGGTGAGAGTAGAATACCCAAATACCTTATTGGAAAATTTTCCTCATTAAAACTTGTGATGTTCAGGATATCCTGCTGTGTGGCCTGAGATACCTTTCTCACATATATTTTTGACTTATTTTGGTTGGCATACAGTTCTGACACTTCTGAGAACCTTCTAAATGTATTCCAAATGAGCCGCACTGAATCCTTTGTAGCTTTACAGAAGATCATCAAATCATCTGCAAAGCATATATTTGTTAATTGCATTTGTTTAGAAGCAGGATGAAATCTAAAAGTAGTCTATTGAGCAGCAAGTTTCAGGCTTCTAGTAAGATACTCCATTACAATCACAAAGAGCAAGGGTGAGATTGGGTCTCCTTGCTTAGCCCTCTTTGCCCATGGAAGAATCCATGACTGTCCCCATTCAGTGCAAGTGTGTATGTCACTGTTATTACACACTCCAATACCCAGTTTGTGAATTTATGTGGAAACCTCAGCCCTTCCATCAAGTCCCTTAGAAACCTCCATTCTACTGAATCATATGCTTTCCTAATGTCTATTTTCATTAGACATCTTGGAGAAACATTTTTTTTATTATAGAGCTTGATAAGTTCCTGACTGATGAGTACATTCTCTATGATTGATCTCCCTTGTATGAATGTCCCTTGGTTCTCATCTATCAGATCAGGTAGAACTTGGGATATTCTTGTTATCAACATTTTAGAAATATAATTATATCAAATGTCACAGCAAGCAATGGGCCTGAACTCACTCGTTAGTTGTGGACTGTCAACTTTTGGAATTAAATCTAAAGCAGTACTATTAACCTGTTTCAGTAACTTTCCAGTTTTGAAGAAGTCAAGAATGGCACTAGTGACATCTTCTCCGACAATAGGTCAAGCAACTTTGAAAAACCCACTACCATAACTATCTGGTTTAGGACTTTTGTTCACACATATCTCAAAAATAGCTTTCTTCACATCTTCACAGCTAAGAGGCTTGATCATTTCCATTTGTTTCTCCGAGTCAAGTTTTGGTCCTGCATCAAGAACTCTTTGATCAAGTGTTTTTACATTACTTTGCTTACCAAGTAGCCCTTTGTAGAATTCCACAAAGTGATTAGTGACTTGAGTGTAGTCTGTGAGAATTTGTCCATTTCCATCTCATATAGATACCACTCTATTCCTGTATTGTTTCCTCTTTAGTACCATGTGGAAATACTTAGTGTACTGGTCCCCCAAGTTGATCCACGTGGTCTTAGATTTCTGGTGCAGAAATTTCTCTAGTGCATTGTTTTTTCTCTCTAAGGGCTATTTTAGCCTCTTTCTCCCTGTTCTGTAGGACTTCATTCATTGGATCATGATGCATCTCGTTTTGTATATCTAATCAATTATCTTTAGCTTGGACTGCTTGCCTCTCAATATCATTATACTGACTTTATTCAGCTGTCTCAAATGTGTCTTTAATAGTTTCAGTTTCTGTATCACCTGGTACTTTGCAAACCCTGAGTACTCTCTCCCCAACTCTGTTCAACCAATTGCATAAACTATTGGGACTCAGTCCACGTGTTATAGAATTTAAACATTTTCTTCCGTAGTGAATTCTGCTCATTAAAGTGTATCACAATTGGGATGTGGTCTGAGAGCCCTTCTGATAGAAACAATGCTTCAGCTTGTGGGAACTCAATGCACCATCTATAATTGACCAACACTCTATCAATCTTAGAAAAGATTCTTCCATCCTCATGGTTATTATTCCATGTGAATTGACATCATTTCCACTTCATCTCTTCAAGTTCAGTTTGATCCATCCAATCCTTGAATTCTGCTACTTCATTAACTGTCACTGGTGCTCTCCTGATTCTTTCATCCATCCTCAGTACACAATTAAAATCCCCCATTATCACCCATGGATGTGCAACCTCTTGTGCAATTTCTATGAGCCCAGTCTATAAAGCAACTCTGTCTATGCTATGATTAGAGGCATAAACAACAGTTATTTCAAAATTCCTATGAGTTGTAATTTTTTTTACTGCACAATATATATATTGTGTAGTAGAGTACTTCACATTGACTTCAAAATAGTCCTCCCTCTATATTAGCCAAATTCTACCTCTTGGATTTTCATTGAGGTTATGGGCACTCCCCCATCCTTGGCACATTCTTGCATGCACACTCTCATATTTTTGTTTTTTTATTTAATGTTCCAATACCATAGAGACCTATACCATATTTATTATAGAGAGGCATCACTTCTCTCTGTCTATCTGGGCTATTAAGCCATCTAACATTCCATGCTGCTATTTGTTCCATGATTTGTTACTATGACAATAACAGGACCAAGTTGAACCCCCAGTTTTATAGCACTGTTGCTAGTATTTTCTTCTATACTTTTACTACTAGCTCCTAATTCCATTTTTCCAATAAGTTTTCTTCCACTTTTGCCTACTTGTATCCACTGCTTGATTTGTTGTTGTTCTGTTTGTTCAGTCAAGTCAGTTTGTAATCTTGTCCAGTACCCTTATCTTGTTCTGGCCTTGGTCTTTCTTGTTTTTCCTTAGTGATTTGTTGTAGCTGTTTAGGTTGCCAAACTTGCTTGCTTTTATTTTTCCAACAATCCTTCTCTTCATGATCATATCTCTGACAATGTGCACATTTGCATGGTTTCCACTCATATTGTTGTTCTAGGACAATGCATTTTTCATTTTCAAAATGCACCATGTCTGGCATGTGATGTATGTCCACTCTAACCAGTACCCTGGCATATTGTATTCTCTCTTTATTTACTGCCATCTGGTCAGCTATAATTGGGATTCCCACAAGGCTCACAATTACTCAGAGCTGAACTGCTCCAATATTTTAAATCTAAACCCTCCAGTTTGATCCACACAGCTACTTTGTCTATAGTGCATGTACTGTAGTTCATATTTTCAGACCAAGGAGTTAATATCAAAGGCTTGCTGTCAAAATGAAAAATCCCCATATTCAGCATTGTATCCCTTGCTTCTAAGTTCTGAAAACGAATTAAAAACATGTCATTTGCCATCATTAACACTTTATCTATTCCAAATTTTCTCTAAATTCTTTTAAAGTAGCCATTCATAATAGGGAACGGGGGGGTTAGCACCCAGTACATAGCACAATAAAAGCAGCGAGTTTATTAGTAAATGAACGAATTCATTAGAACGGCACCGTTTGGAGTCAAAGGAAGCAACGCATTTAATATCAAGTCAAATAACAATTCACAATACTGTTTTTAGTATGTCTTTTATGTTTTATATTAAAATTAGAATTGTAAATCTAATTGTATGTAATTAGGCGTAATTGAGATTAGTTAGTCTGAAATTAGTTAAGAATTCCATGTCAGCGTATCTGAGAGTTAGTTACCTTATTTTGTCCTTTTTGCTTGTATAAAACCCCAAAATTGCAGATAAAAGAATCATTGGTTGGTTTGTTTGCAGAATTCTTGGTCTCTTTCTTTACTCTCTTTCTCCTTCACGTTTGTCACACCTGACTTCATCCAAGATACATCTCCAGAGTTGTTCATTGTTCAACTCTCTGGTGTTCTTGATTTAATTTGGATTATTCAAATTTGCACATAACAGCTTGGTATAAAAGCCGTCGATCATCGGATTCGCCGACTCAGGTACAGGATGGTGGATACAAGATCTAGCGAGATGCGTAGGGATATAGATTTGTTGATTGAGCAGATGAGAATCAACAAGGAAAATACCGATAAGGACATAGCGGATCTGAGAACCATGATCGTGAATGTAGCGGCAGCTCAAAGTAGTGGAAATCGTGCTACAGGGGTTGGGTGTTCTCAGGATAATGGAGGGGAATCACAAACACACCGAACGGCAAAGATGAAATGGTCAAACATATACTATGGCAACTAAGTGTTTTAAAGTGGAATTTCCCAGATTCCATGGAGAAGATCTCAGGGGGTGGATTTTCAAGTGCGAGCAGTTTTTTGAAGTAGATGAAACTCCTTTTAGTGCTAAGGTGAGATTGGCAGTTGTACACATGGAAGGAAAGACACTTCACTGGCACTAGGTATATCTGAAATCTAGACTTACTAGAGAAATTCCTAATTGGGAGGAGTATGTTAGATCCTTCTCTAGGGTGTTCATAAAAACCAAAAATTTGGTTAATCGGCTGAATCGTACTGAAAACCGAGAACTCATTTCGAATCGAAATCGAACCGAAAATTTTGCTTGGGTTTTTTTTTTTTTTTAACAAAAATTCAGTTTTTGGTTCGGTTTCGATTTTGAGGTTCGGTTCTGTTCGGTTAACAGAAAACCATTTTTTTTTTTTTTGCGCTTAATATTATTTTTATATAGTATAATATAGACCATAAATTATAAAAAAGTGTGTTCCTAGTGACAACTTATAGGAAAAGATAGAAAGTGACCAAATTTTTAATTTTTATTTATTTATTTATTTATTTTTATTTTATTTTTCGAAAATTCGGTTTAACCAAAAACCGAACCGAACTGAACCGAAAGTTTGATTTTTAACTGAACCGAACTAAACTTTTCGGTTCAATTTTCAATTTGAAATTTTAGAATCAAACCTATGAACACCCTTAGCCTTATCTGATAGATTTGGAGTAATGTTGTATAAGGATCCTATGGCTGAACTTATGAATTTGAAACAAAGTGGATCTATTAAGGAGTATTTATATAAGTTTGACGAATTGTTAAACAATGTGGATTTAAGTGAAAATTATGACATCTTTTGTTTTCTGGCTGGATTGAAAAGTGAGATAGTAATTCAGGTCTGAATGTTTAAACCAAAAACATCACAGTAAACCATAAGCTTATCCAAATTACAAGAACAATCCCTACAACTCACTCACAGAAAAAACACCCCAGTTTTCCCATACAAATAGCAACCTAACTTTCCAAAACAACCACGCTTATTATCCACTCCCACACAAAAGCCATATTCCACCCCTAATTAGGCAACCAATTCTTATCTAACTACCCTAATACTTTCAAACAACATTCACCATATCTTACTAGTAACCATGTAACGAGAAACACATCCAGACCAAATGGCAGGAGATTAACACCTCAGGAAATGGAAGAAAAGAGAGCCAAGGGCCTCTGTTTCTTCTGTGATGATAAGTATACTATTGGGCATGTCTGCAGTAAAATGAGGCAATTGTTCTTGATGGAAGTAGGAGATGAGGAAGAAGATGTAGAAATAAATGAACCAGACTTGGAAAACAATAGGATGGAACCTGAAACTGAGGAAGCAAATCATACTGATTTTCATATTTCAGTCCATGCAATGTCAGGAGTTCATGACTACAGGACTATGAGGGTGACTAGCCATATAGGGGATCAATCTATTCATATACTGATTGATACAGGCAGTACTCATAATGTTTTAGATCTCAATGCTGCTAAAAGGTTGGGATGCAGGTTGGATAAAATTAAGTTATTTCCTGTGTCAATGGCAGATGGTAATAAAATCTACGATTCTTTAGCTTGTCATAATTTCAGCTGGAAAATGCAAGGAGTTATGTTCATAGAAGAGATGATGATATTGCCTCTAGGAGGATGTGATGTAGTCCTAGGAGTGCAATGGTTAGTACAGTTGGGGGATATTAGTTGGAACTTTGACAAGCTTGCCATAGAGTTTGTGATGAATAGGAAGATGGTTTCATTGAGGGGAACGAAACTTGTTACTGTAAATGTGATTTGGCAAGCCAAAATAAATAAAAAATACTTAATAAACATGCTCAAATGTCTATGCTATAGATAGGATTGGTAACTCACAATTAACAGTCAAAACTCATTAACTGTTGGAATTGAAGATACCATATTCCAGCTTATGTCTTTAAAGGTAGACATTAGCACTTATCCTAATCCATTAACACAACTGTTATATAAATTTGATGATCTTTTCCAAGAACCTACCACACTACCACCGCACAGGGATCATGATCACAAAATTGCTTTAAAGGAAGGAACCTCACCTATAAGTGTTAGACATTATAGGTATCCAGCTCTTTAGAAAGATGAAATTGAGAAACTGGTGCAAGCTATGCTGGACTCTGGAGTTATCAGACATAGGATAAGCCCTTATTCATTTCCAGTAGTATTTCTTAAGAAGAAGGACAACTCTTAGAGATTGTGCATTAGTTGTAGAGAGCTGAATCAACATACTGTAAAGGATAAGTTTCATATATTTGTAATAGAAGAGTTATTGGATGAGTATTTGGAGCTTCTGTATTTTCTAAGCTGGACTTGAGATCAGGGTACCATCAAATAAGGATGTGTGAAGAGGACGTTATGAAAACTACCTTCAGAACTCACAATGGCCATTTTGAATTTCTACTGATGCCTTTTGGATTGACTAATGCACCTTCAACCTTCCAGAGCTTATCAGGTTTTTCATCCATATTTAAGGAAGTTCATTTTGGTGTTTTTTGATGGTATATTAATCTATAACACAGATGAGGATTCTCATTTACACCATCTGCAGTTAATTTTTAAACTATTAAGGAAGCATCAATTATATGTTAAGTTGAGTAAGTGTCAGTCTTATTCACCTCATGTTGAGTATTTAGGACATACAGTCTCTAAGGAAGGGGTAGCAATGGATCAGAATAAGGTTAAGGCAATGATGGAGTGGCATGTTCCACAGAATTCAAAGGAGTTAAGGGGATTTTTGGGGCTCACAGGGTATTATAGGAGATTTGTGAAGGATAATGGCAAAATTGCAAGACCTCTCACTGAATTGTTAAAAAAGGATTCCTACAGATGGGGATTGTTGGCTATTGAGGCCTTTCAGAAGTTAAAAGAGGTTAAGTGTACTGTTCCAGTTTTAACACTTCCTGATTTCTCTCAAGAATTTGTTGTAGAAACAGATGCATCTAATGAGGGAATTGGTGCAGTATTACAACAAAAGGGAAAGGCAGTAGCTTATATGAATAAGGCTTTACAAGGTAACATTTTACATTGGTCAGTATATGAGAAGGAGATGTTTTCCATTGTATCTGCAGTGCAAAAATGGAGACATTGTCTGATAGGGAAGCATTTTTAGATTCTCACCGATCATCTGAGCCCTAAATATTTGTTGGAGCATAAAATATCTACACCTAGCCAACAAAAATGATTAGAAAAACTCATAGAGTTTGATTATCACATTAATTACAAAAATGGTAAGAAGAACATAGTAGCAAATGCCCTCTCTAGAAGACCAATTGAGAGGGAAAATTTGGGGGTGAGTTTTCTGCAATCTTTTCAGTTACTACTAAAATCATGGCTAAGATAAGGGGGAGTTGGGAAGCTGATCCTAGAATTCATAAAATAATTCAGGATCTGAAAAGTAACTCAAATAATCATCCTAAATATAAGTGGGTAGGGAATGTTTTAACAAGAAACGAAAGGTAATGGTAGGGAATGTTCCTTCTATTCAGCAAGAATTGTTACATATTTCCCATAGTAGTGCTTTGGGGGTGGGGCATTAACGCATTCAGGAAACAGTCCACAGATTGAGACAAAAAATTTATTAGAAGGGGCTCAAACCATCTATTTATGAGTTTATTAGGTCTTGTGATGTATGTCAATAGTGTAAAGGAGAGAATGTATCTTTCCATACCTGAAGGAATTTGGCAAGATGTTTCCATGGATTCATAAATGGCCTCCCACTCTCCAATGGTAAAGTTTAAATAATGGTAGTTATAAACAGGTCCGGTAAATATGCTCATTTTATTGGATTAAAACATCCTTATACAGCCAAGGTAGTGTCTCAAGCATTTATGGACACTATATACAAGTTGCATGGGGTTCCAAGAACTATTGTTAGTGATAGGGATCCAATCTTCATGAGTAAATTTGGGCAAGTCTTCTTTAAATTATACCAGGTTTAACTCCAGACATCAACTGCTTACCACCCTCAATCAGATGGCCAAACAGAAGTGGTTAACAGATGCATTGAAACTTACTTGAGATGTATGAGTTCTAATAGGCCTAAGGACTGTAGTCAATGGCTTACTTTAGCAGAATGGTGGTACAATACCTCTTACCACACAGCAACAAAAGTCACCCCTTATGAAATAATCTATGGTCAAAAGTTTACAGAATAAAGAGGCCACTCTTATGTTGATCAAGGACAATCTGGTGCATGCTCAATCAAGGATGAAGAAACAAGATGACAAGTCTAGGAGTGAAAGAGAATTTAGTATAAGAGTCTGGGTTTTTGTCAAACGCCAACCATATATACAAATCTCACTCAAAAAACATTCTTACCATAAATTGTCTCCTAAATTTTTTGGCCTTTTTCAGGTTTTGCAACACATTGGAGAAGTTGCTTACACTTTGGATTTACCTACAGAGTCCCACATCCAGCCAACATTCCATGTCTCACAACTCAAGAGAAGAATCGTCACAACACCTTGTCAATCACAACTACCAGTAGTGGTCGCTGATCATGGCCATATTGTACTTGTTCCAAAAAGGGTATTGGAGAGGAGTATAGTTCCACGCAACAATCGTCTTATCACATAGATTTTGGTCAAATGGCTTAACACATCGGAGGAGGATAGCACTTGGGAAGATCTTTATCAAATTCAATCTCAGTTTTCGTCTTTTAGTCCTTGAGGACATGGACTTTTTTATGGGGAGGGGAATGTTACAATCAAAAATAAAAACGTAACGGCACCGTTTGGAGTCAAAGGAAGCAGCGTGTTTTATATCAAGTCAAACAACAATTCACAAAACCATTTTTATTTTGTCTTTTACATTTTATATTATAGAATTGTTAACCTAATTCTATGTAATTAGGCGTAATTGAGATTAGTTAGTCTGAAATTAGTTAAGAATTCCATGTCAGTATCTGAGAATTAGTTAGCTTATTTTGTCCCTTTTGTTTATATAAAACCCCAAAATTGCAGATGAATGAATCATTGGTTGGTTTAGGTTTGCAGAATTCTTAGTCTCTTTCTTTACTCTCTCTTTCTCCTTCACATTTGTCACGCGTCACTTCATCCAAGATACATCTCCAGAGTTCTCATTGCTCAACTCTCTAGTGTTCTTGATTTAATTTGGATTATCCAAATTTTCACATAACAAATTTTGATTGTTGGGCAAATTTCAACAGGCACTCCTTCAGGGTTTGCACCGCATCACTATCACCTTCTTGCTCTTCTATCAGTTGTTGAGCTTGATGTAGGATGGATTCTACCTTATTAGGCCCAATTTTCCCCAATTCATCTTCCTCATTCTGCAGAATTTCACCCTGAATTAATTTTCTTACAGTAGTCGAAGAAACCTTAACATTTGATTGTGTTGATTGATCTCCTTGAGGTGGGTTGAAAGGAGGCGTAACTTGTTGGGATCGGTACAACCCCGGAGATACCGACACAGCGGAAGACATATAATTTTAAAATTAAAAATGGAATCCACAAAATTAGGGCTAGGTCGACATGGTACCATCAGATTCAAAACTACCTAGGAGAAGGTTTACACGTGTTTACCTCTTAAAGACCTTAAAGCAGCAATGTCTTTTTAGCTACTCCCTGCTACTTTCTTCGAATCTTGGAATTGCCCTAGTGCCCCAAGCGTTGTGCCTAGGGGTGGGTATTCGGTTCGGGTTATTCGGACCCCGAACCGACCCGATCGGATTCGGCTTATTCGGGGAATTTTCAGGTTCGGGTTTATACCGATCCCGAACTCCACAATTCGGTTCGGGGTCGGTTTTGAGTTTTCATTTTTTTCGGGGAATTCGGGGCCCGATTAACCCGAATTAGAATTAAAAAAATAATTTATCAAGGCTCAAATAAGGGTTTCTCATTTTTGCCTCTCACTCTCACGCCTCTCTCAACTCTGCCTCAACACCTCACTCACCTAGTGACCTCTCTGCCTCACCAGTCCACTCACCACCGCAGTCCGCAGCCACCAGTCGCCAACCACCGCCACACACTGTCTCACCGGAGCTGAAGGTTTGTCCTATTTTTTGTTAATCTTTCGATTTTCCCCAATCTGATTTGATGAAGTTGTTGTGAAAATCTTGGTAAACTCTCTAATGGCTATGAATTATGATATTAGTTTGGTCATGAGAGATGGTTTACAGAGAGGCATAAACCTCTGTTTTTCAGCCCTTTTGCAGGGAGGCATAAACAAAGGCATTTTGCCTCTGTTTTTCAGCCATTTGGGCCTCTAAAAATAGAGGCCCAAATAATTCATTAAAAAGTTTTTGGGCCCCTATTTTTAGAGGTCCAAAATTTTGTTCCAAAAAATTTGAATTTTGAACCCATAAAATTATGTTCGGCCCCCCGAACCCGAATAAACCCCGAACCCAATTAAACCGACTAATTCGGTTCGGTTTCGGGTAGCACAATTTCCAAACCCGAACCCGAATAACCCAAACCCGATTACCCCGAACCCGACAAACCGAACCGAACGCCCACCCCTAGTTGTGTCTCTGAGATGTATCCACACCCTAGCTCGTACCCTCAATTATCTCCACCAGTATTAGCAAGGAGAATATCAAATCTTGGCTTTGTTTGAGGAAAAAGGGTTTGGAATAATTTAAGTGTTCTTCACACTCAACACATGAGTTTGAAGAAATAATGTGAAATAAAACTTGGGAGAGAATAAAAGAAAGAAATAATGTGAAAGAAAACTTGGGAGAGAATAAAAGAAAACGTGTTATGTATTTTTAATTGGATAAAACTTTATCATCTTTAAAAGAGGGGAAAACACACACACACACATATATATATATAGAGAGAGACCACTAGGGTTAAAGCCCTAGGTGTTGTACACGCCCCTCTCTCTTAAAAATTAGGAGGGAGGCGTGTACATGCATATATATATATGTGTGTGTGTGTGTGTTATTTTTCCTTTTTTCTTTTATTCTCACTCCACAAATAGTTGGACGCCTTTTCAACTAACAAGATATTACCATATCTAATAATATCCTAATATATATCTAATAAGATCCTTCCTTATTAATTAGTTACCTTAGCTAATTAAAAGATCCTAATAAATATTTATAGAATATTAATTAATATATATATTCTACAAACTTGGTGAGCAAGATAAATCTTTACACCAAATTCACATACATACATGTACACTCCACACGTGCACTTTATGTATATATATATTATTTTATTTTTTTCTTTATTAATTAATTAGTCCTTCCCAATTTAATTTCTTATAATTAAATTATAGGACCATTAATTAATACCATTAAATTAATTCCTTTCCTTTGATTAATTAAATCCAATAATTAATCCCTCCATTAATTCTCAATGAATTAACTAGCCAATAGGTACTACACTAAGTTATGTGTGTGATCCCTTAGGCTCATTGTCAAGCTAGCAATAAGTCCCCGACGGCTAGATTAATTATTCTAAATAATTAACTAGATCTTGAATTAATTTCACCAAATTAATCCAACGCACCTATTGGTCATGGTTCTATGTCTAGCAACGTCGCCACGACTACCTAGATGTCAACGATGAAAAGCAAAAACCTATCTGAGTTTACGATCATCATGTGAGTGGAATCCCTCATCAATTTCCCATTCGTGGTCTAGGGTATGGCGATGGTCGAATCCTAATAACCTCAGAAGGTATGACTGTGTTGTGATATCTAATGATCCAGTCTTCTAATCCGGGACCACCAATCCCTCTCAGAAGAAAATTGCTTTGATCAAAGGCTTTTCACGGTCATTTAGATTCTCGCAACAGCATAGGTAAATCAAGGTACTCGTGACCCTGGATGAATCCCTCTCCGACTGCTATTTGTTCCATTGCACTATCAGACTATACCCAACATACACGTCGTATGACTCTCCTGGAGTGCACGTGCATATCGAAGCATAGTGGATAGTGCCCATTCCAAATGAAATCTTAGGTCTACGAATTAATCTCACACTATGAAACCCAAGGACTCCATGTTTGACAGCACCAAATAGGAGTCCCTTGGCAGGGCCGTTCAATTCCATAATCAAGTATGAATCTCCATATATGTATTGCCATAAAAGCCATCGACAATGTTACGCGTCGACCTCTTAGGAGAGTTACATGCATGAACAAGTCTTGACGAGGCCAGTGATATCCCACATCTCATAGCCTCTATGACTTGGAATGATATTTAGGATTACGGTCTTTGAGAGTATTCTATATGTATCCCGACCGCTCCCCTAACCATATGTAATCCATGGGATCCTTATCTATACTAACAATAGTTATAACAATAAAGAAGTATACCATAAAATATTCAATATATTTAAAACAAGGTTGTCATAGTGTTTTACATTTTAGATGGCTGAGCCCAAAACAAATAGCTCGTCGGGCACCTAACACTATCAATTTCCCATGCTACATTTGCCACCGAGTCGACTCGTTCTACTCGAACGTCGCCTCTTTCCACTATCTCTCTGATGAGATGATATCATCTAAGAATATGTTTGGATCTTTGGTGAGACCTAGGCTCTTTTGACAGAGCTATTTCTCAGTACTGGATTAACAATGGAAGGAACGATTTCCAATTCATGAATGAAGTTTCTCATCCAAACAGCTTTCTTCGCTGCTTCAGCATTAGCAATATACTCAGCTTCTGTTGTGGAGTCAATGGCGTTGGAGCTCTTCCAGCTTACAGCTCCTCCATTGAGTATAAACACATATCCGGACATCGACTTGAAATCATCTATGTCTGACTGAAAACTAGAATCCGTGTAACACTCTAGTTCCAATTTTTCTCCGTCGTATACGAGAAAGAGATATTGAGTACTTCTCAAGTACTTTAGGATCAATTTCACGGCAGTCCAGTGGTCTTCCCCTGGATTCGACTGGAATCGGCTTGTCACACTAAGTGCATAAGCCACATCCGGTCTAGTACATAGCAGAGCATACATAATGCTACCTATTGCCGAAGCATAGGGAATCCTTGACATTCTCTCTCTTTCTTCGAGTGTGTTTAGAGACATCGATTTAGAGAGAGGGATTCCATGCCTTGCTAGAAGAAATCCTCTCTTAGAATCTCCCACAATGAATCTATTTAAGATTTTTTCTATGTACTTAGATTGGGAGAGACCTAGCAATCTACTTTCCCTTTCTCGGTGTATCTTCATACCAAGAACGCAGGATGCTTCTCCCATATCTTTCATTGAAAATTGGGTCAACAACCAGCCCTTCGTTGATTGTAACATTCCTACATCATTCCCAATGAGAAGAATGTCTTCAACGTAGAGTACCAAAAATCTTATGGCTCTCCCACTAAATTTCTTGTACACACATGGTTCAAAACCATTTTTGTTGTAGCCGTATTATTTTACAGCTTCATCAAACCTCAAATTCCAACTTCGGGAAGCTTGTTTTAAGATATAAATATCTTCGCAGTTTGCACACCTTGTGCTCGCTCCCACTGGATGTGAAGCCCTTCGGCTACTCTATGAAGATTTCCTCATAAATGTTCCATTGAGGAAAGCCATTTTCACATCCATCTACCTAATCTCATAATCAAGATAGGCAGATATGGCCAATAGAATCCTAATTGACTTGGTCATCGCGACTGGCAAAAAAGTCTCCTCCTTGTCTTTGAGTATAACCTTTCGCCACCAAGCGAGCCTTAAAGGTGGTAACCTCTCCATCCACTCCTAACTTGCGTTTGTATACCCACTTACAACCAATGGCCTTAATGCCAGGTGGTGGGTCTACCAAGGTCCAAACCTTGTTGGAGTGCATAGATTCAATTTCGGATTCCATGGCTTCAGACCATTTTCTCGAGTCTCTACAAGACATTGCCTCATCGTAAGATGTTGGATCTTCATCCAAAACGACGTCCTCCTTCTTGTTTTTCAGTAAAAGGCCAGAGTACCTCTCAAGCGGTCTCGGGATCCTTTCGGATCTCCTTGGAGGTGGAACTTGTGTACTTAGAGTTCATGGTTCATTTTGCTCTTCATTCACTGCCAGTGGTGTTTGTGTTTCTTGAGTTTCCTCAAGTTCTATCACTCTATTTATGCTCCCACCGAAGAGATGCTCTTCTAGGAACACAGCATTCCTCGAAACAATTACCTTTTCTTCCAAGGTGTGATAGAAGTAATACCCATAGGACTCCTTAGGGTATCCCACAAACTTACATAAGATAGACCTTGAGTCTAACTTATCTCCACCTTGCTGTTTGACATGAGCAGCACACCCCCATACCTTTAGGTATTTGTATGAGGGCGATTTACTGTGCCATATCTTATACGGCACCTCAAGAACACTTTTTGATGGTAATCTAATCAATAGATAAGTCGCCGTCTCCAGGGCATAGCCCCAGAAAAACGTGGATAAATCTGTGGACAACATCATTGACCGGACCATGTCCATCAATGTGCGGTTTCTCCTCTCGGATACGCCATTTAATTTTGATGTTCCAGGCGGCATCCACTGAGAGAGAATTTCGTTCTCTTTCAAATCATCCAAGAACTCGCCAAACAAGTATTCTCCTCCTCGATCAGATCGAAGGGTTTTAATATTTTTACCAGTTTGTTTCCCTACTTCATTTCTAAATTCTTTGAACTTATCAAAGACTTCAGATTTGAATCTCAAAAGATACAAATAACCATACCTAGAATAATCGTCGGTAAATGTTATGAAGTAAGAAAGTTCCCTAATGCATTGACAGTAAGAGGTTCACACACCTCAGTGTGAACTAACTCAAGCAAATCTTTAGCACATTCCATTTGGCCTCCAAATGGTGACTTTGTCATTTTACCTTTCAGACAAGATTCACAAGTCGGCAGTTCCTTTCCATCATCAAGCTCGAGGAAACTTATAACTTGTGAATCCTCTCCTTAGATCCATGACCAAGTCTCGCATGCTAGATTTGTAAAAAGAAGAGAGATGAAGAAATTTTAGCTTTTAACGCTGCAAACGCGAAGGAAAGAAGGAAACAAAATCTGGTGGTTTGGCAAGTTATTTTTCAAATTTTGATTTTCAAAAATAAAACTGAATTTAATTAAGGAAAAAGCTGGCTCTCACCTAAGCCGTACACATGGCGGAGATCATCGGTTACCAAGACACGAAGATGGCTGCCTCAACTACAAAATCAATAAGTGTCGTGACTTTTCAGGATGTGACTCCATAACTGCAGGCATGGGGAAGTGCAACCGTCGCATCAGGTTTAAGGTTTCTTAAGAAACCCACCTGGGGAAGACTCTTAACCTGGCACAACGCTTCAAGGGACTTTACCCGAGCAGCTTAAGAGTTCTCCCAACTCGGCCAAAAGTTACTTTTTTCTCAACTCCCGCAACTTGACTACGTCAAACTGCGGAGTTGGGGGGGGGGGACTATTGAAGTGGGTTGAAATAGGTCTTTGGGCCAAGCTGGTTAATCCAATACTTTATGGGCTTAAGCCCAATAGCATCGTGGACTTGGATCCTTCTAGAAGACGTTATATTCAAATCTATCCAGCTGTAGGTTCGCCCGACCCTGACCTGCACAGGTGGAGCATTCCATATAAGGCAAGCCTGGAGCGAAATCAGACAAGAATCGATTAGATGATATACTTTCCATATACGGACCTACGGAGATCATGCCAGCAGATTCACTAATTATACCATAAAAGATATAGCTCAAGATGAAAGGATTATGATTTATTCTACTTTCCAATGTATATTTAGGATAGTTAACTTACCTTTTTTACCTATCTCATCACAAACTTGTATATATATCAACTCCAATCACTAAGGAAATATCGAACTCTTTTTACCCCGTGGATGTAGGTCACATTTCTACTGAATCACGTATATCTTGTGTCCATTTTACTATTATTTCGTGCTTTATATTATATTCTTATATGATATATCGTATATTATCATTGGTGTGCTTTCCACACACATCAGGTGGTTTATGCATACTCTTTCTCTTTGTTCTTTCATCTTTATTCTCTTTTCCTTTTTCTTTTTCTTTTTTTAAGGGTAATTTTGTCTTTCAAAATTTTATTTTTGAGGATTTTTTGGGAGGATTTTTTTTTCCTTTAAAAACAAGTAAGAGCAAAATAATCATTTTATCACTTTCAGACACCCTTCCATTTAAGGGAGGTGTTTGTAATTTATTAAACTCTAGGGGTGGTACTTGTATTTAGCCCATAAGTTGGTTTTTTCTTTTTATAATATTTCCGATTTTCGCTATATTCTATCGTTCCATATTCATGTAATATTTCATGCATTAAATTACTAAGAAAGTAAGAGCAAACTTATCTGAGATATTCATCGATGCTTTATTTACGAAGCCAATGAATTTGTAATTAACTCTCTCATTTTTCTGCCATGTTGTTGCTGTCAATGATTAGTCCTGGCCATCTAAGCGCTATGACCTTCAACTTCTAGAGTTTTCATTTATAGATTTTTTAATGCATTAGAATAAAAAACGTTAGGCAACAAGGAATTACAAAATCCAACAACAACAGCCCCTTAAGCACATTTTGGGGGAATGCAGTACTAGACAAAGTAAAATCAAAATATTTGAGATCAATCACTCTACTCAGTGAAATGCCCAAAGAGAGCTACAAACAAAGTCAACATTTTGGGAACTCAAACATCAACTAAATCTTCCCTAGATCCACTCGGTCCTCTAAGTAATTCAAAGACTTCAATGCACTGCACCAAGAAAGAAATTAAGTATTGCTCAATGGAAATTCTAGAGTTGGAACACTAAGTTAAAGAGTGATGTATATATATACCATTTGGATCGAAATGTGTATGAAGATGCCAGGTAACACAGTCAGAAAACTCCATATATGACTCACAAAATCAGCATCTCCTACCCGAGCTTTTAGTACACACTCAAAGCTAAATGCCATCAGATAGATGTAGTAGAATGCTACAACAATCTGTCAAAACAGAAAAATATGCACATTTATATATAAAAAATTGAAATGTTTCTCTTTATCAGTATCATATTAGATAAATTAGAGCTTACCGCAATTCTCTTAATGTCATATATGTCAACATATAAAATATATGGACAAATAACCCCCCATAATGTGAGCGCGGGAAGAACACGCATGGGAGTAAAAGCAAACCATATGTCATGCCAAGTACGACGGGTGGCTATACATGCTGACCACAGGCATAACATGATCATAACACTCGCTGCAAATGAAGCAACTACAAAACTTCACAATAAAATTTACTTCAGAAGCTAATCATAGAAAAAAATCTATTAAAAACTGAAATAAATGCATATAGAACAAATTACCTGTAATTAACATGGATGAAATAGACGATAACAGGAGTAATGAGAACCCCTTCAAACACTGCACCAAGAACTAAGAGAGCAACCCTTGCGTACTCGTTCTCAATGAAGTGAGTGCAAAGAAGGACTACTAAGGATCCACATCCCGCAATTTCACTTCCAATATATTGGCTGAAGTAGGATCCAATGACCAAAGTAGTCGACACCCCAAACATCACGAAGTAAAGCTGGATAACAATTCAAACTAATTATTTTTCAAAGAAGTCACACACTCAAATCATATCGAAAACTAGAAACACAAGATACATGTAAATATTCAGTAATAATAATTCTTGTTATTAATACAAACAATCAAGTAATAGAGAAAATATTAACTAATACTAATTAAACGCAGCTGAAGAGTCATTTATTAATTGGTTTCATATTCTTAGTTAATAAATAATTGTTAATGGAATTATACAATTATAAATCATAGTCTTTCTTTATAATTATACTTGATATTCGAATTAAACAATTAAGTAATGGCTAAGGTAATAATTGATATGGATCAAAAGCAGTTAAGGAGTCCTTATTTTTTCGCTTTGTTTAATCGATAATAATTTCATAACTAGATATGTATATATACATATATATATATATATATGATGCCATTTTCACATATAACTCAAATCAAACAACTTTTGAAGTCTATATGGAGTCAATTTCAACCAACTAATTATATAGTATCAAACTAGCTAAAGTACCTAGGATCAAGGAGTTCTAACACATTCTTTAATCTTTTACATGAGTATATAAGAAGGAAAAATGTTTGAAGTAGACAGACTTTCATGCATTGAGTTCCTTAGCAAATTTATATGTCAAAGTTCTTTGAGAATAAAAATAGCCCACACTTTAATATGGATTGTTTCGTTTTTATGTCATATATATTATACTTATTCAAGAAACTATTATGATTAAATCAAAGCTTTCGAGTTCCTAATAACTTCTGATGGAATGATTGTAAGTTTTTATAGAACCGCGACAAAATGTATAGGGGTCTAGAAATAAGATCATAAGAATAATGGTACACCCATTCTGAATTAAACTGTTTCAATGGATATTATTAGACATGACAAAGTGATGATATCACGAACTAAGGAAAAAATAGACTAATAATTCAGTAATTCTTATTCTTATTTTGTGGAAACTCTAGAATATACTCTCCCTTGCCTAATTATGACACATTGACTTTAGTATTGATTGAAAAATTACATAACATATTTTGATTGTTCACGTGACTCGATAATTCGATTTGATTACTTCGATACAGTCATAGTGGTTATTTATTGAGGTATTAATCATTGACATAATGTGGTTGCATGATTTCGGATCAAACATTGTTCGTAACTTAAGATTATTGAAAAAGGTTGGATTTCTAGCTCTTCTAGTACGAGATGCGTAAGCGTAACCATAGTTGGTGAAACGTAAAGTAAGGCTATTAAGATCTATCTTTAGAGGAGTCGCTCAAGCTAATTGAAACTAACTTGATTTGAGACTTGGCATAATACGAGCTAATATGTTCAAGGATAGAATTTATCTAAAGATACGATGAAATGAGATTCAAGCTGAGCCGGAGTCGTCCCAAATTTATTTATTTTTATTTCAATTGTTGATATGATTAATGAAATAATCAAATCAATATAAACAACTAGTTATTGAAAAGTATCAAACAATTAAAGTCAAATTGTATCTATGCTAAATGAAAGCCTGTTTAAGATTCAACTAACTTAATTTCAAGATGTTACTTAAGAAAGAGAAATGTATGGAGTAAGAGTTCAAAATTTATGGCTACCATGGGATTGCATTTCATAAACCACATTTAAAATATGATGAACTTACTTTCAAGTAAAAAACTTAGTTACTTAAAATCTAAAAAAGTACGAAACGACATCAAGATATTACAAGAAAAACCTATTATCTAGAAGGCCGAATATACTTCTAACTTTTATTACTCTGAAGGATACTTCAATTTATAAGTGAGGTTGTAATTGTTTACGTTCTTTTCTAATTCAAATTTCTCACTACAGTCCTTCAAATTCAAGTATGAATTTGACAAATTTTATTACATCATACATTTTATAATAAATATTATATTGAGCTCAACCCATAATCAAACTGAATTTACATGTTTTAACGTTCGGATTAGAACTAAGATTCAAGTCCTAACTCGTAACATTAGCATGGGATTGACTTGATTTGAATTGTACTAAACTAGATTCAAAATAAACCACCCGAGCTTGTGAACGTAGAGTTGACGTAGGCCACAATCCTATCTACACTGCTTCCCCAATTATCATAGATGAAAACAAAGGCATAAAGGAATTAGATTTACCACCTATTGTCAATCCAAACTATAGTTATCCAAAATCCATCAATAAATAACATAGCTGAAGGACTTTACACCATAATTATTATAACCCACCCACAACAATAATATGTAATTAGTCCTAAGAACCACCTTAATCATTCATGAAACTCACACATATAGCAAGGAATTAACAGATTCCAGCTTAATTTACCAAATAGAATTAGTGTAACCAACATTTTTGTCATCACAACGATTGTGATTGTAAAACATAGAAATCCATCAAATTTTCAACACATTCTTGGAGCCCAGTTAACCCGCAATTCAATTCGGTATTATACAATATTTTGTATATTAACTTGTGCTTTCTCATATAGAAATTTGAAAGTACGTATCCTTTCAAAAGCTCAAAATTACCGGAATAAACACCTAAAAAAAGAAAAAGGGAAAATAATGACAAATACCTGCCATAGGTGATCGAGGACGTTCCTCTCGAGCTCCATTTCAGTCATCATTTGACTCAATTTCCATTCTCTTCGAAAGTACTTCTTCACTGTTCCAATGCCTTGCTTTGCCCATTCAGCTAAAGTCATGTTGGTTGTCTTGTTGTAGCTTAGCTGCTGCTGCTGCTGCTAAGAGAGAGAGAGAGAGCTTACGGTAACAGAGAGATGAGCTGAGCTGAGTTGAGAATGTAGTACAATGGAAATGAGGAGGAGGGCAAGTGGGGAAGGAAATGAATCAACACGCGGGAGAGATGATAGGGGTTTTTGTCCAAAAATTTATCAAATTACAAGTTTACCCTTAGTCAAGTCTCAATATCCATGTGTCAGCGGTAGGGTTGAAATACAAATCAAACTACTTGATGTTAATATGCATTTTATACATATTTTTCATATATTTCCCTTATTCTTTTATTAGTATTTGAGTTTAAATTATAGATATTTATTATGATTTTTATTTTTGATAGGTAAAATTTTAAAGAAGAAGGAAAATGAAGAAAAAAAAGATGAAGAAAAGAAAGAAAGAGAAGAAGACACATGAAGTTGTAGGAGTCTTCCTATTTTTTAGGAGCTTTTCTATTTCATTTAGGAGTTTTGTTAGTATTTTTCTTATTCCTTTATAATTAGAGTTTTATTTAGTTAGGAGTCTTTGGCAAGACATATATAATAGATATTGCAGGAATTTTTATCTCTTCTTCCACACTTTTGATCATTCTACACGTTTTTACAAGAAGAGAAGAAGAAAAATTCTGCGTTTTGTTCCATTAAAGATGTCTTGCTAAAAACTCAAGTTCTAGCCGAGGATATTTGAAGTTTTAATTCTACAAAAATTTGTGAGATCTAATTTATTATTATTATTTCTTTATTCTTGAATATTTACATATTCTTTGTGCTTGTTGATATTATTGTTTCAATTAATTGAGTAATTCGGCCGGTTATTTAATTGTTGGAATAATATATAGCTAGTTAGAATCCCAAATCCGTAATTGTTTGGTTAATTCTAATATTGGTAGCGATTAATAACATTGATTATGGACAAGTTTTCGATTGTTATTATGGGAATATGTAATCTAATTTAAATGAATCGAGCTTGTGAGTTTGTTAATTAGAATTGGTGTTTCTCTAATTCTTAAAGCTATTATTGAATTAAATCTTAAGAGCTTGTTTAGGGTTATTCAATTAATAAAGGAAATAATCAAAGAGCTTGTTTTGGTTATCGATAAAATAAGGAGAAACGAGGTTGTTAGAGCTTGTTAACAACTATAGCCAATTTATTCAAGAATATTGAATTATCTTTGCATCGATGATCAAATTATAGAATTAAAACGGATAAAATTCCTTAGGCTAGAATCTCACTAAATATTGATTTATTCTACTTGTTTAATTTTGCATCTCTTGATTTTAATAATTTTTGTTATTTATTTTAAGTTTAGTTTAATCGATTATTAAAAATCCCCCCTTTTATTTTAATATTAGCAATTTGAGAAATAATCTAAACCAATCCCTGTGGATTCGACCCTGCTTATCGCTATCTGCAAATTTAGGAGTAGGAAATATTTTTGTAGGTTCGATACCTAACACTCAATTCCAGTTCGATCGATGAATGTTCGGTTGAGCTCGCTCAGTTAGTCAATATATCAAACTAAGCTTGAACAACTTTTTGTATTTTTGATAAGTTCCGACGCTCTGTTCAATTAGTAAAAATTGATAAAAATAAGTCAAGATGCTGAGAGTTCAACTCGATTAAAGCTCGTTTCCGAAGCTCTGCTCAATTAGTAAAAATTGATAAAAATAAGTCAAGATACTAAGAGTTCAACTCGTGTTCGACTAAATTAAAGCTCGTTTCCGAAGCTCTGCTCAATTAGTAAAAATTGATAAAAATAAGTCAAGATGCTGAGAGTTCAACTCGTGTTCGGCTCGATTAAAGATCGTTTCCGAAACTCTGCTCAATTAGTAAAAATTGATAAAAATAAGTCAAGATGCTGAGAGTTCAACTCGTGTTCAGCTCGATTAAAGCTCGTTTGAGCTCCACTCGATTAAAAACCAAACAAGCTCAAACACAAAGTTTAAAGTTCGATTGTAACTCAAACAAGCTTGAACAACAACTCAAGTCGAGCCAGCTCCAATCGAACGCGGCCCGAGTTCAAGTTTAGCCTCAAGTAGAGCCAACTCCAACCGAACGCGACTCCAGCTCAAGTTTATCCTCGAGTCGAGTTCAAGCCCAGTTCCCTTTGTTCAGGAATTGTGAGTCCGGTTGGTTAGCTTTTCAATTTTAAATATGTTACCATATTTGTATATTATTAATTATTATATTAATAAAAACAACTAATTTATAAAATAGAAATTAACTTTTTTGCATTTTCACCTACAGATGCAGCGCGAAACATTTTCCACTTGAAAAAACCTAGCCACCAGTGGCCGTTACACATCCCGTCGTCCACCCGCCTGAACCCTAAGATACGCCGCCGTCTCAACAGCGACCACATCATCGTCATCGTGAAGCTCCATCCGCCACGGCCACCGCCGCCGCCACCTTATCTGTGGTATATGCCTATTTTAATTACTTTTTTCGTATTTTAAGTACTTCCCAATTTTGAGCCCTAAATAATCTTCCATTTAAGTAACTAACGCAGACCATAGCACATTGCATTGTTTTCAAGTGATTTCGTCTTAAAATCCTTAACAATTTGCCGTGTGACAAAATTGCTTTCTAGGAATTGATTTGCTAGAAATTCTAGCCCAGACCCGATCTGGCCAAACCCGAACCCAAGAGTAATTCACTTAATTTGTGACCAATCATATGGCAAATTCGTTCGGATAGACCGAGTATGGGCTAGTAATTCATTTAATTTCTGACTAATTATATGACAAGTGTAATTCACTCTCCTGGTGAATTACAATTGGTTCGGCCAGACCGGGCTGGGCTAGAATTTTCCTTTATTTGCTTACTGCCCAAAAATTAATCTGATGTAGATAGAACCATGTTGTTCAAGTAATTGTAATGCCAGAAAATTGGGCTGTTTCTGACGCTTGGAAGTGCACTGTAGAACTTCTCTTTAATATCCTTATTGGTTTGTCATCACTTGAAAAGATTTACTTTAATTTTTCCGTTATTGCATTCGGACGGGCATAAGCGAAGGGAGAAAGTTCTGTTTACGGTTATATCCTTCGGCAGCCTTTGTTAATCCAGCATTATGGATACGATACTTCCTCAAATTGGATGCTCTGGTGGTGCAGAAGCAGTGCTAGGTATTCAACCCAACTCATCGATATCTATTGCATATCACTCTCTGTTTGGCCCTCACAATGATCTTATGCTCCTTGAACTTGACGAAAAGCTTCTCCCAGAAGTTCTGCACCAAAGGTGTGTCAGTGTATCTACTATTCTCTATACTCCTTGTTTAGGCCATTTTATGTAATGTAATCAAGTCTTTCCAATTTTCCTTATCTTATTGTTATTTTTCTATTAGAGTAACTTTAAGAGGGCAGCCCGATGAAGATGCGGTCCTTTGTACGCCGTCGAAGACATATGCTGTTAAATTTGTGGGAACATCCAACTCTGTTTTACTCATACCTCCCTCAGATAAAGCCTCTCAAGGATGTAATAAAGAAAATGACGATAAAATGATGGTTGCCTCTGTTATCAAAGTTGTCCCGGGTTGCATGGAGCTTGTTGAGGTAGCACCTAAAGTAGATAAGCTTAAATTGCTTCTCTCTCAATATCCATACACTTTCGGAGAAGCCGTCTCAGAAGAGGGGGAGAAAACAAAGATGGGTTTGTATAGATGGGATGATCTTGTTGACAGGTTACAGGCAAGCGACGAGGAACTAAGGTTTGGTCTAAAATCTCTTTCAGCAGTTGAAATTGATGGATATTGGCGAATTTTGGATGATAAGTATATGAACATGATTTTAGACATGCTTTTGCATGACATAATATTGAATGACTGGTCCATTAATGCGCTTAACGAAGATGAAATTGTGGGTGTGCTAGAAGCAGATGGATTTCCTAGGAATATAGCGAAACATTGCTTGCAAGTGTATTGTGATAAAGTGGATGAGGGCGTAGGTGTAAGTTCCATGTGGAAGTTGGATGAGAGGCGCGTTTGTGTGCACTTAGCAAGAGATATCTTGAATGGAGGGAAGATGAAAATCGAGGTCTTTATAGAGAAGTGGAGGAGGAAGGTCCCGGATGGGATGAGTGCGAATTTTGAGATGTTAGAAGGTGAAGTTTTAATGGAAAAGCTTGGAATGGAGAGTTGGGTGTACTTGTTTAGTGTATCTTCTCTCCCGTCTACTCCTGCAGAACGATTTTCCATACTATTTAAGGAGAGGCCAAAGTGGGAATGGAAGGATCTACAGCCATATGTCAGGTCAGATCGCTTGTCTAGATGCACCCACTTAGATACTACATAAGTCGGGTAGGATTGTAGGGTTGTGAACCGTTTGATTATATGATTTGATATCAACATTTCACTTGATTACATCATCATATCCCAATAAAGACTCACAACTCCACGCTTGGGTGGGACTCGGTGGGATAATTCTATGGTAGACCGGGACCAATGGTCCCTATACACCGTTGGATGCAATAGTGTGATAGTAAAAAACACTTTAATCACCCTAATCTTATGGTGTATGTACCACAGAATCACTCAACGTGGGTAACATGGAATTTTCATGTATTGTGTCGCTGTTGTTTACTCTTTCCACACATTTTCTGATATAACGCTCATTTATAGGAACCTAAGAGTGCCGGGACTTTCTTCAGAAGGTTTACTCCTCAAATATACTCGAAGAACTCAGCCGACTGCGGAGTCGGAACCTGTTTTTAGTGCAAGATAGCATATCATGTTTGCTCATTTGTTCCTGTGGTTGGAGCTCTCAAAAACCATGTATGGATTTCTGTAGTGATTTATAAGAGCTTTAGATAACCAAAAACTCATAATTAGTTGGTCTATTATGATTTGTGTAGTGTTTATGATCACGTTGATTCCCGTGATGTATAAAAGGTTTGACAATTTGAACTAGAATCACTGCTGGATTGCAAACACAATAACAAAGCATTTTGCCAATAACTGCAGATTTTATCTTTTAGTAAAAACCGATCATAATACTCTTGTCATGTATGAAAATTGCGCGTGTTTTTCTGGACCAGACCTTAAACGGTTAAACCCAATCTTGTGACCCCAAACTAGGGCGAAGATCACATCTCCATGGCACGATAGTAAGAGGCACTTGACATACAAATATCAGCACATCGTTGAGATGTCAATAAATAACCTCAACAAGAACGTTTGTGAGCATGCCATTTACTCTATTTCCATCTAGCATTTTGTGAGCATGCCATTTACTCTATTTCCATCTAGCATTTGGCGCTAAATATCCTTGTTATCCATATTTAAGTTAATTTTGTATAAATTAAAGCTTGGATCATCACCCTATAGTCCTCTACTATGATCCTATTGAGTACTGATAATCACATTTTCAAAAGTTTGAATTACGTAATGACTTGATCCAAAGTACACTGCAAATCATCGAAGGATCAAATTGTGTCCGTCCTTTGACTAATATTGAATGAGGTTGACTCTACAAATTAGACCAAAACACGATCAAGTTTTTATAAACTTATTTTCCCTTCAGTTGTACCAAGCAAGTGTAGGAAACACAGTATTATACTTATTCAAGGTACAATGAATTCTCGTCCCCCTTCCCCCTCAAACCCCAACTTAAATTGATAATCTCTTCCGAAACCTATTAGGAGGCTTCACAGATTTAATTTATGGGTTTATTATTATTTAGTAGTTCATGTGCATTGTTATTTGTTGAGAAACTGAGTTGGATATTAGGAGTTCCCACGACTCACAATCCTCATATAGTAATGATTATTCACAGGGCTTAGAGTGAGATTTACGTGTGATTCATTATACATAAATTATGGTGATTATATCAAACTTGAAGTCCTTAAACGAACGCAAGATCACTGTGGAGAATATAAACTGCACAATTGCCTAGTACCTTATTGGTCTTAAACTCGGTTCGAGTAAGCTTGGGCGCTGTGTAAGTAGATGTAAGCCCACAAACCAATAAGGGAAAATCGCACTTTTGATCTAATATGTTTGGTCTTTTTCAATTTAGGTCCCATTCGTTAAGGGGTTCTCAGATTCTATCCCATAACTTTTGAAAATTATCACGTTTGATCTCAATCGAATTTTGCATCCCAAATTTAGCGGTCAACTCTGTTAGCAACATTTTGACCGGTTTTTTGGGGAAATTTTGTGCATGAGTAGTACGTGATACTGAAATAGAGATATTGTGATATTAAATAAAATTCGTGTTTGAATGCGTTCACGCACAAATCCTTCCTAAAAAGCCAGATCAAAATGTCGACTAACGGAGTTGATCGTTAAATTTTGGACAAAAAATTCAGTTGAGACCAAATATGAGAATGTTTAAAAATTACGCGACACAATGTAAGAATCTTGTAACAAATGAGATTAAAATTGAAAAAAAACAAATATATGGAACAAAAAATGCAAATTTCCCAAACCAATAACTATGCACTTTAAAAGAGACCAAGCCCAATAGGGTACCCCTGATACTAAATCTCAGCCACTCATTCAAATCCAACGGCGTCCCAGCTCTCCCTCCAGAAACTAAACCCAGAATCCCTTTGGCGGGAAATGAAACCCCCCCCAACAATCATATCATATATCACAATCAGTCAAAAATAATGCAAATTAATCCATTTTCATTCTAATCGACGGAATTGAAAACCCTAGAAACTCCAAATCCGGCGTCGTTTTCAGATTAATGGCGCCGAGGAAGAGAACGAGCTCAGGCGGCAAGAAATCGATCCATCAGAATAAGGAGCAGCTGCAGCAGCCATCTCAGCCCCCCAAATTCGGAATCCAACATTTCTTCGATCGCCACTCCGAGAGCCAGAAAACCCTCTCTCAAGATAACTCGAAGCGAAACAACGATGATTATTCGAGAAATAGGAATCCCTGTAATGATTTGAATCATGGGGATGATGTTGCCAATTTAGGGAAAATTGAATCAATTGGTAGAGATTTGAGGGGTGGAAACGCTAGAAATGATGCGGTGAATTCGACGAATGTTGATTCGAGTGGTGGTGTTTCTGCGAACGGTATTGATGCGGACTCTGGAAGTTCTGGAAATGGATTCAGTGTTGGGGTTGTGGATTTCAAAAGAATGAAAATAGGGGGGAATTTGGGGGAAGTTGCTTATAATCCATCTCACGATACACCGACGGAAAATCTATTGCCGGTGGTGATTGATGATGATGAGAAGAATCAATTGGAAGTGTCACCGGAGGCTTCCAAGTCCGCATCTGTTAAACGCTTCAAGTTTTCACCTGGAATGGTATTGATTAGTACCCTCTGTATACGTTTATCTGAGTGTTTTATATTCTCTGTTTCCTCCTATTTATGTTTGTTTCTGTTATTGATTTGAGCTTATGTTGCTAACTTCATTACTTGATGATAAACGCAATACTAGTCTAAATGTGACTGGCATTAGGGATATATATGCCTTCACTTATTGGAGATGGGATGATCTATATATACTATGCGTGTCTATGTGTTTGTGCAAACATACGTAGGACGGATTGGGACTGAAGATATGAGGGGGCGTGTACTTGTTGCCAGCCTTTTTTTATTTTTTTTGACCATGCTCTCAAAATAGTTAATTTCATTTTTTTCATTCCTTGGAATTTTAGGAAGACTGCCCAATGAGATTATTTAATAAAGTTCAATAGTTACATAAATTTCCATAGAAATGACATAATAATAGGAAATGAAACTCCAAATATATACTAAAAAGAGGAATTAGAAAGTATGTAGCGTGTACAATCTTCTACACGGCTAACTTAATCATTCTGAACTAGAAACTATATATTGATACTAATAATTATGCTGTGATTTTTAGAATTCCAACAAAAAAATAAATAAATTACCAGTCTTAACATATTTCATTGAAAAAATTCCACCCCTTTTTCACGATGCAGTAGAAAATCATCACTTATATATATGTGACTCATATTTGATAAATAATAAAAAATCCGGAGAAACGAGTTAACATGTCCACTGCTGCATAAATATACAACAAAAATCATCAAGTAAATAATATTAAGCATTTTTTATTATTAAGATTCTTTATTCTATATATAGTGTGCATCATCAGTAAAACATATAATAGTATATGTATGGAGATTCTTGGACCCCCGGCCCCTATGATTCTATCAAATGTATATATACACACACGCAGACACACACACACACAACATATATAGAGATAGATATCGTGCATTTCGTTTTTATCCGAGTGAAGGCCACCATGGTGGAAGCTTCATTCTTAGAGGAATTGGAGAATTTGTTGGTTGTAGATCATAGTTTTCCTATGTCTATACCATTGATTGCAATATTTCTTTTCTTTTTGATATCATTTAATGATGACAGTTCTGCTCCTTTTCACTTCACTAAATTGCAACAATCAAAGTAAAAGTTTGGTTTGATAGACAGGATAGATATCCAGCTGATATTAGAGTGTGAAAAGTTGGTTGAGTATGGTTTTTATGTTATCGCTTGTGTGTTGAACTTTATTTTATCTCTTCTTAGTTAATCAAGCAGAGCCAGGATGATGTAATCGACGAGGTGACATGGAAGATTTCTCCAGTAAATGAGAGGCTACATGCAATGTCTAAGCATTTACAAGGGAAGATGAGGGTATTGGCAGATTCATCAAGGTTTAACTCAATGAATTTTCAGCAATGTTCACAGAAAAAGGTCACTATCTCTATATTCAGTATAATCTCCCTCCTTTCTGTTCCTTTGTTTTCATAAATAATAAAGTGGTTCCTGTTTGTAGGCACAAACTTCTCCTGGCATCTCGGGAAAGCTTGAAAAATGGCTTTCTTCACCTCCACTGAAGGCAGATAAAAAATCTTTGATATGCTCAAATCTGGTTACCTCAAGAAATGTCAACCCAGATCATGATGTAAATTGCCATGGAAACAACAGAAATATAAATAGCAATGATAAGTCCGAAGTCCTAAATACTCAGAGCCCATTCAGTACTCCACCATCTCTGTCTTGTTGCCATGACAAGGTGATTGCGTTATAAAATTTCATGTGTATGTGTTGATTGCGCCAGGAATTGTTTTCTTTTTAAAAAGTTCTGACTATCCATGAGATGCAGGCTCTTGATGATGTGGATTCTAATGGGGCTCCTGATCAGCTCGGTTCAAGGCAGCACAAAAAATTAAGTTTTCCCAAATCTTCATTTTAGCAAACTTGTTTTCATCTGCCACAGAGTTCTTTTTGACACATATTTATACTTATCTGTATACAGTTATGCAAACAGATGTATGTATTTAATAAGCAAGTTTTGTCTCTTTATACAGGCCTTGATCGAACTCTTAGATCAAGTAGAAGATGTGATTTCCGTTGAACATTCATCATGTAAAGACAATGAAACACTTTCAGATGCTAAGAGACCCCTTAAAGCTGATCTTGCTGTAAACCGTTCGACTAGCAACTCCAAAGAAAATTTATGTAGTAAAGACCCTAATCTCAATTTTCTTGTGTTGGAGGTATGCATTAATTTATTCACTTATCAACTCCTTCTGCATTGAAAAATGACAGTCCAGTGACGTTCTGTTTTCTCATCTGTGCCTTAGGTTTCAGAAAAGCATGGAGCTGCTGAATCATCAGGTCCTCCATCTCCTTTTAAGGTATGTATAATTTTTGAGTGACTTGCACATTGTAATACAAGTGAGGATGGTTACTAGACTATGTCATCACAGGTGCTGCGCTTACTAAATGAACAAAGTGGAGCAGAGCGAGCCTTGCAATTATGGGATGAATGGTAAGTAGAAGGAGATTGTGATCTGGCCACTAGTACTTTTAGGATTTCTGGATTTACAATTTATGAATAGGTGAAAGCTGTTACTACTATATACAGTCTTGTGCCCTACCATTGTGTTAGCTCCCACTATCTTATTATTTGACTTATCATACTTGATCTTGAAAGCAAGGTCACCTCAATTCCTTATATCTACAGTTCAGGCTAACTGCATAAATGTCTCCAGATTCTTGCAACATGACCCGAATTCACAATCCAATGGATTTTGAATGTTATGCTTCTTATCTTAAATATCCAAAATTTAGATTAGTCATTTGCATAAGCTCTATTTGCAGTTTGCATGTTGCTCTGTTTTACTTGTTTTTTCTAATGATGATTTCCACTTTTGGATGTCTAACATGTTGAAAACAGTGATAAGTATTTTGATTGTTTTATAAATGAAATTGTCCTATTCCAACTTAAAATGTATAATAGGTCAGTTGTTATAACTTTTCTTGTTCTTCTGTTTCCTTTTCCTTTTCATTCCTTCAGGTACTTTAGTGTTGTTGCGCCTGGAGATACTATTCATGTTATTGGTGCATTTGACGCACAGGGAAAGTGTGACGTGAATCATGAGAAAAATTTTCTCATTGTCCACCCAGATATTTTGGTGTCTGGTACTCGGGTATTACCAATCACTCATTTCCTCTTTTTTGAGTTCTTTTGCTTCTAGCTCTTGTGCGCACAGTAATTTAAGTGGTTTGCTGATGTATATTACCTTGAAACATTTTTGCTGTACCCATCGCCTCAATGCTTTCTGATTGGTTTGAAACATTGATGCATTGTAGGTTTCTGGTAGTTTCAGCTGTCCAAGACGCACGGTCTTGGATGAGAGGTTAAAAAATAGCGAGCACTCAGCTGCAGCATTGATGGGTACCTTATTGCATCAGATATTTCAGGTTCTATCAGAAATTATAACTATCATATATCTATTTGATTTATTGAGAGCTTTGCTTTGTGATTAGCCCAGTGGCTATGCATATATTTTTGTTGATGAAATGAAATACGATTTTATTATCTCCAGGCTGGACTCATCAGTGAACTCCCCACAAAAGAATTCTTGGAGGAATACTCCAGAACAGTGCTTCAAAAAAGTCTAGAGAGCCTATATGCTTGTGGAGGTGGAGGCTTTAAGTATTGTCTCTTTTCTGTAATTTCCCTTTTGACACTTGCCGTCTGATCAGATTCATCTTTCCATTGGACTCATAAAACCATGCATTCACTTTTTTATAGATTTTAAGTAGTTTAGAGTTTGGTGGGTAGTACTCAACACATACTAATTATAATCATATCTCTAGACCTTAACTTCATTTCCTGGGGTTATTGCAGTGAATGAAAATGATGCTTGGAAGACTTTGATTGAAGCAATCCCGAAAATATTAAATTGGATCTCCTGCTTTCGAGATTCACAGGTAGATGAATGTTAATGTTGGTAAAAGTCAGTAATTTGAATGGAAGTGGTACATTCAGGGCGCATGGATATGACAGGAAAAATGTCCAGAGATTTGTTGTAATATTATTACCTCTAGAAGCTTGTTCTTAAGTCTATGTTGCAAATGCATGGGTTAGGTTCATTTGACTTAATTTCCAAATAGTTCTGTCAGCTACAATTTATTCAAAGTACACAGAAAATACATAGTAAAGTTTTTAACGTGCCTTTATCTGAGTCCATCAAGGGCCATTGAAATATGTCCTCAGCTAGATTGTGTACATTTTCCTTCATTATCGTTCTGATTGCTTTCTTTTGATATGATATTCAACTAGTGGCATAATTGTAGTGCTGTCTATGGAAGTAATACTATGATTTTTCAGTGTGTTTTCCTCTCGGATATTATTACTTATTTCAAACTTTCCCTGTATATTTACAATTTACACCTGGTCAAGTTTGATTAGCAAGGTGGCATTATTTTAAGTTAGAGAAGCACTTTTTTATTCCATCGGAACCACATTTTTCTCATTAGTATAATGTTAAATTTTTAGGCTTCAAAAAGTCCAAGCATTGATTTTAAATGTGATGAAGGATTGAAGAAGCTAAAAATTTGTGAGGTAAGGCTTCTAATACCCTATCTATACCACATCTTAAAGTGTTCAAGGGCTATTGGATTTGACTTTTTTACTCCATAACTGCATTGACTATTTCCATAAATTGTCTTTATGTTCTAAAATCTATTACAACAAACAAACGTAAGTTTGTGTATAACATAAGATTAGGCATCCATAAGCTCCCTGTTTCATATACAAAAAGAATTTTGGTCAATTACACTTTGAATATTAAGCTCTAAAACTTTGTAGCAACTGAAATATTGGTCGCCAAGCATAAATATTACATGTCATACACGTATTAACTCAAGAACGCTAATTCTCAAGTTCAAAAGCATGCAATGAGTCGAAGTCTTCTTGATCATTGGTATGCTCTCAAATTCCCTAGAATTTTTCTTGTATATTTCATTGCAAATTCTTCTTGTTGCATAAAGCATGAAAATTGACCTGCAATTCACCTTCATTCCGACTATATACTAGAACCATAGAACGCATTCACAGAAGTGTGCTTCCATTTGAATTTGATGATATCTTTTCTCTATGTCATAGCCTTCTGCAAACATAATTAGTTTGATATGGTTCCAGTGGGCTTGACTTCTAGCCTTAATAATATATATATATATATATATATGTGTGTGTGTGTGTGTGTGTGTGAATTATGAATTCGTCAGTCTTTTGCTATCTTTTGAACTTTATGCTGTCAACCCTAATGCATATTGGCAACGTCATTTATTGAGCAATGTGACGGAACATATTAATTATGCTGGAAGAATACTTTTACAAATACTTGTATGATATTCTCATCTTTTGAGTCATGGTTATATATCCACTCAATATTCACCGCCAACCAGGCCTTTTTAAAAACTGATGAATCTCCTCTATAATTAAATGCTTGATGAAATGTCCATGTCAAAATACAGGTAATTGACATTGAAGAAATGGCTTGGGCCCCAAAGTATGGGCTGAAAGGGATGATTGATGCTTCTTTGCTAGTAAGAACTAATACAAACTCTGCTGAAGCTAGTGAGATAATTATGCCTCTGGAGTTCAAGACTGGGAAGGGAACGAGTGGACAGGCAAGTTAATTACCACGTCTTGCGAAACAGCAATTGTATCATGATGAAATTTTATCTATATCTCTGGTTGATATATTCTTTAGCTACTGCTTGCGTTGTAATACTTCTCTTGCACATTCTTTGTGCAGACAGCAATGGAACATAGTGCACAAGTGATGTTATATACTCTCCTGATGTCAGAGCGGTGTGTCATTCTGCAAGATCTTCTAGCACCTTTATATTTTCATTGCTAACACCCGTATGTTTTCTTCTGTTTTAATTGTACACGTTTACTTGCATACTAGTGGTGTTTGTTTTTGTCCTCTTTCAGATACATGATGAATATTGAATGTGGTCTTCTTTACTATCTTCACACAGATCAAACACAGGTACAGTCACCTTTTCTGGTCCTTTCCTAACACTTATGACTTTATATATTTTTGGCTAGTTCTGACATGAAATTTTGTGTAGGGAATTTCCGTGAGAAGATCCGACTTGATTGGGCTAATAATGCGCCGCAATGAACTTGCAAATGATCTTCTTAAGGCATCAACAACTCAGCAATTGCCACCAATGTTACAAGTATGTGTACCTCTTATTATTCGTTCAATTTATGTATGAATTTTTCGCATTGAAATCCAAGTTCTTACTGAGTAATTCTTTGCAGAGTCCAAACATGTGCAAAAGTTGTCGCCACCTCAGTGTCTGTACCATTTACCACAAGGTCTGCCATCCCACTCTGATTTAGATTTTCCAGGTCATTTGAAAACTAGAATGTTATTTGTTCGATTCACAAAAGCTATGGAACTCAAATATTCTGTAAGCTGAATGAGTCATTACCTAACAGGCCTATGCTAATAAAATCGAATGCTTCTGATGTGTATCTACTCAATTTAGTGTGTTCATATGGTATATTTCATGCTTTAATGTTGTTAGTTTACTCAATCAGGCTATCTATAATACCCATGAATGGCTCTTTCCTTTCCAATTCTCTTTTCCTTTCAGTAAGGCCATCTAAATATCCAGGAAAGGCACTTTCATTCTCATTCCTTTTTCATAAGCCTATTAATTTTGTTTATTCACATAGCTCGTGAAATAAACAGGCTCATTTGATGAAGCAGCGAGATAACATACATAACAAACAGGCATCAAAATATTTGTATGTTATCACTACCACCCATGGCTTATATTTACAAGACATGCATGCAATAGATTCTTAAACGAATTACAAAAGAAATTTTAGTACCAATGTCATTCTGACGCTTTGAAGTCAGTAATTTGAGGAACCATATCAAGATTGATGCATACCTAATTAAACAGGATTAATAACTTGATGCAAATAGCAAAGCGTGGTTTTAAGATTTGTTATTGAACAGTCAAATAAGCATTTCTTCATTTTCTTTCAAAATTGGAATTTTACGATAATTACACTTCTAAAGCATTGCTTGTTAGTGTAAACGTCACGAATAAGTCTATCTAGTCTGGAAATTAGACCTGGCACACAAACTCATGCTGGAGCGGAATGGTGATGTGTATTTCCCATGCAGAAGCTAGTGTTAAGAATCAAAACCAAATTCATTGATATAATTGGAAGATCACAATCATGGTTTACTGTCGCAGCGCGATCGCGGCCGTCGCGGCCGCGTCGGAACGGGAACGGCCATCCCCGTTCCATCGTTCCAGGCTAACGCGGGGATAGTTGTGGGGCGGATGGGGAGCGGCGATATCGCGGCTGGATCGGTGATATCGCGGCCGTCGCGCCGATATCTCGGCCGAAGCAGCTGGAATTTTAGACCTGATATTGATGATTTTGTACCACCTCGTCACTCGACTTGGTATTAGTAGAAATTTTAGAATTTAATAAGTTTTTTAAATGACTTAGTTTGCCTTGTAATTATATGTTAATTTTTCCTTTGTTTCATCCTTGAATCTTGAATATAATCACTTTTGTGATTTCCATAATAATACTTTATATGTGGAAATCTTTTATTAACTTCTTGTTTTAATATATACTTAAGTTCAAGTTTCAAAAGAAACATAACATACTATTAAAATTTAAAAATGTTAGCATAATAGACTTTTATGATTATATTCACTAATTTAAATAGTATAATAGTTGTAAAAAAAAAATTCAATTTTTTTACGTAATTTTAGCCAAAAAATTGCGGAACAGCCGCTACCGTTCCGCGACGGTGCAATGGAACTGGAACGGTGACCTCCGCGATAGCCACCGCGACTGCGAACCATGATCACAATAGCATATCTGTGATTTAGTGTAGTGAATTGTGAAGTGCTTGATTATATATGATTTAATTTTGGAGTGATTCCTCCATTTATTGTTTTTTCATATGTATAATTCACCTAAATAAATAGGTCGGCATCGTAATCCCACAGAATGAAACAGGTGTAGGCCTTTGGGTATTTGTCTCGTTGATGTAGGCCGAGTGACTGAACCATGTAATCTCTTTGTTTTTTTTCTTCTCTTCATTTCTCATTGTAATACAAAATTTAACAAATAGGAACAGAATTGAGCCCTACTAGGATACATGATAATATATTGAACTACTAAAGCTTTCATTCATGTACTATATATCAGTCACTATTGGCATATAAATGCTTTCAATGTCCTGCAAAACTTATTTGTCGTTAATTGTGCTCAACTGTGAAGGCATATGGGGGAACTGCTGAAGGAAGTGGACTAGGTGATATGTATGATTCACTTGTCTCCCATTTAACAGCGACACATGCAGTCTTTCTCAAAAAGTGGGAGAGATTAGTTGATCTGGAGGCTAAACATTTGGAGGTAGTGTACCTCAGTTGCATTCTATACATAGTCTTTGATGTCAATTCATAATATCACAAATTTTCTATTTAGATTGTGAAGAAAGAGAACTGGTGTTCAGAGAATTCAAGGAACGATCACCACCCTATTGGCCTCTCAACTCTTGTTCTCGATGCTTCAGATAAAGCATCCCAGAGAAAAACATTCAAGGGCAACAAATTCGTTTACCAATTTGTGCATCGAGAATTTCCTTTGACTGACACAGAACAAGCAAATGGAGGTTCCTTGAGTGTGTCCTTTTCTACATTCAAGAATGGGGATTATGTGGTATGTTCTTTCTCATTTTCTCTTTGCTTTTCAAGTGAGAATCTCTATGCACTTTCCACTCTTATTGAAGTAATATACACTTAAATAACTGAGGACTTTAGTATTTTAGCTTTTCATGTGAGATGGATTTATTTACTGTGATACGAATTGCAGTAACCACCAATTCTTTTGTTTGAGGGTTGTATTTGATTGATACATTTTCTCAGCTTCTTTTAAACTTCATGAACTGCAGAGGATTGTATTTGATTGATAGATTTTCTCAGCTGCCTTTGAACTTCATGTAACTGATTACAATAATGTACATCCTGAGTGATATCATATAAATGCTCTAAAACATAGTAATGTTTTTGTTTTTGCCTCCTTTTTTAATCTTTTCCAGCCTTGATGATTCGTTAGTTGACATATTAGTTGATCTGTAATTTCATGTGTTTAGGGCTAAAAAGAATTCTTAATTTAGTGATATTCAGTGTGTATGCCATCTTCGCTCCTTTTTTATTTCCGCACTGAATATACTGTGATTGATTAGCCTCTCAGGGCTTCAGATGCTGTCATTTCATGAATGGTAGTACATAATTCTATGTCTTGCATCGGCTATCTCATGCTAATATCAATTATTTTGAAATTTTTCCTTTCTATTGTCACAGATACTAAGCACTGAACCTGGTAATCTACGTGTTGCTAATGGGGTCATAGTGGATATTGGCAACTCCCATGTCTGTGTAAGTACCTCAGTGCGGTACTTAATATGTCCTCCAGATGATAAATATCAACTTATGATTTCTCCCTGCTCCCTATGGAAAAATTTACTGAAAACCAAAAGAAAAAATCTATAGCATTCAAAATTATAAATAAGTGTAAGAATACCGTTATCACTTATAAACTTTATTTAAAGGTATCAATTATAAAATTTACATCAAATAACAAGCACAATTCACATCTGATCTTTTTAATCTTTTAGGTCTCTTTTGCAAAACGCTTAAGGCTTCCAGGGAAGAGTTCTGGTTCAATAGCAGAAGATCTCCATCTGCAATGCTGGCGAATTGACAAAGATGAGACAATGACATCATTTGCAATCATGAGGTCAGCAAAAAAAAAAACTAGTAATTCTTTACAAAGTATGGATGTTACTAACATCTGTATCTCGTATCAGGTACAATCTTATTCAATTGTTTTTGCAAAATGAAAATAGTTCTCGTCTCAGGAAGATGATTGTCGATCTTGAGGTGAACTTTTCTGACTTTAAAATGTACATCTTTCATCAGTTCTCTTTAAAGAATTACACAAACCTTTCCAGCATTTATTTACTCGTCATTGGTCGTAGATGCCTAGATTTGACAGTGGCGGCATATTTAGTCAAGATCCTGCTATTTCATACGTCTGGTCTGAGAAAAGTTTGAATGATGATCAAAGGAGAGCAATACTGAAGGTCACACTCCAATTTTTAGTTTGATTCACTGGTCTACAACTCTGTATAAAAATCTCTTAATTTCTTTTGAAGAGTTGCTCTATGAATGGAAAACAATCAAAAAATTCTTCCTTCTTTCCAGTTGCTGATAATTTTGGTGCTAATTGTTTCAGATTCTCACAGCAAAAGATTATGCTCTTATTCTTGGAATGCCTGGGACGGGCAAAACATCTACCATGGTACATGCTGTGAAGGCATTGTTGATGAGAGGTGCATCCATTTTGCTTACGTCCTACACAAACTCGGCAGTTGACAATTTATTAATCAAATTAAAAGCTCAGGTTATAATTTTAGCTTTATCATTTTTACAATACTGACGAATTGACAAAGATGAGGTTTTAATTTAATCTTCTGAGTTTATAATGATCAATTGTGGACATTGTTAACAAGTTACACTGCTTCAAAATCGAGATTTCCTAAGCCCTGTAAACATCCACACCATCTGGATGTTTCCTTTGAGAAAATAAACCAAGAGATGTTAGCAGAAGCTAAAGACATGATACCTGGGAAACTCATACTAATGCAAGAAACAAGCATCCTTGAGAATTCTGTGATTAAAAATACTTGCACCTAGCTTTTCTCATGAGTCTTTATGTGCAATGCTATACTTAATATTTGAACTTCAGTTTTAAATTGATTGGCATAATCAAATTCTATCTACCTCAGATTAATCAAATATGCAGAATTCTGTTTTGTTTTCAACAATGTAAGTGGTTCATCTTAATTGATAATTAAGACGACATTGTGGTTGGGCCTTTCTTAATATATGCAGGGTCTTGATCCTGTATTTTTATTTCGTTTCTAGGAAATGCATTGATTTTCTTTACAAATTGCACATCTATATTTTCTTTTTCTGTCGAAGGAGAAGAACATGTTTCGGTTCTGTTCTTTAGCAAATGCAAACAATGCACTTTGTGGAAGGATAGACTATAAGCTAGAGATCAAGAGGAGTGCCAATTCAATAAATTATCAGTACAATGTAACTCTTAACTGAAATTGATGGCGGCAAAATGGAAAACTTGTCTAAACAAAGTGTACTTAAAATGAAAGAGATGTGTGCAACTATGGATGAGTCTTTATGATAATGACTACATTGGTGTTTATTATGTGTTACAACACCTTCTCCTATTTATTCAAGATGAGTCATTGACATGGTTTATCATTTTTGCAAACTAAGTTATGCACAAGATTCAGCTACTTTCATTTATTTCTTCTAGTGTTTTATTCATCAAAGCGTATCATCCTGAGCTCTGCCCAATTGGGGATAATTGCAAAGTGATTTATGAGTTCGTAGATACAAGCTACTTATGTTTAATTCGAATACCAGCTTTCTCATATGCCCGACTTCCCTTTGGGCTTAGGATCTACTCACTAGAGCAGGTTTGACAAAATTGCATGTATGGCCTCAGTAAGTTTAGAGAAAATTTTCAATGATCTATATCATGAAACCCTTACGTATCCAAGATATAGTTTATACTATTGGCTCTATTAGCGTGTGGTTTCTGTTAATTTGGCAAATAAAAATGATGTATTCTTTGCGATAAGTTGCTCCAGCACTGAGTCAACAAGCTTCTTAATAGCCAACTTCGGATGTTTTTAGATACACCTGTTAGCATGTCATCTTCTGATAGTAGGAGAAGTGGAGCTTATTTAAAACATCCTCTAGGCTCTTATAAGATTTTGAATCTTAATTAAAAAATATGTTTTTCAAGTGTCTGGATAAATTAAGATCATAAACTTTATAAGGTGTGTCAATTGCACATCTTTACTTTGAGAGCTTATAAGCTCATCCTTGAAAAATTATCCACTTTTTTATGGAGCTTATAAGCTCATCAACATCTTATAACATGTTTTCACGAGCTTATAAACTCACCCAAACACCCTCTAAATTTTTGAAAGTTAAAATATGTTATTATGAAGAGGGGTATTACTAGCTTGGTTTCACTGTATGCACCATCCTAATTTTCCACAGTTAAAATGCTATGAACACAGTTGTTTTACTCCCTGTTGCTTTTGTTTCCGTTTGCATCTTGTTTAGGTTCTGTTGCATGACTGTTTGAGAACTTCTGCAGGGCATTGATTTTATAAGGATCGGTAGATATGAGGCTGTACATGAGGAAGTTCAAGAAAATTGCTTATCAGGTTGGACTGTTGGTTAATGAATAGTGTTATCTCATTGACAAGCTGTGTTGTTTTAATTTCTTGTTCAAACCTTGCGGTGACAGTAATGGATATGAATAGCACTCAAGAGATTCAGGAAAAGCTCGATAAAATCAATGTTGTTGCTGTTACTTGCTTGGGAATAACTAGTCCTTTGCTTACAAATAAGAGATTTGACATATGCATCATGGACGAAGCAGGACAAATAACACTACCGGTATAGTTTTTCTCATTTAAAAGATGTATGTAATGTGCATGAGTTGTTTGTTGGTTTTGTCTAGTTTCAATGACTAACTTAGCTTTAGAATTTTTGTTGGGAACTCTAATTTGGTAACAGAAATCCATTTTTTTTTCTGCTAATGATCACTCTTTTTTAGGTTGACGCAAGTTATATTTCATAAATATATTTAGATTTAAAGAATAGTGAGTTTGTTAAGAGTGAACATGTCCCAATTAAGTGAGCCTAAATAATGTGTCCTAAAATTCACAATTAAGCACTGTAAAGAGACTCCGTCCTTGGGACTTCGTCTAGCGTTTGACCTATTAGGCCGTCAACACTTCTTTTAATTTATGCGGCATTGAAAGATTTTACAGACAGAAGAGTTTGATGCAAGTATAATTAGTATTTAATTGTACTCTCAATTGAGATATTTCCTTGTACAATTGCAAATCCAAGTAATTATAATAAGTTGCAACTATAGTTTCTTTATGCAATAGTTTAATATACATTTCCTTTACCATATTCGAAGTTTTTTGCTCTTACGTTCTACAACAACTTTCACGTATCGCTTTTTTGATATATTTAATTCTTTTTATAGAATTTATTTAAATTAGTGTCATCACATTTCTCAACCAGGTGTCCTTGGGACCATTGATGTTTGCATCAAAATTTGTTCTCGTTGGGGATCATTATCAATTACCACCACTTGTTCAGGTGCTTTTCTTTCTCTATAATGCTCCTGCTTTATGCCGAGAGGTGTTGGCTGACTAAAATTTTTTAATTGCACAATGTGATTATAGAGTCCAGAGGCTAAGGAGAATGGAATGAGTGTTAGCCTCTTTTGCAGGCTCTCAGAAGCACATCCACAAGCAATTGCGGCTTTGCATTGCCAGGTACCCCAATTTTCCAGTTTATATTATCATGTTTCGTTTATGCTTATTAAAAACTTAATGCATCTTTTGTACAATTTGCAGTACCGCATGTGCGCAGACATAATGGCACTGTCAAATGCTTTGATATATGGAAATAGATTGTGTTGTGGTTCTTCTGAAATAGAGAACTCGAAACTCAAGTACAAATGTTCAGTATCTGCACCAGCATGGCTGATGGAGGTATTGGCAAAATTATCGGGTTCTTCTTGATGAGTTATATAGTTTCTTTCTTCTCATAAATAAATAATTTTTCTTTTGTTAATTTAGAAAAGAATATTATCAAACAATCTACCCTGGTTGATTTTAAACAGGTTCTAGACCCAAACCAACCTGTGATATTTATCAACACAGGTTCATTCTGCACTTTCACTTTCCCATCTTCATATAATGTAATGTTAATTTTTGTTCTTCAATTATTGATTTTTTTTCTTTTTTCAAACTTAGATTTGTTGCCTGCATATGAATCCAGTGATCGCAAAGCTCTAAACAACCCTATTGAAGCACATATTATTGCAGAGGTAAAGACGCCATTTTTATTATCTTAACTAGAGATGTTTAATGCCTTTGTAATTTAAAAACTCGTTATTAAAATTCTCATATTACTACACCTGTTTAATATGTTTGTTGCGTATTTGTTTCGTCGATAGGTCACTAACGCACTGTTATTTAGAGGTATCGAAGGGCAAGATATTGGCATCATTACTCCTTATAACTCTCAGGCAAATCTGATTCGAGGAGCTGTCTCTGAACCTGTGGAGATACATACCATAGACAAATATCAGGTTATACTTGACCTTATATTTATCCATTTGTTTCATCCATGACCGTGAACGAGATATTCAACTTTCTTGTTCTCAATTTTACGAAGATGACAAACAAGGAAATCAATATCTGTCATGGCCCTAGCAAAGGAGAAAAGTCCCAAAATTTCCTTCATTTATCCAATATTAATATTTATAAAATGTGAAAAAATTTATACAGTAACTTTTACTTTTCATGTACTTCTCATATGCCTCTAAGTAATATTTTCTTAATGTTCACCATACATCTTTCCTTTTTGCATCATTACATGTATAGGAGACACTAAAAGGAATGAAATGCTTAACATAGGAGACTACATTGTTTATTTTTTTCTTATATTAAATCTGTTGACAAACAGGGAAGGGATAAAGATTGCATATTAGTATCGTTCGTGAGGTCTTGTGAAAACCCAAGGAATAACACATCTTCATTGCTTGGTGACTGGCACAGAATTAACGTTGCCCTCACACGTGCCAAGGTATATTTTTCTGTAATTATGCCTATTTGGAAGTTAAATTGTTTCATGATCATAAAACTTGCTATTACACCAATCTGACTTTCCCTCCGGTTTAATTGGTAAAACAGAAGAAGTTGATAATGGTGGGATCGTGTGGGACTCTATCGAAAGTGCCATTGCTGAAGCTTCTGATAGAGAAGGTAGAAGAGCTTTCTGGTATGTTGGTCGTCTCCAACAAGGAAATCAACTTCAATCTTGAGCTCAAGAGATGCTCCCAGTTCAGATGAGTGATGAGTGGTTTTACATCCTTTGTACGTTTTCGCAATTTTGTAAAATATTTATTGTAAATAAATATCATCTCTCTCACAGTAAATTAATTGGCCCTTATCAATGTTAAAATGAATGGTAGCAACGTGAGGTTGCAATGAGTAAAATAGTGGTTTATTCTTAAGTTCATTCTTCATATTAAGTTTTATCAAGTCAATTCAGCTTTCTCGGTGTTTGATATTTGATGAGCCTCTTGTGGTCAAACTTTTAAACTTAGCCAAAATAAGTTGTTTGAGGACATCACTTGAGATCACTTCCAAGCAACATGACTTAAGTTTGGTTGAAAAAATAACTCTCAACCTAGGTAGACATGTATTTGAATATGAAATGTTATTGCACTCTACAATTTCGTTGGATAGTTTGCTTGTGCCTCTAACCAAATCTATATCTTTCTATATCTATATCTATCTATCTATATCTATACTCATATATATATATACTCTTATAAAAGTGTGAATGTTGGAAGTGTTCTTCCAATTGTAAAAAGATATTAGTACCCTTAAACAATTTTATTATAACTTCTTATTATATATGTTACCGTTATTATTGCATTGTCAGTAATTATAATTAATATAACTATAAAGGCTATTGTCCATTCATCTCTTTTGCATCTGAAAAGTCCCATCTCAAAATTCTGAAATTGAATTATAACTTGATTACCCCCATGTTACTGTTATTGCATTGGTAATAATGATGATTGATATAAGTTCTGTAAGGCTGATGGCCGTTCATTCCATTGTTGCATTTGAAGTGTCCCATCAAAAGAATTCTAAAATTGAATTATAATTTGATTATCATATATGTTATTATTACTAAATTGTTAATACTTATGATTAATATAACTGTAGAGGCTGGTGTATGTTTATCCCTTTGCATTTGAAGTGTCCCAACTAAAATTGTAAAGTGAAAAGGCTGGAAGATCATAATGATAATCTAATTCCAGAATGTACACGCCCCTAATTTCATACAAGAAGTCAGCTAGCATGCACCTCATGAGTTTGTCCTCACTTAATATCTTTAATTAATAAAATAACATTTATGATTGTAAGGAGACAAAAAGGCTAATACATAATTGTGATAGTAAATGTCCGTAAGATGATGGAAATTAGTATTTGATGGTTTCTTATATATATAAAATTTGTTCGAGGCTCGTAGCATCGTATCCTCGTATAGTTATATAGATAACTTATGATTGAGGCTCGTAGCCTCGTTGCCTCGTATTTGCTAACGATCAGCTAAATTACCACTGTTATACGAGGTTTGGGGATCATAGAAGTATTTACACGAAAAGTCCTTAATGGCCATAATTGCATAACACTACAAGATCCGCGTGTTTTTAAGTGATCCGGGTCGAGTTGACCCATGACCCGACCCTACGACCCAAGATCCTAACCCTTCATAGCACCACGTGTCATCATTTGTGTGAAACTCCTGTCACTAATAGATCCGTACAACATGAACATCTATAAATACCTCCTCTCAACACATATTTAGGAGGACAATCTCTAGTCCCAACTCTCTTGAGTTAGCATCGTATCCACTGATACCTTGACAATAGACTCGAAGTACGTTCCCAATATACAAATTTGGGTTACTCAGCCTCGTCGACATACGAACCAACGACCCTACATATACGACCTTACGATACGACCCTACAATATAGGGGTGTAAGTTGAGCCGAGCCGGCTCGACTCGAGCCCAACTTGAGCTCGAGCTCGAGCCAAATTTTCTCTTCCAGAAGCTCGCGAGCTTCTTCAATTTTTAATTATTTTTTTTATAATTATTGGTTTATTCATATAAGCTGTGGTGTGGTATACAGCTGTACACAACAACCACAGCCTTAATATGTTTATTATATATATATATATGTATATATATATATATATTATAATATTTATATATTAAAATAATAATATAATTGATTAAAACTGAAAATGAAAACCACCAAAAAATCGTGTCTATCTATAGTTAGCCTCTCTAATTTTTTATATATTTATTTTATATTATGGAATAATAAACATAACTATATATTTTATATTATAAAAGTAATATTTTAACTATATTAATATTTAATAAAATTAACAAAAATAACTTAACAACTCTTAATTCATCTCTCTCATCTCTCAAATCTCACCCTTCTCTGCAGAACCAACAGCCCAAAGCCCCCAAACATGAAAAATTAGATTAAACTTTAAATTGCCCATTGATGCCGCCGGAAAATCACTATATCCCACCTCCAGCCTCAACCCCTTGCCACGCCCATCTTCGTCCCCCAGATCCATGCTTTCTGCGTAGCCGTGCGAAGCTACGCCGAAACTACCACCGGATCCGCCAACTTCTTACAGGTAATCACCACGCCCATATGTTTTGGGGTTTAATGGAGTAAATAACTCCATGACTAGTTTCATGGAGTTGGTTACTCCATGAATGATGCAGGAAGCTTGCTGCAAAAAATCAAATTTGAGCTCAGGCTCGCGAGCCTGGGCTCGACTCGAGTTCGCGAGCTCGAGCCGAGCTGTTATATGAGCTAACGAGCTCGAGCTCTCAAAATGAGGCTCGACGAGCTCGAGCTCGAGCTCAAATAACCCATTTCGAGCTCGAGCCTGGCAAAATCGCCAGGCTCGGCTCGAGCTCGGCTCATTTACACCCCTACTACAATACGACCCAAAAGGATACAAACCCATTAATAGAACTTAAACTTTTGAACTACGTTGTGACTTGATCCTCCAGGGAGGTACGTAGGCAACTTCGACTAGAATCCAAGTGTAGTCATAAATTTATCATCACCACCTTCGTGTGCCATACGAAGCAGCCCAGACTGAAGCAGATCGATCCCCCAAAATCGAGCTAAATCAGTTTCAATAGAATATAGTCCAAAGATTCCCAAATTTTATGAACTTCATGTCTATAAAATGGAAAAGGAAAAATACAACAGTTAAGGAAAAATAGCTTATAAGCTTCTACATCTTATAAGATGTTTTAGGAGCTTATAAGATGTAACATCTTATAAGATGTAACATCTTATAAGATGTTTAAAAAAAGTTGGGGTTGAGTTACTTTTTTAAAAACAGCTTATAAGACTCAAACATCTTATTTTTTAGTCTTATAAGCTGTTTTTTAAAAAAACCTACCAAACAAATTTATAGAGTTTATAAGCTCTAAAACATCTTATAAGATGTTTAGAGGAGCTTATAAATTTAGCCAAACACCCTCTAAAGAGAAAAAGAAGATTGTTTCCAACCGTGGCAACTTCAAAGTCCATGCATGAAAATCTGAGCCTGTATGATTATAGAAAATGTCTTCCCTAGATGTGAAGGATGCAGAAATAAAACAACCCCGGAAAGCTCTCGATTGGTTGTAGTGTCCTTTTAGCCAACTTTTGAGTTATTGTTCCATGAATTTATGTACCAAATAGCTACTATATTGTATCCTATCAATCTCTCTTCAATATCTCAATTGTATTTCCCATTGTTCTTGTTAAAGTTAACAACCCTACAGTGCTATAGATTTAATCGTTATTTCATTTGCTATCAGTTCAAGGAACTAGGCAAATGGCTAGGAGGATTAACCCATAATTCTCGAACATGCTTTCATGGACTCTTTACAGTTTACATGACTTCCTCTGTTCCTCATCATGTACTTGCATGTGAAACTTAAAGAATTTGATGATGGGAACTAGAGACGGGTTACAAGTTACTATATTCTTCACAGTTTATTTAATTAGAAAATGACTTCAAGCATTATTAGACACCGGACTTGTTTGCAAATCAACCCCTAATATTACAATGAAATGACTTTTTTCTTTGATTGCCAGAGTGGCACTCTTAAATTAAATAGGCTAAATCTCATCAATAGTCCCTTTTTTATATCATTTGTCCCACTTTAGTCCATCTTTTCTCAATTGCACTCAATTAGTCCCTCTATTCTCATTTTCATCCCAACAAGGTCCCTGGGCTCAATTCTCCGTCAGATTCTGTGAGTGTTGGACGGAAAATTGAGCCCAGGGACCTTGTTGGGATGAAAATGAGAATAGAGGGACTAATTGAACACAATTGAGAAAAGAGAGACTAAAGTGGGACAAATGATATAAGAAAGGGACTATAATATTACCAGTATTTATTTATGATCATAAAAGAAGTACGAACTAAACATTTACAAATAAAAAAAATCAATTGCAAAATAACCTTAACATTATCACGGCGAATATTTAGTAGAAAATGGAATGATGAATTTAAAAAGAATTCAGAAAGTGTTGGAATTCGCATCTAGTGTTAAATCATTTTGTCTTAAATATAAAATATATTTCTTACAAAATCAGGAATCTATTTTCTATATCTTGTAATAGTGTCCTTTTGTTCTTAATAAATAAAGTTTAAAGTTATGACTTATGAACAATATAGTCACCTTTATATAAAAATAAAAATAAATCTAAGTATAGTTAAAAATGATTTTCTTATAAAGACCCTCTCACTTAAATAATGAACGTTATATTTTGTCTTAAATATAAAATATATTTCTTACAAAATCAAGAATCTATTTTCTATATCTTGTAATAGTGTCCTTTTGTTCTTAATAAATAAAGTTTAAAGTTATGACTTATGAACAATATAGTCACCTTTATATAAAAATTAAAAAAAAAATCTAAGTATAGTTGAGAACAATTTTCTTATAAAGACCCTCTCACTTAAACAATGAACGTTATATTTTGTCTCAAATATAAAATATATTTCTTACAAAATCAGGAATCTATTTTCTATATCTTGTAATAGTGTCCTATTGTTGGTAATATTATAGTCCATTTCTTATATCATTTGTCCCACTTTAGTCCCTCTTTTCTCAATTGCGCTCAATTAGTTCCTCTATTCTCATTTTCATCCCAACAAGGTCCCTGGGCTCAATTTTCAGTCCAACACTCACAGAATCTGACGAAAAATTGAGCCCAGGGACCTTGTTGGGATGAAAATGAGAATAGAGGGACTAATTGAGCTCAATTGAGAAAAGAGGAACTAAAGTGAGACAAACGATATAAGAAAGAGACTATTGATGAGATTTGGCCAATTAAATATGTTTGCCCCTGTTTACAAAATGCATACTTCTGAATTTCTGATGGTTGCAAAAATTCTACTGTTTTATATAGCAGTCATGTTTCATTTTCTATAATTGAAAATTACTTTGCTTCTAATTGTCGCTATTTTTTTTTAACTCACTTAAAGAATGATTGTATCTTTTCTCAATAATTTTTATCTCCCTAAAATAGTTGTCTCGATTCTAGAATCAAAACTCTAAGAATATTAGATTAATTGGGCATTTACGTGCAGCACGTATTTTATACTAGTCTATATTAAAAGTGTGGATCTTCTAAGTTTCTTCCATCTATACTCTATACTAAAAGTGTGGATCTTCTATATTTCTTCCAATTGTGAAATGACTAAATAACCCTTATAATAATAATAATAAAAAAAAAACTCTCCAACTACTCACCTTTCAGCTACAATGGAAGTTTAGAGAGTTAAAAGGAAATAAACTACTCTCCAACTCCTCACCTTTCATCTACACAAAGGATTTTTAAGTGTCTCATTGATTGCATTAAAGAAATGACGTCTTTCTCTTAATCTTTTCAATTACTATAAATATTCTCTATCAATTTCTGAATTCCAATGGGCTTTAAGGTGAGAAAAATCTCCCAAATGAGAGAAATATAGAGAATGCGCAATCATTAATCTAAAATTCTCTTTATACTCATATTTTGAATGACAAGATCACAAAGTTCGGGTGGAGAATATCATTATTGATGAGATCAGGTTGCTCCATGTCTCCTTCCAAGATCATACTTGCAGCCATCAAAGCATCAATTTGAATAAAGTCTTGACCATATATAGTTGCCGATCCAATGCCACATTGCCACTTTATCACCAGTGGTTGGTCATCTGGTGCCATAGATCAGAGATTCATTTGGAAATCATCTTAAGGGGAGCTTGAAGTTTATTTCTAAGAATTTCAATTTGGTTGCTCATCATTTAATCAAATCTCAATGGGCTTCTTAAGGGGATTTGTACCCCCTCCATGGTATTCCCATTGAGGTTTTTTACTATAGGGAAACCCCCCTCTTATTTTGTTAGAAGAGTCCTCCAAGTCCCTCCTTTCCCAAATTTTTAAGCTAATTGTATTTTCTTCAATGGCTCTATTCAAATGAAGAAAAATCATCATGATCATAATCTTCAACTTACTTTGGTCGTGTTTTTGATATATCTAGATTTATGTCCATTGCTACTGACATATGAGATCGCTAGCCACTCATTTTCTCCCATTCAAACCAGCAAAGGCACGGGACAAGAAATGTGAAGATCATTGTTGATGGTGCAAAGTTTTCGTACCGATGATCTTTCTCAGTGCATAAGCAAGGCTTAGGAGTCCAAGGACCGCCAAGAAAGCCAATAGACTTTGGATAGCTTGTAAGGAAAGAGTTACAAAGAGGATTTTAATGGAGCATCCAATCCATATAGATCGTTTGTTTTTTGGTCTATTTTAAAGTTGTTATCTTTCGGCTTAAAAATATAAATATACAATTCATGAATTAAAATATGTTATATGATATGGATACAAAGTGCTCTTGATTAGTATTGACATTATGAATTTCTCAATGTAGTACTACACTTCTACTTTGTCGTTTTACTAACTCGATTATAATTAAGGAAAATATTTTTGGTATACTAGATAGAGCTTAAGCAATAAGTTATACTGAAAAAAGGAAATATAAGTTGAAAAGTTTAATATTAATTGTCTTTTCTTATTTTACAATCCAAATTAATAATAACAACTATTACAATCATTAACAATAATTCGATAGTTGTAACTGCATTTAAGTGGAGAAAAGAGAAATTAGTTGAAAAGTCTTATATTAATTGATTTCTCCTTGAGTGCCATTGAATAATAATAACTGATATTTAAAAGAATACAATAATAGCTAAAGTGGAAAAAAGAAAAACAAGTTAAAGAATTGCATTGTATTTAATTTTCTTTTAAAGCATCCATGCTTAGATTGATAATAGAAAACCAAGTGGTCGCATCATGTAAAGTCTATATTAATTTATTTCCTATATTTTAAGATCCTAGTTTATTTATTTTTATAATTTTAAAACCCTAATTTGAGTATTAAACATTCATGAAAGAAATATAAGAAATATATTATTATATTTGATGTATTCCTATAGCCTACTTTTTGCTACTATTACTAAATACATGTAAATTTGATATTCCATAACTTTGATGTATTCTTAACTGCATAACAATTCCCCATATTTTTCATAATTTAATTCCACAAAAAAAAAATGCATTTTTTCATATGGTATATGCTAATGACAAGCTCCATCCAGTTAAGATTACATATTAAATAACGATTACATGAAATATGTGCCACATGGCAAGATGATTTTGAACACAGGACCTCCCTCATGAAAATGGAAGCTATACCACTAGACTAACAAGCCTTGGATTTTTTTAAGGCATTTCTCTTCTTTAACATTTTCTATTTTCAACATACTTTTGTTTACTTTATTCTTTGGGTCTATGATTTAGTTTCACATTTTTGTTTCCAATTTACTAGAATGATACACTCACTATTTGTTAATTAGGTCATTAATTATACAACGTATAACTTCTCATCTTCCATTGACGTTTTTTCTTGAACTAATTAAAATATTAAATCACTTCAGATTCATCCATGAGAATAGGAGGTAACAATTCAAATAGAGTAAGATTGAGAATATATTTTTTTCTTAGACATCTAACAATTTGTATTAGAAAAACTTTAGTTGATTTTAGAGCTCCAAAATTCACTATTGGAGCTCCACTACACATCAATTTTCACAAGGAATTTTTATTTAATAATGGAACCACAACAATATATTTGAAGTGCTAATGTCATTTTTCATCGTTCAATTATTACAAAATTCCATTATGTATTAAAGTTCTTACAAGATTAGTTATAATAAATCTATCTTTTATTACAATAATCCCGATTATTTTAGTTCTTAAAAACAGAGTTATGATATAAAAATTAAATGGATATCCACATGCAACGCGTGCTTTTGTATTAGTGTGGCTAAAAAGACAAACTAAGCTACTTATTTTTGATTTAGCAAAAAAAAAAAACCCTACTCATTCTCGATCTAAAATTGTTTACTAGAAATTTGTTGGACCCGTTTGTTTAATATAGCACCTCAAATTTGTACACCCCACACAGATCTAAACTTGTTTGCTAAAAGTTTTTGAAAGTCCATGTTAAACACTCCATAATATGATAAAGGTACTCCACTTTTAGATTTTTCTGAGCAATTGATTAAACTACCCATGGATTGATACCAAAAATTTATGATAAACAATAAAGAATGAAAATATTTATTGTTCAATATATACTTTTCTTTTTCTGAAATAAAGTTCCACGCGTAAAGCAAATGTCTATATTTTTGTAAAATCTTTGTTGTCTTATTTATACATTTAATGTTATATTATTTGATTATAATGGTTTTCGTTGGATTTTCTTAGTGTCCAATAAGATACTAAAAAAGTTAAAACTAAACCTAGTCAATTTGTTCTACCATAAAATGAAAATTTTAAGTAGAGACCAAATTTTTAAAAAAAAGGAACATATGCGAAACTTTATTAAGATGTTCATGAAATTTTAAAAATACAAAAGAAAAGGTAATAGTGTCATACTAAAAGAAATAATAAACATCTTTATTCGACGAGTTACCATAATTGAAGTACCTTCTAATTTATTCTACGAAAATACAACAATGATCTTTGATTAATTCATGAGCAATACCGTCAATAATTTGAAGAAAAAAAAATTAAAGTTGAGTGCCTTTATCATTTTTGGAGTGCTTATATCCAACTCTGAAAATAAATTTGGGCCCATTTGTGTAAACAAAATTTGCACCCCCTTTTTCTTGACCTAAGTGCGTACTAGGTCAACTCCTGCATTGGCAGCACTTATGATTTTACAGCAAAAGGCAAAATAGCAAACAAGGATTTGATAAACAACAGAAGAACAGCCAAAACCATTCACATCATAGTAGGATATCAAGTACTATGCAAATTCTACCTCTGTAAATTAATGCAGAAAAAGTGCAGTAGAATCACTGCATAAACTTAGTTCCAGCTCTCAAAATGTAAAAACAATTCAAGAATCAAATCCAAAATATGCATTAGCTTGTAACAACAAAATTCTAAATAGTAAAATACGTAGTTGTAAAACGACCAAAAAGTAATTTAAGATCTTTACTCAGTTAACACATTCAAAATGTGGCCTACACGAGGACACTTATGACATTGGCCTCTCTCCCCACAATGTATGAATGAGATTTCAGGGGCCATGCGAAATTTTCTTCGACAATCATTTTAAGATTAGTCAAAGGAAATAACCTCTTCAGAAACATCCAACAACTCCTCAATTTCAACTTCTTTTGCTTCGTATTCCTCTTCTTCATCACTAGCTTCCCCATCACGTAGATTCTGCCTCTCCAATTTCTCTTCTTCATGCAATCGCTTCCATTCACTGATATACCTTTCCCATTCTTCCTTCAACATCTTTCTCTTCTCACGATCCTGCTCACTCAGTAGCATGGAAACATCTTGATCCTCTGCTTCATACTTCTTGCTGTACCTCTTCAAGTTCTTAGCAATCTCGTCTTCCTTCTCAGCGCTCAAGAAAGACGGGGGCCTCGGCCGCCATAAGAACTGCAGTTAACCAGACATATGCATAGTAAGAATATGCATTACAATAGAGCAATTGGCATATTAACTGAAATAAATAGCACTGCAAAAGATCTTTGCACTGTTTATCTTTCCATTCATCACGCTATAGTTCACTGTCCACCTTATATCTGTCTATCTCATGATTATTCTCCTTCTTATGTTTTGGCGGGGTGGGGGAGTGCATGTAGATAACCCAGTCAAACAATTAACAAATTCATCAGTTGATTGCCAAAAGAGATGGAAAAAACTTACTTGGAAGAAATGATCCTTTAGTATTCTGTAAAGCAGTTTTCCATTGAAGGACCAAACGTTGAATCCGTTTTCCATCTCATGAACAGAGGTAACTGCCGTCACAACATACCTGTAGAGAAAATTAAGTACCATATACCAAACCAATTCGTTTGAACAACAATAACAGAAACTAAAAGCATAAGAAAATCCATATACTATGCTAAGAAATAATCTCAACAGAAAATTATTACCTTCCTGTCGGATCCCATTCAACATCTGTCGCCATGAAATGCTCAGCTTGTGCCATTGTCTCAAGCTCATCAACGTTGTAAAACTCCAATTGCCCATTAAAACCTTTTAACCCAGCCAAGATAACAAAGCGACCACCTGGTGACCAGAAAAGAGCATTTGCCTGCTTGCCCTTAAGAGTAGTGAGCTTTGAAAACCGACCAGTGTTGGTACCACTACGCATGGAGTAGAAACTCACATCAGGCCTTGGGTTATCACCATGGATAATGGCAAATCTGTGGCCCTTTGGTTCCCATGCAAATGCAATAATCTTATCATTCTTATTTTCAAGCTCTAGAACCTCAATCGGAATATCGCGTTCTTTGATCCTGAAAAGCTCGAAGCCAGTATAGGTGCTCTTCTTTGTTTTTGTGTAACGATCAACTTTAACAGCAAGGTATTCCCCATTACTCTGCCAGTACATTTTACAATCACTAACACTGAAGAGATTCTTTTGCCTCAACTCTTCTTTGCCTGGGATTTGCACAAGACTCACCTAGTAATAAAATGTACAAAGTTAGCCACTGAAATTAAGAAAATCTCGCAGAGCAAATACATAGAAAAATTTTACAAGTATGTTTGTGACTCACCCTTGCAGGTTGATTTCCTCCACCCAATTCGGGGACAAAGAGTGCAAGAATTGGATCGGTAGGTGACCAACTGAAGTCCATGACATTTTCAACCTTTATCGATTTCTTATCAATAAGAGTGAAGGTTTCAGTTTCATATACAGAAACAACATTCTTTCCTATTCTGGCAAAATACTTGTCCTCTTTTCCACCACTCCATCTGGAAATAAGGCAGTTTCAATCTATTAGACATCATCTCAATCCGATCCGAAGGTAGTGAACATTTCATGAATCTGAGAGATACAATATGCCAAGAGAGGGAAGAGGGAGGACAAAGAAACACCAAGATAGAATAAAAAGAATCACCTGAAAACAGGCCAAGAGATGCCACTCACGCCTCCAGTTCCCCCAACTGCAAATTCATCTGCACTTCCTTTGAAATCTCTCATAACTTTTCCAGTTCTCACATCAAAAATGTTTATCACAACCCGCTGTAAAGAAAATATATTTCAATGACACCAAGAAGGCAGTAATATACAACAATAAAAAAATAAAAAAAGCAAAGTAAGAACTTTTACATGAGTATCACGAGGATTGCTTGGTTCGTGGCTGCTGTAGGTCACCAAAAATCTCTCACCAGGCGAAAAATCAATCAGTTTTACCTGTAATCCACACAATTAGACATGGAAGCTAGAATAGGAATAATGCTATAGGTAGCACCAGAATCAAAATCAACCTGCGGATGAGCATATCGCATCAGGCGGTTAAAAGTGGTTGCACCACCCCAAACTGCAGCACCCTGCCTATGTACTGTGGCCAAATACGTACCCAATGGTGACCACTGCACAAAACTTTCTGTCCAGTACTGCAACAACAAAACAGTGAGGTTCATAAAGTCGCACAAGAACTGATGATCTTGGGCTAGTTAATCAATCTAAATGGTGATAAATACTGTTCCGTATTGGTGAAAAGCATTTATTAAACGCAAGCCCCGGCGTGTTCATGCTTGGTCACACGAAGAACACACAACTACAAAATTGAAGTTCACTTACAGATCTCTTATAAACAGGATCCGGCTTTGATTGTCTTGCATCATTCCATAAAACCTCAGTATCTGATCCAGCACGAATCACAAACTGATCTCTGGCTTTTTCATCAGTAAGCCATTTTTGCAGATTCTCCTGTAAGAAACAAACAAGCCATTCACATAAAGAAACGAGAAAGAGACTGTCAACACAAACTTCCACTTTTTCCTTTCTGCTTTCTCTGGTAACGAGAACTGAATTTTTCTGATCTATTTCCGTGGATGTGTATGTGTGAGAGAGAGAAAGAGGCTAACCCCTGGAGCGTAAGGTTTTCTCTCTGGAGGTGCCCACTCCTCTGGGACTTTCAAAAACTTCTCGATGTCATCAAACATGCTAACAGCAAATATGTGGGATCTGTCCAACTTGTATCCATTGGTCTTCTCCTTAGCTAATTCAGCTTCCTACAAAAGAAAATGTGTTCAAACTCTCGCACGTGAATTAAAAGATGAAGTATAAAGTCAATAAACACAAGGCAAAACGTCATATTGTTAATATATATAATACGCCTAATATGATTTTAGGACACCGAAGGGCAAATCAACTAATTCGACTATTTCTATTCATCTCTCTTCAGTGATTCTGAAATATCTCCACTCATCTAAGATATTCTTCCTTCCGAAACATGAACAAGAAGCCAAGATGAATTTTTTTAATCCCGACAAACCAATAGAATCTCCAAAAGAATTAGAAGAAGTTTCAGGTGCCTTTTTCTAACCAATTCATAATTACCACATAAATATATAATTAGAGGAAAACTCCACTATCATGAACTGGTATAGCGTTTATGGCCCCATGAAGAAATTTACGCTTTTGTTAAAATATCTGAATAGTAAAACAGACTCCTAAAAATATATCTAAAACCCTAAACTAAACAATCTACATGATCACCAAAAATCCAAAAAACAATACTATAACACTATAATCAGTTAAAAAGCAATCAAAAAAATTACTGCATAAACAACATAAAGAGACAAACGAACAAAGTAGACATGAAAAATACATCTCAATGTTACCTGAGAAGTGTTGTATTCAATGAAACAATATCCTAGGGTTTTCTGAGTGTCAGGGTCCACAGGCATCCAGAGTCCATCCTCCTTAATCAACCCAATTTGACTGTAGATTTTCCGAACAACTCCTTCAAGTTTCTCGAATTTCTCTTTCACCACCACTGGCAAATTGTCCACAACAATTATGTTTCCAAAACCTTCCTCAAACTCCAATGAATCCTCGTCTTTCAAATCCTCATCATCGCTAAAACAAAATTTCCCCCAAAAAATAATCAATTAATGATAAGCGTAAAAAACAATCAATACAGAGACGTATTCGAGAATTCATACCTGACTATGCCGAGATCTTCGTCAGGCGGAATACGAATGGAATCGAGATCGAGCGAAGTTAGGTCGACATTGAGGCGAGCGGCGGTGGCGCGTATATCGTCCATTGACATAACCTCCGCCATGGCTGGTAGCTAGTAGGTGTGTATGTATAGATGCGTCTATATTTGTATGTATATAAGCCGTTCTTCAAGATAGCCAGCGGGGAAGATGAGCAGATAAACTGTGCTTCAGAGAGAGAGAGAGAGAGAAGTTAGCGTTTAGGGTTTTTGATGTAGAGAGAGAGAGAGAGAGAGAGATTCTTTATTCTGTTTCTGGATAGAAGTGGGCCGAGTCCATTGAACGTTCGGATTATGATTGGGCTTTTAACCCTAAGCCCATTAACTTGACATTCTTTTTTCAACTTAGAACTGAAACATTTACTAAATTTCTCAATAGGTCATTAAATTACTAAACATTTACTAAATTTCTCAATAACTTAGAACTTGGTTTATTAACCTAACAAATTAAATTGAATGTTTTGATTGTTTTTTTCGTGTTGATAAGCTTTGGAACTCGACTTACAATCAAATTGATTAGTACAAAAATAGGATGGAAAAAAAAATCAAATGACTCGAGCTCAATTGTGTTCGGCTCAACTAAAGATCGCTCGAATTCAGTTCTATTAATAATGAATCCAAAGTCAACATTAATTTGAAAATTGGTTAATAATTCAAACAAATTTGAATACCTTAATTATCTCGATTTTATTTGTTTACAATACGATGTTTGATTAATAGGATGTGGGGACGGAACGGATGATAACTTAGTTGGCTTTCCCTGCCCAATCCCCAATGTAGAGAAATTTATTTTTGTTTTTTAAGTTACAAGAAATAATAATCAAACTTTTAATTGAGAAAAGTATAAAAAAAGATTAGGATTAAGTTGTTAAGTCATTATTTAAACGAATCCTGAAATGAAGATAATAATAATATATTATCCTTGTCAAATTTCAAAAAAAGGCACATAGAAAGTTTCTCAGTACATTCCAATCAATATTTCTCAAAAAACATTTATTTACACTTAATAGGAATTCCAGTTATTTTGCAACATGCAAAAATATGAGGTTTCTCAACAAATTTGTACAACAGGAAGACACACTAATGTTACTGAACAGAAATTCCAATTCATGAGAGCTCCTCCTAAATCACACATACAAAATTGAGTATCACGAGCTCGAACAAGTTTGTCAATCAATACCCAAGCTCGAATAAGGTTCAAATCCACCCTGCAAATTACAAATAATATGGAAAACAAAAAAGTCGAATTCAATACTTTTCTTTGGCGCAATGCTTAACACGATCGGTTAAAAGTCTTTCCAACTTTAGGAGCTTTGCAGGATTCAGAGTCAGGGCCAATCGCAACCATCTATATGATGAACCACATGGAGTCCACCATAGATTATTGTGATTATACCAGACTTAGAGTCTCAACACTGCCAAAAATCACTCTAAAATCATAGATTAATGTGTTGGGAGAAGTAACTTCAATTTTAGTAAGATCATTGAAGATGAGGGCAGAATAACCTATTTAAAAAACTAATAAAAAGGGAAAACCATTTCTTTGTCATAACCGAAGAAAGAAAACAACTTACAGCACAGTCATCATGCACGCGCCATATAGTTTCACCTAAAAGGTTTGCCACAGATAAGATTGTGAGCTGGGGGAAATAGTTTTGCTCAGCCACTGGAATGGTGTTTGTTATTATAACCTCTTGGAATAGTCCACTTGACAATCGCTCTATTGCTGGAGGACTGCAAACAAGAAGTCACACCAAAACTTCAAATAAAAAATAGAAACATGATTCATGAAGATTGAACATATCACACAAGTCACACAAGTTGATGATGTAAGTCATTTACTCCAAATTTATCAACAAAAAGTTTAAGCAGCTCTGTTCGAAATATGACAACTTCACACCATAAATGCATGGAATCCAATTAAGAGCAGCTTATGGTACTCTAACAGACCCTAATTCATAGAGACTAACATCTAATTCAGTACTGAAATTAATTTGCTACAAGAGGGCGCATCATATTTAACAGTTCCAACCAAGTGTTCCAACTGATGATCTTAGTTTTAGCTTTAACCTGATACCTAACAAGTGAATGATAAAGCTACATTGTCAAAAATGGAGCTAGTACCTGAATACAGCATGAGTGCTGCATGCATAAACCTCCCTAGCTCCTTCTTGATGTAATAGAGCTGCTCCCTTTGCAATAGTACCTGTAAAGCATCTGGTGTAAGTACTTTTCCAAACCATATATAAAGAAACAAGAGTAGACAAGTAAAACAGACTAAATGAAACAACTCCTCACATAAAACAGTCCAAGCAACCAACATCAATATCTTACGACAAAAAGAACACAGGAAGTTAAAGGTGAAACTGTTAATGTACCACCGACAATAAATAAAAGCACTGAACCAATTGCAACTTGATTAATTGCTTCGGGATTGACAACGAATAAGAAATGGTGCTTGAATGATAAAAGAACAAAAAACACTTACCAGCAGTATCAATCATGTCATCCACCATCACTGCCACTTTCCCCCGAACGTCACCAATCAAATTCATCACCTGTGATATCCAAACAAGCATGTCAATTCTTTTTACGAACTTGAGATTGGGAATATAAATAACACGAAAAACGTAGGAAAGCTATGCCAATTCAGCTTAGATATTGGGAATATACAACACATGAAAAACTGTAGGACAGGAACCTAGAGATCCCATACTAGTTTCTCTCATTGATGTTTTGATTGCACCAATCAAATCCAAGAATCTGGTCATCTTCCAAATATTTTTCAGTCAACGAAAAAAGTGTAATGTACTTGACAGCTATTAGCAACCGGTGCCACTAAGAGATCATATGATTTCAAAGGACTTCACCTCAGCAACATTGTGTCCTTGACGCCTTTTATCCACAATGGCCAGGGGAGCATCAGACAACTTTTTGGCAAAGGCTCTTGCTCTAGCAACCCCGCCAACATCCGGTGACACCACAACCAAATCATCAGAAGATATCATCTTGCTGGCAAGATAATCAAGAATTACAGGCTGCAAAAAGTAGGGAACTCTTAAATACTGATATGAGTTAACTACAGAAACTTAATGCAATGTTAAATGCAATAATGATGCATTACATGTAGAATAATGTCCCCGGGCCGACCTAACTCAATTGCCTCACACTATAATTGTATTATGCATCGTGTTTAAAAGCTGTCACTTTTTGATATACTTCAACTTGTTGATTTTTAGCATGTCAATAAACAGGGCTAATACTCAAATCATAAGAAGCAAACATTAGTTTGTTTGTTAATTGTACTGCAGAACCAAAACCAAAAAAGAAGGTTTTTTTTACCTGGCCATGCACATGATCCACTGGAATGTCAAAATAGCCCATGGACTGCCCTGAATGGAGGTCACATGCTAGAACCCGGTCTGCACCTGCTTCAGTAATCAAATTTGCCACAAGTTTGGCCGCAATTGATTCACGCCCTTGAGTCTGAAATAGAAGCACGCATTCATAAAGAAATAAAATGGGTAACCGAAGTGAACAAAAATGCCAACGGGCCCGCCACCTAAACCATTTGAAGTGGCTAATATCCAACTATTTCACAAAGTAGAGTGATATAATGAGCAATTATTAGACACATGATGCAGTATGCATTGACCAGTGCCTAAGTAACTTGTGTGTGTCTTATAACTTATATATTCTTCTTCCTTTACACATATGAAGATGCAAAAATAATGGGATAAATACACCAAGCGAACAACGAATAGGTAAAATTTCAAAATATACAGCACAAGATTTGAATTTCTCATCATTCTGTCAAAAATTTCACGTGAAAAATATCGGACTCTTAGGCAGATATAATGAGCATTAAGATGTCTCATTTATCATGGGTATACCAGTGAATTGGGTGTTGCCTGATGAGTACATTTTCATGCCAAGGTTTCTCATGTCAAGCTTTCAGTATGTGATAATTAAGGTCAATCATATTTTGTTATTACCTAGGTGGCACTCCATACTACATGCCACCATGTCCAAAACACTTTGGCAATGAAAACATCCACATGAGAAGTGTACTTACAGGTTTACTGAAACAGTCACATCAATCTTACCTTTCGATCAGCCCGTGCATACCCAAAATAAGGAATTACAGCAGTAATATTTTTGGCTGATGCCCTCCGGCAGGCATCAATCATTATCAAGAGCTCCATAAGATTTTCGTTGGCTGGAGGACATGTAGGTTGCACTAGATAGACATCACACCCTCTAACACTCTCTTGTAACTGAACATAAATCTCTCCGTCGGCGAAACGCTTGATCTTAATCTTGCCAAGCTCCAGACCCATATAACAAGCAATTTCCTGTATCAAGCGTTTCCATAAATAGCAGTGTAATATAAAAGGAATAGAAAAAAAAGAAAAGAAACTTAAGCAGTATTAACTAATAACCATCACGCACTGAAGAATCGAACTGGAAATATGACAACAAGCTTTGATTCAACAATACCGCCAAAATATGAATACATCTGGAAAGAGAGTGATTGTTAAACAAATATACTAACTAAAATTTTATAGAATTTCTACAGGAAAACTTGATCGAGGTCTGACAGGATTTGTGTGACTCAAACCATTAAGAAATTATCTAAACAATCAGATTCAAGACTTGATAAACTGATAGTTAATCTGTATGGACCGTACACCTAAGGATTTCTTACATCATGTCATACTAACCGAACATTTATATCAAATATCAAAGTGATGGCATCAAACTTCAAGCATAAAATATAAAACCAAATTGGTTCGACGACAGTGAGTTCAAATCCTCGTATATTTTTCAGGATTGAGGTGTGTTCAAGTCCTCCAGACGTGTGGGAATTTCACGCCCTCTATATTGATTTAAGGATTTTTATCTCATCATTTCTTGTCATTAATTGGTTACTGATGGCTGTATTGGATCTGTAATTGAGATCATGATGTAATGGTTATTAACCGCTCCACTTCAAAAAACAATCTTGTAAATTTTACACGAAAAATAAAATTAGTAATTTGACCACTATCACCTGGTGAGTTCAAACGATGGCTACAAACTCAAATAGAGTAGGTATCTCTGGCAGAGATGGAGCCACGGGGGCTGCTAGGCGCCGCGCCCCCCCCCCCCCCCCCCCCCCCCCCCCGAACTTTGAGAAATTAATTTTTTTGCCCTATAAACTTTAGAAATTTCCAAAAACATCAAGTTTTGGCCCCTTTTTTCGTATTAGTCCCTCGTAACCACAGAACTTATTGTAGGTAATCCTATCATTAGACTTTTAACTTGAAACATTTTATATGCCATCACATACACAGGTCCCCACATTACATATATGCGAGTATCTTTAAAGACTACATATATTACAGCAAAACATAACCAGCAAACAAGCACAACGTCCGAAAAATGACCAGTACACAGACATCAACATCAGAATTGTGGCAAAAGAAATTAAGCAGAGAGACCTGAGAAAGAGAAGGATTGGCGGTGCCTGAGAAAATACGAAGCCGCGTATCGCTCTTCTGCTGAACCGGAATGCTGTTCAGTAATTGCTTGGGGGTGGTCAAGAAGCTGGGATACGACGCCGCTTGGTCGCTATAATCACGGCCAACGGTTATCGGTTTCCCATTGTCCTTGCACTTCAATGACTCCGACGCATTATTGCACCGCTACAAAAACAAACAATGTCAAATCTCAAAACAAACCAAAACAGAACAAAGATTATACAAATGCATTAAGACAATGTATGTATGAGCCAGCATTATGCGGAAAACGAAATCTCACGATAGAAGATGAGGTTTGAGGAGCCGAATGAAGAGTTTTGTGCGGATTGAAAAGGCTGCTTCCGGACAAGGCCAGAGACGCCATTTTTGGCTGCTCGGAAGTTAATCAGCTCAGCTTTGCTGCCTACTTTTCGAGTGTGTTTCGGGGTTAGGGTTTTGAATTTTGATATTTTCTGTGAAGTATTTCTTGATACCGAGTTGACTAGCAGACCTATTTTATATATTTGTATTGGATTGGGTTTAAAAAACAAATCGAGATATTTGATACTCGACCTGAAATTGATCACGATAAATTACTTGATACACAATTAAAGTTTGATAGTTAAAGATATATCAAATTACTTGATACTCAATTTGAGATCGATCTCGAAAGATATTTTTTTGAGTTCTATATGTTATATATACAAATTAATTCTGAAAGTCAATTTTTTTTTAAAAGATTCGAAGATCGACTTTACTCAATTAGTTAAAAGATAAAAGATATGTCACGGTCCGGGCCCGTGGGATGTGAGGATTGCCTCCAAACCCACAGTTTGGGTCTCGAAATTAGGCTCTGAAATACTTGTTTAAAATGGTAATTCAATGGATGTCACATGAGTTCTTTAACCAATACTTGTAACGAGTTCAATATTTCAAATTTTGTCTCATGAGGGGATGTGGGGGCATCACAAGATATGTGTAGAAAGACCAGTTACTTGAGTTGAGACACAAGTTGTTCAAAAATAATAAATCTTATGTAGAATGATATGCTATTCGAGCTCGATTAGATTAAAACTTGTTCAAGCTCGATCTGATTAACAATCAAAGAAACTCATACACAACTTTTAAACTTGATAAAAATTCAATCAAACTTGAATAAACCTTACTAGACTAGACTCGATTCATTCACACTCAACTCAAAATATGTGCTTAGGATGATTGGGGTACACTATTTATTCCATAGATTAGACCCATCACCCATAACTTAATCGATCTTTGTTAATCGAAAACTTTTTAAAGCAAAAGAGGGAGGTGACGGGAGAACGGTATTCCTTGGATGTGATTGCAGAAGCTCCTAAATTGCTTCATGTCCAGATTGAGCTATGAATCTATGACTATATTGCTTAAATGACAAGTATATCGCCACAGTCTCATCAAAAAACCAATCAAATTGAGATCTTCCATCGTGAGAATGACTGGTTCAGCGCGAATAGGTTCGAATACATACTTCCTTGTAGGAAGAAATAGACCTGCAATGTTAGCACATTATTTGTAAAAGATGCCATTGATGACATGATTCAGCATACACGTACTTTATATAAAAATTGACATTTCATAGAAGATGCAAGAGTAAAAGATCGAAGACACAGGAGAAATCCAAGTTTGTATGAAATATTGTATGGAATATTGATATTGATTCTGATTTTCTGAATGAATTTTCAATAGATTTACAAATGGAAAGTAAATACAATCTATGCTACTAAGTGAAACTAACTTGTTGCTTGGCAGTATAGACTCCATAGCAACAGACTTGCTTAGTAAAAAAGATGAAAATACATGTGACCGTACCACATTTGAGATTTTGGTACAATTTGTCGAGCCTTTACTGAAATTAATCGGTGTGGCCTATGTGAAACTTGACAAATCTTGACCTTGGAACGAAACTAGCATTTATCTTGTGTTACGCACAAAGAACAAAAGTAGAAAGATGAAGTAAAACAAATGTAACCGCGCGAAAAGACAGAAAAGTACAATAATGTAAAAATATGAAATAAGAAAAAAAGGGTAATCCTTTGAGACTTCTTCTTAAGAAAAAAAGGATAATCCTTTGAGACTTCTTCTACCTTCAATCTCATAGATCTAATATCAACACGAATAACCAAAAAAGATTAAATTTCATTAAAAGAGGAATTGTCCAAAAAGAAAGCATGGAGGTAAAAGCCTTCTCTTCCTTGCTCAATGTACAATCAACATTGACAATCCCATATAATCACTACAATGTATAGTCAACAAATTCGTGCTTATTGTGACCCAAATTATCATACCAAAAAATTGTTCCCTCAAAATTTGCACCAAATCCCGGAAATATGCAATCAACATGCTTGACGAGTAATCACCATTCCCATTTTTATTTTAGATATACAAAAATAACACATAATATTAGCTGCTAACATATGAAGGAGCCGGCAAGAATGGAAAAGGTGCAACTGAGGCATATGCCACCGGTGGTCGTGCTCGAGTAGGTCTTCTGTTTTCCTGAGGGGTAGAATGGTCAATGAGGTCTACACCAGTCTCTGATGAGGATGAAAGATCGTTAAACTGATCTGTGTTCTGTAATGTCATAGACTGTTCATTGTCAGAAAGACGGTGAAGTAGAAGTCCACCCATAAACACAGGAAGATAGAGAAGGCTGGCATGGAACATTCTCCGAGCATTTTTTGTAGTACGGTTAAGATAGAATGATGCTGCAGTTGAACTTATTGCAAGAGCCAGGAATGTTGACTCTGCGCAGAACCATCCGGAAGTTATACCCCCTGCAGACAGCCATTAAGCAAAGTTTTCAAGAATAACCATACACATGATGAGACCTATACGAAACAATGAAATTTGGAAATAAATGGACTATAAGTTAGAATAAAATACATAGACACCCTCTATATGAGTCACTAATTATGAAAAATACCCGATATTTGAGAGATTACCATAAAATTTTCTATCAATAAAAACATATGACAATCTTATCCTTGTCAGAAAAAAGCAGCTCACAATTTCACTACTTGTTTTTGGAATTGTTTCCTGATAATTTGCAAAACCCAAGGAGGCTCGTGGTAATTACCCCATAAGTGAGGGGTTTGTATGTAACTATCCCTAAAAGTTAAGAATACTATTTTTTCCCTTTTCAGGAAGGACAGATTAAGTAGTCGTTTTCTTATATTTCTTCTTTCTAGACAATTACAGAGCTAAATGGATCTTAAGAGGAAATCCATTTGAATATACATTTATAAAATAAGTACACAATTAATTACAGGAAAGAACGAGCTAAATACATAACCAAGATGTCAATAGCAACTCACAATCATAAGATAGGTAACCCAATGGAAGTAGATAGAGACAGTTCCTCAAAGCAACCAAGGCTGTCCTGCGACCAGTAGCGTCAGCAAGAGAAAACATCCTGAACCTAATATGGAAAATGGAAAAGGGATAGATAAGGGAAAGATAAATTTAAGAGAGAAGCATCCTAATATGGGGGTACGTCAAGCTCGGCGAAATATGTATATATTATTAAAAACATCAGAATATAGGGGTACGTTGAGCTTGGATCAAGCTCGAGCCAAAAGGAAACTAACAAATATATATGTATAATATTAATGAACATGTAATATCTCATTGATACATATTTTTAATGATATTATATATATATATATATATATATATATATATATTAAACATATGTATGTATATTTATCGGCCCACGAGCCTTCGAACATGTATAATTAGACTCGAGCTCGGCTCGTTAACAAGCTCGAGCTCTAGTTGAGCCCGGCGCGTGTGCAGCCCTATGAATTCAAAATACTGTAATGGACATGAGCAGAATCTTCGGCTAATTATAACTCTTAATATTGATGTGAAAGTAGAGTAACATATCATTTCTTTTCTCTTTAAACTAAGAAATATAATCACGAGTTTCGTAGATGACTAAGTTTTTTCAAAAAGGTGACTGCTACACAAGCTATTACTAAGACAGCTTATTTGGGTAACAAGCTTTGCAGCTTTAACATTAAACGTGAACATAGATAAATTGGTCCAATGAATAATAAATAATCGTTAAGGTCACATACCCTCCATCTGCATAATCTTTGCGGCATAAGTAAGCTAAGGCCATAAAATGAGGTATTTGCCAAAAATATAGAGCAGCAGGCAGTATCATTGAATTGAGTGAGATCTCGCCAGAAGCTGCAGCCCACCTTGAACAGGAGAAACAGGTCACCGTCAGGCAGCTCCATTAAATCGATAGTTGTTGCTAATGTGTTTGTCAACAAGATAAAAGGTCAGGCAACATATTTAATATTTTGAGTGAAGAAGAAAGGATGAAGGGACTTGAAATCTGGTCCTTGTGGATAAAGACCCCTCTCATATAGCCGACTGAGTATAAAATCCGCAAAATACAATCTCCACATCATAGTCACACAGGCAAACTAACAATGAGATTTATTCAAAATCTAAATTAAGCAGATAGGAAGTTTATCAGAAATAACAGCAGGTCTACGAATAAATGACACATTAGCCCCTCCAATTTTGAGTTTTGACACCAACCAATGCTCAAATTCTGAAGGAAAACATAATCTGGAGTTAAGATAATCCTTCAAAATTGTGGCTCAACTGAATTGAGCATTATCACGCAGAGCACGTGATGAAGAATCAAACAATTGAGACCTTCGGGCGGTTCAAGAGGAATGCGAAAATAACATTTGAAGTTGTCTGTTATTTGTTCCCAAATCATGGATCCATGCAAACAAACTGGCTTGATGATTATGGCGCATTAAGAGGGTTAATGTTGGAAATACCAAATCGGATAAACTGTCTATGACTGTATACAGCAGTTGCATAAACGGAAAAATGTTCATGAAGACGTCAATTATGATGGAACTTGCATAGCAACTTAACATTCAACATGGCAACACAAACCGGTTTTGATTTACAGTGAACAATATTAAGATTTTTCGAAGATCTGCTATTCTATTCCATAGCTACCAAAAATGTCATTTATCAAACTGGAGCAAGAGGTTACCTATTCATTCACAAGAGAAGTTGAACCATGGTTCATGCGCTTTCGGAAATAGAGATAAAATAATTTGTAGGTAAAACATGTAAATCAAGAACCGAATTATTGGAAACCAGCCACAAATTAAAATAATATGATAAGAAGCAAGATCATAACATTTTTAATCTTTATATAAAAAGTTACCATGATAACAATACAAAATGCAGTTAGGTACCATATAAAAGAAGAAAATTACCCAAGGAGAGGTGGGATTGCACCAACTACAGCCCCAACCCATGTATTTACTGGATGTATTTGCTTTAGTGGAGTATATACAAATGCATAAAGAAAAAGATTGGATGCTGCAAGGCCAGCTGCCAGCGTATTAGCCTGCAAACACCTTGCCATAAAGATTGCAACATTAATCCCCTTATTGATGGTATCAACAGAAAGGATGACCCTAACATCCCAAAAACAATTATCAAACTATTACGGAGAACATGACCACCTGGCAAGCAAGCAGAGCTGTGCCAGCTAGACCTGCAGAAGTTGCCCAGGTAACTGCATGAGGTATGGTAATACGGCCCGATGGTAGTGGTCTATTTCTGGTTCTATTCATCTTAGCATCATTTTTCACCTCAAAGACCTATGGAACAAAATTGTGACAAAAATAAGTTTTAGCAAAAGAGGGTGAAAACAGGAAAAACAAAAATACCATCCAACTCATATATAGAAGACGTGGAATTTCCACTACTTGTTCAATTTTTGAAGTCTTCCTGAGATTTGAATCATACTCATATAACACATATATGCATAATAGTAACCAGAGGCTGACCCAGGGTGTGGTGGTGGTAGAGGCTGCCGCCCCCCTCAACTTTTGAAAATTTATATTTTAGCCTACAAGTTTATTATTCTTTAAATCCCCCCCCCCCCCCCCCACCCCACCCCAAAAAAAAAAGAAAAAAAGAAGCCATACAATATCAAGTTTCCCCCCATAATTTCGTATCCGCCCCACAGGCAACCACACAAATGTACCTTTCAAGTTGTCCAGAGCAGAAACTTTAAAGCTTCAAGCTTCATTTATGTTCTTGGGTGATCTTATGATAAACTCGTAAACATTTATATGAATGTATTGTGTCTTCGTAATTTTATTTGGGACGTTCTTTCTTTTATCTGGATTCAATGAAAAATATGATCTATTTGCTATATAGGAAATTGAATTTTGTTTTTAACAAGAGCTGTATAATGGCTTAGTTTAGACTACTGATACATTGATAAACTATGATGCACACATATGGATACGAGGATACAGGTACTATATGGATATGAAATACGGCAAATTTCAAAATTATAGGATACGATACGTTGGGGATATGAATATATATATAATATTTAAAAAAAAATTTGAGTCAATGTGTTCACTAACATAAATAAAACTGCAATACCGACACAAGTTCATTGTTTATAAGTTCAAAAATTTTCGAAGGTAACCAAAATATTTCATCATTTGCGGTGTATGAACGTCATTTCATTGATACCAACATTTACCTTCTTATTCAAAATCTTTGGTGATAAAGTATAAATGATAGATTTCACGTGGAGCAAGAGAAGAAAAAACATATTAAGAAGTGAAACCAAAACATTTTTTTTTTAGTTTTTAATGTACAGTGAAAGTCTATCATTTTCCTACTTTAACCTTACCCTATAAAGTATTATATAATATTCAAAAAATACTATATCTGGTATCCAAGGGGTGTTAGATACTTCAAATTTTGTATTAGATACGGCATCCGGAAGTATCGGATACGGTATCCGGATTTTTTATTAAATTTTTGGATACGTCAAAAAAGTATCCGATACGTATCCGGGTGGTATCCGCAGAGCATCGTATCCGATAAGAGTATGATACTGCACGGGTCCAATTTTAGGAGTATCCGTGCATCATAGTTGATAAACAAACCACCAGTCCATAATACATTGTATGATTATTGGAAATTCAAGTTCTAAGTATCAATGCAATCAAAATATTCTTAATTATGATTGCATGTATATATTTAAAATCAAAAGTTTTTAAGTGCTATTTTCACGTAAAAAAGGAGACATTGTTTTATACTTGATCATTCCGATCCGGTCTTTGGAATTAGACCCAAAAAATTAATTTTCAAATCGACAAGATGATTTTTCAAATTGACTTAATATGGAGAATATAAATTAGATAAAATCAATTTGAAACTAAATCAGATTAACTCAGACTAAACCACATGTATTCATCTGAATTGTTTCTTCGAGAATAAGCAAGGCAACCACTTCCATTAGCTAAGAACCTATATTAATTTGAAAACTTGGTAGATGAACCAAACAAAATGCAGTAAATAAGAACACAATAAAAGAAAAATTGCATTAACTCAGATTTGGACTTCAATAGTTATCATAATTGTGGTATATACTAAAGAACAATTATATCTTTCTGGATAGTTTAAATATTAATTATGACATTCTCAAGTTGCATATAAAAGAAGAGATTCAGTCACCAACACATCAATTATTTCATTTTCGAGGGCCTTGCTTGCATCTCGTGTTTACTTTATTTTTATGATGAAATATAAGCAATATGGTGAAGTTTTGAGTTATGTCAGGCTTGTAAGATAAAGTTAATAAAGATCCATGAAAGACTTACTGGAAAATCACAGAACAAAACCATTTTGCCGAGACAGTTTGTTTAAGTACCTCACAAAGGTCGGTGTTCCTTGTCATATCCTTCCTTTTCCGTTGAAGGGTATTGGTCCGAGATAATAACGTTCACATTTGAATTAAGATAATATCTTTTTCTTTAATTAGATAACATGTTTCAGAGGTTTTGTATTCAGTTTTCTTTCACTACCATTTCAGATCATCATATTAAAGGAAGCTTTTCTTTAACTTTTTTCACTGCAATGCTAATTGATTCATGATAAATGGCAATAATAATGGAAAATATACTCCTAAAGATTATAGCTACTTTTTATCCTCACATTCTCTTCACAGCCACACTTCCAGCCACACTTCATACTCTCTTAAGTTCACTGAGAAACCATACGTATATTAATTTTAACTAAATCTAAAATTGTATCAAATTATTCAGCAGCAATCAATAAGATTCTGATTTATTATTACAAAAATTTGAGCCAACTTCATCGCTATTACTTAAACGTTGTAGTTTTTGTCTTTGTTAACTTTCAAGTGGCCGACTTCCATGAGAAACAGATATCCCATTGTTTGCTCAACTACATAAACAGCACCTATAGTCAATCAAAGTTTCACTCTCAAGTGAGTGAATAAACTTGCTTGCGTTGTATCCTAGATACATCAAAATAAACTTGCTTTCGCCCAGACAATTTGTTTTAAGTGTCCCTTGTCCTAATCTTACTTTTCTGTGCAGGGTAATATAAAGTTCAGGAAATGACCTCAAAGTCTAATTTTTTTTTTTTGAAGGAGATTAAAATGGAATATAAAAGGAGGGCAGAAGACCTGGTTTAAGGAGTTAGCCGAAGCTGCAACCATCATCGTGCCAGCACATGTGCAGCAAAGGCCAAGGTAATCAATGGAACCACCACTCCCCAGGACATATCCGGTGCCAGAAGTAGCAACAACTAACATGCTGAAGATATAAAGTTTAAAAGAATGAGATAATCCAATCAACATATAAAAGCTCAGAATCCAATTCTATACTGCACTTTCGTGATAGCATTTAATAACATCCAATTAAGAAACGACTGAATGTGGAATTATATGCAAAGCAGGTTAAAATTAGAATTTTCAAATTCAACTAAAGAGTGGCACGCAGGTTTATAAAAAATCACAATTACATCAACACAATAAGGTTAAAACTTAATTACTGCTATCAAATCACTACATCTTGAATCTCTCGATTCAACATTTTAACATATACTGTAATCAAACACAAACCTAAAAAATTCTCAAAAATAGACAACCCGAGGCACGCAGATTTGCAAAAATCACAACTACATCAACAAAAAAGGTTAAAACTTAATTACTGTTATCAAATATAATCCAAACACTATGGTTGAATTCCGCGATTCAATCGTATAAAACAAATACTGCAATCAAACACAACGCTAAAAAAATTCTGAAAAATAGATAACCTGAGGCGAGCTTTTGAAAGCTCCCAATAGCAACGGCCATAGTGTTTAGCCAAATCCGTCACTTCCTTAGCCTTGAACGCCGACGCAGCCGCCAACGACGGCAAGTCAAAGACCCTCACAGACGTAGAATTAGGTCCGAAAGAAGCAACTTCCGGCGCTGATTGGGACCAATTCACGGGATCGGGTGCTGACGTGGACTCCGGTGCGGTGGAATTGGATCGAGCGAGGAGGCCATGGTGAGATTTGCTGCGGAGGAGGAGAAAGAGAGAGGGATTGGATTTGGAGTTAGGGTTGACGAGTTTGGAATAGAGACTCAGTGAGTTCCTCCACATGGCCGAGTCGGGGGGAGCGAGTTCGACTGAGTTGTTATTGAAAATGTGCAGATAATTTTGACGGATCGGAAACGAAGAAGAAAAGAGAATTATGGAAACGAGGGCCAGTGTGGGGCCCTGTGAATACAAACTTTGATTGGTTGGGCCTAATCGGGTCGACCCAATTGAATAACAAGCAATTTACCATTTTGTAATATAATACGTGATTTTGGCATTCTGGAAGGGCTCAATTTGGCATGGAAATGGGTTATTTGCATCCGCCTCCCCTGAGGTTTAGCCTTTTGGCACCCACCTCCCCTGTAATTTGAAATTTTGGCAAAGACCTCCCCTTAAGCTATATTTGATCAAAAATTCTAATAAAATATTACCATAAGACCAAAACACCCTTATCCCCTATCTTTATATTCAGTATAATCTATATTTATTTCCATTAACTATATTTTTCACAAATAAAAATAAATAAAAAGAAGAGAAAAACAAATATGTGATACCAAATTTAAAATTTTAGAATGTCAATGATGGCATAATATTTATAATCAATGTTTATGAATTAAAAAATAGTAACATTTTACAATTATAAATAGATGACTATGTATTAAATCAAAAGATTCATTTTTCAATGAACTTTTTCATACACATCATAATATAATATATATATATATATATGTAATCATATGTTCCAAGTAATATTGAAAATACGCATCAATTATATTTTATGTCATATATTTAAAAATTGTGCTTCTTAAACAACTTATGCATTTATTTTAAACATATAAAAGTTAATCCATACTTTTTTCTTTTTAGTAAATGTGGTTTAGAATTTTAATTTTTTCTTTTACTTATTCTTAAGAATTAATCTGTAATTATTTTATTCACTTATTTAAAAAGCAATACATTGTTTTCTATATTAAATTAATGATATGCATTTTATGTAATTAAAATTATTTTTTATTTTTATTCTTTATTTTACTTAATTTTTAAAAATAATTTTGACATCAAAAATTTGTTGAAGGCGACCTCTATTAAAAAGGTGAGACACTAAAATCAAATTTACATTTTGAATGTGAAATATGTTTGTTAATAAGAAAAGACATGAGGGTGTTTTAGTCTCATAGTGATATTTTATTAGAATCTTTGAACAAAAATAGTAGCAGGGAAGGTCCTTGCCAAAATTTCAAACTACAAGGGAAGTGGATGCCAAATGACCAAACCTCAGGGGAGTTGGATGCAAATAACCCCATGGAAATGAAGGATTGGTAATATTATATTGGAGACAGACTGTTTGGAGGCATGCAATCAATTACCGAAGCCAGTTTTACTCATCGCCATTACGATAAAATAACTCGAATTCGAGAGCTGATGAACCAAAAGTGGCATGCTGCACTCAAAACATATCCCGCTGGAGGCGAATTAAGTGGCGGACTATTTAGCAAAAGTGGGACAAAGTCATGAAATAACGATTGTGACGGCTCTGGAGGCGCCTCTGCGTACTCTCTATGAGCAAGATTTACTTGGACTTGAATGGTCCAAGCAAATAACTAATAGCCCGAGTTTGTCGGGCTAAATTTATAGAGTGTCCCCCTTCCCTTTGAAGCAAAAAAAAAATATATATATATACATGATTTTATTCAGGTCCTTGTAAATAAATTACTAGATTTTTGATAAATTACTAGAGTGGATTGGGTGTTTTTTTTGCTCGACCTACTATTGTGTCATAGCGCTAAATGTTTCCTACTAATGGGTTATTTTCATTTGAAGGTCTCGCATAGAGGCGTAAGGTGAACCGAGTTGACACGTGAACTTAGCAAGTCAGTTCGACTAAAGCTCGGCTCAAGTTTGAATAGCTGCTCAAAACTTAGAGCCGGCTCACGAGCTTTATATTGTTTACTTATATTTTTATATTATGTAAAAATATTTAATATTTTATGAAAATATTAAAATCATGTACAATTTTCAAATGGTATTGAAATTAGATTCATTTTAGTATAATAATAAATATCCATTAGTATATCAATAAATAAAGTAATGAATATATGATATATTGTTATGAAATATCCCAAAATATTATACAGTAGAGACACAAGACAAGAGAATGAGAGAATAAGAGATTTCTTTATTTCCTTTTACTCTTTTAGTGTGTCTCAACAATACAATTTTATGGCATATTTATAGGCACAATACAAGAACCTCAAAAGTTGATTTACATAATGAAATAAGTAAATGATAATAAATCATATTCATGATAAAGGTGAGAAGACTTGGAAATACACGTAGGTGAAAGGCCATGGGACACATATAATTTGTTCATAACACTCCCCTTTGGATGTCCATAATATTAAGGATATGCCTCGTTAAAACCTTATGAGGAAAAAACCCTGTGGGATAAAAACCTTGTGAAGGAAAACGAGTACATTATTCTTTTAATAAGCAATCAGATATTGTCTCATTAAAAACATTACAAGGAAAATCCAGTGGGATAAAACATGGCTAAGGGAAAAAGAGTGCAATGCATATTAACTCTCTATCATGATAATATCAGTCAAGATTTTTGAGCCTACGCATTTCAATATTATAGACTAGCTTTTCAAATATTACAGTAGGAAGTACCTTGGTGAACAAATTTGCGAGATTGTCACTGGAACGAATTTGTTGAACATTAATATCACCATTTTTTTTTAAGATCATGAGTGAAAAAAAACTTTGGTGAAATATGTTTTATTCTATCTTCTTTGATGTACCCTTCTTTCAATTGCGCGATACATGCAGTATTATCCTCATATAAGATCGTTGAGGTTATTTTTCCAGAAGATAAACCATATGTCAATGAACGTGTTGAAACATAAACCTCATGAATAACTAAAATTTCCGCATGATTAGATGATTTGTTATCCGTACCGCCACATGTAAACAAATAGCCCGTTTGGGACCAACCATTATGAGGATCAGACAGATATCCAGCATCTGCATATCCGATCAAATCTGACTTGGGCACATTTGAATAAAACAAGCCCATATTATTGCACCTCTAAGGTAACGAAGTACTTGATTATAACCATTCCAGTGTCTTTGCTTTGGTGAAAAACTATATCTTGCTAATAGATTGACAACGAATGATATATCAGGTCTAGCATGACAATCAAGATACATTAGTGCACCGATTGCACTTAGATATGGTACTTCAGGATCAAGTAGTACTTCATCACTTTCTCGATGTCTAAAAGGATCTTTGTGTTGGGAATGTGCCCTCGATTCCAACGAGGAGTTAGAATATGAAGCACGAGTTTATATTATACAACCTCTAATTAATATAAAGGCAATATTATGTTGTTTGTATAATTCTTGATGGCATCTATAAGTCTTAAATGAACAACTAGTCCATGTGTGTCAAGGCAAACCTTCGCACTCCTTGAGGAGATGGGCACTGAAAGAGTTTGATACTTGATCACTTAAATCGTTCCCAAGTCGGAGAATCTCAATTGGGCATTGAGATTCGTATAAGACTTGTATGACACATACTCTGACAAAGGAGTGTCAGTTGAACACTATGAGATAGTGGGAGTTTGTGTCATAGATACATTGATGGAATTAGTGTATTCGAACACGGCTCGTAGTAATCCGATCACATGGATTTTTACTCAGTGACTGTCAATGATTGGATTACTGATTATGAAGGTATGCGTGAGCCTTAGACCTGAGGAGTTACGGTCACAATGTGCTTGTGACGTTGAATTCTGTCACTAGAGTAGTTAGGCCCAATTCACCCGTTGGTGGGGCCGACCTTGAAATGCGTTCCAATGGGCAAGTAGCATGTGAGGTGATTACCAAGATGGAATTCACTGTCTCTAAAGTAAACGAGAAGTATCCTATGCGGTCATAGGTAAATGGGATTGAAAGTCTCTGGCCAGAGCTGATGAACTAACTCGGTTTTAGTGATCTCATATTACTATGATTCTTAAGCATAGCATCGAGTCCTGTGAGTTTGACATATTCCATGACTCTCACTCGATCGAGATACGTCAGTGAAGGGCTTATACTCATACGGTATCATAATCTAGAGGTTCGTATTGATATAATCATTTCGTACTCGGTTGGGCTACGATGTGGGGCACGGTGCTGGCTAGGTGTCACCCACATCCTTTGGTATCCTCCCATTGCCAATTAAGACGAACCTAGAGAGTCGCACTATAAAGAAATAGACGGGGAAATCAAGTCTTGTATTTGGAGGGTGTTCTAGTAATTTGTCCTTGGGAAGGATGAATTAATTAATTGAATAAATTAATTTAATTAGTTGTTTAATTGGATTAAACAATGGTAAATTAAATTAATTAGTTGGAATATTTAATTGATTAGGTTAATTAATTATTTAAACTAGAATAATAATTAATTATTTGATTAATTAATTAATATTGATTTAATCAATATATATTTAATTGGATTATATATTAATTGATTAAATTAATTGGACTAAGTTGACTGGGTCAACATAGCCCAATTGATTGTCCAATGGCCCATATGGGCGTGTGTGTGTGATCCGGTGGGCTTAAGTTGGAGGATTTATTTAATCCTCCAACACAAGCTAGATTACACAGTTGTAACAATTCATATAACTGAAATCCTCCACCAGAAATACAAAGCAAAGGAGAAAACGTTTTCTTCTTCTCTCTTCACAGTCCACTCGATCTCGCCTAGCCGCCATGGAGATTGGAGATGGAGATTTCCCGGAGTCTGTTCCTGCGTGATGATCTAGAGATGGTACAATTGAACCGTTGGAGAAGATTGAAGATTCACAACGATCAAAGTTGAATACGCGAAAAGGTAAGACTCTGTTTGTTTATGTTTTTGAGATAGAATCCTGAAATTTTTTCGGGAAAAGCGTATTATATGGATTCGTGTGAGAATTGATGTGATGTGTGTTGTGTTTGTTTATGTTTTTAAAAATGATTGAAATTTGTAAAATGTGTCAAATCAATAATAACTGGTTGATGTATGATGAGTTAAATAATTGAGTTAGTTATTTGTGAAATGATTATGTGAATAAGATAGATATATAAAGTTAATTTATTATTAATATATTTTGAAATTTGAAATTTATTATTAATATATAGTAAAATGTGGAATATTGAATAAAAAAGTAATGATTGGAGGAAATGATGTTGATTGATAAATGTGTGAAATGATTGATATAGTGATTGATAGGTAGTTTTATGGGGGATTGAAAAAGTTAAGTTGAAAAAAGTAGAATTTAGATGAGAATGGTTTGTGTTATGAATTTTTAGAATTTTGTGATCTAGGATATTGAAAATGGAATTTGAAAACATAAACAAACAAGGCCTAAGTTTTTCGTATTCATCTTTTTCATGATTAAAATCGACGAAAGCCACAAATTGATCTTGGTTTGGGAATCCGGATCTGCTTTTCGTTTCCGCTGCGCATGCCGACAGGATTCCCAACACTTTGTTCACATCTAGTGACCTTACGACCATCGGTGTGCTCAAAGGATGTGACTTGCCCATATAAAACCATTTTAGAACCCTTGACACATAAGCTTCTTCATTTACAAAATTTCCGTTTTATAAAAATTCAATTTACAACCTAAGGCAAAACTTTGTACTTCCAAGATCTTTCATCTCAAATTCTTTCTTGAAGCAATTTATGACTTTTGGAAGCTCTTCAGGAGTTCCAACAATATTTAAATCATTGACATAAATACTAATTATAACAAACTCATTCACAGATCTTTTCATGAAAATACATGGGCAAATTAGATCATTTTTATATCCTTCTTTCAATAAATATTCACTGAGACGATTATACATATATGTCCAGATTATTTCAATCCATACAATGACTTGTTTAATTTGATTGAATAGTGTTCTCGAGAACTTGAACTGTATGCTTGGTGCATATCAAATTCTTGGAGTTTCATATATTTATCATTATCAAGCGAACCATACAAATAGGCTGTAACAACATCCATTAGACGCAAGTCAAGTTTTACATCAATTGCCAGACTAATTCAATACCGAAAAGTAATTGCATCCACCAAAGGAGAGTATGTCTCCTCATAATCTATGTCAGGTCTTTGCGAAAATCCTTAGGCAACAAGACGTGCCTTGTGTCTTACAATTTCACCTTTCCCATTTCGTTTTCGCAAAAATACCCATTTGTATCCTACTGGCTTTACATCTTCAGGTGTATGGACTATAGGTCCAAAAACTTTTTGCTTTGTGAGTGAGCTCAATTCTGCATTAATTGCGTCTTTTCATTTTGTCTAGTCATTAGGGGTGTTCGCGGTCGGGTTCGGTCGATTTTATGGTTAAAAATTTAACCGACCCAATACAAGCAGGTTCCCAAAATCTTCAACTGCAGTGGGCCATATATTTTCCCAAACCGAGCGGTTCGGCTCAGTCAGTTTTTACTTTTTACTGGTTGGTTTGGCAGGTGGCAAATCTCTATGCATTTGTTCCAAAATAAAAGGGTTTTTGACCGTATTAATATTCTATAATTCAAATCTTAGTTTACTGCAACATACAAACATAGTAATAGACAAAACTTCTCCATTGTCAATGAAAGAAAACTAGCATCTTTGCTATCAGTTAACGTGCATATATCCAACACCAAACCAATGTAACATTCAGGCAATTCAAAAACAAACCAATAGTATTTCAAAATTACAAACTGCAGGGAAAAAAGAAATAAAGATAAATGTCCCAACTTGAAACCTCATTTTTTGCTTCTTCCACCACATTCTATCATCCCTTTCTTTTCTGCTACACTTAAGACTTCTAAACAACTTGCACTTGGTTACTTGTGAACTGTCAGTACAAAAATTTACAAAAGTTAAAAACCATTAAAAGTAATTTCTAACTAATTAAAGTGCAAGTTTTACTAGTGAAGTACCTTTTGGTAGGCAATTGATGTAACCTTAGAAAAATTACCATGATTTATAAAACAAAAAAATAAAAATGCAAGCTAAAGAAGTCTATGAAGTCTAATAATTTGCACGGAGGTAATTAATCATAGAAATGGTAGCTCTATTTTAACTTACCAACAAAGCCATCAATTATCAATTACCTGTTCTTCATCACTAGTAACACAAGTTTGAAATTCTGAAATTGAAAAGATAATAATGAAATTAGAAAATAAACTATAATATGAAAACAGGAATTCAAACACAGGAAAAAGAAAAACTAAAATAATAAATTAATTATAAACATCAAACTTACCTTTTATAATTTCCTCATACTTTTCTACTTCTTCCATAAGCACTTATTTCATAGATTCTCAAATATCGATGGTGAGAGGCTTTGAACATATCCAATTTTGGAAGCATACAAGAGCCTCAACCATTTGAGGATTAAGTGAACTTTGGTATGGATCAAGAATGCGACCACTAGTGCTAAAGGCTGGTTCGGATGCCACCATAGAGTTGGGAATAGCTAAAACATCTTTAGCTATTTGAGAAAGAAAGTGATACTTTGATGAATTATCTTTCCACCACCACAAAACATCAAAATTTTCCACATCTTTTTTGACAGTTTTCTCCTAGATTTCTAGTAAGTTTTGACTTAGTCTCAATGTACTCATTTTCCTCCAAGTGTTTTGCAAACGGGGTGGATAAAAACTTGATTGCATCCATATTCTCATCCATGTCCATATCTACAGAAGCTTGTGCGCTTGAAGGTACTTGCTTATCATTTTGACTAGGATCACGTTGTTTATAATGATAATAAAAGCGAATCAATGCATTTTTCACATACTCTTCTATAAAATTAGCCAACGTGCAATCATTTTCATAAAGTTGATCAAAACAAAACCTAACAAATCTCAATTTATAGCGTGGATCAAAATAGTGGCAATATATAACAACAAATTAATCTTATCAAGACTTTCCCAATATTTTGCAAACTTCTTTTGCATTTTCATATCCATAAGACACACTTTTGGATCCTTATGTTTACACAAATTCTTCAATCTAGTCTGAATAGCCACAATTTCATGAAAAAACAAGTTAGATGTGACTTTCAATGACCCCGAAAATTGCAAAGTTACGTCATAGAAAAGCTTCAAAAACTTGACAAAAGATCGAGCAACATCCCAATCTTCTTCATCGGGTGGCCCAAAAAATTTACTATCTTTTCCTTATCCTCTCCCAATACTTTTTGTTCCTTCTTTCCCCTTCTCTTTATCAATAATCTCAACCCCTCATCTTCATCATTATCTTTTTCACCTAAAGAAAACTACATACCATAACTGGAGTCTTCCTCCTTAAGTCGTTCAAAGGCCTTTTCAAACTTAAAAGCAACCTCTAACATTAAATAGGTGGAATTCCACCTAGTTTCAATGTCAAGGCAAACAAGACTCTTGTTTTCTATCTTCTCTATTTCAACACATTTTTTGAAAGCTTGAAGCCTTGCTGGAGAAGAGCGCACATACCTTATCGCATTCTGAATCTTAAGAATTGATTCATTTTGTTGCTTTAAACCATCTTTCACAATGAGATTAAGAATATGTGTGCAACATCTCAAATGCAAGAACTCATTATCCAAGATTGTACTTTTCCAACATTTAGTCTTCTTTTTCAAATAATTTATTGCACCATCATTAGAACTTGGGTTGTCAACTGTGATTGTCAAAATTTGATTTATGCCCCAATCTGAAAGACAATTCTCAACCATTTTGCCTATAGTCTTACCCTTGTAATTAGGAATGACATAAAAATTCAAAATCCTCTTCTGCAACCTCCAATCTTTATCAATCCAATGAGCAGTTAGACACATATAATTCATGTTTTGAATTGAAGTCCACGTGTCAGTAGTAAGGCAAATTCGTTGAGCCTTAATGAGACTTTTAAGTTTCTTTTTCTCATCAATGTACAATTTCAAACAGTCCTTAGCAATATTCATTCGACTTGGGAGTTTGAATTTAGGTTGTAAGTATGCATAATACCTTTTAAACCCTTCTCCCTCTACGATCTTAAATGATAATTCATGAATCATTATCATTTCAACTAATGCTACTCTACATTCTTCAGAATTATACCCCACAGACTTTAGAGTAACAGAAGTACTACCATTATCTTCTTTTTTTGAGCCAAAAGCAAGTATTTTTTGTTTTTCATCAATAGACCTAAAAGGGTATTTTTTGCATTGATTTTTCAAATGATTGATCAAGTTAGCCGTAACGTGTAACTTTGAATGGGCTGCATAATCTTGACCACAATAATTGCAAGCTGCTCTCGGTTGTTCATCTTCTTCAAATTTTGTAAAGTGATTCCATACCCATGAATTCTTTTTGTTGCCAATAGTTGGACATTCTATATCCTTATCTGTAGTGGGAATAAGCTTCTTTGGTGCAGTTTTTTATCTTTTCCTACAAGTATTAGGCCTCCATTTTGATGTAGGAAGTGTAGACTTTGACATTGGTTTAGGGGCGGATACACTTGGTTCCTACATTATTAAGTCACATTTTTCATTTTGGGCATCATTTCCTTGACTCTCCATCTGTAAATGAAACAAAGAATATTAGACTTTGTTAGTTAAATGAAACAATCTGATTAAAATTTGTAATTCTTAAATATGACTAATGATATGGAATCTGGTAACAAAACAATATCATGTTAAATTAATTGCAATAAAAGTAAGAGATCAATAACATGGACGAGAAAATTTTAAAGATCTCTAAAGGACTACAGATCCGCTTCTAGTCAATAATCCCCCGTCCAGCTACACATTGAACAAGTCAGTGAATAAAAGTAAATGTAGTTGCAACATGTTAAGGAGTTGGTCTTGTTCTTGCTTCTACATGTTACTAACAATAAGGTCAATTCCTATAATGTTCAGATTTTCTTTTCCTCGTTGTGTTTTATTTCTTATTATTATGATCTCTTTTAAAATTTTGATTCTAAAACAGGTAATTAAATTCAAATAATCTCTATTTAACTATTTAACACAGAGGCTCAAACCCTGCTAACAAAGTCATTAATTGTAGAAGAAGAAAGGCTGTGAAGAATTTCAAATACCATACTAAAGAAGGCTATTTTTTACACCAAAATTGAACTCTCTTTGATTCCTACAACATTTCATCATTCAGAAACACCAGCCATGTCATTCAAAATCAATGAGGTTCTAATCCATGAGTGGTATATATATATATATATATATATATATATGAAGAGATTTAGATTGAGACCTATATATATGAAGAATGAAAATGAACTAAAACTTGTCAATCCTCAAATTCACAACGAAGATAGGTATATACGAAGAAATTAAGATGTAAGGAGGACACACCTTTACAAAATTTTCGTACTGCTTTGCTCGCCCCTCCTCTTTATGGTGACTCCCCAGAATCTTCTCAAACAAGGACTCCTCAATGTGTGACCATAAGTTTGAGGAAAAAGCTAGGGTTTAATTTCTTTGTAGAAGAATAGAGCAAACTGATAAAAATTAGGTGTTGAGAGATTAAAAAAAGAATGTGATAACAAGAAAGATTTATAGAGGTAACAATAAAAATGACAGGGTTCTTGTGAATATCAAACGCCATGAGAGAGAGGATGGGGAAGAGGAAAGGTCGATGTAGTGTTTGGAAATTTGAGTTATGACTTGAAAACAGAGGTGCAATCATAAATATGATACAAGGGATATTAATTGGTTAGATATATATGGCGGGCAGGTCGGGTATGAGGCGGGTTTTATGTTGAAAACCCCGCTACCTGACCCAATATAAACGGGTTGCAAAAAATTAAATTGTTGGAAAAAACAAAAATCCTAAAACTGGCAGGTCTCGGGCGGGTTGGGTGGGTTTATGAACACCAGCACCAGTCATCTCTGTTTCTGCATTCATTAACAGACTTTGGTTCTTAATCCTCATATTATATGAAAAAATATCGGCAACGTTGACTTCATTTCGATTCCATTGTACACTACAAAAAAAAAAAAAATCTATCACAGATGTTTTTGTCATTATAAGTAGTCAAATTGTCAGTAAAACTAGCTAGTGATGACATTGAAAGTCGTGACTGTGTCATCACAGTATGTGCTGTCACTAAAATTTTTACTGACGACTACTATAAGTCATCACTACAACTCAATTTTTTAGTTGCGAATTGATACTGTCACTATTGTTCCTTGTTTTAGTTGCACATAGATATCGTACTATAACACAATGTTCTAGTTATGCAAAGATATCGTCACTATAAATTAAATTTTAGTTGCACATGAATGCGGTCATGAAAATAATTCTCATCACTAAAACTTATTAGTAATTGTCGGATTTTAATTATCACTACTTAAACAGATTTTCATCACTAAAATTCAGTCACCTCAAATAATTTCATAATATTAAAAAATTAGAAATTCTATAACAAAATAAATTTTGGATCATATTACAACGGCAATTTTGTGGCTATAGCTCATTTATGGTTACAACAATAAGTTAAACTTAGTGACAACGTAATCTCCAAGAACATATAAAAAATAAAAAATAATTATTATATAAAGCACCTAAAATATAAACATAGAAGTACTTCCGTTCAAACTTAATAATTACAAAACAAAGTTCAAATGATAAAAACTAAAAGAGAAGTAAAATGAGAATAAATCATCATTAATCGTGGTTAGTGTTCCTACAAAGTACATTAGTTCTCTTCCAAATCGATTGACCTTCAAACCTGCAAAAATTGTGAAACAAATATTATTTAGTAAACAAAAATCATGTCAATTTTTCACTTCGGAGTGCAAGACTCCAACTAAAGAATATTAGAAGGTGCTTTTACATACATGAATATATATATATATATATATATATGAACGTGCACATATGATAACTTTACAATGTGTCTGTACTATGTATATAGATCAATGCACATCATGATATACTGATAATTGAGTGTGTTGTGCCTTTTTTCCTCTTTCCATAAGGGCAAGGCGAATCAAAAGGAATATAAGAGCTTACTAGACAACTCTTTAATTCAAATTAACCAATAAAATTTAATTTTAATTAGCAGAATTAATTCTTAAAAAAGATAATCTTAAATGAATTTACAAGAGAAAGAAATAACACGTAAATCATAATTATGAAACAAGTACGTTAGCCTAATGATGAATAGATATATCCAAATTCTGGATAATGGCATGAAGTTGACTTTTAAAAAAATCTTACACTTGGTATTGTACTTGAGCTTCCTGATTGTTGACTTGGGACTTCAAGGACTCTAAGCATAATGTCATCTCTATGTTTTTTTTCATTGAGTGTCTCCAAAGCTTCACTATATTCTTCATCTTTCTTCCTCAATTCTTCATTCTCTTTTTCCAATTCAGTATTAATTCTCTGTCTTTTTAGAAGATGACTTCAAGCCATCCCCACAATCGCGTAATCGGCTTGATTACTCTTCCCCAAACACTTGTATAAATGCCTCATCTTCATTCATGGGATCTTGGCCCCCTCAATTGGTGTTCTGTGCAACCTTGTTTAGTCGTCCTATAATACTTAAATTAGTACATGTAATATCATTAAGTTACTAACATAAATTGAAGGCACTTACATAAGCTTCCCCTGAAGCTTGATCTACCCAACCATTCTTTTTATTACTGTCAGTTCTTGTTGGCTCTTGCTTGGTTTCAGGGTCATGCTGCACAAATTTACAAGGGGAATAAAAATGATCGTTTAAAACTAAATACATGAGAATCTGGAATAACTTACTTCTTCGAAAAAATATTGTGCAATGGATTTTGTTCCACAATCATAGGACATTGTCAGCTTCCTCCTATTCTCCTTGTTTCTATCACTAACTCTCTGCATTTATTAAAATGAACATATTTATGATTTTAAAATTTGTTTATTATAGATGCTCGACATGTATTCTTGAATCATATATTTAGCCAAAAAAAAAAAAGATCATTTCCAGTAGTCTAATGAAAGAATAGGAATGACTATAATTTCTTTAGAACATACATTAAACTCGTCACTTTCAACTTAATTGATGAATTGCTCCCAACCATTTCGAAGTAATCCGTTAGGAGGCTTGTGCAATATATCTTCGTCATCTTTCCTCTGAAGGTAATATGCATGCAGCTTGTGTCGACGACTCCGATATTGGCGATTGAGTTGCTCGACAACTATCTTTTTAACTTGAAAATTATCTTGTAAATCAAATTTTTGCAGCAATATTCAAGTGCAAAAATTAAAAGTTGAATAGAGCATCTAATAAACGACAGTAACTCTGCCATTTTAATATATACTTAAAGTTTGAGGAATCAGTAGAGCAATTATAAACATAATAATATATATGTCCTAATTAATGAAGAGATATTAGTAACATTAGTTCGAAATAAGAATTAAGATGACATTTGTTAAAATTGAATGAAAATATGTCAGGAGTTTCCTTGGTAGTAAAATATATAATTGCAGTAGGAGGTAAAACATAACTAAGAGGACTTGACCATTTTCCTACTTAATTTTAAAAAGCAATCAATTCTCACCTGAAAAAATTATTAATAACCTACTGACCTTATAAAGAGAAATTAAGTTTCTTTATTTTCCTACAAAAATCAGAATTTCGTTTTCACAAGTATACCAGAAGACAAACTATTGTCCCAATCTATTTTAACTTTCCGGAATATGAAGTCAAGTTCCATGCGTCTTCTTAGATTAGAAAATATCGCTGAGTCTAAAAATGTTGGTGCAAATTTTTTTTAGTCAAATATATATAAATAAAGTTTCAAAAGAATACATTACCTTCATTGCCAATCACATTTTCTTTATGTTATTCGTAGGAATGTCCTTACACCGGGCATATGGAAGGGGTGCATGTTGCTTAATAACAACACAAGCCTCGATCCTGAAATTCTTAGCATTCTTACCAACAATCCGTTGTCTTTGTGGATGAATAGTAACTTCTAATTTCTCTGCCTTGCCCCTTTTCTTTTCAACTGACATACCCATAGTTATTCCTCTCCTTTTCTTGCTAGGTGATCTTGAACCAAAATAATCACATCATTAAGCTATTAAAAAGTTCAATTTCTCAAAAAAAAAAAAAAGAAAAAAAAAGGAAAATGTAAATAGGATAATAAGAAACTGCAATTTTATAGTGTATATTAAATTAATGTGAACCTTTAGTATTATTGTCAATCTGTTGTGGAACAATGAATTCAGATGGTTGTTACTGAGAATCCAACGCCTCTTGAGTTTGCTCACGTCTGCCTTGACTTCGAGTAGCCATGTCCAAACCTAAACCAAAGAAGTTAAGTATAGATCGATTTACATGATTATTGTAAACATATGTTTGAATCTAAATAGAGCATAAGAAATATGTGATTAATGTCTAAAACATAAACTTGTGCAGCTTTCAAAATGAATTTCAGCTATTATAACCTCTTTTTTTGTTTGCTTTTATATAAAGAAACAATTGTTAGGAAGAATATGGTGTTTTATTGGCACATACTTACTATGTAGCGGAGTAGGAAAATCAGAAAGGAACATTACAAAATAGATTCTATTTAGAGTAGCTTAGTGTTGGCTCATTAGCAGGTAGTACACAGCTTTGTTACAAAATTTTGATATTCATGTAACTGATTAAAGTTAATACATGCTTTTATTATAATATAGTTCGCTTTCAAATGAGATTGTGATTCAATACAAAGGTTAATGATATATTTAACAGTCGCTAAGCATTTGACGACAATATTTAGTGATTAATGGTCTCAGTTATGACCCATTTACCTTCAATTATCTATACGTTATGAGAGGCTTAGAAAATTGGTCTGCAAGAATATTGGCACCTTTTAGTAACTTTACCAAACTAACCCTACCAAACTAATCAAGTACCAGAACCCATGTAATATAAGCACACATTCAGCTTTTCTGATGCAACACATAATTCTTTAATTTTGTGCATACCCTAATTCTTTATTTTCTTCCTTTTTCAGCCCAAAATTGGAAAGTATGTAAACACTTATTCATGAACAAAATTCAGAAAATTCATTCCCAATCTTCTAATCATCTCAAAATTTGATCTATAAAATATATATAATCAAGTTATTTCAGTAAAGCACTAACAAGCTAGCTATATTACACTCAATAACATTCAACCGTACTACAACACAAGGAATGCAAAATCCTTAAGCAAGAAAAAGGTAAAAAGGGCGTTAATATAAAATCCTTAAGCAAGAAAAGGTAAAAGGGACATTAATGCAAAATCCTTGAGCAAAAAAAGGTAAAAGAGGCGTCCTTCTATTTGTGAATCCTATTGGGGCATTCAATCAAACACATTGAAAGAAAGATTTATGGATGAAGAAAAAGAAAAAATGAAAATAAAAAATTGGTATGAATTGTAGATGAGGAGTTCATCCGACTTTGAATCGCCATTGAGAGGAGAAGGAATGAAGAATTCAATAAGTGACTAAATTTCAAGTTTCCTATACTATAAGGGAACAAATGAAGAAGTGTGGAAACAGCTCAGAAGATGGGGCACCTAAAATTTAGGAAATAGAAAACGTGAACATGAATACTACCTCCAATAAATAAATTGGCGCCAGGTTCACTCCCTCCAAATTTTCATTCTGCTAAATAGATATAAGTTTTTATTTTTTAAAAGAAAATACATATTGCTTCAATAATTAATAGGTCATGACATTGACTCTATAGTCATATAATCTTTTTTTAAAAATAAATTATTTAATTTTAGGACATTTATAGTTTAGGATATTTTAATATTTATGCATCATAGATATTTTTTTACAATTCTTTCATAATATTTTGCTAAGTATACTTAAAAAAAATTAAATGACTATAGATTGTGTTTGGATTGAATGATTCGTATTTTGAGGAATGGATTCAGAGAATGGATTTCAAATGACTCTAAATTATGTGGATTGAAATACATCGTAGTGATTAAAAAGATGGCTCAAATGAGTGCCAAATTTTCAACTCCTTCAATTCAAAACACAATCTAACAAACTTCAAAGGGAAAATAATTTTCACAAATTTCAGGTACATGAGTTTCTTCAGGAACTGAAATATTAGTTATGACCAACTTTATCCTCGATCTTGATATCTTTGGAACCGACAGGTCTACCATACTTCATGCATGCTTTAGACTCATTTGGAATATTATTTTGTCCAACAAGGACATCAATTCTAATTGGAGCATTAACAACTAGTATATGTGACTTAGTCACTCTCTGTAGGTCAGTAAATGTGTCTGGCAGTTGTTTTGCTTAACCTAACAAGTGAATTGTCTTTTGAACTTCTAGTTCACATTATTCTATACGAGGATCAAGATGAGATAAAGGTAATTCATTCCAACTAATCTTTTTTTCCAGCTGCTTATCTTCCCCCCCTTAATGTTGGAAAATCTGATTCATCAGAATGACAATTAGCAAACCGAGTCGTGAATAATTTTCAATCAATGGCTATAGATACTTTATTATAAATGGAGACTCAAATCCAACATAAATACCCAACTTACTTTGAGAACCCATCTTAATGCGTTGTGGTGGAGCAATTGGAACATATACCGCATATCTAAAAATTCTTAGATGGGAAATATTAGGTTCCTGACCATAAACCAATTGCAATGGGGAGGACTTATGACTTGTTGGCCTTATGCGTATAAGTGTTGTTGCATGTAAAATAGCATGCCCTCAACAAGAAATAAGAAGTTTTGGTCTCGTATCTAAAGGTTTTGCAATTAACTGTAGACGTTTAATAAATGATTCTGCAAGGCCATGTTGTGTATGAACATGTGCTACAGAATGTTCAGCATCAATTCCAATAGACATACAATAGTCATTAAATGTTTAAAAGTAAATTCACCCGCATTATCAAAGGAGTATTTAATAATCAGGAAAATGTGCTCGTAGTCAAATCAATTGAGCAAGAAATCTCGCAAACGCCAGGTTGCGAGTTGATAACAAAGGCACATGTGACCATCATATTGATGTATCAATTAAAACAAGAGAATATCTAAATGGTCCACATGCAGGGTGAATTGGTCCACAAATATCACCTTGAATACGTTCCAAAAATGTAAGAGATTCACTTCCTATTTTTGTTGTTAATGGTCGAATAATCAACTTTCTTTGAGAACAAACAACACATGAGAAATCACTAGATTGAAGAACCTGCTGGCTCTTTATTGGATGACCACATGAATTCTCAATTATTTTTCGCATCATAATTGACCTGGGATGGCCCAACTGAACTGGTCATTCCAAACAACAAACGTTTTTTGATTCACAAACTCTTGATTTAAAATAACATGTGTTTCAATAGTAGATATATGCATGTAGTACAAATCGGAGGAAGATGCAGGTAATTTTTTCAATATGCATTTTTTACCAAATATTGTACTAGTGATGTAACTCAATATGTCATCACTAGTTGTCTTATCATGATATCCATTTCGGCGGATATCTTTAAAGGTTAGTAAATTTCTTTGAGACTTAGTAGAATATAATACATCATCAATGTAAAATTTCATTTCTCAGTGTAACAATATATTAGCTCTGCCAGAGCCTTCAATTAACTTTGTACTACCAAATATAGTACTAACATTGGCGTCCTGCATTACTAAATAAGAGAAGCATTTTTTATTTTCGAGGATGTATGAGTTGTTGCACTATGTGCCAGAAGCATATCTTCATTATTGATGTTGTTGTTGACCGAGTGAATACTCATTCTTTATTGAAGCACAATAAGAAATAAAATAAAAGAAATCGATACCATGAAGTATTATCTAAAATGATAAAAGACAAATTTATGAATAAATTCTTTATTGTCTTAAATAAAAAGAAAATAACACATTTAATCATTTATTTTAAAACCACAAAAATAAGATTTAAGAAATTTATTTTTGAACACTCACATCTCCAATCAAGTGATCAATTTTTCCATCAGGATCAGCAAAAAAATCAGCAACATCTAAATGAGTGTCATCAAAATGACCATCATCAGAATCGCCTTCTTCAAAATCAAAATTTATTTCTGTCTTCTTTCCTTTACTTTTCAGCGATTCTTGATAAAGATCAACAAGATGTTTTAATGTATGACAAGTACGTGATCAATGACCTTTACCACCATAACGATAGCATAAATTCTCCATAGATTTACTATTTTGTCCACCTTCATTTTTTTCTTCATTATTTTTCCACTTCTGGTGGAATGTTGCGTTCCTTTGAATAACCACCACAATTTCATGACCACATCCACGTCCGTGTCCAAGACCATGACCCCGACCATGGCCACTACCACAACCACGACCATGAGTTTGTTCATAATTAGAATGGTTATGTGTTGTTACATTCACTTCAGGGAATGGAGCAAAACCAGTTGGATGACACTCGTGATTTTTCATCAAAAGCTCATAGTTTTGTTCAGCCACAGAATATTTCTTATAACATTTTTCACTACATTGCTGCTGCAGGAGCACATTGAATGCATGAAAAATAGATAATGTTTTTTCTAAAATATCTTCACCAATGATTTTTTCTCCACACAATTTCAGTTGAGACTTGATTCTAAACATTGCATAGTTATACTCAATTACGGTTTTAAAATCTTGCAATCGCAAATGCATCCAATCATAATGAGCTTTTGAAAGAATAACAATTTTCTAGTGGTCATACATTTCTTTCAAAGTATTCCAAAGAACAAGTAGATCTTTTATTGTAAGATACTCACTTTTTAAACTTTCATGAAGGTGGTGACGAAGGAAAATCATAGCCCAGGCCTTTTCTTGATTATATGCTTTGTTTCTTTCGTTGATCGTGTCTCCAAAACCATTTGCATCTAAATGAATTTCAGCATCTAACATCCTAGATAAATCCTTCTTCCCGTAATGTCAAGAGTCACAAAGTCAAGTTTTACAAAATTCATCTCTATAATACTATTATCAAAGTATAAGAAAAGTTAGGGAAACAATCTTTATATTTATACCGAGATTAATCCACATAAAATACAAGTCAAGTCGCGAGGCCAACAACGACGAAATGGCATGAAGTATTAATATATTATTTCTCATGACGCATTACAATGACTAATAGAATAATGATATAGTCATATATTTTATCCAAATAATAAATAAAAATAAGTGACGTCATATGAAAGACGAGAAATCATTAAAATTAACATGGAGTACCTATATCATCGTCTTTCTTTATTGTAATATGCAATTGTTTTTACAAAAGTAGTTCATAAGCATGCTGAATAGAGGCTAGGAATTACCTTACAAGTTAAAGGCTAGCAGTGATTGAGCAATTAATCATTATCGGTTTATTCATTTTATCATCAATAAAGACAACTATGAAAAGATGGAGCAACCATGACACCCTAATTAAGAACTCACCTTCGTTGTGTTGATAATCGCTAAAAATTCCACTGACTCACTATCACAATTCCTCGAATCCAAATGGTAATAACTTTAGACGAATCATGCTGATAACGTGTTATGAAATATTCCAAAATATTATAAAGTAGAGAAACAAGACAAGAGAATGAGAGAATAAGAGATTTATTTATTTCCTTTTGGTGTGTCCCTACAATACAATTTTGTGGCCTATTTATAGGCACAATACAAGAATCTCAAAGGTTGATTTACATAATGAAGGAAGTCAATGATAATGAATCATATTCATGATGAAGATGAGAAGACTTGGAGATACATGGAAGTGAAAGGTCATGGGATTTGTATGGAAATCCGCATATATAATTTGTTCATAACATATATAACTTTTATTACTTCAATTAATATATGTTTTGTAACTTTTTATACTTCCCAAATAATAATTGAATATAAAATATACAATTATTATTTGTTTAACCTCACTAGTTATTTTTCATTTTCATTCTCATTTTATATTCTTATTATATTTTGTTGTTGTACGGATTTATAAAATATAACACAAACTCTAAAATGATCCAAAGAGCTCGAACGCACAAGTCGGAACAAGCTTCTGCTCAAGCTCAAGTATAGGCTTCATGAGTTCGAGCTCGATGTTGAATATCATACCAGGTTCGGTTGGAGCTCTACTCCTTGCAATCATAGTCTTTGATGGAAATAGAAGTTAGTGATCTCATGGGTTATTCTTGCAGGATCGAGATTCGAGTTTTGAAACAATCGTAATCATTTATATAATAGAATTATATAAGATCCACAATACAATGATGGCAGCAGTTCTACCATAATTTGGAGTCCTATGACTCTTGAAAATCATTCAAATCTCATATTCATCCTCTTTTACTTTCCGTTTCACATCTAATAGTATGTACTTCATTCAACATTTTGTTTAACAAATTACAATCGAAAACACATGTTAAGCATAAATTAATTAAATCATAAAATACTCTATAATATTACATTGAGAATCTTAGCCCTCAAGTGCTCAACTTAGAGAAGTGAAACACGAACACTGCTCTAGTTTCCTTGCAACCTCCCCCGCCCACACTTACCCACAAAACATCCGTTCTTGCAATCTGATCGGATAATTCTATGTCAGAACGAGTTCAATGTCCGATTGTGTACTGTATTTATCTCTTTCACACAAACATGTGTGTGGACCGCACAAAATATACTTTACTGTGTGAAAGAGATAGACAATAGGACCATTGAACTCGGTCTAGCATAGCTTTTTTCGAACCCTCACCTTCTATTTCCACCTCTTTCCTTATTAGTAATAAACAATAATCCCACAAAGCTCAACAAAAGACATAACATATCTTGTTTAATTTATCTACACTCTCAAATCGTTATTCTTCCCTTTAGTACTTCTTTCTTCAAATCTTGTAGACTTGTACCACTTCGCACACATAACGTACACCACAAGATCAGCCGCTGTTAGAGCTGCCAAGAGATAATAAAACCTGTCCAAATGACCGTTGTTAAGGTTCCTAGGAATCCACCCTGGCATATCATCGGAGGTCGAGACTTTCATCACGATAGTCACGATCAAGCTGCTTACGTAATTCCCTAACGAAATGGAAGTCATGCTAAGTGCACTTCCAAAGCTCTTCAACCCATCCGGAGCCTGCTCGTTAAAGAATTCGAGCTGCGCGACATACATAAAAACCTCGGACGCCCCAATTAAGACATATTGAGGCACTTGCCAGAATATACTCAAACTACTCGAGTTTATACAACTCGGGCAGTTCTCTTGCCCGTGTCTCAGTCTGAAGTGCTCGACTACTCCTGCAGAGACCATTGCCATGACGGCGATGATTATACCAATGCCCATCCGTTGGAGCTCTGTTAACCCACCGGACTTTCGGAACCTCAATACGATCGGTTCAATGACCCGGCGGTTGATGAAGATAAACGCCGCCACACTTAGGATGTCGAAGGTGGACATGCTCGCAGGAGGGATGTGGAATCCGGCTACGGTGGTTTGCATGGCGGCGCCTTGTTCGACGAAAAGGGATTGCATTTGAGTGAAGACTACAGAGTAGAGGATAGTGCAGAGCCAGATTGGGAGGAGTCTGAGTATGCATTTTACTTCTTCAACTTGTGTTACAGAGCAAAGGCGCCAAGGGTTTTGGGTGTTGGTGTTTTCCTCCTCTGCAGTTTCATCTTTTTGGGTGATAACAGCTGCTCTATCCAAGAAACTGCATGATTCATTGAAGTTTATTAGTTGAAATAGCATAAAAAGATTTAAGACAATTGAAAAATTATGAATTAATTTTAGGAAGTTATGTGACTCTGAATTTTCGGACAATCACAATTTGATGTTCATCATATGCGGAGCGAATGTAATTGTCGGGTATCAGGACATTTCAAATCATCCATGTTTTTACCAGTCATACATTTTTACGTGCAAACTGAAAGTGTTACACAACTATGATACTGATTGGAGTGATATCCTAAATTAAAGAGCCGAAATTTTCTAAGAAATAGTAGAAAATTATTTCCAAACAGAGTGATCGAACTCAACTAATTATATGATAAGTGCAATAATATTTTATTTGTGAATCATGGTCACTCAATCAAAATCGACTCGTGCTATAAAATTTCTCGAACAATGGATCAAAGATTTGGTAATTTTCAAGGCATAAGACAACTCACTTGAACCCATTTGTGTGAAGCATTTTTCTGCCTCCATTATCAGCAAGATCATTTCCATGTACTTCATATAACTCATTATCATTTGAAGGGATCTCAACTTTCCATTTTCTTGATGCAGCAATAATCACTTGGCAAAATCTTGAAAATGGATTTCCTTTTGGTGTGAAATGTCTATACAAAGGGGTCCCTAATAGGAACAAGATCAATGCAATTGTAGCAGAGCCAGCAGATGCCCAAAAGCCCACAGCCCAAATGCCCTTATCCTCATAATAACCTAATATGGTGTTTGAACATAGGCATCCAAGATTTAGGGCTAAGTAGAAGTAGCTAAAGAAAGCCACCTTTGAGTGACTTTCCTTGGGATGATCTTCATCGAATTGGTCCGCTCCAAATGTTGCGATAGTGGGTTGGTAACCTCCGTTTCCAAGGGCGATCAAGTAAATCGACACGTAGAATAACGAAAGGTGGAGGTTCGAGTGGGGCCCACAAGGGGTTTTTTCGTCCCCGCAGCCATTTGGCGTGAGTAAGAACAAGTACGATGATAGCGATAGCGATACCAATCCCTGTCATAATTATAATATTCAATCAGATAATATTTTGATTACACATGTCGAACTGATTAACATCAGCGACACGTGTAACAAATTTGTAAGTTAAATAAATTGATCGAATATAATAGTCACAATGACACCCGGAACTCAGAAGTAATATTAGTAGTAAGTAATCAATGGAAATGTTGTGGAAATTAATGTTGACTTACAATCACAAAGATGACTTGAAAAATGGCACAAGTTTTGTATCGTCCCCAATAGGAATCACTAAGGAAAGCCCCCAAGAGGGAGAATAGGTAGACTGTGCCTGTCCATTTGCTAACATTATTTGCAGCACTAGCATTGTCTTGACCCATTACTCTTGTAAGAAACAATACTAGATTGACCCCTACTCCAAAAAAGGCTAGTGTAGCAAGACCTTGATTCACTGAAATTAAATAAAATTTATTTTAGAAATTAAAAAAAAAAGTTTATATATATATATATAATTATCTAAAGAGAAATATTTATTAATTAAATTAGTGATCATGTACATGTGGGTTTACCTAGTAACAATATACCGGCAGGCCATGATCCAGTTCTTGCTCGAATCGCGGGTCTTCCACGACGATCTACGGATCCATCAAGTGTGCATTCTAGCTCTTGGCGTTTCACAATTTTCTCCTCCATTCGATCCTGGTGAAGAGCACGGAAACTTATTTATATAAATTGAAACGGTATGGTTGCATCAGAAATATGAAAATACAATAGAAATATTAAATATGACATTTTTAATAAGAAAAATAATTTCTGAATAGAATAGAATTAAAAACATCACAACATGCAAATATTTTCAATATATTTTCAGTTTTATCCAAAATATTACATATTATCAATAAATTACCAATAAGTAAAAATACTTAACAGCATACAAAATATTAAGAAATTAACAGAAATGTGATATAGAAGAGTCCATGAGCCCACATCCCAATTTTAAATGAGATCTTGTATCTCCAAAATTAAAAACACAATAAAATTCAATATACTTTCTGAAAAGAATAAAATCTGAAATCTCAGTTTTTGTCGAATTATTGGAACTTGGGAAAATAATAATAAATATATTTAATGGTTTCGTATTTTCCTTGTCATTATATTCCACTTATTGTACAATTACAAACATGGATCATGCAATTTGTACACTAATTAGCTGGGAAGGCAGGATTCCCTTTTCTTTTTGTTTACATAATATCCTATTATAATTAGCCCCGTAATTATTTTTAATTAAAAAATAGAAAATTTTACCCGTTTTGTTTAAGTTCAGTTAAAAACTACTCTAAAAAATTATTGACTTTAGAATATTAAAAACTCATCAAAATAAAGATCTGAAAAACAATTGACGATCATACAGAAAGCTAGCTCATAGCCAAATTTCACAAAGACATAGCCTTATAATTTAACTAGATAATTAAGTAACATCAGTAATTCTTTTCAGATTATACTATAGGTAGGGTAGCTCTGAAAGTTCTAGCTCAAACCTAGTTTGACAGCAAGCATAATTTACGAGACGAGTGAATTACAGTTATCGTGTAACTTATATGGTCTTATTGAATATAGTTACGTACGACTAAAATAAGTTCGGGTTAGAATTCCTGCTATGCATGACAGCTGCCTAGCTAGTTACTTATGAGGGCAAGGAAATGATCTTTTTAAATAAAAAGTGCTTATTTAAAAAGTTAGAAAATAAGAAACAGTTCAAAAATGTTCACAAGTAAAATGTGAAGAAAGAACTGCTTTTCCATATATCAGGGAAATCCATATGAATATGAAGCAAAAATATTCTACTGATGAGCTGCATTTGATATATCAAATAAAATTATAATCTTCAATAACTTATTAACGTTTTCTTTATAAAAATATTTTCTTGTTCATCTTTGGATTCTATAAGTTTGTTAATTAACGGGAAGAAGCTGGAAAATATCAAGTAATTTCTTTGTTGGATAAAAAATAAAGGAAAAAACATAAACAATTAACAAATAAGCATGCTTGTCATAATTAATTAATATAAAAAATCAAATAAATGTGTGGTTTTTATATATCTGTCCATCATTCCCATACAAATATCACTATGATCATTTCTTGATGCTGGAACAATTGTATTATCAATGCTCCAGAACCTTTATTATAGTCCTTAATTAATAAATAGAGACGAAGGAAAGGGGAAGAACGACTCGACCTGACAGTCATCGTCCCTTAACTAGAAATATATACATTCTCAAGACCTCGAATTGTAAATATTTATACTTATAAACTAGCAACTATAAGTATGTAATAGAAACATAATAAATTAGTAACGTAAAATGCTAGCAAAATACACAAAAAGAAGTTAACTCCTTACTATAGGATAAATTCAAGTTCTTGCACTAATTTATTAATACACACATAATAATAACTATCAAAAAGAAGATACACATTATGATTAATTATGAAAGAAGAGAAACATTTATAATGTATTTACTAACCGATTTTCGACAATATTTGAGCAAGTTTTGCGCAATTGTTGCTATCTTGATATGAAGGCTATGGAGTAAATAATGTATAGAGATATGAAGAGAGGTGGCTAGGAAATATTACTAATTAACTTTTTGTGGGTTAAGTGAGAAGAAAAGATGAACATGGTGATGTATTTATAGGGCATGAGAATGCGTAGGGCAGTTTCTGAGGAAGACCGTCTTTTGGACAAGTCCATTTTTTAGGGAAAAATAAAGAAAAAAATTAAATTATGCAAATGGTGACAAAACAATATCTTGAAAGAAAATACATTGATTTGCAAATCGAGTTAATTTTCTGTTTCACAATCATATAATTAATATTTTTTATTGAACGAACAAAGACGTGACACGTGTACAATCGGATGATTGTGAACTATTTTTTTTTACAAGTATTTTCTCTCTTCACGTTACAACCACATTCTACGCACGTATGTATGTTTATGTAATAGAAATTGTTATATGATGTATAATAGATTTTGAATTAAGAGGAAGGAGGGAGGAAGCAAAAGACTCGTGCTTTAGTTGAACACTTGTTTGGGTTGGGGGGTGGGAGTGGGGGTGGTGGTTAGTGTGTGCATATCCATGTCCTTTTTCTAACACCCAAACTAGTTGGGGTTAAGCTGTATTGATGCTGACATATTTGAAGAATGCAATTATATTCGCGATCTCCACTTTTTATATTATACTATTACTATATATATATATAATATACTTCTTTTTTAAGGGCTAACTTTATTTTTTGCTCCAGTTTTGGGTTTATTATAATTACTTTCTGTTAAAAAAAGTACATCGAAACTTGCCCACTATTGTTTTTTCTTTTTTTTTTGGGTAATTAAAAAAATAGAAACTAAGTTAATAGTAGTGCTAAAATATGAACATAAGTTAATCGTATGACAAATGATCATAAGCTAGATTCAATCTGAATGTATCTCAATTCGAATACAAAATATTACTTTTATAAAATGTGCGGTAATCATATGGCAATTTACCAAAGAATATGGTATAACTTAGTGTCCCAAACATCTATTTTTTTTTCTACATGATTTTAAAACTAACTTTATAATCAGTTCAATACACACCAAGTGTAGTTTAACACAATGCACGGACATAAGAAACGAGGAACCAGAATTTATCATATCAAATACGAAAAAATGATGATTACAAGTGCTTTAAAACGATATTTTTGTACATACCCAAAGAAGTACCTATATAATAATGAAATTTCAGTGCATACTCGACTCAACCAAACCTTAACTAATCACCTCATGAATAAATTGAATTACATTATGATTAATATACAGTTCGAAAAGAATGATCAATATCAAACAAAATGACCAAAGCCGACTTGCAGACATTACATGAACCTGGCTAGAAAAGCCTTTTTGTGGTATATATAAAACAAAAAATGTATGAATTATGGGGTGTGCAATAATTTGAATGTAGAACAATTTACATGTCATGAAGCAAATGGGCCTAAAGACAACATATACCCCACGTAACTAAAGCCATCCTACATTGGTGGCTGCTTTAATATAATATATATGGTCGTGTGATGATCACATCATCTGAAATAAACTAATTAAATTGACTAATTATTACACATGTTTTTATTTATTTTTTTGGTTTCTTTTGTTAATTTAGAAGGGAAATTGGACCATAAATATAAGTAGGATTGGCCTAATTTGGTGACATTACAAGAAAATTTTATTTGGGGTAGGCCTATTTGTAAAGTAATTTGTCTTATGAGGGATATTGGACAAGGAGAATATATGTTGACAATTGATTAAGAGGGTGCTAGAAAGTTCATAGGTTTATAAGATATTTTGGTAATTTATAAAATATTGGATTTTATTAAGGATTAGTCATCAAAATGTTTTATTAAAATAAAATTATTTAGATTATAATCTATATATATAATATATAAAGGAATAAGGGTTCAGAGTAATTAAATTGGCTACCCAATTTTTCAGTAGAACATTTTACACTCCACTCGTTCTCTTTTCCCGTCCTCTCTCTATCCCATCCTGTATCTATTTGTCGTTTCTTTCTGCTTTTCTACTTTTTCTCTTTTTTTCTCTCCAGATATTTTTATCGCTTATTCTACTACATTTTCTCTCTCTGTCTTTTGCAATAATTCTAACCACATATAATAATTGAATAATTATAAGTGGAATTTACTTTTGCATAATTTGAAGCAACATTAATATGATATTGACAAAAAATTTCATATTACAAAACTTAAATTAATTAGCTATTTTCATTTATATTTATAATTTTTAAATAATTAAGTACACGAATCGAATATGTCTCCATGACTATTTAGTTAAGAGAAAATAGAGTAGTAGTGGAAAGATAACTACTATGTCCTATTTACCGCTAAATATATACATATATACATTAAATGACAAGACACTACAACAAAAAGTAATATTAGTGATAAAATTTGAAGTGACAATGTTAAATTTGTCACTATGTGCACATAATAATTGACAATAATTTTTGCTTTGTCACAATAAGAATTTTTAGTGACAAGAGTTTTTTTTAAAGTTGTCACTATTGACAATTAGTGACGCATGTATAGTGACAACACAAATAGAGTGACAAATATAATTGTTGTTACTAAGTTGTCACTAAAGGTGTGTCACTAATTGTCAATAATGACAACAACTCCCTTGTCATTAATCACCAAAAGTGACAACTTTTATGCAAATCTTGTCACTATTAAACATGTAAAACTTATTTTTGTGACAAAACAAAATTTCTTGTCACAAAAAATTTATAATTAGTGACAACTTTGAAATTGTTATTTGACATTTTGCCACTAATATCATAATTTTTTGTAGTGAGAATTTGTGTGTTATTATTTTTTCTTTTATTGGATTTCTCAAGGTATGTTCAGGTTCGAAAATTCAAAATTGTCGATCGAGGTATTATCATACACAATTACGAGAACGTATCAAAAGAAAGTTTATTGGGTACATAATGACTTGAACTCAAACATCTTGTTTAAGCGATCAAAAACCTTCCATGCACTGAGGTCAAGTTTTGAGTTGCCATTATTGGCAATTAGTGACAAGGAAATTGGGTAAAACTTGTCGATATTCATATTTAGTGACAAATGCATAGTTACAATTTAGTGACACTAAGAGTTGTTACTATTACTTTCAATTATATTTTTGTTATCATTATACATTAATCACTAATTATGTAGTAAGCAAATATTTTTTTCACCGTTAACTTGTAACATGCATTATTATAACAACAGAAAAAATCTTGTCCCTTAATATGTATCGTTAGTGATAATTTTGATATTATCACTCGACATTTGGCGAATAAATTTCGTTTTTCTTAGCAAGATAGTTTTGAGTTTTGGTCATAAAAATAAGTTTTAGATCTTAAAATGAGTGAGAACCATTATTTTTACTAAACTTTATTTAGATATTAGTAAAGCTATTACAAAAGAAAAATCATTTAAACTCTAAATTTTTACGTGTCTAAGCATTGAGATTATCATATAATCTTCATAAATTAACATGTAATTAGTAATGAACAACTAAAATTCATTTATTCTTAGGCTAATCAAGATTTTGGTTCCCACCTTTGAAAACCTTATATAAAAATATATTTTAAATCTCAACTTTTCTATGTAATGCTAAAGTTACATTACTGCCTAATTTACTTAAATTTTGTAACATGTCAATCAATAAAGGGCGCTTTCATATGATTCCTTCATCATTGGGTATTTTCAAAGTTGGCAAACTATAAACGTGTCACAAGGTGATGTAAAAGCCTAATTTTCTTAATTTGACAAATGGATTTCGTAATTACTTTAGAGTCTGCCATGAGTTAGGAACATGAGAGTTTCACGTTTATTTTGTAACAGGTCGAACATTTAATTGGATATAATTTTATATATTAGGCGTGGATTGAATATAATAGGATTTATTACTTACACGTAAAGTAAATGATTACAGTACTAGAGAAATGTTATCCAATAATAAATAATAAGCAACAAAGTTGAAGTTGTACTAACAATGAATAGTAGTATTGTTTGGTTAATATATAATAATTTTCACAAATTTAAGATGAATAACATTGTCTTTCTTATTACTGGTAAATTGTGATACATATCTAATATATAATTATGGTACTTATGCCAAATTTATTGTCATTAAGTCAACATTAAATGTCCCTAGTTACAAATTTGGCTTTTTGTTATCTAACTTGACAACTTATACACACCGACGAAGCATGACTCTATTAGGAAATTGAGAAACCAACATATAAGATTCTTTTAATCCAATCACCGATGCATAGGTCTTTCTCGACTTTATTAGTAATTTAGTTGATTGTAATAATTATTAATTAATTATAAATTGTTACTATTAGATATTCATAACACGTATATCGTGTAAATGATTCATTCAAGAAAAATAGTAACAACTTATACACAATTATCATTACTAACATGTTGTGGAACTCAAAGTCATATTCCACCAAATATAGAAATAGCGAGGGAAATATTGTACTAGAAAACCACACTAGATTGAATTCCCAGGAAAGATTGGAGGCGTCACAACGGTCGCGCTTAAAACTCAACCTCCTCGACAGAATTAACTAGACGAATTTAATAGCACAATATAACACTACAACTATAACTAACAATGGCTACTTGAAGAATAACACAAAATAAAGAACACCAAATATAACGAGATTCGGTTAATTTAGCCTACGTCCTCGGACCCCATCAAAATATTTCACTACACAAAAGAAAGGACCAAAAGTGAAATATACAGAACTATAGAGGAGAAAAGAAGAATAGCCAAAGCTGAGAGGCTAAGGGATATCAAACAACTAAAGGGTGTATCCCCTTTTATAGGAAAAGGGATGACCCTTTACAAAATTCTTCCTATGTGGGACAAATTGCTCTTTCATTATCAAAGGGAAATGAGTCATTTCTTCACCACAATTCAACAAATCTCCACCTTGGCGAATTTCCAAAATCTTCAATCTCCTTGTCAAACGGGGTCACAAAAAACAATCTTCAAACTTGCCAATGTTCCTTTCCAGGATCATGCATATACCTGCTCACAACCCCCACTGCTTGGGAAATATCAAGCCTTGTACACACCATAGCATACATCAAGCTACCAACAACATTTGCATACGGTACTTTTGACATGTATTCCCGTTCTGCATCAGAATTCTGTGACAAAGCGGCACTAAGCTTAAAATGAGGAGCAAACGGAGTACTAACTGGTTTTGACTTTTCATCAATGCCAAAACGCCTCAACATCCTACTCAGATATTGTTTCTGAGTCAAACAAAGCCTCCTCAATTTTCTATCTCTGAAAATCTCCATGCCGAGAATTTTCTTCGCCTCACCTGGATCCTTCATCTCAAACTCCCTTTTCAAATGAGTCTTCAACTTCTCGATTTCTATTAGACTCGGGGAGGCAATCAACATATCATCAACATACAGAAGAAAATATATGAAGGATCCATCTTGTAGCTTATGCAAATACACACAATGATCGTATGTGCTTCTTGTGTACCCAATTCCCATCATAAACTTGTCAAATCGCTTGTACCACTGCCTCGGAGATTGCTTCAATCCGTACAACGATTTTTTTGAAGTTTACAAACCAAATTTTCATTTTCATCAACTTTGAATCCCTCTGGCTGAGTCATATAGATTTCCTCTTCCAAGTCTCCATGTAAAAATGCAGTTTTTACATCCAACTGAACTAGTTCAAAATCCAACTGTGCTACCAAAGCCAACAAAATCCTAATGGAGGAGTGTTTTACAACTGGAGAAAATACCTCAATGCCCTCCTTCTGAGCGTAACCTTTGGCCACCAATATAGCTTTGTAGCGAACATCACCTTGGTTAGGAAATCCTTCTTTCTTTGCAAATACCCATTTACATCCAATTGCCTTCTTTCCCTTCGGGAGACTGGCCAGTTCCCATGTTTGATTCTTATGAAGGGACTGCATTTCTTCACTCATGGCAATCCTCCACTTATCTTTCTCTGGTCCTTTGACTGCTTCAATATAAGTGGTAGGAACATCATCAGCGGCAATTGCAGATGCACAAGCCACCATATCATCAAAGCGAGCAGGCTTTCTGATTATCCTTTTTGGCTTGCTAGTTGCAATTGATTCAAGTTGTTGTGGAAGTTCTTGGAGTTGAACTTCCTCTTCTTCAAAATCTCCTTCTACCGTAGGAGAATGATCAAGAGTTTCTTGATCTGCTGGGACAACAAACTTTTCAAACTCCACCTGTTTGGGAGTACCATCCTGCTGTTCTGCATTCACCTTTTCCAACACGGTAGATCCATCAAATGTGACATTCCTGCTAAAGATAATTTTCTTTGTTTCTGGACACCAAAGGCGATAGCCTTTTATACCAGAGGTGATCCCCATGAACACAACTTTTTTTGCTCTAGGATCCAACTTTGATTCCTTAACATGATAATATGCAGAGGAACCAAACACATGTAAGGAATCATAATCAGCGGCAGGCTTTCCAAACCATTTCTCAAATGGTGATTTCCATCAATAGCAGTAGATGGTAGACGATTAACGAGATGGCACGCATACGTCACAGCCTCAGCCCAAGATTCTTTACCCAACCCAGCATTGGATAACAAACACCAAACTTTCTCCAGCAAAGTCCGATTCATGCATTCTGCCACTCCATTCTGTTGTGGTGTATGTCTGACAGTGAAGTGTCTGACAATGCCTTCATCCTCACAAAATTTCTGAAATGGATCACTCCTAAATTCTCCACCATTGTCTGTACGGAGACGTTTGACCTTTTTATCAGTCTGAGTTTCCATCATCTTTTTCCAATTGAGGAATACCTCAAACACTTCATCTTTTGTCTTCATCGTATACACCCAAACTTTCCGGGAAAAATCATCAACAAAGGTTACAAACTAGTGCTTCCCTCCCAAATAACTCATTTTTTGAGGGACCCACACATCCGAATGAACATAATCCAAGATACCATCAGTATTATGGATTGCTGTTCCAAATTTAACTCTTGTCTGTTTTCCACGAACACAAAGTTCACAAAACTCCAATTTGGAGTATTTCACTCCTTTTGTTTTGTGAACGACCTCTGATGAACAAAACTTTTGCATCTCCGCCTGAACAAACATGCTTGTCCTTCTTTCTCAGTTCTTAACTGTATAGGGCAGCACAAACTTCGCTAAGAGATACAACAGCAGCCTTCCCGTGAAGTAGAGTGGTTTCAAGAAACTCAAACTTCTCAGGAAGGGATCCCAGCAACATCAAAGCCAAATCCTTCTCATCCAAATTTCTGTTCTTTTTCCTCTATATCATTTGGTTTCTTTTCTTCAATAGCTAAGTATAGACCTTGTTGAAAGAGTGCGTCTACAACTTCGCTTTGCCACATACCAAAATGGCTTGTGCCATCAAAAGACTCCACTGTCAATCGCGTATTCGCCATAGTGGTTCTCGCCCAAATGGACGACGACGATGCTTTTGAGCTGCCTTCCATTTTTGGTTACAAATTATTCTTCAAGAGCCCTCCAAATGCGAAAGCCAAATAGCCAGGGAAAACTTTTCTGATGTGGAAGATCAGATTAAACTGCGACCACAGAGCATACTCAGAATACCCGAGCTCTGATACCACTTGTTGTGGAACTCAGAGTCATATTCCACCAAATATAGAAATAGTGAGGGAAATATTGTACTAGAAAACCACACTAGATTGAATTCCCAGGAAAGATTGGAGGCGTCACAACGGTCGCGCTTAAAACCCAACCTCCTCGACAGAATTAACTAGACGAATTTAATAGCACAATATAACACTACAACTATAACTAACAATGGCTACTTGAAAAATAACACAAAATAAAGAACACCAAATATAACGAGGTTCGGCTAATTTAGCCTACGTCCTCGGACCCCACCAAAATATTTCACTACACAAAAGAAAGGACCAAAAGTGAAATATACAAAACTATAGAGGAGAAAAGAAGAATAACCAAAGATGAGAGGCTAAGGGATATCAAACAACTAAAGGGTGGATCCCCTTTTATAGGAAAATGGATGGCCCTTTACAAAATTCTTCCTTTGTGGGACAAATTGCTCTTTCATTATCAAAGGAAAATGAGTCATTTTTTCACCACAATTCAACATAACAAACCTATCAAAACATCACTAACAATATACTCAATTAGTTAGAACTTTTATACTATCAGTTAACATTTTGTTCTTAAACAATAGATTTCAGGTTTGATCACTTGTGTATGTCGAAACTCATGTGGGACAAGTTCATGCATCCACGCCTACCAGTATCTTGAGTGGTTAATTTTGGACTCTAGGACTGAGATACTTTGAGAAATATAAATGAAAAAAAAAATTGACATCTATCACTTAATGTTTTTTAGTGGTGATAATAATTAATTTGTGTGCAACTCTAAAATGAAAAACTTCCGCATATAGCTTTTATATAAATGAAATGATATCAAGGCACATTTTCTTAAACAAGCAGTAACAATTCCCTCCGTCCAAAAACAAATGTTCCATTTTACTTTTCTAAAATTAACAATGTCAGTATTGTTTCATTGTTTTTTCAAGAATATCCTTATTTATTAAAAATAAAATTAAAAATCTACAGCCAATCCAAGGCTTTTTTATATTAAAAGCAAGAACAACTTTTTTATGAAGCAAACTATTTATCTCCACAAATAAATCAATTGTGCATGGACAAATGTATAATAAAATTTTAAATAGTTGAATTAATTAAATATTGGACCAAGAGTTCTCACCTCTATCCAATAAGACTAAAAATATGATTAATTAAACACATCTAAAATATGATAAGAAAAGGTAGACGAAATATTAACGTGACAATAGTAATAATATACTAATACGTATATAGAAGATGGAGCATGGGATAGTCCAGATACTCTTAATCATATATATATATATATATATATAATTAGATCATCAAAATGCTTATTTATTTTGGCAAATGAATAAAAGAGAAAGAGGATACCACGTAAATAATGTGTTAAAAGGGGAAGAAAAGAGAGGAAAAAGGGAAAAGAAAAGACAGCAATCAGATACATATAGAAAAATCCAAAATAGGGTGGGTTAGACTTGGAGTTCAACTTCACTTTCTCAAGTGAAAACGAAGTCCAAAAGCAAATATCTTCGGTTTAGTGACTAAGACTTCTATCAGTTTATTTGAATATTTCTAACACCTAACGTATTAAGAATAAGTGGTGGTTGAATTATAATGTTTGCTCTAATGAGGAATAAAACTTATTATCTAACGTGTTGTTCGAAGTACGCTGAATTGGTGATTTAATTGGACTATAGGCGCTAATTAACAAGTTTTGATGAAAATACTAGGTAAAAATTTGTCATTCACGTAGATAGGTATGTAGTTTGGCCTTGTATCCAAGTGCAGTCATATTCATTATTAGCTAGGTCATGCTCGATCTAACATTCCTATCGACTTGGATCGTATACTTGTCGCCAACCCGTATGACAGCCGAACCACTATAAGGTTGACTTATTTATTAGGTCGTACTAGACGGTGAGTAGATTTGTAAAGAGAACTTATATCGAATCCATAAAACAAGTATTTTATGGTCGAATTTTATACTCAATAGACGAATATATAAAAGTTAGAGAGTAAAATATATAAGCCCTTTTATGTGCTTTGTAAAGATATTTATAGAAAGTAGTAAAGTGCACATGCAACCATTTCATACATATATTTAAAGAAGAAATTTTATTTAAAATATTATAAAATTATTTGATATAATAAAGATGATGGTAAAATTATCAATATATCATAATGATAAGTACGTTATCAGAAAGAGTTTAGTGGTGTATTGTCAAAATATAGCGTATATGCCGTAGCTCCTATTGAAGAAAATATTCAATAGAAATTATTAGTTCTTAATATTAGAATTCATTAGGGGACCATTGAATTAGCCGGCAGTTTCAGGTGAAAGATTCCAAAAAAATATAGAGTTTTAAATGTTAATTTAATTATTTATTTAAACAAGGATAGTTAATGTAGAGTCTCAAATAATTATTTAATTATTTATTTAAGCAAGGATAGTTAATGTAGAGTCTCAAATAATTATTTAAACAAGCGTGGTAATAAATTTAAGTAAAGGGTAATATTGTAATATCACAATTAAAAGAAACAACTTTCAAGATCCATACTTTTATAATAGTATAGATATAGATATAGATACTCTCCGGTATATGGATAAGGGGTAAGCACGCATATCTCAGAGCTTATGCCACGCGTCATAATCCTACACCTACAGACAACATTTCATGATGGTCAAGTCATGAATTGCTCCGACTCGACGTGAACAAAATGCGTGAATCCTCTATCATATTGGATGTATTTTCTATATCTCATGGATATTTTAGCAAATTAATAGTTAGTCCTAAATTGGGATCATTTCTCTGATAGAAAATGTTATATATCACCAATTTTTCATTTAACCTTTAATGTAGAAAGTATGAATATATTAAATTTATTAAAATCAATTAATTGCAAATTATTTCTTATCAAGACTATGAGAAATAAAAAATCAATAATATATAAAAAATGGTATATAACATCACTCTCTCTTATTTAATATAGCCATGGTTCAAAGTTTCTTTTCTTTTCCACCGAAACGTCCGAAAAGTTTCTGTTTTTCAACTTACAGAAAAGAAATCACCATGTAGTTTTGAAATTAAATTGTTTCCTAGAAAACTCTTAATGTTTCCAATGTTTCCATTGAAACTCTCAATGTTTTCATGGTTTCCATGTTCGTTTCCATGAAAACATTGAGAGTTTGGTAATTTTTTTTCAAAAAGATTTGCTCTATCGCAAAGACAACAGAGCTCTTAAATCTCTCAATATAGGGAAAGAGGTTAAAAAAGAAGAAGAAGAAGAAATGAAGAGTAATAAATTTAACAATCAAACGAATATTTATTTCACCAATACACAACTTTTTATCATGCGACTCAAGATAAAGATTACTGTATTATCGATTAAAATAATTTGTTCATATAATTTGTAGATAAGTTTGAAACCATGGTATCAGCCATATTAACTGTTTATTTTTTTAACGACAACACTTTTAGAATTTTTAATTTCACAATTTAAGTTACTAAAATTTTATCAATTATATGTTCTGTGAATGTTAAATTTCAATCAAACATTGCCACTTTTCATTTTTTTCATGACAGCACTTTTAGAATTTTTTATTTCATAATTTAAGTTACTAAAATAATATTGGTTATATGTTATGTGAATGTTAAACTTGAATCAAATGTTATCACATTATTTATTAGTGTAATTTGATCTATTATTGATGTAGATGTATAAACATACACAGCTATTATTTTTTTCTAGTAAAAAAAGGAAGCAATCCTTCTTTACTTCTTTTTTCACCGTTTTTACCTTGTTTCTAACATTTTTCAAGTTTTCCATGATATTTTCGAAATGTTTCCGATACGTTTCTTATATTTAAAAACTCGAAACTTATCATCGAAACAAAATTTTAATCTTTGAATATAGCCACTAAAAGCACGATTTAACTCTTAAAAAAAGAAGTTTGAAAAGCAAACGCTCGTATTCAATTTACGTGGGAAAAAAAATGCTAGTATTCAATTCATGCACGTCTTATCCACCCCCCCCCCCCCCCAACCCCACCTACCCACACACAAGAAAACAAAAGAAAACACACAAAAGATAAGCAGATCCAACTATCTTTATTTATATACATATATATGCAACTATGCAAGCTCTAGTGCTTATCAATCTGGCAGCCACCACTCAACAACTTGCATGTTTTCCAACAAACAAAATTAAAAACATAAATAATTACTATAATATTATTTTTATCTTGACTTCAACTTGTACACTTTTGAAAACATTTCTTATTATACACTCTTACAAAACTATCTTCTTCATGATGACATCCCGAGACTGTCTGTCATGGAGCCTTCAAATATGACTCGCCGTCTTTGTGTGTGTCTATATATATATATATATATATATATATATTGACCAATGATTAGACATTGGACTAGAGGCTGTTATAGATAGCATTGCAGAAAATGACTCAGACTTGAAAAGGAAATTGGGGGCAAGTGGTGAAAAGGAATTCGTATGGAAATGGACTTTTTCTCAATTGTTTGAATTAAGTTGATAATTACATTTGAATATACAGATAAACATATAGCTTGATTCGATTAATTTATCTTACTTGCATTGCTGATCATGATAAGTATAGATTCATATATCAATTTTTAATAAAGAATGAGGATTAAAATTTAACATTATCACTTTAGCTTCTTATGTTATAACTCTTTAGAAAGATGTTGATGTAGCTATTTTGTCAACCCTTTTGAAAACTCCTAAATTTTAATCTCCACTTGAAAGATTTTTTAACTAGTAATTAAAAGAAAAGGATAAAGATGACGATTATAATAATCACTTTACACTAGATTTCCTGTTGGAATGATGGAGTTGAAACATAGCTATAACTCGGAGGGAATCTTGTATTGCAATTCCACCAATATATCAGTATACTATAAACATATACGAATAGATTTATTTTGTGCCATCCTCGTTAATCTATGGAGACAAATGATTAGGGTAAACCCCACCCTCATGTTTACCCAGAGCGCACCTTTGAGTAGCGGTTGCGGGTTCCCTAATTACGAAAAAAATGGAGACAAATGATTAGATGATTATGTCGTCACATGTTATCCAACAACTTACAATCGTTCGAGCATATACCCATTTGGATGGTGTATAATATACCATACAAACCCTAACCACCATGTGGGACAAACTAGTAATTTACACATTTCCGTATATTAGCCTCTTTCGACAACATATATTAAGAACTATTGGAACTGATAGAACAATCTCACTGTCCAATCTTGCACAATATATATAGTAAAGGATCAAATCTTGGACAATGGAATAGACAACTTGATTCCTAAGCCCTATATTGTAATAACATATATTAGTTGCGCCAACTGTTTTGCTTCTTAGCTTCGAATGAGGCCCCGTCGTTGAGCATGTCTTGAGCGTCAGTCTCCATTCCAAGCTTAGAAAGGGCAAGCGCTTGCATGTAGAACGCCATTGGCCACTCGGGTAAGCAAACCTGAGCCTGCATAGCATCTCTCAGTGCTAGCTCTGGTTGGTCTAACATCAAATACGAGAGAGCCCGTCTCACAAACACCGTGCCAGATGGAACAGCCATCATTGACACCAGCTGCATATAAACGACCATATTAGACATGAGAATTTAGCTTGTTAAGAATGTACCCAGGGAGCAGAATGGTCAATCCATGACTTCCATTTTGGTTTCTTGACAGAGCAAATTTGGAGGGTAGGTTTTTATAATTATGATATATGGACGGGAAGAGTTGGTAATTTAGCTATTTTAGAAGGATCGGGCAAGTGTAATTAAACCTTGTCAAAAATCATGATAAAGGACTTGAGATTGTCAATTACACAGTAAAATGAGAGCATATTAAAGAATGAAGAAAATTGCAATTTTAGTCTCCAGAAAACAATCCCATAGGATTTTTTAATTTTCTTTTTTTTTTTTTTGTGATCTCATCAGTTAAAAAACAGATGGAATTCCACACATGACATGCAAGCGGTGTTAAGGGTTTTGTGAAATTTACACAAATTAAGCATGCACGTGATAAACTAACGATTTTAATCCATTTTTTAACTGGACTAGAAATGCAAAAAAATGCGTCATATGAGACTATTTTGTTTGTAAACAGAGAGACTGAAATTGCAAGGATACCTATTTTATGGAATTAATATTGCAATTTTCCCTAAAGAATACGTACCTTGGAGTAACAGTCAATTGCACTTTTGAAATCCTTGTCTCTAAATGCAATATCTCCAAATTTCTTTGTATTTAGCATATCTTGAACTTGTTGTGTCCATTCTTGGAATGAGAGCTTCACCAATTACAAAATGCATAAATATTTCCATTTACACACTATAAAACCCGAATAAACGTAAAAAGAAATAGCACAGTTTAAAGCATGTTTTAGAGTTAACCTTCAAATATTTCTAAAACATATGACTTTGAATTCTTATACTCAAAATTAGGAAAAAGAAACAGCTCACCTCATTCTCTGCACCCTCTTCGTCTTTATAGCCCGTTTTGAGCAAGATATCATGCACCGCGGTGAGATCCATTCTCGAGCAAGCCTTTCCAAGAGGAGAAAGCGTGGTGGGCAAAACCACAGGGGTTTTAGTAAGACCCATCAATACATGTGATGCAACCTAAAAATTACCATTTTAGTAAATTGATACAATATAGTGCCCTCAAAATGGGAGAAATGAGAAGTGAGAAATGACCCAAATGGCGTTACCTCGGTTTGTTTTTGAAGAGGTGAGACGGAAGTTAGAAGAAACTTGACGTCGGGTCTATCTCTCGCCTCATACTGAAGGCACTTAGAGGCGAGTTCAACCAATGCAGTAGCATCTTCGTTGGCATATTGTCCTTCCAAGGACGAGTCCATCACCAATAAAACATTTTTTCCTCTTATCAAATCCAAAGCCTGAAGAAAACATTACAGACACATCAATCTTCCAGAAACCCATTAAAACAACATACATATATATATATATACACACACACACAGAGACAGAGACACAAATCTTTATAAGTGCATAGACAACACAGAAGAAGTTGAGTGATAAAATGCACTATACATGGCTAGGAGGAATATGCTTTCCGCTCAAAAGGTCCAGAAGAACAGTCCCATAGCTGTATATCACACTCTCTGGGATAACCCTGCCTGGAAAAGTGAAAAAAGAGGTAAAAGAAAAAAAATGTCATTACGTAGGGGATAGGATCATCAATTTTTTAAAAATTGAACATGGTTTCTGGTAATTTATCGTGTATGGAAATTTTTATTTTACAAAGTAAGGAAGTCAGTTGAAGGTGAAAAACTGCAACACGTGATCACAGAAGAAGGTTCAAATGACAGAGAAGTGAAATGAATTTCACAAGTAGAGCAATAAAAGACATACGGAACCATGTAGGAGTCAAAACTTTGTTTTTGATCAAGGAACATTGCAGTAAACCTTCGGTTTGACACGTTTAAGAAAATCCATAAAGTTCCTAGCAGTTCCAGAGTCATCTATTAGATAACTTATAGCAGTTAAAAAAAATCAAGGGGTTCCTAGTAACTTTCTTAGTTGAATAATTGCATGCACTTTTTTTCAGCAATAAGGGAAGTAACTAGAAGGAACAAAATTGAAATCTATGGAACTATGAGATATAGTCCTTAGGCATCCCGAGCTAATTATATGCCAAACACTTCTGTATGTATGTTATTTTTCATCTGGTCAGCAGAGCACTTGAATTAGCACCAATCTTTGACAGTCTTTCAATTTTCTATTATACAAAAGAGAACTAGGTGAGAACAGCAAAAAATACGGTAATGTTTTTCGTTAAGCCAAAACTAACATACCTGTGCGCAAAAACTCGGGGGGAGTGTACGCCAAATTGGTGCTATAACTCTTCCCATCCCTACTGTTTTTCATTAAGCCAAAACTAGATAACCTAGGATCACCTTCCTGTAACAAAGGCACCAAACTTCAATCAATACCACGAGAATCCATTGTAATTCATGGTAATGTATTATAGACATGTATTATCTCAGTATACACCTTGTTCAGGACAAAAGGCAAAAAAAGAAGTGAAAAACTCTAACATTTTAGCAATAGTTTGATGTTAATCGGCGGATCTCAAGTAAAGAGACATATAGGGTGCGTCAATAATGGCTTACATGATTGCTTGATGTTTAAATGACCGCGTAGACTGCCATTTACTATAGAAACAACCAATTCTGTTCCATACTTTGTTCTTTAGCACGTTTTATATTTCCACTTCTTCTGGAAATTCTATGACCAAAAAAAGTTGAACTCCACCATGTCCGAATATAAGAACTCTCACTCTCTATGGAGGACAATACTTTGAGGAATCATGAATAATAACAGAATCATAAAAAGAATTTATGGCACATCATTCATTAAGAAAATCCACTGGCATTCAAGTCTCATATAGGACCCTCAAAGATCCCGTCCACGGGGTGAAAGGGATGAGCATAGCAGTTCTTTTAGAAGACTAAAATTATTTAAAATTACTTAATGTCTACACGATACCTCGTCAAAAAGAATTCTGTAAGCATTTAAGTCATGATAGATTTTCCGGTTTTCAGCATTGCAGTGGTCGAGAGCCTGTGCCATGTGGTATGCAACTCTCACACGCATTTCCCATGACAGAGGCTGTTTGTCCCCTGAAGCAAAAGGTGAAGTTACTCCCAATAAAAGGGAAAGCGAAAAAATAAAAAGCATGCTTTAGGTGGACATAAACAAGTGGAAAGAGATGCCATCAATGTCCAATCGGGTAGTTTTCTCATGGCTTTGCTGAACAGCCAGAGACTTAAATCGACAGTTTCTAAGTTTAAATGTTCATTTTTACCCCTTCTAATTGAGGTCAAAAGTAGAACAGGCAAGATGGAGAATGAGATTTTCTAAATAAAATATAAGACGTATTTCACTACAAATTCAGAAGTAAGTCTATCGAAAAAATGAAAATTATCATACAGTGAAAGAGATGCTTTGACAGTGTATCATTGGGAATGTATTCAGCAATTAATAGCCGTTCATCTCCTTCGGAACAACAGCCAATTAAGTTCACCAATCTCTTATGTCTAACCTTACCCACTCCAGCAGCTTCTGCCTGCAAATGTATTACATAAGAACATTGCCAGGAAAGACATAATTATTCAAGTTTCAATAATTACATAGAACAGAAATGTACTAATAATTATCAATGCCACTGGCACTCAATGATACTTGACTCATAAGAAGTAAATCATGAAATTTCAAATTAATAACGCAGAATCCCAATGTTTGTTTAGAAAAGAAGTAAAGCTATAACACCATCTCCAACAATTATTAGTTAACAAAATATAAATTGATATGGATATAAATGCAAACACAAAGCCCTGTTTGGGATATGTATAAATTCTGTGACATATCAGATCAGAGTATCTAAAATCAAAGAAATCATTCCCCCTCAAAATGGGATGTCTGCCTTAAACATATTACTGTCGACAATTACACATCAATAAGGCGTGTAATCCTAAACACAAGATTAAGTCATAAGCTAATGTGAACGAACAAAAAGCTGAATCACCATATCTGAAAGAAAACTCACCACAAATTGCTGACGATCGGGCCACGACTGCTTTGAGAAGCGTTTAATGGCGACAAGGCGGTTACTTCGAAGCTTACCTCTATAGACAACATTAGGAGCTTTCTCTCCACTTTCAGAAACTATTAGTTCACTACTAAAACCATTTGTTGCAGCACGCAGTTCTGCAAGTTCGTATTCCTTAAATGCAGGCACTTGATCTGGATCTACTTGGTTCCCATCTCCTGCATAAGCATTCAGTAATCATTAAAAAAATTATACAATTTTTTTTTCTTGTATAGTCTCGGTCCCTTGTCTACATTGTATTCGATTGACCGTTTAAGCCAATACAAAACCATACACTTATAAGATGTCTCCCTTTAAATTCTGTCAATAAGTATGCACACATCTGTTTAAACAAGTTATATTTGCAATGCAAGATTCCAATTCGACACCCCTTTTTTTCTGCTTAAACTAGAACATAAACATATAGCAAGACCGAAAATCGAAAAGTAGATGAACTACATAAATTAAGTTTACGAAATAGATAAACGGTAAAACCGGAAATGAACCCAGATACAATAAATCAATCAAAGAGGCGTGAAATTAAAATTGCCCAATTAAGATTCAAGAACTCAAAAAATGCAATGCAGCCACATTTATTTGAAAAATCACGTGTAAATCATTCCAACAAACACCTAATGTAATACCCAAAAATGAACACGGATGCAGAATCAAATACTCACACTCAATAGTCCTCATTCTTATGCGCCACATACTTTTAAAATGTGAAATGATTATTGGTAAATATAAAAGTGAAAAAACAACAACAACTCACAATCAGCTATAAATGAACAAAAAGAAGTGATTAATCTAATACCCAGATTGAGGAAGAAGAAGAAGTAATTAAAAAAAAATGGAGAGTAGAATAGAATACCGAGATCTGGTTTGGAGTCGGGGTGTGAAGGTTGTTGGTCAGGGGATTGAACATTGGCCGTTTTGGACTGCAAACACCCCATCTTATACTCTTTTTTGCACCTCACATTCACAAAACTTCTACCACTCACTCACTCTCTTTTTATGTTTATGTTTATGTATGTATGTGTGTGTGTGTGTATATATATATATATATATATATATGATTCCAGTCCAATCCACAGAAATAATAAGTTTGTAAGCTGAAAACCGTTGATGATGGGGGTATGAAGAAACAAGGGTGAATACAACTTGATGTTGATGAGTCGATAGAAGAAGAGGAGGAGTTCAGTGTGTGTGTGTGTGTGTGTAAGTGGATTGATTGGAGCAACTCAGAGCAGTGAAGCCAGAGGGGGGGGGGGTCACATGATAAGTCTATGATTGGCACGTGAAGAGAGAGAGAGAGAGAGAGAGAGAGAGTGGGGGTTTGTTACTTTGTTTGGTGGGTTTGTGCGTACACAAAGCGGTTCCATTTTCACATTTGCGGGATCTGTGTGCTCACTACTCACTCACTGCGGGTGAAAAGCGTGTCTTTTCGTGTGTGGGGAAAAAAGGGTGATGAAAAAGAGAAAGGGGAGAATTGGAAAATTAAAAGTAGATAAAGTTTGGAGCTATGGCTGATGATGACATGCTCTCGATCTATTTTTTATTATATAAACTCGTAGGATGGAATGGTAAATGTGAAAATTACCTCACTCATTATAAATATTTTATGTAAAATAGATCAAAATAATACTTCCAATCCACCTTAAAATGAATTTATTTATAGAGATAGAGAATGATTTTGTTTGGATAAAAAAGATGCAATGATTAGAGTTTAATGAAATACGATTTTTTTATTTTTTTGTGATAAATTTATTTGAACAAGTGTTTAGATATCAATTTTCATAAATATATTTAGCAAGTCTCGTCGATTTATACAATAAGACAATAATTAAAATAGATTTTGTTTGAATTAGAATACGTGATTTATTTGACTTTGGTGTTGAGAAATAACTAGATAAAGCTCTTTCAAATATCGAGTGAACTATCAAATCATGAATAACAAAAAATTATGTTTTTTCTCTTTTTCTGCAAGAATATTTTTGAAAATTAACTAGTTTTTCTTTTGAAAAAAAATTGCAAAATATCAAGGGAGTTGTTAAAGGTACTCAAATTTTTGATATTGTCGCTCCAACTTTAATTTTATTTTGCTAAAAGGACAAAAATGTCCTTTATTGTGTGAAAGAAACTTCTTGGAGATAATTTATTTTATTCTTGTTAAATGTGTTTAGTGTAAAAATGTTAAAGTCTACTCAGCCTACAATATCTAGAAACACGATTAGAGATAATATGAAGAATGTTATTGACATTTATATTGTGACTTCACAAATAAAAATTAATTTCATTCTCCAATACTCAAGAAAAAAAATTGATTGAAATAAAATAAAATTCTAATTTTCATAGTTACTTTATTACCTAACAAATTTGAAATGATTTTATTCATTATAATCCACACTAATTGAAAATACTACAAATCATGTACGAACACACATGTGTAATATTACAAGTGGTAAGAAAATGTATAGATAAACTCACTTTTGAGAAAAACAAATATCTTAAACTATTATAAAAAATAATAATTCATCAAGCAAAATATTGAACAAAGCTCTAACTTTTGTTTTCAAGAGTAAACAATGATTAAAATACAAATAAAAATGACTGAAGAACTATGAAGAGTTCAAATTATTAATTGTATTATTAATGGGCTGATTAGTACTTGATAGTATTCTAAGATTTTCTCAAAACTCGAAAATTTTGTTTGGATGTATTTTCATTTTGGCTATGTTTGGTTATGTTTTGGGATGGTATTTTGGTGAGAATTATTGGTGAAAAATTTATGGGGACACGTGCAATTTCGATGAGATTATGTTTGGTTATGTTTTGGGAGTTGGTTTTTGAGTGTTTTTTTGGTGAGATAGTGTTTGGTTTTGTTTTCAAAAGAAACATAAATTACTGTAGCTGTCAAATCATGTAAGTTTTTGTCTGTCAATAATTAAAAGTTATAATATAATATTGATATTGTAATAATTATTATATAGATAAATATATATGTATATATGTAGGTAATAGTAGTATATATAAATATTGAGATTGTAATAATTATTATAGAGATAAATATACATGTATATATAGAAAAAAATTATATTTAATTTACGAAAATTAAAAAAATTAAAATTGAAGACGACATTTTATATGTCGTTTTCTAATTATATAAAAAAAAATTTATATATAAAAAAAATTATATTTAATTACAAATTATATTTAATTTACGTAATTAAAAAAAGAAAAGAAAATTGAAGATCAATTTTCTTTTTTTTTTATTGTGAACAGTGAAGACGAAATGTCGTCTTCAACTGTTCATTTTATTTTTTTTAATTTAGAACTAATTTCCATTTAAAAAAAAAAGGCTATGTTTGATTTTAAACTTTGAGAGAGAGAGAGAAAGAGACAGAGTGAGAGAAAGAGAGGAGAGAGAGTGTGTGTGTAGGGAGCACAATTATTACTCTTTTTTTGGACCAAAAATTGACAACTTTTTGGGTCAAAAATTGTGTGATCCAAACATCCTTGGCCCAAAAATTCGGACGAAAATGGGGTTGTAAACGTAACCAAACATAACCATTATTTTTACCCGTCATTTTTTAAAACGTACGGAAAATTGAGGCTCTGTTTGTTTGTATTTTCGGAGCCACATTTCCATTTCCATTCTAATTTGAAAATGAAAATACACAATTTACATCATTTTCAACTGAAAATACACTTATTTTTATTTTCACTTCACATTCTCTAATAATTACCTTTTATGTTATCAATTCATACTCACCTTTTTCTTTCTCTTACATTTCCTTCTAAAAATTTATTTTTTTCGGCAGCAATTGTGGTGCTATAGTGGAATAAATACATTGTATTAATTAACTTGCATAAGCTTGTACACATTTTGAAACTCATTTTGAGTATTTTTTTTTAGTGCTTTTTTAGGGTCAATTTCTATCATTTATACTTATAAGTATATTTACTCAATATAAGATTATCTATATTATATACGTAATCATTGTTTTTTAACTAGTTCAATCATTTTACACATCATCAAATCATTAATTCCAATCATTTTCAGAATTACAACCAAACATGTCGTCATTTTCACATAAAAACCAAAAAACTCATTTTCCCGTGTATTTTAAGAAATGACTGTTGAAAATGAAATGAAAACACATCCAAGCAGAGCCTGAGTTTTTTTATTTTTGTGTAAAAATATCGTCATGTTTGGTTGTGTTTCCAAAATCGGTTGGGATTGATGATTTGATGATGTGTGAAATGATCGAGTTAGTGAAAAGTAATGATTATGCATATTGTATAGATAAAATAATGGATATTATTATATTGATTCAATAATTTTATGAGTAAAAATTATAAAAATTGACCCAAAAAAATATTAAAATACTCAAAATGGGATTTAAAATGTGCATAAGTTTATGAAGATTAATACTATGTATTTTATTCCACTGTACACCCATAATTGTTGCCGAAAAAATAAATTTTTAGAAAGAGATGTGAAAGAAAGAAAAATGTGAGTGTGAATTGGTAAAGTGGAAGGTAGTTATTGGAGAACGTGAATTGAAGATAAATGTATTTTCAGTTGAGAATGGTCTAAATTGGCTATTTTCATTTTCAAATGAGAATGAAAACGTAATTGTTGCTTAGAAAACACAAACAAACATAGCCTTAGCATTTACAAGCTATAATATTTTATCCAACTCCTCCAAATCATTTTTATTGCTTCTGTTGTCCATTGCTAAAATTTTAATTTTAATTTTTTACAACTACAATTTTAATGATTTAATTTCAAAAGCAACTAAAAACCAAAATATATGCAGCAACTAGTGGATGAATATTTTTCTAGTAAGCTGGAAAAAAAGGAAGCTATTTATTTACAAAAAGTTTGAATGGCTTTATGTTTTTCCCTACCTATTTCTTTTGGAAAAAACTTCTCAAGGTTTAATACGTTTTGTTTTGGATGCCATGTGCATTTTTAATAGTAGAAGGTGCAATGGTGTCTTGCACTAATTTAATTTTGGGCGTTAAGGATAATTTTGTCCTTTTGGAAAAATAAAATAGAATGTGGATTGCCAATGACAAAAGTTGAAGTGTATTTAACAACTCAATATTTATAATAAACTTTGAGATTATTGTTTTACGAAAAAGTATTGATAGGCATGTCATTCAAATGCATTGTTAAGAGAATTTTCTTTGAAAATTGATTTTCAAATATGAGCATGTCGTCAAATTAGGACCTATACTTAACTTAAGATTGAAAAATTCTAGTCCCAGCCCAAATTGTTTAATTTTAAATATAATTAGTTGATCTTGTGACCAATAAATTCACTCACGGACTTGGATTAGAATTTTCTCTATTAACATTTATTAAAAGGAAAATGCTCTTTTGTTTATGTATATAATATTATTTTTATTTCATTTTATGCAATTAAGTACAAAAAAGAATTACTAAAATCCAAAACAAAATGTTTTCTATAAAAGAAAAGTGATTGGTTTCTAATCTAGGAAACTAAGGACAAAAAATTGTTATTTTTGAGTTTTTCTATTTGTAATGAAGGTAAAACAAGTATTTTAGATTGAAAAATATTTTATGTTTTTTTTTTTGATGTAAGAATATATTTTAAGCAGTTTTTTTAACAAATATTATAAAGTTTACAACATCGAGAACTATTCAACATAATGCCTCTACAATGTAACTAGGAGGGTGTTTGGTTACTCTTATTTTAAAGACTCTATAAGATCTTAGTGTTTATAAGATGTTTTAAAGTTTATAAGCTCTCTATCTTAAAAGTGTTAAAAACATAAGTTAGGGTCTCTAATTAGTTTTTTAAGAGCTTATAAGCAAGGATTAAAATTTCGCTTTGATGATAAGTTTCGAGTTCTTAAATATAAGAAACGTATCGAAAACGTTTCGGAAACATCATGGAAAACTTGAGAAATGTTAGAAACAAGGTAAAAGCGGTGAAAAAAGAAGTAAAGAAGGGTTGCTACCTTTTTTTACTAGGAAAAAATAATAGTTGTGTAAAATGTTTATACATCTACATCAATAATCGATCAAATTACACTAATAAATAAAGTGGTAACGTTTGATTCAAGTTTAACATTCACATAACATATAACCAATATTATTTTAGTAACTTAAATTATGAAATAAAAAATTCTAAAAGTGTTGTCGTGAAAAAAATGAAAAGTGGTAATGTTTGATTGAAGTTTAACCTTCACAGAACATATAATTGATAAAATTTTAGTAACTTAAATTGTGAAATAAAAAATTCTAAAAATGTTGTCGTGAAAAAAATAAACAGTTAATATGGCTGATACCACGGTTTCAAACTCATCTACAAATTATATGAAAAAATTACTTTAATCGATAATACAGTAATCTTCATCTTGAGTCGCATGATAAAAAGTCGCTTCTTGGTGAAATAAATATTCGTTTGATTATTAAATTTATTACTCTTCATTTCTTTTTTTTCTTTTTTTAAACCTTTTTCCCTATATTGAGAGATTTGAGAGCTCTGTTGTCTTTGCGATAGAGCAAATCTTTTTGAAAAGAAATTACCAAACTCTCAATATTTCCATGGAAACCATGGAAACATTGAACAACTTTTTGTGTTTAATAAGTTTTGAAGCTTGGCTCGATTAGTAAAAATAATAAAAATATGTACAAAAAAATCAAGCTACTCGAGTTTGACTCGTGTTCGGTTCGATTAAAGCTCGTTTGAGTTTGACTCGATTAATAATCAAACAAGCTCAAACATAAATTTTGAAGCTCGATTGTATTCCAAAGAAGTTTGAACAATATTTCGTCTGATCTGACTCGACTCGTTTATACCCCTAATTAAAGGATGAGAAGGTGGTGGTGATGGAGGCGGTTTATATAGGTGCATATGAAATCCACAATTTTTGGATCATTGATCGCCATTTTCCGAGTAATCTTTGACATTAGAGGCCCTATTAAGATCTCTTATTTTCCTAAAGCCAAGGCCGCCGTTGGATTTCGATGCACTAAGATTATCCCAACTTTTAAGCGTAAGCTTACGCTTGTTCTCGTCATGACCCCACCAAAAATTCCTAAAGCTAAGCAAGTCCGAACGAAATAATCGTATTTGAGATAGTAAAATGATATTATAATCATGTTTATCAAGTATCTTTATAAATTTGTCTTTAAAGATAGTATAATGTCTACATCGATATTGTTATTAAATTTGAAGTGAAAAAACTAAGGCTTCGTATGGTTGTATTTTTGAAAATAAATTCTGAGTTGTTTTTTGGAGAATGTATATTATAGAAATTCACGTGAAAATATTATCTTTTTTTATTTGTTTGGATATGTTTTTTGGAACTCGTAAAAACTACGTGCATTGCACGTAAATGCCCTCTTTTTTATACAAACAAATGGTAACGAAATATAACCTATATATACTTCATAAGACTACGTTTTGCCTAGTTTTGATATCATTCACTTTTTATTTTTTGTTGATCATTAATTTTCTTTAAGAAAATACTGTTAATTTATCATCTTTTGCTAATTTGACAGTTGAAGTTCTACTGACCTTTTTATTTGTAGCTTTTTGGCTAATTTACATGTCTATTCTTTATTTGATAGTTAGGTTCTCATCTTCTCGTTGCACCATCATCAATTAACATGACGTCAATCGCATTTTTTGAATATTTTTGTTTATCTGAAGTTTTCTTTATGCTTAAATTAATATGATTTTTCTTGTTCATGTTGAAAACATATTTGGTTCTTTTTTTATTCTTAAGGTTTTATGTACAGGACTTTCAATTGGTTTTATTAGCCAAATAAGACACATCATCTAGAACAATACTTATTATTTTTAAACATAATCAGAATTAATTGCAAAAAGTATCGCACGCAATAAGTCAGATCACATATTTCATCTCATACTCATAAGGCAAGAGGGGTGGTTGTGTCTAGTGATATATTTACTTACGGTCTGTTTGGTTCAAGGAAATTGGTTGGGAAAGGAGAAAAGAACACAAGAAAAGTAGAAAACCATTTCTTTTTCCTACCCTTTTCCTCACCATAGAAAAAATATGGGCTCGAATTACTGTATGGTATTCTCTCCTATTTTCATTTCCTTTTCATTTTCATTTTCTCTAGTTACCAAACAACGGAAAATGGTTTTTCTTGTGTTTTTTTTCCTTTCTCTAGCAATTTCTTTAAACCAAACAATAAGGTGCATGTGTTGTTAAAACTTTTAAATCCAACAAGAAAATGTATGTCGGTTAAACTAATGTCTAGTATGGGCATGACATATTTATTCAGGAAATTGTATCATGAAGAAACTAAACCAAAAACAGTAAACTTAACAAACTTGAACGGTCATATTATAGACATAGGCTCAACTATTTATTCAACTAACTCATAACAATGCTGAATACTAATCCAACCATCTTTCTAAAAAAATTGACACAATTTGCAGATCATATTTCCAATCTACATCCTCATGGCTTGTCTTTTCTTCAGCTGATGTCCTATCTCACTTTTTCGCCACTCAAAACCAGCAACTCAAATTATTTCAAAAAAAAAATAAAAATCATCTAACTCGAAAAGAAATTTGTACTATGTACACTAAGGAAATGATAATCGAAATGAGCTTTTGTTCCCTCTTATCTTGCTATTTTACCAACAATAAACAATTTTATAATAAGTTAATTAACCTATAAGACTTCCATAACTGTTGGAAAAATTATGAAAAATATTAATTCAATCAATTAGATTGATCGGCTACTTTTGCATCAAAAGGCTTGTCAAGGGAATTTGTCATGCCCCAAGCCCCGGGACTACGACAATCGCCGCAAGCTCCTGAGAACATCCCAAAAGCCTGCAAGGCTAATCTAGTGATAACATTGGTATAGAGCATCTATACCTAAACTTTCTCCACAATACGATATTACAAACTCAACTTTCAATCTTCAAAAATAACTCCATTCTCCCTTAATAATAAAATTCTCCATAAATTCAAAAAAAAACAATTCTCCAAAACACAAATATCTAAATTAAAATTTTCCAAAACCAACAAGTCTAATGTTCCTTGGAGAAAGCTAAAGGAAAAAAACAACAACTACTAATCGAGCTCCATAACATTAGGTCAACCAGCATCAAACTTCTTCTCTCCACTAAGTCTGAGTATCTGAAAAAGAATATTAATAAAAAAATGAGCTCGACGGCCCGGTAAGTAATTCCATCACTCATCTAGTCAGATCAAGCAAGCAACGAAATAATATTTTAATAAAAACAATTTCTCTAGAGAATACAATAATGTTGCACATAAGTTTCAAGAAAATGTTACTTTTAAAGAAAATAGTATTTGCACAACTTGAGTCAAAACGATATTCAACATTCACATAAAATTCACCACGCACAACCAACACATAAGACAACCATGGTCAGTGACAGGTTTAACCCCCCTGTCTTAGGTCCTAGTACAGACATAACCCCTCTATACTGGGTCCTGGTATAGGCATAACCCCCCTATACTGGGTCACTGACCACACTCAAATACTCGGTTGCCCATCTCTTATTCCAGAATAGTCAATGATGTAATGGTCTAGACAATGGGTTTTTGAAACCACCTCCACAATAACCATGTTTACAAACCACATACATAAATCACATTTTTGCACTTTTCAAATCCAAGTTCAAGAGAATCAGATCATTCACTTTTCCAAATACATACATATATACACTTGCATGATCCAAGTTATGAAAATCACACACGCACCAGAAAATAATACATATATAATTTTATATAACTAGAAGAGTGAAGAATCACTTACCTTGATTAGATCACCCTAAGCTAACCGCGAAATCATCAACAGTTCCTTGATGTTTCCTCACCCAAATCTAGATAATTTGAATTCATAAGTTAATTAATAGCATTATCTGTAAATTAATGAAGCAGTAAATCGATCCATGTCTTCTGACTACTTTTAACATAAACATGTAAGACTTATTGGGAAGAAATTTGGAAAGAGAGGCCCATCAATCACTGCCTAATTTGAATTTATCTATATGAATATTTATTCCAGCAACTCAAGTAAACTCCGTCCACACGAGCTAAAATATTAGAACTATTAATGCACACTACTATACCATTATAGTACGTACCTCTGTATTTATATGGAATCAATGCCCAAATCACATACAACAGGTTCTCAGATTTATATGAGTATATACATATATACGGATTATATATATATGCACACACCACAACCATGCTATCTTCTGAGCAAGTAAAGAAGTATTTGTTGAAGATGATGATAGACCCCACCGACTACCCACAATACCTTATCTTAATACCTCTTAAACTATGATGCACGGACACGCGTAAAAATCACCCCGTTCAGTGCCCGACACACGTCGGATACGGACACGGCACCGTGACGTGTCGGACACAGCAATGGTATGTCCAGAATTAAAAATAATTAAATAAAACTACGACATGGCACGGACACGGCACAGACACGGCTCAGACACAGCACGAACACGGCGGGCTGACTTTTTGCATTTTTTTTTATATTTTTAATATAAATGTATTTATATATATATGTAATTATATATAGATAAAGTTTTATAGTTTACAGAAACATTGTCATTAATAAGTTGTTATTTTGTGTAAAAATAGGTTGCCCATATACAAATAGTGAATATATATATATAGGTTGTTATTAATAAGTTGTTGAATTGTTGATTATTGTCTAATAGGTGTTCAATTACTCATAAGTTTATAACATATTATATATATATATATATATAGGGAAAATTACACTGAGTACCCCCGAGGTATTGCCTAATTACGGTTTACACCCTCTAGTTTAAAATATTACATCTAACATCCTAAAGTTTTCTTCCGTCCAACAATCGGCACCTTCCGTTAGGGTTTCAGTACAGTGTCGTTAAAATTTTTGTGAACTTCCGTAAATACCCCTTATTTTGGCGGGAAGTTTTTTTGAACTTGAAAACCCTAATTTTTTGGACAATTATACCCTTTTGGTGTTATTTGTAATATTTTGTAAAGGTGTAGATGTTATATGTAATGTTTCAATATTTGAGTTATAATTTCAATATTATTTGAAAATATTTTAATTATTTTAATTACATTATAATTTATTTAGAAAATAGTTTTTCATTTGATTTTTTTTTTGATGATTTCAGAAATAAACAAATTAGTATTATTTGATAATGTCAGAAAATAGTTTTACATCAATATTCGAAATTACAGGATGTTAGATGTAATTTTGTAAATTAGGGGATGTAAACCGTAATTAGGCAATACTTCAGGGGTACTCAATGTAATTTTCCCTTAGGGGTAACATGGTAATTCAGTTTTTTTCATTTTTCTAATGTTTTCTCTTTTTCTTTTTTTAAATATTCTATTAGGGGTAATTAGGTCAATTTGAAACTTCCGTCCAACCTTACATCAATATATGAAACTACAGGATGTTAGATGTAATTTTTTAAACTAGGGGATGTAAACCGTAATTAGGCAATACCTCAGGGGTACTCAGTGTAATTTTCCCTATATATATATAATATGGGCAGACGTGTCCGAGCCGTGTCCGTGTCCTAATTTTTTAAGAATTGATGTGTCTCGTGTCCTTGTCATGCAGTGTCCGTGTCTGTGCAATATAGCTCTTAAACCTTTGACCGCTTTATAAAAAAATAATATAATAACACCTCACATAAGAAATTGAACACAATTCTTGGTGAATTTCCTTGACTAACCAGTGAAGAAAAAGAGACGACAATTGAATTTTGGCCAAGATTTCTCCTTCAAGTACCCTCTTTGTCCAAGTCGGCGTGTTTCTCCAATCCCCTTCTCGTATTTGTTCTTTTTGCTTTTCTTTTCCAGCCGACTAATCTACTTACATTAACCCATCATGTAATTCTAATTTGGTAGTGATTAGGGTTGACATTGATAATTACTCATATTACCCTTTGATAACTAGTACGGTAACTTAGTCCACAAATATTCAATTTGATTGCATAACAGAAATAAAAAAATATAAATACCGAGTCTTACAGAGTTGTGATTTATCATTAAGTTTTTCTTTTGTTAATGGAGGAATTGCTAGTATATTATGTGTTAAATTCATTGGGAAACCTTGATCCCATGATGTCATTTATCAAAATAATACTATTATTTTTAGTTTTAAAAAGGATAAATTAGTCAAATCACAATTGGAAGAAACAACTATCAAGATTCATATTTTTATAATATTATAGATATAGATTAGCTGAGAGTAGTGTAGATGTGATATAAAATTAATTTTTTTAGTGAGATTTGATATGTGAAATGATTGAGTTAGTTATGAGTGATGATAGTGAAAAAAGATTGGAATAATATTTAAGTATAATAATTCAAATGTGTGTAATAATTTAATATGAATTTTTGATAATGTAAGAAAGAGAATGAGCTGGATAGTGGAGTAGTGTAATTAATGAAAAAAAGAGTATGAAACAATGACAGATCTAGGATTTTAAGTCAGTGGGGGCACCAGGGATAAAGCCAGTAATTTTACTAAGGGGGCGAGATTGTTGTGATATAGTTATACATTTTGTTTTTTGCCAAATAGACGAAGGATTTAAGGGGGGGTGCTCGCGGTACGGTACGCTATATTTATGGGGGAAAATATAATAAAAAATTAAGTTCAATTACAATTTTTGACATACTTTATACTTTTATATCTCTTTCGTTATAGCCAGAATTTTGAATTTTGAGGGGGGGGGGACTCAAAATAAAGGGAGAAAACGTGATATTTTTCGATCTTTAGGGGGCGAAATTCAAATATAATTTTTTTTATAAGGTAATAAAATAAGTTTCAAAATTTAGGGGGGGAGTGAGATGAAAATTGGAATTGAGGGGGGCATTTAAAAATTTGAGTGGGGGCATTAATATAATTTATAAATTAAAATTTAAAATATATATATATATATATATATATATATAAAAAAAAATTGAGTGGGGGCACTGCCCCCCTTGGATTGTACATAGATCCACCCCTGGTATGAAATGATGGAAATGATATTAATTATATAGGAGAATGTGTAATAGAATTTGAAAATAAGATATTATTTGTAGAACTTGGTTTGGAGTGTGCATTTTTATTATTTGGTGATCCAAAAATTAAATGCAATCCAGAAAACATAAACATACATAGCCTAATTATTCTAAAGAACAAGATATTACTTGTGGAAATCAGAGGGAAATAGGGAAATGTTTGAGCATTTGAGCAATCAGCTTGATACAAGAAAAGTATTTTCGTTGTACCAAAATCACCCGTGAGTTAACAAGTGAGACTTCGTGGAAACCTTTTGGGTAGGGCAAATAGATTCCAAGTCAATATGCACCTATTCCAAGCACATTGTTAGGAAGCGCAAAATTCAATTATTGTATCGCTATTCGCTAGTGCTTGAAAATGATATTAATGTTGTGTGGAATGTGGTGGTTTTACTTTTTGCAAATTAAAAATATAACATAGGGGCATTTGAGACTTTTTTTTTTAACACAAGAGGAATGTATGTATATTTTGTGTTTCACATGGGTACGATATGCTATTATCTCTTACTTTTTTATTGAACTAGCTGGTAATTGAGTCACACTCAGTTCAGTTCTTATGCAGAAATAAAATTTGATAAGAGCATTGTTAACTAAAAGTAATTGAGTTCAAGTATAAGGTGAGCGAATAGAAAGATAAAGGAGAGGAGAGAAATACAATAAAATGTGATAAAAAAAACAAAATAGAGAAAGAAAAATATAGAAGGGTAACATGTAAAAAGAGTGAGAAATTATTCATTACTTTCTACATTTTGTTTCACAAATTATGTGGTTATCTTTATGTCATTTCTTAAAAACACATAAGTGACACTATAATAGCCACATAATGCATAAACATCCGATTTGCACAACATTTTTTCTTATACCATGTCAAAACAGTTTGCCAACCTCAAAAATAATTCTCTATATATCTCTTCAATCATAATAAGTGTAGATATACCAAAACCAAGTTGGAAGCATACATTTTGGGAGAATTATCCACAGTAAAATAGTGGGAATCATATAAAGGAAACATTTTCTTTATTTTCTAAATTCATGGAGGGAACTTAAATGTATTTGCCCATTTGTTGTTTCGACTTTTGATCTTCACATATAATTTTGTAGCACAAAATGTACCATTCTACACATAGTAGAACCAATTAGGGACGGAGCCAGGAATTTGAACGAGGGGGGGGGGTGAGATTATTGTGATATATGTTTACATTTTTTTTTTGGCAGATAGTTGAAGGAGTCAAAGGGGGGTGCGGGGGGCTCGCCCCCCGCGGTACGGTACGGTATATCTGTGGAGAAAAATATAATAAGAAATTAGGTTCAATTACAACTTTTGACATATTTTATACTCTTATATCTCTTTCGTTATAACCAGGATTTTGGATTTGGGGGGGACGAACTCAAAATAAAGGGAAAAAATATGATATTTTTTTATTTTGAGGAGGGGCGAAATCCAAATATCACAAATTTTGAAAGGTAAAAAAATGATTTTTCAAAATTGAGGGGGGGCGACCGGCCGTCCCTGGAACCAATGGTAATACAATAGCCAATTAGTGAGCATTATCAACTTTATTCGCGTTCAACAAACATTTCCAATCCACATCGATCTTAAATCTAACAACTATAAACATAAATATTTGACAAATTAAATGTATTAATGCAAAAAAATTAAATGATTGATCTATTTGACAAATAGATGCCCATACGATATAATCACTAGAGAGTAATGTAATACATTATACTTTTTTATTTTTATTTTAAATTACTTATAGTATGCAACTATGCATAACAATACAACTACCACGATCAACAATTGATGCCAACAACTATTATAAAAACAGATAAAGACCCATTCTTGGTGTTAGTGGGAATCAACTCAATACATCATAATCTTAGAATATCGAATTTGCATGTTGAGTTAGACCTCATTAACACTATATTACAATTAAAATAAACAAAAACATTTTATTACGATTTATAGGGTCAAGTCAGATGCATTATCAGTCCGATCAATTTATATCAATAAGATTTATATGTTTTTGGACTGATGCATAGACCGATTTGGAATCCGACCTACTTAAATTTTGATCTATCTCGCATATTTTATCACAATGAGAGTGAATGAATTTAATCAAGGCGAACACATTCTTTTTCTAATTCATTTCTTGTCAAGTTTGAAAAGTGGTATTTATGTTTGACATATATATATATATATATATATATATATATAAATAAAATTAATATATAAATTTTATATGCCCAAAATTGGACATATATAATTTTGTCCACTTGATTAATATTAAAGGCCCAAAGGCTATGAAGAAACTCGAGCCCAAATGGAAAAGCCCATTTTCATGAACAGGATCCGCATTCCATATCCATACATTTAATATTTCCTTTAATAAGGAAAGCAAAAGAATAAGGGAAACTTGGAAATAAATCCCCAATTTTTATTTCACTTTGTTATTCAGTATCTACCAAATATTCTAAGCTATGCACTCCCCATTTGTAAATAAGGTTTATGATTTACTTCCTAATACCCACATAAGATATATGATCAAAATGCCCCCACTTTATTCATTTTAATTTCATTTAGTCCTCATAAATCACAATCCTCTTATACCAATTCCTATCTCCTCCCACACAAATTCTATTAGTAGGTTCTTTCAACAATCGAAGGTGCTCAATGGTGACACCGTCTTTCTATCCACGACAAGAGGAACAAATAGAGATTCATATTGTCTATATTTCAAGTAAAATATGTATGTATATATATATAGGGACAATTACAATGGGGGTCCTGAGGTATTGCCTAATTACAAAAAACATCCCCTAATTTAATAATTTACATCTAATATCCAAGGTTTTCATGTATTGATGTAAAAATGGATGGAAAGTGACAAAAGAGCTGTGAGATTTACAATTGTTGATGATGAGTTGTACAAATGATCCTCGGCAAGATCACTACTTTGATGCCTAACTGCATCTCAGGCGGAGTATGTGATGCAAGAGATCCATGAAGGTAGTTGTGGAAATCACTCCGGAGGTAGAGCTTTGGCTCAAAAAATCTTAAGGCAAGGACACTATTGGTAGTACGAAATTCTCGACCTTTGTAAGACGATGCAAGAATGTCAACTACATTCAAATTTGTCTCACCAACATGTGGTTCCAATAGAACCGATTAAAATCACTTACCCACTCGATCAATAGGGGATCGATATATTGGGACCCTTTCGACCAGCTACGGGTCAAAGGAAGTTTATCATTGTTGCGGTGGAACATTATACTAAATGGATCAAAGCGAAAGCAATTGCGAAGATTACGAAAGGGGAAATTATGAAGTTCTTTTGGAAGAACATCGTCTATAGGTTCGGAGTTCCTCGTGTTCTCATGTCGGATAATGGAATGCAATTTAATGGCAAGACTGTCACAAGCTGGTGTTTTGAGATGAAAATACGACAACATTTTACTGTGGTTGGAAATCCACAAGCCAATGGACAGACCAAAGTATCCAACAGGATACTTCTTCAAGGTTTGAAGTCTAGAATCGCAGGAAAAAAAGGAAATTGGGCTAACAAATTGCCAAGGGTCTTGTGGTATTATCGAACTACACTACGAAGTTCAACTGGAGAATCACCATTCTGTTTGGTATATGGTTCAGAGACCGTTATTCTCGCTGAGATCGGGCTAATGACGAATCGTGCTTCATCGTACGATACCCTGCGAACCTCGAATGAAATATAGAAGCACGCTGCTACAAACTAGACGTTATTGAAGAAAAAAAGGAGAAGTCCTAGCGAGAATTCTTATGCAAAAGAATGCAATTGCCCGTGTGTTGTAAATTGAACCAATGGGTAAAAAAAATTCTCCGATTCACAAAGACCGGATTTAATTCATGTTTTGATAATTTCATATTCACATAAATCGAAAACAAGAGCAAGATGTAATCCAATTACCATTTCAATGAATTTCTAAAGCCCAACTTTTTGATAAGCAACAGATCGTTCCTTCATCTAGATAATCATGGGAAAGATGATATTCAATTCTTGAAGCTCGACCTCCTCTACCTTAGACTGGGTTAGGTGACTTAGGGTTTATGTGGAGGGAGAAAGAATTTTGTGTCTTACTCTTTTTCATTCTCTAAGATGAAAAACTGACAAAGTTCTTATTTTAGTTAAACACTTAGTGCTTAAATAACATACTTCTCCTTGGCTTAGGAGACAAGGGGGCGGCCAAACAGTGACCTAGGTATAGGTGTACTGCTCTTCATAGCCCAGTGTTAAGTATTTAAAAAATATTTCCAATCCAATCCAATTGGTAATTAATTAAATACCAATTTCTTTTTATTAATAGTATTTTATTAATTCTAAATTAATAACACTATTAAAATTCATTGAATAAAATATTTTAATTACAATAATTAAATATATTTATTATAATCAATACATATCCCTTTGATAATTTCCATCCTAAGTGATATTACCAAAATACCCTTCGTAAAGTAAAACTCCTTTATTTTATCATCTTTACATAGCACGACTCTCTAGGCTCGTCTTGATTGGCATTGGGAGGATTCCAAGGATATAGTTATCACCAAGCCATTTCGTGAAGCTATACCCAAACCCAATCAAGTACGAGATGAATATTTCATCACGGACCTTTATGTTATGATTACCATATAAGTATAAAATCTTCACTGACGCAACCCGATCAAGTAAGAGTTATGGAGCGTCAAACTCATATAACTTGATACTGTACTATAATCATACTGATGTGAAATTACCAAATTGCCCTTTATATCCAATACAAGTCAGTCATTAATGCTTTGGCCAAAGACTTTAATTTCACAACACCTATGATGTATAGGTCGCTTCTCGTTTATTTTCGAGATAGTGTATTCCTTATTGGCAATCCATTTTCCATTGTCGAACTCACCAATTGAATCGTACTTCGAGGTCGACCACACCAACGGGTGATTGGGCCTAACTACTCTAATAACTTATTCAATGATACAAGCACGATGTAAAGGACTCCTCCGGTCTAAAGTTCACTCATACTATCATAACTCATCATCGACTGTCACCGAGTAAAAACCCATGTGATAGGATTACAACCAGCCGTGTTCGAATATGTTAACTCCGTTAATCATATTCATGACACCAGTTCCCATTATCCAATCAGTGTAAAACAAGCACTTTTCTTGTCAAAGCAAGTGTCATACGAGTTGAATCTAAACGCCTAATTTAGATTCTTTAACTCGCGGACCATGTTTATAAGATCAAGCACTTAACTCTACCAGTGCCCCTACTTATCAAATAAGCAGTGGTGAGTACACCTTGATCTTAAGGACCTATTTGTTCAATACATTCAATACCACAATTAGATTTATAAGAACAAACTCAAATGCCTTTTATTAATCATTAACAATGTTCATACAATATAAATAAAACGCCCTCTTAAATATAGTTCCTCAATGACATAGGGGGCATAACACCTAACGGCTAACACCGTGCTTATAACAAGAATGTCAAACCAAGAAGTTTTCAAGTTGGAGATCTAGTACTAAAAAAGGTGGAGGTGTTGAAGCATGTCGGAAAGCTCGATACGAATTGAGAAGGACCTTTTTAAGGTCGTAAAGATCACTGAACGTAGTACCTATAGGCTACGAAGTATGGAGGATAAGGATTTACCCCATCCTTGGAATATACACGATGTTAGAAAATTCTATGCTTAATATAATAGTTTATGACCTATGCTTTTGTTAAGAACTAATCGTAGCTGATGATAAATCCAGAGCAAAAGAATAAAAAATAACATATTTGCCCTTTATTTATAAATCAATCTACAGAAACATAAAGGGAGAGAAAAATCCAACCCTGAACGGAACCCTCCTCCCATAGTCCCACTACCCATCGCTTCATTTCATGGTGTCACTACTGCCGCTCACCTGTGGCTTCTAAAAGTAAGAACACTTAATAGAGTTCACGAATTTCGGTTTTCTTTATCCAATTTCCCATTGTCATTTTTTTGTGAATAAATAATTTAGAATTCACATTTGGTGTGAAAGATTTCATTGGGCAGCAATTAATAGAAAGAGAAAAGTGAATTTTGCAGGACATGCTTTCATTATCCATTGAAGGGGTGAAGTATGAAGAGGGATGATGGAGTTATATATATGGCAGACGTCGTACAATTGAGATAGAAAAACAAGTTCATTTGGCCAATCCCAATAGAAATTACAAATGCGAATAACATTTCCAGTTTAATGCGAAAAAGCTTTCTGCTACAAGTCCCTCAAAACTTTCTCATTTCCAGTGCAGTTGCTTTTATTTATTATAATCCCTTCCTTTGTTGTTGAATTGAATAATCTTAAACCTTTCGAGCATGGTTGATTCGGGCTGAGAAAAGGCGAAATGTAAATTGAAAGTTAACATATGATTTTTTAATAGTGTGGAGTTTTCTGACTTCTGGGTGGGAGCACGAGAAGGAAGACGAAGATGGATTAGGCGCAACGAAGAGGAAGGGGGCTGGAATTCTCTTTTCCATATTAATGTAAGGGCAACTATGTCAATTTTCTTTCTTTTGCTCTGGCATTAGGAGAATTGCTCTGGCATTATCATCAGCAATGTATGATCCGGGCAAACATGTCTCTATCAAATGAAGATCCTACAATTATTACGATGCAAAATCATCTAATGCCTCGAATTAACCTAAATTGAGGATGTAAAATCTTGTTCAAAGGATGACATGCAAACATAGCTCAAAGAACACAAAATCTTGTTCAAAAATTAAGTCCACATAAAGAAAATGCAAAGCATACTACGATATGTGTTATGATGTCAACATAATTGAAACATGTTTGAAATAGCTTGCGCCACCCTACGATGTCTAAGATGAAAAAACTAATAAAAAATGAGAACATACTTATTTCAAACATAAGAATGCTCGAGTTGATCAATAGTGTTTGCGATATATCACATAAAGAAATTGTTTAAAATAAGCATGCTAGCCTATCAAAATACATCGCAAAAAAGGCACCACGACCCAAGAACATAATTGTTTAGAGGCATAACAACCTATTAAAAAAAGGGACAAAAAATAAATTCTTAGATAAAATTAATAAAAGGCAGGCAAGCCTATTCAAAAATGACATAACTGTTGAAATTTGTTCATGCAGCATCAAGTTCCTCAACAACTTCCTCCTCTCCATCTTCGCTGTCATCATCTAATGCTGCTAGTTCATGGAATTTGGGATAGTGAATATAGTTCCGTGAAGCTCGACCTCCTGAGTTAGACGGACGAAGAGAAGGTTTATAATCAAATTCCTCAAACGCATCCTTGTCAAAGTTCACAGACGGATGACCTTCCTTCAAAAGATTATCAATCACTTTATTTACCTGCTGCACATATCTTCGAGAGACCTAGATAACATAAGTTTCTCAAACGAGGTGGAACTCTTGAAAGCTTTCGCACCACCAAGACGCTGCTCAATCATCATCTCTTTAAACTTGTTCCCAGTAACGAACTCGATTTTACCTGCCTGACGACCTGCATCAAAAGACTCCTTCGTCTCGTTTCTAGAGATTATTGTTTTTTCCAAATCCTTAAGCTTTTGTTCTGTTTCGAGAAGTTGGTGTTCGAAGTGAACCTTGTCGTCTGAGAGAGCGTTAGTAGTAGCATCACGTTCTTTAAAAGCTGTGTCCCTTTGCTTTCGAGCTTGAAGAGCCATTTCTTTATGTTTTGCTACCTCGGTATCACTCTTCTTTTTTCGTTCTTCCGAAAGGAAACGCTGATAGCCAGATGATGCATATGCAAGCCAGCCTACGAGATCGATGAGTAAAAGATAATTACAACGGATATAGGTAAACTTTAAAACCAAAAATAAGTTCAGCGATGTTTCCTCAACCTCGTATTGTGGCATATATCATCAAAGCGGCTTTATCACGAGTCATCAAAGTACTGTTAAATAACTCTGAAGTCGTAAAACCTTTTGGAAGATCGTATATACTAGAGTCGGTATAAAATCTCCAATTAGGTTTTAATTAGGTACGGCTTTCATCAATAGGAGGTCTATTCGGGTTATTGTTATTCTCGAAGCGGTCATTGAATAGCAACGCCTCGAAACGATCTGTAACCTGAAAACTATCGTCTGGGATTATTGGATGAACTATTGCAATGAGGATCCTGTGAAGCTCGCCTTTTGAAAGTGATACGAGGTCTTACATGAGCTGAGGTCTCTTGATCTGCAGCCCCAACACCAAACCCTTCGTTTCTATCAAGAGTTACGAGATCAACTTAATGATATTTGGTCTAGTTACAGGATCAACTTCTCTGTTTTATGAAGTTGGAGCATAAGGAGGAAGTGCAGAGTCAATCCGAGGTGTTCTGTCCTCATTAGCCGAGAGCTTTCCCTTTACAGTTTTCCAATTTCTTTTTGGCGGTCTGCGCCGATGCAAGCATTTTGGCTTCATACGGATCCATAGCTAACATTAAAATACAAACCAACAAAAATAATACATACTAATGCACGAAAGGTGTAAATAAATGCTTACTAAGAGGTTCAACAGTGTCAAACACTCAAACTAGAGCAGTGCTTAAACCGCAACGAGCTACAACAGACTCTTTCAAGATCTTTTTCAGTTTTGAAACAAATTTGAAAATTATTATAAATAAAATGAGGGCCCCAAGTAACGTCCCCAATGTCTGTCGAATCTTTTACTCTCAAACTCCAACGTTGAGGAACCTCCCATCGCTCATTATTATGTTTAGCAATTTAAAAGTAAAATGGTTTCCAATCACCATATGACGAAGTAGTAACATCTAGACATCTACGAGATGAAATATAAAAGAACCCTGTCCCATCTTTCTTTGATTCACGACATAAATTGAAAAGGCTCCAAAAATGAGCAAAACTCACATCCGTCCCGAGACCAGTCATTAACACCACAAAACAATTAATCAACTTATATGAATTAGGCAATAATTGTGGTGGACTAAGTCTCAAGCGGTTAATGAAATCAAGATGGATATGAGAGAGGAGGAACCTATGACTTGCCATATGATGTGCTATATAAAAGCATCGATAATTCTTAGGAGGACGATGAAGCCTATCGTTAGGATCAAGAATTTTTACGTGGTAATCCTCAAGAATGAAATATTGGGATCAGATCTCGGCTACTAGATTTGGGGTCATCTTAGACTTTGTTTTTAACCACGAGGCGAGCTTAGCAGATTTTGAGTTAAGATTAAATAGGTCAAGATTCACATCAGACCCCCCCTCACTATACATGTTATGAAGATTGACCTCGATCTCATTGTTCGAACCTTCACTAATGCCGAAATCAGCATTGTTTTCCTCTCCACTTGGATCTTCCATTGTATTATTGACGGAATTACTTCGACCTACATTGTAAAGAAAGTGGTCATGAGTGCTTGATAGACCAGGTGATACATTGTTAGGCATATATACAGGAAGATCATTAGGTTCTATATTATCATTATTTTCAGATGGAAAACAATCTATAACCCTATAAGTTTCATCCGAAGATGAACCATCGCTTGAAATATCGTTGTTATTAACAGATGAAAAAGAGTAATCACGACGTATCATTTTATTTCAGAAACAAATGTTAAATAAATGAAAAGGAAAAAGGGATAGATGAACCTAAGGGATGATGAATGTTACAGTTAAAGATCGAGACGAAGCACTAACCACCAAAACATGACCTGAGTCTCTCTCTGCTCTTTAAAATATTCTCTTTCTATAAAGTGAAAATGTGAAAATGAGAACTTACCACGTATTTATAGGGAAAAATTGGAAATTGGACTGCCGAGATTTTAGCGGTGTTTGAATTCAACGGAGATGATCAAATGACGTTCCATGCGAAAAGTCCACGGAACAAGCTTCAAGACAACTAATGATGACGTTTCAGTATAAAAAGGTGTACCATAATTAATTATGTCTCAGACAAGCCAGCTTGAACCAATAATCTACATTTATGGATGGATAAAAAGCTGTTCCCAAAAAAAGCACTTTTCATCCCTCGAGAAGATAAATATACGAACTTCTACTTACTTCTATAAGCCCTGTAATTGTATTACGAACTATCGAAGTGGGGGACTAGATGATATACCCAATATTGAACATATATAATTTTGTCCACTTGATTTATATTAAAGGCCCAAAGGCGATGAAGAAACTCAAGCCCAAATGGAAAAGCCTATTTTCATGAACAGGATCTGTGTTCCATATACGGGTCGGGTACGACCTAGATCCCGACCCGAACAATGAGACACCCACCGATTAATCCACGTGTCCTAATCTGGGAGAACACTCACGTCACCATAATATATGTACACGGTGTCACCTATAAATACTCTCATGAATAATCAATTTGGGGTTACGCAATCATTACTCCAAAATTACACTGTAGAATATATAGTAGGTCCGAGCTGCTTCTATCTAGACACTGAGTAGACCCATTCATAAATTATGAGGTTTATGTTTGGACTCTATATCTGAATTGAACTACGTTAGACTTGATCTTATTGATAGGTATATAGGCAGCTCTTCACTAGAGTGCAGTCTATAATTTATTGAACTCTAAGTGGGGTCCTACCCAAACCTCGATTGGTCTGTATTATAGCTCTAACGAAATACGACCCAGATCAAAATTAAAATACAACCTTTGAGACTATCCAAGTAAGTGCGCATGTGAATAATTTAATTGAACTCAATTGTGTCAAATAAGTAATATTATACATTTTTCAAAATTTTTTAAGAAAAAATGTTGTACTAATTATTAAAGGCTAAATCAACTGACAAAACATCCACAATGTTTCTGAGCTGTCAATACCCTATCCTCCAAAATAGAAGGAGCAGCACGAGCAAGAGAGTGGGCAACAGAATTAGACGAACGTCGAAAACAAAAATTATGAAATGAAAGTAAAAGGAAATTAACACCATTAACCAAAGCATCTAAATTAGAACGTTGAACGAAGCTTATGAATACGTGAGAGGCAATCACCTTCCAAAATAAATGCTGCGAAAACCGTGTCGGGTGGCAAGCCCGAGAGTCTCTCTTGCTGCCATAGATTTAGCGACTTGTGACAAAGTTCCAAGATCTAACTTTCTTTGCATCCAAGCTACACACAGACCTTCCGAGTTCCGACAAATACCACCAACTCTAGTAGTTTGAGAAGTTGGCACCATCAAAGTTTACTTTGATCCATCCCGGAGGCGGTGGCTTCCAATCCGAGATACCAACAAATAATAAGAGCAAAGCCATACTAATCAAATCCGAGATAGATATATATTTTTTTCAGTTGAATATGAATAAAAGTAGTTATCAATCTTTATATAAAATACTCAATTTAAAAATTTTAAATCGGATTTTTACCAGCATAATTTGGATTCCAATAAAAATTAATTTTTTTCTATTTATTTATCTTATTAATGGTAGTTATGTCAATCATTTATTATTCGATAATATTTATTTTATTAATTTCACCAATCATGCATTATATTTTTAAAGTTACATTAATATGATTTAATACTCATTTAAAAGTTTTTTCAATGATAATCATCAAAAGGGGTAATGACATTTTTCCATCCAAACTATTTGTGTTTTTGCACTTTTGTAAATAAATTTTTTTTTGCACTATTTTATCTAAACTTGTTTATTTTTTACACTTTCTTATATGAACTACACGGATTTTTATAAAATTTTATATTTTTAACATTTTTCAATCAAATTTTACTTAAATTTTTAGCCTTATAAAGTTTGGATAAAAAAATGCAAAAGAAAAAAGTTTGTTTACAAAAGTGCAAAAATCCGAATAGTTTGGATGGGAAAATGCTATTACCCTCATCAAAATTGTATAAAATCCTTTAATTTTGCGGATTATAAATAAATAAGTTATGTATGGATAGATATATTATTATTATTATTATTATTATTATTATTATTATTATTAATATTATTTTTAATTCTAGATAAAGGGGGGCATCCAGACCCAACAAATCCGTGCTGAGTTTTTTTTAATCATGAGCCACACATACCCTATAAAACTCTAAATAAGGAAAAAAATCACAACTTGTGACAGTTTGAAATTGAACACATGACTTTTTACATGAAAGTGGAAGCTGATACCTAACAAGCCTTTGATTATATATATATATATATATATTTTTTGATTCCGAAAGGGGGGATACCCAACAATTCATAAACTAACCCGACAAACCCGGGTTAATAGTCACAAAACGAGGCCAAGGCGCCGAGTTACATCTAATATTTTAATAGAATCGAGCTTGAACCAAATTTAATAGATTATTAGTCGAGCCCAACCATATGGGCCGTTAGCCCAGATGTTATAGGCCCAAATGAGGATGGCATAGGTTTCCTCATGTGCATTGCTCGTGACAACCGGAACCACCATGCAACTCGCATTTAAAACAAACTGAAAACAAATACAATTCCAGGTACTTGCAAGGTATTAAATTTTGAAATTTCGGTTTCGTATCGGTATCGATATTGGTGTAGTAAATTTACGAAAATTTCGATGGAAATTTCAGGGATATTCAAAATTTTGATTTTGATTTTAAAGAAATCATGGATATTTATAGAAATATTTGGAAATTTACAACAAAACTTTGTGTAACTTTAAATATCATAATTATGTATCTTTTACATAAATAATATTGTATATATAATATATGTATAATGAATTTTGTCAAATAATATGATAAAATCTGTGGCGAAAAATATAAATAAATATGGTTTGATAGTAAAGTAATAACCAAATCTCCTAAGAATTTCATTGAAACAAAATACCACAATTTTAATACAAATCATCATTTAAAACCACATTATTTTAAATTTTAAAATATTTTGACTTTGGCCGAAATTTCGGGATATTTCGGAAAATTTCGGGAGATATTTAACAAAGTAATTTTATCAAGAATTCATGATTTCGGGAAATATCTACAATATCGGTAACTATAAAAAATATCGGGAAATTTCGATAGATATTTTCTAAAATTGGATCGAAGGTGAGATTTCACTTCGAGACTCCCGAAAATCCAAAATTTCGGTCAAAATTTCGAGGTTTCGGAGGATATTTAAGACTATGTTATGATGCAATTGGTTAATTAGGTATGAATAAAGAATGTGTTGAGATTTAGGCCAAATTTCCTCCTACAAACAGATAAGGAACAAGAAGAAAAGGACATTGGCCAAGTCGGCCAAGTTGGCCAAGTCGAACAACTTGGCCAAAGGATGGATGGCCTAGATTGGAGCAAAATGAGTGGATGGTTTGGATTGAATTTTATAGCCATGTTATTTTATTATAAATAGAGCCACTTCCTCATTTGAAAACACACCTATTAAACAAGAAAAAATAAAAGCGAACTACCGAGTTAGAAAAGAACAATTTGGTCATCGAGAGATTTGTCGAATCCTAATAAGTGGAATCTTGGGCCAAACTTCCCGCGTTGCTATCTGCTGTCCCAAACAGAGTAATGATTTGTTCTCACCTTTGTACTAGGTAATTTTTGTTCTTCGTCTATGCCATTCTTTTCGTAGCGCATTTCTAAGTTTGATTATCATTAATAGATTTGTTATGGTGAAGATTATTATAAATTTTATTTTATATTTTAAGTATAACGGTCTTTATTACTCAAAGAAAAACTAGTGTACATTAATATTTCAAAGAAGTCATTTATTTAAAATTAAATAAATTACAATTATATCCTTTTTAATATGAAAATTACATTCACCCCTCAAGGGTAATATGGGAAATCTACAAAATATCTTTTGATGATGTCAACAAATTCTATTATTTTCTTAGTGAAAGAGGGCGATTGTAAAGTTTTATTATAAGAGAGGGAATAGTAATTACACTAAATATGAGTAGTAGTTAGTGTAATTAACCTATAAATTAATTAGACGAGTTAAATATGTAATTATATATATATATATCATATTTATCAAATATATATATATATATATATCATATTCATTCATACTATTAACGATGTAATTAGTGGAAATTCGGTTTAGTAATTTTTGCAAGTGTCAAACTGTCATTATCTTACATGTTTGAAAATTGTGGGTTTTATATAATAAATAACAAAAGATACAGAGTAAATAAAAATATGCAAAACAAGAATAGTTGTCAGACATGATTCCTATATCAATTTTTTTTTAATAATGTAAGTTTGCTTTTTCAAACAAATAATGTAAGTTTGTTACATGTTACCACTTATTGTTATTCAATAATATATAATATATTATTCTATGTTTATATACTCGAAAATGACGTCTTTTATTGAATAAGCAGAAGTAAAGTATATAAATAAACAATTAAAAGTCTAATCCAAATCATTGATAGTTCTTTAATTTTTTATTATTGCTATTGCTATTATTATTGTCATTGTTAGTGTTACTATATTATTAGGGATACATACATGTGACATATCTTTCCCTTCTTGCTATTATATGCCTGTCATCGTATTTTTTTTTTAATAATTAATATTCTTACCTAATAGTCCAACATATAATTTATTTGTGTCCACATGGGAACTATCTAGATAAAACTCCATAGGGCCAATAATAAAATATAAAAAGTGTAGAGTGACTAATGACCACGTCAGCAAAGACTTTATGGGGCCAATAGAATACAAAATTACTTATATTTAATTTGCTATTAAACGCTAAAGGTTAAAGAGTGACTGTATACCACGTCAGAAACGATCGTTTTTATCATCCCAAAGAAGATATATTGAGTCATATACTATTTGGCGAAATCTTTTATCCGACAATGATATCATAATAGTGTTACATTATCGTGAGATTGACAAGTGTCCATTTATTTTAAATTATTATTAATAAATTTTTTTAAATAGACACTTGTTAAACCTAAATAATTCAAATTCAAATTCATTCCATAAGATAGTTACCTCACGTGCGTAGCTCGTGACAATCTTCATTCACCCCCGCATTTAAATTACGGTTTTTCTATCCCATCAACAATGAAACAAAACAGATAATACACTACAATTCCTAATTCCACCGAAAAGGTACTTTCGAATTTCTCTCTCTGGTTTAAATTTTCTTGTTATTTTAAATAATATAATGATCATTTAAGCATGAATTTGTGTATATGATTGATTTTGTATTGTTGTCTCCATTTGTTGTTAATTTTGTATGTATCTGTATAATCCGAAAGGTTGACTTGGAGTAGACTTGGCTTTTGTTCTCGATTTGGTGATATGGATTATATGATGATTTTCTGATCGTCCGCCTTTGTTTTCGTTGAAATTCAGAGAACTTTTGTTGTTATTTTTTTTTTCGTTTTCTTGGAATTATGAATTTCTGTTTTCATGCCTTAAATTATGAATTTGTAGGCCTTTGATTATGTGTTTATGTCTTTGGAGCTTGCAAATTGCAATACATGATTGAAGCTTTTTGATATTTTAAGTGATGTATTTTGGGGTTCAATACATGGAGATATAAATGTTCATGTGCATGAAATAGAGTATTGCATTTGGAAATTCATTACAAGCCCGGAGTTCAATATTCTTCGATTTTTTTAAGAAACCCAAAAAAGATTTATTGATTGGTAAGAACCAGTTTTGCTTGTTCATGGTAGATTCATGGACCTGTAGTCGATTAATTAGGCGAGATAGTTGTAGCTAGAATGTAAATTGTATGTGGTTTATCATCTGATAAGAATCATACTACATTGATTTCCAGCCGAAGTCGTATTTATATATGTATATATGTTTCTGGGGTCAAGGAGTTTTGAGTAACTTAGCATCATTTAGTCGAGTGATGCTAACCGTTGGGTGCGAATTTTGTTTTGAACAATTTAAATTCAAAAGAAATTACTATAGATCAACAATTCTTTTCCAAATTTTATGATGGCTGATGTAGTGTGGGGGAGACAAATTTCAATGTATACTGAATCAAGTTTAAGACAGCAAGGTAATATATTGAAGGCGAGGTTATACAAGGATGGAACAAGTTGAAATCTGTAATATGTACAGCTTAATAAGTTATAGGCGTTTAAGTAGATTTTTCATGATAAAGAAGATGAACAAGACAAGAAAATAGAAAGAAAAGGTTAATTATAGGAGGAAGGAGAACTACGGCTTACCATATAACTCAACACTAGATTTAGTTGAACAAGGAGCAAGTAACACCAACTATTAAGAGCTAGAATGTCCAACCCAGTGATTTCTTATTATTAGCATGAGAAAGGAATACATAGCAGAAGCGAGGGAGAAGGTTAGAATGATAAAATTGAAGGAGAGGTGAATATAAAATAATAGTAGATGTAGAAACGGTATGGTGACGACAAGATATTACTGCTATAGCATCAAAAGAGACTTCTTAAGACCATGTCTCCTTAGTTTATGCTTGATCGCTGTGAAAATCTTATAAGGCGGGTCAAAAGAGTGGTAAAATGATGTGGGTAAGCCTTGCATTTATGAATTTTAGGCTCTGTTTGGATGTGTTTCCAAATCATTTTCAAACCCCATTTATAAAAATGCATGGGAGAATGAGTTTTTTGATTTTCATGCAAAAAAAAGTGAGAAAAGTTGGTGTGTTGGTTGTGTTTTTAAAAATTGTTGGATTTGTGATTGATGTGTGAAATGATTGGAAAAAAAAATGATTAGATGATAGATAAGGGTTAAAAAAAGAAGATATAAGAGGGAGAGAAAAGTGATAAAAAGAAAGTGAGATAAAAGTGATGTGAAATATAATTTTGAAATAATGATTGAAATTTATTGAGAACGTAAATGTGAAAATGAGAATGAAAAATTTTCAATTAAAAATAGTGTAAAGTGTGGATTTTCATTTTTAGATGAAAATGAAAATGAAAAATGGGAAATGATAACATAGGCAAACATAGCCTTACTGTTTACCCCAATATATGTGAGATAAGCAAATGATAACCCAGATATTCTCATTGTTGAAAGAAGCTGATTCATTAATAAAGCTTTAGAATTGAATCTTTGTTGCAACTACTTGCTTTAAAAGATGTTGTCAAAACCAATGGTGACTGGCCTCGTCAATGGACTAAATCTTCAATGGACGTGCTCTATGTCTCTTTAAACTTGATCTTCAATAGTTGTCATAAGGCTAGTCTTTTCTGCAAGGATAAAATTGCAGTAAAAATCTTTATTAGCTTAATTATCGCACTGGTATCGTATGAACAATCTAAAGTAGCAGATAATGGAGAAATTATTTTTATTGTTGGTGTCATACTATTGTTATTATTATATGAGGAAGATTCAGAAGATAAGCATCGTTACCCGGCTTCTTAATAAGATGACATGCCCGGACTTCCTTAATTTTTCTTGGTCAAATTATACTCCAGTTGTGGGAGAATAAATAGACATTGATGCACCAACATCTTTCGAAATTTACCAAATGTACAATGACGTGTTCTATAAACATAGCCTAGATGTTTGAGCTGTTTAAGATTCCTGGTTTATCAGCACAATTGATCATCAGGTATTGTTGGAGAAGGACTAATTTCTTCATCTAGTTTCCAGGTCACTGACTTAAAACCTGCTTATATTATGGGTGGTTCAGGTAGGATACTCCAATAGAAAAAATTGTCCCGAGGCGTACAGATAATATTGGGATTCACCGAATTCTATATGTTAGTTAACAAAGTTAACCAATCCATTCGTGTCAGGCCAGAACCCAGAAATTACCCGTAATTGGATCATTACAAAGAGAACTAAAGTTAGATATATCTCCATGTGTTTATGGTGCTAGGCAACTTCTTGAAGCATATTCTGGCATCCCGTCGAGCAAATATATTTTTAAGCGAAATGTTTGTGGTGCAGACTCTTTAAGGTAGACAGTTTTGCTGCAATTACTTCTTAAGTACAGTTCAGGTGGAAAATTAAAAGTTCTCTGGTTCACGGTGACGTAAGTGGACCCTTAACTAGAAACTAGAAATATTAGCTCACATTTGCTGATTTTGCTGGATTATTAAGAATGAAATGACCTAGTTACCTTTAGCAACATGACCTTTCTCCTTTTAAACTTTTTCTATGTTAAGTTTTACTAGTTCTGACTGTCAGTGAGCTAAACAAGTAAAGCAGACTTTGAATTTGAACCAAGTCGAGGTGACTGTGATCAATTTTAGTATTTTGATAATCACAGGCTTATGGATAAGAAAGAAACTTGCAAGGAGTCTTGTGATGATGCTACACGCGAGTCACTAATTGCTATCTCTTACCGACTACCAAGTGCGGATCTAACGGCTGAAATGTCACCCAAGAATAGACATGGTGAGAAAGCTGGTGACCCTCTGACTCGTGATGGGGATGAGAAATATAGAAGTGAGCTGATATCGATATCTTATTCACCGTCGCCAGATGCAAAAGTGCTACCAGTTTTGCCTGGGCAACCTTGACGACTGTTAAAATGGATATCTGGTTTTATATGATGATAACAATGTAAACTTTGTGATTTCGTTCAAAAAAAAGTGTAAACTTTGTGATAATACGCGAAGCGTGTTATTTGCAGAGAATTTCAGCGTATTTCATGATCTATTTATTAAATATTTGTCTTTCGATTGACATTATAATACAATTGAGTGAATATTTGCGTTGTAATGACTTTTGTTTACTTTTGCCTACACACACGGACACTAGAGGTCATTAGTATCAAAATAGTTGCTTCTTGTCGGAAGATTGTTGTTTCTCCTTTTCTTTTGGTGCTGAATTTTATTGCCTTTGTAGTTTTGTGCTAATCTCTTATTGAAATATCTGCAGGGAACAACTGGAAGAAAGATAAGATCCTGTTGCTGTTTATACTTTTCTTTTCTATTTTTATTGATTTTAAGTTAACTCTAGAGTAATGGGTGTTTATATATATATATATATATCCAAGGTTGAGAAGATTGAAAAAATCAGTTATTCACAACCACTGATGAAGGATTCCTCGAAAAGTTAAGGATTAGTAATCTTTTTTAGAAATCGAATGGATTCGGTCTTACACATACGCGAGGAAGGTAATCAAAAAAGATAGAAGATGAGTTCTTCTTTCTTTTATCACCTAGGAGCCGTGTGAGATGAAAGTCTCATGCACGGTTTTGAATGAGAGAAAGAAGTTAGGAATCCTCTTTTCGACTCTGACTCTCCCACTCCAGTCGTTGCTTTTTTTTCTGTTACTTTGAAAGTAGTTACAAACGCTTTTTGACTAGCATTTGCTGCAGGAGGTCGTGTGAACCAAAACCTTTCATATCCGTAATAGTGCAAAAAGAAGACCCGGCTTTAAGTTGTTCAAGAATAGTGGCGTGGAGTCTCTCGACCCTTTGACTTAGGATTAGTCAGTTCTATTTCTCGATGGGGGCAGGGACGGGATATAACTCAGCGGTAGAGTGTCACCTTGACGTGGTGGAAGTCATCAATTCGAGCCTGATTATCCCTAAACCCAATGTGAGTTTTTCTATTTGGATAATCAGATCAAGTATGAGTTGGCGATCAGAACATATATGGATAGAACTTATAATGGGTTCTCGAAAACTAAGTAATTTTTGCTGGGCCCTTATCGTTTTGTTAGGTTCATTAGGCTTCTTATTGGTTGGAATTTCCGGTTATCTTGGTAGAAATTTGATGACAAATGGGAAATTTATGGAAAGTTACAATTCCCACTATGGAATAGTGCACTTACGCGCCTTCATCGCCCTTGTTTTTCGACCGGAAAACCGAGAGCCTCTTTGAGCTTCTATTGAATCGAGAAATAAAATAGGTTTAATTGACCATCTTTTTGATATATACATAAGGCATTCTCCGGATAATTCAAATCGAAGCAATTGAATGTCGAGTAATTGAAGCGCACAATTGGGTTCACCCTGACATCCGTAGATGCCAACCGGAGTGAACCTGCAGAGAGTGGCCAGTAATCTTCTCCATCAGGGTAGCCGCAGTGAGATAGAGTGCTGAAGCTAGGTTTCGAATGAAAACAGAGCGAGCAGTGGAGGCAAAAGGTATGACATTGGAAGCTGCTTCATTGCCGATTGCTTCGATCCAGAACAAAAATGGAAAGTGTTCAATTGGAACATGAAAACGTGACTAAATTGGTCCTAGTTACTCTTGGGATAGAGTGGAATAAGGGAGGGATTCTCGAACGCGGAAGGTCGATTGACAAAAAGGAAATAATTTACAAGATATGATTTATCTGCATCTAAAGTATCACTTCCAACAAATATTGAACTTAAACAAAAAATAGAAAAAGGAGCGGTTAATGGGGATCGACTTTAAATTCATTGGCATTATGTCTACGCTGGTTCAAATCCAGCTCAGCCCAATAATTTGCCAATCTACCATCCGATCTCTAAACATTTCACCGCTCCACCGAAAATTCCCTCTGCCCCTACCATACTCCAGCTTGGTAGTTTCCACCGCCTGTCCAGGGTTGAGCCCTGGGATTTGACGACGGACTTAAAAAGCCACCTACAGACGCTTTACGCCCAATCATTCCAGATAACGCTCGCATCCTCTGTCTTACAGTGGCTGCTAGCACAGAGTTAGCCAATGCTTATTCCCCAGATACCGCCATTACTTCTTCTCCGGGAAAAGAAGTTCACGACTCCTCTTCCATAAAGGAGCCGAATGAAACCAAAGTTTCATGTTTGGTTTTGAATTAGAGACATCAAGGACCTTTCTAATTCTTGAAGAATGAGGGGCAAGAGGATTGATCTAGAAAGATCTCTTGTTCTTATTATAGGATCATGATTGGATCCACATATGTTTGGCAAAGAGAATAATCTTCTCCTAGTCTTATTTGTTCCCCGCATTTATAGTTTATTCTATATACCCGCTTACTTATGCGTTACTTATGCTAATATCTATCCCAATTGTATTCTATTTGAAATAGAATGTCTGATTTTCGTGAAAAAATACTAATTGAATTGGAGGGTTTCTTCAAACAACAAAGGACTGGGTCAACTATTCAATCAAATGATATTGAGCATGTTTCCCATCTCTTCTCAGCCCATTATGTAAATGATTCAACATGCCAACTATTAAACAACTTATTAGAAATACAAGACAGCCAATTCGAACTGTCACAAAATCCCTCGCTCTTCGGGGATGTCCTCAGCGTCGAGGAACATGTACTAGGGTGTATGTGCGACTCGTTTAGATCATGAGCTGGCACGAAAAAGCAAGAAAACCGCTTTCCAGTATGAATGATATAATATATATATATACACGCACACACATCTCTGTGTGTGTTATCCCTTCCGTGCATGTACAAGTTTATTTTTGCATGGCTGTTTTGAGTTCACAGAAGCTACTGGGTGTGCAGGATTGCAGAAGATAGACGTTATCCATACACGGTACCAACATGCCATCTTTTCACGTCTTGTTTTGTTTCTTCGTTGTTTGCTTCAACTTTCGGGGGATCTTGATTTTCTTGCTTCTTTTTTCTTTAACAAATTTAATGTCCGCTGTTTCTGTCCATTGGTAATTGCTCATATTTGTTCTCTTAGAAACTCAAGCTTTTATTTTATAGTTCAATATTCATTGTGTCTATTTGTGTCAGTGTTGGAAGAAGATCTGCAGTTTGCTGCTATAGAAACCAGTGATACTTTGCTGATTTGCATGTTTTTTTGTATTCTTCTGCTGATGTTCAAAGTTGTTGTTCTATTAGATTCTAATAGGAAAACTCTTACCTATTAAACACATATTTTGAATTAATGATGTCACCACAAAAGCGGGATTCACCTTATGATGACATGGCATCGTCTCGTCAATTGGTAGTACTTGCGATTCTTGTTTAAAAATGTATGATTAACTTAATTTGTATTAACCATCACGGGCTGTCTTGAGATATGTGACACGCTAAAAGGAGTATTGCTGGATGGTGAGAAAGGATTACAAGTGAATTTTATGCAATTTCACCTCAACATATATATAAACAATTCTGTTATATCTTGATGAATTCTATGAGAAAACATCAAAACAACCGAGAGGGCTGAAAAATGTACTAAACCTCATTATGCTTCTCATGCATGTTTTATATGACATGTTGTATAAGCTCATAAAACTACCTTCATTACCCAAAAACAAAAAAAGTAAATAAATTAGGCAAAACTCGAAACAACAGAAACCACCGGATGCTATATACATATAAGGGGGCTGAAAGAGTGAAGAAGCTCTTAGTTTTTTGCGGGGGATTAAAAAAACCCTAACCCTATGTATATGTCTGAGGTGTTCTCCGACCAGCCGCGATCGGTGGTTGCCATCGACGAGCAGTCTATTAAGAAGTTTAAATGCAGTATCTTGGGCGATAAACGTGAATATGAGTCGCCGTCCCCAATGAATGAGAGTGAGGAATAATGTACATGAATGAGGGTGACGATTCTGCAAAGTCACCAAATCAGTGGGCTACCGGCCGAATCAGGGAATCATGGACTACTGTCATAGCACAATGACCCTACTACTATGGCAACGGCGAGATCGAGAGAGACAACCGAATTCCCAAATTGGATACCCCAAAAGTGGTTGAAGCAGGAAAAGAAAAAGAGCTATCATGGCCAAACATGAAGGTTCCGATGGAAGATTGGCAGAAGAATTCCATCCCATATATGATAGCGCTGGTGGTTAAGGTCCTGGGATGAAAAGTAAGTTATAAAATGTTGAAACAATGTATGAAAACCTTGTGGTACGTCAAGTACGAGTTGGATCCAGTGGACTTAGGTAATGACTTTTATATGCTTCGATTCTACTCAAATGAAGATTACGAAAAAGTGTTAACGGAAGGACCGTGGATTTTAATGGGACATGATCTTATCATGCGTAAGTGGTAGCTGGACTTCCAACTGGAGACTGCCCGTATTTCTTCAACGGTGGCATGGGTTCGACTCTGAGGTGCTATTCAAATTAGGTTCATTAATAGGCAAGGTGGTTAAGATCGATAGGAATACGAAACACTCAATCCATGGGAAGTTTGCCCGTGTAGGGATAGAAATCGACCTAGCTAAACCGTTAATTCCATTTATGTGTATTAATGGTAGACCACAAGCTATTGAATTTGAAGGATTACACTTAGTTTGCTTTGGTTGTGGAGCGTATGGACACCGACAGAAAACATGTGGTTTAGGTTAGGAACAACCTAAAGATGCCACATGCTAACATGAAGACATCCACTGCCTCCAACACTAGTAAGCCAAATACAGATTTGACATATGGTCCGTGGATGTTAGCGCCATCGCTCCAAAGGAAGGAAAATGGAAATACGGGACAGGGGTGGACATGGCGAAGAAAATGAACACTCCAAATATGATTTTTAGCGGAACAAATAAGGGGGGCAATGATGCTGGAGTCGAGATGGATGACCGAAGTAATCCAGTAGGGAGGCATACGAGTACAAACCCAAATCAAGAGACGGGTGGACAATATACCAAATCGAAAGTGGGAAGCGGGGGATCACGGTTCACAGTTCTGATAGATTAGGATGACGAGGGAGATGGAGCTATTCGGATACAAAAGGCCGGATAGTTTTGGGTGGGATCAATGAGCGGAACCAAAAAAAAAAGGTAGAACTAACAACGTTAAGAAAAATCCCGAGCCAATCACATTGACAAAAGAGAAAGAAAATCGAGACCCTAACGTGGAGGTTAACTTGCACAATGTTTCACCAATAGCTAAAAGTACAACATATCCTATTCTAAACAACTTAATCGCTAAAAACCTCATGAATAATTCTAATATCCCTTCACAGCGCACTCAACACATAAACCGACCCAATATGGAGTCGGATCACCTTTCCCATCCCCAGTTTGGTCTATCTCAAGTTGATGGTACACATACTCTCTCAACCTCGCTTTGGAAATTAAACTCCGAGGTGGATAGAGGTCCAGAGGATCAACAGGGAGCATTCATAATGGAACGAACTATGGAGGGAGTGGACCCACAATTTAGTGAATTGCATGGAGGACATGGAATCACGACGGGCGCCTCAGAGTCATTTGGTGATGCCGTAGGGCGACTAGTAGAGGATTATGTGATGACCAAGGATACGACTTACATAAGTTGGGGGATCATATATTCCCGGGAGGTTAGATTGCTTGTCCACTTTATTTTTATACATTATTAATGAAGATAATTTTTTGGAATTGCAGGGGTTCAGGTAGCTCTACTTTTGTCAATACTTTAATGGAAATCCTTCTTATGTATAATCCTTTCATCTTGATTCTTATGGAGACTCGAACCCAGGGGGATAAGGCTGATGTGATTTTAAGAAGGAGTCATTATGATAAAGTGGAAATAGTGGAGGCTAGGGGCTTTTCAGATGGTATATGAGTTTTCTCGAATTTGGGAGTGGTGTCTCTAGAATTTATAGATGCAAACGACTAATGTATCACTACTATAGTTCATCAAAGTGGTAGTCGGGATTGGGTTCTTTATGCGATCTATGTTAGCCCAAAAGTCGAGGTTTGGGATAGTCTATGAACTCATATAGAAAACTTATCTACAGGAATTCGAGGGCCATGGATGTTGGCGGACAACATGAATGTGGTAACAAATATTTTAGAAAAAACAGGAGGGGAGGGGGGCACCTATTAACTTTAACAAGTGCAAGAAATTTATAGACTACATGAACAAAGTGGGTTTTATTGATCTTAGATTTACGGGCTTCCCTTACACTTGGGCGAAAGGGGGGATTTCGAATCTGCAAGAAAGACTGGATAGGGTTATTTGTAATAGTGACTAGAGGGTTTCATTTCCGGAGGCCACAGTGACGCATCTACCCCGGATATCATCAGATCACTCACCACTTCTTGTGGATTTGTTAACGGGAATGTCTCGGGAAGTACACAGTCGGGTCTTTCGGATGCAAGTGGCATGGTTTCTTGATAATCTATTTAAGAATTTAATTAGAGACACCTGGCAACAGGGAAACCGACAGGGAATCTATGAACAACTTCAATAACACGGTCCAATGCAGATAAATGGAATAAGAAGGTGTTTGGTAATATCTTTCGAAAAAAAGAGATCTAGTAGCTCGAATTAGTGGTATTTAGAAGGAGCAGGGCACACACTTTAACAAATACTTACATAATCTTGAATTCAAGCTCATTAATCAGTACCAGGACACGCTGAGGCAGGAGGAAATATTTTGTTTACAAAAATCGCGTATGCAATGGATTCAGTCAGGCGACTTGAACACATGGTTTTTCCATACAACTACTACTACTAAATAGAACCGAAGCCGCATTCGTGGTCTATGGAGGGATGACGGGGAATAGAAGTCAAACGAACTGAATTTGAGGAGTATGACTATCTAGTTCTATCGGGAACTGTATGGAACGGGTAATCCTGTTAGTGCATACAGGGAGAGCTCCGATTTTCTAAGACTCGACATTGATCAAATTTGAGCCCTAGAGGCACTGGTGACTAAAGAAGAAGTGAAACAAGCGGTGTGGGGAATGCATCCTACTAAGTTCCCAGGCCCAGATGATATTCAGCCTATTTTCTTTCAGAAGTGTCGGGTCACAGTCGGAGATGCAGTGACTCACAAGGTAAGTCAAGCCCTCGGAACAAGTACGTTTGACTCTCGTATAAATGAATATCTCATTGTTTTAATTTCTAAGGAAAATAACCATACACGTTTGACTAATTTTCGTCCAATCAGTCTAAGTAATGTTATGCTTAAAATAATTACTAAAACAATGTCTAATAGACTTCGGGGTATGATGAATAATTTGATTCCTCAAACTCAAAGTAGTTTTATTAAAGGGAGGCAGACCAAGGATATTATTATCGTTGCTCAGGTGGTCATTCATAATTTGAGGGTTTTGAAAGGCAAGAAAGAATTTTTTATTGCTAAAATTGATTTTGATAGAGCTTAGGACATAATTGATTGGACGTTTTTAGAAAAAGTGTTAGGTGAAATGCGTTTCCCCTTGTCTTGGATAAGACTTATTTTAGAATGTACCACCACAGCTATACTATCCCTTCTATGGAATACTGTAGCGACGGATTGGTTCAATCCAAAAAGAGGCTTGAGACAAAGAGACCCCTTATCTCCTTATCTATTTGTCCTTTGTGTAGGAAAATTAGGTTCCTTGATCATGGAAGCTGTTAGGGCGGGGCAGTGGCTCACAGTTCCCACCTTGTGCATAGGAGCTGAGTCTCTCACCTAATATTTTCAGATGATTTTATCCTTTTTGGTGAGGCTTCGGACCTGCAGACGGATGTTATTAGTCACACGCTTCAATCCTATTGTGCCATGTCAGGTCAATCGGTCAATTTACATAAATACAAGATTTATTTATCGTGTAATTTAAAGCTGTCTAGGGCGCGACGACGTGCAAATTATACAATCACGAGGGATTTAGATCCCTATCTGGGAGCCTGTCTTCATCATTATATAGTTCTTAAAAAGACTATGTATTCATACTAGATAGGGTCAAGAAGCTCAAGGGCTAGAAAAAGAATCAATTGTCTATGGCAAGTCATGCGACATTGATAAAAGCAATTACTGCCACCATGCCATCATATCACATGCAGACCTCTATGATCCCTGTCGGCATATGCGATGCGATTGATTAAGCGAATAGGACATTCTTATGGGGAGGATCCGAAGAGAGCCATAAAATGCATATCGTTGCATGGGATAAAGTCTGTAAGGACAAACAACTAGGTGGTATGGGGTTTAGGCGTACAAGGCTGGTCGATTTGTCCTTTCTTTGAAAGTTAGGATGGTAGGTTATTATAGAGGAGTCAAAATTATGGGGTCCAAGTTTTAACACATAAATATCTGAATTAACAAAGGGCAAAGACGAGGAGTTCTATGTCACACACATGGAGAAGCATCCAAGCCAGGTTTGTTCTTTTAAATTAGGTATGAGGTGGAAAATAGGGAATGGATTTAGAGTTCAATTTTGGAAGGACGCATGGCTGGGTAATGAGACTCTAATTAACCGTATGGGCGGACCCATTCACGTCGAGAATGCTGTCCGAATAGTGGCAAGCTATTGGTCATCGTCTATGGGTTGGAAATGGGACGAACTTTCATCTCTTTCAGAGGACTTACATATGGAACTCTTTGGGTGGGATCTATACGAGAAGATGCACTTAGAGGATACTGCAGTATGGAAGTATTCGCCTAACGGTAAATACTCGTGTAAAAAAGTGCATACGATCATCTTCACAATGCGAGCACAAACTAGTAGTATACGGACAAGGGAGCTTGGAATCGACTTTGGAAAGTTAAAGCGCCTTATTGCCGGAAAATCTTCCTATGGTTAACGAGACACAACAAACTTCTAACCAATCATACCTTGGCAAATCGTGGCATCGCAAATACTAGACAGTGCACCATATGCAACCAAGCTGAGGAGATGATCATTCATGCATTGCGTGATTGTCCTCGGGCAACCTCATTGTGGCGTAACTTGGTGGCCCCTTGTCACTAAGCCAAGTTCTCACACTTCATAACCTGGCATGGCTGGACAGGAACATCTCCAAATCTCTGGACAAGTATGTACGGTCTAAAGTTTGGAATATCACATATACTGAAACCTAAATTTCTTATGGCAGGTTCGAAATGAAAGGGTGCATGGCAAAGCTGATCAAAATTTGGCTGTGGATTTGGACCTAGTTCGGGGGCAGGTAGAGGTAGTCCTTCGACTTGTTACTTGTAACACGACTGAACAAATTAATTCTATCCGGATAGGGTGGGAACCGCTCGCAAAAGATAGGTGGAAAGTCAATGTGGACGGCGCAGTCCGTCGGGGGGGGCGAACTCCAAGCCGATTTGGCGAGCATCAGAGGGATTATACGTGACCACCATGGTCACTGGGTCCGGGGATTCTGTGGTAGAATAGGCACATCAACCCCTATTAGTGCGGAACTTGCAGCAATTCTATATGGCATGAACTTGACCTGGGATGTGCATTTGAGAGATGTGATCATTGAGTCTAATAGGCGGGATGCTATAGTGAGTATTCGCCACTGCACCACCTAGCATGACCACTGGGATCTAATTGATCAAATATGGCATAAGCTAAACCTGGCATGGCGTGTCGAGCTGACTAACATCTGGATCGAAGCTAACCATGTGGCTGATGGATTGGCTAAGAAGGGTCTTGAGCAAACCTTTATTGTCATACAATCTCCGCACTCGAATCTGGATATTATTGTGGAAAAAGATCGAGTAGGCCTTACTTGGCACAGATAAATGACTATAAACCCGGGTCTGTCAGGATAGATCGTTAGGCTCCCCCCTTTCTCTTGGCAATCAAGAAACCACCGGATGCTCAAACTTAGATATACCACTTAATTTAGATATTAAGAAAACATAAGTTCTTTGAATTATAACTGCAATAAATTGAATATGTTTACATGAGTGTCACAATAAAAATTGATTTGACTGTCACATAATTGAACTGAAAACGAGGTTGGATCTCCTAAAGGTTGTGTGTTATATTCGGAAAATTCTATGCCACACCGGTACCAATGGTCCCAGTGTGGCATACATCATTGGATCGGGGGTATTTTAGTAAATACCCCCCTGTTGGGGGAGCCAATGATGTATGCAACACCGGGACCATTGGTACCGGTGTGGTATAGAATGGCCCGTTATATTCGCACTCCTAACTTCCGACATTTTATGAGTTTTTAACTAGTTACACAGACAATATCTCTTGATATCATAAAAGAAAAATAAATTGATTTGGTTTATTATTAATTGAAATCAATAGACCAAAGATTCCCTTGAAGTTGTAGGGTACGGACTAGCAATATGTCCATAAACGTCAAAAGGCTTTGCCCCATGATGACTTGCTATAGTTGTTGCATCATGAAAACAAGGAAATATATGTCTATGACAACACATAAGGGCATCATATGTGTGGAAAAAGCTTAACATTGATATTACATTTTCAGTCATAAACTCATAATTAATATCAAACATGGTCCAAAATTCATCCATGGATTTTGTAATCGACTCAAAAAAGTTCATGTCATTGCTGTAGAACGCATGTGGTGTGTTTAAAACTAAAGTCCAATACTAATTCGAATTTATCATCGTATATCTCACAAGATATGTATTAATCGATAATTTTTTTTATATTAACACTAAATAACTCCTGTCAATTTAATAACAACATGAAGAGTGGTATCTAAATGGTCATTTTTCAAACTTAACAACATAATATAATTTTGACAATTTATATCGTCACAAAGTTGTCGGTATGTATTACTGCCCTTTCATAGTGAGAATTTGTACAGAATTTTTATATGCTTGTACATATGCACATTAATTTGTTCATTAATGACAATTTATACAAAATTTATGTGTCAATATTGTTGATTAGTGACTAGTTTATGTTTTTGATCAATATTAGTGACAACTACTGGTAAATTGTGAAGAAATAGTTTGGTGAAATTTGGTTTTTGCAAGAATAGGCATACAAAATGCATGATTAATTGCCATAGTTGGGCCAAGCACCTTAAATTATTGACATTATATTATATACCCAACCGTGACTAATTTCACAAAAGCGTCGAATGCTTGCTAGCTACTTTTCGACATAAAAGTCTGATCATGTCAATACCAAGTAGTGGTTGTTAGAGGTATTATCTTTCCATTTTTATCATATTCTCACCACATCAAATCTTGTATCTTAGAAGATATAAATTATATATATGTTAGGATTATAGTTTTCTTATTAGTTGTAGATTCCTTGTTAGATTAGGATTTATATTCCTATACATCTCAAAATTATTCTTGGGTTAAAACAATAGCGGTTAATGCAAAAAAAAAAACCCTATGTTAATGTGAAATTGCAGAAAAACACCTGTGTTACCGAAAAAGATTAAAAACTACCATGTGTTCTTAAAAAGTCCGCAAACAATGAATTTTTGGAAAAAAAGAGAGCGTGTTTTTCATGTTTTTCACCTGTAATGATATGTTTTTTGGTCATTTATACACTCTCCAAACAAAGAAACATGTCATTAAAGGTGAAAAACATGAAAAACACGCTCTTTTTTTTTCTTTCCAAAAATTCACTGTTTGCAGACTTTTTAAGAACACATAGTGGTTTTTAGCCTATTTCGTTAACACAAGTGTTTTTTTGTAATTTCGCATAAACACAGGGTTTTATTTTTTGCATTTATCCCAAAATAATATTGAATTTCAAGTTTCTACATGGCACAAGAGCCAAACTCCTCTTCCACGGTGGAATCCGCCTCTTCTAACGCCCCACTACCGGTACCGTCTGGCAATCTTTCACAAAATTTTCTCACCCAAATACGCCATTATCACTCCATAAAACTTACTCTAAAAAATTATCTACTTTGGCGTACACAATTTTTTTTCCTAATTAAAGGGTTTAATCTTTTCTCCTATGTCGATGGTACAACCACCCCTCCACCCCCGAAACTTCTTGATACTGAAACAAATACCAGCATCCCAAACCCTAAGTTTCTTCAATGGCAGCAACAATATAATTTATTGATGAGTGCCCTCATCAACTCCCTTATGGAAGAGGTCGTTCGTCTCATTGTCGGAGCTTCTTCGTCGCAAGCACGTATCATGCATCTATGCCTCAAATTGCAAACCCTCAAGCAAGGCGATGACTCTATCCAAACCTACCTCCACAAAGCTAAACTCATATTCGACGAACTTGCCGCCGCCGGGCAAAACCATTGATTTTAAATCTTTATATCTTCAAATGTCTCTGCATTGAATTTCGTGATTGTGTAACCACTCTCACTACCCACCCAGATCCAATAACCTATTCAGATCTGTTCAGTTTTTTTATGACGCAAGAATTCTTTCATGAAGATGCATCTCTATATCGCCTGGTACTACTGATCCGGTTCCAGGTAACTCTCAGCCGACAACCATCCTCTCTCAACGCGGGCAACCCTTCAATTCTTGTGGAGGCAATAACAATTATCCTGGGAGATGAAGATCCAACCGTGGCCGTGGTAGGAGCTGCGGGAGAGGCCAGCACCACTTCAACCAGTCTGGTACTTCCACTTTGCAGTACGCTACTCCTTCTTATAACCATTATCCACCACGACCTGATCTACTGTACATGTCCTTCTCACCCTCAACAAGCTTTCTTCAATACACCACCTTCCGCTCACATAACCTATCCATCTACACCTTTTTTAGGTAAACTGGTACCCTAATACCAGAGCAACTCACCAAGTATCTCCCTATATCTTCATCTTCCACTTTACTGTACCCTACAATGGTAATGATCAATCACATGTCGGTAATAGACAAGGTCTCCCAATTCTCCAAATAGGTTACTCTTCGAATTCTTCCACCACAAGTTCTCACTACTACAGAAATACATTTAGCGCACCTATTACAATGGTTTTGGTAAACCTGCTGAACAGAGGTACTTATTACAGCAGTTCATGGGGAACCGCTATAATAGGATACCTATTACAGCGGTTCAAAGTTGAACCGCTGTAATAGGGAAGGCCTATTACAGTGGTTTATTGCTGAACCACTGTAATAGGCTGAACTGCTATAATAGGTGGTCCAGTAACCTGTTACAGTGGTTCACTGATAAACCGCTATAATAGCGTTCATCATCATCTAGGGCAAGCCACCTCTCCCACCCATTTCATATCTCTCTCTCTCTACTCTCGGCACCACCACCACCCCCTATTTCGTCTCTTTCTCTCTCTCTCTCTATATATATATATATATGTATATGTTCTCTCTCTTTCTCTCTATAGCACTACCGCCTCCGCCGTCACCACCGACGCCGCCTCCACCACCACTACCATTTTAGTTTGTGCGAATTTGGGGTAAGTTTTTTAGATAACTATATATATATATATATATACACACACACACATACACGCACGTATAGAGTTTGTGCTATAAATTGGAAATTTCTTCTAAAATGTAACGGGTTTGTGCTATGTGTCTATATTTGTGCGAATTTGGGGTAACTTTTTAGATAAATATGAGAAAAATTTTGTGGTATAAGTAGTTCTTGAGAATTGCCTATTTTTGTGGAAAATTTAAGGGAAATAGGGACTTGACTGAATTTTGGGTAAATTTGGGTTAGCTGGGGGTTAATTACGTTTAATTTGGGATTAAATTATGGTTATTTTGTGGTTTAGGGTACATTGATCCAACTGGTGATCAATATTTATACTTAGTTGCTGAAAGTATGATGCTTTATTTGTAGTTTTATGTAATTTATGTGATCCAATTGGAGATTAATATTTGTAGTTGCTGGAAATATGATATTTTATTTGTAGTTTTATGTGATTTATGTGATCCAACTGGTGATCAATATTTGTAGTTGCTGAAAATATGATGCTTTATGTGATCCAATTGGTGATCAATATTTTTGTATAGTGAGATCGAAATTTTGGGTTTCTTGTGGGTGAAAGATCAGAATGTTGGGTTTGTTGTGGTTGAAAGATCAGAATTTTGTTAGTTGCAAGTTTGGGGCAAGGATTGGTCGGGAACTTGGCAGAATTTTTTGCGTCGTTACTCTGCCAATTTTTTTCTAGAATAATAGGAAATAAATTAATTTTAAAATTATTTAATTAATTCAACTCAAGTGATGTTAATAAAATTATTTAAGTAAATGTTAATTAATAAAATTATTTAAGAAAGAATAATATATTAATTTATCTAAGTAAGGATAGTAATTAATGTTAGTTTAATTTTCAAATAATTTAGAAATTTTATAATGTTTTGACAAGAGTTGTCTCACATAAAAAATTTGAATTAGGAAAAAGGGAATATAAATCAGAATCAAGATGGATAAAAGTTGGATTATAGCAGATCATATGTCGGAACAATATGAGAAAGGGGTGAAAGAGTTCATCAAGTTTGGTGGTTGAGCATAGGGGTGTACATAAACCCGCACAACCCGCCCGACCCGCTCAAACCGACCCGAACCGCCCGAAAACCGCCGGTTTGAAATTATTAAAAAATTGTGGTGGGTTGAAAAAATTGCAACCCGCCACTTTCGGGTCGGGTGGTGGGTTTAATAGTTGTAACCCGCCTAATCCGCCACCCGACCGCTAATTGTATATGTCATAAGTGTGTATGTGTGTATATATATATTTAAAGATTAACCCTAAACTCTTAAAACTCTATATGCATATATATAAACTTGAAGAAGAGTAATTTTATTCATATTTATGTAAAACACTTAATTTTTAATTTGAGTAAACAAGAACATTTTTTTTTTACTTGATTTGAACAAAGATGTGAATGTATATTTTAATGATAAACCTATAAAATAATTTAATTTTATTAATATTTTAGAGTTTACAATTCATAATAAATATGATTTTATTTAATAACATCATTTATTTTTGTATTTCTCATCAACTCAATTTTTTTTAATTAGATGTACAAGTATGTTATTTAGTTTCTTACTTATTAGTTGAAACTAAAAGGAACATAATTATAATTTGATAACCCGCCAAACCGCCCGCTACATACATTAAACCCGACCGACCCGAACCGCTTGGTTTGAAAAGATAATTATGCGATTTTGGTTTGTTATTTTGTCAACCCGTATATATCGGGTCGGGTTGAATTTTTTCCATAAAACCGCCCGAACCCGACCGCGTACACCCCTAGTTGAGCATGCACCAGATCCGAGTAGGATCACTTGCCCGTGTTTACGTTGTTGTTTTAGAAAGAGAATTAGTTCACATGAGTTGAAAAATCATTTGGTGTGTAATCGAATTGATAAAAGCTACACACGTTGGACAAGACACGGTGAAAGCAGTGTTACGTCAGATGATTTGGGTGGTACATCATATGTATCATAGGATTTGGACATGGATGATTATGAGCCTGATCGTTTGGAGGAGATGAAAAATGTGATTGAGGAGGATTTGCAAAATTGTCCTAAAATGTTTGATAAGTGATTCAAAGACACCACTGTATAGTAGTAGTAAATTCACAAGATTGAAAGTAGTCCTAAACCTCTACAAGTTAAAAGCTAACAATGGTTGGAGTGATAAGAGTTTCATAGACTTACTTGGTCTATTAAAAAGCATGCTACCCGAGGATAATGTGTTACCTAATTGTACTTATGAGGCTAAACGGAGGTTAACCTCAATTGACATGGGATATGAGAGGATACATGCTTATCTCAATGATTGCATATTGTTAAGAAATGACTATGCATCATTGAAGACGTGTCCGAAATGTGGCGCCTCACGGTACAAGAAGAATGGATCTGCTCCTGTCAAAACAATGTGGTATTTGCCCATAATACCTAGATTTAGGCGCATGTACAGTAGTTAAGAGTTTGCCAAGGACTTGACATGACATGCTGATAGAAGGCTTGAAGAAGGGATTGAAGATGAACCTCAGATTCTCCTCAATGGAAAAAGATTGATGATGATTTCCCTGAATTTGGTGAAGAACCAAGAAACCCGCTCCTTGTATTGGCTACAGATGACATGAACCCACATGGCTTGCAAAGTAGCTCACATAGTACATAGCCGGTGATTTTGATGATCTACATCCTACCCCCATCGCGATGCAGGAAGCGAGATCATATAATGATGCCTATACTCATTTCTGGGCCGAAACAACCTGGAAATGATGTAGATGTCTACTTGGCTCCTTTAATTGAGGATTTGAAGGTGTTGTGGGAGACTGATATTGAAGTATATGAAGGGTTCATAAAAGAAAGTTTCAATCTCAGAGTCATGTTATTTGGAACAATCAATGATTTTTGGGCAAGGGCTAATCTCGAGGGATATGGTATACATGGCCAATATGGATGCCCTATATATGTCAAAAGTACAGATCAATATCGATTGCCACACTCTCAGAAATATGCATTCCAAGGTCATCGGAGATGGCTGAAGTGGAACAATCGATATCGTCGGTGGAAGAAAGCTTTCAATGGGAAGATAGAAGAAGGTCAAGCTCCTAAGTGCTTGATTGGTGAAAACGTGTTTGAGAATGTAAAAGACTTGGATATCAAATTTGGAAAGACTTTTGCATGTGATGCGGCCTTGCAAAAATTGAGTGAAAAAAAAGGTCAATTTTTTTTGAGTTTCCGTATTGGAAGTCCTTACATGTTAGACATTTTCTTGATATTATGCATATTGAGAAAAATGTACTTGATAATGTCATTGGTACACTTCTAAATGTGCCTGGAAAGACAAAAAATGGTGTAAAGGCAAGGTTAGACGTGGTTGAAATGAAGATAAGAGGTAAATTGACACCAACAAAGAAGGAAAAACGTACTTATTTGCCTCCAGCAGCTCACACTCTATCTAGGAAAGAAAAAATTGCATTATGTGAGTTTCTTAATGGAGTGAAAGTTCCAGAAGGGTATTCTTCAAACATTAATAGTCTTGTATCAATGAAGGACTTGAAGCTAAAGCACATGAAGACTCATAATTGTCATGTAATCATGGATTATTTGCTACCAATTGCTATATGAGCCATTTTGCCAGAAAAGGTGAGAGAAACTATAACTAGATTGTGTTTCTTCTTCAAATCAATATGGAGCAAGGTGTATAATCCTGAACAATTCCCTACACTTCAGGAAAAGATTGTCATCACTTTGATTGATTCTTCCTTTTCATCCGGTCTGCTTGAACTTGAGATGTACTTTTTACCTGCGTTTTTTGATATAATGACTCACTCACCTATTCACTTGGTTAGAGAGACACAACTATGTAAACCGGCTTTTATGAGATATATGTATCCGGCTGAGCATTACATGAAGGTATTGAAAGGATACGTGAAAAATCGTAGTCGACCGGAAGGTTGTATTTTTGAACGGTACATAGTTGAAGAAGCCATTACATTTTGCACAGAATATTTGGCAGATTCTAACGTTGGAGAGCTTCCAAAGTCTCATGTTGTGGGAGGGAGAACAGAAGGAGAAAGCGTAATTGAAAAACAATTAGTTAGTGTTCCTTGCACACAAAGGGAGTAGGCACACCTATATATGCTCCATAGCACCGATGAGGTTGACCCATATGTTGAAGTGCACAAGGACCAACTTAGGAGATTAAATCCAAATAAAAATGAGAGCTGAATTTTAAGAGAACATAACAAGAGTTTCATCGATTGGTTTCGAAAACATATTGAAGAGAAACAGAAAGAGGATCCACTTTCAGTTTCAGATAAATTGAAATGGTTGTCGATGAGTTCGGGCAGACTAGTATTTTGTTATTCAGGTTATCGTATAAATGGTCGTACTTTCTATACAAAAGACCAAGATGAACGAAGTACAATGTAGAATGGTGGGGTGAGTCTTGTAGCTCAAGTAATGCATATCTCAAGTGCGAAGATAATAACCCTATCTATGCCGATTTATCATATTATAGGGTGATTGAATGTATATGAGAGCTAAATTATAGTTGGTTTTAGGTGCCTGTATTTGGGTGTAGATGGGTTGACAATAAAAATAGTGTCCAAAATAATGAAATAGGCTTCAAGAGGAAGGTGGGGATGACGTCAAGTCTGCATGGCCTTTATGGGCTGGGCCACACACGTGCTATATTAGGGGGCCTTCACTCTTCCTCTTGCTTTCTAACCTCTCACCTTGCTCAAAGAAAGGCTTAAACAACAGATCAAAAACTTAATGCAGAACTTGTACAAGCGAATATCTATGTGAATCTGATCAACAAAGAAATGGCGAAGACCAGACAAGAGTTGGATCGGAGATAGATAGATATGAGTTTTCGTCAGCTGATTAGCTCCCATTGGATAGAAACTTCCTCTACACCCGCGCTTGGTTATTCTATTTTACCAGCTCAAGAAGAAAAGATTGATCAAGCGACACCCCCAAATGAAGGACACGCTCGAAGAAAAGAGTCTTAGTCCACATCCACCACAACTTCGTCCCAAAGCTTCTATGGAGATGCCAGTACTGTGCCTATTCACTGAACTCTTCCTCTTTCTTTAGGAAGTTGCTTCGGGAGAGAAAAATAGATATTCGGCTTTCAAGCTTAGAAGAAAGAGAGAATCTTTATCCCGCATCGCTTCTACCTTACTATAAGCACATCCCCACCATCTTGCTTGTTTGTTCTTTTTTGTTCTTCCTCTATCTGACAATCCGAGTCCTACTATTCTGATCCAAGGCAAGTTTGATAAAAGGTATTCCTGTAAATCTGTAGTTTAATGCGAAGGCTTTCCTGTCTCAGGGAATGTATAATAGCCGGCGGGCTCCATTGCTTTCCTTCTCTATCTGGCTGTTTAACAGGAGTCGCCCTCGGTCTCGTACAAAAGAAAATATCCCTACTTATGGACATTAAGTGCGGTTGCTTTTCTTTGAGACCTTTAGGGCTTCTCTTAGCTGTTAATTGCCCTTGCCTTTAGCTGTCGAGTAGACCTTGAAAGGGTGGCATACAAAGATGAACCTTTCATTTTGGCATCACAAGCTAAGCAAGTGTTTTTTGTCACCGATCCTATTGATAAGAGGTGGTCCATTGTTTTATGGGCAATCAAAAATACTTGTATTGAGGATGATTATGAAGAAAGTGAAGATGATGGAGAAAATCCTATTTTAGGTGATTCACAATCAATTGATAGTGATGATGACTTGGATATAAGTGATGATGAATTGTATATGCGATAAGATCACTAAGAGAGGATATGGTTTAATCCATCAGTTCAACGGCGTACACAAAAAAATGATCGTACCGATGGGATGCAAAAGACTACTTAGTCAACGATAAAAAAAAAACGATGAAAGGTATTTGAACTTATTTTATAATTGTATGATAGACTTATTTTTTGATCTTCAAATTCTGAAATAAAGTAAAATATTCATGCCATATTCATATTTCATCAGTGAGTTTACTTTAACAAGAAATATGATGCTTTATTTGTTATGTGATTTATATGATCCAACTAGTGATCAATATTTGTAGTTGCTGAAAATATGATGCTTTATGTGATCCAACTGGTGATCAATATTTATACAATGATGCTTTATTTGTATGTGATTTATGTGATCAACAGGTGATCAATATTTGTAGTTGCTGGGTTTGTTGTGGTTGAAAGATTCAAATTTTGTTTGTTGCAAGTTTGGGGGAAAGATTGGTCGAGAACTTGGTACAAATTTTTGCGCTGTTACTCTGCAAATTTTTTTCTAGAATAATGGGAATGAATCTAATTTCTAATTTATTACTTCCATTTTAAAATTATTATTTCCAAATGAATCTGCCAAATTTATATGAATCTAACTTCTGTATTTTTGACTTTTGTAGGTCGATGGCTTCAGATCCTGCTGGAAGTTTTCCCGAGGAGGATGTACGTGGATCAGACAGACGTGTTGAAAAAGAGATACAGAGAGGTGTCACGGCTATGAGAAAAGTTATCAATGCTAAAAGTAAAGGCATAAGGCTACCTGTCGGATGGAATGACAAAGGGCAAGCAGTTGACCCAAACAAATCCACACTTGTTGGTTATATAGGAGTCTTGGCTCGGCAGAAGGTGCCGATTACCATCAATGATTGGTGACAAGTCCCGTCACCAACAAAATGAGCAATTTGGAATGAAATAGCGGTAATTTGGATATTATCATGTTTCTAATTGTTAATGTATTTTTTGTTGATTTAATTTTCTCTAAATTATAATTTCATATATACTTTGTTGTTTATTTTTTACAGTTGTCATTTGATATTGAAGAAAGTAGAAAATCGTACGTACTAGCAGAAGCTGGGAAGCTAGCACGTAGTTTCAGGAGCTACTTGAGTAGAGTGTGGGTACGAGATGATGATGGGAACATTAATTACAACCCATCCTCACAATATGAGATACCTCAAGCCGATTTGACGACATTTGTAGAAGTTCGCCTAAGTAAAGAGTACCAAGTAGTCATTTTAATTTACGGTTTCATTTGTTGGTTATTGCGTTTATATTTCACTAATACTTTGATTATGTAATAAACAACAACTAAGTAGGGAAAATCTGGAAAGAGCAAAGGAACCTGAATATCTTTACAGAAAATCACGTCTTGGACATGCTCTTTTGGAGCAAATTGAGGTACGTAGTTCATTTAACAGTGAATCCTTATATTTTTTTTAATAAAAATTCCTTGTTAATAAATATATATTTTTTAATCAAAATGTAGATGAATAAAAGAAGGGATGGCGGGTCCAATTGCACAGATGTGACACAAGCACTCGTGTGGAGGATTGCGCGTTCCGATTAAAAGAATGAAATTGATAACGCCAATGTTAGAAGAGTAGAGAATGAAATGGTGAGTTATTTGCGATTTTAGCTCTATAATGTGTTGTATGTTTGTTTTGAAATACTTTTGAAAGAACAATGTTCACAAATTTTTTTTAGTTTTTAAATGTATTATTACAGGAAAACATTTCAGAAGAGAGTACTAGCCATAGTGAAAACGATAAGAGTCGGAATAATCAATTGGCTAAAGCTCTTAAAAAGAAGGATCATCCGGGTCACGTTAGTGGTGTTGGCTTTGGGGTCTCACAAAGAGAGTATTTTACGGATCCAAAGCCTTCTAAAGATATGGAGATGGAAAGCTTGAGAAGCATGGTGAAGGGTCTCTCCGAATCACTGTCCTCCTTGAAATGCGAGTTTGACGAGATGCCGCGTCTAGGTCGCGTCATCCACATGAAGATGAGGTGATTTCATTGAAAGATGGCTTCCTAGAACCAGTTAAGATGCTTCTTGAGGTAATGATCTGAACTTGTTTAGTGATCATGTAACTTGCAACTCTCTATTTCTGCAAAACACACAAAACTTTCTAATATAATATTCTATATATATATATGTATGTAGGTTAAGGCTCCATGTCAATTAGCACTTTCATTACCGTCATATCGTGTGGTGGCTAAAGGATAGATGTTCAATCGACAACATGATAGAATATTTCACAACCGTCCATTACCCATCAACCTTGTGAAAGTGTGCATTGACACTGCAGTTGAGGAGGATACACCCCTACTCGTCCCTCCCATTGATGAAGTGATCACCATTTCTAATGCTTTGGGTACCTTTGTTGCTTGGACTATAAGTCTTGTCATTGTCACTGATGCATCGATATGTAAAGCCATTAATAAATTATAACAATTGTTTAAGGTTTCTAAATATACTTTGGTGTGTAGCATTCACGTTTTGTTTCTTTGCTTAAAGTAGTCTCTTGGACCATCCAAATCATTTGGAAATCAGAAATCAGGGACGTCCAAACACTCGGCTGTCTAACCAAGACCTCCAGTGGCCAAGCCTGCACGTGAAGGTGACAGATGTGCAAACCTTGTACTAGCTGGACTCTTAAGGACCTTTTAATTCCTGGAAAATACATGAAGAGGATGTATATTGATGACCAAATCACTATAGATTTCGAGGAAAGAATTATGAATCTTGAATGCCAAGAGTTTATTGGGAGGGAGGAGATCTGTCACCTTTTGCCTCTCTCATTTTAGTGTACATAAAGTAAGTTTTTTAAATATTTTATTGCGTCTGAACTATGATTATTTTCGTTACTCAAAATTTATTTTTTATGCTCAATTTAGGTTTTTGTGGGTTAATTACGTGGTTTGAAAGGAAAGAAGTTCTTTTCAGGTTCCTTAGCCCACATGCTATATCTGCGGGATCAGGTACGCAATAAATTGAACAAGTGCATTTCATAGCAAATGCTACGATAGAGAGTGCACAAATGAATAAGTTATTTCTTGCACCTTACAACATCGGGTGAGCTACTAAAGACCCAACTTTAATTTGTAAAATTTGTTATGCAAAATAAATTTTGAACTTATCTTTTGAATGCTTTTTAGGGGACATTAGTTGTTGCTTGTGATTGATCCATTTCATGAGGTCGTTTACTATCAGGATTCTTTGCATGGTGATCCGGATAACCGATTTGACATGAAAGAAAAAATCAATCAGTAAGTTTTTCATTCAATCAATGTATCCATTATATTTAATATTATTTTTAAAGTGTATATATCTTCCTAGATTTCACATAATTGCTTGTTTTTGACATATTTCTTTATTTTTTGTATTTTTGACAGGGTTGTGCTCATATTCGTGCAAATCACAACAACCATTTCAAGAAATCCAAAAACAAGGCCTGTAAATGGATTGAAATAAAGGTTAGTGTTTTCTAGTTTCAAGAGATTAGTCGTATAAAAGTTAATGTTCTAATACAACATTGATTACTTTTGTAGTGCCCCCGGCAAACAAACGACGTAGATTGTGGTTGCTTCGTTATGAGATTCATGAGCCACAGAGAATCTATAATCCCAACAGCGGTATGCATAATCCTAATACTCAATTTCTTTCCTTTTGAAGTTATTAAACCTTTGGTAGATAACTGAAACGACATTTTGGGTTTGCAATCTCTATAAATATCTTGCAGTACTTTCATGATTATTGATGCTCCTTCTACACTTAAGTACAAATTGATGAAGTACGCTGCGAACTGGCACAATACATTATCGAATGCGATTAGAAATTAGGTAATGTATTTTTTGTACATTGTGACTTGTTGTAAATTGTGATTTGATTTATAGTTTTTAAATTGTGATTAATTTAATTAATTGATTGTAAACATGTAATCATTTGTTGGAGATTATAAAATTTTGTTGTTGGAGGAAATAATTGGTTATATTGAAGTTTTGGGTTTTTATTGTTTCTGTTGAATTTGTTGTACTGTGCAGCTGATTTGTTGTGTTGGTTTATAATATGTTGTACAGGAAGATTGCAAACTAGTAGAGAGGAAAAAATAAAAAAAATAAAAAAAGGACCCCTATTACAGCGGTTCACGTTAAAACCGCTGTAATAGGGTTCAAAAAAAAAAAAAAATCCCTATTACAACGGTTCACATTATAACCGTTGTAATAGGATTCCCCTATTACAGTGGTGATGATGTGAACCGCTGTAATAGAGGGCCCCCTAAACATAGTACAGCAAAACCACTGTAATAGGTAAAAAAAAAACCGCTGTAATAGGCATTTTTTTTAATAGTGTCTCTTCGTCGTAACAAAATTCTTTATGTTCCAGATATTTCTAAATATTTATTATCTGTTCAATGTTTCTGTGTTGATAATAATATCTTCTTTGAGTTTTACCCCTCTTATTTTCTTGTGAAGGATCGGAATACCGAGCAGATTCTTCTTACCAGACCGAGCAATGAAGGGCTTTACTCCCACTCTCAACCATCTTCTGCACTCCCATCTATGTCTCTTGCCGCAAGTGCACCATACTCCATTTGGCATCAACGTCTCAGACACCCACACTCTCTTATCCACCAAGTGATTTCTCAAAACAAACTTCCATATACCACTAAAGTTCCAGATTCATCGTGTCACTCGTGCCCTTTGCGCACGAAAGGAAAATTTTAGGAAAAAGATCTTTGTTGTCTAGATTATCCCTTCCCCCCTCCCCCTCTAGAATTAATAATGTTTTAGATTTAATTTTCACGGATGTATGGGGACCTTCCCCATTTTTTTCTTTTGATGATTATCGATACTTTGTTATTTCCGTTGACGATTTTTCTAAATTTACTTGGTTTCACCCTATTGCTAAAAAATCTAATGTTTTTTGCTGTGTTTAATAATTTTCAATCATTAGTTGAGATTCAATTTAACTCAAAAATTAAATCGGTCCAAACTGGTGGCTGGGCGAATACTAAAAATTAAAGCGCCTTTTTCAAATTTATCGACAACATTATATAACTACAATATGGTATGTTGCTAGGCAATCGTGGCAATCGTATGGTCAAATTGATCACACGATTAGTTTTGTAAAACAATCAACCCAATCAAAATATTCAATATGATATTTTGTCTCACCTTTGGTACAAGTTTACTGAGCGTATTCCCATATTTGCTTAGTTTTAGTCATTTAAATTGTCTCAATTAACATAAATCCAAATTTTCAATTTATTATCAAGACATTAACAAGTTTTTCATGGAATCATGAATTTAAAGGTTGAAAGTTACATTTACACCCTTTTTATTTTGAAAAATTACATTCACCCCCTCCAGGGTTCTTTCGTCAGAGAAAGTTGACCGGGAGAAGGGAAACAACATCTGAAACATATTTTTGAGTCGTCAACAAATTTCGTTAGTTTTCTAATGGAAGGGGGTGATTGTAAACTTTTATTATAGGAGGGGGAGTATTTGTTATGTGCTCAAACTAATTGAGTTTCACATCTTACTAGTCAACAAACTTTTATCCATTCATTCTTTTGATTTTTGGAAATTTATTTTTGTTTACTTTTAAGTTATCAATATTATGTATTACAGCTAAATTCTAATATATGATTAGAACTTATTATCTAAATAAGAAAGTTTGCCTAAGTTTTTCTAATTTGATAATAATAGTTAATGAAATAATTTGTATTTAATTTTCATAATTTAGTATCTCGACCCAATCGCTCAATTTTCTGACTCTCTTCTTGCTCATAATCACAATAATAATAGTAGATCTCACCTAAATCACACTGTGTATGTAGTCTTTTTATTTTAAATTCTAGACGATAGGGATATCTTGACCTGACAAACTCTGACCAATAGTTTTTTTAATTATGGGCTACACAGGCCCCTATAAAACTTCAAATAAGGATAGGAAAGTCATAAATTATGACAGTCTAGAATTGAACTTAGACCTTTCACAGGAAAATAGAAGCTAATACCACTAGGTTAACAAGTTTTGAGTCATTGCGTATGTAGTTAGATGATTGTAATTGCACCTTAAATTCATGAATATTCGAGTTCTTAAGCAGAGACGGGGCCAGAAATATAAGTTTTTTTTTTGGGGGTGGGGGGGGGGGGGTGTGAAGGCAAATTAAAAGGGGTAAAATTGAGGCAAAATTTCAAATTTCAAAATGATACAATACAATATTTGGCATTAAATCACACAAGATTTTGGTTTGACGTTGCATTGATCATGATATAACATATTAACCAAGTAAAATATTTGGCTGGCGAAAGTTTTAGTTCCCCCTAATTTTGTTGTTTATAAGATTGGTATGTATTTGTCTCAAAAGGATAGAACTAGCAAGTAGCCAAAACCATTCCAATTTTGTAATCAGTGATATATAATTATATAACTATTTTTACTTTTAAGACAAAAAAAAACATTAGATTTAGACAGCTAGAAATTTGAATCTCATTCCTATCCATTTTTCCATTTATACTCACCTCTATCCGTCAACAATTACTCATGATTAATCATTTGATTTTTTGGATTTTCTTATTTCATAATTTTCATATAATTATCCCACTTCTCTAGATTCCCTATATATATATATATATGTATATATTTCATAGTAGGAGTTGCAAAAGGAACTCAAAATTAGAAGAGAAACAATATTCTTTGAAATATTTTCTTGGAAATTTTATTTCATCAAGGTTTTCTCTCTTTTCTTTTGCTAAATGGGGTTGGAATTGTTAGTGGTTTTTTTTGTGGGTTTGTTGATTTTGAAGTGGGTGCTAAGGAATGTGAATTGGTTGTATTATGAGAAGATGAAGTTGGGTAACAAAATGCATGAACTGCCACCAGGTGATTTGGGTTGGCCATTCATTGGCAACATGTGCCAATTCCTTACAGCTTTCAAGTCCACTAATCCTGAAACTTTCATCTCCAACTTTGTTACCAGGTTATAATATATATATATATATATATATATATATATACCCTCTCTCTCTCTATACACACAAATAGACACATGCATTTTATGAGTGATTCTGTTATCGAACTCGTGCATGCATTCAACTGTATATGATAAATCGAGACCCACCCCACCGTAAAATTTCCCACATTTTTTGGGTTTGTAGTAATTAGGTCTCTTTAATCATTGTTTGCTTTCGTTTTCAAGAATTTTATCATTTATCTTGGGTTTGTAACCCGAAAACATCAATTTTAAAAAACCTCAAATATGTCTCAATCTGATATACCCTAATATAGTATCTAGACTCATAAAAACTAATACAAGGATAAATGCCCAATACCAGGCCCAAAATCCAACATGGGGCCAAGAATCCGCGCTAAGTAAAAGTAACGGGTCGGGTCGTTCTTCAACCCGACCCCATGGTTCGAGTCATCTACCGTTCAATGGTACTACTTGTCATCATCTTACAGATGACCACCAACCATTCTGACAGGGTGTATGTGCTATAAATACCCCCTCATAACATTTATTCCGGAGGGGCCTGGAGAATACTCTCTCCAGTTTTACCCTCGTATATTCATTAATAACGAGTCTATAGATTGAGAAGTACGTTCCTATATACTTATAAATTTGGAGATTAGAATCGTTCACCGAGTATGACCCTATATACCATCATTAATATAGAACTACGTTGGCTTGATCATAATTAGGTACGTAGGTAGCTTAATCATTATTAAGTGCAGCCATAAATATTCATCATCATACTTGTAGAGTGATTCGGGTTATTCAAGACTGAGAGATCCGAGTCCCTAAATTTGGGTTAGATCAATATCTATGACATCTGTGGTGAATATTGCTTGTACAGACGTGATGTTCATACTAAGTGGCCCAGATTAAATCATGTCAATATTCATTATTATATACACACATACAACGTGGTTCAATTTGAATCATTTTGTGTATAACACATGTTCCATACCGCACTTTACTATATGTTGTATGCTTTATTGGATGTTAAGAGTAAAAATTAGTCTTATTTGATGTGACATTTTAGTTAGTTCCAATATCTAGCTATATATCTTTAAAGTAAATCCTAGAAATGTCCCAACACATCAAAAATATATTAAAACTGATATTGGCACCCGGTAAAAAAAAAAAAAAAAAAAACTGATGTTGGTAAACTTACGACAATGTCCAATTCTAATTGATGGATGCTTTGTCTTAATGTTTTAAAAATCGGACCGGCTATCGAACTGAAAAATCTACTGGTTCAAGATTTACTGGTCGGATCGTGGTTCAATCGTGGTCGGATGGTTGATCTAATAAATATGATATAAATAATTATTAATATATTAAAATTAGATAAAATACATAAATATGCATCCAAAAAAAAAATCAATCATTAAAATTTAAGCATCCACAAATGATTAAATACATAAATATTTACAATGCATGTTTAGAAATTTACTGATTTAAGAGCACTAAATCGCTTTTCAATCCTTATAGGCATTTCATCCTCATAAGTATTCAACAAACAAAGATGCAAAATTTGACAAAACATTTACTACAAGAATTGCAGATATTGCAGCAGCACCACACTTACAAAGTTATAAGTCCCTTTTTGATTGTTACTTATAATTGCATAAATGGAGAAATTCCCTCTTTGCTCTGTTGTTATAATTCTTGTATTTTTTTTAACAAATAATCAAAATATCAAATATGACTAATCAATTTGTGCGAGAGTAAAAGACAGAGTTAGAAATAGAGATAGAGAGAAAGAAAGAGGATGAAGGAACTCAAGTAAACAAGGAAAATATTGCTTATCTTTGATCGTTTGCTCGCATAGAAGGAAAAAAGAAAAAACTCACACAAAGGCCTAAGCCCACAACAGACGTGTTTAGTAAAAAAAAAGGGATTTTGACCAACTAATTGCACTTATGAAAAACCGTCCGGTTTTTGTGAACCAGTCCCGGTTCGACCAGTTCAGCGGTCCAACAACGAGGCAAATGGTTTTGGCCGGCTTTTTGACTATACCGGTTTTAAGGTTCGAATCGGACCGTTATATGTCCCGATCGGCGGTCCTACCGACTGGTCCGGTCCGGTTTTTAAAACACTGCTTTGTTTGTGTCTAATAAATTTCTTTATGAACTCTAATTAAAAGAGACAAGAAAGAGAGAGAGGGGGGGGGGGGGGGGGGGTTACAAGAATTAGTACAGATATATGAGCCGGATGGCAATTAATGGGTTTGAGACACACGGGTCGCTGGCTCGACCTGCCTCATTTGAGGGCGGATTAGGGTTAACTAAACATGACACACTAAAACAATACACGATGGGTTATGGCTTTCAATACTTGGACCTATATATATGGGTCCTGATCGGCTTATTGATTTAGCATAACCCGATATACTTTTGGGATCTAGCTTCAGATCGGCTTACAAATTTAGAGCAACACATATCTAAATATTGGAACCAACTTGGTTCCAATCGGATTACTGATTAAGCATAATTAACTCGGTTTAATTTCTGGACCTAGTTGAGTCCCAATCGGCTTACAGATTAGAACAAGCCAATTTAATTTTTGGACCTAGGTGGGTCTCAATTGGGTCGTGAATTTAACATAACCTAGCTAAACCTCGAACTTTTATTATAGTTTCGGATTTTTAAGGGATCGGAGTCAAGCTTTAGTGATGGTATGATCGCAACCACCTCTTACTGGATGCATGTAGGGTTCATGAAGTGAAATGACAACTTCCACCGATACGTGAATTCCATTTTCTATAGTTTAATACAATTTTTCCATGCCCCAACTTCAGCAAATTTCTTCAATTCGACATGATTGTGACGCTTTCTCATAAATAAAAAAAAATACAATTAAAAATCACTTAGATGAACATTACAATTTTGGCATCAATTTTGCAGATTTGGACATAGTGGACTATATAAGGTGCACATGTTCGGTAATCCTAGTATCATTGTCACAACCCCAGAAGCATGTCGAAAAGTGTTAACTGATGATGAAGCCTTCAAACCTGGCTGGCCCTCGGCCACCGTAAATCTTATCGGAAAAAACTCATTTGTCGGCATTTCAGAAGAAGATCACCGATGGCAGCGCAAATTAACCGCGGCCCCTGTGAATGGCCATGAAGCGTTAACTGTATACATGAAGTACATCGAAGAAAATGTCGTTAATGCCCTTGAAAAATGGGCGGACATGGGACAAATAGAGTTATTAACTCAGCTTCGAAAGCTTACGTTCAGGATAATTATGTACATTTTTCTGAGCTCGGAGAGTGAGGATGTAATGGAGGCGTTGGAGAGGGAGTATACGGTGTTAAATTATGGAGTTAGGGCTATGGCAGTTAATATACCTGGGTTTGCTTACCACAACGCGCTTAAGGTAATGCTTAGTCTACTCGATAAATTATCTCCATTGTGCATATATATTAGTATGAGCTTTTTCCTTTCTTAATAAATTCTACTCCACAAGAAAACAGGACTTCAGAGAGGCAAAATATATACATTTCAAATTTATATAATAATAAGATTGCAGATGGATTTTCCACTGAAAACTGAATATGGGGAAAGATTGTTGATTAAATTGTTGCTATTATTGTCTCAGGCACGTAAAAATCTCGTGGCTGTTCTCCGAGCGGTAGTAACCGAGCGGAGGGAGCGAAGGAGCAAAGATCCCTCGAAAGGGAAGAAAGACATGATGGATGCACTTATGGATGCTGAAGATGAGTATGGTAGAAAATTGAAAGACGAAGAAATTATCGATGTTTTGATTATGTACTTGAATGCTGGCCATGAATCTTCGGGACATATCACTATGTGGGCAACCATTTTTCTACAGAAGCATCCTGATGTTTTCGAGAAAGCTAAGGTATGGAACTTCATATTATCATTTCAAAAACTCTTTATATAAGTCAACTGTATTGTGACTCTTATAGCGTCAACTTTGCGTTTTCGAGGTGATACTATTACTATCAAGGTGTCGATAAAACCATGTCCAAGAAAGTATCATCCTGTTTTAAGTCCATAATTTTGACTAACAATTCAGGCAGAGCAAGAAGAAATTGTGAAAAACAGACTACCTGATCAAAAAAGGTTGACACTGAAAGAAGTACGCAAAATGAAATATCTTGATAAGGTATGTATGTATAGTCTTCTTAATCTTTAGCACTATAATCACTTGCCTTATGTAAACATGTTATGAGATATGATGCTCCTAAATCTCATAGGTAATCGATGAAACACTTCGTTTGGTTACGTTCTCATTGATGGTCTTTAGGGAGGCGAAGAAAGATGTCAATGTTTGTGGTACATAAGCTTCAGTTTCTTAAGTTCTTCGAATTGAATTTCATTTTTCCTCGATTACGCCTATATTGCGAAAAAAACACTTCAAATCAATGTATTTCGACGATTTGGTAACAAAAATTTCACAAAATATTTTTTTTTTATTTGTTTTTTCTTCAGGTTACACAATTCCAAAGGGATGGAAAGTTTTGGTATGGTTTAGGAGTGTTCACTTTGACCCTGAAACATATCTTGAACCTAAGAAGTTTGATCCTTCCAGATGGGATGTGAGTTTTAAACCTTTCATTTTATATGAGATCGAATAACTTGTGTCCATAAATTTTAGTCTAGGTCAGGCTCGATATATTGAACTTAGAGATTGGTAAACAGTCCAAGCCTGATAATTTTTTTTTTCCCGAATACGTTATAAACCGACATTGATACTAATATGCACTAATTAATGTATGATATTTACTTGTAGGGATTTACACCAAAAGCCGGAAATTTCCTTCCATTTGGTGGTGGAAGCAGATTGTGCCCTGGAAATGATCTTGCCAAGCTTGAAATTTCCATCTTCCTTCATCATTTTCTTTTGACTTATGAGTGAGTTATAATACTTCATCCATTCTTTTCCCTCTGATTTCGTGATTCTTTCAAAAAAAAAAAATATGAGGTTTGAATGCAAAATCACATTCAAGTTATACAGCATTGGGTGAATTACACTTGGTACACATATCACTCTTCTTATCTTTATAGTTACAGCTACACCCTCCTAAGTACACAATGCTGGTAAAAGAAATACAACTATTCTTCGTATACGAGTTGAGCAATATTGCACGTAACATAAGATTCGAGTTGTATTTACAGGCGTTCTTTGGAAGAAGAATAAGCTCAGATTCCGAGCAATGCTATTTCCCGAAAGATTTCCTTGAACATCTTATTGCGTTATTTTGCTTGACAGGTTTGAACGTGATAATCCTGCTAGTCCATTGATGTATTTACCACATACAAGGCCTAAGGACAACTGTGTAGGACGAATGAGAAGAGTTTCGACTCAAAATGCTAAGATAGGAGAAATATAAGACTTTAAAAATAAAATAAAATTGTGGGTTACAAATAAAAGCACATTACTTTCTTTAAGCAATTCGATCCCCTTCATCTATTGGACCACATTTCGTAAGTTTTTTAGCGGGAGATTTTTAATCAATTAGAGTCAATTTCTGGTGGAAATTCTTTCTCCATATTTTCTTAATTAGATGATCACAGATGACAGAACCCATTTTCCACCATATACATATATGTAATATGTATATATGTAGTTTCTTTAGTATTAATATTGTATATACATATACATTAGTTTTTCTTTTTTTTGGTAAATTACATAAACATTAATTTGTGTGTGTGTATATATATATATATATATTAATTTATAATGCTACCACGATGTTACTCAAGAATCAGAAAATAATAATATGAAATAAATTCCTACTAATTACATTAATTTGGATGAGCTCGTACGTCAACCGTTTATATTAACCAATAGCTTTCACATCTTTGTCCCCAGAGAATAACTAGTGATCCAAATATAAACAAAATTGTTAAAACAAATTGATTCAAACCTCAAAGTGGGAAAACAATTGAATGAGGTCTAGGAAAGTACATTAGTAAAATGGACTTATAAAAATGAAAATTCTTCTGATCAATGAGGGACATATATGATGCTCTTTTTCCTGCCAAAATTTGGTCAGATTTTTTGGTCAAAAGATTCTTCATCCAAATGCAATTTTGCCAGAAAATCTGGCCAAAATGTGACCTCAAGATGAAATCAAACAAAAAAGGCCACTTTTCTAAATCACATATGGGTAGTAGCAGTACAGAAGAAAATATCGAGAACTGATAATAGCTAATCCTACATGTTTCAATATACTGAATAAATTTGATTTATGCAGACACTAAAGAAAAATTAGCAGACAAAATATACAAGTAGTAACCCGTTATGCATTAGAATATCAGAGGGGAATTGCCTTAGGCATTACTCAGAACAGGGTCTAAAGTGTAATGACCAAGCCTTCCCGTTCGATACAGATTAATTAACTTAGTAGCTACTCTATAATCATTAGTTTCTTCTGAATCCAAAGGAAGATGAAAAGCCTTCTTTAAGACCTTGAATTGGTTTTCAATTAGTTGCTCTATATCTTCTCCATTTTCTAAATTACCCGTAAAAGATGAAACTGCTTCAAAAACAGTGCGTCGTACATTGTTGACAATGAAATCCTGCATCAACAATGCCAGTTCAGACTTCAGATTGATAAACAGATATGTTATCTGCACAATTTATTTAATTTTTTTTTTTCTAAAATGGTATGCAAATAATATAACAACTTGGTGACAACCATTATAGCTTTCTTTTAAGTGTAAATTACATAGATATTCTCTCCTGCGACTCTAATTACGAAAACACCCAGAAGATTTGAAAAATTACCATAATTTCTCCTTTCAGTAAAAGCATATTATAATTTTACCATATCAGTGAAAATAAATGACAAATTCACCCTTATTTTCTAGTTGACAGGATCAAGGTTCGGTAATTTGCTAAATCAAAGGGAACTCGCGGTAATTACCTAATAAGTTAAGGAGTATGGATATAATCATCCCTTCGTTTAATCTAAACAGTAATTGATTACCTGAGTATGATCTGTTGGAAATTGCCTTTTCTGTTTTCTGTCCAGATTAGAAATTCCTTCATTAGTTGACGAAACTCCAATTTCAGTGCCGAATAGCTTTCCCCATTTCTTATATTCGTCATTCAAGCTAAGGATGGAAAGAAAATACCGAGCAAGATTTATTTCCCCAACCACAATATCCTTAATGGCTCCTGCATAAAAACAAAATTTTAAAGCAAATTGAAAAAAACTTTATGTTTTTCAACTCACTCTTTCAGAGGCATGCATTTGTGTGAGTTATAGTTCAAGTGGAATAACTATGTACACGGTTATTTATGTTTACTAAGCTTATTTCTTGCCAATGAAATGACACATGTAATGGTAATTTTACCTGTTAAAGCAAGCTTCGAGCAGACACCATCATCAATCACCTCGGGAGGCAAAACACCCGGGGTGTCCAAGACATAGATATTAGGATGGCTAGCGATCTGCGGATAAAATGGCTACATAAGTCAATATATTACTAAAGAGATGTTAGAGACGGGGGGTGGGGGGTCAAGAATAGGCGTGCTAAACTTATGTGAGTTTTCTATTTAAGATTGATCATATCTATGTATAACTATAATCTATAACTAATATAGAAATATGAATTTTAGGAAAGTTTTTTGAATTTATGTTCCAACTAAAATATCCCTGTGATGGTAATTTCTTTAAGGGTAATTATGTTAAAAAAAGACAAGAAAAAAGAAAGAAGTTAACATCACAAAACAAAGAAAGAAACAACTGTATAGGATCACTGAGTGGTGCAAATTATCAGAAGTATGAAATGCAAGAGGAAAGAAGATCAGTTTATGAGCACTATCAATGCACGAGGATAAAATTAAACACCTTTAAGCTGCTTATGCTCTTTGTTTCCCCTGGCTGTGGACTCACAATAGAGTGCTTTAACTTCCCTTTCTCTTCAAATGATTGAACATGTCGTGATTTAAAAGCAAACATTTACATATGTAAAAAGGAAAAAGAAAGAGATGCGGATAATGTACGGGTTACAGAAGTATAAAATAAAAGATTAGTGATTTAATAATAAAGTAGTAACAAGGAGTGTATAAGCACCTGCAGCAGAAATCCTTCCGACCTGATGTAAAGCGTTGGCTAGTGCAGATTTGCCCACATTAGGAATACCAACGAGCATTAATGTTATCGTATGAGCAGATTGATTCATTTTCTTCAATTCTCTGACTCTGGCTTGTAGAAATGTCAGGAACTGCAAGTTGTTAAACTTTATACCCAATACAATAATATCACGAATTGAGGCATTCAGAAAATTACTGTTTTTCTTTTAACATTATGACCGACCGCTTTTGATATGTAAGGCTTCACAAAGCAAAAAAGCAAATTAATAAGGAAATAAGTTGGAATTATAAATAAGATTTCCAGGTCTTTCACGAGTCCACCTTGAATTTTATGCAAAAAATGGTTGCATCACATAATACTGCATGCCACTTTTAGTAACAGTCGAAATGGTTGGGGCACAATTGCACATCCAAATAACATAACTGCTACAACTTGAAGGTATGAGTTCTATAAAATTTGTGCTTGCTCTTTCGTAAGCACACATGCATGCAGCATCAACAATGATCAAATATTTTAAATTAATTATGTTACTGGTAGTTTGAAAAGAATATATTAGATGAAACAGAAAAAATCCAATTTTAACATCGCTAAATTAATATAATGATGAACCTAATTATTTATTCTATTCAAATGAACTTTTTATAGTCTAAACGTAAATGACTGCATCACCGAAGCATTGCTAGTGACTGAGCCATGCTCTGAAAAGAGTGCAGATTTACCTCCTTGACATTCTCCTTGTTATGAGCATTGACTCCAATTGCGTTACATTTCTGTTCCTCAAAAAACCTTATCCATTCCTGACAAATAAGAAATGGTAAATAATTTTAGCAGAAACCATAGAGCGCAGAACATATAGCCTCAATTTAGAATTTTTAACGGAAAAGCTGAAGCAAGGCACACCATAAATAGAATGGACTACATAACTTAAACGGACCAAAATAGCGCAAGTCAACATTCAACTGAACCTAGAACAATTTGTTCATGAGATTCATTACCTTAATATAATTTAATCATTGTAACAGCATATCATTAAGGCAAATTATTAAACATATAACCAGTCTAATAGGAAAAGGCGAACAGGTGGTGTAACAAATCACCTTCGTTTTGGAGCGGTTTGCCATGTCCATCTTGTTCAGCACTATGATGTGCCTCGACGAAGTACGAACTTTTCTCATTTGCTCAAATTCCGACGAAAATGGAATCTAAAAAGAGATTTGAAGGGAGCAAAAACCAATGAGCAAGACACTTCCATCATGGATTTTACGCAACCAAGGACAATGAGCAAAAATGTCCAACCAGTGATGTTTTCGCAAAATAGAATTTAAAGTATAAGAAACATGGAGAAAGTAACTAGACATTTTTTCTTAGGCATTTCAACAAACACATTGTTTCATGCCTCAAAACGAAATAGTATAAATACATTCCGGCAAAATCATCAGTCAAACACGGTGAATATCCATATATAATAACATAATAAAACACCATACATGCATATAAATCACAATGCTTCGAAAGAAGAAAAATGAGTGAGTCAGTCAGGCATTTCAACAAACAAGTTATAGTCAGAAGACATATGGATAGATATAGATAGATACAGGTAAGAGATATATGTACCCTGGCATCTCTAACCTCAAGAACAAGATCAACGAGTGGAATGCGCTCTGCGATGGCCCGAGAGGCAGCTGCCATGTGAGGAGTGTACCACCACTCGGACCCTCGGTTTCTCGCCACTTCCTTCACTGCCTTTCCTATATTTTCAATTATTACACTATTCATTACGCCAATTCTCTCTTGTTCAATTTTCACCTGTAATAAAATTTCGATTATTATTATATATAAAAGGGACAATTTTTCTTTGTTTGTTGTTATGCGGTTTTACTCTGTTGATGGTTTTCCATTTTGAATTCCTTGATGTTGTTCATGATTCTTGTTTTCTGTTTGTTTCTAGATACAAACCCATCAAAATCATGGATCCAAAGCATGGTCTTAAAAATCCTCCGAAACCTCGAATTTTTTTAGGGATCTCGAAGCGAAATCTCACTTTTGATTCAATTTTACAGAATATCTATCGAAATTTCCCTATATTTTCGATGTTTCCCTATATTTACCGATATTTCCCAAAATCTTGAATTCTTAATAAAATTACTTTGTTAAATATCTACCGAAATTTCCCAAAATTCCCAAAATATCCCGAAATTTCGGCCAAACTCAAAATATTTCAAAATTTAAAATGTGATTTTAAATGATAATTTGTATTAAGATTGTGGTATTTTGTTTTAATGAAGTTCTTAGAAAATTTGGTTATTACTTTACTCTCAAATCATATTTATTTTATATTTTTCGCCACAGATTTTAATCATACTACTTGACAAAATGCACTATACATACATTATATATACAATATTATTTATATAAAAGATGCATAATTATGACATTTAAAGTTACACAAAGTTTCGTTGTAAATTTCCAAATATTTCTATAAATATCCATGATTTCTTTAAAATCGAAATCGAAATTTTGAATATCCCCGAAATTTCCATCGAAATTTCCATAAATTTACTATCCTGATATCGATACCGATACCGAAATTTAATACCTTGATCCAAAGTTCCGTTTCTAGCAAGTGTTTCGAACTCATCAATATTGAAAACTTTTTTCGGCAACGTTCCAAAAATCTACACCAAAAACTTTGTAAAAATAAGGGATAATTACACTCACATCCCCTCAATGATGGGGTAATTACACAAATTTCTCTTCACTAATTGATAATTACAAACACACCCCCTCAGGAAGTCTATTTGTAAAATTTACAAGGGTGCAATTGTAAGAATTGTTACACACATAGGGGTTGCAATTGTAAGAAATCTTTAACATGAGGGGGTGTATTTGTAATTATCAATTAGTGAGGGGAGGTTTGTGTTATTACCCCATCATTGAGGGGGTGTGAGGGTAATTATCCCTAAAAATATATAAACACGTCGAATAACCATGAAATGAATAAAACTAGATTACTTTTGTAATTTGGTGCGAACTAATTTTTTTCTTTTTGGTCACTCATGTTTAAATAATTTATGCTATTATCACAATCAAAGTTATTGTGTGACATTTGCTCCCAACTAATACCGTAATAGTTAAAATTAACTATAATGAATATATTGCCTCAAATAACTAGACTACAATGAACTTACATTTGGTAGTAATGTTATAAATTACAATTAACTTTGTAACAAAAGTATGATACAAAGAATTCATATGTAAATAATAATTACAAAAGAAAGTTCCATTATAATACTTGGAAAAGTAAAAAATTGCAGTTGAAAACGGTTGAAAACTAATAAGTTTCGTAGAAAATGAAAGAAAAAGAAGTGTTCACAAGAAATTGGAAAATTTCAAAACTACATATTATTTTAGTTCCACTAACTTGAAAAATGGAAAGGTTTTCGTAATTTCGGTGAAAACATTTTAAAACTTTAATCCATGATCAAAATACTCTGTTTTGATTCAAGGTTTATAGTAATTTCTCTTGGTACATAATTAAACCAACTTGGATTTAATGGATGATGTGAATTCTTCACAATTTATTGCGTGTGGCACTATATAAAGGCATTGTCTCTTTTTGCGTCTGTTGTGTTTTGTGGACTGGTATCCAGACTTAGGAAATTGTCACTTCAGAAGTTCAATTTCAATTTGAACTGTTTAAAATTAAGTCTTGTTTCATGCTTAGGTGGGAAGAGCACTATTGTTGTAGATGCACAGGACCTTCTCTTCTTAAACTTGCAACGGAAGATATTGTGTCCAACTCGAGGGGTAATTCTATATCAGATCGACTCCAATGGTTCGAGTGTGCATTTTGTGTCTATCTCTTTTACACTACTGTGTATGGGGATCAGACACAATATATCTTACTGTGTGCAAAATATTGACACAAGGACCATTGGACTCTATCTAGTATAGATTTTTCCCAACTCTCCCTTCTTCCTTGATTCACCTTAAGCCTTTCCAAGCATTTAAGTAGGGGCAGGCTTAATTTGAGTATTTGACGTCAAAAGAGGATTTCTCCCGCTTTTTTTGGGGACCAAACTGTAAAGAGATAATTGCATATTATACCCTTGTGAAACATGAAACCTATACACATCTCCCCTGTGTTAAAAAAATAGTCTGAAATGCCCCCATATTTTTCAAAACCCTGCACGAAACCCCCAACCCTGCTTCAAATACACTGCGCATGAATGATACTTTCCGTGGATTTAACACGGATTGAGGGTTTCGTGTAGGGTTTTGAAAATCATAGGATTATTTTAGGCTATTTTTTTAACACAGTGGGGATATGTGCAGGTTTCATGTTTCACAGGGGTATGATATACAATTATCCCAATTGTAAAAAGGATCAAAGTGCAACATGAAAACATAATCTTACCATTTCACCCCTAAAAAATTGTGTTTGTGGTACAGACACTGTCAATACCGGTCAAAACTCACTGGAAATGACTAAAGTGAAATCAAAATGAAATATTTTAGGGACCAAAGTGATATATACTTTATACTTTGGGCACTATTAGTGTCATTAACATTTTTTTTTTCAATTGATTTGCATATCATGCGGGGGTATTGATTTAAATTTATAATAAAATATGTTAAGTAGAATTTTAGATTACATGGATAGACAATTAAGTATGAAATACAAGTAAATGCTCAAGACATAAAAACTAATACCTTACTGAAATTACTTTAACCAATAAAAAGGTGGAGTTATATGCAGGGACTGATTTTGGGTGGGGTGGGGTGGGGCGGGGCGAGAGCTTCTGAGTTTGGGAAGAGGGTAATTTATCATAAGGCACTCTAAAAAATATACTCCCTCCGTCCAAAAAAGAATGTCCAGTATTTCATTTCTATCTGTCAAAAAATGATTGTTCCTTACTATAAAGATATGTATTTATTGTCTAATCTGATTATATTACCCTCCATTTTAATTGATAAATATATAATTAATTCATTTTTACTATAAAACTGCAATCGTATTTAAGGAAGATAGTTCCACAAATAGAAAATAAACAATAGTTATAAATTAAATTAAAATCATGACATGTTTTAAAAGTAATATTATTAGTTGTCTTTTGTTTTATGGAAAAGGTATTTTATGGAAACAATAGACTTTTGACAATTCCTAAACAAAGTCAAAGGGAACATCTTTTTTGAGACGGTTGAAGTATTTGTTTAAGTGTTAAATATGGACAGAAAATGCCTTCACCATAGATGGTGAGGTGCTGACCTTTAAAATCGGGTTTGTGTGATACCCAAGGACAAGGGTTTGAGTCCTTGCTTTCTCAATATATGTCTTCTTTTTTCTTTCTTTTTTTAATCAAAAGCATCATTTTTAGCCTTTTTTTTGCCTTGTTTTCCTTGCCCTTCTTTTTTACCCAAAGCACATTGTTATAATCACAACAGGAATTACTCAAAATAGAATTTGGATTATCAAATTTTTTAATTTTCCCATGAACTTCTCTCCTACGATTATTAAGATAAGAATAAACAAATAAAAATAATTACTAAAGATAAGAAGTGTATCATCATTGAATTCTTGGAGTTTATAAATTAGTGTTAAAAGTTGTTAATCTATGTTTATTAAGAAAAATATGGAGTTTTTTGTTCTCAACTCAATATTTGATCCAATAGATGATTTCAAGATGCTTAATTTTGAAGAATGTGTGAATAAGAAACTCAAGTGACTTCACGGAGCAAGAAATATTGCATTTAAGATCAAGCAGCATTTAAGATCAAGCATGCACAACATTATGAGCTCGTTGTATCTCATTATTTAGAGTTTAAATAGTTATCTGCAATTTCTTAAATGATAAAACGTAAATATGGTGTACTCTCTAATTAACCGTTTAATTTGTTTGTATGGACTCTTTCTTTCTCTGCTTCAACGATTGAGAGAGTCATTTTCAGCCATAAAACTGGTGAAAAATAGACTCAAAAATAAGAAGAAAGATGAATATTTTGCAGATTGTTTGATTTTCATAGAGAGGAGAATTACGGAAAAAATTGATACAAAACCTATTACTACTTAAAATAGGAACATCGAGTACAATGTCGAATTTTTTAATGATCGCTTATATATTTGAAACTACCATTAATTTAATTAAAAAATAGTTATTTTTACACGTGATAATCATTATTATACTTATCTATTAATTAAAACGAAAATAAATTTGAAAATTTACTTACAAGTATCCTAAAAAAATTGCTTTAATGGTAGTCCCCTCCAGTCGATCATTCCTGGATCCCTCACTAGTTATACATAAATATTATGAATGATTGTGTATGCATTTTAGCATTTTGAAACTAAATTGTTGTATGTTGACAATATATGTATAGTCGATGACTGATTATCATTCCTTTAAGTGCTGTTTTATCTCAATGAGAATTCTTATATGAATTAGCAAGTCATAATTGATACATATTTTCCGTATATCTTTTGTATATCCCTTGATATTACATGTAGTTTATAATGACAATGGTTTTGATTTTCCTTTTTTATACATGTAAAGTTCATTTGGAGTTTTATATAGTTATAATGACAATAGCAGACACCCCAACTTATGGGGAGTTGTGCACTTTATCGGCTTTCCTATTAAAATGTGCACCCAACATGCTCATTTTTGGTAATGGGTGCATTTAGCCCCCTCCGACGAAATCTTGTGGAATATTCCTCATTTTCCCCGTGCATGTGTCTTGCACATGACACCTTTAACGGTAAAATTGTCATTCAGGGGAAAAAGTACTCTATACACCATAGGATACGGGGGTTTCGCTAAAACTTGACGTCTGAATTTTTATAATTTTTTTTTCTATTTTTAATTATAAAATATGGATCATGACATAAAAAAAAACTTGAAAACTAATAGAAAATTAAAAAAGAACCATAAATGAAGGGAAATGCGGTAAACTAAGGGATTTTTTTTTTAAAAAAGAAATGCTCAAAAATTGAAAAAAGTTAAAAATTTTGAGACAAATTAGAAAGAAAATTGAAAAATTAAGGGAAAATATCTGTGAAATTTTAAAAATCAAATCAGAAGGAATTATATTTTTTTAAAAAACTAGAAAAAAAATTTCATTAAAACAAAAAAAAATAATTAAAAATTGAAACAAGACAAGGACATATAGTTTTCTTAAAACGCTTCAAATTAGCAGAAGCAAATCAATTTCAACTTTCAATTTTTTTATGAATTTTTTCTATTTTTTTTCTAACTCTTTTTAAATTTTCAAACATTTTTCCTGATTTCCAGATTCCACCCCCTCCCCCCCTTCATTTTTTTCTTATCAGAATTTTTCTAAAAATTTTCAAATTCTTTTCGAATTTTCTCTTCTTTCAAGTTTTTAGTAAATATTTTTGAACTAAAAATATAAAAAGAAACATTAAAAATTATAAAAAATTAAAATTAAAATTAAAATTCAAACATCAAGTTTTAGCAAACCCCCTATCCTATGGTGTATAGAGTATTCTGTTCCCTGAGTGGCGATTTTCCCTTAATGGTGTCATGTGTAATGCATGTGTTGCGGAAAAATGAGGAATATTTCACAAGATTCCATCAGAGGGGGTTAAACCCACCGGATACCAAAGGTGAGGGTGTCAGGTGTACATTTGTAAATGATAGGGGGTAAAGTGCAAGTGTATATTATCATCTCTTTTACTTTAGATGTGATTGAACATGCAATACTCATCTATTTCAATGCATAATAAATTTTAAGATAATAGCAACCCCCAATCTATTGGGGGTTGTGCACTTCACCCCTTGTCAGCATATGACACCATTAATGGTAAAATCGTCTCTTAGGGGGTGACACGACAAAATCCTAGCAAGAGAACTAGGTCGCTTAAGTAGTAAAGTGGATGACTAAGTTCAGGTTTATCATCCACAGGGAATCCAACAATCTAAGTACCAAAACTATTATATTATCCATTTCTAAGTTAGGCTGGTCAATATAAGGTTGATTAAACTAATTAGAAAAAACCCAACCTTTTTGTTAATGAATTCCTATATATCTCTATATGAAACCCAATTAACAATGATGCATTTAAGTTCTAGGCGTTCCCACATAAATGGAAAGCCACCTAAAGAAACCAAGTCTATCTCTAGTTTGTTTAATTATGAGTATTCAATGATTTTATCTTCCCTAGGTCATTGCCTCTCGATTTCTAACCTACATTTCATCAAGCACTTGGTGATCAAGCAAATACAAGCATTGAGGTCAAACATTGAATACATAGCTAAATTCAAAATTAATCCAATAAACACTAAGAAATTAGCAATCAAATATCATAATTAGCCTACCCATGGCCTTAATCACACAAGTTTAGCTCATGTTCATGTCAAAATCAAAAACCCAATTCATACAAGTCTTAGGGGATTTAAACAATTCAAGAAATAAAGATGTAAAAACTCCATAATACTCATATACATGTGAATTCCTCGTTGAATTCTCCGTCTTCTCTCGAATTCGTGGCCTTCAATGAGTGAATTGACCTTCAAGTTTTCTCCCAAGCACTCCCTTTCTAATTTTTAGTCAAAACTGTTGGGTATAGTAAAAGATCCTCCAGAATGACCTAAAAGCAGGTATTTATTGTTAGGTGTATGCCCTCAATGCCTATGAGGAATTAAATTGAATAGGGTTTTGATAAGTTATTTGTACAAACTATTATGTGTTTGTATTTATAGAATATAGATTTTGATTTTGTTCACATAAATCTAATGGAATCTGAATGTATTGAACAAATAAGTCCATAAAATACTAAAAAACACTGTAATTATGAATTTTTAATGCTTTTTAAGTTATAAAAAGAAGATTTCATCACTTCTTGAGACATGGGCTTTCATTTTAAAGGGAATATTAAGCTAAGATTAGTTGGTAAATAAGCAGTAGTACTTGAATTACCGAGGGAACAATGGTGATGCACTTGGTGGAACACGGATGCAAGTTGACCCCTTTATATTTCAATTTTCAAATATGGAGATTCTTTACTACCCACACGTTGACCCCTTTATATTTCAATTTTCAAATACGGAGATTCTTTACTACCCACACGTTGACCCCTTTATACTTTTCAGCTATGGGTACTAGACATGGAGATACCATTAAGGAAGAAGAAAAATTCTTTACTACCCACACGTTGACTCCTTTATACTTTTCAGCTATCGGTACTAAACATGGAGATACCATTAAGGAAGAAGAAGAAGGAAGATTAGGGGTTTTTGTTCCCATTATTTTATATCATTTATTCGCATTACATGGATGATTTTGTTCACTAGCTTTATGTACATTTGCCTCTACTGATAATTGAGATTTTCTATTGCAGGGTCCTATTGTATCTCCTATTACTAAGCATGAATGAGTGACACTTATACGATTTGCATAATCTTCTAATGGAGGAATAAGAAACTGTCTCTAACGTGTCACCTATCCATGCCCTGCAATAAAAGATGCAATAAGAGTGATTTTTTTCTTTAGAACAACGCAGTTGAAGTAATGATCTGACACTAATATTAATTAACCCGATAATAAATTCGTACTGCAAGTGTTTAAACAATTATGATTATCAAAATTAATAACCAATTTCTTTGTTTAATTTAATACGTTGATTGTGAGTCTAAATATTTTATTCTTTTTCGTTGGCGGTAGTGAAAAATCTAATTTTTTTCTTGGGATAAATGCAAAAAACGCCTCTGTGTTATGACTTTTTTGCTAAAAAAACTCCTGTGGTCACGAAATAGCCTAATCACCTCCTGTGTTCTTAAAGAAATCTGCAAAAAGTCACTTTTTGTTAAAAAAATAGAAAGAAATATGTGTTTTTTGGGTGAAATAATACCATTTTACCTTTTATATTGTTTGAAGAGTGTATAAATGATAAAGAAGCATGACATTAAAGGTGAAAAACATGAAAAACATGCTTGTTTTTTTTTTTTCAAAAAGTGACTTTTTGCAGACTTCTTTAAGAACACGAAGGGTGATTAAGCTATTTCGTGATCACAAGGGATTTTTAGCAAAAAAACCATAATACATGGGGTTTATTGCATTTACCCCCTTTTTCTTCGACAGGAAATTTGAAACACAAACAAAGGTGCAAAATACATCTAAAAGGCCTATCGAGGCTTATTAACAAACATTCATGTCCTGCTTCAGCAGGGGAAAAAAATACAATTTTCCTTGTTGGTTAGTATTCTAGACAAAGTAGAAGTCTACTTCTTCCTTATATTAATAGTTTCATACTACAAATTTTTTTATTTAATTTTATTAATAATTAATTAAATAGTTTTCGACTACTAAAAGAATTTAATATTTTAAGTAAGCGTATGGAAGTCTTTTCACAATGGAACAAACACATGAGCTATTAACACATTTATACAGATTGAAAAGTATCACGTGCTTCGTACGTGGTGATTTAATGAGAAGTTAAATTGAAGTAAATATGTCTAGTTCATTGGCAATTAATAACTGGTTCAAATTTGATTATTTGGTAGTGCCTATGTTATACTTTTTATTTATTTATTTTGTAATCATATATCATCACCATGACACGATGTGTCTTTAACTAAATCTATTTCATGAAATTAAACTTTTGATAAAATAATATTAGTACTATTTTTTAGCATGTTAATGCATAGATCATTAGTCTATGTATCTTTCCCGATTTGTCACAACATTGCATTTTTGTGTTTTGCATAAATAGATTCATTTCTTTTATCCTATCAGTCTTTCTAATAATGTAGAAAATATCATTTTTCATATTTCTACATATCGTAACACTGGATACATTCTTTATCCTGAGAATATAAAGATAATATAAATGCAAACATCAGATTACATATGAATACTCATGTCTAAAAGTTTTTTTTGTAAATAAAACAAAGAATGCATCATATTTTCACTCAATTCTTAATTTTGGATTTGTTGTTATTTTAATCGTTTCATTTACATGACCAGAAAAATAAAAGTTTCTACATATAAGATGATTATTTACTTGTGAAAGTATATATTCTGTAGATTTTATTAATCTATCTTCAGATACTTCTATTTTGGGTTTGACCAAACTGAATTTGAGCTAAAAGTTCCACTTCGAATGCACCATTATTTGGTGTGATTTAAATTGCTTAATTTATTCTAGTTAATTTTTATAACAATTATTTATCATCCATTAAAATCAATAAGTAAAGAAAGAAAGAAAATGATTGTATACAAAAATAATTTAAAAAGGGGCAAGTTCATCTTTCAAAGTTGATGAATTTAAATTTCCACATGGAGGGACATTATTGTCCATTTAAACAAATTAAAAATAATATTACATAGAAACACTCGTATTTGTGAGTTCTTTTGAATTAATTACAAAATAGTATCATATTGTCACATTAAAAGTACTTTTATGATTTTATTCTTAAATACGTTGTTTTTTATATTTGTTATCATGCTATTACCTACGAGTACACACAAATTTTTCATATATATGCTGATAATCCTATTATACAAACATGTTATATTCCATAACAATAAAATTTTTATTGCTAATTATCAAATACTAAAAATGTTTATAGAATTCAAGATTATCAAAATTAATAACCAACTTTTTCTTTAAGTTGGATTGTTGGTTGTGAGTGTAAACAATTTCGTCTTTTTGTTGGTGGTTCTGGATAAAATCTATTGTATTTTATTGGTTAGTATTTTAGAGAAAGTACGTAGGAATCTATTTATTTTTCTTATATTATATAGTGTCCTACTACTAACATATTTTTTTTTTATCAATAATAAGAGTTTCCAATTATTAAAACAATTTCAGATACTATACGGTTTCCTACTCCTCAATCGATTCTTTCACTTAATCAATTCAATTATTAATTATTAATTAATTATTAATTTTAAGGGTGAGTATGAAAGTCTTTCACAATGAAACAAACAATTGAATTATTCACACATTTATATAGGATTAGATAGATTAGGCAGATAATAATAATAATAGATGGATAGATAATATATAGACATAAATATTTTATACACTTGACATGTTTATATGAAAAATCGAACTGAAATTGTAATGACAGTAGCAAAGTGAACAAGGTGAAGTAGTAATGTCATTGCAGTTTCAAACTTCATCAGATAAGAACTTGAAAAAGATACAATATCATATGGAAATCTGATTACATACAAAACCAACCCAAAACAGCTCAACATAGCAAACGTAATCGTACTAAAAGATGAAAGCACCACCCTCATAAAAAATCCCTCACTTCAACTTATTGATGCGCTTCAACTCATTGATGCATTGACGCACAAGAGACGGAAGTTCAATGAACCAACATATGTTATACCAAACCATCACAAGAAAGGTGTGTAGAAAGACACCAGGAAAGTCGGTGAAGAAGGTAATGGCATGTTTCAAGTAATTTCCATCTCCTCTCCGGGCTTTTAGCATAATCTCCTGGCTGTATGCTCCCACATACACCCACAAGAAATAGTAGGCTAGAAATATCTGTTAAAGCAGAAAAAAACACATTCATATAGAAGAAACTTCGAATATTTTTCTTTATTAGAATTAGATTTCTAAAACACAAGTTGTTAGCCTTACCACAACTTTCAAACGAGACACGTCACCACCAATAACAGCTGAAGCAATTGCCAAATATATCAGGGCAATGTGAAAACCAAAAATGTAGGTATACGGCCATATCTTTGCCCAAATAGTATAGTGGCTCATCTGATTACATACTTCCAAGTATCCGCCCACAATCACATAACCAGACGAAAGTGAAAATACTACAAAACTTCAGAGTAAGATTGACATTAGTGTTCAAGAATTATAATATTTGTATTATGAAATCTCTTGGGCTAGGGAAATAGGATTGACATTAGTGTTCAATAATTATAATATTTGTATTATGAAATCTTTTGGGCTAGGGAAATAGGATTTTTAACGACTTTCATATCTGAAAACACCAAAACATGATTATTGACTAAGTTTGATATAGCTACTTAAGACTGACGTGTCTCCTTTGATTAACTTCAAATCACTCCATGAGTTTGTTTTGGAATGTATTGGGAAAAAAAAAATTGAAAAGGAACAACTGAAAGTCGGATATCCATATTCAAATACCATGCAATTTTTAGGACACCTTTTGATATTCAACGAATTATAGACTCGAAAACCACTGAAAGTAACTATTCATGCATGAACATTAAAGAAATCTCACACAACAAGAGGATAGAATAAATTACGCTGTATCAACGTTGAAGAATTTGATGATCCAAGGAGCCAGGAGAGCCCCTCCAAAGAATGCGCCAGAATTTAGGAGACACAACCTTAGCCTTGTGTTCTGCTATACAACAATTTAAAAAGTTAGCAAAAGAATTTATACACAACAATTTACAAAGAAAAAACCGAAGACATGATTACGTGTTTCCTTGGGGAAACTGAATAAAAGCAAATAGTATTCACAAAAGCTCCAAATACAGCAACAGAATTTTCAATACGTCCAGTCAGACAGAAGTAGGATCCAAAAGCAGAGCTGATGGAAACATGAGTCAATGAGGAGTATACCTGTATGAAACATTTAATTCTTTATCAATTAGGAAAAAGAAAGTGCACTAACACAATAAAAACAACTTGCAACTCATAAGAATTCCAAGAATACTCAAACACCAAGTGAAAAACATATTGTTATGCTACATAAATCTTGGTAAATAGATTAAATTCAAAATTTACATAACCAATAGCATCATAAGCTAAAAGAAAGAAAAAGTAGCTAAGGAACCAACGTTGAAAAAAAGATTGTGACGAAAAACACTGAATAACATGATTACGCCTATTAATTGATGGATAATATGTTAGAATTAATTTGTAATTTTCAAGAAATGTGTAGAACAATCTTGATAAATGTACCTAAGAAATATCTAGTAGTCTAAGAAAAATCTAGTATGTGGTGGACTAAGAAATATCTAGAATATACATTTCCCAACCACCTCATTTCTAGATGTATTTATTGATCACTATAAATAGAGGTGTACCATGCAACTTGTATGCAAGCAAAAACCATATGCTAAATTCTAGTAATACAAAGAGCAACAGCTCATATCTTAATCCTTTTTCATAAATCAGCCGTGCATAATTAGTCCCCTTTTTAAAACTAGCAAAGTCTCCAATAAAATTCCTAAACAAACATCAATTGTTTCACTCAAAGTCCTTCACACTTCCGCTACTACTCCAACAAATTTGGTATCAGAGCCGTGTAGACGGCTTTGATCAGTCATCATATAAATCATGGCGACAAGTTCATCCACTACAATGTTCAGGTACTCTCCAAGTGAAGTACCAATATTTGAAGGAGAGCATTATGATTATTGGAGCAGCGAGATGAGGGATTTTTTCATCTCTCAAGACTTATGGGAAGTTATAGAAGAGGAGTATCCAGAGCCACCCGCTGAAGGAGATCCGACCAAATGGATAGCTACACAAGAAAAGCAATTCAAAGAAAATCAAAAGACAGATGCGACGGCACTTCGATATATAAAACAGGGGGTAAGTAAATCTATCTATCCTCGAATTTTTAATAAAAGAAAAGCTAAAGAAGCATGGGAAGTTTTACAAAAAGAATTTCGGGGAAATGATAAAGTAATATCGATCAAGTTGCAATCTCTTTGGAGAGATTTCGACAACTTATCAATGAAAGAAAGTGAAAAAATTGGAGATTTTTTTTCTAGAGTCTCAACTATCGTAAATCAAATTCAATGTCTTGGAGATACTATTCAAGACAAGAAAGTGGTCGAGAAGATTTTGAGAAGCTTACCTCCAAAGTTTGACCATTGTGTTGCCGCGATCGAAGAATCAAAGGACTTATCAAAGTTGTCGACATTCGAACTCATGAGTTCACTACAAGCTCATGAACAAAGAATCAATAGGTCGACAAATCAGTCCGTCGAGCAAGCATTCCAATCCAAATTCAAGTTTTCGGAGAATGACTCAAGCAAACTTGACTTCAAAAAAGGAGCATTTCAAAAGAAGAATCATTACAACGGAGGAAATCAAGAGAGGCGCAAACTCAACAAAGGTGAAGGAAATCAATGTTGCGTTATTTGCAAAAAGAATAACCATACTTCACAAGATTGCTACTTCAAGTGTAAGAGATGTCGAATCCCTAATCACTCACAAAGGGATTGTCGATATCAAAATAATCAAGAAACGAAAAGGGCCAATTTTACAAAAGAGGAGGAGGATTTTTATTTATGGCACTTGAGATATGGTCATTTAAATAATAAAGGGTTGCACTTATTAAACTCAAAAAATATGGTTATTGGTCTTCCTAAAATTGAAAAAGAAAATAGAATTTGTGAAGGATGCATTTACGGGAAAATGCATAGATTTCCATTCCCGAAAACATCTTGGAGGGCAAAAACACCTTTGGAGTTGGTTCATGCCGACATATTTGGCCCTACAAGGACGCCTTCACTAAATAATAAGAGATACTTTATTCTCTTTGTCGATGATTTCACTCGGATGATGTGGATTTATTTTCTGAGTGAAAAGTCCGAAGCATTTTCTGTATTTCTTCGGTTCAAAGCCCTAGTCGAGCGGCAAAGTGGGCATCTAATCAAGACTCTACGAACCGATTGTGGAGGTGAATTTATTTACAACGAATTTATTAATCACTGCAAGGATGAAGGAATTCAAAGACAACTTACAGTGAAATATAGTCCGCAACAAAACGGTGTGGCAGAGAGAAAGAATCGTACTATTGCTGAAATGGCTCGTAGCATGCTGGAAGAAAAAGGAATGCCAAAGAAATTATGGGCAGAAGCTGTTAATACAGCCGTATATATACTCAACCGGTCACCAACAAAAGCTGTTCGGAATAAGACACCGTTTGAAGCCTGGAACAAGCGAAAGCCTCAAGTCGATCATATGAAAGTATTTGGGTGCATCACTTACGCTCTAAATCAGTCACCAAATAAAGATAAATTCGAAAAGAAGGGTGAAAAACTTGTATTCATTGGCTATAGCGAGGAGTCGAAGGGCTATCGACTATTGAACCCAAGTAACGACAAACTCATCATATCAAGGGATGTGATATTCGATGAAATGGCAGCATGGAATTGGGAAGAAGACAGCAATCAAGCAACATCTCAAAACAACATTCTTCACTCGATGAGTACTCAAATGAATACCTCGGGACCAAGAGACCTCCCGCAGAGCCAAGACTTAAATTCGGCCCCAAGTACCAGCAACTCAAATGATGAAGATTCATCTTCGGATTCGGAGTTTCCAGTACGAAAGGTACGTCTTTTACGAGATATTTATGAATCTTCAAATGTTGCTTACTTTGCTTGCGAACCTCAATCTTTTGAAGATGCAAAAAATAAAGATGTGTGGATTGACGCAATGAAAGAGGAAATATCCGTAATTGAGAAAAATAAAACTTGGGAGCTCGTTGATTTACCTAAAAATAAAGAAGTGATTGGACTTAAATGGGTTTATAAAATAAAATATGCCGAAGATGGTTCAATCAAAAAGCATAAAGCTCGGCTAGTTGCAAAGGGATACCCGCAACAACCTGGAGTCGACTTCAATGAGACATTCGCTCCAGTAGTTCGAATGGAAACCATAAGAACGGCTCTCGCCGTAGCAGTACAATTGGAGCTCAACGTATATCAACTCGATGTTAAATCAGCCTTTTTGAACGGTGAGCTACAAGAAGAAGTTTATGTCGAGCAACCACAAGGCTTTGCGGTGGAAGGAAAGGAGAACAAAGTTTATAGACTTAGAAAGGCGTTATATGGATTAAAGCAAGCACCAGGAGCATGGAACTGCAAGATTGACGGCTACTTTCTCAAAAATGGATTTGAAAGAAGCAAGAATGAACCTTCGCTATATGTGAAAAACGAAGGTACGAATTTTTTAATAGTTTGTTTATATGTCGATGATTTAATTTATTTTGGAACTGACCTAAAAGCAGTGAAAGAGTTCAAGTTAAAAATGATGAAAGATTTTGAGATGACTGATCTTGGCTTAATGAGATACTTTCTCGGCATCCAAGTTAAACAAGCCAAGGGAGAAATTTTTCTTTCACAGGAGAAATATATTGAAGACATACTCAAGAAATTTCACATGGCCAACTGCAAGCCCGTAAACACGCCCATGATGCCAAGTGAAAAATTGCAATTGAATGACGGCTCGGAAAAGGCAGATGGGAAAGTTTTTCGAAGCTTGGTGGGTTCACTCATTTATCTCACTCACACTAGACCCGACATATGTTATGCAGTGAGTGTGGTTTCAAGATTTATGCAAGATCCTAGCAAAAATCATCTTGTCGCTGCAAAAAGAATTTTGCGATATCTTCAAGGAACTAAACAACTTGGACTCCAATATGTCAAAGAAGAAGATAACAAGCTGGTTGGATTCACTGATAGCGATTGGGCGGGATCCATAGATGATCGAAAGAACACGTCCGGCTATATCTTTTGCCTTGGTTCAAGTGTGATCTCATGGAGCTCGCGAAAGCAAAAGACAGTGGCATTATCATCTTCAGAAGCCGAATATATTGCAGCAACGGAAGCTTCATGTGAAGCAATTTGGTTGAGACAAATTCTCAGTGACATGCAACAAACACAAAAGGAGCCGACAAAAATATATTGCGACAATATGTCAACTGTAGCTATGACTAAAAATCCGGTGTTTCATGCCCGCTCAAAGCATATTGAACTACGACACCACTTTATTCGAGAATTAGTGGGCAAGGAGGAGATTGCGATGAATTTTATCAACACAAATGATCAACCAGCTGATTTCCTTACCAAAGCAGTCACATTGGAGAAATTCGAGAAGTTCAAGCAGCAATTGAAAATTACAAATTAAGGAGGAGTGTTAGAATTAATTTGTAATTTTCAAGAAATGTGTAGAACAATCTTGATAAATGTACCTAAGAAATATCTAGTAGTCTAAGAAAAATCTAGTATGTGGTGGACTAAGAAATATCTAGAATATACATTTTCCAACCACCTCATTTCTAGATGTATCTATTGATCACTATAAATAGAGGTGTACCATGCAACTTGTATGCAAGCAAAAACCACATGCTAAATTCTAGTAATACAAAGAGCAGCAGCTCATATCTTAATCCTTTTTCATAAATCAGCCGTGCATAATTAGTCCCCTTTTTAAAACTAGCAAAGTCTCCAATAAAATTCCTAAACAAACATCAATTGTTTCACTCAAAGTCCTTCACACTTCCGCTACTACTCCAACATAATACTCGGACCAAAGGCCAAACTCTAGAATGCAGGTATATGCAAGCTATGGACCAGGACTTGACATGACCCGAACATAGACCCAACAGGTGATGGATAGGTTGAATGTGTGATGATATTAGATGCTAAGATGGGAATTAAAGCGGACCGTAGGATGAAGAAAGGGAGATCAAAAGAAGACCGCAGGATTAAGGGTTCAATTGGGGGCTGATTTGGGGAAATAAGAAGGGGGACGACACCGTTTTACTTAAAAAGGGGGCCCAACGACATTGCTTTACATAACGTCTTTCCAATCTCGACCGTCCACGTGCAGCGAATCCAGCCAGTCTCTAGTGACAGAGTTGGTGGGAGTGAGGGAAATTCAGTGCCGGAGGAATGAACGCAAGTTTCTGCCATTAATTAGATTCCAATCATTTGCATTTATTTCGTCAGCAAGTTTGTTAGGGTTTTGCTCTATGTATAGCAAGCTCGGTTGTATTTGGATTTTTTATGCAATTTTAATGAAATATCCAGTTATCCCTTCTCCAAGTTTCTTCTGATCACTCATCTCAATTTCTTATCTTATTAAAAATACCAAAAATACAATCAAATCCTTACAGAATGATACATATCGATGATACGTGGCTCACTTCGAGAGGGGTTTTCTCCAGATTTGTGGAAAAACTAGCATAGAAAATAATCTACTACATCAAACTATTCTAAGCTCGGGTGGTCGTATCATTGAACCAACAGGTTTCTTAAATCTAAAACAAAAAAAATCGTAAGGAAAAGACGGTGATTTGTTTCAAAGAATGTAAGGTTGTATAGTTTCAAAAATTAAATTCCAAGAACCTTGAAGATGAATAACAAAATTATAATCAATTAACACATGGCAACACTCAGTTCTAAGAAAATCAGAAATGAAAAATACAAAAAACGGAAAAATAATATAAAAGAAACGAAATTACCAGCTTCAGATGATGCAAAATAGCCGGTTCGATCACCTGGTAACTCCGTAGATATTTGATGTCCCATTCCCTAAAAAAATATGTCCATAGCGCAACAAATGCCCGACGGATCAATAAAGAAAGCGCCATGATTATTCTTCAGGAGTTGCTATATATGGGTTTCAGAAAAATACATATTTGGTATTGGGATAGAATAAATCGATTGATTAAAGAAAGAGGAACATGCAAGCATACATGTTCGGTATCGAGAGAGATGAAGAGGAACATGCAAGAATGCATATTTGGTATCGAGGGAGATGAAGAGGAACATGCAAGAATTCATATTTGGTATCGAGAGATATGGCGGGAGATTTGGGGTTCTAATTGATCTGACACTAATATTAATTAACCCGATAATAAATTCGTACTGCAAGTGTTTAAACAATTATGATTATCAAAATTAATAACCAATTTCTTTGTTTAATTTAATACGTTGATTGTGAGTTTAAATATTTTATTCTTTTTCGTTGGCGGTTGTGAAAAATCTAATTTTTTTCTTGGGATAAATGCAAAAAAGGCCTCTGTGTTATGACTTTTTTGCTAAAAAAACTCCTGTGGTCACGAAATAGCCTAATCACCCCTGTGTTCTTAAAGAAATCTGCAAAAAGTCACTTTTTGTTAAAAAGATAGAAAGAAATATTTGTTTTTTGGGTGAAATAATACCATTTTACCTTTTATATTGTTTGAAGAGTGTATAAATAATAAAGAAGCATGACATTAAAGGTGAAAAACATGAAAAACATGTTTGTTTTTTTTTTCTTTTCAAAAAATGACTTTTTGCAGACTTCTTTAAGAATACGAAGGGTGATTAGGCTATTTCGTGATCACAAGGGATTTTTAGCAAAAAAACCATAATACATGGGGTTTATTGCATTTATCCCTTTTTTCTTCGACAGGAAATTTGAAACACAAACAAAGGTTCAAAACACATCTAAAAGGCCTATCGAGGCTTATTAACAAACATTCATGTCCTGCTTCAGCAGGGGAAAAAAAATACAATTTTCCTTGTTGGTTAGTATTCTAGACAAAGTAGAAGTCTATTTCTTCCTTATATTAATAGTTTCATACTAAAATTTTTTTTATTTAATTTTATTAATAATTAATTAAATAGTTTTCGACTACTAAAAGAATTTAATATTTTAAGTAAGCGTATGGAAGTCTTTTCACAATGGAACAAACACATGAGCTATTAACACATTTATACAGATTGAAAAGTATCACGTGCTTCGTACGTGGTGATTTAATGAGAAGTTAAATTGAAGTAAATATGTCTAGTTCATTGGCAATTAATAACTGGTTCAAAATTGATTATTTGGTAGTGCCTATGTTATACTTTTTATTTATTTATTTTGTAATCATATATTATCACCATGACACGATGTGTCTTTAACTAAATCTATTTCATGAAATTAAACTTTTGATAAAATAATATTAGTACTATTTTTTAGCATGTTAATGCATAGATCATTAGTCTATGTATCTTTCCCGATTTGTCACAACATTGCATTTTTGTGTTTTGCATAAATGATTCATTTCTTTTATCCTATCAGTCTTTCTAATAATGTAGAAAATATCATTTTTCATATTTCTACATATCGTAACACTGGATACATTCTTTATCCTGAGAATATAAAGATAATATAAATGCAAACATCAGATTACATATGAATACTCATGTCTAAAAGTTTTTTTTGTAAATAAAACAAAGAATGCATCATATTTTCACTCAATTCTTAATTTTGGATTTGTTGTTATTTTAATCGTTTCATTTACATATGAACTTCTAAATTTACATGACCAGAAAAATAAAAGTTTCTACATATAAGATGATTATTTACTTGTGCAAGTATATATTCTGTAGATTTAATTTATCTATCTTCAGATACTTCTATTTTGGGTTTGACCAAACTGAATTTGAGCTAAAAGTTCCACTTCGAATGCACGTATTGTAAACAATTTCGTAGGAATTTTTATGCAATTTTAATGAAATATCCAGTTATCCCTTCTCCAAGTTTCTTCTGATCTCTCATCTCAATTTCTTATCTTATTAAAAATACCAAAAATACAATCAAATCCTTATAGAATGATACATATCGATGATACGTGGCCCACTTCGAAAGGGGTTTTCTCCAGATTTGTGGAAAAACAAGCATAAAAAATATTCTACTACATCATACTTTTTTAAGCTCGGGTGGTCGTATCATTGAACCAACCGGTTTCTTTAATCTTAAAAAAAAAAAAATCGCAAGGAAAAAGACAGTGATTTGTTTCAAAGAATGTAAGGTTGTATAGTTTCAAAAATTAAATTCCAAGAACCTTGAAGATGAATAACAAAATTATAATCAATTAATGTTGACTTAGTATTTTTATTTTCAGCACGTTAGTTTAAGTATTATTTGTTTTACTTGTTTAAGTCCATTTTGTCCTAGTCTTTAGGAGTCTGTTAGTATTGGAATTATGCAGATTATGTGTCCTATTTTGATGGGATTTCTGTTATGTATTTGCCTATACAAAGGCTCTATTTGCTCAATAATATTCAAGCTTCAAGTCTATCTCTTTTTACTGATAATCATAAAATATATGCCTCTGTCTTTTACTGGCTAACAGTGGTATCCAGAGCAGGTTGATTCTGTGAGTGAAAACACGTAAGGTTGAGAGTCCACATCAAATTTCTTCTCATCTAACACATGGCTACAGATTCCAACTTTGTGCAGGCAGCCATTCCACGTTTTGATGGTCACTATGATCATTGGAGCATGTTGATGGAGAATTTTTTACGGTCAAAGGAGTATTGGCCAATCATTGAATCTGGAATTCAAGTGCCAGCAAGCACGACTTTAACAGATACTCAGAAAGCAGATTTGGAAGCTAGAAAGCTGAAGGATTTAAAGGCAAAAAATTATCTCTTTCAAGCTATAGATCGTCCTATCCTGGAAACTATTCTTTGCAAAGAAACTTCCAAGGATATTTGGGACTCTATGAAAACAAAATATCAAGGCTCTGTCAGAGTGAAGCGTGCACAACTTCAAGCCTTGAGAAGGGATTTTGAAACTCTTGCTATGAAAGATGGAGAGTCTGTTACTAGCTATTGTGCACGAACAATGGAGATAAGCAACAAGATGCGATTCCATGGCGAGAAGATGGACGATGTCACTATTGTGGAGAAGATTTTACGCTCCATGACACCAAAATTCGATTATGTTGTCTGCTCAATCGAAGAATCGAAAGATATAGATGCACTCTCCCTTGATGAATTGCAAAGCTCACTATTGATCCATGAACAAAAGATGAACAGAAGTTCAAAAGTAGAGGAGCAAGCATTAAAGGCTTCTACCAATTCTCATTCCAATAATTTTAGAGGAAGGGGTAGAGGTAAAGGTAGAGGCAGAGGAAGAGGAAGAGGAAGAGGAGATCAAGGAAATAGAGGCGACAACTGGAGTTTTAAAAATAATAATGACCAAGTTCGAGGCAAAGGAAGAGGACGGGATTTCGACAAATCCAAGATAGAGTGTTATAGATGTCATAACTATGGTCATTATAGTTCTGAATGTTATACCAAGCTGCCTAATGACAATGATAAGGGAGAGAAGTCAAATTTTGTCGAAAAAGAGGAAGCAGAAACTTTGTTGATGGCTTTTCAAGATACGAAGGAACCGGAGTCCGATATGTGGTATGTGGATACAGGGTGCAGCAACCACATGAGTGGAAGTAAGTCTTCTTTCTCCTACTTGAATGAAGACTTTTATTCTACTGTAAGTTTTGGTGATCGTTCTACTGTTAATGTGATGGGAAAAGGTGATATTAAAATAAAAACCAAGACTGGCTTAGTGGAAACGATTTCTAATGTGTTGTATGTTCCTGACTTGAAAAGTAATTTATTGAGTGCTGGTCAATTACAAGAAAAAGGATATGTGATCACTATTAAGAATGGTGCTTGTGAAATTTATGATCCTGCTAGAGGTGTAATTGCATTGGTTAATATGAGCTCAAACAGATTGTTTCCATTAAAAATTGAAAGTGTTCAATCTTGTTTCATGACCGAAATGAGAGATCCCTCGTGGTTGTGGCATTTTCGATATGGCCATTTGAATTTTGGTTGATTGAAGACTCTCCAACAAAAAAATATGGTAACAGGTCTGCCTCAAATTACTATTCCTTCCCAAATATGTGAAGAATGTGTTGTTAGCAAACAACACCGTTCTCAATTTCCCAAAGGAAAATCATGGAGAGCAAAGAATGTTTTGGAGCTGGTGCACTCGGACATTTGTGGTCCAATAAAACCTTTTTCTAATGGAGGTAAAAAGTATTTAATTACTTTCACTGATGATTTTTCCAGAAAAACTTGGGTTTACTTTTTGCAGGAGAAATCAGAAGGTTTTTCTACATTTAAAAGCTTCAAAGCTCGTGTGGAAAATGAAGCAGGAAAGACTATTAAAAGTCTACGAACAGATCGTGGTGGCGAATTTTGCTCAAAAGAATTTGACGCATTTTGTGAAAATCATGGAATCCGAAGAGAGCTAACAGCAGCATATACACCACAACAAAATGGTGTATCGGAGAGGAAAAATAGAACCATCCTCAACATGGTGAGAAGCTTGTTGGTAAGAGGGAGAATTCCAAAGACTTTTTGGCCGGAAGCAGTTAATTGGAGTGTTCATGTTTTGAACAGAAGTCCGACTTTTTCTGTTAAAAACATGACACCAGAAGAGGCTTGGAGTGGAAGAAGACCCGTTGTAAATCACTTCAAAATTTTTGGGTGCATTGCATATGCCCATGTCCAGGATGAGAAAAGACAGAAACTTGATGACAAAGCTGAAAAATGTGTCTTTCTTGGTGTAAGTGAAGCATCAAAAGCATATAAATTATTCAATCCAGTCACAAAGAAGATTGTAACCAGTAGGGACGTCACTTTTGATGAAGAGAACACTTGGGATTGGAGTGAGCAGCAACATATTCCAACAATTTTTGACAGTGAAGTTGAAGCTGAAATGCAGCAAAGTATAGACCTAACCCCAACACTTCCACACCACCAGATGCAGCTCCAATAGCTGCTGAAATTCCAATTGTTGCAGCTGATCCTAAACGAGTGCGAAAAAGGCCAGCATGGATGTCAGACTATCAGGTAACTGGGATTGACCAAAGTGAAGATCCAATTACTCACTTTGCTTTATTTTCAGATTGTAACCCTACAACATTTGAGAGTGCTTGCAAAGAAGAAAAATGGCGAAAGGCAATGGATGATGAAATTGACGTCATTAAAAGAAATGATACTTGGGAGCTAACAGATCTTCCTAAAGGACTAAAAACCATTGGTGTAAAATGGGTTTTCAAAACAAAGCTCAATGAAAATGGTGAAGTCGACAAGTATAAAGCACGCTTGGTGGCCAAGGGATACAAGCAGGAATATGGGGTAGACTATACAGAAATATTTTCTCCAGTTGCAAGACATGACACAATCAGATTGGTTGTTGCATTGGCGGCGCAGAATTCTTGGCCCATTTTCCAATTAGATGTCAAATCAGCGTTCTTGCATAGATACTTGGAAGAATAGGTATTTGTCGATCAACCCCCTGGTTACATTATAATTGGAAATGAACATAAAGTGTACAAGTTGAAAAAAGCGCTTTATGGACTAAAACAAGCCCCACGGGCTTGGTATAGTCGCATTGAGGCTTATTTTCTAAAAGTTAGTTTGATAAAATGTCCTTATGAGCATACACTTTTTGTTAAGATTGGAGATGGAGGGAAAATGCTTATTGTCTGCTTGTATGTTGATGTGCTCATATTTACTGGAAATTGTGATGCCATGTTTCAAGAATTTAAGAAGTTTATGATGAAAGAGTTTGAAATGTCTGATCTTGGTATGATGCGTTACTTTCTTGGCATTGAAGTGATTAATTCAGGTGATGGGATTTTTATTTCTCAAAGGAAATACATTGGAGAAATTTTGGACAAGTTTCAAATGAAGGATAGTAATCCTGTGAGCACTCCATCTGAGTTCGGTTTAAAGTTAAACAAAGATCATGGAGGGAAAAAGGTGGACAACACACTTTACAAACAAATTGTGGGTAGTTTGATGTATCTAACTGCAACACGTCCAGACATAATGTATTCTGTGAGTTTAATAAGTAGATATATGGAAAATCCTACAGAAATGCATTTGTTAGTTGCTAAGAGAATCCTCCGTTACTTACAAGGAACTAGAGATTTTGGATTACTCTATAGGAAGGGTGAAAAATCACTCTTGTTTGGATTTACTGACAGTGATTATGCAGGTGATCATGATGATAGGAGGAGCACTTCGGGATATATTTTTATGTTTGGAATAGGTGCTATTTCATGGTCATCTAAGAAACAACCAATTGTCACCTTATCAAGTACAGAAGCTGAATTTGTTGCTGCAACAGCTTGTGTGTGTCAAGCTATCTGGCTAAGGAGAATTCTTGAGGTGTTGAAATTCAAACAACCAGGAGCTACTACAATTTTTTGTGACAACAACTCAACAATCAAACTCTCCAAGAATCCAGTGCTACATGGAAGAAGCAAGCGCATTGATGTGAAGTTTTATTTTTTAAGAGATCTCAGCAATGGTGGAGTAATTGATCTGAAGTTTTGCAGAAGTGATGAGCAATTGGCTGACATATTTACTAAACCTCTTAAGCTTACACCTTTCCAAAAGTTAAGGAGCTTAATAGGATTATGCAACTTTGGAAATTCTGCTTGAGGAGACTAGACAAGTAAACTGAAGCTCCAAAGCTTTCAGTTTAAGGGAGGGATTGTTGACTTAGTATTTCTATTTTCAGCACGTTAGTTTAAGTATTATTTGTTTTACTTGTTTAAGTCCATTTTGTCCTAGTCTTTAGGAGTCTGTTAGTATTGGAATTATGCAGATTATGTGTCCTATTTTGATGGGATTTCTGTTATGTATTTGCCTATACAAAGACTCTATTTTCTCAATAATATTCAAGCTTCAAGTGTATCTCTTTTTACTGATAATCATAAAATATATGCCTCTGTCTTTTACTGGCTAACAATTAACACATGGCAACACTCAGTTCTAAGAAAATCAGAAATGAAAAATACAAAAAAGGGAAAAATAATATAAAAGAAACGAAATTACCAGCTTCAGATGACGCAAAATAGCCGGTTCGATCACCTGGTAACTCGGTAGATCTTTGATGTCCCATTCCCTTAAAAAAATAGGTCCATAGCGCAACAAATGCCCGACGGATCAATAAAGAAAGCGCCATGATTATTCTTCAGGAGTTGCTATATATGGGTTTCAGAAAAATACATATCTGGTATTGGGATAGAATAAATCGATTGATTAAAGAAAGAGGAACATGCAAGCATACATGTTTGGTATCGAGAGAGATGAAGAGGAACATGCAAGAATGCATATTTGGTATCGAGGGAGATGAAGAGGAACATGCAAGAATACATATTTGGTATCGAGAGATATGGCGGGAGATTTGGGGTTCTAATTGAGAGAGAGAGAGAGCAGAAGACGTATTCTATTCTACATATATAGATATATATAATTTCGGGTTTCACGTGGGTATGGAATTGTAGATTTTCGTCAGGTTGAATATAGATCCGGGTCTCAGGCCCGGATGAGTTTGTCTGGCCTGGTTATGAAGACTATTTATTGGGGTTGGATGCTCAGGTTGTTTTTCTGTTCTGGTGGATACAGATTTTTATTGTTACACTATATATGTTATTTTTTTAAAAAATATTGAAATAATAATATAATTTGAGAAAAAATTGTTTAGAATAAGTAAGAAAAATATTGAAGAGGAGAAAGATGAGGAATAATATGGCTAGTACGTAAAAAGTGGAGAGAAAATAGAAAAGATAAAACTGACATAACATACTTTTATTTGTGCGGGAGTAATCTCGTTTGTTCATGAGAAACGTATCAAGACGGTAGTTAATTATAGTGCCCTCTCACTTAATGTAATAGCATAGATTATAGCTTACAACATTTGGATGAATGGATTGCAGGTCAAATTGATTGATTTTTCGCCTTTTTGGCCACTTGCGTCATTTAGCAGGGACATCGATGAACCAAACAATCCTCGTGATACTTGTGTAAAGATGTTATTGTTGCTGCATATTACTGTTTTCTTGGTATCATTGAAATGGTTTTTCTTCACCGAGGGTTGTGATAAACATTTTTGACGTGAGAACTGGAAAACTTATGATAAGATGAATTTTCAATTGGAGGAACTCGAGGTAATGGTGTGTCTTGGCCTGTGTTCAGGTACTATCTTCTGATTGGATTGTGTGATGTCTAAGGGATGAAACTGTTTTTATTTCCAGATGACAAGTATTTAGACAGAATCGGAAACAATGTTGTTTCAGTACGAGACCTTTACCCTTATTAATTAGAAATCTATCAAGTCTTACAGTTGGTCGGTCACCTGCTAATCTCTTCTTGCTCTCTTTTTGTTCCTGAAATCAATCTGCAAGGGTGATTCACAAACTTACTAGTAAAAACATTTTTACATATTTGCTCCTGTGAAATTTTTATTTTTTATTCCAGTATCTAATTTTATACATTTGATTACTAGGTGAGTCTTGTGCAAATCCCATTCAAAGAAGAGTTGAGGCAAAACAATCTCTTCGGTGTTGGTGATTGTAAAATGTACTGGCAAAATGATAGGGATTACCTTGCGGTTAAAGCTACACAAAAACACAGAGAGAGAGAGAGAGAGACAATAAAATATTTTACAAAATTGAGAAAGACACCAATAACATAGAAAGGAGGCAAATTAAAACCATTCATCTGAAGTGGGAGCATCACTTGAGCTCAAGATTGAAGTTGATTTCCGTGTTGGAAACAACCAACAAACCATAAAGCTCTTCAACCTTCTCTATCAGAAGCTTCAGCAAAGGTACTTTTGAAAGAGTCGCACAACACCCCACCATTATCAGCTTCTTCTGTTATACCAATTCAACGGGGAAAAGTCAGATCGGTGTGATAGCAAGTTTTATGATCATGAAACAGCTAACTCCCAAACTTCTCAAAATCCTAATTATAACGAAAGAGATATAAGAGTATAAAGCATGTCAAAAGTTGTAATTAAACATAGTTCCTTATTATATTTTCCTCAATGGCACGTGTGAGGGCAGCTTTAACTCTGTGCCAGTCACCGAGCAGTGAAGATGTGTTATTCCTTGAGTCACAAGACCTCACAAAGGATACTAATTATATGCAGTCTTTATCCCTTCCCTGTGTAAAACATATTTAACATAAGAAAAATAACAATAGTGTACTTTTGATAATCTCCTATGTGAAGCATTACATTCCTTTTAGTGTCTCCTATGTATGTAATGATGCAGAAAGGAAAGCTGTATGTCTCGAACATCAAGAAAGTATTACGTAAAAGTATATGAAAAGTATCTCAGAAGTAAAATTTTAACTGTATAAAGTTCTTATATAGTGAACCAATATGTCTTTACAACTCTTTCAAATAATCAATTCATTTAGTGGCTATACTTGTTGCATTATATATTTTCTGTCATTCATAAGAACAAAGTCAAAATGGAAGTTATTTTCTGCTTTGTCTCTTACAGATAAATTCAACAAATACATGCAGCTGCATTTTTCTAAATTTTTTAGATATTTAATATTGGATACAGGAAGGAAATTTTGGGAGTTTTCTCCATTGATGTTAGGGTCATAACAGATATTGTTATCCTTGTAGATGAGAACATAAAATAAGAGATATTGTTTTGCATATATTTATGCTTGTCCATATATTTATGTTTGTCCGTTTCATGAAATTGAGAAAGTTGAATATCTCATTTATGGTTACGGATAAAATAAATGGATAAATACAAGGAGTAATGATGCCACTATCTTGCCCTTCAATGCCTCTAATTACCAGAGCTTTAGTGACACATCGACGAAACAAATACACAACAAACATATCAAAAAGGTGTAGTAATACGGAATTTTAATAACGAGTTTTTAAATTACAAAGGCATTAAACATCTCTAGTTAAGAGAATACAAATCCGTCTTTATCTCTGCAATAATATGTTTTGCTTCAATAGGGTTGTTTTCCGGTAGTTGCTTGCTTTTGTACCTTTTTGGTCCTATATTACGAATGTTACATCATCATCAACATCCATAACATTTTTTTTTTATTATTGTCACAGATAGCCCTCGACATGTTCATCTTCAGTTCATATAAGATTATTTTAGTCATCACTAAAAAGTTAAGAAATGTAAATTATTCTTTATCATTCATACTTTTATAGCAGTTGTTATTGTTATTGTTATTATAGTTAATTTTAGTTTTTATTTTGGAAACGATAAGCGTATATTATATATCTCCAAACATGTACAAACTACATCAGACGTACCTGGGAATCATAACACTTCCACTTTACATTGTCTCATTTTCTTTATGTTTAAGAGTTTATATTTTAGCTATATATAGGAATTATTGAAATATATGTTTACTGGTGGGTTTACTAATATTTTGATGTTAATTAATCATTTTTTTTTGAATTTTTTTTCTTTAACTATTTCCTTTTTTGCCCTTTTGTTGTTGTAGTCATGCCTTTCATTTTAAAATCAATTCGTGTCTTTTTTCTTTTTTCAATTTCTCTTTGATGGAAATGTTCCCAATAGTATTATTTTATTTTTTTCATAAATTTATTTGTAGTCATATGCTTTTGTCAATTTTTCCTTTCTCAGTAACTTTTGGGTTAATTGTTGTTCTTGTTCTCTTATCTTCTTTAGTGATTTTGGTATATAATTAGTAAAAGTACATTGGTTTCACTTGAATTGTTGAATCTATCAGTATTTTTAATTTTTTTGTTTGATTTACAGGATTCTTATTCGGAAAAATTATATGTTTTTCTTTCTTTAAACTTTTTAGTGTTGTTGATTTACTAAAAATCATTTAATACTTAGTAAAATATTATTGCACTTCAAAACTTAATATTTGAAATGATTTCATTTTTGACAAAAATAAAATAAAATAAAATAAAAAATCAGCCTTCTGCCCGCTGTTTTAGTGACTTAAGTGTGAAAAAAGGACTAAAGTGCAACAAAAAGCTTAAATCTTACCATTTTCACCCCTAAAAATTTGCATGTTCCGGTAAAATCTACCGGAAAGGATGCAAGTGACCGAAATTAAACATTAAGGACTATAGCGCAACAATTTTTACTTAATTAGGGGCTAAAATGATACAACCCTAAAATTTTAGGGACTATTAATGACAATAGCCCTAAATTTTATGAAACAAATTTATTTAAAATTTAAGCATATTCATCAGAAATGTTCAGATGATCATAATAATAATATTTTATAAATTTGAATTCCCAAATGTATCATGTGAAAAATGGGGAGTTAAGAAAATACCGTTGTATCTTCTCTAAGAATAATGACACGAAAATTTACTGTATAAGGAATGCCAAAAAAATTCTCAAAGCTTAATATATTACCCAGTATATTCATGTGAACTACTTGTTCAATGCAAAAAGTTATTGTTACAGTAAAGAGCTAACATGCTTATAATTCAACATAAACTGATCCCTTTGTCCAACCAATATATATCTGAAACGATTTTCGAATTCTATCAAATCCGGCCAAGTTGTTTGAGATGGAATCCACTCAATAAATGGTAACATAATCTTGTGTGTGTTTAGAAAAGTTTAAAAAATATTCTTACAACAAAGTTTTTGCATCAATGTTCCAGCTTAGTTGTAAACAACTCTTTAGTATCAACTTAGATGTTAGAAAGAGAAATATCGAAAAGAAAATGATGCACTCCAAAAGTATCTTCAAAATGGCTATCATATGATGATCCACCAAATTTTGTTATTATCTCCTTCAATATGGCCATGGTATTAGTGCAAGTATACAAAGGCATACTTATAACCATTTGTATAGACTTTTGAAGTAGTCACAATAATTATAACATAATAACCTTTATTACCATCTTTAACATGTTCATCTTTCCAGGAGTTACCATATTGATTACATAGGGAGTTACTCTATTATGTAATTACTGGAGTGTGACATGTTTTGGAAGGGGAACCATCATTTTTTTCCTTCCATCATGGGATGGCCTCTAATAATTGTCCACTAAATGCACCCGAAAGATAAAAAAGCCTACCTTAAAGATCATGCATGTAGGAAGTGGTGCTCAATAATAATATCCATCAACTTAATTGTAATCAATTCATAAAATAAATTTTGAGGGATCGCTGGGGCTTGGAAGGTCTCAAGGAAGTTCATACGACTGATATATGATCAGCCAAGTAAGAGACCGTGGATATTTTCATAGAAGCTTAGAGTATTCTTATATATAAATATAAATAATTAACCATTTATATTTAATAAACGTTTATTTTTAATATAGGGTACAATCGTCATTTTATAATTGGAAGAAACATTTTCAAGATCCACACTTTTTCATAGAAGTTTAGAGTATTCATATATATAAATATAAATAATTAACCATTTATATTTAATAAACTTTTATTTTTAATATAGGGTACAATCGTCATTTTACAATTGGAAGACACAATTTCAAGATCCATACTTTTCGTGTAGTATAGAATAGATAGATCTAGATAGATAAGCTGACCATTCATTTTTTTAGGTTAGTGGTGGGATAAATATGGGTTAATTTGTATTCATTTTCAATACATAGTTGAGGGTAGAAGTGTAAAATCACAAATGGAACAAACACTAAAATATCCACACTTACCTATATTGTTCGCATATAGCGACTAAAAATATTACTCATAATATTATATATAGCTTTGCCTAGAGTAATTTAGGTTTTACTTCAAACACTTTTAATTATATATAATATAAAATATTGTTTCATGTAAAAGAATAAAGAACGTGATAGAAGTCATTGACTCTAGGTACTTGATATTCTATAGAGACTTAAAAAATTGTTTGATTCGAGTTATATTTGAGAATTACATGTGAACGTTTCTGTAAGTCTCAAACATAACTAATAAATAGATAATGAATAAGGGAAAGAAAGCATACTCAAATGACTCTAGTAATTATCATTTGAAAAAGAGCAAGTACTACACCAATTGAACTTTACATAATTACCAAAAAAACAAAAAAAAAAAGAAAAAAAAATTAGAGAGTAAATAATATCATTGTGCTTTTGTAAAACTAAAGACCATTCATTGACCATTGTGGAGCATTCTTCTTGACACGACGGGTGGTGCTTGATAAAAATGTGGAACCTTAACAAACAGAATCAAAAGATGAAAAAATTGTGGATAGGAGAAACAACGAATAAAGATTTTAGTTTATCATCAATAATTTTCCATAATATCCAAACCCCTCAATGCCTGCTCAATCTCCCCACAATTACTATGCCATTCTTCCAAAAATGACCCACCAGGCCACCAACCATTCATCTAGCGGCGCCACCACCCCCACGTTTTTGCCGCTGTACTCCCCCTAGGACCAGTACCACTGGTTGTCTCAGTGCGCCTCCCCAGTTGATAATGAACCCATGGATCACGTAATCCTTATCAGCCACCTCAAGAACTATATTATATTTATTCAAACAAAATCACACTATATATTATCAAGTACATGAAGCACTGAGATTAAAATGTTGCACCAGTACTATAAGCATAAAACAAATAGTTTTTTTTTTTTTTTTCAATAATCGCAACGCCAAATGCATCCACCGGATGGATGTCAATGAGAGGTGCTTGTGTATTTCAAGTAGAAGTGGTGACACTGCCCCATAATTTCTAGACTATTAATTTACTCTTAGGCTTCCATGGAGATGGAAAGTTTCATGATCGGTTACGTAGGAATAGAAAAGTTGTAAGAAATATAGCAATTATGAATTCCCAACTCATGTAGTCATGTGCATTACGTGATTGTTTAATTATTTTTAGTATGTATGTATTTATACAATTATTATTATTACTATTATTATTATTAATATAATAATATTAATCATAATTAAGAGCATGAAAACAAATAATAGACTCTTGAAACATAAGGGGGCTCTTCAACTAATCTTAAATTTAATTATTATCAAATTATTTACTTTGCACGTATAGGGGACACTTCCACTGATTTTGGGGTAATTTTGAGCATGAAAACAAATAATAGACTCTTGAAACATAAGGGGCTCTTCAACTAATCTTAAATTTAATTATTATCAAATTATCTACTTTGCACGTATAGGGGACTCTTCCACTGATTTAGGGGTAATTAATTTTAGGGTAGTGGTGGGATTAGTGGTGGGATAAATATGGACTAATGGTAATGGTAATTAATTTTAGGGTGGGATAAAAGTTGAGGGTATAAGTGTAAAATCACAATTGGATCAAACACTAAGATATTCACACTTTTAGTATAGTATAGATATAGATATAGATAGATATAGATATAGATATAGATATAGATAGATATAGATAGATATAGATATAGATATAGATTGAGAAAGCTGAATATCTCATTTATGGTTACGGATAAAACAAATGGATAAATACAAGGAGTAATGATGCCACTATCTTGCCCTTCAATGCCTCTAATTACCAGAGCTTTAGTGACACATCGACGAAACAAATACACAACAAACATATCAAAAAGGTGTAGTAATACGGAATTTTAATAACGAGTTTTTAAATTACAAAGGCATTAAACATCTCTAGTTAAGAGAATACAAATCCGTCTTCATCTCTGCAATAATATGTGCTTCAATAGGGTTGTTTAGAGCTATGTGATCTTGGATTCATATGCAGGCAACCAATCAAAGTCTCTGAAAAAAAAAATTCAATAACTGAAGCACATAAGTAATCATTATTCAATATGAAGATGTGAAAGTGAAAGTGCAGAATGAACTTGAATTGATATATATCACAGGTTGGTTCGGGTCTAAAACCTGCTGAAAATCAACCAGGTTAGAATATTTGATAATCCAACGTCAAGAAATTATAAAATGCGGTTTTAAATATAAAGATTCAAACAGCTTAGGACGGAAGGGGTAGGAAGTCACTCAATTATTGCAATGGGGTTGTGGGCTAGATAATCGACATTTTTTGAAAATTTCAGTAGATATCATAGTGTTCAATAGTAAGGGCCAGATTTTTTGATTTGATAGTTCAAGGATCAGGTTTCTTGTAACCAACATTCTTTTCTAAATTAACAAACTATTTATTTATGAGAAAAGGGAAAATACCTCCATCAGGCATGCTGGTGCAGGTGCTGATTGTTCTTAAGCTTCGAGTTCTCTATTTCAGAAGAACCACAATGCAATCTATTTCCATAAGTCAAAGCAGAGTGCCATAATTCTGTTGTTTCCATGGCAATTTAATCTGGGTTAACCTTTCTTGAGGCAACCAGGTTTGAGCATATCAAAGATTTTGTCTACCTCCAGTGGAGGTGAAGAAAGCCATTTTTCAAGCATTCCTGACATGCCAGGAGAAGTTTGCACCTATAAGTAGGAACTATTTTATTATTTACGGAAACAAAAGAAGAGGAAGGAAGGAAAATCATATAAAATATAGAGACAAACCTTTTTTCTGTGAGCACTGCTGAAAATTCATTTGAGTTAAACCTTGAAGAATCTGCCACTACCCTCATCCTCCCTGAGAAATGCCTAGACATTGCATGTAGCATCTCATTTACTGGAGAAAGTTTTCATGTCACTTCGCCAAATACATCATCCTTGTTAAATATATTAAATATCCTTGTATAGATTTATGATATCTTTGTATTTTTTCCATGTTTATCTTTTACCATATTTATAGTTTAGGGTTTCTTGTATATTGTATCTATATATATGTTATTCATCAATAAAGGTTCCCTATGGGGTTTTCTCTTATCTAACATGTTATCAGAGTCATGGCCTCGAGCCATGGTATCTCGATCATTAGCTTCCGCAACCCGCCGTTCCTGTCCGGCGCCTCTTCTTCTCCCCACAGCCCCGACTCTCCTCTCATCTCTTCTTGCGCCGGTGAATCCCGCCGCCACCTCCTCACTGCGGGAAATAATCGCCGCCTATCCCCATCTTTCTACTGCCCTCAATCTTCTTCCCTCTTAATCTCAACCCCAAAGACGTCGCTTCTCTTTTCTCTCAAACACCACAAGTCTCGGCCCTTAATACATCTCTACCTTTGCCGACGCCTCCTTCACATCTCACGACGGCGTCCTTGCTGTTTCGTCTCCACAGCAGCCTTCGAAAGACCCCTCATCTCATTTTCTTTCTGTTTCTGTTGCCGGAAATTCTCCTTCTGCCGCCGCCGGAAATTCTACCTCTTCCGCTGTCCTCAACTCTAATTTCGGCGCACATGGTCAAGCTGCTGCTTCAATCACGCACAGCTTCCTTCTAATCTCTCATTGGGCCCAACCTTTAATCCTATTTTCTATAATAGCCCACATCAAAATTCTATTTTATCACAAAATAGCCCGCATATTTTTTTCCCCCAAACAGCCCCATATTCTTTCTTCTTGTCAAATCTTAGGTTACAAGCCACGTTCTTAGGTCGGTGCTGTTCTCTATGACCCGCCATCTAATCTTTCTCCAAACTCTCTCTAATCTCTCATCTCCTACATATGAGTCAATATGAGACTTTTGTCACCATTGTTTATATGACATTTGCTCTTATCTTTTCTTTTTTTTTTTTGATATTTTTCGGGCGAAACTACTCCAACTTGAAAAACGTCTTCGTCGAAATCCCTCTTCCAAACCCTGATGGTGGTACAACTCATAGAAACACTCATGGTTGTGGTTCTCATCAACACTCTACTCAGTTTTCTTTATGCCCAGACTGACGTCTCCGCTCTTCTTGGATTTTCGGTCAAGTCTCAACGTTCGACAATCTCCTGTTTCGACTGCGGGGGGTGTTAAATATATTAAATATCTTTGTATAGATTTATGATATCTTTGTATTTTTTCCATGTTTATCTTTTACTACATTTATAGCTTAGGGTTTCTTATATATTGTATCTATATATATGTTATTCATCAATAAAGGTTCCTTACGGGGTTTTCTCATATCTAACAATCCTGGCTCTGCTTGATTAACTAAAAAGAGATAAAAGAAAGTTCAACACACAAGTGATAACATAAAAAACCATGCTCGACCGAGCTCTCACCACTCTAATATCAGCAGGATATGAAGCCTTCTATGAACCATACTTTTACTCTGAATGTTGCAATTTAGTGAAGGTTAAAAAGGAGCAGAACGTCATCATTAAATGATATCGCAAACAAAAGAAATATTGGAATCAATGGTAATAGAGATAGGGAAACATAATATTGAAAATGTGTCAAGGAATGTGAGTGGATGCCATTAGTTACCATAGATTCTCGAAGTCTCCTCACAGATTTAACAAATAGCAAACTGATGGGTCTAGAGTTGGACGGTAATGTACAGAGACACCTTTCGACATAATTCTCTATGGAGCATAGGCTATGATCTACACCTAACAAAATTCTTCAATTCCTCTAAGAATGAACTTTCCACCTCAGTTGTCGTCACTCAAATGACAACAAAATGCAAAACACACACAAATGTATATATATATATATATATATATATACACATATGTGTAGTATATGTATACATATATTTATGTGTGTATGTGTACATTGAAAGAAATGTAGGAGGAGAGGGGCCTCTTGGCCCCTCAGACCCCTAGAAATCTCCATATATATACCATTACATTTTGTTGGGTGTAGATCATAGCCTATGTGTTAGGTATTTGTCCACAATAATAAATAAACAATAAAATGGTAGGTGGCCATCAAAGTTCAAATACAAAAGTAAAATAGTAGGTGGCCATCAAAGTTGAATTTCTTCAACCAACTTGTTTTGAACGGTGGGAATTTTAACCAATGGGAGGAGTTTTGGTAGGTGAAAATTGTGCTATAAATAGCAGCCTTCCATTGCTCATTTCATTCATCCCAAACCGAGAGAAAAACATAGAGAGCAAAGTGTGTGTAGTGTAGTATATACTAGGAAAAGTGTAGTGTATACTAGGGAAAGCAATTTGTGGTAGATACAAAATGTACTACACGGGAAACACTTGTAGGGTTTTTCTTTCAGGGCAATACAAAGGGGGTTGGGAAAGTAGTGTTCTATATAACTTTGAGAGTGGTTGTACAAGATTGATTTTCTTGAGTTTGTCGATAAACTTAAGTGTGTATTTTTGTATCGGTAAATTTCTCTCATAGTGGAAGAACGTAAACTCTCGTGGACGTAGGCGAATTTTGCCGAACCACGTAAATCTTGTGTGCATTATTGTTATATTCTTTCGGGTAATATTTTGTCATTAACTTGTTGGTGGGATTTGCCGAATCTTAATAAGTTAAATCTCGGTCCCAAAACTTCCGCTGCGCCCAACAAGTGGTATCAGAGCCATTTGGTTAAGGGTTGATAAATCGAGATTTATTTATTAAGATGGAGGGCACGTCGAGGCCAAATACATTTTCGGTGCAACAATTTGATGGCAAAGGGAATTTCAATCTTTGGCAAAGAAGGGTGAAAGACCTCCTAATTCGACATGGCTTGGCATTGGTGTTGGAGGGAGAGGAGGCGAAACCGAAGGATATGGAAAGTGCATGGTGGAAAGATTTGGAATTGCGCTGTGTTAGCACAATTCGACTTTGTATTGCGGACAACATTATTAATAATGTTGTGGATGATGATTCTGAAGATTCGGCACCAAAGTTGTGGGCAAAGTTAGAGAACTTGTATCTCGGAAAATCTTTGTCTACAAAATTGCATCTGAAGCGGCAACTCTATAGGTTGAAGATGCTGGAGGGTAATAGTCTGATGGATCACATGAACCAGTTTAACGGACTGGTGGACTGGTACGTGTCGAATGCACCAAAATATAATTACTGTTCTCACAAGAATTTGTAGTACTCGTAAGTCCAGGACGAACCCTAAAGATTGGTTGATCAAAATAATATTCAATGGGGAGGTTTGTTTGATGAATTAATAATGACATGAATTAAATAGGAAGTTCAATAAATGTAAAACATCGATTCAAGGATAGTTCGTTCTTCAATTGAAGTTGATCATAGACACCTAAAATACTATCTATTCTTTGATTACTTAGCCAAGAACATAAATAACCAGCTATTTATATCCCTATTAACTTCCGTATATCATTAACCAAAGCCCAGCACCTGGTTAAATTCTTATTATCAACTGACTCGGTATTAAGCAATCCTAATCATGTTAATAATAGCATAACGAATTAGAAGCGACTAAGGATAAACAATAGTTTAAGCAAGCGCCAACTATTTAATTTACTCTAATGTTTCCCTTAGGTTATCAACGAAAATTGAGATCCTAATCACGAAAACCTAATTGCTACATGCATAAATCAAACATAACAATTACGGATTATAAAGATTTGTTAGCAATAGATTGTAATAGATAATCAACTAATGTGCACCTTAGATTATTATCTAAACAAGCATGAACATTAAGAATAAGAAACAAAAGATAATCAAACCGTAGATAGATAGATGAAGCTCCGTGTCTCACAACATGTGAATCAAAATGAACTCCCTTGAATCGAAATAAAAACTTAGCTACTCATAATTGTAAGCATAAAACTTGAAAATACTATTTTTCTAACTCTCTTCTCTTTGTTTTCTTCTTGTTTTTGTTGTTGTTCTCTTCAAGTTTTGCAAGACATATATATAGCCAATGAAAAGATGCTATAATCATGGAGAGAATATATTCTCTCTTCCTTTATCAAGACATGGAGAATATATTCTTCTCTTTAACATTAAAGCATAGAGAATATATTCTTCCCTTTAACATCAAAGCATGGAGAATATATTCTTCCCTTTACACCTTGAATTGCCTCTAATTAACCCTCAAATCTGACTTCAACTCCTTCTAGAAAGTTGTAGATTCGTGTGTTATCTTTCAATTCCAATGGGCCTTGACTAAATCCAAGATACATAACTCGATTTATGAATTTTTCACCACAGCTGCGCAGGCCAGTCCAGAACAGAAATCTTCTGTTCTTGAACACTTTTGGGCCCTTAAACTTCCGAACTGGGCCTGGACGTCTTCACAATAAATGTAGGCCTTTGTCTTAGCTTTCCAACTGGATAAGATTCAATAGAAACTAACTTATGCATCTCTAGATATATCAGTATTTCCAAAACATCGCCAAAACTGCCATTTTGATTGAAATTGATATTTTGCACTCCAAATCTTGCCTAAATCACAAAATGAGATAAAATCAGGTCCAATGGCCATATAATCACAATAAAATGCTAAATATAGAGGTAATAAAATATATAAATATTGCACTTATCATGGACCAACTTCGAAAAGTTGGTGTTAAAGTCGAGGAAGAAGATAAAGCCCTTTTACTTCTTACCTCGCTCCCGGATTCATATGATAGTCTAGTGACGACGTTGCTATACGGGAAAGATACACTAGACTTGGAGTATGTGAGTGCGTCACTTTTATCTCACGAAAAACAAAGGAAGGCAAACCAGGAGGTGGGACATGAGTCTGTGCTGGTTACTCGGGGAATGAATCGGTACGGGAGGTCATCTGGTGGTGAATCTGCAAGCAGCAGGTCAGATTCAAAGGCTAGGGGGAAGGGCAGGAGGTGCTACCATTGCCAGGAGGAAGACCATTATAAAAGGAATTGTCCTAATAGAGGGAGGGACAATGTTAATAATGGTGGTGGTGGTGATGCTGTAGTGGCATACGATGGAGATGTCTTCACAGTCTCTACTCGTATGGATACTTCGTCTCGGGATGGATGGATTTTAGATTCTGGATGTGTAATGCATGTATGCTCCAGAAAGGATTATTTTGATTTGCTCCAAGAAAATAGGGCAGGTACTTTGTCCTTGGGTGATGGTTCTACTTGTAGAATCATGGGTACGGGAGTGGTGAAAATCAGAATATTTGATGGAGTAGATCGTACTTTGGGTGGTGTGGCATATGTCCCAAAGATGCGAAGGAATCTAATTTTCATGAGCCAATTGGACTCCGAGGGCTGTGAGTATTCAGCTGGAGGTGGAGTCCTGAAAGTCACACTTGGCGGGGAGGTCCTAATGAAAGGAGAGAAGTATGAAAACTTGTATCGTCTGGTGACCTCAAAGGATGACTGGGAGTGGAGCGCGCTGGAAAACTTCCAGGGTACAAACGGGTGTGAAGAAAATCCTGCACGGCGAGAGGATGGGTCGAGGTCGTCCCTCTCGGCAGTCGACTAGTGGTGTTGATTGGGCTGCATGTGTGCATTTGCCGGTTTTGAATCAGGTGGATTAGGACCTTACTGATTCGGCATGTGCAGCAGAATTGATTAATGGCCAATGGAATTCTGTAATTTAGTTTGCGGGGAATTATTATTGTGAAGGTGGAGATTGTTAGGTATTTGTCCACAATAATAAATAAACAATAAAATGGTAGGTGACCATCAAAGTTGAAATACAAAAGTAAAATGGTAGGTGGCCATCAAAGTTGAATTTCTTCAACCAACTTGTTTTGAACGGTGGGAATTTTAACCAATGGGAGGACTTTTGGTAGGTGAAAATTGTGCTATAAATAGCAGCCTTCCATTGCTCATTTCATTCATCCCAAACCGAGAGAAAAACATAGAGAGCAAAGTGTGTGTAGTGTAGTATATACTAGGAAAAGTGTAGTGTATATTAGGGAAAGCAATTTGTGGTAGATACAAATTGTACTACACGGGAAACACTTGTGGGGTTTTTCTTTCGGGGCAATACAAAGGGGGTTGGGAGAGTAGTGTTCTATATAACTTTGAGAGTGGTTGTACAAGAGTGATTTTCTTGATTTTGTCGATAAACTCAAGTGTGTATTTTTGTATCGGTAAATTTCTCTCATAGTGGAAGAACGTAAACTCTCGTGGACGTAGGCGGACTTTGCCGAACCACGTAAATCTTGTGTGCATTATTGTTATATTCTTTCGGGTAATATTTTGTCATTAACTTGTTGGTGGGATTTGCCGAATCTTAATAAGTTAAATCTCGGTCCCAAAACTTCCGCTGCGCCCAACACTATGCTCCATAGAGAATTATGTCGAAAGGTGTCTCTGTACATTAGCGTCCAACTCTAGACCCATCAGTTTGCTATTTGTTACCATAGATTTTCCGTCGGTGTATCGTGAGATGGGTTATAAGCAACTTCCCCCAAATTCCCCCCTATTTTCATTCTTTTGAAATCCACAACCCCAACACTGAATCCATTTCCAGAACTTCTAGAGTCCGCATCAATACCGTTGGCAGAAACACCACCACTCGAATCAACATTACTTGAATTTACCGCATCATTTTTAGGGTTTCCACCCCTCAAATCTCTACCAATTGATTCAATTTTCCCTAAATTGGCAACATCATCCCCATGATTCAAATCATTACAGGGATTCCTATTTCTCGAATAATCATCGTTGTTTCGCTTCGAGTTATCTTGAGAGAGGGTTTTCTGGCTCTCGGAGTGGCGATCGAAGAAATGTTGGAGTCCGAATTTGGGGGGCTGAGATGACTGCTGCAGCTGCTCCTTTCTCTGATGGATCGATTTCTTGCCGCCTGAGCTCGTTCTCTTCCTCGGCGCCATTAATCTGAAAACGACGCCGGATTTGGAGTTTCTAGGGTTTTCAATTCCGTCGATTAGAATGAAAATGGATTAATTTGCATTATTTTTGACTGATTGTGATATATGATATGATTGTTGGAGGGTTTTTCATTTCCCGCCAAAGGGATTCTGGGTTTAGTTTCTGGAGGGAGAGCTGGGACGCCGTTGGATTTGAATGAGTGGCTGAGATTTAGTATTAGGGGTACCTGAGATTTAGCATAGATTTTTCCCACAGGTATGGGTTTGTGGGCTTACATCCCTACTTAGTTAAATACAGGATGAAAAAAAAATTGTCATTGAATACATATATTACGAGATTTTCAAGTTTTAAATAATTTTTTTTGCCATAATTAAAGTATTATTCGTCAAGTTTAAAACGGGATACGTAAAGTACGTGTTCTAAACGATTTAACTCAAAAGTACGACTATTATTCATTTTGTTCAGAATGCATCGCTAAAGTTGCTGTGAGTAGATTGAGACCCCTGGGAAACAAAAATATTTTTTAATTATACGTACGTACACGTACTATACGAGTATAATATGAGTTTTAACTAAGTTACATCTAATTACACACCGTCAAACCCTATGACACGCAGATACATAATACAGATATGAGAATACAATAACGATATTACAAAGATACGAAATACGATAAATTTCAAGATTTTAGGCTACGATACGTCGATGATGTGTTTATGTATATGCATGCATTATATTTAAAAATAAATTTGATTCAATAGATTCATTTATATAAATAAAATTTTGTCTAGTTCTTTGAGTTTCGATCTATTTGTTTAACTTTTAATTTTTAACAAAAAATCGAAAATATTATCTGTTTTTCTATTTTAACCCAACAAATATTGTATAATATCAAATATATTTTGTTTGGTATCCAAGGCGTGTCAGATTATTCAAATTTTGTATTCAATACGGTATCCAATTTTTTTTTTTGAGCATTTCAAACATGTGCCGGACACGGTATCCGAGAGTATCTATAGCGAATACGGATACAATACGATACCCGTATGATGCTGCACGAGATTATTTATAGGAATATCCGTGTGTTATAGAACATAAGTCCAAGCTTACTCGTGCAGATATGTGTACGTCGAGTGCCTCTTTACTATCGTGCCACGGAGATGTGATCTTCGGTCCCAGTGTGGGGTCAGGATTGGGTTTAAGGTCATCATCAATCTAGTCCAGAAAAGCACGCTTAATTTGCATACATGAATGATAAGAGTATTTTGATCTTTCCTAATTAAGCTTGGCAAATCGTAAGTTTGATCAAGCTTTTTGATTCTACAGAAGTTTTAGAATTGTTTTTTTTTACCATTATTTGTTTTTCTATATAAGACATAATTTGGATGAATGGTTTTGACAAAAAGCTACAATGTGCAGTTATTGGCAAAATGCTCTGTCAATATGTTTGCAATCCAGCAGTGATTCTAGTTTAAATTGTCAAAGCATTTATAAATCATGTGAACCAAGGTGATCATAAACACTACATAAATCACAATAGACCAAATAATTATGAGAGCTCTTATAAATCACTATAGAAATCCAGACATGGTTTTTGAGAACTCCAACCACAGGAACAAAATGAGCATCATAGTAAGCAATACTTGTAGTGAACATGACATGCTATCTTTCACTAAAAACAGGATCCACCTCAGCAGTCGTCTGAGTTATTCGAGTATATTTGAGGAGTAAACCTTCTGAAGAAAGTCCCGAGACTCTTAGATCCCTATAAACGAGCGTTATATCAGAAATTATGTGCTTATCAAAGTGTTAGAGCTTAGTATTCAAAGTGTAATTGACCAAAATTCATTTTGTTTATGAAACAAGGAGCTTATGGATGCCTAATCTTATATTATACACAAACTTACATTTGTTAGTTGTAATAGGTTTTAGGATTCATAAAGACAATTTATGGAAATAGTCGATGCTGTTGATAAGCTTGAGTTTTACGTGTTTTAGGGCACGATAATTGTTTGATTTAGAGTCGATTATGAGTGATTTTGACCACTTGTGGCTTTGATATGTTTGTTAAATGAGTACAGAGGTAAAAACCTAACAATCGAGCGAAAGGAGCAGAAAAACACAAATTTTCTACACTGCCTTCACAGTCCGGACGTGGCCAGAACCCAGTCCGGACGTTGACTGGTCAACGTACGTACGTGGGAAAAATGCAGTCTAGACGTGAGAGGCGGCTGGACGAGTTTTGGAAAGTTTTTATTCCTAATTCAACTAGGAGACCTGGAGATCATCATCTATAAATACATCCTCTTCCAACATCATTAGGGTTCGAAATTTTCAGCTTTGGAAGAGAGTTTGGAGCCAAGAAACGAGCAAGACGAAGATAACGACGATTCTACACGAATTCATCAATTTGTAATAGGGAGAATTTTATTTTCTAGATTATTTATCTATGAATAATTCTACGATTTTAGTTGTTTTCCCAATTATGAGTATGAACTAATATACTTTAACTAAGACCATGTGAATGCCAATTTTATGAGTTTATATATATGAATTGATTGTTCGTCTTAATTCTATTATTGCTTTGTGTATTGATTTTGTGCTTTAATTCCAATCATATGCTTGCTAATTAGCCTAGTTTATTGATTCGAGAGAATATAGATTAGGGTTCAAAGGAATCATCACATCATCCGAAAAACATGAGGAATTGCTCCTAGAGATAGGTATAGATTTCCGGGTGCTGTTAGCTGGATTAATACGGGAAAATTCTAAAACGTAAATGCATGGTTAATGATTTGATTCTCGGATAGAATTATTTATAGAACCGTCACGTAATCATAGGATTATTACGGCCGAGAGATCGGGTAGTAATTAATTAAGGTTTTTTCCACGAAAGCAATAGTAGTCTAATAATTCGAATAATCACTCATATATATTAACGAGTAATAACGGTTGAAGCATGTGCCTTAGTTGCTTTCTCACATAAGAATCTCAATCTCATTTTCTAGCCTTGTTTCCGAATTTTATTTACTTTTAATACAATCGTAGTTATTTAAGTTAATTTCAATTGCTTTAAATTTTGTCAATCTAAAATACGAGTCTCTGTGGGTTCGACATCCCGGACTTAAAAATCCACTTTATTACTACACATGACCAGTCCACTTGCTGTGCAAACACGTAAGGATTTTTCGTGTCAAGTTTTTGGCGCCGTTGCTGGGGACTTGTTTTATTTTAGTTTATAAGTTTATTGCAATTTTTAGTTTACTTCCTTGTTATTGTTTTATTATTAATTTTATTTTCTAGCTCTGAATTCTTGTGATTTGCTTCGTTATTTAAACAGGGTGTCTTTGTGGTGAATGACCCGAGCCTCCGGACAGGCTTTGGAAGAATTTGACCCCGAAATCGAACGAACATTTCAAGCAAACTTCAGGAATCGAGCTATGGCTGGAAATCTTCTTGACATCAATCTCCCAGAGAACAGGGAATGGTTTCAAAACCTGTTTCAAGCTATGGAACCAGTACCTCCGGCACCACCTGCATCTGTTCGCGGTAACCAACCCCCTCGTGTACACACTACGTCGGGGCCTGTTGTGGTCCCCAATTTTGCCACGCCGAACTTCTACATTCCACCTCACATGTTCAGCATGGTTCAGGCTGAACAATTTTATGGTGATCCGAAAGAGTCGCCTCATGACCATCTGGAGCACTTCGAGAATGTGTTATTTACCATGCAATTCCACCCAAGAGATCTTGATGCCATCCGCCTCCGATTATTCCATTTTTCGCTTAAGGATAAAGGGACTTTGTGGTACAAGTCGTTGCCCCCACAATCCATTGAAACGTGGGAAGAGTTAGTCGAGGAGTTTCTCAACAAGTTCTTCCCTCCATCAAGGATTAACGAGTTAAGAAGCGAGATCAAGGGTTTTAAGCAAAAACGGGATGAATCGTTAGCATCAGCATGGGCAAGATACAAGAGTCTACTTCGAAAGTGCCCCGATCACAACTATTCAAGAGACGAGCGAGTGCTACACTTCTTTAATGGAGTCCGGTCTCGGATTCGTCACAGACTTAATGCAGGAGCCGGTGGTGATCTTTTGGATCTCGATAGTAGAACAATGTGGGCTAAACTAGAGCAGATGGCACGAGAGGATGAACTGTACCCTGAAGATGACAATGAGTTTCCTCCACAATCCCGAAGGGTTGCTGTTGCTCAAGAGGTAGAACAAGATGTTGATCTAGAGGTAGAGCCAGCCATTGGTGATGTGAACTATGTCGGAAATTCAAACAAGCCTCGATTAAGCTTCCACATACCCGAGAATTTTCCGAAAAGGCCAAATCCGGCACAAAATGCACAACAAGGCATCTACCAAGCACCGAGGCCTCTGTTTAACAACAATCAAACTCAAAGGCCTGGAAATTTTAAGCCACAAGGTCAAGTTCCAAGACCTCCGACTGTCGAAGAAAGATTGGAAGCTCACATGCAAAAATCGGACGAATCATTCGCGGAGCTTCGATTGATGTTACAGGGTGTTATGACGGGAATGAAAGAGATGCAGCACCAATTTGCACGACTATAGGTTGATGCGGGCGGAAGAGCACCCGGGACACTGCCGAGCGATACAGAGAAGAATCCGAAGGAACAGTGCCATGCCGTTACCCTTCGCAGTGGCAAAGAAGTGACAAATGCACCTCCCCAGCAGCCAACGTCCGAATATGAAGAGAGCAACATCCGAACATTGGAAAATCTTGAGGATTCGCACACACTGCTTTCACAGTCCGGATGAGATCAAGGGTTTTAAGCAAAAACGGGATGATTCGAAACTGATCTGCTTGATTTTAAATGTGATGAAGGATTGAAGAAGCTAAAAATTTGTGAGGTAATGCTTCTAATTTCCTCTTGAACACTTTAAGAAGTGGTATAGATAGGGTAATTAGAAGCATTACCTCACAAATTTTTAGCTTCTTCAATCCTTCATCACATTTAAAATCAATGCTTGGACTTTTCGAAGCCTAAAAATTTTACATAACTAATGAGAAAAATGTGGTTCAGATGGAATAAGAAAGTGCTTCTCTAACTTAAAATAAGACTCTGAAAAATCATAGTATTACTGCCATAGACAGCACTAAGATTACGCCACTAGCTGAATATCATATCAAAAGAAAGTAATCAGAATGATAATGAAGGAAAATGTACACAATCTAGCTTAGGACATACTTCAATGGCCCTTGATGGATTCAGGTAAAGGCATGTTAAAAACTTTACTAGGAATTGCGTGTGAACTTTGAATAAATTTTAGCTGGGAGAACTATTTGGAAATTAAGTCGAATGAACCTAACCCATGCATTTGCAACATAAACTTAAGAACAAGTTTCTAGAGGTAATAATATCATAACAAATCTCTGGACATCTTTTCTGTCATACTCTATGCCCTGAATGTACATCATTTCCGTACAAATTACTGAATTTTACCTGTGAATCTCAAAAGCAGGATATCCAATTTAATATTTCGGGATTGCCTCAATCAAAGTCTTCCAAGCATCATTTTCATTCACTTCCAAGCATCATTTTCATTCACTGCAATAACCCCAGGAAATGAAGCTGAGGTTTGGAAATATGATTATAATTAGTATGTGTTGAGTACTACCTACCAAACTCTAAGCTACTTAAAAGCTATTAAAAAAGTGAATGCATGGTTTTATGAGTCCAATGTAAAGATGAATCTGATCAGACGGAAAGTGTCAAAAGTGAAATTACAGAAAAGAAACTATACTTAAGGCCTCCACCTCCACATGCATATAGGCTCTCCAGACTTTTTTGAGGTACTGTTTTGGAGTATTCCTCCAATTCTTTTGTGGGGAGTTCACTGATGAGTCCAGCCTGGAGATAATAAATCGTGTTTCCTCAACAAAAAAATACGCATAGCCACGGTGCTAATCGTAAAGCAAGGCTCTGGATAATATATTGTAGTTATAATTTCTGAGAGAACATGAAACATCTGAGGCAATAAGATCAATGCTGCAGCTGAGTGCTCGCTATTTTTTAACCTCTCATCCAAGACCATGCGTCTTGGACAGCTGAAACTACCAGAAACCTATAATGCATCTACTTTTCAAAAACTATCAGAAAGCATTGAGGCGATATGTTCAGCAAAAACGCCTCAAGGTAATATACATCAGTGAACCACTTAAATGACTGTGCACACAAGAGCTAGAAGCATGAGAACTCAAAAAAAAAAGAAAAGGAAATGAGTGATTGGTAATGCCCGAGTACCAGACACCAAAATATCTGAGTGGACAATGAGAAATTTTTTCTCACGATTCACATCACACTTTCCTTGTGCGACAAATGCACCAATAACATGAATAGTATCTCCGGCCGCAACAACATTAAAGTACCTGAAGAAATGAAAAAGGAAAGGAAACAGAAGAACAAGAAAAGTTATAGCAACTGATCTATTATACATTTTAAGTTGGAATAGTACAATTCCATTCATAAAACAATCGAAATACTTGTCATTGTCGCAACAACATTAAAGTACCTGAAGAAATGAAAAGGGAAAGGAAACAGAAGAATAAGAAAAGTTATAGAAACTGATCTATTATATATTTTAAGTTGGAATAGTACAATTCCATTCATAAAACAATCGAAATACTTATCATTGTTTTCAACACGTTAGACATCCAAACGCGGAAATCATAATTAGAAAAAACACGTAGAACAGAGTGACATGCAAACTGCAAATAGAGCATATGCAAATGACTAATCTACATTGGCATATTTAAGGTAAGAAGCGTAACATACGAAATCCGTTGGATTGTGAATTCGGGTCATGTTGCAAGAATCTAGAAGAATCTAGAGACTTTTACCCAGTTAGCCTGAACTGAAGATATAAGGAATTGAGGTGACCTAGCTTTCAAGATCAAGTATAATAAGTCAATTAATAAAATCGTGGGAGCCTAATGTAATAAAACCACAATGGCAGGGCACAAGACTGTATATAGTAAACTTCACCCAATCATAAATTGTAAATCCAGAAATTCTAAAAAGACTAGTGGCTAGTTCCCAATCTCCTTCTACTTACCATTATCCCATAATTGCAAGGCTCGCTCTAATGTTTAGTAAGCGCAGCACCTAATCATAAAATGTACTATATAGTAACCACTTTGTTCATTTAGTAAGTGCAGCACGGCTGTGGTGACATAGTCTAGTAACCATCCTTACTTGTGTTACAATGTGCAAGTCCCCAAAATTATACATACCTTGAAAGGAGTTGATAAGAAATTAATACGAACATACACTACTACAGAAATGACCTATAGCAGCAGTTTTTTTGGGCCTATTACAGCGGTTTTGAACCGCTGCCATAGGTCAAAACCCTATGGCAGCAGTTCCGGAACCGCTGTCATAGGTCCCCCTATGACAGCGGTTCTATAGAAACCGCTGCAGTAGGGTGACCCTATGGCAGCGGTTTCGGCAGAACCGCTGTCATAGGTCCGGCTGAACCGTTGTCATAGGGTGGTTTATTTATTTTTTTTAATTTTATTTTATCGTTTATAATGTTGCCATGTCGGAATGACACGAAATTCGCACGGTCATAGCGAAACGGCATTCTGAACAAAACGCTATCTGCGCTCTCGTGATTTTAGCGATCCGAGATCGTTTAAGGCCTCAAATACGCGTTTTATTACAAAAATACGTATTTATGTAATAAAACGCGTATTTCAGGCCTTAAACGATCTCGGATCGCTAAAATCATGAGTGCGTAAGACAAAGTCTTACGTTTTGTTCAGAATGCCGTTTCTCTAGGACCTTGTGAATTTCGTGTCATTCCAACACCGCAAAATTTCAACCGAAAAATATTTTCATAAATACACAAATATACGTACACCCACACATACACAAATATACATACACCCATCAACATATACACAAATATACATACACCCATCAACATATACACAAATATACATACACCCATCCACATATATACATACACAAATATACACACACCCACACATACACAAATACACCCATTAACATATACACATATATGCATACACCCATGAACATATACACAAATATACATACACCCATCCACATATATACATACACAAATATTCATACAAAAATATACATACACATACACCCACATATACACAAATATAAATACACCCACACATACACAAATATACATACACCCACACATATATGCATACACCCACATATACATACATCTATATATACTCTATGTGTGTGTGTGTGTATATATATTTATCTAAAAAAAAATACCAAAACTAAATGGAAGAAGGCGGCGGCGGCGGAGGTGGGCGGCGGCGGCGTCGGCGGCAGAGGCGGAGGTGGGCGTCGGCGTTGGCAGAGGTGGGCGTCGGCGTTGGCAGAGGTGGGCGGCGGCGGTCCTATACCGAGAGAAACCGAGAGAGAGAGAAGTAGATCTAAAAATAGAGAGAGAAACCGAGAGGGGCGGCGGACGGCGGAGGCGGTGGTGGTGGTGGTGAGAGTTGAGAGAGAGAGAGAGAGAGTGAGAGAGTGAGAGTGAGAGTGAGAGAGAGGGGGGCCGGTTTGAAATAAACCCGCCCAAATTTTGAAATTTTGGCAGCGGTTCGGGCAGAACCGCTGCCACAAAGTTCAAATTTTTTTTTTTTTTTTGACAACTTTTGGCAGCGGTTCCGCCGAACCGCTGCCAAAAGTCCAATTTTTTTTTTGACACCTGTGACAGCGGTTCGGCTCGAACCGCTGTCATAGGTCCGAACCGAGTGCCCCCTATTACAGCAGTTTTCAAAACCGCTGTCATAGGTGCGCTGTAATAGGACTTTTTTGTGGTAGTGATACCTCCATCCAACACAAGAAAATTGAGATTAGGGTCTTTACTACATAAATTTTCTTCGGAGTTGCTAGTCGAAGCGATTTAGAGCTTTGAGGGGTCTCTTAGCATCCGAAAATATTTCATTGTCTTTACATAACAGGAATGTTCAACGGAAATCACATCTTCTTCTACTTGTGATCTCTACTAAGAGTTTTAGAGCTTAACTAATATTCAAAGCCAAAATTCATTTTGTTTCCCAGAAAGAAAATAAACACAAAAAAATACGGGACCAAGACCCTGCATATATGTTAGTTAGGAAGGCATGAGCACCATATCATCTTCATTATCCCAAATGCAATGAATCACGTACATTGTTGAATTATAAAACAGAATTCTGCTTAATTTTACTCTTGTCTTGCACTAATAATTCTAGGGTTTGGTTCCCACCCCTCAAAATCCCCCTCGATTGAAATGACGAACGACGGGAACATGATAATAATAATAATAATAATGATATATGAACCGGGAAAAATTAAAATTAAAAATAAAAAAAGAATAAAAAAGGGCAATTATGTCATTTCCCCTGTAATATATATATATATATATATATATATATCATTTATCAGGCATGTTCCGATTTCTTCTCCCCACTCCACCAAGCCTTCTCTCCTCAGCTCATTATTCCCACTGCCACTGGTAAGTTCACTCAGCTCCTCTTTCACCGATATTTTTTTTTCTTTTTTCTTTTTTAAGTTGTTGTTGTTCGGCACTCTCTCTCTCTCTCTCTCCCCTACCCCGCTCATTTATCTCTCTCCTAACAGCTAGCTAGCAGGATAGGAGCACCACTATGCCAATATTATCTCAAATGGCTAAAGCTCTGAGGAGATTTTTTGCTGAAATGGTAAAAGAAGTGAAAACATATTTTCGTAGGGGATGGAGGATCAGAGAGTTGCTGTCATGGATTCAATTGGACCAGCCGGTTCGACATCACCTGCTGCAGGAATTTTCATCAACCCTCTTTTTTGTTAATCATCTTTTTTAAGTGATGTGTCATTATGATAATTGCTTTAAGATTATCACTAGCTAGCCATATCATGTAATCTATTGTTAAGCTGAAAGAGAAAACACGTTGATTACCCCCACAACACAAAAGAAACATGCCTGGAAAGCTTGGAGGTTACATGCTTTAGATTAAGTTGACTTAGTTTTAATTTCGGTTCCTAAATGAATTGGGGCACTAAGCCACCAACCATGGTTTTTCTTTGTTTACGCAGCATAGGAGTATTAGTTAGTATTATGTCACAGACTTAGCCTCGATATTAACGTCCCGTGCGGCACTTAGCCCTTTAATCCGTCTCTTGCGAGATTGTGCTAAGTCAGCCTCGACAATCACCCACGTGCTTGTGTGTGAAAAGGGAATTTGGCAATAGAGATTAAGAAATTTGAAGGGAAGAACATAAGAGTAGAACTTGAGAGAATACTACACTATTACTCTCAATGACTCACAAGACTTGATTCTACACTTGGTTGATTACAAATGACCTCACCACTCCTATTTATACTAATCCACCTCCTTAATGGACGGTGGAGATCGAATTGATCCTACGGTTGGGAGAGACTCTTTAGAACTCTCCAAGAATGTTACTTAATATATTCTCATCCTAGAAACTTCCTAACCTATGCACATAATTCTAGATAAGACCACACACCTCTACCACTTTCTAGACGCTTCTATAATCATCTAGATCCTCCTAGAACATCCTACACGGTTCTACACTATTATGGAACTTTCTACTAGTATCTAGATTGTTCTAGAGTATTTTAGAACTTTCCGGAGTCTTCTAGACCTTTCTAGAATCTTCTACACTTTTTCAGAATACTCAAATAGCTTCTAGACTCTCGTCTCGAGCAAGATGACACGTCCCAGTCATCTCAAAATACTTCAAACTGTCGGGGCGTGACAGTTAGATATGTAATTTTCATTGGCTTCAACATGCCGCGTTGGAAACATGCCGACGACTATCACTGCCATCCAGGAAATTGTAAATTCCCTTCAAACCATGCGAGTCACGATGCTACCATCGCTGAACTCCTTCAAACCAGCACTACCACCCAGACACCCGTTCAATCCCTTTCAGACACCACACAAACCCCCATCAGATCCCTCACAAAAATCATAAATGCAATTCTCGTCTCTCTCGCCCGCCTTAAAAAATAGCTGGAACAGCCCGCTATCACCACACCAGAATCTACTTCTTTCCAGCGCCCTAATTCAGTCCTCGGTCCAGCCCCCTTCCCACAAAGCCCTCAACTGTTGACCTCATTCACCCCGCTTGATTGATTAGCACAAATAGAACGATATTATAATCTCCACAGTGTCGCTGAAAACAACAATATTTGTTTAGTATCATTTTACTTCATGGGCCCTCGCTTAGTTGGTTCAATTGGATGAACCGTAATCATCATATCACGAACTGGAATGACTTTGCACATGCTTTAGAAATTCGTTTTGGCCCTTCGTCCTACATCAATCACGAAGCAGCCCTTTTCAAATTAAATAAAAAAACCACGGTCTCGGCTTACTAAACAGAATTTAAAACACTCTCGAACCGTGTCCATGGCCTTCCAGATTGTCATTTGCTTAACTCCGTCATTTACGACCTCAAAACAGATATCCAATGCGAACTTTAACTACTCAAACCCACAAACACGCCTGATGCCACAGGCCTCACTAAACTAGTTGAAGATAAACTTAACGACCAGCATTATGATTCATACCGATGTCTCATCGACCAACACCACCGCCAATACCCACCCCTCATCTCTTAAACCCACCACAATCCACTAGTCTCCTATCCTGCCCCATCACCAAACGAAAATGCTCCATTCTGCCGTCTCTCGCCACAAAAGTTACAAATTCACTAAGAAAAGGTCTTTGCTTCTCTTGCGATGAAAAATACACACTGTTAGGAATCAACGCGCATAAACGAACTTTAAAGTAAGAATCAAAGCGAGAAAAACGATGAGACAATATTTACGTGGTTCGGCCAATAATGCCTACGTCCACGGACTTATACTAGAGATATTTATTTCTTTGTATGAGATGCAATTACAAGGGCTAGAGAGCGTATATATCAATTTCTTTTGTACACCTCTCACACACTAATTACATAGCAACATGGGAGATATATATAGGCAAAGAAGAAGTCCAAAACGCGTGCATAGGTGTCAAAAACGCGTCTAGGCCATTCTGCCGTTTTGTGCCGCGGTCCAAGTTTTGATGCCGCGGCACGGCACCGCAGCACTCCTTAATTTGATGCCGCGGTCCTGTGCCGCGGCATGCTTTCCTGATGCTGCGGTCTTGTGCCGCGGCATGCTTTCCTGATGCTGCGGTCCTGTGCCGCGGCATGCTTTTCCAGAATTTGAAATCAGCCCGTTTCCACCGTCTTTTTCTTCTTTTGATCCATTTGATTTGTCTCCACACTTTATCCCATCACACACCGGGGCATAAATGCAACAACCACAGCCTTATGTTAATGTGGGAAGAAAACGATGAGTCTGAAAACCAACCTAACCTTTCACCAGAGGCAACTGAACCGCAATATGAACCCAACGCCGTATTCATGACCATATCTCACTCATCTTACACGTGACATCTTAAACCTCACCCACTTCGTTTCCCCGCCACAATCAACAACAAACAAGTCATGGTCCTAGTCGACAGTGGCAGCAGAATAATTTTATCCACACCCGACTATTGACTCACCTCGGCATCCAATTAGAACCCTACCATTGGCAACAAGGCTTATTCCATTGTAATCATACCGCACGCCAATTGGCAATCACCATCCAACAACATAAATTTATCGTCAATTTTTATGCTCTACCGATACATGGATGTGACGTTGTCCTTGGAGTACAATGGCTCCAAACCTTGGGCCCCGTCATCACCGACCACCGTCTTCTTACAATGAATTTCGAACACCACTCTGCCCCAATCACTCTATACGGACTCACCAAAACAGCCATCAACGTCATTAATAGCTGTGACCTCCGAAATTCACTTACCTCCAACTTTATAATTGGTTTAAGCCAACTTTGGCTTACCACTGCTCAAGAATTTACAAACCCCACAGTTCCACCCAAAATTCAACCACTTCTCAATGAATTTTCAGTCATCTTCACCATTCCCACTACCTTACCCCCAGATTGACCACACGACCACAAAATTCACTTAATACCCGGCACACCTCCCGTAAATGTCCTCCTGTATCGTTACCTTCATTACCAAAAGGGAGAAATGGTACGACTCATTTCTTCAGATGCTCCCGAACGATATCATCTGTTTAAGTACAAGCCTTTCTCTTCCCCGACGCTCCTCGTTAAAAAGAAGGACAACTCTTGGCGTTTTTGCGTCGATTACCCCGCACTTAACGCAGTGACAATCAAGGACAAATTTCCCATCCCTACAGTTGATGAACTTCTCGATGAACTCCACGGTGCCTCTGTCTTTTCAAATTGAACTTACGTTCGGGTTATTTTCAAATTTGAATACATCAACATGATATTCCTAAAACAGCCTTTTGTGCTATGGATAGGCACTATGAATTTCACGTAATGCCCTTCGGACTTTCAAATACGCAGTCCACCTTCCAAGCTGCAATGAACGATCTGTTCAGACCCCAACTTTGTCGAATTGTTCTCGTCTTCTTCAGCGATGTACTCGTCTACAGTTCGAACACCGAAAGTCATCCTCAACATCTCCGCACCATGTTAACACTCTTCTACCAGCATCAGTAGTATGCCAAACTTACCCAATGTGCTTTGAGCAAGTTTGAATTGAATATCTAGGGCATGTTATCTCTGCCAACGGAGTGGCAAGCAACCCTTCCAAATCGTTGCCGTTCCAACTGGCCACCACCACAATCCATCAAAGCTCTGCGCGACTTTCTCGACCTTGCGGGTTACAACGGCAAATTCATTAAGGGTTACACTGTCATTGCAAGTCCCCTCATTGATTTGCTAAAAACAGATGCATTTCAATGGTCTACCAATGCCGACCGCGCCTTGAACAACCTCAAATCAGCCATAACAACAACCCCCGTACTCGCTTTACCCAATTTTGCACAACCCTTTACAGTTGAAACAAGTGCTTATGCATATTCTCGGCTCGGTATTAACTTAATCGGGGCATCCAATCACCTATTTTAGCAAGAAAATTGCCCAAAAATTCCAAGGCACGTCGACATACTCAAAGGAAATGATGGCCATCACCGTCGCGTTTGCCAAATGGCGGCCATATCTCCTCGGTTTGCGTTTTACCATCAAGACCGACCACAAGAGCCTTCGAACCGTGGATTTGCAAATGGCTCAAACTCTTGAGCAACAACAATGGTGGCAAAACTCCTCCGTTTTGATTATGAAATTATAAACTTGGGACGGAAAATCAAGCCGTGGGTTCGTTGTCTCGCCGAGAATTCATGGGGTTTCGAATTTCTCTTCTCCCTGTCTCACGTATCTGGATGAATTAAAGGAGTAGTGGACGAACAATACCATGGGCCGAGAATTTGTCACTAAAGTCATCATTGGGCTAGACAGCAACCACTACGAGCTAGAGAATGGGCTTTTATTTTTCAAAGGACGAATATTTATTCCACTCCAATTGGGACTCTACTTAAAACTTTTACAAGATTTTCATTCTAGCCCAATTGGTGCGCACTCTAGGTATAACGAAAACTCTTTCCCATATCTCAGTTAACTTCTTTTCGCCTACCCTCCGCAAATCAGTCACAATTTTCATCAATACTTGCCCTACTTGTCAACAAGTCAAATATTCCACGCGCCAGCCTCCTTCAACCGCTTCCCATTCCAACCGCCGTCTGGGACGATGTCGTTATGGATTTTATCACCAACCTTCCCCTTTCACACAGATTCTTTGGTATTTGGTTTATCATCGATTGCCTCACAAAATTTGTCCAATTCATTCCACTCCCTTCCGACATAACTGCTTCGAAATTCTCCGCACTATTTTCAATCACGTCAGAAAGTTACACGGGTTTCCCAAAACCATCATCTCTGATCGCGACTGACTCGTTATCAATTTTTTTTAGCGCGAGTTATTCAAATTCCAAGGCACCACCCTCGCCATGAGTAGCGCCTATCATTCACAAATTGATGGCCAATCCAAGTCCTTGAATCATTGCATCAAAGATTATCTTCGAGCCTATGTCTCCTCTCTGATGAACCTAAACTTTGGCATAAATTCTTACCACGGGCCGAATGGTGGTACAAAACCAATTGGCATTCCGCCATCAACATGAGCCTCTTCCAAACGCTGTATGGCCGCTTACCCCCTTTGTTCCCCATTATCTTGCCGGAAGTACTACCCATTCGGATCTAGACAACCTGCTCCTACACCGTACTCATCTCTTATCCCAACTCAAGGCGAACCTCGTATCTGTTCAAAGTCGCATGAAGCAGCGGGCAGACAGAAAACGGTTGGACAAATCATACAATTTTGGTGACTGGGTTTATGTTTGATAACGTCCGACCCTTCCAAAATCGATGTCGTTCCTAACCGGGCACCGCCACAATCCATCAAAGCTCTGGGCGGCTTTCTCAGCCTTGCGGGTTACAACCGCAAATTTATTAAGGGTTACATTGTCATTGCAAGTCCCCTCACTGATTTGTTAAAAATAGATGCGTTTCAATGGTGTACCAATGCCGACCGCGGCTTCAACAACCTCAATTCGGCCATAAAAACAACCTCCGTACTCGCTTTACCCAAATTTGCACAACCCTTTACAGTTGAAACAAATGCTTCAGGCACGTTCGCGGCGCGGTACTAACTCAATCGGGGCATCCAATCGCCTATTTTAGCAAGAATATTGCCCAAAATTCCAAGGCGCGTCGACATACTCTAAGGAAATGATGGCCATCACAGCCACGGTTGCCAAATGGAGGCCATATCTCCTCGGTTGGTGTTTTACCATCAAGACCAGCTATAAGAGCCTCCGAATTGTCAATTTGCAAAAGGTTCAAACTCTCGAGCAACAACAATGGGTAACAAAACTCCTCGGTTTTAATTATGAAATTATAAACCTGGATCAAAAAATCAGGCCGTAGATTCGTTCTCTCGCTGAGAATTCATGGGGGTTTCAAATTTGTCTTCTCCCTGTCTCATGTATCTGGATGAATTAAAGGAGTAGTGGATGAACAATACCATGGGCCGAGAATTTGTCACTAATCATTGGGCCAGATAGCAACCACTACAAGCTAGAGAATGGGCTCTTATGTTTCAAAGGACAAATATTTATTCCACTCCAATTGGGCCTCCATTTAAAGCTTTTACAAGATTTTCATTCTAGCTCAATTGGTGGGCACTCCAGGTATAACGGAAACTTTTTCCCGTCTGTCAGTTAACTTCTTTATGCCTACCCTCCGCAAATCAGTCACAATTTTCATCAATACTTGCCCTACTTGTCAACAAGTCAAATATTCCACTTGTCCACACGCCAGCCTCCTTCAACCGTTTCCCCATTCCAACCGCCGTCTGGGACGATGTCGTCATGGATTTTATCACCAGCCTTCCCCTTTCACATAGATTCTCTGTTATTTGGTTTATCATCGATTGTCTCACCAAAGTTGCCCACTTCATTCCACTCCCTTCCGACATAACTGCTTCGAAACTCGCCACACTATTTTCAATCACGTCAAAAAGTTACACGGAATTCCCAAAACTATCATCTTTGATCGTGACGGACTCTTTATCAATTTTTTTGGCTCGAGTTATTCAAATTCCAGGGCACCACCCTCGCCATGAGTAGCGCCTATCATCCAAAAATTGACGGCCAATCCGAGGCCTTGAATCGTTGCCTCGAAGATTATCTTCGAGCCTATGTCTCTGATGAACCTAAACTTTGGCCTAAATTCTTACCACGGGTTGAATGGTGGTACAACACCAATTGGCATTCTGCCATTAAAATGTGCCTCTTCCAAGCGCTGTATGGCCGCTTACCCCTCTTTGTTCCCCATTATCTTGCCAGAAGTACTACCCATTCGGATCTCGACAACCTGCTCTTACATCGCACTCATCTCTTATACCAACTCAAGGCCAACCTTGTATCTGCTCAAAGTCGTATGAAGCAGTGGGCAGACGGAAAACATTTGGACAAATCATACAATGTCGGTGACTGGGTTTATGTTTGATAACAACAATACCGGCAATACCTGGTCCGCCGCACCTCCCAGAAATTGTCTAAACGGTATTAAGGCCCTTATCAAATTACCCAAAAACTTGGCCCAGCAGCTTCCAAACTCGCACTTCTCGCAGATGCCAAGGTCCACCCCATTTTTCATGACTTCCTTCTCCGCATTGCAACAACCCCATTACCCAACCTTGAGGACAAGGTTCGTTCAGAAGGGGTGAGGATTGATACGACCCCGAACCCGACCCAAATCTCCGACACCTGACCACCACATCACAGCACTAGAATGAGAAACATGCCTGGAAAGCTTGGAGATTATGTGCTTTAGATTAAGTTGACTTAGTTTTAATTTCAGTTTCCAAATGAATTGGGGGCACTAAGCCACAACCTGTGTAAATAGCCGTAGTGGTTTTTCTTTGTTTACGCAGCATAGGAGTATTAGATATGTAATTTTCATTTTTATGCAGAATGATGATAATGATATTTCCCTTCTGAAACTTTCTATCTCATTCTCTTTTGCTGTTCTTGAGGAGACCTTCCATCTTGAACTGGGATTCACATCAGTTAGCAACTTTAGTTCATAATGGGTGATTTAATTACTAGAGGTGATTTGCGTAATATTGTAATAAATGAGGATTTTTTGAAAAGTTTCTCAAACCGGTTCATCATTTAGCATCTTCCACATTTTTTTTTATAAAAAAGTGGGAAATGGAGATTTATTAAATATTTCTGAAATATGTCTAAGAAGCGTAATAAAATGTTAATAAGCTTTTCCTCAAGTGGTTTTCAGGTCCTGGCATTTATGTAAGTATCCGTTCACATTATCAATAAGTCAATTTCTTAGCAAGTGATTAAAATAATATATATATATATATATATATATATATATATATTGATGAATAACGATTGGAATTTTAAGTTTGACCTTCCAAGCCAAAAATGATGAACGATAGTGATGAAAAATATACATAAAATAAGAAATTTAAAAAAATAAAGTTGAGAATATAACACAGTGTTAATGCTTAGTTTATATATAGGTTATAAAAATATATAGAGTATTCATTTAGGTATAAAAATCATAATTTTGATAAATAACATATAGCTCATGAGTTGATACCCCTGACATTTTGTGCTGCTAATTTCTCTGTTATTTGAGTGTCAAACTTCTTGAATATGATTGGTTTGCTTTGTTATCCAGTTTTACTTAGTGCTGCTTTTGGTGTCGGCTTGTTTGGTCGCCGGATCCTACTTTTGTCGAGCCATTGGAAGTTCAATCGCCGGATATGGAGCCTCTGCCGTCTACTTCTGTTCCTATTTCGCCCAACATGTTGCATATGTAAGGTTTGGTCTCCTAATCCTGGGGTCATTGTTTGAAGGGGCTTTTCTCACTTCTTCGGTGGCCTTGCTTACCCATGTTGGTGAAAGGTAATTCAAATTAACTTTGTTTCAACTTTTACTAGGTTCATTTTTAAGATGAGTTTCTAATATAACTCTTACTCTGAAGTGCCGTCGTCATTTCATTTGTGGCGGTCTTTTTGATATTTGGCTGCTTGGGGATATCATGCTTAGACCGACGTGTTCACTGGGTAGAGTTATGTTGTTTCGTTACTTTCTCTCGCGTTTTCCCCGTGCTCCTATTATGGTTGGCTTGTGCTCCATGTATTTTTAACGTTGGCGTAACTAGTTGGAGAGTTGAGGTCAGCTCTAACCTATTTAAATGTAATATAGTAAAGAGAACTATTTAAGAATTCTAATAAATATGAATATTTTGCTATCTTGATAGTTAATTTTAGAACACTGGAGATTTGGGGTAAGCTCTAACCTATTTAATGTAATACTAGTAAAGAGAACTACTTAAAAATTCTGATAAATATGAATATGTTTCTGTTTTGATAGGTATTTTTAGTATTATGTTGGGTCTAAGACTATAATAAGAGCTCGTGGAGGAGATAGAGATTACGTGGGGCATGCAATTAACTTTGTCACAGCGTTACCTGGTGTCATTATTCACATATGCATTCAAATGGTATGTACACTACTCTTTTAACTTCTTTTTACAATTATAGATTTTTATTGTGTTATTCTTGTTTTCTTTCCTGTTGCAGTGCACTGAAGTCTTTGACGTAATCAGAAGGAACCTATTCAGAAGGAATCTATCACCGATAGATTGAAGGAATGTTCAAATCTAGAATTTGTAGTTGTACTTTTGAAAATGAAATGCAACATATCCAACTTTTTGGTGTTTGGCTTGCGATCGTTCTTTGTAACCTTTGATAGTGATTCCGAGTTAGCTTACAACTTTTTGCTGAACTTTGAACTGGGTCTTGTGTCTTTGTTGTTTAATTTTGTTAAGGCAATTTACGAAAAAAGAGCTAAAAGATTAAAGATACAAGAATTTATGTGGTTCGATAATTGTTTACGTTCACGGGAGAGTATAGAGTATTTTTACTATTGATGAAAGGGACACAAATTACAATAGGTATAAATTACAATGAATGTCAAAAATATTTAATTAAAACCTAGCACTTGATTTTTTCCTATAATATTTTTTAAGGGCTAAATACAAAATGATTTCTTGAATTATTTTCATTGTCACATAAACCTTCTGAACTATATGCGCGTTGAACAGAAGGAACCTTAGAAGGAATCCAAATTAAAGTTCAAATCTAGTTTGTAGTTGTACTTTTGAAAATGAAATGCCTCAACTTTTTGTCATCGTTCTTTGTAATATTGTAGCCATTTTGTTATGGGTCTTGTGTCTTTGTTGTTTATTGTTGAATTATTTTCGTGGTTTGATAATTGTTTACTACGGGAGAGTATTATTTTTACTATTCATGAAAGGGGCACAAATCAATAGGTATAAATTACAATGAATGTCAAAAGTCTACCGTTTTTTCCTATAATATTTTTTAAGTTGTATTTGTATGGCTTCAAATATTGATTTGAGGCCAATTGTCCCTCTATTTGTATTTGTATGGCAACACCGTCTCACCGTTCAACCAACAAAGTTGAGCCTTTTGTTTTCCTCTAAAGTTTGTCAGTCGACATTTTCTCTCGGTTTTTCGACACAATCTTTAAATTTGAATTTTTTGTTTTTAATTTCCTGCCAATTACTTCTTTTTCCACTCGATTTGTCAAGCAATTTTTTAACTTACAACCTGATTTTTTCATTCGATATTAATGAAAAAATATTATACATATAGTAAAAAATACATGATATTATTTTCTTATTAAAATAATTTTTTTGTAATTAAATATTTACTATATATATTGTAAAAGATTAGATATTTAGCATATGCCCAAATGATATTTTATTCATTACTATTGGGCTGAGGTTCCGTCAAGCAGAATGAAAGAATGCATTTGTGCACACAAAATGATTACTTGTAACTAAATATTTTTGCATTAATATCATATTTGGGTTAGAGATATTTATTCAATATTATATCTAAATATGTATCTAATTTGTTTGGGGTCAGAGGTATTTATGAGTAAATATGTGTATCTAAACTTTTTTATTAATATTTTTTTTTCATAGTGCCTTTTACTGGTAATTAAAAGCCAATATAAAACAAAAAATTGTTTACTCTTACATATAAAAATAATCACGGCCCATGTAGAGATGGGTAAAATTGGTACTTACACTAAGTGATCTAATACTAACAAATATAAACTTGACCGATGAACCAATTTGATACGTTATTTAGTTTAGAGGGTATGTGCGAGAATGAGTATAGCTTAGGGGACATTTTGTATATAACCCTAAAATCAATCATATATGCAAATTAATAAGTTAATTTGGAAATATAAAAACAATTATTGGTTAATGGTAATTATTTATTAGTGTCTTACGTTTACTTGATGTGAGAAATTTAGAAGAAAAAAGAAGGGTGAGACGAAGCTGAGAATTAGGAATAGATTAAGTGCACTAACAAGAATGAGGAAATGGAAAGTTGAACTTGAAAAATTGCTATTTAGTTATCGATGTTTTCAATATACCAATCATTGTTAATTAATTAATTAAGAAGGGTAGAAAAGTAAAATCATAATTGAAAGAAACACTTTCTAACACCCACACTTTTAGTATGGTGGTCTTCTTAGCTGTTAGAATCAATCCTCATTCCTGTTAATGCTAAAATTTAAGGCTTGTAATTGGGGCTTGTGAAAAGTCAAGGCTTGCTAGGCTTGCCAAGCCAAGCCTAAATAAGCCAAGTTTTTTGGGCTTGGCTTATTTAAGGCTTGCAAGCCCAAAAGGTTTGGCCCATTTGTCCAATGGGCCGAGCCGGCTCAGCCCGCCAGCAAGCCGGACTAATTAATTGTTTTTTTAAAAATATAATACATATAATAATATATATAATAAATATTAAAAATTAAAAAAAAAGTAATATCTGGCCGTTGCACACCCACACAAACGGTCAGCAAATGATGACCGTTATGTTCAAACGGCTAGCACAGTGCTGGCCGTTTGAACATTTCCGACCGTTGCACAGTGCAACGGTCGGAAATATTTTTTTTTTTTTAGCTTTTTTTAGTTTTTTTTATTTGTTTGGTTATTTCTAATTTCCTATAAATAGATCACATTTGATTTATGTTTTTCACACCAAACTCTTCCAATCTCTTACAAATATTTCAATATTATCAAACTCTATTTTATACACTTTATATTTATATCAAATTACTTCAAATATATTAAAAATATACTTTATATTATTTTCTACGATTGGGGGAAGCGTAATTATACTTCCCAAATTGAAGTTGAAGAGGTCTCGATTTTGCAACCTTTGGCGGAGGCGTAATTCATCTTCCGAAATTAAAGTTGTAGAGGCTCGATTTTGGGACATTTACCGTAATATCGGGGATTGGTAACATTTACTTATTCAAAAATTTTGATATTGTCATTTATTTTGTGTAATTTATTGTTAATTGTTAATTGTGTTAATTTCATATTTCATTGTTATTGTTATTTGTGTGCTTTTTTATCAAATTCATAAAAAATGAATTCTCATAGTGAAAGTAGCTCTCGTGTGCGTAAGGGTAAAAATGTAATGGGAACCGATACTCAAAATTTTTTAAGACCCCAAGACACTCCCGAATGTTTTCAATCCCCACCACAACACAAAATATCCGAGTTCCGTACGATTTTTCAAAATATCTCCCCACAACACAAAACTTCATCTAGTGTGAAAAAATCAAGGGGAAATACTAGCGACGTTTGGCCATTTATGAAAATATTTGATGATGAATATTTTGTATGTGTGTGGTGCCCCCATCGAAAATTTAAACACACGGCGAAATTGGGGGGCGGGAGTATCTCAAATGAGAAGACATTTAGAAAAATTCCACCCGGAATGGCTTAACATACTATTAGAGAGGAGGGGAAATCCGGAAATAGACTTAAGTACACCTCATACCGTTGAAACTTTTGTTTATAATGAAGAAGTTATGAGAAAAGGACTTGCTCAATTAGTTATTCAATCCGAACTCCCCTTCTCATTTGCGGAAAACCTTGTGGTTGAAAGATTTATACAACAATGTATTTATCCACAATTTAAACGTATATCATGAAACACATGTTTGAAGTATGCTAATAGTTTGTTTAACCAAGAGGTAGTTCATTTAAAGGTGATCCTTCAAGACTTAGGCTCAAGAGTTGCTCTAACTTCTGACATGTGGCGGGGTAGGGGGACGACTCATTATGTTTGTGTAACCGCACATTGGATTGATAATGATTTTTTCCTACAAAAAAGAATTATTGATTTTGCACAACTTGAGCATCCTCATTCAGGAGACATGATTGCACAATCCATATATAAATGTTGTAATTATTGGGGAATTTCGGAAAAAATTATGTCTATATCTTTAGATAATGCAACTAATAATACTAATGCTATATCTTATTTGAAAAAGTATTTAAATCCCATCTTAAGTGGTGCCTTTTTTCATATTAGATGTATTTGTCATATTATGAATCTTTGTGTTAAAGATGGTTTGTCTAAAATAGAAAAACATATAGAAAAAAAATAGAGTTTGCCTAACTCATATTTGCACGTCAACTAGAAGAACACAACAACTCAATAAAATGTGAATTGATGCTCGTTTAAAAACAAAAAGTATTTATCTCGATATGCCTGTTAGATGGAATTCAACCTATCAAATGTTGACTGAAGCTCATCCGTATGCTAAGATAGTAAATAATTTATGTAATAATAACATGAATGATGAACACGGCGACGCATATATATTAGATGAAGATTGGGATGCTATTTATGTAATTGCTCAATTATTAGAAGTTTTTCGTAATGCTACAAAAAGGTTATCCGGTTGTTATTATCCTACTTCGAACATCATATTTGGTCATATGTTGCATATTGCTAAAATGTTTAAAACACATAGATCTGATGATAACGTTTTGTCTATTATTCAAAGTATGGAAAAAAAGTGGCTTAAATATTTCAGTACTATACCTAACATAGCGCTTCTAGGAACAATATTAGATCCAAGGTGCAAATTGGTAGGAACATTATTTTTAATTAAACAATATTATGAATGTTTTGGTAACTTAGACGTAGATGTAGATGCCGAAAAATTGAAATGTGAGAGTTTGTTCACATCATTAACAGATTGGTATGCCACAAATGGCATTAACCAAAATGCGTATGGTCCTAGTTCAATGAGTTCTAGTAAAAGAGATCCATGTTTATATACAGGTCTTTTGAGTCCAATGAAAAAATTAACAACTACACCAGGTGGGCCTAGTAGTGAACTTCGTAAATATAACACCGAAGAGATTGATCCTAATGAAGAATCTGATATATTAGGATGGTGGAAAAATTCACAAAAAAGGTTTCCTATCTTGTCTACCATTGCTCGTGATGTACTAACTTGTCAAATGTCTACAGTTGCTTCGGAAAGTTGTTTTAGTGCAGGTGAGTGGACAATCACGAATAAAAGATCAAGAATGACCAAAGAAACGGTGCGAGTATGCATACTCTATAAGGATTGGCTCGATCAAGCATGGAGAGAACAAGATATTCGACGAGATGGTCGAAAATTTATACCACCACCATTTTTGAATGAAGAATCAAGCGACGATGAAGGCAACGTGGTAGTCGACGATGAAGACGACGATACACAAGATGACGATGAAGACGACGAGACACGAGAAGCCAATATTCAAGACTATTATCAATGCTTAAATGATGCAAACCAACATGACGATGTTTTTTCAACGCAAGATATTGCGAACGATTTTATCGATGCTATGAACAATTGAGAATTAATAATGTTCCTAGTATAAATGTATTTTACACAATGTATTTACTATGTTTATTTGACCATCTTAATGAAATCAAATTACTTAACATCTTTAAATATATATTGTCATTAGTTTTCAATTTTTTTTTGTTACCAATGAAGTTTTTGAATATTGGTTGTATTATCCATATTATATATTTCACTTACAAAAAAATAGTAGATAACATGTAGCAAATAAAAGATGTATTCGATAAAATAATTTAAGTAAATAATTAACAACAATAAATAAATATATAAATTGATTAAATGACATAAATAAATAATTAACAAAAGAAAATAAATATATAATACATACATTAAATAAATTTGGGCTTGTGAAAGGTTTGGCTTGACAAGCTTTTTTGGCTTGCCAAATTGAAGGCCAACGAGCTAAAAAAGCTTGCCAATCTTTTTCACAACCCAAAAAAGCTTGACAAGTATTTTCACAAGCCAAGCCGGCTTGACTTGTTTGCTTCACAAGCCAAGCCGACCCTCTTAACAAATAAGTCAAGCTTTTCGCAAGCCAAGCCGGCTTGGCTCGTTGGGCTTGTTTGACACCTCTAGTTGTCTTCTTAATTGTTAGAATAAATCCTCATTCCTGTTAATGCTAAAATTTAATAGATTGATAAATCACAAGAATTACTCTTGCCCAAACTTCCAAGCTCGAAAACAATACTCAAATTATCTAATGACAAATAATAAAACCCTAACCAAAGTAGTTATACGTCTATCAACCCGACTTACTAAACAAGACTCCTATCTGAATGGAAAGACTAACATAAAAAGGAAATATAAGTATATAACAATAAGGAAATCAACTAGAATCTGGATCTTCACTTCTTCTCAATGCCTCCCATCTTCTTGCGTCTTTCATATACACGCATTGGCCTCCTCTCCACGTCACCGTCCACGCCACTAGCCACATCACCCCCTGATTCATAACAACTCTTCCCCCTCGAAAACAGGCTTGTCCTCAAGGTGGAAACGTGGAAATTGTTAGTTTAACTCGGACATGTCAACCCACGTGGTGTCATCTCGTGACTTTCCCTTCCTATGCACCAACACCTGAGGAATTATTTGTTGTTCATCATTTAGGACCGGGCAGGCTAACACTTCTTCAGGTTCAAAAATAGCCGAATCAGTCACCTTCAAAGATAATGGAAGTTCGCCCTCTACCGGATGATCACCCACGACTCTCTTTAATTGCGATACATGAAACACCGGATGAATACGATCGTAGAGGGTAAAATTAATTTTTATGCGGTCTGCCCAATCTTCTCCTCAATCACAAAAGGCACATAAAACTTAGCAGCTAATTTCTTATGAACTAGAGTGGAAATCGAAGTCTGCCTATGGGGACGACCCTTGAGGAAGACCTTGTCTCCAACAACAAATGCGACATCTCGCCTATGCTTATTCGTGTAGTGCTTCATCTTTTGTTGAGCTTGCACTAAATTCCACTTTAACAGCCTCAAAATCTCATCCATTCCACTCACACCTCGGCACAACTGCCACTTTAGATTCTCCAAAAACAATTTATCGACAGTGGAGCTGTACCATATACCACCTAGAATGGGGTTGTACGCGCCGAAGTTTGAAAAGAGGTATTATACCAATACTTTTCTCATTGCAAACAATTAACCCACTTTTGCGGTAGGTCCGATGAAAAACACCGCAAGTATGTTTCCAAAATCAAATTGAGAACCTCGGTTTGCCCATCGGCTTTGGGGTGGTAAGCCGAACTAAACTTTACTTTAGTACCTTGTAGATTGAATAATTCTCTTCAGAAATCTCATATACCGGATCGCGATTACTAACTATCGATCATGGAACCCCATGCAATCGTACTATCTCACGAATGAATAGTTCCTCCACCAAACTTGCTATAAACTGGCTTTTCAATGCCACAAAATGCCTGTATTTTGACAACCTATCGACTACCACCATAATACATGTAAACCCTTGAGATTTGGGAAAACACGTAATAAAATCCTTCGACACATCTTCCCAAAGGACCTCGGGAATTGGAAGAGGTTGGAGTAAACCTGCCGGGGATGTCGCCTCATATTTCGATTTCTGACAGACTAGACACTTTCCAAAATATACATTTTTCATCATCCCTTTCCAATACAAACTTGTTGCTAATCGACGGTACATATAAAAAGCCCCCGCATGACCTCCTCCCGACGTATCGTGAAACTCATGCAACAATCATGGTGTCCATTTCGAATTTTCATCTAACACCAACCTACCTCTATAGAACAACCGCCCATGCTCTTCGTAAAATCTTGGTCGTCTCGCCTAGTCCCTCCTAAGATCCTCACGTGGCCCCTTTAAAAATGGATCACGTTCTTGTTCCTCTAGTATATCGGATAAATCAGGCCACACCGGTTCACTAAAAGGCGCCAATTGCCTTTCGTCCACTCGCCTAAATAATGCATCAGCCGCGTTATTGGTGTTACCCGGCTTATACACTATCTCAAAGTCGTATCCCAATAATTTTGCGACCCAAACTTGTTGCTATAGGAGAAGCTTGAGACTATTATGGTCTGTATGAACCGTGAAACGTCGACCCACAAGATACTTCCGCCAATGTTGCACCGATAAAACCAACCCCATTAGCTCCCATTCATACGCGGATTTGGATATCGTGCGGTCTGACAATGATTTACTATAGTAGGCAATTAGGTGCCCCTCTTGCATAAGGATAACCCCGATTCCCGACCCGGAGCCGTCGTGCTCCACCACAAAGTGTTTTTCAAAATCGGGCATTACCAAAATCTGCGCGGTGATCATTGCTGATTTTAGTGTCATAAATGCTTTCTCAGCTTCCTCGGGCCACTCAAATTTAGTAGTGCATCCATCTTTAAAAGTTGAGTTTGTGGTTGAGCAATTAATCCATAATTTTTCACAAAACGCCGATAATAACTCGTGAGGCCTAGGAAACCCCGAACATCGCACACTGACTTCGGGCTTGGCCAACTCGTGACAGAACTAATCTTAGCTGTGTCCATCGCCAACTCCCTCTGCTGAAATGATATGGCCCAGATAATCCACTTGCGAGCACCTGAAAGTACATTTCTTTTTGTTGGCTCGAAAGTGATTATCTCACAACGTTAGTACACATTCCAATTGCTCCAAATGATCCAATTCATTTTTACTATAAATAAGAATGTCATTTAAAACTGGGTAAAAAAGGTCGTTCATAGTTGACTGAAAGGTAGCCGGCGCATTCATCAAACCAAAAGTCATGATAAGAAGCTCGTAGGGACCGCTATGGGTCCAAAAAGTGATTTTTGGCACATCGTGGGGAACGACATGTATCTGATGGTACCCCGATTGTAAGTCAATTTTCTAAAAAATTGAAGCTCCTAATAATTCATGTAACGTCTCTAGAATCATCCGGAATGGTCACTTTGTTCAGCTCGCGATAATCCACACAGAACTGCCAACTTCATTCTTTTATCTTAACTAACAAAACCGGGCTTGAAAAAGGGCTTGAACTCAGCTGAATAACACCCGACATCATCTAGTCAGCCACCGATCGCTCAATTTTGTCCTTCTGAGCATGCTCATAACGATAAGGGCGTACCGACACTGGACCCGTACCTAACTGAAGTTCAATGCTGTGATCTGTAACTCGCCTTGGTGTAACTCATTCGGCTTCCCAAACACTTCACTAAATCTGTCCAGCAATCCTTCGATTTGGATATTAGCGGTTAGCAAGCCTGGTGGTGATGCCTCCATAGCATGACAATCTGCCCCATGCACTAGCATTGCCCAAAATTTTTAAATCTTGCATTTTCATTAACGTTTAGATACTTACTTGGGTGTGGCACAACGTCGGATCCCGTTGTAGTCGAACTAGGCCATCGCCACTCTTAAAAACCATCGACATATTCTGCCAATTAACCTGGACATTGCATAAAGTTCCAACCACAATAAATATGTCGACCTCGCCAAGGGGAAAAACATTAACAGTCCACTTATGCTGAATAGGAAAAAAAATTTGACCACTAACCCACGACATATCCCCTGGGACTCCTGTCGGGCCCCATTTCCCAATCGAACCCTAAATCTTCCCGTTGATTGGGTTACCAAATTCAACTTGGCCAATAAAGAATTTGATATGAAGTTGTGGCTGGCACCCGTATCAATGAGAACCGTAATCCTCTGCCTATCTATCTTGCCAATCAACCTCATTGACTGAGTACTCGAGAATTCCGCCAAAGAGTACAGCGGTAAATTTGCCCCTCTGGCTGATCGTCTGGGCTTGACATAAACTGCTCCCAAATCTCTTCTTCTGTCCCCTCTTCAACCAATTTCGTGTCACACGAATCACCTTCTTCCATCAAAAGTGCTCGTAATTGTTTGTTGGGACATTTATGCTACGGGGTGTATGGTTGCTTACATTTAAAGCACAAATCTTTTGCTCGTAAATTCGCGAATTCTTGTTGGGTCAGAAGTCAGAATGGAGTGCGAGCGGTAGATTGACCCGATCCCTTTGATCATGTTAGCTGGCTTCGGTTTTCCCTAAATGAGTCATGGTCAGGGGGTTGGGAACTACCCCCTGTCGAGAAAGTCATCTGGTTGCGACTGGATGGCAATGCATGTGGCATAGTCTGTGAGTTATGGTTGGCCGGCGGTCCCAGTCGGTCCCATAAATATCGGACTGCAGGTCATCCTCAATATCATGAGCCATGTCCATGGCGGTCTCCAAATCAGCCGGCTGTTGTATAATTAGTTTCATGCGAATTTTGTGATACAAGCCTTGCAAAAAGTAGCCCATGTAGTGTTCGTCGGTTAAGCCTGGCATCCTGATTCACTAATTGGAAGAAAAACGTTATGTACTCATCAAACGATCCATTCTGCCTAACATCCGATAACCGCTTATACAGACTACCTTTGAAACGAACGTCAAAACATACCAACATAGCCTTCGAAAACTCCTCCCAAGATGAATTCGACCTTTAGTGATTCATCCACTTAAACCTATGCAGCGCTGCTCCCTCCATGGCTAGCATGGACAATTCGACTTTGTGATCTGGGGGCATGCGATGTATTGTGAATTGTTGATCAGCACGCGCAAGCCAATTCAGTGGGTCATTACCATCGAACGCACTACCACAAAAAAGTCCTATTACAGCGCACCTATGGCAGCGGTTTTGAAAACTGCTGTAATAGGGGGTACTCGGTTCGGACCTATGACAGCGGTTCGAGCCGAACCGCTGTCATAGGGGTGTCAAAAAAAAAAAAAAAAATTGGACTTTTGGCAGCGGTTCAGCCGAACCGCTGCCACAAAGTTCACTTTTGGCAGCGGTTCGGGCGGAACCGCTGCCACAAGTGCACTTTTGGCAGCGGTTCGGGCAGAACCGCTGCCAAAAGTTGTCAAAAAAAAAAAAAAAAATTTTTTTTGAACTTTGTGGCAGCGGTTCTGCCCGAACCGCTGCCAAAAGTTCAAAATTTGGGCGGGTTTATTTCAAACCGGCCCCCCCTCTCTCACTCTCACTCTCACTCTCTCACTCTCTCTCTCTCTCTCTCTCTCTCTCTCAACTCTCTCACCACCACCGCCGACGCCCACCTCCGCCTCTGCCGCCGACGCCGACGCTGCCCACCTCCGCCGCCGCCGCCGCCGACGCCGACGCCGCCCTCCTCCGCCGCCTTCCATTTAGTTTTGGTATTTTTTTTAGATAAATATATACACACACACACACACATAGAGTATATATAGATGTATGTATATGTGGGTGTATGCATATATTTGTGGGTGTATGTATATTTGTGTATGTGTGGGTATATTTATATTTGTGTATATGTGGGTGTATGTGTATGTATATTTGTGTATGAATATTTGTGTATGTATATATGTGGATGGGTGTATGTATATTTGTGTATATGTTCATGGGTGTATGCATGCATATATGTGTATATGTTAATGGGTGTATTTGTGTATGTGTGGGTGTGTGTATATTTGTGTATGTATATATGTGGATGGGTGTATGTATATTTGTGTATATGTTGATGGGTGTATGTATATTTGTGTATGTGTGGGTGTACGTAAGTGTATTTATGAAAATATTTCTCGGTTGAAATTTTGCGGTGTTGGAATGACACGAAATTCACAAGGTCATAGAGAAACGGCATTCTGAACAAAACGCAAGACTTTGTCTTGCGCTCTCGTGATTTTAGCCATCCGAGATCGTTTAAGGCCTCAAATACGTGTTTTATTACAAAAATACGTATTTATGTAATAAAACGCGTATTTGAGGCCTTAAACGATCTCGGATGGCTAAAATCACGAGAGCGCAAAGCGTTTTGTTCAGAATGCCGTTTCTCTATGACCGTGTGAATTTCGTGTTATTCCGACATGGTAACATTATAAACGATAAAATAAAATTAAAAAAAAAAATATACCACCCTATGGCAGCGGTTCAGCCGGAACCGCTGCCATAGGGTCCAATTTTTTATTTTTTTTTAAATAAATGACCCTATGACAGCGGTTCTGCCGAAACCGCTGCCATAGGGTCACCCTACTGCAGCGGTTTCTATAGAACCGCTGTCATAGGGTGACCTATGACAGCGGTTCCGGAACCGCTGCCATAGGGTTTTGACCTATGGTAGCGGTACCTATGGCAGCGGTTCAAAACCGCTGTAATAGGCCCAAAAAAACCGCTGCTATAGGTCATTTCTGTAGTAGTGACGTGGGAAGGTGGACCGACAGCAGAGATGCTGCCGGCGTGATGACAGTGGTCACGGTGTTGTGATCTCCTGCCAGTGGCGCATGTGTGCCGCTGGAGATTCCACCGCGGGCAGCTTCAAGGCGGCAATGGCCGCTACACTTATCCATGCGATCGGAAGAAGACCTTTTATTTGTCATAGTTCAGGTTGTGGGATTCGGCAGGTCGGACCAAATTGTTAATGCTAAAATTGAATCGATTGATAAATCACAAGAATTTAAACAATACTCAAATTATCCAATGACAAATAATAAAACCCTAACCAAAGTATTTATACGTCTATCAACCAATTTAATTACTAAACAAGACTCCTATCTGAACGGAAAGACTTAACATAAAAAGGAAATATGACAATAAGGAAATAAACTAGAATCTGGATCTTCGATTCTTCTCAACGCCTGCCATCTTCTTGCGTCTTTCATATACACGCATTGGCCTCCTCTCCACATCACCAACCACGTCACCCCCCCTGTCGCGATTCGTAACAATTCCTCCTCATCTTCTAGCACGGTTGCTACCACTAACTTTCGTATATTTTTGTGTCATAACTTATTTTGGTAGCAATGGAATCAAATATTGTGAATGATGTTATGAACATTAATTGAAATGTACATGTAATTATCTACATCAAATTATTTCATGAATTTTGTTTGACACTAATCATCGTGTTTTATGATGTGCACACGTAATAGTCATTACACAAGATAAGGCAATTCGTCTTAAAACCAATAGACCCTTCAAACCTTGGCCAACACATTCTTTCTATTATACCTGAATCTCGCATCTTTCTTTTCTACAACAAACCATTCATGGAGATTCACTATTTTGTCCAAATTAAGTTTAGAAGCTATCTTTGTAAGATATTGATGATTCAATGTTTCTCTCCAAATATTGCAGATCTATTATATCCAAATGTTAAAGATGTATCCATGTACAATTTCAGAAACCTTCCTTTAAATATAACAACAAATATCTCTTAGAAAATCTCAACCATTCCTCACAATGGCGCTGCCTGTATTTAAACGCCGTGCAGTTGGTGCATTGTGGACTTACTTTCGCAGGGAATGGGACTTGGACGGTCTATATAGCTGTCAAGTGATCGGACCGACTCTTCAAAGTCATTTAAATTAAAGTTGGTATTTTACTTTCTGATTTTTTCTATTTTTTTTTAATTTTTAGCTTGTAGTTTTTGTGAAGCTGGTATTGTCATTTCTTCTTTGGCTCTTTTTCTTGGTGTTTACTCGTTGATAATTTATTCTTTCGGTACGATAAACTGAAAAAAGTAAGGGAAAATCTATATGAATATATAACAATGACTGAATTGCATGCGAGTATATGATCTGAGTAAAGTGAATTGGTAATCATGTTGTTTATTTTTTTGTTTAATTTAGAGAAATAACAAAGAGAATACAAACCTACGAAAAATATGTGAAATCGTGGAAGAATTCAGTCCTGTTTGTTTTCTTAACTTTAGGATTCACAAATCATTGTAATGGCACAATTAATCAAATAAATTTTGAAAGAAGAAAGATAATAAATTGTGATGATCTGGTAAAGAAATCTAATAAAGAAAGAAATGATCAGTTTCTTTTGTGTTTGTTTTCTCTATTATTTGAGTTTTTCTGTCAAAAAAAAAAAAAAGAAAAAGAAAATCCTTCAAATGATGACATACTTGTCTAGATGAGGATGTCTGTTGGATATAATCAAAAGAATTGTATGTCCCGGCAATGGTGCCAATTTGTTAACACCCGTAACAACACGGTATCGACAAATAATATAGAGTAAGTAAGATCGTCTTCACAGGAAAGGTTATCAAGTACCAAACTAAGTTTATCCTATTATTTAAACTATCGATTAGCAAGATTTGATAATTTAACTAATTAAAAATGGAAATTAATAATAACAAAATTAAATAAATGATAAATCAATAAATGGAAAGCCTAGGGATTAAGACTTCATCCAGGTATTTCTATGGATTACGAACATCATCGGATTGTAAATTCTTGCATTCGTTAGAGACCCGAATTTCCTTAACTACATGGATAGTCTCCCCAAAAGAACATAAAAGCTGTTGTTTTTTCCTGACTTCTTATACTTATATAGGATTTCTAATTACAAAAATCCCAACTAGAAGACTAAAATTCGAGCCCAATAAAAAAATACGAAATCTGCGCTCTGTACAGTGGTCCGAATATTGGCACCACTGTGCCAATTCTATTGTCCATTATTTTTCTTCAACTCAACTCTTTTCGTATGGACTCTCGTTAGCTCTTCTTTAAGTCTCTTAGTTGACTTTTTTACTTTGCTTAAAAATCCCTTCATTTACTTGTCAAATCGACCGTTCTTTGCCTACAAAAGCATTTAAACGACTTAGAAGCCAAAATACGCAAATACGGATAAAAAACAACTAAAAAGATTAACTAAAGGCACGAATTCAAGACAAATGTGAGGTAAAAACATAATAAAATAATGTTACTTTTGAGACCTAACAACTCGCATTGATTCTGTCACATGGATTTCACTCTTTGATAGTCAATGACAGAATTGACTAAATTCTAATAGGTATGTCTGAACTTTTGACCCGAGGGGTCAAGTTGGAGATATGCTTGTGATGTTAGGTTTGTCATTAGAGTAGTTAGATCCAAATCACCCTTTAATGGGGTTGACCTCGAATTGCAACCTAGCGGGGAAGTAGTAGTCTCAACTGATATCCAAGATGGGATTCGTTCTCTTGTAAGTGAACGAGATATTGTCCCGTGCATTTATAAGTAAGTAAGATCTAAAGTCTTTGGCCAAAGCGTAGTAGCTATTGAGTAAGACTCCAATAGAAAAGCTCACTGATCTAGACTTATTATGAATAAAGCATAGAGTCAAGTCTATGAGTTTGACCTAAACCATGACTCTTACTTGATTGAGACATGGAAACGAAGAGTTTATGTTCACATGAAAATTACAATAGAAAAGGTTAATAATGATCTGAACCTTTTCATCTTAGTTGGGGTACGATGTAGGCCACATGACTGTTTAGGTGTTCCACACATCCATTGGATTCCTCCCAATGCCAAATATAGATGGATCTAAAAAGTCATGCTTAAAAAGAAAAGATTAAACGGAATTTATGGAGTATTTCTTGTGGCAGTATTTTATGTACTGATACTTAAATTATTTATTGGATAAATAATAAATGGAATTAATTATTTAAAGAAATAAGTTAATTCACTTTTGAGATTAATTAATTTATTATGTCTTTGATAAATAAAATTAATTAAATATCCAATCAATTGTTTAATGAAATTAATTAATTAATTTAATTAATTGATTAAATACAAGATTAGATTGTGCTCACATTGGTGCACCATGAGGTGTACCATAGTCGTGTGCGGCGGCTCTAGGTGGCATCCTATATGGGCTATTTGAGGCCAAAATTTTAACTTAAGTGATATAAATACATCATTTAATTAAACCTAGCCTACAAGCAAGTCATTATACACTTGAGCTACAAGAAAAAGAAAAACACTCCCTCCCTCTCTGTAGTAGCCATCCACCTTAGGGGTCAAGAAGAAGGAGTTTTTTGTTCAAGTTTTCTGACGAGATGATTTAAAGGCAGCGCAATTATACTGCTTGGATCAAGAATCAAGTTGTCGGATCAATACACCAAAAAGGTTTAAGGGCTTCATTTTTGAGGAAAAATTTAAAACTCTTTAACCACTTCGTTACAATAGTTAAAGTATCAAAATCCTTATCTTACATATGCGTGTTAATAACCCCGGGTTGATCTTGTTGGTAAAGTGAAAAAAATTCGTTATACCATTTCTGTTGTGTTTTATATAATTCTTCCTAACACTTGGATCATGGAAAATGACTCTTTCACAATGATTGAGTTTGTGGACGAATTGGAGCATCAAAACCGTGTGAAAGGGGCTGTTAAGTAATGATCCGCATTCGGTAAGTATTTACATATCCAATTCGCATGTTATGTGTGATTAATTCCCGTCACTGGTATCAGAGTGAGTTTGGTTGAGTTCCAGAATCGCTTTCACATGAAAATGTGATTGAATTATGCTTCCAAATATGAATTTACCATGCTTCCATTTTTTCCATGAAATATGACTTCATTAATGATTGATTTATGATATGACAATGACATGCCTTACAAATCAAAATTTAGCATGGTTATACCATGTATGAACAATGTATGAAGTTATATGCACCCGTGGTTTATATTTCATGATATATTAATTTTTGGTGAAATTTTTTAGTAACTTTAGAAGCATTTTTTAACCATTTTTTGTTGTGCTTATTATGCCTTTTTTATACGGTTAGAATCCTTGTGGCAAATTCTTTCCAACCATATATCGCATGCCCAAAACGGATTAGATGAGAAAGGTATGGCCTCTCAAAGTTTGGGTCGCGTGAACCCATTTCTAAAAATTATAAGGAAGACGATGAACTGTAACCGATGACCCATCCCACTCGCGCGTACAGAGAGTGTGATGCATTGGCATACCTACAATGCTTCGAAAAGTAAACGAAAACGAGCATTAGATTCGACGTAGTCGAATTTGTTTTTTGGGGGGGGAGGAAAGGTGGCCAAAAACAAGAGGAAGGTGGCGTGTGTACCACAAGAGTGGCGACCTCCTCACGTGTCCACGCGTCTTGGTGGCACGTGTGGTGACTTTCGTTGGCCGTGTCCGGCCGAATTTTTTTTTTTTTTACGGTCAGAAATTTATTTGTGATTTTTTTGGATATTTAAAATATACTTTTTGGAGATCAAAAATATTTTTATTCTCTATTTATTGAAAAATATTTTTTGGGCAAGAAAAATTCTGAAAATTTTTGATTAATTTTTTGAAATTATTCCTCACGCCAAGATGAGGTCTTTTTTTTTTTTTGAAGTTTTAATATTGTGCTCATCTTTTGTTAAATGCATTTGAATTATTTTTCCTAAATTAATATTGTTGGAGCATAATTGTAATTTTTTTTGTCAAGTATTAAAATCAAAACCAAAATTTCGAATATCCTCGAAATTTTCATAAATTTACTATCTCGATATCTATACCGAAACCAAAATTTAAGACCTTGATTAAGGTTAACCCATTTGCCATCTACTATATAAAATATACAATTTAGCCTGTAGTGAAAAAAATCCAAATTATTTGTCAAAATTCTGTTAATGAATTTTTACACAATGACCAAGCAATCGTCCTACAACTAGAAGATCCTTCAAACCTCGGCACTCTAACACAATTTCTTCTCTTTCACCGAATCTCTCATCTTTTTCTTTCTATTCTCAATCATCCATGGAGATTCACTAGTATTTTGTCCAAAGTTGAGATGTTATATCTCTGTGAAATGTTGACAATTCATTACTGTTTCTCTGTTGGAGATCTATTCTCTACCCGAATTCCAAAGATGTATCCCTCTACAATTTCAGAAACCTTTTTTGAAAGATAACAATAGATATCTCGTGGAAAATCTCAAACAATATTCCCCACAATGGGGCTCCCTGTATTGATACGCCGTGTAGTTGGTGCAGTGTGGACCTAATTTCACCGGGAATGGGACTCGGACACTCTATGGAGCGGTCAAGTGATCGGACCGGCTCTTTTACATCATCTGAAGTTGGTATATATTCTAATTTCTTTTATTTTCCCTTGTTCAATTGGACTTCATGATTTTCTTAGATTTTTTAGCTTTTCTGAAGCATTTCCTTTTTATTTTCTTTTTGTATTCACTCATTTTTGAGTTTTTGTTTTGTAAGTATGACAGGTTGATAAATACCGAGAAAAGTAAGGGAAAATCAATATGAAGATCTAAAAATGACCGAAATTGCATGCGAGTGCATGACCTCAATAAAATGAATTGGTCATCATGTTGTTTGTTTTTTATATATTTATTTGGAGTAATATCACAGAGAATAGAAAAATAAGAAAAATGTGTATAACGTGGAATAATCCAATACTGCTTGTTTTAATTACTTTAGGATTTATGAATTACTGTAATGGCATGATTTGATGACAAGACATTTAATAAATAATTTGTTTCTTCCCTCTATTTTTTGCGAAAACAAATACTTCAAATGATAAGAATGTCTCTTGGATATCATCAGAAGAACTATGTGTCTTGGCTTCTGTTTCTTTTTTATTTTTTTGTGTGACTTCTTCAAAGTGGTCATTTCATTTGAAATTTGAGTAACATTTAAGTTTATTTTGGAATGTGGGTTTATTTATACTGGAGATAATTTGTAGTTGACTCGCTATTCTATGCATTTTGGTTGTTGTATCATGTATGTTGCTTCTTCTTATGTTTGCAAGTTCAGTTCATTTTTGTTTAATATATATCATCCCTCTCATCCTCACCCCTCTCACGGGCCAACACCAGACATGTCATCTCCCGTCTTTCGCCGCAACTCCACCACGTGCCATGTCTTCCTCCTTGGCACGCGACCCTCTTCTTTCTTCAGCCGGTTATGGTTTTTTACCAATCAAGTAGGAAAAATCATTTTTCCTCAAAAAGACAATTGTTCTTTTTCCTTTATTAGGGGTGTGGGGTGGGATGGTATAGCGTTTCCGATTCAATATCTGAAGGATGAATAACAGACACTTGAAGCCCGTAGTGGTAGGGACTTTTCTCCGATTCATTTGTTTATTTATTTTCTTATCATTAATGGGATGATCATCTTAAATGCCAAAGTTTATTTATTTAGATTGAGAGAACCAAGTACTACATTTTTGTAATACAAAGAGGAAATTTTTTCCATATAGTAATTGATTATAATTTTGTTACTCATCTTCAAGATTCTTGTAATTTAATTTTACAAACTGCACAATTCTTAACTTTTTTCCTTATGAAATTGATTGGTTTAGCCTAGTCATCAAACGAATTGGCTCCAAGTTTGGTTCTGGATCCATTGTGATTGCATATGGGTATTTTATGGTTTGAACTTGATTTTTGGTGATGCCCACCCGTCGATAGGCATTATCATGAACAATTGTCTCCTAGCACAATTTTTCTCTTCAAAATTGGTTTCTTAGCTTCTTTTCTTGTAGTCAATGATGTAATGCGACATTGGTTATGTAAATTTTGAATTTCATCTATTTGCCAAGGCTGATGTAATGCATGACGATTATCTGTTTCACTGGGTGTTTGAACTTTGTGATTTCTTAGAAGTTGCATGTTGCTTCTACAGTATTACTACACTCTTTTTGTTTTTAATTGATAAGTAACTAAATGTTTATCCAGGTTTTCTCGTTATTGATCTGTGTTTCCTTGAGTTCGGCCTTCGGATCTTACTTATGTCTTACTGGAACTATTGAGAGTTCTGTTGCTGTACTTGGAGCCTTTGTGAACACTATTTGCTTTTATTTTGTTGCACCAATGAATCAGGTAATCATGTCTTCAAATTTTTCTTTGTAAAATGTTGTATATAATTTTTTCTCTCTAACTTTCTAAATTTTGTAGAGCAGAACGCAAGGTTGTGCCTCTTTATTTTTGGTGCAATCTTTGGGGGGGCTATCGTAGCTACTTGGATGACCAGGTTCCTTAATGTTGATACTCGGTAATTGACTCTATCCCCAAGTTGTATGAGATTTCGATAATGGTCATGCATTGATGGTTACTTTTGGTGGTTTTTGAGCGTATAATTCCTACATATCAAAAGGTGTTTCTAATTACTATATGATATTTCGATATGGATATCCGACTTTTTGCAATTCCTTTTCCAATTTTATCTTTACTTTCCATACATGAAGCAAGTTAATCAAAGGGCTTATGTCAGCTCAAGTATGAATATTAAACTTAGTCAATAATCTTGTTTTGGTCTTTTCAGATATTAAATTTGTTGAAATTGATTTTTTCTAGCAAACAGATTTCATACTTCAAATCGTAGAATTCTTGAATACTAATGTACATCTTATTTTGAAGTTTTATAGTCTTTTCACTTTCTTCAAGTTCTATGGTCCTGGGCTCTTACTTGAAAGTATGCAAACTGAACCACTATACCACTTGGAGAAAGATATGGCCATCCACATTCCTTCTTGGTTTTCTCCCTACCATGATATGGTTGCCAATCGTTTCATTTGTTATTGGTGGCGATGTCTCTCGGTTGAACTCTCAGGTAAGGATTGATTAATGCCAATATGCATCACGAAATTGATCAATGCCAATATAGATGGAATCTTATCTTGTAAGTAACTACAAATTTTGAGATTGTTGATTAAACTAACAAGGCGCAGTAATATTTTGAGAATCATATCACACTTTAATTGGCCTATTTGTGAATCAATATTTGACGTGCATTACTTCGATTGGAGCCTGAGAACACTTCACTTTTCTAGAAATCTAATACTGATGAACATAAATATTCTAGTTTTTTTTTTTTTTAAATATGAATGTAGGTTTTCCATTATGACAGTTACTTGCATCTACCTTTTGCTTCTGGTGGTATGTGGCGGCATATACCCAGGAGATTATGCTAAAAGCCCGAAGAGGAGATAACAATTACTTGAAGCACGCTATTACATTCTTCACGGACTCTCCTGGTGTCATCTTTCATATCTTTCTTGTGATACTTTGGCATAACATACACACGTTCCTGGAAGCTTTTTCTGTCGCACATGCAGACTTCAATGAGTGGATGCGTAGTGTTCTATGAGGGGGGTGGTACCTTCATGTTTCACTGCAAATATATTTGTCAAGTAAATCTTTTCTGGTTTGGTTTTCCCATAGCTAATGATTGCATTTTGACATAATATTGTATCTTCTCAAGTTCTTGTGTGGTGAATGTGACGCGACACATTGTCAAGTGATGAATTCTATTATTTGGAGGTTTCGTTATAATTTAAAATGTTGCGTACAATTAAATGATCAGGACATTTAGTAAAACTAGTAAAGAGCACGTGTGTTGCACGTGTTCATAAGAATTTACTAAAATAATTGTAAAATTCATTTAAATATAAATATTATAAAAATCATATACATTGAAAGGTTTCATATGAATAGTTCTAGATTATTCGATTGTTCAAACATGTACTTAAAGATGATGCACACATCATGTGCTGCTTCCATAATTCATTAACATGTTGAGAGGAGACTACACTTTTGGTCTCATAGAATGTGGCAAGTTGCACTGTTGGTCCCGTTTTTATTTCGCCTGAAGGAATTCTTCACGTGAAAGTCACGCGCCCGTTAGTTGGGTCTTTTGGCAATGTCCTCAAAATATTTGGGGCTCTTTGAAATTTAGCCAAGTTAAGAATTTCAAAAATAAAAAACAAATCTCAAAGTTTGTTTTTTCCATTTTTCTCCCTTTTCTTCTTCCCCATTCGACCATAACCTTCTTCACCATCCAACCATAACCAACTTTTATTCCCTTGCACCACCGTCGCTGCATCACAACAGCCACTGTACTCAACTGCGTATCACTTCTCAAACCAACACCCCATTTCAGACAGCTTCATACACCACGGACAAACACGAGTTACCATCCAAATTCCTTCAATACGACATGCCCACTCCATTGGGCACCACCACATATCAACGCATAACATTTTACCTCAACGGGGTGAGATTTGGGAATTACGAAAAATGAAATAGAGAAGATGGGTTTTTGAGAAATAAAAAGGGGGAAATATTTAAGTATGTAATGATTCCTTCTCTATTTTCCTGATTTTTTTCCTAAGCTTTTTATATTCTTTTTCTGAAAAAAATTTAAATTTTAAATTTTCTGAATTTTCTTAAATTGTTTTATGAGTTTTCAGGATCTTTTTCTATTCTTACTGGGGTTTTTTTTTTTTTATTATTCCTATTTTGAAGTCTTTTATAATTTGTATTGACTGTTCTAATTTTTTTTTTTGTCAAATTTTTTTTTCTGATATTTTGAGATTTTTCATGATTCTTCTTTTTAATTATTCAATTTTTTTTATCAATTATCCAATTCTTTTTTTAAAATTTTTATTTTTCGGAATTTTTAGCTAATTTATTTGTATCTATCTAAATTTTTTTACCTGATCCTTTTAATTTTTATTTTTTTAATTTCCTCTCTTTTTTTCTTTTTTCTTCTTCAGAGTTTTTTGGGTTTTTATTCTGGAAGTTTTGTGATTTATTCTTATTAATTTTTACTTTTTCAAAACTTTTGGGTTTGTTTTAATTTTTCTGATTTTTTTTCCTATTTATTTTTTTGAAATTTTCAAAACCTTTTTTCTCTAAACTTTTTTCTCAATTTTCTATTACTTTGAAGAAGTTGCGAAAAGACCCAATATACAGGCATGTGACTTTCACATGAGAATTAATGTCAAAAATTATTGGAGAGGACCAAAGATACACATTTTTTACTCTTACGGGACTAAAAGTATTGAGTAAAAAAAGAATGGGACCAAAAGTACAACTCGCCACATCCTACGGGACCAAAAGTTTATTTTTCCATCATGTTGACAACATTTTCTTTTCTCCTCATCATTCAAGTCATGCTAGCAATTATAGTTTAAATATTGTAATGAAGAAAATTAAAAATCTCGGTGGTTGTTCATAAATATAAAAATGACATACAATAAAAAAATTTGAAATGATAAATAACATGAAATCTAAATAATAAGGTTTACTGTTATATTAAGGTCTAATAAGTTATTATCTTGTTTGATCATGATGAAGGTTGTAACCTTTTTTTGATAAGATAAAAAAAAAAAAGGTTACAACCTTGATTTTACTTGACTTCATGGATTTATTTTTATTCTTATTTCACAAGTTGTTCACTTGTCATCATCATAAGTTGAAATTATGTTGTGATGTCTCATTTCTTATAGTTCGTTGCCAGCTACTTTGTCTTGCTTACATCAGTTTCTTCAAAAATTTTGGTGTGTTTATTTGAAATTCCTTAAATGTAGAAACTTTTTAAAGATTTTTCTTTTTTTCCTTCTTTTCCCCTCTCAATTTTGGTTTTATTCTTTGAATTGGATCCGCTATGACACTAATCTTGCCCTTAATAGTTTCTGCTTTTCTAGTGAGTGCAATGAGAAAGCTGAGTTCATTTGATACTTGTAAGCTCTTTGAGTTACAATAATTTGAGTTATGTTTTCTTTAGAAATTTCATTTTGCGAACATGCTCACTCTTAACAGGTAATATTGCTCGATTTTTCATGTAATCAGCCTAGGGGGGCATTTTTTGTAAAAGTATGAAAAATTGGCTCTAATAAGACGGTATACTAATTCATCTTCATTGTTATACTCAATAATGATCATATATGGAATTTTAATGGTACATTAACTATCAATTGGTTCATCATTGTTATCAACTCTCTTAATAACAATTCACTGAAGTTAGAGTCACTTCTAACCCTCATATTCTTTGACAAAGTAATACAAATATGACTTTACCAGACATGCATAAATAGTTTATCAAATACCAGACATGCAGAAATAGTTTAGCACACCCGTTAATATGGGATGAAACATCATTGGCGATCGAGAATGTCGACAAATTACTTCAGGAAGTTATGGGAAATAAAAATGATTTCATTGGAAAAGTAATTGGTTTAGGTGGAGATTTCAAACAAGTATTACCAATTGTTCCTAAATCAATATCAAATGAGATTTATCTCCCCTAATAAAGAGTTAATACTTATTTGCTATTTGCTAATCTCATGACTTTCAACATCTCTAACATGAAGGCCGTATTTGATGATTTATGTCAATTAGAAAATCAATGTGATGAAAGACTATAAAAACAAATTAAACGATAGTTATTGAACCTAAGATGTAATTAGAACGAACTAAAGGATTTAGTTTGTTATGATATACAATTTTCTTACAGTAGCTATCAGAACTATGTTTCTATCCTCAAATTTTCTTTTTAATAACTCCCTATTAAAAAAATAATTGTCTTCAAAATATAAAACCCTATTATAAGAATTAATTATGTTAATTATATATAATAATTTAATAATTAGTTATTTTCTATTTTTCGAACTGAGTTAGATAAGTTAATGTTAAATTAGGTTTAGTATAATTTAATTTAGGGTAAAATGCATTTTTGACCCCAACTTATGTCAGTCGGAGCACTTTGGTACCTAATCTATAATTTTTTACACTCGAATATCCAACCTTTGTAAATTATGACACTTAAGTCCACCCGAGGAATAATGTTACTAAGATTATGCACTCGTCTACCTATAAATTGCATGATATGTACACTTTGCACAATATCCTATGGCATTTTGTGCACCCGACTACTCATACATTGCATGATATGTGCATTTTGGTACACAATTTAAGTCATGGCTAAGGCACGTGACAGACTTTTAGAAGAAAATATTCACAAATTATCCTCCAGTGGACTTAAGTGTCACAATCTATAAAAGATGGGTACTCGGGTGTAAAAAAATAATAAATTAGGTACCAAAGTGCTCTGACCGACATAAGTTGGGGTCAAAGATGCATTTTACCCTTTATTTTAATACAATTGTCTGCAAATAATTATATTCTAAGTAATCAAGTAATGAAACTATAAGTCAAACCATTCATATTTTATTAAATGAATAGAAATGTATCTACATATTACGAAATATAAACATATAAGGAATTCCACAACGGATTATAATATTCTATGGTACCGATTTCAACATTCCTAGCTACCTGAAAAGAGTCACGCAACCTCTCCTTGATTGTAGCCACCGAAAACCCCGACTTTACGTTAACTGCTCTAACAGTCCCAATTTGCAAATCACCATGTAAAATACACCTACTACCAAATGGCTTGTACCTCTACGACTGATCAAACCCCCTCACTAGCAACCACACCTAAACAAACAATTTCAAACCCAACCACTATGTCACAAATAGTCGCATGAAAGTGCGGACAAATTCCAATACCAGTCCAATCTCTTCGTTTCATCCAATTGATCACATATCACAAACATATCAAAACTCAACCTCTAGGTTACAAGAAAAGAGGGGGAGGGGGGGGGGGGGGGGATAATCAGTATGTTCTACTATATTAAATGATTTATATTCAATGGTTTTTTTTTGTTTATAAACGTATAGTCTTTGCCTTTTTTGTTTGTGGAATTATTTGCGGAAAGTTCCTTTACCTTAAAGATGAAGATTATAACTGAAATTTGCAGCAATGCCAACAGAAACTATATGTGGCTTCATCCATTTAGATTCTTGTGAACCATTCATAATAAGAATATACATTGAACATTCATCCGTTACAATGTGACAGTATCTCATATATTCGAAAAGAGAAAGAAACTAAAGTAGCAGATATATAAAGGATGTATGTTTCTTACCAAGATTAATATCTTCTGGACATTCACGACATAGAATTGAATTTTTTCCAAATCCCGTATGTGATATCATCATCATAAGGAATATATGTAGAACTAATAAGTGAGAGGTCAAATGTTCAATCTAATTAAAAATAAAATAATAAACTGAAGCGTATTCGAATATTGGTATTTTCTATTAGAAATGCAATAAGTAACTTCAACGATTTTAGTGTTATCTTTAAATTGGGAATATATGTATATATATATATATATATATGTATTATTTTGTTTATTATTATAAAGATTATTGGTAATTGACTTAATGAAATTCGAATTAATAATTTGTCACTAAAACATGGATGATTTGAAATATTTTGAAGTGTTTGAGAGTGTTGATTTTTTAGATTTAGATTTTTAATACTCCATTACTTTGTATTTTTGAGAATCGAAAATGAATTAGTCATCTAGCATAGACTAAATTCAAAGCCCGTATTAATTTTCACGTGCATGCTAAGTTTAGAGCTAAGCTCAAAACAAATCAAAACATGATGACAAAGTTCATACAATATCAAGTCAAGTGTGATCCTAATCAGATTAACTTGCTCTTAATCAATAACCTAGGTGGGGATATGGGCATGGAGTTAATTGAGTGGATTCCCATAATGCCGTTACGTTGCATTTCTTTGGATAGATTAAATGAGGCCCAATTTATACATTGTAGAGAAAGAGCTTAAGTCTTAAACGATTATTTTTTTATTTTATTTTTAATAATTAAACCTTAAACGACTTTACCAACTAAAAATTTCATAGTAATGCTTGCTGGGAAATAATAAATCCAAACACAATCTATCATAAAAGAATCCAAATAATAATAATAATTAAAAAAAGAAATTGAGTATATATTTTCGAGTTTATTTCTTAGGTAATTGATTTTCTAATAACTCCATTACTCAGATTTAATAAAATTGATTCGTGAACAATTGTAATGTGTTAGAATGCACACCGAATACATCTTTTTGCAATTTTATCGGACTTCGAATTCAAAAAACTTCATAACTCTCCTTGACTCTACCAAAAATATTTTTCATTCGGCTAAGGGGGGAGTTATCTAACTATACTCGTCAAAACCTATTCCGATTACCAAAAAATAATAATCAAAATCAAAACAAATATCAAGTAGAATTAATTCAGAAATGGATAAGATTTAATTTTGCATTCACAAAATACTTTACAACAATTTGCAGTAGTACAATTTTCACCATATATCAAAGTACATTGAAACCGAAACAACATAGAACTTGCATAAGACATATTCATGCTATACATGATCGAGAGAGTCTAGCATATATTATCATTTATATGCATGCTTTAACATTTTCCCCAACTCATTCTCAATGTCTACGCGAGAGTTATTTGCTCGATCGGCCTTTCAGTTCATTTAGCTTCTCTTTGAACGGTAACATGATTAAATGAATCTCATCAAAATAAGCCGAAGTTGCAACCTTCCTGTCCTCGATCCATTTCAAAACTTTCTTGTCGAGGCCTAAAATACGTTCACGATCATTCTCATCTGCAACCTATATCAATAGTAAAAAGAAAAGGGTAATCATCTAAATGTTTATTTCAAAAATCACCATCCCCCCACTCGTAATTTTACCTCAATTTGTATGATTTCACAAACTAAAGCAAGATCTGCAATGGAAGGTTTTGAATTTCCAAGTAGAAACGGCCCGTCTCCCTCAACCTCAAGCCAAAAGGATTCAATTGTTTGCAGAGATGTTGACAAAAGTTTTTCATCTTCAGCTGCTACTTTCACATTTGAAGGAAAACCAAATGGTAGTCCAATAGTGCTAATGAAAAGATATTTAACTGATAAACCAAATATTTTCATCTGAAAAAGGCCGATTGCATGTATAAGCTACCAAATGACTAACAAAAGATGATTTAGGTAATAAAATTTTGTAGATATAGACATAAATTACCTGAGCCACGACATAGATTAGAGTGGTGTCAATTGAGTACTGAGTGGATCTTAGCTCTTTAGCTTCCCTTTGACCCCCACCCCCCCAAACAATCGTATTAGGGTCGTCCGGATGATCATTCAAAAGTTGGATTCTTTCGACTTCGTTGTCGACACTATGACTATCAGTGAGTTGCTTCTAGCCCTTCATCATCATACGAAGCCAACACCGCTCGACTATCACCAACATTGAGCAAGTACAAATTTTTTTTTCCCATGCAACAAAACAAGCAACACACAAGATCCAATAGACACTGAATCGGGTCGATCATCCATTTCCTGTTCAACCATGTGAAGAAATTCAGTCTCGACTTGAGTAAGAGCAGTTTGAACGCTGTCAAGAACTTTTTGCTTCTGAGAAGCTGTAACCGAGTCGTGCTCAAGGTCCCAATCGAGTAAATTAAGATGAAATGCAACTGTTTCATATAACGTTCCAGCAAGAAAATCTACTGGATCTCGACCGTTGAATCCATCATAGATGGCACAGAAAAGCCAAGCATTCTCTTCAGAGCAAACAGCTTGAACTCTATCTTCATCTGCGGCACCACCAGCAATTTGTACTTCCATTATATTGCACTTGAAAAGTTTTCGCTCCTTACAGAGAAGGAATCACAATCAAGGGTCTCACTCGGCGACGATGGGCTAAAACTCAAATTTGACATACTACTTTGGAGAGAAGATGATAAAAAGTCCATTTTTGTTAGAGACGGTGAAGATGGGATTCTGCGAAACGAAGTGGGAGAGTCCAAAGATGGGAGTATTTCTGATCTGAACAAACTGTTGCATATGTTTGTGTTGGCTAAAGTGGCGTTTGCACTCAGTGCAACACCGGAGAGGCAAGAGAATGAGCTGTTGTTTCTTTTGAGTTTACCAGCAGATGGGATATCGATATAATGTGGTTTCACTACAAGAAAAACATCAAATAGGAACAAAAAATTAGGAAGCAAAGTAAATTTGTTGGCAATTGGCTACAAATTTAGCAACCAATGTGATTTCAAGCTCTCCTACAAAATTAACATCAAATGATTTTGTTGTAAAAATTAAGAACAAATTTATTCGTTCCCAAAATTTGTAGCAAATTTATTCGTTCCATCAAAAAATGGAGGCAAACTTCCCTCCATTTTTCTTGTTCCTAAATTTGTAGCTGAATATTCTGTAAAATTAAATAAGAAATTAATAAAATTTGCCAACAAAAATATTTGTTGGAATGAGAGGAAATATAATATTGTTTTTTAGGAACAAAGCAATTGATGCTGAATACCCTAATGATTAAAACTAAATAATAAATAAATGTTAATAATTACCTAATAGATTTAAAAATATTTTGTGGAATATATTATAACATGAAGCTATTGTTAACAAAAACGTAAAAAAAACACACGCATATATATATATATATATTATAATTTATCTATTTTAGATGTTATTTATTTTGAATTTTTTCTTAAAATTAAGAAAGTTGTTATTTATGATTTAGGGTTAAAATTGATCATCTTATAAAATGTCAGTTGCTATTATTTATGTATATAAATTATTGTTAAATTATTAAATATCCTTAGTACTTTCATTTATTTTCTAACTTATTAATTCAATGGATTGAGTTTTGTCTATATATAGAGCATAAGTCCGAGCTAAGTGTTATGTGTCCTAAACCCCTAAACCCTAACCCCTAACCCCTAACCCTATATAAAATGATGAGTTATACATAAATTGAAATTAAGTTGTGATATTCTTGTAAGCAATTAGAGACATAATTAATGGATTTTCTGTGTTTAATTTTCTATTTCTTTTTTTATTTATCTTAATTGGTCGTGGATAGGAGACTAATATAATAAACTACAATAGTATACTAACTACTCTAGTATAATGTTTGTGTGGTCAATGATTAAAAATTATTTGTTCGGATTTGTCAGGTCAGTGTATTCACCTTCGCCTAAAAGTAAAAAAAAAAAAAACAAAAAAAAACTACACTTTAGCATTTAGGAAAGATATGACATAAGAATTTTGCATGAGCTAATTTTAGCATATATAATTATTAATTGACATGAACATATTATTAAATTTTTAATGGTAAATGGCCATGAACACTACAAGAAAACATGGCATCAGAGACGGAATTTTAGAGACCGACTGAATTCGGTCTCTAAACAGAGACCGAATTAGAGACCGATATGGGTTCCGTCTCTAAATCGGTCTCTAATTCAGTCGCTAATTTGAAAATTAGAGACCGATTGATTTCTGTCTCTAAATCGGTAGCTAATTGGTTGATTTACTCCCCTAAGTTAGAGACCGAATAATTGGGTCTCTAATTTTCAAATTAGCGACTGAATTAGAGACCGATTGATTTTCGTCTCTAAATCGGTAGCTAATTGGTTGATTTACTCCCCTAAGTTAGAGACCGAATAATTCGGTCTCTAATTTTCAAATTAGCGACTGAATTAGATACCGATTTAGAGACCGATTGATTTCCGTCTCTAAATCGGTAGCTAATTGGTTGATTTACTCCCCTAAGAAAGAATTGGAAAAGCAACGAGTAGAAATGAAAAAGAATATCGAGCAGGGTATTAAGGATGGTATTAAGGATGCTCTTACGTCTCTCAGTATGTATCCGATCCAACATCCTTCTCCCGGACATTTATCTGCTTCAGCTCCCGGGTACTTTCCACCTCATCCTGGCTACTATCCGGCTCCTCCGACTCCTGGTCAACATCATCCTTTCCAGTACCAGCCTTCTAGTCGAGATCATTCTCCCGACGAACACCATACTCGGGATTAGTCCATTGCTCGCTCGTATTGCATTTGTTATCTTGATTGAATTCGTGTAGAACTTTTAGTTATATGTTATGACAAGATATTGTACATTCATGATTTTATCTACATTTGATTATGTATGACATTTTATAATTATTATATTGGTATTTTATTTTGGTAAACTCATTTTATGTATATTACTATTATATTATTATTTAATTGATATTAATTAAAATTGAAAAATATTTAAAAAGAAATTATTGGATATATTTAGCAACAAAATTAGGGGTACAAATGTTTGTTGGTGATTTCTAATTTTGAAATTAGGAACAAAAATGTTTGTTGTTGAATAATATTTTTTATAATATTTCGAATATATTACCATCAAAATTTTCAACAAATTGTTTGCTTGCTAAAGATTAGGAACAAAGTCATTCCTTCCAAATTCGGAAGGAAGACTTTTGTAGGTAATATTTGTTGATGATCACCAACTAAATTATTTGTAGGTAAATATTGTTGCCAAATTTACCAACAAAACTCTTTGTTCCTAAAATTTACTTACAACCGATATAAGAACAAAACCTATTTGTTGATAATTTTGTAGCTAATGTGAATTACCAACAAATATTGGTTGTTTAGCATTGAATTACATTCTTTGCAAATCAATGTTTTTCTTGTAGTGTTTCTCCCAAGAATTATCATTGTTGGAGTTGCATTGATAGCCAAAACTAACTTTGATTTCTCCTTTTGAATCATTTATGGATTCTTCGTACATCATTATGTCTGAAATTAGATACATAAAAGCAAAAGAACTGAATATCAGTATTTATCCATTCAGTAAGCCAAAGTGAAGACATAAGGTTTCATTTCATATCTTACTAATTCGAAACATAGTGTATCCTTTTAGGCACTTATTATAAATGGAAGAGCCTCAAATGAAGATTGACTTCAACCATTCAAATTCTTGTGAAATATTCATATTAATAATATACATTGAACAAGATTGTTTAATATTAATTATAAGTTCATGCACACATTTATTTGATAACAATAATATATGTTTTTTTTAATATATACTTTAGGATAATATTAGATTATTAATGTAGGGTTATTTTGGTCTTAACCAAAAAGTTAAGAAATGTAAATCATTCCATACTTTTAAAAAGAACTGAATATCAGTATTTATCCATTCAATAAGCCAAAGTGAAGACATAAGGTTTCTTTTCATATCTTGCTAATTCGAGACATAGTGTATCCTTTTAGGCACTTATTATAAATGGAAGAGCCTCAAATGAAGATTGACTTCAACCATTCAAATTCTTGTGAAATATTCATATTAATAATATACATTGAACAAGATTGTTTAATATTAATTATAAGTTCATGCACACATTTATTTGATAACAATAATATATGTTTTTTTTAATATATACTTTAGGATAATATTAGATTATTAATGTAGGGTTTTTTTGGTCTTATCCAAAAAGTTAAGAAATGTAAATCATTCCATACTTTTAGAATACTATAGATATGTTATGGCCTTTGGCCTCGTTTGCTTGCAATGTTGTGATTACATAGGATAAAATTGTGCATGATATTGATGTTATATTTGGTGTAAATACTACATATTATTTTGTTTGTTTCAAATATTAAACCCCCTGATATTCAATTCATTATTATTGTTTAGATGTTTGGTTGGTAAGATTTAATGGGTTGGATAAGACTGATTTATCAAAAGTACCCTTACCTTTGTTCATTAGATTACCATCGACCCCAGGATCAATAATTATGGATCTCACCACAAAACAAATTCAACTTCATGTCTACCTATATCAATTTTTCCCCATCAACTTCGAAACACCTGTTTCTCATACAATTACATAAACTAACCATCTTTTACTATTTGATTGTTCAATCAACTCAAATTTGAGAACTCAAAAATGTCTTATGGACTAGAACTGAAATTCCACATAAAGAGAGAATAGAAAGATGTTTATTCTCCCAAACAGTGATCTTTCGCTTAATGGATGAAATATGAGATTTACTTTCAATAATGGAAACCCATTAAAATCAATCCACTGGAACAGGACGGCAGTATTAATATTTGATTTGGCAATGAGTTTCCTAACTAAATATTCTGAAGTTGATTTGTTTTTGGATTTCTGAAATGCCAGATCCAATTCTCGATTTTGAATTTAAAGAAGTCTAGATCACTTCTTCAATTCATCCATTAATCCATAGTTTTAATAACAAATGAGAAAGAAAGTTGAGGTGGAAAGTGAGAACAGAATTAAAGAACAATATGCAAAAATGAAGATGAGAAATTTGCAGAAAAGGAAAATCGTGTTGAGGTGTAGGAGAGACAGAGGGCAATTTTGTCCATAACTAAGTTAATATGGGTCTTCAAAAGGTGAGTAATATTGAATACCACCTAGGAGGTGGTATCTACTATCCAATTCTTGCTTGATTATATTACAGGCCACCCATTAATACTGGGCCCACTCTTGTGCAAGCAAACAGCTGCATGGGCTTGATAATGTATGTATCATGCTCATACATAGCAAGCAAACAGACCTTGTGTAAACAAAATGTCTTTGCGTACAATTATGTTTTATTTTTCTTTTCTTTTTGATAAATTAGAGACTAAGTAGAGTAACTGTAATTCAAGTTAATCTTTTCATCTCCAGTAATTACTATAGAGTTCTTAGTGGTGGCCTGAGGAATGTAACAAAGTCCAACTCTAGCACTTGCATATCTGAAGCATAAAAATGTGTTCCCTTCCACTTCCCTTCTCATTCTTTCATATAAAAATTACGACCAGAATATGTTCCTCAATTCGGTGAATATTGGATGAAGTTTTATCTTAGATATCGATATGTAGAATTTGACTATTTGAGGTTGTGAGAATGCATGTATACAATATTTAGAATTTGACAATTTAGTAGGAAGGATACGAGAATACATGAAAAACAAAAATAAGATCTCCAACTTATCCAGTAAGCCTTTTACCATCCCGCATTAAAATGGGGGGAAATATGCAATTATACTTGTATAGATATTGATAGATACCAGGGCCCAAGCTTGTATGGATGAAGTCCTGGTTTTCTACTTTCAGCTTATTGGCATGATATAGGGAATGAGGTGGTCAATGGCGGTGCAGACGACCTTCTCATCTATCTCGCAGAATACTTGGGATTCATCTTGTCGCATTCGTAATGTTAATGTGAGCCAGGATTGTTCAATTACTTGGTATAAAAGAAAGATATTTGCTATTAGTTACCATTAGGAATAATTGGGATTTACTTGTTGGACTTCTCCTAGCTTATTTCATTTGTCATCCTCTTATTTGGACTGTTACTCATCAAATTTGAACTTCAAAGTCTAAAAATATCAAGCTTTACCCCCTTTTCTTTGTATTTGCCCCTCGAGCAAAAATCTCGGCTTCATCCTTGTTTGGATAGGTGATTAATTTGTATTAGAGGCGAGAGTTAAGTCTTTCTAGAGCTTATTGGTTTTAGCGCCTTTATGTTTCTTGGATGTATGGACAAAACCAGAATAGCACACAAATTTTTGTGTGTTGAGACTTCTCTCTACTTCATAGAACTGTTATTGCCCTTTAGCTCTCTCTTAAGTTATGTAGCAGTGATGAGCTAACCAGTTACCCTTATTGTTCAAGATGCCATCAAAGGGATAAAGTGAAAAGAAGGAAAAACGAGTTGATTTGGAAGGATGACAACCTAGAAGAAATGTTACGTCGTCGTCAAAAGTATATAAGAATATGTTGATTCATAAGTCTTGCAACATCCCTTCCAAAAATATCAAATTAAAAAGTTCAATGTGTAACTCTTAATTGGAACAACAAAAGGATGATAAATTTGTAGCTTTAAAATCTTATGTTGGTGTCCCCCTAGCCAGTAGCCACCCTCCTCCCATCACCGGTTTTTTATTCCCTTATATCAACTTAAATATTCTTGCGACAAAATTATCCCTTCAACCCAATAAAAGGTCTTATAAACGGCGCAAAAATTATATTTTGTATCTGATATATAATGATCAAAACATATTTCAAGTTACTTTAATCATAACACAAATGATGAAAAATGTAAGAAAACTAGTGGAAAATAGTAAATGCACTGAAGACAAAATGAATTAATTGTGATATCCCATGTTGGCTGTGCAAGGAAATGTGAAAGGATTTATAACTTGGTGAAGTGGACTTCTATAGCAAGTTCAGTTAATCATTTTCGCAAAGTGAGGATGGATGAAAAGTAGTTGCTAACGGAACCCATTATGACAGGTCTCGTTTGTGGGCCACTATCCCATGGACCCAGACATGACATTAATACTTTTGTATACAATAAATATTAGTTTCATTATTGAGAATTACGTTGACAATAATATTTTTTATTGAAAATGTGAAAAAGATAGGGGGATATACTATAGGCAATGCAAAACACAGATTATCTCGTATAATCATTATTGCCTTCAACTCTCTTAGCCACCAGGTATGAACTCTACTTTTTCGTCTCTCATTTACATGCACTGGTACATGAATATTTATTATCATTTGATAACGAATAATAATTTGCAATCAACTAACTCACAACAACTAAGAATGTAAAGAAAGACTCTCGTATTGATGCAAATAGAGATCAAGATCTATATTTTGGAGTTTTCACTTGGCCGATAAACTAGACCTCATTAGTCTCTTAGTTTCTGTTTCTTTAAAGCAAAATCTAAAACTTTAGTTCATTTGGTGATAAAGAGAACTGAACCAGATACAAATTTGTGTTCGGGGTAATATATAATACAAAGCCGATAAACATAATATAATCATTGAAGCATTGTAAAATAAATAAAAGGATAAAACGTATTAATTTCGTGAAACGACGATATTTCTAAGACGATCATATAATTACTAAAAACATGGCAGGATCAACGTAGTGTTGCTAAAGCTCTAATTGAACTCAAACTTATACCGATAAGTTGATAAACAGGAGAAGCAATTGTATGACTATTGTTTCCCTAATGCATAGCAGCACAGGTCATTTTTCAATTCAATTCGCTCAATGTCATAGTGTTGTTTGCAGAAGGGGTGACTTTAGACAGTAGTAACAGGAAAATTATTAGATTTAGAATTTTTTTTGACCTGAATTGGTCATGAGTTCACTAGCATATACTACAATATTTGCAAAGAGTTCAACTAAATATAATACCGGTAAAAGACTGATGTCTTTATTCCTATCTAATATCCTTTAAACTAAACCATAAACAGGTTAGAAGTTAAAGAGATAATAAGAAATACCCCAAACCTACGGGGTTGTCCGGTTGTGCACTTATTCCACTGTCCTATACAAATATGCACCCAACACCCTCACTTTTGGTGTCGGGTGCATTTATCCACCTCCAACAGAATCTTGTGGAATATTTCTCATTTTTCCAGTGTATGTGCCTTGCTCATGATACCATTAAGGGCAAAATCATCATCTAGGGGGCAAAGTGCTCTATGCACCATAGGATAGGGGGTTTTCGCTAAAGCTTGATGTTTGATTTTAATTTTAATTTTAATTTTTATAACATTTAATTTTCTTTTTATGTTTTCAGTTAAAAAATATTGATTAAAAACTTGAAAACTAAGAAAGAAAGTCTAATAAGTACCAACAAAATTAAGAAAATTCGAAAAAATCAGAGAAAATTTTAGAAAAAAATTGAAAAACTAGAAAAATAAGAATAATAATAAATAGAAAAAAATTCATAAAAAAATGGAAAGTTGAAATTTATTTGCTTCTGCTAATTTGCTTAAGCATTTTAGGAAAATTATATGTCCTTGTCGTGTTCCAATATTTCATTTTTTGCGTTTAAATGAACTTTTTCTAGTTTTTCAGATTTTTTTGATTTAATTTTTGACTTTTTCCTGAGTTTTCTATTTTTTTTCTAATTTTTCTTAGTTTCTGAACTTTTTCCAATTTTTCAGCTTTTTTTTTTAAATTTTCCCTTAATTTTCTGAATATCCCCAAATTTTTCTGGTTCTTTTTAAATTTTTTTTATTGGTTTTAAAGTTTTTTGTATGGTATGATCCATATTTTTTTAATTACAAATTTAAAAAGAAACATTAAACATTATAAAAACTCAAATTAAAATCCAAACATCATGTTTTAGCGAAAATCCACTTATCCTGTATACGGAGTACTTTGCCCCCTAGGGTAAATTTGACTGTTAATGGAATCACGTACACGACACATGCGCTGAAAAAATGAGCAATATTCCATAAGATTCTGTCAGAGGGGGTTAAATGCACCTAATGCCAAAGGTGAGGGTGTCACGTGCACATTTGTATATGACATGGGGTAAAGTGAACAAGCCCCCATAAGTTGGGGGTGTTTGCTATTATCTCGAAGTTAAATATACATCACTTACTGAAAACTACATATATCCTATGTACACGATTAAAATGTGTGCTCTTACTATTTTATTTACGAACAACCGAATAAGAAGAAATTATTTCAAAATGTCAAAATATTGACAAAAGAATTTGATGTCAAACTTATTGATGACTATATGAACAAGGAGCCCGTCAACTTATCTATTAAACAATGAGAGAAAAAACATTGAGTGAAACTTGGGACTTTACTCTAAGATAGTTGTTTGTTCTCTTCACTTATATGTCTTTTAATTTTCTCGATGCTTTTCCATTGCTAGTATAAAGTTGCTTGAATCTACTAATTACATCACTAGAAGGCAAGCTATCAAAGTAATACTAATGACTATTCCCTTCTCCTTTAATTTGTGGGTATATATGCTAGCATATATAAATCAATTTACGTGCTTTGAATGTGAACACCTGGTTCTTTATGTTATTTTAGAATCTTAGATTTGGGGGAGCAAAACACAAGTAAAATATTCTTGTTGCTTTAGGTGATGCAATTTTGTGTTTTATAATTTGCACATTTTACGCTTCCTTTTCTTTTGCCACATTGAAATCTTTGATCTAATCATATATAATATTAGAGATTCAAATGAGACGTTGAAAAATACGGACCAAACACACAAAAAGTGATATAGCACTTGTCATGTTATTAGTTGGTTTGACCAAGCCGGATTCAAACTAAAATTCTCTAAGTACAAAAATCTTTATTTTTAAATCAAGAACTATAACTTAATTACCTCCAGAAAAAAGTCCGTGAATTACTAAAAAAGTGGAGAAATGTGTTCCGAATCTAAAGTTATAAATTAAACAAATCATCAATCTCCAAATGAAAACCTCGTGGGAAAAAGTAGAAGTTTCTCATCTTCAAGATGTTAAATGGACTACAAGCTCTTCAATGCTTTTTTCTTTGCTTCAATTTTGTAGCAATTTTAGGCGTCTATTTCTTTTTAGTGTTTAATTTGTCAATCGTTCATATTTTTATTCATCACAAATTTATAACATTTTTTAAAATATTTTCCGATTGAAGAATTTTATTTGTAAGTTCACTTATTTTTCACTGTTATAGTCTCACAATCAAAATTTCAAAAAACATACTTAAATACATCTAAAAATGCCATTACGATACCCCACTCCTCTATTTTGACTAGTATAAAGCGACTAAATGATATGATACATTGAATGACTCGAACAAGCTTATGCAATATTTGATGATCATTGCAAAAAACTTATGCAATATTTGTTCGCATCCCAACATGCAATACTTGATGGGAGTTTTGTGGAATCGGATCAAATTATGGTCAAGAAGAGGAGCCAAAATAGAGCCAAGAGGGGTCGGCGTTGACCGGGGTCACGAAAGAAGTCAAAAGGCTGAAAAATTGGGGTCAAGTTTCTAGTCATGTGGCGCCATGGTGCTGGATTTGGCGCCACAGCGCCACGGGCGCGGACAACTTTTTTCAGTACGCGTTTTTGACGGGTTTTTCGAGTTTTGGGGGGTGTTTTGGCATGTTTGAGTCCTAATTAGATTGGAATTGTTTCTAACTGATTGGATTTATTCCTTAGCCTTTTAGGATTGTTTTTCCTAGTTTGATTAGGGTTTAACTCTTGTAACTCTATAAATATTAGAACTCACTCTTGTAAACATTGAATCACTTTGAGAGTTGAAATAAAAGATCTAGTTGGAGGTGATTTTTTCCCTTGATTGGGTTTCCACCATAAGTTCTTTGTCTTCTTTATTGCTTTAGTTTTTTCATATTTTCTTATATTTTCCTGTTGTTAATTCACCATTGAAAACCTTGATTCCTAATAATACTGAATTTCATTAGCAAGTAAATTCATCAGTTACCAAGAAGGGGACAAAAGAACTTTTTGCCTAAAAATATGACCTTGTTTTAACAACTTTTCTGCAATATAAGTTTGAAGAATGCATCGGATTAAAAAGAGACACCGCCATTTGTTACTAACCTTGAGTGTGTATTTGTCTTTGTATTCTGGTCAACAGCTTTCACAGAAGTGCATAATTTACCGTTATTCTCTATGTATATATAGATATATAAAAAAGACGCTTGAAGACATTGTAAAGTTGCGAAGTTGGCTTTATGAAACTATTAACTTGGATGAGGAAGTGACGTGGTGTGATTCTAATAGGACCTTAAAGGAGCTCTCGTAACTCTAATTAATTGCATATTACTTAATTACTTTCAATTTTCATTAATATTCATGGAAGTGGGGGATGAAGTTGAGAAGTTGGCTTTATTAAGTGTGTCAATTAGGATGAGGGATTGGAAAGTCACAAATTTTGCTTCTTATGAAGTATATCAATAATAAGGGTGAGAAGAAGCTGAAAATTAGGATTCCATTAAGTGCACTATTAAGAATGAGGAAATGGAAAGTTGGAACTTGAAAAATTGCTATTTAGTGATCGATGTTTGATGTATGACAAATACCTGTCATTAATAATTAATTAATTAATAATGGTAAAGAAGTAAATTCATAATTAGAAGCAACACCAAGATCCACACTTTTAGTATAGTCTATATATATATAAATATAATTATAAGTATAAATATAAATATAGATATGAACATGGTGAAACAACAAACCTCTCTTTTCAACCTGAAAAAAAGGATGGTAAAAGAGAAGCAATGATAAATATAAAAATGAAGAGGTAAGGAAAATTGAAGAATTCTTATCCTTTTGATATTGTTGTTCAGTTTTGTATTGATTGTTATGTATTTGTTCCAGGTTTTAGAGGATATTTTGCTTGACCATTAAAGTCAGCGGTAATAACTTGATATGTTAATTAGGTCATAAGATTGCTTGAGTATGGTTGTCTTCTTAGATGTTAGAATAAATCCTCATTCCACCTCATCTTCTAGCATGGTTGCTACCACTATCTTTCATATACTTTTGTGTCATAACTTATTTTGGTAGCAATGGAATCTATTATTGTGAATGTTGTTATGAACAGTAATTGAAATGTATATGTAATTATCTTCATCAATTTATTTCATGAAATTTATTTGACACTAATCATCGTATTTTGTGATGTGCACACGTACTAGTCATTACAAAAGACAAAGCAATTCGTCTTAAAACCAATAGACCATTCAAACCTCGGCCAACACATTCTTTCTCTTTTAAATCTCGCATCTTCCTTTTTCTACAATAAACTATCAACTGAGATTCATTGTTTTGTCTAAAGTTTAGAAGCTATTTCTGTGAGATATTGACGATTCAATGTTTCTCACCAAATGTTGCAGATCTATTATATCCAAATGTTAAAGATGTATGCATGTACAACTTCAGAAAGTTTTTTTAAATATAACAACAAATATCTCTTGGAAAATCTCAATCATTCCTGCTATGGCGCTGCCTGTATTGATACGCCGTGCAGTTGGTGCAGTTGGACTTGCTTTCGTAGGCAATGAGACTTGGAGGCTCTATATAGTTGTCAAGTGATTGTACCGACTCTTCTACGACATTTGAAGCTGGTACTTTACTTTTTTATTTTTTTTAAGATTTTAGTTTTTGTGAAGCTGGTATCGTCATTTCTTCTTTGTCTCTTTTTCTTGGTGTTTATTCGTTGATAATTCAGTCTTCTGTCACCTTAATCCTCTCTTTCTACCACAAGATCTCTACGACAACCACCCCTCTTGTCCCCTCTTTCATCGCCTCCCTAGCCCGCCGCCCCCTCTTCTTTTTACAGCCGGTTACAATTTTCTAGAAATCAAGTAGGAGAACTTATTTCTCTACAAAGTCTGAGTACCGCTCTGTAGCCTATGTTGTTGCTGAGTCATCTTGGCTCCGCTAAATTCTTCGAGACTTGGGTATTTTTCTTCCGGATCCTGTTCAGGTTTAATGCAATAATATCAGTGTCATCTACTTTGTTCTCAATCTTGTTTTTCATTATCGCACGAAACACATTGAGATAGACTATCACTTTGTTCGTGAGAAGGTCGCCATTGGTGATGTTTTGGTGAAGTACGTACCCACTACTAAGCAAGTTGCTGACATCTTCACTAAAGCCCACTATGAAATTTACACATCTTCGGTCCAATCTTCGTGTTGGTTCCACGACTCAGATTGTGAGGGGGGTGTTAGTGTATATTCTGTAGAGATATATATATATATATATATATATATATATATAGATCTCCGATTGTATCTTCCATTAGTTGTAGATAGACCCAAATCCGTATTAATAGGGTCTTATATCTGGCTATATATACTCTTACATTGTATCATAATAATTATTCAGTGAAATACATATTATTTTCACACAAGAGTTCTCTAAATTACATGTCTAAGCACTCTATCATGGTATCAGTCACTGTGAACAATGAACCTATATGTCCACTGCCCTTACGGCATCCATAGCCACTACAGTGGCCGACCCCACCTTCGGCGTCCTTACCGCCGTCACCATTTCTTTAGCCAACAACACCACCTCCTCCTTCTCTCTCTCTTCATTTCGTCTGCCTCCTTTACACAGCTGGAAATTTTCTCCCAGCCACCACCCCTCACCGCTGTCTCTTTACCAGTGCTGTCCAGTGATCTTCTCGCCACTATTCCGCCTCTGTCCCTCATGGTGGATCCTTCTCTTCCCACTGCCGTCAAACTTTTCTACCATCTTCTCTCTTCACCCCTCAACCTCACCCTCACAAATATCTCTCGCCTTTTTTCTTCGTCGCCATCACTCGCGGACGCCTCGTCATCGCCCATTTCAAACGCCATCGTCCATTTCGAACGCCATCGTCACATCACCTGCAGACGACGACCATTACATCTCGTCACTCCGGCGCAGCAAAACACCTCTGTTGTGGCTGTCCCTATTTCTTCTCTTCACTCCACCATCGTCACTAGTCATTCTCAGCCTGTCGCTGGTGGTTGTTAACCATACGCCATCGTCGTCCCTCAAACATCTCTTCCAATCCATTCTCTCTCCAATTGCAGCAGTACCATCTCTGCCACAAATCCCTTTTACATGCATAGTCCCACTTCTTTCCAATTTCACCCACATCAAAATCCTACATTACATATTGAACCCTAACAAAACCCCTTTTCCAAATCATCCCCCTATACAACCATAAATTCAACACTAACCCCCAACAAAAACCTACTTTCCAAATCAGCCCACAACAAAACCCAAATATTCATATTGACCCCAACACAAACCCTACCTTTCATATTAGCCCACAAAAAATCCCTAATTCCCATAATCCACCCATTCCGCCATCAACTCTCCCCAACTTAATGTCCAAAAAATTAAATGGTGAAAATTATTTCCTATGGAAATCTCAATTCAAAAGATACTTGGTTGTTATGAATTGAAGGGCTATGTTGACGAATCTCTACCATACCTATCCTCGCTCATTTTAAACTCTCTCAGTCAATTAATTCAAAATCCAGCCTACTTTTGTTGGCTACGTTCCGATCAAAGTACCCAATCATGGATGAACGCCACCTTTTCTCAAGATATCCTTCATAAGGTCTACACACTACCCACTTCTCAAGATGTGTGGATCGCGCTTGAACGGTGCTTTGTGCAACAATCTAAGAAATTACAATATAAGATCAAAGTCTCCACTATGAAAAAAGGTGATCTTTCCTGTGATGAGTATTTATGCAAAATCAAAACTCTCGCAAATAATCCTGTAGTGTCTATTACACTCTTACCCAAATTGATCTTGTCATACAGGCCCTAAATGGCCTTCCTCCTGAGTATGAATCTTTTGTTACTGGTATCTCTTTAGAATCGAAGCTTATATCTTTTGATGATCTCCCAGCCCATCTCCTCCAATTGGAGCAACGTCTTCGCCAAACACATTCCTCTCCTACCTTTCCTGCCTTTGTTGCCCATTCCCATTTCTCTCATCCTAATTCATCTGGTGGTAAAGGTCGTGGAAACAATCATGGCCATGGTAATTATTCCAGCCGTGGCTGAGGTCGTGGCAGTCGTAGCAACACCATCTCGTCATGGCAATCATCATATCAATTTTATGCCACTACTAAGTCTCCTCAACATTCCTCTGGCAATTATGGTTCCTCTCGGCCATCTGGGCCCCCTAGTCTCTATGCTCCTGGTCTTCTACCAACACCTACAACTCCACTGTTTTGTCATATTTAGGATACCCTGGGTCACCTAGCCTAAGCTTGCTCTCAGCGGTTCAACCATGCTTGTGTGATTGAAGAATTGCCACGGTCTTTCTCAGCATCGTCCACTGCTGACACCTCTGATCTAGCATGGTATCCAGATAGTGGTGCTTCTGCTTACATGACTCCGGATGATGGTAAGATTTCTACTCTTACTTCTTATAATGGCATACATAAGATATTGGTTGGAAATGGTGCTCTTTTGCCTATAAAGCATGTTGGAAATTCGCCAATGTGGAGATTTGTTGAAGTGTGGTGAAGAAATGACTCATTTCCCTTTGATAATGAAGAACAATTTGTGCCACATAGGAAGAATTTTGTAATGGGCCATCCTTTTACCTATAAAAAGGGATCCACTCTTTAGTTGTTATTCATCCCTTAGCCTCTTATCTTTGGCTATTTTTTCTTGCTTCCTCTATAATTTGTAATATTTTCACTTTAGTCCTTTAGTGAAATATTTTGGTGGGGTCCAAGGGCGTAGGCTAAATTAGCCGAATCTCGTTAAACTTTGGTGTTCTTTATTTTGGTATTATTCTTCAAGTAGCCATTGTTAGTTATAGTTGTAGTGTTATATTGTGCTATTAAATTCGTCTAGTTAATTCTGTCGAGGAGATTGGGTTTTAAGCATGACCGTTGTGACGCCTCCAATCTTTCCTGGGAATTAAATCTAGTGTGATTTTCTAGTACAATATTTCTCTCGCTATTTCTATATTTGGTGGAATATGACTCTGAGTTCCACAACACACCCTTCTCGACCATGGATGTTACACTCTCTTTCCCTAAAAATCGCCGTCGCGCCATCTCTTCCCTTCCCCTAAAATCTTCGCCGCGCCATCCGGGGGTGGGCTCTTTCCCTAAAAATCACCATCGCACCATATCTTCCCTTCCCCTAAAATCTTCGCCGCGGCATCCCCCATTCTTCCCTAAAATCTCCACTGCGCGGTGCAATCAAAAGCTTTTAGTCGCCCCATCGATTCCCCCACCACTTATGGATTCTGCCATCAGTTAGAATTGTGGTCAAAGAAATACTAATATTTTAAATAAGGAAAATCTAATTTAGACCACCAATTTTTTAAAAAATAAATAGTTAATTTAAGTTTTTTTGATAATTTATTAATTTAAGTTGATCTCAGGAAATTTTTGATTTAAAGAGATCTAATTTTTGAAGTTTTTAGAAGATCTAACGGTCAAACTTTAAACATTAAAAATCAAGACTTAATAAATAGATGGGTAAAATGGTCAACTGGCAAAAAAATTAATGCCGTTAACTCTGAAAGACGAAAGTGAAAACTGAACTAACTGAAAGATAACAGAGGGGGTATTTTGCCTATTCTTTTAAAAGAGGGTGGTGTTTAATAATTTCAGACCAATAGAGGCTTTGCAAAAAACTAATTTACCCTAAAAATAAAAGAAAGTTGCTATTTAGCACCGCTGCATTCGAATGGTGGATAGTAGTTTTTGGCAATATTGAGCTCTATTTGGATGTGTTTTAATTTCATATTCAAAGGTGCTATTTAGCACCACTGCATTGGGATGGTGGATAGTAATTTTCGGTAGTTTTTAGCTCTCTTGGGATGTGTTTAATTTCATTTTCAACTGTCATTTCTTAAAATGTATGGAAAAATGAGTTTTTTTATTTTTTGTGTGAAAATGTGGGCATGTTTGGTTATGTTTCTGAAAATGATTGGAATTGATGATGTGTGAAATAATTGATTTAGTCAAATGTAATGATAATGTGAATAGTATAGATTTAATAATAAATAATGTTGTACTGATTAGATATATTTCTAAGTAAAAATGATAAAAATTAACCAAAAAAAAAAGCATTAAAAATATTCAAATGGGTCTTAGAATTTAGACAAGACTATAAAGGTTAATACCGTGTATTTTAATCCCCTTCATTGTTGTAAAAAATATGGACTTTTTGAATGAGACGTGAGAGAAATAAAAACGTGAGTGTGATTTGGTAAACTGAAATGTAGTTATTGGAGAATGTTAAAAAGAAAATGAAAATAAATGTATTTTCAATTGAGAATAGTGTAAAATTTGTTGAATGAAAACTAAAATATGAGCTTGACAACACAAACAAACGTAGGCTTAGAAAAAACAAACGTAGCCTTAAAATATGATCTTGTAAGTTCACTTATTATTCACTGTTATAATCTCATAATCAAAATTAAAAAAGAAAAGAAAACATAAATACATCTAAAAATGCCATTACGATACCCCACTCCTCTATTTTGGCTAGTATAAATAAAACAACTAAATGATATGATACATTGAATGGCTCGAAAAATCTTATGCAATATTTGATGATCGTTGCAGAAAATTCATGCAATATTTGTTCGCATCTCCAACATGTAATACTAGGGCTAGGCAACCATTTTCTGAAACCGCCCGAACCGCCCGCACCGAACCGCACCAAACCGTTTTCGTCAAATCGTTACGCAAACCATGGTTTCGATTTTTAATGAAAACCGCGCCGCAAAGTTGGTTTGGTGATGGTTTTGGACCAAAACCGCACCAAACCGAACCGCAAAACCGCCATTATTTTATATATATATATATTTATTTATATTTATACATATGTATATTTATATACATATTTATTTTTATTTTCTAAACATTTATTCATTATTTTACATGAAAATTATGAATTTGTTATTTAATCATATTGAAATTGATATTGAGAATTATTCATTTTGAATTAGGATTAAAGTAATACTAGATTAGATATATCCAAATAACATGAACCGAACTGATGAACACCTCTATAGATTGATACCTTAAGCCCTAACCCCTAAACCCTAAGCTCTAACCCCTAAACCATGAACTCTAAACCCTAAATTCTAAATGCATGATAGATTAAATAAATAATTAAATAGAATGAGTTTCTATCTAATATGGACCAATAAAAAGTATATAAAAATTATTGAAGTGTTCACCCAAGATACGTGTCCATATTTTGTTGAAGCATGGACTTGGAGAAATAAATGAAATCTTAGATATACAAATTTATATACTACAAATATAATATCTTTTTGAACTTTAGACAAATTAAAATAGGTACTTCAAAATGTTATTTAATTGATTTTTGAATATTGTGTTATAGATGATATGTTCTAATTGAATTATAATTTGATAGAGATAATTTCTCGATAACTTTTAATGCACGTATAACACATATCTCGTCTCAACCTTATAAATTTGAGGTGAGTTTAAAGACGAAAATATAAATTTAAATTTCATCTTCAATTGGAGACAGTAGATAAAATTAAAATTTTATATTAATTCAAAATAAAAAATTATAGGTAAAAATTAAATTATATTAAAAAACTGAATTCATATTCATCTTAAATTCTTAATCATGAAACTAAAAATGATTAATATTAGAACAAGAAAACAAGTTTCATTGTAAAAGATTCGAGTTTGTGACTTCTAAGGCTTTCAAAAGGCTAGCGAGCTTTTTCATTTTTTTTATATATTTATTTTTATATTATAAATATTAAATATTAACTATATATTAATAGGTTGTTTTGTAAGTTAAAAGTACCGAAAAATTTGTATTTCTCTTATTTTATTTTAGCCTTGTAGACCAACTTTCGTATTGTTTTCGTTTAAGTCTTGTAGGTTATTCATTATTATGTATGGATTGTTTAGTAGGACGACTTAGTTCAATATTTTAAGTTTTTGCGAAGTTTTGATTATGTTATGTAGTTTTTGGATAAATAATTTTTGTTAAGCATAACTTTTATCTTTGTGAAATATTATTATTAGGTTTAGTTAGGTAATGTTTAAAAAATGACACTTTTATGCAAATTAATCATTTAGCTAGGTACTTCCCCCCTTGCTATTTGGATATTTTCTAGTAGTGTATTAATAGGTTGTTTTGTAAGTTAAAAGTACCGAAAATTTGTATTTCTCTTATTTTATTTTAGCCTTGTAGACCAACTTTCGTATTGTTTTCGTTTAAGTCTTGTAGACTATTCATTATTATGTATGGACTGTTTAGTAGGATGACTTAGTTCAATATTTTAAGTTTTTGCGAAGTTTTGATTATGTTATGTAGTTTTTGGATAAATAATTTTTGTTAAGCATAACTTTTATCTTTGTGAAATATTATTATTAGGTTTAGTTAAGTAATGTTTAAAAAATGACACTTTTATGCAAATATCCTGAAATATTTATTTTTAGTTAGATAAAAAACGTAAATCGCACCGAACCGCCCAAAACCGCACCCTTGGTTTTATTTTTCAAAGTGGCAATTTGAGATTTCTCTACCAGAAAATCGCACTTGGCAATTCGGTTTCAAATTAGTAAAAAAAAACCAAAACCGCACCACGAACACCCCTATGTAATACTGAATTTCATTAGCAAGTAAATTCGTCAGTTACCAAAAAGGGGACAAAAGAACAACCACCATCAACTTTTTGCCTAAAAAATATGACCTAGTTTTAACAACTTTTCTGCAATATATATTTGAAGAGTGCATCGGATTAAAAAGAGACACCGCCATATGATACTAACCCGAGTGCGTATTTGAGTTTGTATTCTAGTCAACAGCTTTCACAGAAGTGCATAATTTACCGTTATTCTCTATGTATATATAGATATATAAAAAAGACGCTTGAAGACATTGAGAGTGTTTGCAAACTCTAAATAAAAGTGCTTTTGAACTTGTAGATAAAAATAAGCAATTTTGTAGTGTTTGCAAATTCAGCTTTTGCTTTTGATTCTCTAAAATTAAGCTCCCAGAAGCCAAAAGCTCCAAGCTGGGTAGGGGGTGCTTTGTGGTGCTTTTTAAATTCCTGCAATATCCTTGACAATATTTCTACATTCTCAAATTAACCCCATCAAATTTTTTTTTAAAAAAAAACTTGCGATTAAATTTCAGGGGAGCAAAAAGCTAAAAGAAACGTAAAATCCATCCCTTTTCTCTATTGTTAATTATATCTTACTAGTTCTGATATTGCTCGTTTAATTGTTTTGCTATTCTCGTTCTGTAATCTACTTGTCCCAAGTAATCAATATTATTTCATAAAAATATGCTTTTAGGAGTATTTTGTTAAAAAGAAGATTAGAAACATAAATGTGAAAAAAAATATAATTTTTATATTATTTTAGGGGCAATGTTGTACTTTCTGCAAAAAAGCTAATTGATAATCACTTTTATTTGCAAACACTCCCTGCAACTTTTTTCCACTTTCAACTTCTGTTTGCAAACACTATCCACTTCTGCTTTTTAAGTGATTTTGCTTATTTTTCACTTAAAATCACTTTTTTAGAAGCAGTAGAGTTTGCAAACACTCCCACTGTAAAGTTGCGAAGTTGGTTTTATGAAACTATTAACTTAGATGAGGAAGTGGCGTGGTGTGATTCTAATGGGATTTTAAGGGAGCGCTAGTAACTCTAATTAATTGCATGTTACTAGAGGTTTTGGAAGTTGAAAGGTGGAATACTTGGGTTAATTACTTTCAATTTCCATTAATTTTCATGGAAGTGGGGGATTAAGTTGAGAAGTTGGCTTTATTAAGTGTGTTAATAAGGATGTGGGATTGGAAAGTCACAAATTTTGCTTCTTATGAAGTATATCAATAATAAGGGTGAGAAGAAGCTGAAAATTAGGATTCCATTAAGTGCACTAATAAGAACAAAGAAATGGAAAGTTGAAAAATTGCTATTTAGAGATCGATGTTTTCGATGTATGACAAATACCTGTCATTAATAATTAATTAATTAATTAATTAATAATGATAAAGAAGTAAATTCATAACTAGAAGAAACACCAAGATCCACATTTTTAGTATAAGTGTATATATAAATATAACTATAAGTATAAATATAGATATCAATATGGTGAAACAACAAACCTCCCTTTTCAACCTGAAAAACAAATGGTAAAAGAGAAGCAATGATAAGTATAAAAATGGGGAGGTAAGGAAAAATTGAAAAATTCTTATCCTTTGATATTTTTGTTCAGTTTTGTATTGTTTGCTATGTATTTTTTCCAGGTTTTAGAGGATATTTTGCTAGACCATTCAAAGTCAGCGGTAATAACTAATAACTTGATATGTTAATTAGGTCATAGGATAGCTTGAGTATGGTTGTCTTCTTAGATATTAGAATAAATCCTCATTCCCCCTCATCTTCTAACATTGTTGCTACCACTATCTTTAAAATACTTTTGTGTCATAACTTATTTTGGTAGCAATGGAATCTAATATTGTGAATGTTGTTATGAACTGTAATTGAAATGTACATGCAATTTATCTTCATCCAATTATTTCATGAATTTTATTTGACACTAATCATCGCGTTTTATGATGTGCACACGTACTAGTCATTACACAAGAAAAGGCAATTCGTTTTAAAACCAATAGACCCTTCAAACCTCGGCCAACACATTCTTTCTCTTTTACCTGAATCTCGCATCTATCTTTTCTACAATAAATTAACCATCGACGGAGATTCACTACTTTGTCCAAAGTTTAAAAGCTATCTGTGTGAGGGATGGAGCCAGAAATTTCACTGAGGGAGGACAAGATTGTTGTGATATAGCTATACATTTTTTTTTTTGGTTAAATAGACGAAAGATTCAAGGAGGGTGAGGCCCTCCGCGGTACGGTACACTATATTTATGGGAGAAAATCTAATAAGAGACTAGGTTCAATTACAACTTTTGACATACTTTATACTCTTATATCTCTTTCGTTATAGCTAACATTTTGGGTTTTGGGGGGGGGGGGGGGGGGAACTCAAAGTAAAAGGGAGAAATCGTGATATTTTTCAATTTTGAGGGGGGGGGGGGGGAAATTCAAATATAAAAAACTTTGCAAGGTAAAAAAAATTATTTTTCAAAATTGAACGGGTTAGAATTTGGCTTAATGTGAGTATTTTTTATTTTTTGGTGATCCAAAAAATGAAAATATGCTCCAAAAAACACAAACATACAGAGCCTTAGGGTTTCATAAACCCATATATCTGTAATAGTAGTTGCGAAGTTTCGACTATTAATTTGGCCGAAACTTTTCAATTTGACGGTAAATGTGTGAATTTTTTTTAGTTGAATAGGACTAAATGTGTAATCCAGTATCAAAAAGGTGAAGAAAATGTCTAAAATTGAAATAAGAAGTGCCAATTTTAGGACTAAAAGTGTAAAATTAAATGTTGGACCAAAAAGGTAATTTTCACGAGTCCAATTGCAAGGATTGATACAGAGACATTTGATCAGATTATTAACAAAACAAATAGTTTTGGAAGGAAATCAGACTTCCCTAGGTATTTACAAATATGTATTGCAGAGGTATATATATATATATATATGGTCTTCTGCTCTCTGTTACTTTTCTTTAGGTACAAGTACAACACAACATACTTGAATTAGCGTTTATGGTGTAGATTTGCTAGGGTTCGTGTGGAGCGAGTTTTAGTAGGAAACAGGCAAGTCTTAATTTTATTTATTTTTTTCATGGCTAAATTTCCAATTTACTGTGGTTGCATATTGCTGATTCAGTTTCACACATATCCGGATATTTTTTCAGGATTGATCCTATAATGCACGACTTTAATGAACATATGTAAAACTTATCTTGCGAAGATATTGTGCATACATACGTCTTTCAATACATTGATGCAGCAGCTACGTAGGGTTAAGCCAAGGGGTAGTAGATTGTTTTATAGCAAAGTGAAGAAAATGTGTGGGGTTTGCTTTAGTCGGACATGTACTTGACATTGATAAAAATTGTGATTTCATCTTGCCTATAATCATTTGATTTTTAGTATCCTCGAATTTTTTATTCTGATTTCTTCTTTTTTACCCCTGAGATTCCCCCAAAACTGATTCATTTCAACTCTTGAAAATCTCATTTTCAATCATTTTTTCTCCTGTTTAGCTTTTTAAATAAGAGAATCGATCGTGAAATCTTTTCTGCTCCAAATAGGAGCATTTGCACTGCCTCCTGATCAAGAATTTTATAGTCTACTTGCTCTAATTTGTATTCTAATTGTCACGAGTAGTAGTATATATCCTGTTTTGGGGAGTTTCCTTAAAGATGGCTTCATTTCCATGTGGTGCTTTCTCCCTGGGTGGTCGGTCTTTATTGACTGATTACTGAAAAGGAAACTTCCACTTTGGAATCCTGAAAGTTAAGTCTCTTAATGTCAGCTCAAATTAAAACGCAGTTTCGACACAACCTTAAATATGATCAAAGAATCTTCATCTGTGTTTATTTTTTAAATGCCAATGGCCATGGATGATGGGATTAGTGTGGAGACACAAATCAAAAAGGAAATGGATGTCATACATGACCTATGCATGTCCTATCCATTGGCAAATGTCATGGATGACATATGAACCAACTTGCAAAAGAATTGATGGCCAAGATTAATGCAAAAGAATGGAAAGCATGGATTCAATCTTGTGGGCTTGGAAATTGCCTATAAATAGAGGGCCATTTCTTCATTTGTAATCACACCAACCAAAGAGAGCAAGAGAGAATAGGAGGCATAAGTGTGTAGTGAGTTAGGAGCAATTTATTATGAGAGATAAATTGTGGGTTACGGGAAACACTTGTGGGTTTTTTCTTTTGGGGAAATACAAAGGGGTTGGGAGAGTGTCCTATATAACTTAGAGAGTGGTTGTACAAAAATAGTTTTCTTGAGTTTGTCTATAAACTCAAGTGTGTATTTTGTACCGGTAAAATTCTCTCTTAGTGGAAGAACGGAAACTCTGGTGGACGTAGGCAAATTGCCGAACCACGTAAATCTGTTGTCTCGTTTTCTTGCTTTGATTCTTACTTTAAAGTTCGTTCATGCGCGTTGATTCCTAACAACTGGTATCAGAGCACGGGTTACAGCGATCCGTGGGCGAATCAATGGCGTCTGAAGATGGTAAAGTAAGAGTCGGGGAAAAAGCCTGAAAAGGTGACAGATGCAGACTGAGAGTTGCAGGAGATCATGCTGCAAGTTTTGGGGGTTATCCCGTTGAACGTTAACGAGAAAACGTTGAAAATCGTGGTGCCAAATGCTAGGGGCAGAGTCACAGCAGCGAAGGCAGGTTTATGTTGCCGGGTTGGGTAGACATGAAGCCAGTGGGAGCAGTTGCATTGCTGGGGGCAGATCCGTATAGTCCGAGGTCGAGTGGGCAGACTTGTGTTACCAAGAGGGCGGAAGAACGAGCAAGCCAGGGACCAGGGGGAGGCAGAGTTACGGAGGCATGACCACGTGGATAAACCATGAAGGCAAAAAATGGGGCCGAGAGGGGTTGACAGTGGAGCCGGAAGTCATGGGGGCAGGATGCGAAGCCGGGTAGGCAGATTCGTGGAGCCGGGACAGAAAGCGAAGCCGGGAAGGCAGATTCGCGGAGCCGGGGTTTTGTTGGCGGATAGATCAGACATAGCTAGTGCAGTGGGAGCATTATGCAGATATGTGGGGGATCCGAGTTGCCATTGAAAAACCAAAAGTGTTGGCGGATGGATCAAGACATAGCTCATGCAGTTGGCAGGGAGCAGATATGTGGGAAGATCCGAGATAGTTAACGGGAAAGTCTTTGGTGTAAGAGTGTCGCGAGACAGGTTGACCAAAGCGGGAAAGTCTTTGGTGTAAGGATGTCATGAGACAGGTTGACCAAAGCCGAAAAGTCCTTGGTGTAAGGATGTCGTGAGACGGGTTGACCAAGGTGGTTATTCTCTAGTGAGGAGGATGGCAACGAAAGTTGCGGGGTTGTGAGACATGTTCCGGATCTTGGGAGTAACCTATATCCAAGGGTCAGTTGGACCGAGATGGATAAGTCACAGTATTCAGGAGTTGGTTGATCACCAAAAGAATAGGGTAGTGGCGAAGGTTCAAGGAAGGGGAACAAAGTTCAGGAAGAGATATTGTTTTCAACATTGAGTTTGGTCTCCAAGTGGGAGATTGATGGGATTAGTGTGGAGACACAAATCAAAAAGGAAGTGGATGTCATACATAACCTATGCATGACCTATCCATTGGCAAATGTCATGGATGACATATGAACCAACTTGCAAAAGAATTGATGACCAAGATTAATGCAAAAGAATGGAAGGCATGGATTCAATCTTGTGGGCTTGGAAATTGCCTATAAATAGAGGGCCATTTTCTCATTTGTAAACACACCAACCAAAGAGAGCAAGAGAGAATAGGAGGCATAAGTGTGTAGTGAGTTAGGAGCAATTTATTGTGAGAGATAAATTGTGGGTTACGGGAAACACTTGAGGGTTTTTTCTTTTGGGGAAATACAAAGGGGTTGGGAGAGTGTCCTATATAACTTAGAGAGTGGTTGTACAAAAGTAATTTTCTTGAGTTTGTCTATAAACTCAAATGTGTATTTTGTACCGGTAAAATTCTCTCTTAGTGGAAGAACGGAAACTCTGGTGGACGTAGGCAAATTGCCGAACCACGTAAATCTGTTGTCTCGTTTTCGTGCTTTGATTCTTACTTTAAAGTTCGTTCATGCGCGATGATTCCTAACAATGGAACCAGTTAATGCTCTAGTTCTGTTGCTGCTGTTAGCTATTGGATTATCTGTGAGTATATGCATGCATATAAGTGTAAGACTTGGTGACTTTTCATAAAGTGGTAACCCATCTTGTGAAAACGCAGGAACAGATCAGTGATGAAAGAAAGATTGTTCTAATTGATCAGCTCGAGAATGATTATATGTCCTAGTGATTATTCTTGAGTGCCTACTCCTTATGGCTCGAGGGAGGCAGCTATGCTTTGTGTTTACTTGTCCACGATCTTTAACCCTTAATAAACAATAAGCATTCAGAAAAATGTATTGATGCATGTTTTTCTATATCAAATTTTGGGTGATTAGTGGTCATTTTTGTCGGAGTTTGCGTGTTTTTTTGACCAAAAATTAGTTGATACCAAAGAAAACTCGCACTTTTTGTGGATTCTATCTTCAGCTAATGCTACACACATTGCTCTGTTTATCTCGAAATTTTGATAAATAACTGGATTGTAAGCACTTGTGTTAACGCCTTACGGGTTCCAATATTTGCTATGTCCATAGTTGTAAGTGGTTTGACGGAGCTGAGGAAATTGGGAATAGAACAACAGCTGTGAAAACTTCCACTATGCGACTCCTGAAAGTTAATTCTCTTAACGTAAGTTCAAACTAAGACGCAGTTTCAACACGACCTTCAATTGATACTTGCAACTCTTTTTTTGGAGTAAAGTGATGTCCTCCCCTTCATTTTATTGTAGATCATTCAATTAGCAGATTTTGCCTACAACTTCCCTTAGATTTTCTGTGGGAGAGTCATATCCCAAATCGAGGTAAGTTCGATTTAATATCCCTTTTCTGTTCGTATTAAGCTTTATATATGTTATTAAATTGTTATTAAATCCAGGGAGAGTCATATCCCATATCCCAAATCCAGGTAAGTTATTAAATTGCTAATATATGTCTTTTTCTTATATTTACTTCAAGTAATATCAGTGACTTGCTCCATGTAGCTATATATATATGGATACACACACACTTGTAGAATTGCGAATCAACTTGATAGTTATTAAATTGCTAATATATGTCTGTTTCTTATATTTACTTCAAGTAATATCAGTAGTCACTGTTGGGCCAAGAAGACATTTCCTGTACCAGGAGATAAATTTCTTCGTCCTTTCTAGATAATTTAGAAGTTAAATATAAATCTTGGATGCCTTTTTGGGTTAAGGAATTGTGATTACATAATGATAGTAGAGATTACGTAATGTTATGCGAAAACAATCAAACATATAAAATTTAATATAAAGCAGAAGTGTAGTCACATTGTCCAAGTTTCTTTCTTTTGTTAAATATTATCATAAATTTCTAAATGAGTCCAAATTTATTAATTGTGAGATATTATAAACTGGTAGAATTGTAAAAATGTCAAAGAATTGCCATGGTAAATACACCCACCACTGCTAAAAGCCATCATAAGTATTAGCTACCCTCACCGATACCACAGCTAAGAAGCAGTGGCAAATGACATTGAGCCACGTCTTCCGATTTTTGGTCATTGATTTTAGCCATGCCAAAAAGTGATGTTTGTTGTAGTGCTATAATTACACTAATACTATTTTCGCTGGTCGCATATATTAGAGGACCGAAAGTGGAAACATATATATATATATATATATATATACACACACACATGACGAAAAATGCATATTGCTCCCAAAAATATGACCCACGTTCATATTGCATAGCTGCTGGTAAGGACAGAAAATGAATCTAATCATGTTGCAAACAAAACCGACTAAAGTTTTGCCTTTTTTGTGGTAATCCTAAAATGGAGTTATGTAGTATGAAGGAAAGAGAATATAAGTCATGGTGGAAAAAACTCATTTTCGCGGGTAATCACAAAATTGAGGAATCCAAGATGAAGGAACAACACCACCTTGTGGGATGTGACTATATGTTTTCCAGGTTCATCCCGATCAGCGGAAACTATTTTTAAGTTAAATTATTTTCCCGTCAAAAAAAGTTAAATTATTTTAAGGATTAAATGCAAAATGAACTCCTGAATTTTACCTAATGTCATATATACCCCTTGAACTTTAAAATATAACAAAGTGGTCCCTCAACCAAAGTTACGTATATTTGTTCTATTTATGAAGTACTTTCAATTAATATACATATATAACTAATCAAAACTATTATTTATAATTTAGACGTAAATATATTTATATTATGTCACTGTTGATGAATAAGATATATTTACTTTTCAATCCAAAGAATAATATCAAGTTGCTTGTTAGTCTAGTGGTTGGGAGTCATGTTACCTCCTTTTCTACCCGGGTACAATTTTTTTCTCTATCCAAGCGGCATGCCAAGTTATCAAATTTCCCTCCAAAATAAAAAATCCCTAATTTGGGCCTCAAGTGACCCACACGCCCAAAATCAAATTAAATGTGCCAATTTTTAAAAGTTAAAGGATATTTTTGCTAGCCGAATATATTAGAGGACCAAAAGTGAAAACATGTATATATACAGGATGGAAATTGCATTTTGCCCCATATTTTTGTTTAGGAAGTTTATATTTATACTACCGTGATTGTTTTTAGTTTCGTTAAGAAGACAAGAGGTCATTTATGAAAAATCTAAGGTTGCCATACCGACCACCTTGCTACGACAAAACTTAATACGTGCACTTCAATAATTATATAATAGCATAGATATAGCAGCATAGGTAGATAGATGTACACACATTTCTCAAATTTTCTCCCATTTGTATATATGTTTAAACCGTACAAAATAAACGAGCAAATATTGTTAAGTCATTTGAATTTGATATTAAGGTTGACAAGTTTGTCAACTATTATAACATTCTAGTCCATAATATAAAACACACAAATTACTTTAGTGAAAAATCTAATAATCAATTATTGCACAAAGACGAAGCAATTCGTCTTAGAACCAGAAGATCCTTCAAACCTCGGCCAACACATTCTTTTTTCTTATACCAGAATTTGTCATCTCTCTTTCTACATGAAGAGGGTGACATGGACGAGATAGGGGGTGATGTGGATAAGGCGGGAATTGGGGTTGAGGTGGCGCCGCTACATGTTTATAAGAGGCGCAAGAAGAAGCATGCGATTTGAGTACTTAGGATTTTTTTTTTTTTGAGTTGTTTAGGCTCTATTTGGATGTGTTTTCATTTCATTTTCAATCGTCATTTTCTAAATATATGGGGGAATGAGTTTTTTTATTTTTGTGTGAGAAAGGTGAAAAAAGTAGGTGTGTTTGGTTGTGTTTTTAAAAATGGTTGAAATTGGTGATTGTGGTGTGTAAAATGATTGAAAAGTAATGATTAGGTTAATAGTGGTGGATTTAAAAATTTAAAGGAGAAGAGAGAGAAAGGTTTAAAAAATTGAAAGGAGATGAGAGAGAAAAGTTATAAAAAGAAATTGTGAGATGTGTGATGTGAATTGTAATTTTAAAGAAATGATTGAAATTTATTGAGATTTGGGAACGTAAAACTGAGAATGAAAATGAGAATATTTTCAGTTCAAAACAACGTAAAGTGTGTATTTTCATTTTTAGATGAAAATAAAAATGAAAAAAGTAAATCAAAAACACAAACAAACAGGCCCTTCGTTTTTGGTTGTTAGTAGGAGTTTTAAGTATGGAAGTTATTTTTCTGTTTTATCTAGTAGAGTATAAAAAGGATTCATTAGGGTTTGTTTTGGATTATTGAGAAGTACTCGAGTTTTGGCTTGGGGCAAGAATTGTTTTTGTTGGAATTTTAAGTTATTGAAATTTGATGGGTTTTGAGTGGAGGTACAAATCAAAGGAAAAGGAATGATAATAGTCTTTCAAAGTGGCCACTTTGTCTAGTGGAGTTAATGGGCAATTTGGGGGGTCTAGAATGCACCCATTGCATGAATGGCTAAGATTCATTCTTATGACCATGAGTTTTGCCTATAAATAGGCAACCACTTCATGCTCATTGTACACCAACCAAAGAGAGCAAGAGAGAATAGGAGGCATAAGTGTGTAGTGAGTTAGGAGCAATTTATTGTGAGAGATAAATTGTGGGCTACGGGAAACACTTGTGGGTTTTTTCTCTTGGGGAAATACAAAGGGGTTGGGAGAGTGTTCTATATAACTTAGAGAGTGGTTGTACAAGAGTGGTCTTCTTGAGTTTGTCTATAAACTCAAGTGTGTATTTTGTACCGGTAAAATTCTCTCTTAGTGGAAGAACGGAAACTCTGGTGGACGTAGGCAAATTGCCGAACCACGTAAATCTGTTGGCTCGTTTTCTTGCTTTGATTCTTACTTTTAAGTTCTTTTATCCGCGTTGATTCCTAACAACTGGTATCAAAGCACGGGTTACAGCGATCCGTGGGCGAATCAATGGCGTATGAAGATGGTAAAGTAAGAGTCGGGGAAAAAGCCTGAAAAGGTGACAGATGCAGACTGAGAGTTGCAGGAGATGCTGCAAGTTCTGGGGGTTATCCCGTTGAATGTTAACGAGAAAACATTGAAAATTGTGGTGCCAGATGCAGAGGCAGAGTCGCAACAGCGAAGGCAGGTTTATGTTGCCGGGTTGGGTAGACATGAAGCCAGTGGGAGCAGTTGCAGTGCCGGGGGCAGATCCGTATAGCCAGAGGTCAAGGGGCCAGACTCGTGTTGCCAAGAGGTTGGAAGAACGAGCAAGCCAGGGACCGGGGAGGCGGAATTACGGAGACAAAAACAGATCCGTAGAGCCGGAGGTCAAGGGACCAGACTCGTGTTGCCAAGAGGGCGGAAGAACGAGCAAGCCAGGGACTGGGGAGGCGGAGTTACGGAGCCAAAAGCAGAACCATATAGCCAGAGGTCAAGTGGGCAGACTCGTGTTGCCAAGAGGGCGGAAGAACGAGCAAGCCGGGGACCGGGGAGGCAGAATTACGGAGGCGTAACCATGTGGATAATCCATGAAGGCAGAAAATGGAGCCAAGAGGGCTTGACCGTGGAGCCGGAAGTCATGGGGGCAAGATGCAAAGAGCCGGGTTAGGCAGATTCGCTGAGTTGGAGGCAAGATGCGAAAAGCCGAGTTAGGCATATTCGCTGAGCTGGGGGCAAGATGTGAAGCCTAGTTAGGCCTTCACTGAGCTGGGGCAAGATGCGAAGCCGGGATAGGCAGATTCGTTGAGCTGGGGGCAAGATGTGAAGCCGAGTTAGGCCTTCACTGAGCTGGGGCAAGATGCAAAGAGCTGGGTTAGGCAGATTCACTGAGCTGGGGCAACATGCGAAGCCGGGATAGGCAGATTCGCTGAGCGGGGGACAAGATGTGAAGTCGAGTTAGGCCTTCACTGAGCTGGGGCAAGATGCGAAAAGTCGGGTTAGGCAGATTCACTGAGCTGGGGCAGGATGCGAAGCCGGGTAGGCAGATTCGCGAAGCCGGGTAGGCAGAATGCGGAGCAGGAGCAGATTCGCGGAGCCGGGTAGGCAGATTCGCAAAGCCGGGGCAGGATGCGGAGCTGTGTAGGCAGATTCGCAAAGCCGGGGCAGAACGCGGAGCCGGGGTTTTGTTGGCAGATAGATCAGACATAGCTAGTGCAGTGGGAGCATTATGCAGATATGTGGGGAAACCGAGTTGCCATTGAAAAACCAAAAGTGTTGGCGGATGGATCAAGACATAGCTCATGCAGTTGGCAGGGAGCAGATATGTGGGAAGATCTGAGATAGTCAACGGGAAAGTCTTTGGTGTAAGGGTGTCGCGAGACAGGTTGACCAAAGGGGGAAAGTCTTTGGTGTAAGGGTGTCGCGAGACAGGTTGACCAAAGCGGGAAAGTCTTTGGTGTAAGGATGTCGTGAGACAGGTTGACCAAAGCAGAAAAGTCCTTGGTGTAAGGATGTCGTGAGACGGGTTGACCAAGTTGGTTATCCTCTAGTGAGGAGGATGGCAACGAAAGTTGCGGGGTTGTGAGACATGTTCCGGATCTTGAGAGTAACCTATATACAAGGGTCAGTTGGACCGAGATGGATAAGTCACAGTATTCAGGAGTTGGTTGATCACCAAAAGAATAGGGTAGTGGCGAAGGTTCAAAGAAGGGGAACAAAGTTCACAAAAAGATTGTGCCTTCAACTTTGAGTTTGTTCTCCAAGTGGGAGATTGATGGGTTTTGAGTGGAGGTACAAATCAAAGGAAAAGGAATGATAATAGCCTTTCAAAGTGGCCACTTTGTCTAGTGGAGTTAATGGGCAATTTGGGGGGTCTAGATTGCACCCATTGCATGAATGGCTAAGATTCATTCTTATGACCATGAGTTTTGCCTATAAATAGGCAAACACTTCATGCTCATTGTACAACAACCAAAGAGAGCAAGAGAGAATAGGAGGCATAAGTGTGTAGTGAGTTAGGAGCAATTTATTGTGAGAGATAAATTGTGGGCTACGGGAAACACTTGTGGGTTTTTTCTCTTGGGGAAATACAAAGGGGTTGGGAGAGTGTTCTATATAACTTAGAGAGTGGTTGTACAAGAGTGGTCTTCTTGAGTTTGTCTATAAACTCAAGTGTGTATTTTGTACCGGTAAAATTCTCTCTTAGTGGAAGAACGGAAACTCTGGTGGACGTAGGCAAATTGCCGAACCACGTAAATCTGTTGGCTCGTTTTCTTGCTTTGATTCTTACTTTTAAGTTCTTTTATGCGCGTTGATTCCTGACAGAAATTATCATCTATCATTCTACATTCAATCATCCAAGGAAACTCACTATTTTGTCCAAAGTTTGGTAGTTAATCTTTGTGAGATACTAACGATTCAATGTTTCTCTCCAAATATTGCAGATCAATTCTAGCCAAATACCAAAGGTGTATCCCTCTACAACTTCAGAAACCATTTTTGAAAGATAACAATAGATATCTCCTGGAAAATCTCAATCATTCCCCACAATGGCGCTCCTAGTATTGATACGCCGTGCAGTTGGTGCAGTGTGGACCTACTTTTGTAGGGAATGGGACTCGGACGATCTATGGAGTTCTCAAGTGATTGGACCAGCTCTTCTAAACCATCTAAAGCTGGTATTCTCATTTCTTTTGTTTCCCTTGTTGCACTTCATGATTATGTTAGATTTTTCAGCTTTTAGTTTTTGTGAAGCTGGTATTGTCATTTCCCTCTTTTATTTTTTGTCTTTTTGTTGGTGTTTATTGGCTGATTTTTGAGTTTTTTTTGGTATGATAGGTTGATAATTACTAAGAAAAGGAAGGGAAAATAGATATGAATATGTAAAATGACGAAATTGCATGCGAGTATATGATCTGAGTCAAGTGAATTGGTCATCATGTTCCTTTTTTTAAATTTATTTGAAGAAAAATCACATAGAATATTACAAAAAATAATTCAGTACTGTTTGTTTTTTTACTTTAGGATTTATGAATTATTGTATTGGCAGGATTAATCAGAATAAATTTTGAAAGAAGAAATATTAGGAGTTGTGAATTTTAATGATCTAATAACAGAGACTTAATAAAATGATCGGTTTCTTTTGTGTTTCTTTTCTCTATTATTATTATCCGAGTATTTTTACCAAAAAAAAAAGAAGAAAACTTCAAATGATGACATACTTGTCTAGATGATGATTTCTCTTGGATATCATCAGAAGAATTATATTTCTTAGCTTCTATTTCTTTTCTTTTTCTTTTGTATGACTTCCTGAAAGAGTTTATTTTATTGGAAATTGAGTAACATTGAAGTTTAATGAGATAATTTGTACTTGACTCGCTATTCTATGCATTTTAGTTGTTGTAAGTTACTTCTTCTTACGTTTGCGAGTTCAGTTCATTTTTGCTGAATAAATATCATCCCTCTCATCCTCACCCCTCTTACGGCCTCCGCCTTAATCCTGTCTTTCTACCACAAGCTCTCCTCTGCAGTTGCCGCTCTCATTTCCCTACCTCCCCCCCTTTTAAAAAAAAAAGGTGACCTTCAAACTTCTGAATACCGGATCTCTCTCCCCACTTGTTGCAGCCAATATGCCGCTCCCATCTATTCCGATTTGGAACTACATCAACTACCATCTCTTCCTCCCTAGCATGACGACCCTCTTCGTTTTTCAGCCGATTATGGTTTTCTACCAATCAAGTTGGAGAACTCTTTTCTTTTCAAAAAGACAATTGTTCCTTTTATGTTTTAGGTGTGCGGGGTGGGATGGTATAGCATCACTGATTCAATATCTTAAGGATATAAACCAAATGCTTGAAGCCCGTAATGATAGGAATTTTTCTCTGATTCATTTGTTTATGTATTTTCTCATGATTAATGGGATGATCATCGTAATTGCCAATATTTATTTAGATTGAGGGAACAAAGCACTGGATTTTTGTAATACAAAGAGGAGAATTTTTTCCATATAGTAATTGATTATAATTTTGTTACTCATCTTCAAGATTCTTGTAATTTAATTTTAGAAATTGTATAATTCCTTACATTGTTTGGAATATATCATTCTTTTTTCCTTGTGAAATTGATTGGTTTAACCTAATCATCAACTCATTGGCTCTATGTTTGGTCTTGGTCCATTTGCTTGCATATGGGTATTTTAAGGTTTGAATCTGGGTTTAGGTGATGCCACCCAAATTCATGTTCAATTGTCTCCTGGCACAATCTTTTCCTTCAAAATTGGTTTCTTAGCTGCATTTCTTTTGGCCAATGATGTAATGCGATATTGGTTATGTAAATTTTGAATTTCATCTATTTGCCAAGGCTCATGTAATGCATGACGATTATATGTTTCACTTGGTGTTTGAATATTTTGTGAATTCTTAGAAGTTGCATGTTGCTTCTACAATATTAGTAGACTCTTTTTTTCTAATTGATAAGTAACCAAACGTTTACACAGGTTTACTCATTATTGATCTGTGTTTCCTTGAGTTCGGCCTTTGGATCTTACTTATGTCTTACTGGAACTATTGAAAGTTCTGTTGCTATTCTTGGAGCCTTTGTGAACACTCTTTGCTTTTATTTTGTTGCACCAAGGAATCAGGTAATCATGTCTTCAATATTTTCTTTGTAAAATGTTGTATATAATTTTTTTTCTGTAACTTTCTAAATTTTGTAGAGCAGAACGCAAGGTTGTGCCTCTTTATTTTTGGTGCAATCTTTGGGGGGGCTATCGTAGCTCCTTGGATGACCAGGTTCCTTAATGTTGATACTCGGTAATTGATTCTATCCCCAAGTTGTATGAGATTTCGATAATGGTCATGCATATCGATAGTTACTTTTGGTGGTTTTTGAGTTTATAATTCCTACATATCAAAAGGTGTTTCTAATTACTATATGATATTTGGATATGGATATCCTACTTTTTGCAATTCCTTTTCCAAATTTATCTTCACTTTCCATACATGAAGCAATTTAATCAAAGGGCTTATGTTAGCTCAAGTATCAATATTAAACTTTGTCAATAATCTTGTTTTGGTCTTTTTGGATATTAAATTTGTTAAAATTGATTTTTTCTAGCCAAAAGATTTCATAATTCAAATGTAGAATTCTTGAATACTAATGTAAATCTTATTTTGAAGTTTTGTAGTCTTTTCACTTTCTTCAAGTTCTGTGGTCCTGGGCTCTTACTTGAAAGTATGCAAGTTGATGAATCACTATACCACTTGGAGAAAGATATGGCCATCTAGCTTTCTTCTTGGTTTTCTCCCTACCATGATATGGCTGCCAATCGTTTCATTTGTTATTGGTGGTGATGTCTCTCGGTTAAAATCTCAGGTAAGGATTGATTAATGCCAATATGCATCATGAAATTGATTAATGCGAATATAGATGGAATCTTACCTTGTAAGTAACTACTAATGTTGAGATTGTTGATTAAACTAACAAGGTGTAGTAATATTTTGAGAATCATATCACACTTTAATGGGCCTATTTGTGAATCAATAATTGGCGTGCATTACTTCGATTGGAGCCTGAGAACACTTTGCTTTTCTAGAAATCTAATACCGATGAACATAAATGTCTAGTTTTTTTTTTAATATGAATGTAGGTTTTCTATTTTGACAGTTACTTGCATCTACCTTTTGCTTCTGGTGGTATGTGTCGGCATATACCCAGGAGATTATGCTAAAAGCCCGGAGAGGAGATGCCAATTACTTGAAGCACGCTATTACATTCTTCACGGACTCTCCCGGTGTCATATTTCATATCTTTCTTGTGATACTTTGGCATAACATACACACGTCCTTAGAAGTTTTTTCTGTCGCACATGCAGACTTCAATGAGTGGATGCGTAGTGTTCTATGAGGGGGGTGGTGCCTTCATGTTTCATGTTTCATGTTTCAGTGCAAATATATATATTTGTCAAGTGGATCTTTTCTGGTTTGGTTTTCCCATAGCTAATGATTGCATTTTGACATAATATTGTATCTTCTCAAGTTCTTGTGTGGTGAATGTGATGCGACACATTTTCAGGTGATGAATTCTATTATTTAGAGCTTTCGTTATAATTTAAAATGTTGCGTACAATTAAATGATCAGGTCATTTAGTAAAATATGTTATGGCCTTTGTGTAAACAAAATGTCTTTGCGTACAATTATGTTTTATTTTTCTTTTCTTTTTGATAAATTAGAGACTAAGTAGAGTAACTGTAATTCAAGTTAATCTTTTAATCTCCAGCAATTACTATAGAGTTCTTAGTGGTGGCCTGAGGAATGTAACAAAGTCCAACTCTAGCACTTGCACATCTAAAGCATAAAAATGTGTTCCCTTCCACTCCCCTTCTCATTCTTTCATATAAAAATTACGACCAGAATATGTTCCTCAATTCGGTGAATATTGGATGAAGTTTTATCTTAGATATCGATATGTAGAATTTGACTATTTGAGGTTGTGAGAATGCATGTATACAATATTTAGAATTTGACTATTTAGTAGGAAGGATGCGAGAATACATGAAAAACAAAAATAAGATCTCCAACTTATCCAGTAAGCCTTTTACCATCCCACATTAAAATGGGAAACTTATATGGGAAATATGCTTGTATAGATATTGATAGATACCAGGGCCCAAGCTTGTATGGATGAAGTCCTGGTTTTCTACTTTCAGCTTATTTGCATGATTAGGGGTGTAAACGAGCCGATTTAAACCGAACGAGATGTTGTTAAAGCTTGTTTGTAATACAATCAAGCTTCAAAATTTGTGTTTGAGCTTGTTTGATTATTAATCGAGCTGAGCTCAAATGAGTTTTAATCGAGCCGAGCTCAAACGAGCTTTAATCGAGCCGAACACGAGTCGAGCTCGAGTAATTTGATTTTTTTGTACATGTTTTTATTATTTTTTACTAATCGAGCCGAGCTTCAAAACATATCAAACATAAGAAGTTGTTCAATCTTGGTTTAGTTGTTCAATCTTGGTTTGATAAGTTAACGAACTGAGCTCAAACGAGCTTTTAGCAATCGAGCTCGAATCGAGTATCAAGTAGTTTGGTTCGTCTTTCACCCCTATGCATGATATAGGGGATGTGGTGGTCAGGGGTGGTGCAGAGGGCCTTCTCATCTATCTTACAGAATACTTGGGATTCATCTTGTCGCATTAATTAGTAATGTTAATGTGAGCCAGGATTGTTCAATTACTTGGTATAAAAGAAAGATATTTGCTATTAGTTACCATTAGGAGTAATTGGGATTTATTTGTTGGACTTCTCCCAGCTTATTTCATTTGTCATCCTCCTATTTAGAATGTTACTCATCAAATTTGGACTTCAAAGTCTAAAAATATCAAGCTTTACCCCCTTTTCTTTGTATTTGCCCCTCGAGCAAAAATCTTGGCTCCATCTCTATTTGGATAGGCGATTAATTTGTATTGGAGGGGAGAGTTATATTGATTATAAAAGTGTGCTATTAATAGTGAATGACAATTTAGTCTTTTTACAATCAGAAGAAACACTTCTGAGGTGTGTACTTGTAATTTAAATAAAATAAATGAATTAAGTTTTTCTAGAGCTTATTGGTTTTAGCATCTTTATGTTTCTTGGATGTATGGACAAAACCAGGATATCACACAAATCTTTGTGTGTTGAGACTTCTCTCTACTTCATAGAACTGTTATTTCCCTTTAGCTCTCTCTTAAGTTATGTAGCAGTGACGAGCTAACCAGTTTCCCTTATTGTTCAAGATGCCATCAAAGGGATAAAGTAAAAGGAAGCGAAAACAAATCTATGTATTTAACCCCTATATAAATGTGTGAATAACTCAAATATTTGTTCGATTGTGAAAAGACTTTCATACCCATCCTTACTATTAATAATTTAATAACTAATAATTAATAATTGAATTTACTAAGTAAAAGAATCGATTGAGTAGTAGGAAACCATTAAGTAGTTGGAGTCCAATTACACTAAATAATTGTATGTTTTGTATTATATAAGAATACTTAAGAAAAGAATCAAATTGCTATTGGCCAAAAATCCTTAATCCTTTTCTTTAAGTGGCCAATGAGTAGGCAACTTGAAAGAGGGACTCATTGCTCCAAGGGTTAATGTTGTTGGGTTTCTTTCACTTTAATCCCTAATAATTAACAAAAACGTGGTTGGCTATAAATAACCTCTATTTTAAAATTAGAGGATTAATTTAAAAATTGATTATTTTCTTCTTATTAGTAGTAGTAGTCCAATTACATTAAGAGGAAAAACGTTTCTACGGACATGCCGATATATTATATGTTATATACATAAATATAGTAGAAAGCCCTTTAGTAGTATTATATTATATATCCAATCACATGAGGAACCAAGTTAGTTTGTATAGATTATTAAAAATTCTACAATCTATTATATAATAGGCACGACCACATCTGCCCTTTTTCTGTTACTTTAACAAATAATATATGAATAGAGTGCTTGAAAATCATGTCAGATAAGCAAATGTAGTAACAATATGATGTATATTGTATTTGATCAATAAAGATTCATACACACAATATTCGTATGTGATATGATGATTATATTTGTTTTATCTTTTGAATCTTATAATAAAGAATATGCTCTCTATGATACTTTAGGCTTTACAATATGAAAATTGATACTATACTTTGAACATTATTAGAAGAGTGATATGACAAAAGAAGTAAATGTACTTGCATGGATCACAAGGAAGAAGAAATGAAATTAGTGATAAATTTAAAAAATATACATATATTAAAGAAACATACACAAATATACTAGAGCCGAGTGCTAATATTTTTTATCAAACATCGAAATAGATAAAATAAGTTTAGATGTATTCTTAAAAATGTTTTGAGTAAAACATAATAAAGGTTAATTAAGAAATAAAGAAACTTTTAGAAGGAAACAATTTAGTATAAGGAAAATAAATATTTAGATACCATGTTGTTTAAAAAGACTTAGACAATGTGCATAAAAAATATTTTTTATACATGAAAAGATATAATAAAATATATAAGAGTTCTTAAATTTATGTCTATGTTTGTTTACGTTTTTGGGTTAGTGTTTAGAGATTTTTTTGTGAAATGTGCGTTAGAGGTATTAGTGCGAAAATGATGAGATAATTGTAATTTTCATCGAAATGTTAAGATTGAGACGAAGTGTTGCTGATTTCATATTATCAAGTTACACTTTGTTTTGTCTATTTTGGAGAGGAAGAATGCTAAAATGTAATTTTTTGAAGGGGTTAAGTACTATTATCCCTATTTGAAAGTACAAAATAGAAATATATTTTGAAAATATAGAAAAATTAAAATTTGCCATTAGTATTTATTGAACTCTTTTAATAGATGTATATGAGAATAGAATTAAATCTATTGGATGCTTGAACAAGTGAATTATCATATTATATGTAGAAATTCTTTTATGTTTCTGGTTGTATAGATCTAGAAGTTTGTATGTAAATATAGGGATCAAAATGAACAAAAAATGTAAAATTGTACTTGAAAATTAAATCAAATAAGTGATTTGAGTGAAAATAGAATGCATTCTTTCTTTACTTGTCAAAAACATTTAGGGCTAAATACAAAATGCCCCCCAAACTATTCTTACTGTCGATGATTTAAATGATTTGTTAGTTGATCAGATTTAATTAAACAAGATCTAAATAGTAATAATAATAATAATGATTCTCCATAATTTGTTAATCAATACATTACCAGATTTAAATGATTTGTTAATTTTGAAGACTTAAATTTGACAAATTCATTGCTAAAAAAAGAATCACCGGGTAAGCCAATAGTCAGAAATATATATGAAAATAGTTAACTATTTACGTAATCATAAATTAAATTATTCTATACTTCAATTTAGCTTCTTATTATACAACCACGTGCGACGCACGTGATATTTTCTAGTTGATTTAGAAGGATGACAACCAAGGAGAAATGTTACGTCGTCGTCAAAAGTACATAAGAATATGTTGATTCATAAGCCTTACAACATTCCTTCCAAAAATATCAAATTAAAAAGTTCAATGTGTAACTCTTAATTGGACAACAGAAGGATGATAAATTTTGTAGCTTTAAAATTTTATGTTGGTGTCCCGCTAGCCACCCCCCTCCCATCACCGGTTTTTCATTCCCTTATATCAACTTAAATATTCTTGCCACAAAATTATCCTTACAACCCAATAAAAGGTCTTATAAACGGCGCAAAAATTATATTTTGTATCTGAAATATAATGATCAATATATATTTCAAGTTACTTTAATAATAACACAAATGATGAAAAATGTAAGAAAACTAGAGGAAAATAGTAAATGCACTGAAAACAAAATGAATTAATTATGATATATATCCCATTTTGGCTGTGCAAGGAAATGTGAAAAGATTTATAAGTTGGTGTCATTTTCGCAAAATGAGGATGGATGAAAAGTAGTTGCTAGCGGAACCTATTATGACAGGTCTCGCTTGTGGCCCACTACCCCATGGGCCCAGGCATGACATTAATACTTTTGTACATAATAAATATTAGTTTCAATATTGAGAATTACGTTGACAATAATACTTTTTATTGAAAATGTGAAAAAGATAGGGGGATGTACTATAGGTAAAGCAAAACACAGATTATCGCGTATAATCATTATTGCCTTCAACTACCTTAGCCACCAGGTATGAACTCTACTTCTTCATCTCTCATTTTCTATCTCATTGTCTTTTTTAGAGTATCAGTTATATGCACTGCTAAATGAATATCAATTATCATTCGATAACGAATAATAATTTGTAATGCAACTAACTCAGAACTACTAAGAATGTAAAGAAAGACTCCCGTATTGATGCGAATAGAGCTCAAGATCTATATTTTGGAGTTTTAACTTGGCCAATGTACTAGACCTCATTAGGCTCTTAGTTTCTTTTTCTTTAAAGCAAAATCTAAACTTTAGTTCATTTGGTGATAAAGAGATCTGAACCAGATACGAATTTGTGTTCGGGTTAATATATAATACAAAGCCGATAAACATAATATAATCATTGAACAAATGTAAAATTAATAAAAGGATAAAACTTATTAATTTCGTGAAGCGGCGATATTTCTAAGACGATCATATAATTACTAGAAACATGGCAGCATCAACGGCTCAACGCAGTGTTGCTAAAGCTCTAATTGAACTCAAACTTATACCGATAAGTTGATAAACAGGAGAAGCAATTGTATGACTATTGTTTCCCTAATGCATAGCAGCATAGGTCATTTTTCAATTGAATTCGCTCAATGTCATAGTGTTGTTTGCAGAAAGGGTGACTTTAGACAATAGTAACAGGAAAATTATTAGATTTGGAATTTTCCTTGACCTGAATTGGTCATGAGTTCACTAGTATATACTACAATATTTGCAAAGAGTTCAACTAAATATAATACAGGTAAAAGAGTGATGTCTTTATGCCTAATATCCTTTAAACTAAACCATAAGCAGGTTAGAAGTTAAAAGAGATAATAACAAATACCCCAAACCTATAGGGTTGTGCACTTACCCCCCCTGTGACTGTCCTATACAAATGTGCACCCAACACCCTCACCTTTGGTGTCGGGTGCATATAACCACCTCCAACAGAATCTTGTGGAATATTCCTCATTTTTCCAGCGTATGTGCCTTGCACATGATACCATTAAGGGCAAAATCATCATTTAGGGGGCAAAGTGCTCTATGCACCATAGGATAGAGGGTTTTCGCTAAAACTTGATGTTTGATTTTAATTTTAATTTTTATAATATTTAATTTTCTTTTTATGTTTTCAGTTAAAAAATATTGATTAAAAACTTGAAAAGTAAGAAAGAAAGTCTAATAAGAACCAACAAAATTAAGAAAATTCGAAAAAATCAGAGAAAAATTTAGAAAAACTTAGAAAAGATTAGAAAAAAATCAGAAAAACTAGAAAAATAATAATAATAAATAGAAAAAAATTCATAAAAAAATGGAAAGTTGAAATATATTTGCTTCTGCTAATTTGCTAAAACATTTTAGGACAATTATATGTCCTTGTCGTGTTTCAATATTTCATTTTTTTTGTTTAAATAAAATTTCTCTACTTTTTTTTTTGCTATGTTTTTAGTTTTTTCAGATTCTTTTTGATTTAATTTTTGACTTTTTCCTGAGTTTTCTATTTTTTTTTTCTAATTTTTCTTAGTCTTCTGAACTTTTTCCAATTTTTCAGCATTTTTTTTAAATTTTCCCTTAATTTTCTGAATATCCCCAAATTTTTTGGGTTCTTTTTTAAATATTTTCTTATTGGTTTTAAAGTTTTTTTGTATGGCATGATCCATATTTTTTTAATTACAAATTTAAAAAGAAACATTAAACATTATAAAAACTCAAATTAAAATCCAAACATCAAGTTTTAGCGAAAATCCACCTATCCTGTATATGGAGTACTTTGCCCTCTGAGTGACGATTTTACCGTTAATGGAATCATGTACAAGGCACATGCGTTGAAAAAAATGAGGAATATTCCATAAGATTCGGTCAGAGGGGATTAAATACACCGAACACCAAAGGTGAGGGTGTCACGTGTTTGTATAGGACATGGGGTAAACTGCACAACCCCCCATAGGTTGGGGGTGTTTGCTATTATCTCGAAGTTAAATATACATCACTTACTGAAAACTACATGTATCCTATATGCACGATTAAAATGTGTGCTCTTACTATTTTATTTACGAACAACCGAATAAGAAGAAATTATTTCAAATTGTCAAACAATTGACCAAGAATTTGATGTCAAACTTATCTATTATAAGCAACGAGAGAAAAAACAGCACCTAGAATCGCAACCATTGAGTGAAACTTGGGACATTACTCTAAGATAATGGTTTGTTCTCTTCACTTATATGTCTTTTAATTTTCTCGATGCTTTTCCATTGCCAGTATAATGTTGCTTGAATCTACTAATTACATCACTAGAAGGCAAGCTATCCAAGTAATACTAATGACTATTCCTTTCTCCTTTAATTTGTAGGTATGCTAGCATAAATCAATTTACGTGCTTTGAATGTGAACACCTGGTTCTTTATGTTATTTTGGAATCTTAGATTTGGGGGAGAAAAACACAAGTAAAATATTATTGTTTCTTTAAGTGATGCAATTTTGTGTTTTATAATTTACACATTTTACGCTTCCTTTTCTTTTGCCACACTGAAATCTTTGATCTAATCATAAATAATATTAGAGATTCAAATGAGACGTTAAAAATACGGTATTTCATTCACTTATATAATATTCCTTTTCTTTATGTTGGTGTCCCGCTAGCCACCCCCCTCCCATCACCGGTTTTTCATTCCCTTATATCAACTTAAATATTCTTGCCACAAAATTATCCTTCCAACCCAATAAAAGGTCTTATAAACGGCGCAAAAATTATATTTTGTTTCTGAAATATAATGATCAATATATATTTCAAGTTACTTTAATAATAACAGAAATGATGAAAAATGTAAGAAAACTAGAGGAAAATAGTAAATGCACTGAAAACAAAATGAATTAATTATGATATATATCCCATTTTGGCTGTGCAAAGAAATGTGAAAAGATTTATAAGTTGGTGTCATTTTCGCAAAATGAGGATGGATGAAAAGTAGTTGCTAGCGGAACCTATTATGACAGGTCTCGCTTGTGGCCCACTACCCCATGGGCCCAGGCATGACATTAATACTTTTGTACATAATAAATATTATTTTCAATATTGAGAATTACGTTGACAATAATACTTTTTATTGAAAATGTGAAAAAGATAGGGGGATGTACTATAGGTAAAGCAAAACACAGATTATCGCGTATAATCATTATTGCCTTCAACTACCTTAGCCACCAGGTATGAACTCTACTTCTTCATCTCTCATTTTCTATCTCATTGTCTTTTTTAGAGTATCAGTTATATGCACTGCTAAATGAATATCAATTATCATTCGATAACGAATAATAATTTGTAATCAACTAACTCAGAACTACTAAGAATGTAAAGAAAGACTCCCGTATTGATGCGAATAGAGCTCAAGATCTATATTTGGGAGTTTTAACTTGGCCAATATACTAGACCTCATTAGGCTCTTAGTTTCTTTTTCTTTAAAGCAAAATCTGAACTTTAGTTCATTTGGTGATAAAGAGATCTGAACCAGATACGAATTTGTGTTCGGGGTAATATATAATACAAAGCCGATAAACATAATATAATCATTGAAGAAATGTTAAATTAATAAAAGGATAAAACTTATTAATTTCGTGAAGCGGCGATATTTCTAAGACGATCATATAATTACTAGAAACATGGTAGCATCAACAACGCAGTGTTGCTAAAGCTCTAATTGAACTCAAACTTATACCGATAAGTTGATAAACAGGAGAAGCAATTGTATGACTATTGTTTCCCTAATGCATAGCAGCATAGGTCATTTTTCAATTGAATTCGCTCAATGTCATAGTGCTGTTTGCAGAAAGGGTGACTTTAGACAATAGTAACAGGAAAATTATTAGATTTGGAATTTTCCTTGACCTGAATTGGTCATGAGTTCACTAGCATATACTACAATATTTGCAAAGAGTTCAACTAAATATAATACAGGTAAAAGAGTGATGTCTTTATGCCTAATATCCTTTAAACTAAACCATAAGCAGGTTAGAAGTTAAAAGAGACAATAACAAATATCCCAAACCTATGGGGTTGTGCACTTACCCCCCCTGTGACTGTCCTATACAAATGTGCACCCAAAACCCTCACTTTTGGTGTCGGATGCATATAACCACCTCCAACAGAATCTTGTGGATTATTCCTCATTTTTCCAGCGTATGTGCCTTGCACATGATACCATTAAGGACAAAATCGTCATTTAGGAGGCAAAGTGCTCTATGCACCACAGGATAGGGGGTTTTCGCTAAAACTTGATGTTTGATTTTCATTTTAATTTTTATAATATTTAATTTTCTTTTTATGTTTTCAGTTAAAAATTTTTGATTAAAAACTTGAAAAGTATGAAAGAAAGTCTAATAAGAACCAACAAAATTAAGAAAATTCGAAAAAATCAGAGAAAATTTAGAAAAATTTAGAAAAAATTAGAAAAAAATAGGAAAAACTAGAAAAATAATAATAATAAATAGAAAAAATCATAAAAAAAAATGGAAAGTTGAAATTTATTTGCTTCTGCTAATTTGCTAAAGCATTTTAGGAAAATTGTATGTCCTTGTCATGTTTCAATATTTTATTTTTTTCGTTTAAATGAATTTTTTTTACTTTTTTTTTTACTATATTTCTAGATTTTCAGATTTTTTTTATTGAATTTTTTACTTTTCCTGAGTTTTCTAATTTTTCTGAGGTTTCTGAACTTTTTCCAATTTTTCAGCATTTTTTTAAAGTTTTCCCTTAATTTTCTAAATATCCCCAAATTTTTCTGATCCTTTTTTAAATATTTTTTTATTGGTTTTAAAGTTTTTTCGTATGGCATGATCCATATTTTTATAATTACAAATTTAAAAAGAAACATTAAACATTATAGAGCTCAAATTAAAATCCAAACATCAAGTTTTAGCGAAAATCCACCTATCATGTATATGGAGTACTTTGCCCCCTGAGTGACGATTTTACTGTTAATGGAATCACGTACAAGGCACATGTGCTGAAAAACTAAGGACTATTCCATAAGATTCCGTCAGAGGGGATTAAATGCACCTAACACCAAAGGTGAGGGTGTCACGTGCACATTTGTATATATAGGACATGGGGTAAAGTGCACAACCTCCATAGGTCAGGGGTGTTTGCTATTATCTCGAAGTTAATTATACATCACTTGCTGAAAACTACATATATCCTATATACACGATTAAAATGTGTGCTCTTACTATTTTATTTACGAACAACCGAATAAGAAGAAATTATTTCAAACTGTCAAAATATTGACAAAAGAATTTGATGTCAAACTTATTGATGACTATGCACAAGAAGCGCGTCAACTTATCTATTAAACAATGAGAGAAAAAACAGCACCTAGAATCGCAACCATTGAGTGAAACTTGGGACATTACTCTAAGATAATGGTTTGTTCTCTTCACTTATTTGTCTTTTAATTTTCTCGAGGCTTTTCCATTGCCAGTATAAAGTTGCTTGAAGCTACTAATTACATCACTAGAAGGCAAGCAATCAAAGTAATACTAATGACTATTCCCTTCTCCTTTAATTTGTAGGTATGCTAGCATAAATCAATTTACGTGCTTTGAATGTGAACACCTGGTTCTTTATGTTATTTTGGAATCTTAGATTTGGGGGAGAAAAACACAAGTAACATATTATTGTTGCTTTAGGTGATGCAATTTTGTGTTTTATAATTAACACATTTTACGCTTCCTTTTCTTTTGCCACATTGAAATCTTTGATCTAATCATATATAATATTAGAGATTCAAATGAGACGTTGAAAAATACGGACCAAACACACAAAAAGTGATATAGTACTTGTCATGGTTTTAGTTGATTTGACCAAACCGGATTCAAATTAAAATTCTCTAAGTACAAAAATCTCTATTTTTAATCAAGAACTATAACTTAATTACCTCCAGAAAAAAATCCGTGAATTACTAAAAAAGTGGAGAAATGTGTTCCGAATCTAAAGTTATAAATTAAACAAATCATCAATCTCCAAATGAAAACCTCGCCGGAAAAAGTAGAAGTTTCTCATCTTCAAGATGTTAAATGGACTACAAGCTCTTCAATGCTTTTTTCTTTGCTTCAATTTTGTAGCAATTTTAGGTGTCTATTTCTTTTGTGTTTAATTTGTTAATCGTTCATATTTTTATTCATCACAAATTTTTAAAAAATTTTAAAATATTTTCCGATTGAAGAATTTTATTTGTAATCTCACAATCAAAATATTTTATTCACTTATTCTTCACTGTTATAATCTCACAATCAAAATATTTTATTCACTTATTCTTCACTGTTATAATCTCACAATCAAAATTAAAAAAAAAAATACTCAAATACATCTAAAAATGCCATTACGATACCCCCACTCCTCTATTTTGGCTAGTATAAATAAAACAACTAAATGATATGATACATTGAATGGCTCGAAAAATCTTATGCAATATTTGTTCCCATCTCCAACATGTAATACTGAATTTCATTAGCAAGTAAATTCATCAGTTACCAAGAAGGGGACAAAAAACAACCACCATCAACTTTTTGCCTAAAAATATGACCTAGTTTTAACAACTTTTCTGCAATATAAATTTGAAGAGTGCATCGGATTAAAAAGAGACACCGCCATATGATACTAACCCGAGTGTGTATTTGAGTTTGTATTCTAGTCAACAGCTTTCACAGAAGTGCATAATTTACCGTTATTCTCTATGTATATATAGATATATAAAAAAGACGCTTGAAGACATTGTAAAGTTGCAAAGTTGGCTTTATGAAACTATTAACTTGGATGAGGAAGTGACGTGGTGTGATTCTAATAGGACCTTAAAAGAGCTCTAGTAACTCTAATTAATTGCATATTACTAGAGTTTTTGGAAGTTGAAAGGTGGAATACTTGGGTTAATTACTTAATTACTTTTAATTTTCATTAATATTCATGGAAGTGGGGGATGAAGTTGAGAAGTTGGCTTTATTAAGTGTGTCAATTAGGATGAGGGATTGGAAAGTCACAAATTTTGCTTCTTATGAAGTATATCAATAATAAGGGTGAGAAGAAGCTGAAAATTAGGATTCCATTAAGTGCACTATTAAGAATGAGGAAATGGAAATTTGGAACTTGAAAAATTGCTATTTAGTGATCGATGTTTGATGTGTGACAAATACCTGTCATTAATAATTAATTAATTAATAATGGTAAAAAAGTAAATTCATAATTAGAAGCAACACCAAGATCCACACTTTTAGTATAGTCTATATATAAATATAATTATAAGTATAAATATAAATATAGATATGAACATGGTGAAACAACAAACCTCTCTTTTCAACCTGAAAAAAAGGATGGTAAAAGAGAAGCAATGATAAATATACAAATGGAGAGGTAAGGAAAAATTGAAGAATTCTTATCCTTTGATATTGTTGTTCAGTTTTGTATTGTTTGTTATGTATTTCTTCCAGGTTTTAGAGGATATTTTGCTTGAACATTAAAGTCAGCGGTAATAACTTGATATGTTAATTAGGTCATAAGATAGCTTGAGTATGGTTGTCTTCTTAGATGTTAGAATAAATCCTCATTCCACCTCATCTTCTAGCATGGTTGCAATGTACATGTATTTGAAATGTACATGTAATTATCTTCATCAATTTATTTCATGAAATTTATTTGACACTACTCATCGTATTTTATGATGTGCACACGTACTAGTCATTACAAAAGACAAAGCAATTCGTCTTAAAACCAATAGACCCTTCAAGCCTCGGCCAACTCATTCTTTCTCTTTTAAATCTCGCATCTTCCTTTTTCTACAATAAACTATCAACTGAGATTCACTGTTTTGTCCAAAGGTTAGAAGCTATTTCTGTGAGATATTGACAATTCAATGTTTCTCACCAAAAATTGCAGATCTATTATATCCAAATGCTAAAGATGTATCCATGTACAACTTCAGAAACTTTTTTTAAATATAACAACAAATATCTCTTAGAAAATCTCAATCATTCCCACAATGGCGCTGCCTGTATTGATACGCCGTGCAATTGGTGCAGTGTGGACTTGCTTTCGTAGGGAATGAGACTTGGAGGCTCTATATAGCTGTCAATTGATTGTACCGACTCTTCTACGTCATTTGAAGCTGGTACTTTACTTTTTTTTTTTTTTTTAAGCTTTTAGTTTTTGTGAAGCTGGTATCGTCATTTCTTCTTTGTCTCTTTTTCTTGGTGTTTATTCATTGATAATTCAGTCTTCTGTCACCTTAATCCTCTCTTTCTACCACAAGATCTCTACGACAACCACCCCTCTTGTCCCCTCTTTCATCGCCTCCCTATCCCGCCGTCCCCTCTTCTTTTTACAGTCGGTTACAATTTTCTAGAAATCAAGTAGGAGAACTTATTTCTCTACAAAGTCTGAGTACCGCTCCGTAGCCTATGTTGTTGCTGAGTCATCTTGGCTCCGCTAAATTCTTCGGGACTTGGGTATTTTTCTTCCGGATCCTGTTCAGGTTTAATGCGATAATATCAGTGTCATCTACTTTGTTCTCAATCTTGTTTTTCATGATCGCACGAAACACATTGAGATAGACTATCACTTTGTTCGTGAGAAGGTCGCCATTGGTGATGTTTTGGTGAAGTACGTACCCACTACTAAGCAAGTTGCTGACATCTTCACTAAAGCCCACTATGAAATTTACACATCTTCAGTCCAATCTTCGTGTTGGTTCCACGACTCAGATTGTGAGGGGGGTGTTAGTGTATATTCTGTAGATATATATATATATATAGATCTCCGATTGTATCTTCTGTTAGTTGTAGATAGACCCAAATCTGTATTGATAGGGTCTTATATCTGGCTATATATACTCTTACATTGTATCATAATAATTATTCAGTGAAATACATATTATTTTCACACAAGAGTTCTCTAAATTAGGTGCCTAAGAACTCTATCATGGTATCAGTCACTGTGAACAATGAACCTATATGTCCACTGCCCTTACGGCATCCAAAGCCACTACAGTGGCCGACCCCACCTCCGGCGTCCTTACCGTCGTCGCCGTTTCTTTAGCCAACACCACTACCTCCTCCTTCTCTCTCTCTTCTCATTTCGTCTGCCTCCTTTACACAGCTGGAAATTTTCTCCCAGCCACCACCCCTCACCGCTGTCTCTTTACCAGTGCTGCCCGGTGATCTTCTCGCCACTATTCCGCCTACGTCCCTCATGGTGGATCCTTCTCTTCCCACTGCCGTCAAACTTTTCTACCATCTTCTCTCTTCACCCCTCAACCTCACCCTCACAAATATCTCTAGCCTTTTTTCTTCGTCGCCATCACTCGCGGACGCCTCGTCATCGCCCATTTCGAACGCCATCGTCACATCACCTGCAGATGGCGACCATTACATCTCGACACTCCGGCGCAGCAAAACACCTCTGTTGTGGCTATCCCTATTTCTTCTCTTCACTCCACCATCGTCACTGGTCATTCTCAGCCTGTCGCTGGTGGTTGTTAACCATACGCCATCGCCGTCCCTCAAACATCTCTTCCAATCCATTCTCTCTCCAATTGCAGCAGTACCATCTCTGCCACAAATCCCTTTTACATGCATAGTCCCACTACCTTCCAATTTCACCCACATCAAAATCCTACATTACATATTGAACCCCAACAAAACCCCTTTTCCAAATCATCCCCCTATACAACCATATATTCAACACTAACCCCCAACAAAAACCTACTTTCCAAACCAGCCCACAACAAAACCCAAATTTTCATATTAAACCCAACACAAACCCTACCTTTCATATTAGCCCACAAAAAATCCCTAATTCCCACAATCCACCCATTCCGCCATCAACCCTCCCCAACTTAATGTCCAAAAAATTAAATGGTGAAAATTATCTCCTATGGAAATCTCAATTTCAAAAGATACTTGGTAGTTATGAATTGAAGGGCTATGTTGACGGCTCTCTACCATACCTATCCTCGCTCATTTTAAACTCTCTCAGTCAATTAATTCAAAATCCAGCCTACTCTTGTTGGCTACGTTCCGATCAAAGTATCCAATCATGGATAAACGCCACCTTTTCTCAAGATATTCTTCATAAGGTCTACACACTACCCACTTCTCATGATGTGTGGATCGCGCTTGAACGGCGCTTTGTGCAACAATCTAAGAAATTACAATATAAGATCAAAGTCTCCACTATGAAAAAAGGTGATCTTTCCTGTGATGAGTATTTATGCAAAATCAAAACTCTCGCAAATAATCCTGTAGCTGTCTATTACACTCTTACCCAAATTGATCTTGTCATACAGGCCCTAAATGGCCTTCCTCCTGAGTATGAATCTTTTGTTACTGGTATCTCTTTAGAATCGAAGCTTATATCTTTTGATGATCTCCCAACCCATCTCCTCCAATTTGAGCAACGTCTTCGCCAAACACATTCCTCTCCTACCTTTCTTGCCTTTGTTGCCCATTCCCATTCCTCTCATCCTAATTCATCTGGTGGTAAAGGTCGTGGAAACAATCATGGTCATGGTAATGATTCCAGCTGTGGCTGAGGTCGTGGCAGTCGTAGCAACACCATCTCGTCATGGCAATCATCATATCAATTTTATGCCACTACTAAGTCTCCTCAACATTCCTCTGGCAATTATGGTTTCTCTCGGCCATCTAGGCCCCCTAGTCTCTATGCTCCTGGTCTTCTACCAACACCTACAACTCCACTGTTTTGTCATATTTAGGATACCCTGGGTCACCTAGCCAAAGCTTGCTCTCAGCGGTTCAACCATGCTTGTGTGATTGAAGAATTGCCACGGTCTTTCTCAGCATCGTCCACTGCTGACACCTCTGATCTAGCATGGTATCCAGATAGTGGTGCTTCTGCTTACATGACTCCGGATGATGGTAAGATTTCTACTCTTATTTCTTATAATGGCACACATAAGATATTGGTTGGAAATGGTGCTCTTTTGCCTATAAAGCATGTTGGTTTTTCTACCTTACACACCCATACTCGCCCCCTTAATTTATCTAATGTTCTTTAAGTTCCTTAGTTATCACATAATTTACTTTCTATTCGCAAGTTATGTCAAGACAATAACTATGTTATTGAATTTTTCTCTATTGGTTTCTGTGTAAAGGACAAGGTAACTCGGAAGGTACTTTTGGAATTCCCTTCAATTAGTGGTCTCTACCCTATCTCTTCTGGTCGGTGTCATCTCTGATGCCCTTCTTGCCTGATCTGTCTCTGGTGATACTTGGCATCGTTGTTTAGGTCATCCAAGTTCTTCCACTCTTAAAGAGCTGTCTCGCCATGGTATATTTAGTGCTAGTGCTGGTTTTTTTTTTATTTCATTCTTGTCAGTTAGGACGTTCTCCACAGCCTGCCCTTTCAGCACGTTGAAAAGCACAGTATGGTGCCTTTTTATTTAATTCACTCTGATGTATGGACGTCACCTGTTTATTCTCAAAATGGTTTTAAATACTATGTTATTTTTGTTGATGATTTTACTCGTATCACTTGGTGTTATCCTATGTTCTCTAAATCTAAAGTTTTTACTTATTTTTGTGCTTTCAAAAATTTAGTGAAAAATCATTTTCAACAAAAATAAAAGTTTTTCAAAGTGATGGCTGTTGTGAATTCGATAACTCTCAATTTCGTAATCATTTCACTACTCAGGGTATTCAACTCCGTCTCTCTTCTCCTTACACTCCACAGCAAAATGGAATGTCAGAGCGTAAGCATCACCATATTTCTGAGTTAATCAGAATTATGTTGCTCAGGGCTCATCTTCCCTCTACTACCTTCTGGGTCAACACTTTTTACACTGTTGTTTTCCTGATTAACCGCTTTCCTATCCCACAGCTTAACCAAAAATCTCCCATTGAGGTGTTGTTCAGCCACACTCCCGATTACTCCTCATTCTGAATTTTTAGATGTGCATGTTTTCCCCATTTCAGTCATCGAGTCCCTCATAAGCTTTCCCCTAGTTCAATTGCCTACGTTTTCCCAGTATCTAATTTTCTACATTTGATTACTAGGTGATTCTTGTACAAATTCCATTCAAAGAAGAGTTGAGGCAAAATAATCTCTTTGGTGTTGGCGATTGTAAAATGTACTGGAAAAATGATAGGAATTACCTTGCGGTTAAAGTTGATCGTTAGACAAAAACAGAGAGAGAGAGTGAGAAAGACACCAATAACATAGAAAGGAGGCAAATTAAAACCACTCATCTGAAGTGGGAACATCATTTGAGCTCAAGATTGAAGTTGATTTTCGTGTTGACAACCAACAAATCGTAAAGCTCTTCTACCTTCTCTATCAGAAGCTTCAGCAATGGTACTTTTGATAGAGTCCCACAACACCCCACCATTATCAACTTCTTCTGTTTTACCAATTCAAAGGGGGCAAGTCAGATCGGTTTAATAGCAAGTTTTATGATCATAAAACAGCTTAATTTCCAAAGAGGCATAATTATAGAAAAATATACCTTGGCATGTGTGAGGGAAACATTAATTCCATGCCAATCACCGAGCAGTGAAGATGTGTTATTCCTTGGGTTCTCACAAGACCTCACGAATCATACTAATATGCAATTTGTATCCCTTACCTGTTTGTCAACAGATTTAATAATAACAATAATAACAATAATAATAATAATAATAATAATAATGTAGCTTTGGTAATCTCCAATGTTAAGCATCCATTCCTTTTAGTGTCCTATACAATGATGGAAAAGGAAATTTGTATGTGCCACAAAATATCACCTAAAGGTATATGAAAAGTACATCAGAAGTAAAATTTTAACTGTATGAAGTTCTTATATAGTGAACTCCAATGTCTTTTCAGCTCTTGCAAATAATTAATTCATTTAGGAGCTAAACATCTTGCAGTGTATATTCTCTATTATTTACATAAGAACCGTAAAATTAATAAAGTCATAAGGGACAAGCATACAATCTTATAAATTTAAAAGCATCATATATATCACTATGAACAACTTCTAAGCATCAAGATGTACTATAGCTGGCATGATGATTGGTATAAATTTGCTATATCAAAAGAAACTGCATAGTAATTTACTATATATTCAAGAAACTTTCGTTGAGTTTTTGTCCTCTTCGCAAAATTGAGAACAAGGAAGTCTAATTATTCGTCTGTGGTCATGGATAAAACAACTGAATAAATATAAGGTCAAGTATAACCTCATATCTGTCTATGGTATATGTATCTCCACAGGTTCAGAGACAGCTCCTCGAATTGGATTTGCCTGAGAGTTATAGGGAGTAATGATGCCAATATCTTGCCCTTTGATGTCTCTATTTACTAGTGCTTTATTGATCTAGCGAAGAAATGAATACACAACAAACATGTTAAAAAGGTGAAGTTATAAGGAATTTAAATAATGAGTTTTAAATCAGAAAGGCATTAAACATCTATAGTTAAGAGAGGGATTTTCACCTCTGAAATAATATGCATTTCAATGAGGTTGTTTAGCACTTTGCGATCATTGGATTAGTATGCAGGCAACAAATCTAAGTTTGCAAAAGAAAAACAATCAATTATTCAAGCACACAAGTAATCATTACATTCAAGATGGGAAAGTGAAAGTGCAAAATGAACCTGTGTTGATAAATATCATAGGTTGGTTTGGATCTAGAACCTGCTGAAAATCAACCAGGTCAGGTTATTTGATAATCCAACTTAAACCTATATATATAATCCGCTCTTAGTTGTTAAGCTTACAACAGCTTAGGACGAACCTTCGGTAGGAAGTCAATGAATTCCTCCAATGAAGTTCTTGGGCTGATAATCGACATTTTCTTTTAAATTTCACAGCTATCTTTTCAATAGTAAGGACCAGATTTAAAAAATTTGATGGTTCAAGGATCAGGTTACTTGTAACTGACATTCTTTTCTACATTAACAAAAGAAAAATTATTTATATATGAGAAGAAAAAAACTATAAGAGGTCGACAAGTTTAGAGTTTCTTTACAAGCATAGAGAAAATATGAAAATATTCAAGCACATCTCTCAACATAAAGCAGCAGCATTATAGAGAAAGAAAAGCACCTGAACAAGTGGCGGTAATTGATAATGATCCAAAACAAGAACAAATTTTGATGCAAACACAATGGTCCCAGGGAAACCTGATTGAGAAATGGGATGACACTAATTTCGGTAAAATCTATGAAAAGAACTAAATATATCATAAACTGATACGTGAAAGTAGCAGCAAAAGGTAAGAGAAAGAAATCCAAATATTGTAAAGGAAATGTATGTTAAACCATAGGATAGTTGCAACTTATGTAATAAATTACTCGCATTTGCAATTGTACAAGAAGATATCTCAATTAAGAGTACTGATAATTGTATTTCTGAATATAATGTCATCAAACTGTTCTGTCTGTAAAATCTTTCAACACCGCAGAAATTAAAATAAGTTTTGACGGTCTAATAAGTCGAATGCTTAGTGAAGTCTACAGAACAGATCTCTTTTTAGTGCTTAATTGTGAATTTTATGACACATTATTTAGGCTACTTAGTTGGGACATGTGCACTGTTAATAAAACTTACTATTCAAACTAGATGAGAACTATTCTTAAGGAGAAAAGAATTAAAGGCAATGGCAAATTTACATGTTCGTTCGGTGGGAGGAAGGGCAGAACAGTTGGGGCATCCTTCTTGAAATCACAAGGAGGGAAAGAATATGCATCTTTTATCCCTCCTAACCAGTGAATCTAACAACTAGGTAATTCGGGTATCATGCTCTGGAACAAGTATAATTAGTATTTCTTACAAATATCTTCCATTTTACCAAATTGAATGCTTATACATTTGTCGATTCCAAAAGCATATGGTAGACTTTCCAACATCCAACGCAAGTGCGAACATCTCTAATTGCTCATATTCATTGATACGTGGTTCCAGAAAATCCTATTCTTAAAATCTAAATATATTAATGAAATATAACTTGCCTCAACCTAAAAATGAGGAATCATTAGCAGAAAAAAGAATTGGATTTCAATCTACCAAATGTCTAACAAAAGCAACAAACGATTCATCCACATTACATATGTCTATGAAATGAGAAAAACTATACCGGTAGTGTTATTTATCCTGCTTCTTCCATGATGCATAGGTTGAATCTCTTATTAGTAAGTAAAGGACTAGTTATTCTGAAGCATGTAACAATGACAACATTGATTTTGTCCAGCTTTTCCTGAATCTCTTGAGTGCTATTCTTATCCATTATTTTCACTGCAAAGTTTGAACGAGAAAAATTGAAACTACACAGCTTGTTAATGAAATAGCTTTAGTCATAAACTAAAAATCCAACCTGATAGCAATTTTCCTGAACTCCCTCATGCACAGCCTCATTTCTGCTGATTCTTATAAAATCAATGCCCTGCAAAAGTTCTCAAATAGTCATGCAACAGAACCTAAACAAGACACAACAGAAAACAAAAGCAACAAAGAGTAAACCAACTGTGTTCATAGTAGTTTAAATGTGGAGAATTAGGATGGTGAATACGGTGAAACCAAGCTATTAATGCCCATCTTCATAGTAGCATATGTTAGCTTCCAAAAACTTAAGAGGGTATTTAGGTGAGCTTATAAGCTCCTCAAAACATCTTATAATATGTTTATGAGCTTAAAAGCTCCATAATAATTATGTTAGGATAAAATTATAAACTCTCAAAATAAGATGTTAAAGAGCTTATAACCTCCTAAAAGATAAGTTAGAATTCCTAACCTATTTTGTAAGATCTTCACAAACCTCTTTAATTTGGTTTTCTTAATTACATAGTTGACAATAGTTAGACCTTATATGCTTTATGATCTTACTTTATTCAGACACTTAAAGAACTTATTTTTTAAATAAGATTCAACATCTCAAAAGCATATAAGATACTTTAAAATAAGTTTAGCCACACACCTCTTTGTTGACAATTTTTTTATATTTATCTCCATACACATGATTGTTGAATATATTATAACACCATTAAATGAATGTCTAACAGATATCCAACTTATGTAGGTAGTCCTATCCTTTATCCATGACAAACATCACTTTAAGGAGCAATGTTGCATAATTGCTATTTCAAGTCGAGTTCTTATTGTTGGTTAAGACTAAGAAATTACCATTTGAACTTCCGATATTAAGTTCTACTGACTAATCTAATAATCATGAAAATGAATATTTGTATCATCTACCACTTCTCCGACTATCAGACGATAACATGCTAATAAGTTTATCTAAAAACATCTGAAGTTGGTTATTAAGAAGCATGTTGACTCATCGCTCAAGCATCCCATCACGAAAGAATACATCCTCTTCATTTGCCCAATTCTAAAGCGAAAAGTAAGTTTAGACTCTATAACAGTAACCACATACTAATGGAGCCAAATATTAGAAACTATGTCTTTGGATATGTAAAACTATATATCAGGATACGTAATGGTTTCTAAGTCAACTCATCTGCTTGTCGTGCACATATAACTAAATACATGAAAATTTATGTACTAAGTTTCTTTTCTGTTGAAACCAAAATTAATAACAGAGTGGACACTTGTTGGATTGTGTCCACCTGTTATTAGGCTGAGAAAATGTTATTGTTTTGCTCAACACAGCTTTTTCACCAATGCAACACTTATTATGTTATCAGCAAAACTACTACAACTTTTCTAATTAATCTTCAACTGAATATAAAGTGTTAACCTTAAACTTCAAACAGACAAGTTATATGAAAATGAAGAATAAGCGTTAAAGATGTGTCCCTTTTAGTCTAAAACCTCCAATGCCTCACAAATATCTCCAACAAGTCCTTCAACTTAGAATTAATACCAAAAAACAATAATCAACAATTTGTAGTCATAAACTTTTAAAAATGGTTCAAGTGACATAAAACATGTGCTCTTATATATACCATATGATTCTTATCAAAATAATAAGTACAAGATATAACCATCACATGATTTATCGTCAAATTAGGGAGATCCTATTGAATGATTTCACACCAATTTCTCTTCTAGTTTAAATATTAAATCCTTGAAGATACAATGCATACATCTCTCGTTCCTACTCCTCACATTACAATATCCAAAAATTATATATGTTTCCTGCAACAAATATTACAAGGAACAACATGTATGCAAATTCATACATAATTTCTCTCATGGTTTTACCATCCATCGAGAAATGAGCCCTCATGACAAATGACAACTCAGAATCTCTAAATTGATAAGAGACTGTACCTCAGAGTTTCTAGGGCACGCTAGCATTTCACTTTTTTCTTCTTCCAGTTTTCTTCTTTTCCTATTTTTAATTTTAGTTGGGGTTTTGGATCTGAAATGCCCTTAGTACAAGATTTTAAAATTACACACAGAATTGAACTTTTTCATGCAACGGAGGATTAACAAGGAATACGAAGAAAAGATAACCGACCTATATTTCACTCTGGTTCATGCAGAAGTCTAGCAGGTATGTGCCTCCACCTTGTTCTATCTCTCTTAAAGGGTTATTCAGAAACTCAATGAACCAAATTTTGTGAGTGTCATCATCAAATTGTTTGAGGGATAGTAAAATAGAGAATTAATTAAAAGTTTGAGCAAACCTTGATAATGCACTTTGTGTGTGAACTATTCATTTACATACGAAAGGCAGAAATGATATTACAATCCTCTTTGAATAGACTCGCTTCTTTCCGCAATAAAACACAAGATCATGATGCTCAAAAGAACTAACACACTCTAAACACGTCATTCGCACTACTTAATTAGATTGTTTGACAAAAAAGTATGCCAAGGACATATCAAGAAGATAAGGAAGATATGATACGAGTCACAGGAGCACCTCCCGTGGTGACCAAGTCATATGATAAAGACATCGAGGAGGTGTTATCGCACAAAGTTGTAAGTCGACGGGGCATAAAGCCTAGCAAACAACAGCGAAAGGGACTACCCGAGTCCGAGTCATCGTGGGAGTCAAATGATGACTTGTGGTAGTTTCAAGATTGCCTTCAACAATAAAAGGCGATGAATGCGTTGTTAAATGAAATGGGATAGGATGTCACATCTGAGGAATTTCTAAGACATATCACACATTTGGAGGGTCCAAAAGGTCTCTACTTTCCCAACCACATGTATATATAATGGAGTAGTATTAGTGTAGAAGTTTTCTAGAAGTAGTCGGGAAGTTCTCTAGTTTTCTAGAATGTCTCTAGAAAGTGTGTAGAATAATCCTTTGTAAATATCTAGATAGAAATATCTAGATAATTAATTTTAGCCATTAGATCGTATTGATCACTACCATCCATTGAGGAGGTGGAGTAAGTATAAATGGGATGTAGAAGTTCATCTGTAACCATCCTAGAATTTTGAGAGCTTAATAAGAGTCTTAAGATTTCTCTAAAGTATTCTTTCTTACTTTGCTTGTTTTCTTTTTCCAAACACGAGCACGGGTGAGCATGAGTGAACTAATTATTACCATAATGTAGGTGAAAATTTGAAGCATTAACAGAGGCAAGCAGACTTGGAAGTCTTCGGTGATACTTGCAATTGATTCTTCTCATCATCAATCAATTAATCACCATTTGAAATAGATTCTCCGTTGATGATTATAAGCAACTTTCCCTAAATCTAAAACCCCGAAGAACCACTGAATTGCCATATAGTCGCATCATTTCTGCACTCGAATCAATCAATATTAGTTTAATTTACTCATGCACTAATTTTAGGGTTTCCACCCCTCAAAATGCTACTTACCCAATCGATCTCAATTTAAGGAATTGAAATGACCGACGGGAACATATAATAAAATCTTATATATGAACCCGAAAAAAAAAAAAAGGAGATTAGCGCCCAAGGGAAATTATGTCATAACCCGTATATGTATAAAACATTACTTCATTTGTATCATTTCTTAGACATGTTCCCTATTTCTTCTCCCCCACTCCTCAGCTCTTCTTGAGCTCCATTCACACTGGTAAGTGTTCGCTCAAATCCTCTTTCACCAAGTTTTATTAAGTTATTTTTTTGGCTCTCTCTCTCTCTTTCCTCGCCCATTCACTTATCTCTCTCTTAACATCTCTCTGTTTCCTGCCATTATTAGCTCAAATGGTGGAAGCTGTGAGTAGATATTTTACTCGAAGGGTAGAACAAGTGCGGATATACTTGAGGAGGGGGTGGAGGCTCAGAGATATGTTTGCCGATATGCACCTAGAACAGCCAGTTCAACATCACCTCCGGCGGGTATTTTCTTTAAATTATGTTTAATGTTTTGTTCATTTCATATAACTGTTTCTTCGAGAGCTATTTCCATAATTCCATATTGATCAATTTTTGTGTAAATCTAAGAACAGACGAGGATGAAAATGGAAAATCTAATTATTCACTATAAAAGATTCAAGCTTTGTCTTGGAATTTCTATAAACTTTTCACCATATAAAATTTAGGCAAAATGCACTTCGCCTCCTCTAAAATACATTATTTTAGCATGAAACCCCCTCACAATAAAGAAGAAAAAAAAAAGATTATGCCCCCTAGAAAATTTAAATGTGTAGCACTTTGCCCAAAAGTTAATATTGACATGAAATTTTTACTAAAATGTTAATCACTGGTTAGTCTTTGTCTATTTATATAAGTTGTTTTTTATCTTCTCATTAGAGTACGTTTCATTCCATGATATTTTTCCCTCAAAATAATTATTAGTTGCCTTGGACTCCCCCTTCTTCAAAAATGCACAAAGCCAGTTCAGTTAAGAATTTCACCTCATAAAAAACATCAAAAAATAAATACAAAATAGAAAAAAAAGGTTTTCTCTTTCTCTACTCTCGGTGCACGTTAGCACGTGAACCGCAGCGATGGCAAAACGGAAGAAAGGAAATCCTTCAACTCGGCGAATCATACTCACACCACCGTTATAATCATCGGTGGGGAACACTGAAAGAGCGAATCACGGTGTGGAAGTGAGTGAGGACATAGAGCAACAAGAAGCGGGATCTGAAGATGGAGAAATTCAGGACCTACTTAATTTGGGAAAAATTGCAGAGGTGTTACAAAACGCAGTAGCAGCAAACCAGGATACTGAAATTTCGTCGACAATAAAGGAATGCCTTCATAAACTCCAACAGAAAGTAACCTCCCAGTTCGAAACCCATCCGAAATGGAGTCTGCTGCGGAAGGGCGGAGCCAAAGGCGCACTGGGACTATTTGGGATAGCTTTGATGTGTCTAAACTGAGAAATGTTGGGTTTAAACTTCAGTTCATGCCTCCAGAGACGAAGCAAGACAAAAAAATTGGGCGAATTGAAACATCTGATGTGGAATCAGAAATTAAGTATTGGAGATCAGCTGTTGTGTGTTATGTGCTTGGTTCAAACCCCCCATTTCCAGTGATAAATGGTTTCATCACGTCGGATTTGGGGCAAGTTTGGAATTGAAAAGATCCTAATGAAGCAAAATGGTAAGTTCATAGTGAGATTCAATTTTGAAGAAGATAGAGATAAAGTGATGCAAGTTGGGGTATATCATTTTGATAGTAAATCGCTTATTGTAGTGCTATGGTCTGAAAACCATGACTATACTTTGAAAGAGGTTGAGAAAGTTCCCATATGGATCCAATTGGGAGATTTGGAGTTAAAGTATTGGAGTAGCAACTCATTAAGCAAGATATCAAGTTTAGTGGGGACTCCAATCATGGCTAATGAAATGACAATGAATAAGAATCGAATTTAGTTTGCAAGAATCCTAGTAGACGTTGATATCAAACGCTTGTCTGAGAAGATATAATTTGAGAATGAAAAGGGCATTCTAGTGGAGCAGAAGGTGGTTTATGAATGGAAGCCAACTAAATGTGGATTTTTCAATGGATATGGGTATGCAGAAATAGTGTGTCGGAAAAAAAAGGGAAAACAAATGTGGGTGCCAAAGGATAAGAATGTAGACCAAAACGAGCCTCAAGGGGTAGAGCAACATACTCAAGTAGGGGACAGGGATGACCCCCAGCAAAGGAAAGAGAACAACAGTGTGCCAATGGGAACAGGAAACCAACAATTGTTTACAATCTCTAGAAATGGGAAGACTATACTGGAACAGGGTGAAAGTTCAAGGATGAGCCCCGTGATTAACAGGGCCAATGAAAGTGACCAGCAACAAAATATGAAGGAAGTCCAACTAGAGCCAGGGAATGGTGGTAATGCAGCTACACATGATGCACAACCTCGGAGCGTGGTATATTAGAGGCCTTAATGGCCTGGGCAGACAGAGAGAAATCATCTCTCTCTGTAATAAACATAGGGTGGGGCTTTTTGGCATCTTAGAGCATAAAATAAAGGAAAAGAACTATGAAAAAATTTACAAAAACATGTGTGATGGATGGGTTGTGTCACAAATTTAGAATGCAACCCAAGAGGCCAGATATGGGTAATTTGGAGGAAGGAGAGTTATGCAGTGCAAGTGGAAAAGAAAACTGATCAGCTAATACATTGTCAAGTCACTAACTTACTCACAAAAGGTAGAATGAAAATAAATTTTATACATGCATATAACCAATTACAAGAAAGACAAGTCCTGTGGGAAGACCTAAAAATGTTAGCTAATACAATCAATATACCATGGGTTTGTATGGGGGACTTTAACAATGTCCTAAGAATGGAGAACAGAATTGGTGGGAGTGTTGTGACAGTGAATGAAATAGTTGACTTCCAAGAATGTGTGGATACTTGTGAATTGGTGGAAATGAATTGGAAAGGAATGGAGTTCACCTGGAATAATTATAGTGAGACTGGAGCTAGAATATATTCCAAAATTGATTGGGTCCTTGTTAACCAACATTGGTGTGAAGAGTTTGATAGTGTTGAAACTATTTTTTTACCGAATGGTGTATCTGATCACTCCCCTATGGTGGTCCAGATGAAAATTCAGAGTCAGGGAAGAAATACCCTATTCAAATACTTCAATATGTGGGCTAATTCCCAACTGTTTCAATCAGCAGTGAAAATCTCCTGGAATATGCCAGTGGAGGGAACAAAGATGTTTGGTGTAGCTCAAAAATTGAAAAGGCTAAAACCCCTAATGAAATAGATCAATAAATCATCCTTTTTGGACATTGAGAAACAGGTAGAATCTGCAAGAATGGAACTAAGTCAGATACAGGAGACTTTGCACACAAACTTGAATGATGGCAGGTTACAACTTAAAGAGAAGGAGGCACAGTGAATTCTAAAAGAGAAAACTCAAGCCTTGGAGAAATATTTTCATCAGAAAGCAAAAATCAATTAGATCAATATGGGGGATGAAAATAGTAGATATTTTCATATGGTCATCAGGAGAAGACAGTATAAGAACAGAATTGTTAACATCACAGATACTTCTGGGGAAATCTTGACAGAATATGCACAAGTCAGTGCTCATTTTGTACAATTTTTTAAGGAGATGTTGGGTACAAAGAGAAGTTGAACTACAACTGACAAGAGGGTTTTCGATGTTGGACCATGCCTTAGCATTGAACAACAAATTGAGCTAATTAAACCATTCAGTAGAGAGGAGATAAAAAAGGCCATGTTTAGTATTAATAGTAATAAGAGTCCGGGGCCCGATGGATTTGGCAGTGGATTTTTCAAGGCTGCATGGGGAATAATTGGAGATGATATAACAGGGGCAGTACTTGAATTTTTTGAAAGTGGGCAAATGTTGAAACAATGGAATACCACGTTTTTGACACTTATCCCGAAGGTTGAAAACCCAACAACGGCAATTGAATTTAGACCCATAGCTTGCTGTAACACTGTTTATAAGTGTGTGTCTAAATTACTTGCTAATAGACTGGCTCAGGTACTTCCAATACTAATACATGAAAATCAGGGGGCATTTTCGAAAGGGAGAGAAATTATAGGGAATGTGTTGATCAGTCAAGAAATCATCAGGCTATACAACAAAAGGAAAGTTTCACCACGATGTTTGATGAAAATAGACTTGCAGAAAGCTTATGATTCAGTAGATTGGAATTTCTTGGCAGAAATGTTGGAAGGGTATAAATTCCTTACTACTTTTACCAAGTGGATCATGGAATGTGTTAAATCAGTATCTTTCTCCTTGGTATTAAATGGTGAAATATATGGCTTCTTCCCAGGACGGAGAGGGATAAGACATGGGGATCCTCTATCCCCCCTCCTGTTTGTGATGGTTATGGAGTATTTGACAAGGAGCTTGAGACTAGCTGAAGAAGACCCTGGATTCAGGTTTCACCCCAATTGTAAACAGATAAAGTTAACAAACATCTGCTGTGCAGATGATTTAATGCTTTTCTGCAAGGCAACTCCCCAATGGGTACAGATTCTTTGGGATAAGTTAAAGATGTTCTCTAAGACCACTGGGCTTTACCCTAACCTGGCTAAATCAAGAATGTATGTGAAAGATGTATCCCCAGAGAAAAAACAACAACTCTTGGAGATTACTGGATGTAGTGAAGGGGAATTTCCACTTAGATACTTAGGGGTACCCCTGTCCCCTATAAAGTGGAGCAAAATTGACTGTCAAGAATTGGTTGATAAAATTACCCCCAGATTAGCAACCTGGGCCTCAAGGAATTTGTCCTATGCAGGCAAGACTTTACTTATAAATTCAGTACTGTTTTCACTCCAAGTGTGTTGGTCTTCCATGTTCCTTCTTCCTCAGTCAGTAGTCAAACTTGTAGAGAAAAAATGCAGGGAATTCTTATGGGGAAAAACTGATCAAGCAAGGAAAGTTGCTCTAGTTAATTAGGAGCAGGTGTGTGCAAAGAAAAGACAGGGAGGATTGAATGTCAGGAGCTGTAAAGAATGGTGTTAGGAATTTCATGTTAGAAGTTTTGATGATGACAATTAAGTTTTTGTTAGACCCCAAAAAAGTTGTAAGTTTATTTTTTGTAGAAAACTTGTATAGGCTTTGAAGCGTTAGACTTGTAATAAATTTATTAGGCTTTGTTATCTTACTTTAGAGTGTTAGGCAAAATAGTCTTAGGCTGAGCGTCTGATGATTTCTGAGTGAGTTTATCAGTGGTAAAGTTCGAAGACTCAAGCGCCTGATCTCAGAAGATAGATACAGTCTCCAAGCGTCCACTTTGGCCAGCTATATCAAGCGTTACCTTATGGGACAGAAGTGATCTCACCTGAATTTACTTTTAAGTCCAGAAGGAGTTTAATGCAAATATTCTCAAAGCATTAAATACCAACGGGTATTAATTTCAAATGCATTAAATGTTGATAAGAGCATTTAATATGATAAGCAATGTCAGAAGTACGGAGAAGCCACCCTATTGGACTGTCAACCATCTCAGACTGTAGCACCAACTTTCGTGCAGCAGATTTTCAGGAAAAAGGACAAAAGCTGTTCACTCGCGAAAGTGAGAGACACGCGCCAGTGCATGTGTCAAACGGACACTTTCTCCAAGAATACCTATAAATAGGACTTCAACAACAACAAAAAAATAAAAAGCAACAATTTTATCAAAGCCAAATTGCTGTTGCATTAAAATCTCATTCCTTAAATTCTCAGAAAAGCCCGAAACTTCAAGAAACATCCAAATTGCTTTTCTTATATTCCTGAGACAGTCAACAAATATCTCAAACATTCTTTTTGCAGAAACCAGATTCCTACTGAGATATTACCAAGTTGTTTGAACTTCATCAAAATCAAACAAACCTTTTAGAAAATCCCATCCAAGCCTCGCGATCTGTGTGAAGTCGAAGTTGGATACTTGCATCATTTCTGGGTGAAAGAAGCAAGAGGGTTGAAGTGATTTGAAGCAGAAATCTGTGTGATCAAGGAGCTCAAGTCATCGACATCCATCTCTCCCTAATTTGTAGAAGATTCTGTGTGATTCTTTGAGAATCATCTTAGTGGATTGCCTCCAAGTGCAAAGGAGAAGAAGGACGTAGTTGGGATTACACCACCCAACGAACCTTACAAATATTGTGTTATTTACTTTTCAGTCATTTCATTCATCTATCATATCACTGCATAAGTAAAACACAATCAAAAGCTAAGCACCTAAGAAACATCTTGTGACGCTAAAACTTTCAAAGAGAAGACTCCAAAATCATTCCGCTGTGCTAACCCTGATTAAAAGAACTGAACGCTTAACCTACAAGGTCAAAGTATTCAATTCCTGAAGTCTAAGTTAACTTTATAAAACAGTCTTCATTAGACGCTTCACAAAGTCTCAAATATCTTGTGTGAACGCTAAGGTGAAGCGTCACACTCTTCAAGCGCCTATCATTTCAAGCGTCCAAATACGTTTAATACGAAATCAATTTTAAGTCGAAAAAGACTTAAAGGGTCTATTCAACCCCCCCCCCCTTCTAGACCCTTTCGTATGCCACTTGGGACCAACAAGTGGTATCAGAGCGGTTAATTTTGAAATTTTTAAAATTTCCAAGCATAACTGCTTGTTTAGATCTTTTTCTTTCAAAATCTAGTTTTTTTTTTTTTAAAAAAAAAAGCTTAGATATGGCATTTGCTAAAGTTCCCAAATTGACAGAATCAAATTTTGACACATGGAAAGTCAAAGCATTTACGTATTTATGTTCATGCGATGATGACATGTGCGATATTATTTCAGATGGGCCAATCAAAATATACAAAGTTATCACAAGAGCGCCTGGAGCCACAGAAGAAACCCCTGATGGTTACGTTGAAAAACCAAAACAAGAATGGTCTCCAGATGAGCGTCGAAGAGCTAACTTGGACAATGTTGGTCGCAACGCTCTGTATACGGCTATTGGTGATAATGATAACTTATTCAACAAAATCAAATCTTGCAAAACGACTAAAGAAATATGGGATAAGCTGGCTACAATCTGTGGTGGTTCAGCTCAAATCAAAGAAAACAAACTTTCCATTGCTAAGGAAAAGTTTAACGGATTTAAGATGCTACCCAATGAAACACTAGAGCAATTGGATATAAGATTCACAGCTCTTGTTACAGAACTTACGTCATTGGGAATGGACTTACAGAATCGAGAAATGGTGGTTAAGGTCTTTAGAAGTCTACCAAGTAAATTCTTGATGAAGACAACAGCTATGAGAGAATCAAACATGCTGGATCTCTTAACTCCAGAAGACGCCTTTTCAGAGATAAAAGCTTTTGAGTTCGAGTTGAACTCTGCTAGTGACATTGTGAGTAATCCAGTGATTGAATCTGGAGCGCTCATTGCATCAATCAAAGGCAAATCGGGTAACAAAGGAAAGAATTCGGACATTAATGAGGAAGAAGAGTTGGCTTTGCTGAATAGATTCAGGAAGTTCTTAAGATATGAAAAGAAAGGAAAAGGTCCTAATAATCAAGGACAAAGTTCATATCAAGCGCCTTCTCCCATACAACAACAGTTTCAAGCGCCTCAATATTCTGTTCCTTTACCTCAAGCGCCTACTCAATATCAAGCGTCTACTCAAAATCTTCCAGCTCCAGTGGTTTCTAAACCACACACTACAAGGCTAACAAGTGAACAAAAAATGAAAACCAATCTTTGTTATAATTGCAGGAAACCGGGGCACTACCAGGTAAATTGTCCCTATCCAAATGTATCCAAGTCCTCAAGGCAGGATTACTTGGATAGAAACCAATTCAGGAGCAACCTTCGACAACAAGGTTTGCTTGCGGAATCAGAACCAGCATCAGCACCTGAAGATTTAGAATCATCAGACGAAAGTAGTGATGATGATGAGCCGATAGATGACTCAGCGCTCATATGTCTCATGGCCAGAGATGATGAAGCGTCCCCTGAGGTAATCAATGAATTATCAATTCCTCTTTCTTATGATGAATTACTTGACAAAGTCAAAGAATATTACAATGAATGTCAAGAAGCTGCCAAAATATATCAAAATGATCTCGCTATTATTTCATCACTCACAAACGATAAAGTAACGCTCAGAGCAGAGTTGCAAATTCAGCAACAGTGCATTGAGAAAAACCAATCGCTTGAGAGTGAAGTTATTCAATTGAGAGGTGATATTGATATAATAGTCAAGAGAGAAGCTGATCTGATGGCTAGACTTGCCAAGTCAGAACAGCTCATCTCATCGTTGTCCAAAGCATCCAGAAAGCTCGACAATGTGACTGAAATAACAAGGTTGTTTGGAGAAAAGACCGGTTTAGGATGCAATGAATTCGGTAAACAACCAAACAAACCTAATGTTACGGCAAACAACAAAGGAAAGGGTGTTTTCTTTGTTAAGAAAGGTTCACAAGGTCAAACTCAAAATGAACCAAGGGACAATGGTAAGAGGCCAAATGAGAAAGTCAAAACTAACTCAGACAAGGGTAAGGCTAAAGCAAATGATCCACAAAGACAGACTCATCCAAACGCTCAAAAGGCTAAGGATAAATCTAGTCACTGTGAATCAAGCGCTAAGCGTCTAGCACCAAACGTGCAACTCAAGCCAGAGCCAAGGAAATACCAGCGTCGATATCCAAAACAGTCAAGATCATATTATCGATACTATGATAATTATGATTATGACTATTATTATAATCGTGGATATTATTATACATCCAAAAATTACACACAGCACAAGGTGAAACCAAAAAAGGCCAATATTCCTACTATGAAGACAAGGCAAATTTGGATTCCTAAAGTTCTAATTAACACTAACAAGGATACTAATGTTGAAGGACCCAAGCAACAATGGGTACCTAAACAGAAATAGAACTTCCCTTTTGATTGCAGGTACCTAGAGCTAAAGTCAATACATCTGTTTGGTATTTTGATAGTGGATCGTCAAGGCACATGACAGGTTCCAAAGATCTTCTGATCAACTATCAAGCCGCCAATGGTCCTCAGGTTGTATTTGGTGATAACTCCAAAGGTAAAACCAAAGGTATAGGTACTGTGCATAGGGGGAACATCATGATAAGTGATGTTTATTTTGTTGAGGGTCTAAAGCACAACTTATTAAGCATAAGTCAATTTTGCGATAAAGGCTTTGAAGTCATATTCTCAAGTGACTATTGCTATATAAACGACGCTAAGACTAAATCTACTAAACTAAAAGGAAAAAGGAATAACAATGTATATTTGGTAGATTGGGGTTCAACACTTGATAACAACCCAACATGCTTTGTTGCTAAAAATGAATCTAAAGTGGGTTGGCTATGGCATAGAAAAATGAATCACCTCAACTTTAAGACAATCTCTCAGCTTATAAGTCAAAATCTTGTAGAGGGATTGCCAAATGGACCATTTCATAAGGATCGCCTCTGTGACGCTTGTCAAATGGGTAAACAAGTTAAATCATCTTTCAAGAGAAAACCTCATCTATCTACTTCTAGAATACTTGAACTACTTCACATGGATTTGTTTGGACCTGTTCAAACAATCAGTGTAAGCGGTAAAAAGTATACTTTAGTGGTAGTAGACGATTTCTCTAGATTTACTTGGGTGGAATTTCTTTCATCCAAAGATGAAACATGTGACAAGTTAACAGCGCTTATTCGGCAACTTCAAACATTGAAAAATCTTAAGGTTGCAAGAATAAGAAGCGATCACGGTACTGAGTTTACTAACAAGGTTGTTGAGAAGTTTTGTGCAGAAAATGGAATACATCATGAGTATTCAGCTCCCAGAACTCCCCAACAAAATGGTGTTGCTGAGCGCCGGAACCGAACGCTTAAGGAAGCCGCTAGGACTATGTTAGCTGAATCTAAGCTTGCTCCTAGATTTTGGGCCGAAGCGATCAACACTGCTTGTTACACTCAAAATCGATGCATGATCAACAAACAGCATGGAAAAACTCCATATGAACTGTGGAAGGGACGTAAGCCAAATATTTCATACTTTCACGTCTTTGGTTCTAAATGTTTTATTCATAATAATGGATCCCAAAGCCTAAAGACTTTTGATCCTAAAGCGGATGAAGGAATCTTTCTAGGCTACGCCAAAAATGGAAAGAATTTTCGCATTCTCAATAAGATCAAATCGAAGGTTGAGGAATCTATTCATGTTGTGTTTGATGATGCTAACCAAGAGCCGAGTAAGGTAAGTATAAATGATGTAGGAGTTGAAGATCTATGTCATCAAGCGTCCAAAATTACTATTGATGAAGATACTGACGATGATGATGAGATCTCAGTGCCTCCTCCTAAGAATACTCGTGAAATCAATCTAAATTATCATGTAAGAAACACGGATGATCATGAAAAGAATGATCATCAAGTGCAAAGAAGGAATCATGAACTTGAAGCGCCAACGCAGGAGAATGGTCAAGCGAATGATTCTCAAGCGTCTGTTCATTCTCAAAACCCCTTCCAAACAGATAGACTATGGTTACGTGACCATCCACCTGAGCAAATCATTGGAGATATTGAAGCACCAGTTAGAACTAGAGCCGCTACATTTAATGAGGCTATGTTCGCAAGCTTTCTATCTCAAATGGAACCTAAGAAAGTGGATGAAGCGTTAAGTGATCCAAGTTGGATTGAAGCTATGCAAGAAGAGCTCAATCAGTTTGAGCGAAATAAAGTTTGGATGTTAGTACCAAGACCAACTCATCAAGGAGTTATTGGAACTAGATGGGTATATAGAAACAAGATGGATGAGGACGGCATTGTTGTAAGAAACAAGGCCAGACTCGTAGCTCAAGGATACTGCCAAGAGGAGGGCATTGACTTTGATGAGACTTACGCTCCTGTTGCTCGTCTTGAAGCAATCCGCATGTTTCTAGCGTACGCAGCGTTTAACAAGTTTACAGTATTTCAAATGGACGTAAAGAGTGCCTTCCTGAATGGTAAACTCCAAGAAGAAGTGTATGTGGAGCAACCTCCAGGATTCATCAACAATCATGGTAAGGGTATGGTTTACAAGCTCGAAAAGGCACTTTATGGGCTTAAGCAAGCACCTCGAGCATGGTATGACACTCTCTCTATCTTTCTTATTGGTAAAGGTTTTTCAAAAGGCAGCGTTGACACAACGTTATTTAAAATTACCAATGATGAAGATATTCTCTTAGTTCAAATTTACGTTGATGACATTATATTTGGTTCTACTAATAAGCGTCTGTGTGAGAAATTTTCGAAAATGATGCAAGAACAATTTGAAATGAGCATGATGGGTGAATTAACCTTCTTCTTAGGACTACAAGTTAAACAACTCCCTAATGGCATATTTATCAACCAAGCTAAATATACACGAGATATGATTAAGAAATTTGGTATGGAAAATGCATCATATTCAAAAATCCCAATGAGCCAAACGCTTAAGTTAGATAAAGATGAAAGTGGAAAGAAAGTTGATATCACTAATTATAGAGGTATCATAGGATCACTTCTTTATCTCACTGCCAGTAGACCTGATATTATGTTTTCGGTATGTATGTGTGCACGATTCCAAGCTGATCCTAAAGAGTCACACTTGACTGCTGCCAAGAAAATCCTTAAATACCTAAAAGGCACACAACATGTGGGCTTATGGTATCCCAGGGATTCTCCTTTTGAACTAATCGGTTACTCAGATGCAGATTTTGCAGGTTGCAAAATAGATCGTAAAAGCACTAGTGGTACTTGTCAATTCTTAGGTGATAGGTTAGTTTCATGGCATAGCAAGAAACAACAATCCATAGCTACCTCCACAGCCGAAGCTGAGTATGTAGCTGCAGGAAGTTGTTGTGCACAAGTTCTATGGATGAGGCAACAACTTAGAGATTACGGAACAATCTTAGGACCAACCCCCATTCATTGTGATAACCAAAGCGCTTTAGCCATGACTCAAAACCCTGTTCTTCATTCAAGAACCAAACACATTGACATTAGATACCATTTCCTTCGTGACCACGTTCAAAAGAAAGATATCTCCATGCACTTCATTGGAACTGACAAACAACTGGCAGATATCTTCACCAAAGCACTCAATGAACAACGTTTTCTCACTTTGAGAAGTGAACTAGGTATGATTGATTTAAACGCTTGATCATGAAGCATCATATTTATTAGGCATATAATTTAGGGGGAATCCACTTAAGTTATATCTCACAATATTCTTAAACAAATTTTTTTTACTTGATCATAACTGTAAGCGTCAATGATAAAATTTTCAGATGCATAATCATCAACGCTCAGTTCTATGTTTGCATAAAATATTGAATGCTCAAAATATTGAAGTCTTTTGACTTCAAGCGTCCATCTTATCAGCTAAGCGCTGAATAGTTTATCAAAAATTTATAAAATATTTTTGTTACAAGCCATGCATAAAATTTTCAAACTTCTTTCAAGGTCGTGGGTAGACTCAAAGGTCTATTTTGTAATCTACTCACACGCCTCTATCACATCAAACTGGCGGGTACTCAAATTTTTTAAAAATGACGGTTCAGAGATAGCACGCGTTTGTGTACGTGTCAGTGTACAAACATGCGCGTGTGTTACACTCTGAAAATACCAAACGTTAATTTTTCTTTAACTCGGATGTCAAATCTTTATATATGAGAATTACCAAATGTAACTTCTCTCTTTTACACAAAACTCGCGTCCGCAGTTAATAAATTCATGGCTAAGATTCAACAGTTATTACACGTGTTTAAATCCTACTAAGACTACACAACACAAGTTTCAAAAAAAAAACTCTTTACTGTGTCATTTAAAACACAAACTCTGCAGAAAAAGTAACTTACTTTCTATTCACGCATATCTGCAAATCTCTCTTTATCTCTCTCAATACAACAGAAAATCTCAGTTCATCTTCTTCGTTTTAAACAAAAAATGGCACCAAAGAAATCATCATCTACTTCTGCTGAAACTACCATCAAGGTAACTGAAGGTCTTGTTGTCGACTGGAAATTCCTATATGAACAAACTCAGATCAACCTGACGGATGTAATGGACATGGTAGTCCAAGCTGGGCTCAAACCCTTCTTAACCCAATACTCTTATATGTTTCCTACTGAAGTTGAAACTTTCTGGAAGACTGCTACCCTTTCAGAGGACAAGAAGTCCATCTCTTGTAAAATTCCCTTCTCCAAGAAGGAGTCTCCAAAGGAATTCATCCTATCTGCTTCCACCATTGCCAAGAACTTCAATTTGCCTAATGAGGGTGAGGCACTGGATTCTGTTACGTTAAAACAAATTAAGGAAGCATGGGCAATCATGAGTGCGTACGACGACGTTCCTTACACTCAATACTTCGAGAAGAAAGATCTGGTGTCCAAATATCGGTTATTGGCTGATTTCTGCAGCAAGATCATCGAATGCCGCGTAGGAACCTTTGATAAAGTAAATCCTGTCCAATTTCAGATGATGGTTGCTATACTCTTCAACATCAAAATCAACTGGAGTGAGTACATCTTCGGCCGGTTTCGGGACAGTCTAAGCGCTTCAAATAAGCCTTATGGACTCATCCTGAGTGACATCTTGTTTAAATCAAATTGTGTGTACTCGTCTGGACTTCCTTTGAATAAGTCCAAGTTGTTGGGAAAAAGGATTCTGACCAATATGTTCAATCCTCCAAAAGTTCATGGTGCGGCTAGACCCCTATCTGAGCGACTGGAAGAACGCCAACTGCTTGCTCAAAAGGCTGAGAGACCAGTGCCAGAGGAAGCTGTGAAGCGTCCAGCAGTAACGAAGAAGAGAGCCCCCAGAAAACCCAAAGTTAAAATTGCCGTCCCCTCTCAAAAGATTGATGAGGAAACTGATGAAGATGCCGAGGACAAGTTGCCTCTCAAAAGACGAAAGCTGGAAGGGATCATTAAGCAAATAGACTTTGAAGAACCAGCTGCTGATCCTCCCGCTCCTCCGGCTAAACTAGTTGAAGGAGTCAACATTAAGAAAATCTTTAAGCGTTCCAGGACTAGCAAGCGTCAAGCTACTCCTGAAGAGCCTGAGACAGTTGAGCCAAGCGCTCAAGTCACTGTTGAGCCAAGCGCTCAAGTCGCTGTTGAGCCAAGCGCTCAAGTCGCTGTTGAGCCAAGCGCTCAAGTTGCCGTTGAGCCAAGCGCTCAAGATGCTGCTGTTGAGCCAAGCGCTCAAGAAACTGCTGTTGAACTTAGTTCTCAGGGTAAGTTTATTTCTTCCCACAGCATTTCTATTCCTACATCTGTAGAAGATCCTGCTCTTATAGAGGATGGCTCTTGTTTTTCAGCTATAGTTTCAGCTGCTGCTGAAGTGTCCACAGATGTTCTGTTGGATGTGGACCTGACTGGAGTTGTAGCTATCGCTCAAGATGTTGCCGCTAAAGTAGCTGCAATTGAACCTGAGGAACCTGCTACTTTAACAGAGGCACGTTCAGAAGATCAGAACGCTGCTGAAGACGTTAGAGCTCCTCGTCACTTCTTTCAACTCGATCCGCTGAAGACAATTGATCATTCAATTAACTATATGCCCCCAGCGCTCGACGAAGATTTTATTCCTGCAGGCTATAATATAGAAAGATATATTGCTGCAGAAGCTGACGCTGCAAGACTGATTGACTTTGACAGCGCAATCAAAGCAACCGTTCTAGACAGACCAGGAGACAGACCTCCTAGATGTGCCGTGGATGTGGCTTACTATCTTGACAATGGCCACAGCAGACCAACTGGGTTCGCGCTAAGGGATTACAGTGTTCGTGTGTATGATCCTCTCCGTCCTAGCTTTCTCAATCCCTCAGAGTCAGTCTTGAACAGAGAAGGTTACACACATTTCCCTCAGACGGCTCACAGCCCTGAAAATCTTGCATCGGCCCGACCTCTCTGTCTATGGAAAAATAAAGAGATTCATGCTGGTGAGCGCCTTGAATCGTTGACCGATCTGCTCCAGACTGAAGCTGATGCTTACTTTGACAGCGTCTGGAATGCCAACTATCAGCCTGATAAGCACCGCTTTGAAGCCATAAGAGATATTCATCTTGAAGGTATTCGTGCTATGGTGAATGCTGGCACAGACTTCTGTATAAATGAAGTAAATTGGGTTGAAGCGTACATGGGACATAAATACACCTTCCCAGAGTTAGTCCAAGCTCCCCATCTTTTCGGCATAGGCATGCATGACAAGAAGCGTCAATTCGCCAAGTATTGCCTCCTGAAGCGTCAACAAAGACTCGGACCTGTTCTCAAGCTCCCAATTATTAGACATCAAATAGAACAATGTCTACGTCAAGAACTTCAGAGATTATCCATCACCCCTCTTCGGTTTAATGCTCAAGCGTCTTCCAGTGGTACAGTTGGTGAACGGTGCTTAAATCTTGCTCCAAGCCACTGTGAAGAAAACTTCAATCTGATGGTAAAGATTCTATCTCCCGTATCTCTCTTTGATAAAATCTTCACTGCCAATCTCAGATCTTGGAATGGCTCAGTGATCAATTCATTCAAAGGATATCCGCTGCTCCCTTCCATTCGCAGTGAGGTACTCAATCACTATGAGTATGTTCTTTCTCTGCTTGAAAGGAATCAAGAGCTCGCTCAAGCCGTTATCCGTATCTTGAAGAGTACTATGCGGACTGTGTGCCTACACATCGACGTCCTGCATCTCTTCCCTCAGATTGCTTGATTGGATTTTCCAGAACTCACTGCACAGATTCACTATTCTCCATCGCTCAAGCGCCGTCCAAAATTTTCCCAGATCATGTGCTGGATATCATTGGTCCAATGTACATCAGGGCCATTGATAGTCCTCTTCGCACATTTATCTCCGGTACTTGTATGTCCAGGACCAGACTCATTGAACTCTTGGATTCTACATCCACCTCTTATGCCGACTCAGCAAGCTGGAACTTTCAATTCACTGACTTTCGCCAGCCTGAGTCAACGCTTGAGGAAGCGCCTGCTGAGACATCTGAAGCGTCCAAATCTGCAGATACCAGTATTCCTGACGCTCCTGAACATGCTACCATTGATAGTGCTGAAGATACTTCCCTGGATATTCGAGGTACTGTTTTTGATCCAGCCTATCAAGTTCCTTTTGACTCTCTCAAACACTCATCACGATTCAAGCGACCAGCTCCTCAAGTGGTTCAATCAGATGAGAGTCAAGCCTTCGGTCCCCTGCTTAAATCTGTTTTGGAGACAATTAGCGCTCAAGCTACTCAGAGTGAAGAATCTCTCCATTGGATTAAGGAAGACCTGGCAAAGATTGAAACTCACGTAATGAGCGCTCAGATTGCTCATATGCGTAGTTCAGCTCAAGCGGCAGTTGGTGAGTGCAAACAAGACTTTCAAGAAATGCAGGATGCTGCCCACGCCACCCAACTTGCCATGAAAGAAGAACTTGAAAAGCGCCTTGCAACCCTTGAGATATCTGTGAATGACGCCACCAGCGCTAAGCTTCTTGTTATGCAGGAACGCTTCGACAAGCGTCTGGATGACATCACAGATTCCTTATCCCAGATTGCTCATCAGGTAAGTGTACTCACAAACCACTTCTTAAAATCTGATGATGGCAATAAGGGGGAAGAAAAGAAGAAAGGAGAAAAGCGGAAAGCGTCCAGTTCAAAAGTTGAAGATCCTCCGTCTGCTAAGCGTCAAATGCCTCCTTCTCAGTCTGCGCTTAATCTCCCGTCTTGGATAACTGCTCTGACACAAAGTTCATCCGGAGCGCCCAGTAGTACACTAAGGGAACCTCCTAGAGCGTTATATCCAAACCTACCAATTCCTACAAGAGCACTGCTTGAACAGTTTGACATTCCTCTTCAGAGAACATCCATTTCAGAACCTACAGATCCACAGATCTTAGCTGAAGAAAGGAAAATGACTGATTTTAGCCAAGCTTTTCGAATCTGCCTAAGGTACATTGGTATCGACCCAACTGACTGGGATAATCACTTTAAAGTATTCAAAAAGAGACAACAAGAAGAAAACAAGCTTATCATCAACAAAGATCATGAAGCAATGATGATCTTGGAAGACAATCTGACTGAAGCTATCCGAGCTGAAATGTCCAAGCGATACAGAGTTAGACCAAGTCATTAAAGCTTTCTGATTTTACATTATCTATATTCTTGTCTCTTATATCTTTAAGTATTCAGCTGTAAAAATGCTTGTAATTCTCGATAAATATGAAATGCATTTTTTTTGCTGAAACATCTCGTTGAAGCGTAACTAACTTTAACTAACGTCTACTGATCAAAGCTAACTTTTACGTTTGGCTATCTAACTCTTGAACTATAAAAGAGTAAGTATTGCCATCATCAAAAAGGGGGAAATTGTTAGGAATTTCATGTTAGAAGTTTTGATGATGACAATTAAGTTTTTGTTAGACCCCAAAAAAGTTGTAAGTTTATTTTTTGTAGAAAACTTGTATAGGCTTTGAAGCGTTAGACTTGTAATAAATTTATTAGGCTTTGTTATCTTACTTTAGAGTGTTAGGCAAAATAGTCTTAGGCTGAGCGTCTGATGATTTCTGAGTGAGTTTATCAGTGGTAAAGTTCGAAGACTCAAGCGCCTGATCTCAGAAGATAGATACAGTCTCCAAGCGTCCACTTTGGCCAGCTATATCAAGCGTTACCTTATGGGACAGAAGTGATCTCACCTGAATTTACTTTTAAGTCCAGAAGGAGTTTAATGCAAATATTCTCAAAGCATTAAATACCAACGGGTATTAATTTCAAATGCATTAAATGTTGATAAGAGCATTTAATATGATAAGCAATGTCAGAAGTACGGAGAAGCCACCCTATTGGACTGTCAACCATCTCAGACTGTAGCACCAACTTTCGTGCAGCAGATTTTCAGGAAAAAGGACAAAAGCTGTTCACTCGCGAAAGTGAGAGACACGCGCCAGTGCATGTGTCAAACGGACACTTTCTCCAAGAATACCTATAAATAGGACTTCAACAACAACAAAAAAAAATAAAAAGCAACAATTTTATCAAAGCCAAATTGCTGTTGCATTAAAATCTCATTCCTTAAATTCTCAGAAAAGCCCGAAACTTCAAGAAACATCCAAATTGCTTTTCTTATATTCCTGAGACAGTCAACAAATATCTCAAACATTCTTTTTGCAGAAACCAGATTCCTACTGAGATATTACCAAGTTGTTTGAACTTCATCAAAATCAAACAAACCTTTTAGAAAATCCCATCCAAGCCTCGCGATCTGTGTGAAGTCGAAGTTGGATACTTGCATCATTTCTGGGTGAAAGAAGCAAGAGGGTTGAAGTGATTTGAAGCAGAAATCTGTGTGATCAAGGAGCTCAAGTCATCGACATCCATCTCTCCCTAATTTGTAGAAGATTCTGTGTGATTCTTTGAGAATCATCTTAGTGGATTGCCTCCAAGTGCAAAGGAGAAGAAGGACGTAGTTGGGATTACACCACCCAACGAACCTTACAAATATTGTGTTATTTACTTTTCAGTCATTTCATTCATCTATCATATCACTGCATAAGTAAAACACAATCAAAAGCTAAGCACCTAAGAAACATCTTGTGACGCTAAAACTTTCAAAGAGAAGACTCCAAAATCATTCCGCTGTGCTAACCCTGATTAAAAGAACTGAACGCTTAACCTACAAGGTCAAAGTATTCAATTCCTGAAGTCTAAGTTAACTTTATAAAACAGTCTTCATTAGACGCTTCACAAAGTCTCAAATATCTTGTGTGAACGCTAAGGTGAAGCGTCACACTCTTCAAGCGCCTATCATTTCAAGCGTCCAAATACGTTTAATACGAAATCAATTTTAAGTCGAAAAAGACTTAAAGGGTCTATTCAACCCCCCCCCCCCCCTTCTAGACCCTTTCGTATGCCACTTGGGACCAACAAATGGAATCAGGCCTCAGTTGGAAAACAAATATGGGCTCTCTCACAGAAAAAAGATACACTATGGGTTAAGTGGATGGGAGAAGTATACTTAAAGGGTATGGATTTTTGGGAATACAATCCACCGGCGGATTGTAGTTGGATGTGGAGAAGAATTCACAAAGTAAAGAGAAAACTGGCAAGAGGTTATTGTCTGAATCAATGGCAGCACACTAAGAATGGGATATACTCTGTACAAAGTGGGTATACCTGGCTAAAAGGTGAGTTACCAGTTTTTGGGGAAGCCACTTTTGTTTGGAATAATATGAACATACCAAAACATTCCTTCATTGCATGGTTGACAGTTAAAAAGAAGCTTCTAACTAGAGAAAGACTTGGTAAATTTATGGATATACCTGATACTACGTGTATTCTTTGTGGGATGGAGTTCTAAACTGTTGAACACATTTTCTTCCACTGTGAATGGTCTAAACACCTTTTGATTAAAGTTTTGATGTGGCTAAAGGGAGAAGCATGCCCTAACCAATATGGAAGATGGCAGAAATGGCTGAGATTTGCACTCAAAGGTTGGCAATTCAAACAAAAGATTCTTCAAACAGGAATTGTGGGGGCAATCTACAAAGTATGGGGGGAAAGGAATAAAAGAGAGTTTACACAAGAAGCAAGGGGATGGGGAGTGGTGTATGAGATGCTGAAAAAAGAGTTAAGCATTCGGATTCATGGTCGTCTAGAAAAGAAATTTAAAGCTAGGGATATTGCATATATGACACACATAGATATATTTTAGATTCTGGGGATTTATAGGATTAGATATTATAGTCTTTTTTGGAGATGGATCACACTGACTTGTAGTATGATTTAGTGTGTTTGTACATTTGGGAAGTATTGGTAATGAAGTTTAACTTTACACCACAAAAAAAAAAAGGAATTTCACCTCATCCTATTTCATAGGGCTAAGCTCATGAGTTAACTTTCCTAGTCTTTTGTGTTTCTAGTTTTCTATATGATATTTGAGTCGAAGTTCTTTGGAAAATGATTTGTTTGATTAGTTCTCAAGACTTACTTGGTGCTGTTTTGCGCGCACGCTAGTTTGGCCATTGGATCATACCTTTGCCCGACTATTGAAGATTCCATTGCTGAATATGGACCCTTTGTAGCATTCCTTGGCGCTTTTTTCATCCGCCAAACAATGCTTAGGGCTATTCTGGGGTATTCTATGATGGGGTGCTACTTACTTCTTGGATCGCCGGGTTTATCGGTGGTGATGATAAGTAATTCATTCTATATAAATTTATTTTAATATTTAATAGATTTTTTTCTATGATGAGCTTCTCTAATAAATCTTACTCTAAAGTGTTATAGTCACTTTACTCACTCCATTTATAGCGATTTTCTTAGTCAATTCATTTGTGACGAGTTTCCATCTCTTGGTTTGCTTGTACTTATTTTGCTCATTCGGCAATCATACTTAGCGTACATAATGTTTGATTGATACTTTAACTACTATTGGCCCCCTGCTCGTAGCATGGTTGTTTAGTGCTCCACTTATTTTGGATGTTCACATGGATATTTGTGGTAAGCTCTAACTTATTAAATGGAATAGTGATAATTAATCTAGCTAATAAAGTAATTCCTTAAAGACTATAGTAAGAAAACAAACAATGCTTAATAATTCCAGGGATTTACATATTTTATTCTTTGTGTCATGTCTACAATTAAATTAAAAAATCAGCTTGATAACACCTAGGGAAGAAAATCAAAATCAGTGAATAGACACCAAGGGGTGGGAGGATTTGGCAATAACAGTCCCATTGTCCCATATACAATCTTAAAAGCTAAGAAAATCATAAATAAAATATGACAAATGGAAGAATAAAATAAAAGAAATGAGTTACCAGATTCAAATGATGCAAAAGAGCCGGCCCGATCACCTCTTTGCTCCGTGGAGTTTCAAAGTCTCATTCCCTGCGAAAATAGGTCCACACTGCACCAAATGCACGACGTATAAATGAACAAAATTGTTTGAAAATACTTCATTATTAGGTCCAACAAAAAAAATATAATAAAATAAATGAGATTACCAGCCTCAGATGACGCAAAAGAGCTAGCTCGATCATCTATCTGCTTAGTAGAGTTTTGAAGTCTTATTCGCTGGGAAAATAGGACCACACTGCAAAATAGTTTTGAAGTCTAAATGAGTTTTGACGTATAAATTAACAAAATTGTTGGAAAAGACCTCATTAGTAAGTCCATAAATAAAATAAAACAAAATAAACGAGATTACCAGCTTTAGATGATGAAAAAGAGACCGTCTGATCACCTATCTGCTCCGTAGAGATTCAAAGCCCTATTCCCTGCAAAAATAGGTCTATTCTCCACCAAAATGCACGCCGTATACAAAATTGTTGGAAAATACCTCATTATTAGGTCCAACAAAAATATATAATTGTTAGTTTAATTGGCTGAATAATTCAGTAAGTTTTATTGATGTTCACGTTTTACATATATAGCTAGAGTACAACCTTAACTATAGGAACAGATTACCAGATACCCCTATTCTTAGGAACTAAAGATCCCTTCATCTTAGGAACTAACATACTAACAAACTACCTAGCTGTGAGCTATTTACATGACTAATAAATCTTTAATAAATTTGATTTTTCTAACTCTCCCGCACAAGTTGGTGCATAGATATCTGTCATGCCCAACTTGGGTACAAGACCTTCAAATATTGGTTTTAACAACCCCTTTGTAAGTACATCTGCAACTTGTTCATTTGTGGGAACGAAAGGAATACAGATCACACCAGAATCCAATTTCTCCTTGATGAAATGTCTGTCTACTTCGATGTGTTTGGTCCTGTCATGTTGTACAGGATTATGTGCTATGCTAATCGCCGCCTTGTCGCAGTATAATTTCAGCGGAAGATTAGGTGGTTGATTTATTTCTTTAAGAACTCGTTGTATCCACAAAATCTCACAAACCCCATTTGCCATGGATCTAAATTCTGCCTCTGCACTACTCCTAGCAACAACATTCTGCTTCTTGCTTCACCATGTCACAAGATTTCCCCAAACATAAGTGCAATATCCTGAAGTTGATTTTCTGTCAACTATAGAGCCTGCTCAATCTGCATCAGTGAACACTTCCACAGTGCGGGTTTCTCCCTTTTTGAAAAACAGACCTTTTCCTGGTGTGCTCTTGAGGTACCGTAGGATTCTATATGTTGTTCCTATATGTTCTTCATAGGGTGAGTGAATAAATTGACTTACCATACTCACTGCAAATGCAATATCGGGACGTGTATGTGACAGATAAATTAACCTGCCGACAAGTCTCTGATATTGTGAGACGTTAACAGGAGTTCCTTGCGAAATCTCTCCTAACTTTTGATTAGGATCAATCGGTGTATCAGCAGGTCTACAATCACTCATTCCTACCTCCTTAAGTACGTCTAGTACTTATTTTCATTATGACACGACAATTCCATTCTTACTTCGAGCAATTTCCATCCCCAAAAAATACTTTAATCCTCCTAAGTCTTTAATCTCAAACTCCTTTGAAAGACTTCCTTTCAATCGGTTGATTTCTTCAACATCATCACCTGTAACAATAATGTCATCCACATAAACAATCAACACTGCTATCTTACCAGTTTTTGAGACTTTATAGAAAAGGGTGTGATCAGATTGCCCTTGATTATACCCCTAATTTTTCACAAACTGGTTGAAACGTTCAAACCAAGCTCGAGGGGACTGTTTTAGGCCATAAAGTGATCTCCTCAACCTGCAAACTTTTGTTTCAAAATGTTGTTCAAAACCTGGAGGTGGCTCCATGTATACCTCCTCATCAAGATCTCCATTTAAGAAAGCATTCTTCACGTCTAATTGTTGTAACGTCCAATCTAGATTCACAGCAATAGACAATAGTATCCGAATTGTGTTCAACTTTGCAACAGGTGCAAAGGTCTCCATATAGTCGACACCATATGTTTGTGTGAATCCTTTAGCAACCAGTCTCGCCTTGTACCTTTCCAGAGTACCATTAGCATTGAACTTAGTGGTAAACACCCATTTGTATCCCACTGTGTGTTTACCTTCAGGCAATTCCTCCAAGTTCCAAGTCTGATTCTTTTCAAGGGCACTCATCTCTTCTAAGACTGCCTTCTTCCACTCCGGGACTTTCAAAGCATCCTGTATATTCCTTGGAATCTCCACGGTGGAGACATTAGTGGTAAAGGCAGAAAAATTGGGTAAAAGTTTATTGTAAGACATGAATTTAGACATTGGGTACAAAGGACGACTAGTACAAGAGCAAGTATTTTTTCGAAGAGCTATACGAAGATCTAACCCACTTGGATTTTTTTTTTTTTGTGCTTGAAATAGACTCTTGGTGCAGCTGAGGCGTGACAATCTCTTTTTCTAGAATAAGATTTTGATTTAAAATTTGTGCATGGTCTGGTTTACTCCTGTTTTCATTTGGTGACTCTAGAGAAATTGTGTCTGTTTCACTATTTTTCAGATTCCCAAAATTTTCATCTTCTGTTTGAATATTTTTATTCAAAAAATCAGTGCCACATTCTAAGGGAATCAAACCCACAAAATTAGATTTTTCAACATTTAAATTTTGATCCGGGATTTCAGAAATTTGACTAGCAGAACCTTGGTCAGAATTCGAATTTAGGTTCCTATTTTCGTGGGCATTTAAATTCTTAAATTTATTTAAATCTGTATTAAAAAAATTTAGGGCACTTAAATTCGAATTTAAACCTGAAATCTTGATCAAATCAATCTTTTTGAAACTGAATCTTCACATTACTTTTCCCCCTGAAGATAAGTGGCAAAAAAAGGTTTATTTTCAAAAAATAGAACATCCATTAAAACAAAAATTTTCCATGAAACTAGATCAAAACATTTGTAGTCTCTCTGATTAGAGGCATAACCAACAAAAACACATTTTTTTTACTTTGGATCTAGCTTACCTTGGGTAGGAGCATGATCATGAATGAAAACTGTACAACCAAAGATTTTGAGTGGTAAATCTGAAGTTAGAAGATGAGGTTTTGGAAATAAATCCTGCAAAACATCTATAGGTTTTTTAAACTTTAAAACTTTGGATGTCATTCTATTAATAAGATAGGCAGCAGTTAAAAATGCCTTACTCCATAGATTTTTCTGAACATTATTTGTTAATAATAAGGCCTGAGAGACTTCTAAGATATGTTTATTTTTCCTTTCTGCCACTCCATTTTGTTGTGGCGTGTTAATGCATGAACTCTATTGAACAATACCTTTTTCTGCAAAAAATTGTCCCAAAACAGTTTTAAAATATTCTCAGCCATTATCACTCCTAAACACTTGAATTTTCTTTTGAAATTGTGTTTCAACCATGGAGTAAATTTTTTTGAAAACTTGTTCCACTTCAGATTCTCCTTAAGTAAAAATAACCAAAGAACCCTCGTGTGGTCGTCAATAAATGTTACAAACCATTTTTTTCCAAAAATAGATAATACTCGCGATGGTCCCCAAATATCATTGTGAATTAATGAAAAGGGTGCAGATGATTTATAAGGGCGTGGAGGATAAACAGACCTTTGATGCTTTGCGAAAGCACAAACTTCACATTGGAAAATAGAAAGATCTTTATTATTGGATAATTTGGAAACAAATGTTCAAATACTGAAAACTAGGTTGTCCTAATCTAAAATGTAACATAACTACCTCATTGTCACTGGAAACGAAAGTTGATTTAAAACATGAACTATGCGCAGATTTTTCCAATCGAGATCCTTCTTCCAGTAAATAGAGACCGCCACTTATCCTAGCATTGCCAATCATCTTCTCCGAGTCCAGCTCCTGAATTTCACAATGAGAAGAAAAAAAATCTCACTTGACATTTAAGGTCATGAGTAAATTTATTGACTGAAATGAGATTACAAGAAAGATTAGGAACATGTAGAACATTAAAGAGAGTAAGAGAAGGAGATATTTTAATTCTTCCTGCCCTTGCAATTGCTGAGTAAGAACCGTCTGCAATTTTTACGCTTTTGTTTCCAGCACTTGGTTTGTAAGTCAGGAATAAATTGGAGCAACTCGCCATATGATCTGTTGCTCCTGAATCAAGAATCCAAGGGAGGTCAGTTTTAACAGAAGACAAAGAAATTGGATTATTACCATTCTGGGCGAAAGAACAAGAAGGATTATTTGAGACTTGTGGAGAATTAAAGAATTTATACAGCTGCTCCAATTGTTCTTTTGTGAATAGAGACGATCCTGAATCAATTTGTTGCTCCTGAGAATTATCAGAAGTGGTTTGAAGTGCATGCTGTCGTGAAATTTTCTCCCATGCTCCTCCAGATTTCCCTACTTGTAGTCCCGGTGGTTTTCCATGAACCTTCCAACATGTCTCCCTAGTGTGCCAGGGACGTTTACAGTGGTCACAATATGGCTTCTCACGCCTATCGTTTCCTCCCTTTGCAGCCCGAATCATTAATGCAGATCCTTCTGGTTCAGTGTTGTTAGACATGTGGTTCATCAACATAATCTTTCTACGGCTTTCCTCTTGCCGGACTTCTGAAAACACTTCACGTATTGATGGCAAGGGCTTTCGTCCAAGAATCCGCCCCTTGACCTCATCAAGAGTTTTGTTCACACCTACAAGAAACATATAAACCAGATCATTTTCCTCTCACTTCTTGATTTTTGCCAGATCTTTGTTGTTCTCCCACTGTTCGTCATAACAACGATCAAGTTCTTGCCAAAGTGCTACCATCTCGTTGTAAAAAACAGTAACCTCTCGATCTCCTTGTCGTAGTTGCCACAATTTTGTTTTAATCTCAAAAATTTGAGATTAATTCTCAAGGTCTGAATACATATCCTTAACTGAATCCCAGACTTTCTTCATAGTTGGTAAGAACATGCAAATGAGATTTTTCTATGGCAATTTCCATGGAGTTGAGGAGCCATGCCATAACCAAAGAATTCTCAGATCTCCATGTTCTAAAACCTGCGTTTGTTTCTTTTGGAATTCGAAGTTCACCTGTTAAATGTCCTAGTTTTCCACGGCCATCAATTGCAAGCTTAACGGATTGAGACCATTCTAGGTAATTTTTTTCGTTTAACTTATGAACGGAAATTTGAAGGGATTGGGTAGAAGTATCAATTGAATGGGCAGAAGGGTTGACTGACATGATTTCGAAAGAGGTAGACATTTTTTTTTCTTCTAGAAATTTTAGAGCCCTGACTGTGATACCATGTTAGTTTAATTGGCTGAATAATTCAGTAAGTTTTATTGATGTTCACGTTCTACATATATAGCTAGAGTACAACCTTAACTATAGGAATAGATTACCAGATACCACTATTCTTAGGAACTAAACATCCCTTCATCTTAGGAGCTAACATACTAACAAACTACCTAGCTTTGAGCTATTTACATGACTAATAAATCTTTAATAAATTTGATTTTTCTAACAATAATAAAATAAACGAAATTAGCATCTTCAGATGACACAAAAGAGCAGGCTTGATCACCTGTAAGCATAGTAGAGTTTTGAAGTCTTATGCCCTGCGAAAATAGGTCCACACTGCACCAAATGCACGACATATAAATTTAAAAAATTGCTGAAAAAGGCCTCATTATTAAGTCCATAAATAAAATAAAACAAAATAAACGAGATTACCAGCTTTAGTTGACTAAAATAGACAGCCTGCTCAACTGTCTGCTCCGTAGAGTTTTGAATCCATTCCTTGCAAATATACATCCATGCTGCATCGAATGCACGATGTATAAATGGACAAAATTGTTGAAAAATACCTCATTATTAGGTCCAACAAAAATGTAAAATAAAATAAATGAGTTTACCAGCTTCAGATGACGCAAAAGAGCTAGCTTGATCACTTGTCTGCATAGTAGAGTTTCGAAGACTTATTCCCTGTGAAAATAGGTCCACACTGCACTAAATGCACGACGTATAAATGACAAAATTGTTGGAAAAGACCTTATTATTAGGTCCATAAATAAAATAAAACAAAATAAACAAGATTACCAACTTCAGATGACGAAAAAGAACAACTCTGATCACCTATCTGCAACATAGAGTTTCGAACTCCCATTCCCTAGAAAAATAGGTCCATACTGCACCAAATGCACGGATTATCAAAGAAGAGAGCGTCATTGATAGATATTCTTAAGGAGATTTTTGTTACTATCCTTAATTTTTTTTTTTGGAATACATATTTGGTATTGGGATAAAATAAATATGCAATAATGATTGAATGTAGAAGAGGAACATGAGAGATTTGCGTATCAGAAAAAATGTTTGGTGAATTTTCATGGATGATTGAATGGACGTAGGTATTAAAAGAGAGAGAGAGAGAGAGAGAGAGAGAGCGCAAAAGAAGAGTCTATTAAAATGAAAAGCTTTTGGATAATATTTGGGTTTCCAAAGTAGAATGGATACATTCAAGCAAAATTACCATGCATATTACGCAAACACGATGAAATAACATCACAAAACACAATACATGCATAAAGCACATGCTTTAAAAAAAACAATTACATATTTAAACTAGAATGTAGCAAAAGTAGAAATAAAATTCTTTATAGAATATAGACGAGAATTTTTTTGGAGAAATTTATGTATTCTGTATTATTTTGTCTTGAATAATTGCAATAATGTTGTACAAGATAGTATATACACCAGTAATGGATCCAAGCTATATTTGATACGGACCAATCTTATAATACAAATTAACATAGACTAGCAATTTTTATCAAATTGATTTGTTATGAATGGACTCAAACGTAAACCCGAGGCCTCCAACATATGAATTCCTTCCTTTTTTTTCTTTCTAAATTCCGAGATATGATCAATTTCATACTCATAAAAGTGTGGGTGTTTATATTCATAGTACCTAACTAATTATTATTCTTTATTTTGAATGATTGATTGTCTATTGGTCGTTGATGATTGACATTAATGATGTAAGCAAGAGTTTCACTTTAAAAGAGAGAAATACAAAAGTTAACTTGTTGGATGAGTAAATGAACCAATCCCTTAAAAATTACTAATCTAACTCTTCAAATTTGTTGCTTCCATTTACTTTATGCGATGTTATGAAAAGACTTCATTTCAAACAATTAACTTTATTATCCAAATCAATATTTTCAGTTGAAGCAATATTTTGATGTTAATGTATCTCCGATTTGTATCCCTACCTTTAAGGACAAAAGCGAAAACATGCTTGAAACATGCACATCTTAATCCTCATTCATAATTCTGTATTAGGTCAAATTTGCTATTGTGAACAATATACATAATGCAACTACCTCCTTTGTAAAGAAAGCATTTCTATGAGATATTCTCAGAAAAAACATGTTTGATTGACTGATTTATAACAAAACTCCTTGAAACTTTACTTTTTTTCTACTACAATTGAAGAGGAATAAAAAATGGTGGCCAATTAACATTAAAATAAAAAAAAATGAAAGACAAACGATTCTTTTACTATTCATGATTAAGACAATTTTCCTAAATTCTAAAGGCACTTCATTGTTATTACAATTGTGCCATATATAAGAAAAAAATTTACTTAAAAATTTGATTATTTTGTACCATCCATAATCTTTATTAGAGATATTAAGATTTCTAATTCAACTCATCTGCTTTCCGTGCACATATGATTAAATACATGAAAGTTTATGTACTAAATTTCTTTTGTGTTGAAACCAAAGTTAATAACAAAGTGGACACTTGTTGGATTGTGTTCACATGTTATTAGGTTGAGAAAAATGCTATTATCTTGCTCAACACATTTTCAACAATGTAACACTGATGATGTTATCAACAAATCTACTACAACTTTTCTGATAAATCTTCAACTGAATCTAATGTGTTAATAGTAAACTTAAAATAGACAACTGATATGAAAACGAAGAATAAGCATTAAAGATGTGTCCCTTTTAGTCTGAAACCTCCAATGCCTCGCAAATATTTCCAACAAATCCTCCAATTTACAATTTAAAAAAAAAAAAAACAAACAAGCAAAAATATGACAAGAATTTGTTGTCATAAACTTTTAAAAATGGTTCAAGTGACATAATACAAGTGCTCTTGTACATACCATATGATTCTTATTAAAAATAGGGATAATTGCATAAAAACACGTGTTATTTCGAAAATGCAAAAAAAAGCTCTGTTTTAACGAAATAGGCTAATCACCCCTCTGTGTTCCTAAAAAGTGTGCAAAAAAGCCAAATTTTGTTAAAATGAAAAAAGAAAATATGTATTTTTTGGGTGAATTAACACTATCTATCTTTTATAAAGTATGAAAAGTATATAAATGACAAATGAGCATGTCAATAAAGGTGAAAAACATGAAAAACGCACTCATTTTTTTAATGGAATTTGGCATTTTTGCGCACTTTTTAAGAATACAGGGGGGTGATTAGCCTATTTCGTTAACACAAGGGTTTTTTAGCATTTTCGAAATAACACATGGGGGTTTTATGCAATTATCCCTTAAAAATAAATACAAGATATAACCATCACATGAGTTATCATTCCAATTATGGAGATCATATTGAATGATTTCACACCAATTCGTCTTCTAGTTTAAATATTAAATCCTTGAAGGTAAAATCCATACATCTCTAGTTCCTACTCCGCACATTACAATATCCAAAAAATATATATGTTTCCTGCAACAAATATACAAGGAACAATATGTATGCAAACTCATACATATTTTCTCTCATGGTTTTACCATCCATCGAGAAATGAGCCCTCATGACAAATGACAACTCAAAGTCTCTAAATTGATAAGATAGTGTACCTCAAAGTTTCTAGGGCACGCGTAGCATTTCACATTTTTCTTCTTCTAGTTTTCTTCCTTTCCTATTTTCAATTTTGGTTGGGGTTTTGGATCTCAAATGTCCTTAGGACATGATTTTAAAATTACACACAGAATTGAACTCTTTCATGCAACGGAGGATTAACAAGGAATACAAAGAAAAGGTAACCGACCTATAATTCACTCTGGTTCATGCAGAAGTCTAGCAACCATGTGCCTCCACCTTGTGCTATCTTTCTTAAATGGTTATTCAGAAACTCAATGAACCAAATTTTGTGAGTGTCTTCATCAAATTGTTTGAGGGATAATAAAATCGAGAATTCAATAAAAGTTTGAGCACACTTTGGTAATGCAGTTTGTGGGTGAACTTTTCATGTGCATACAAAGGCAAAAATAATATTACAACCCTTTTTGAACAGTCTCGCTTCTTTCCACAGCAAAACATAGGATCATCACGCTCAAAAGAACTAACACGATCTGAACACATCATTCGCACTACTTAATTAGATTGATTGACAAGAAAGTATGCCAAGGACATATAAAGAAGATGAGGAAGATCTGATACGAGTCACATGAGCACCTCCCGTGGTGACCAAGTCATATGATAAAGAGATCGAGGAGGTGCTATCTCACAAAGTTGTAAGTCGATGGGGCGTAAAATCGAGCACACAATACCTCATCCAGTGGAAGAGACTACCCAAGTCCGAGGCACAGTGGGAGTCGAAGGACAACTTGTGGCAGTTTCAAGACCGCCTTCAACAATACGAGGCGAGTAATGCATCGTCGAATGAGGTGGGATAGGATGTCACGTCTGGGGAATTTTTAAGACGTCTCACACATTTGAGGGTCCAAAAGGTCTCTACATTCCCAACCACATGCATATATAATGGAGTAGTATTAGTGTAGAAGTTTTCTAGAAGTTCTCTAGTCTTCTAGAATGTCTCTAAAAAGTGTGTAGAATAATCCTTTGTAAATATCTAGATAGAAAGCTCTAGATAATTAATTATAGCCATTAGATCGAATTGATCACCACCGTCCATTGAGGAGGTGGAGTAAGTATAAATGGGATGAGAAGTTCATTAGTAACCATCTTAGACCTTTGAGAGCGTAATAAGAGTCTTAAGATTTCTCTAAAGTATTTCTTTCTTACTTTGCTTGTTTCCTTTTTCCAAACAATAGCACGTGTGAGCACAAGTGAACTAATTATTACCATATTCCACATGAAAACTTGAAGCGTTTAACAGAGGGAAGCGAACTTGAAAGTCTTCAGTGATACTTGCAATTCATTCTTCTCATCAGCAATCAATCAATCACCATTTGGAATAGATTCTCCGTTGATGATTATAAGCAACTTCCCCTAAATCCACAACCCCAAAAAACTACTGAATTGCCATATAGTCGCATCATTTCTGCACTCGACTCAATTAATATTAGTTGAATTTACTCTTGCACTAATTATAGAGAAACCCCTCAAATACTTCTTACCCAATCGATCTCAATTTAAGGAATCGAATGACAGACGGGAACATATAATAAAATAGTATATATGAACCGAAAAAAAAAGAAGATTAGCAGCCGAGTGAAATTATGTCATTTCCCGTATATAGAAAAAAACAATTCATTTATGTCATTTCTCAGACATGCGCCCTATTTCTTCTCCCCCACTCCTCAGCTCTTCCTTAGCCCATTCGCTCAGCTCCTCTTTCACCAAGTTTTCTTAAGTTGTTTTTTGTGGCTCTCTCTCTTTCCTTCCCCATTCACTTTATCTCTCTCTTAACAACTCTCTGTTTCCTGCCATTATCAGCTCAAATGGTGGAAGCTGTGAGTAGATATTTTACTCGCATGGTAGAACAAGTGCGGATATACTTTAGGAGGGGTGGAGGCTTAGAGATATGTTCGCCGATATGCACCTGTAACCGCCAGTTCGACATCACCTCCGGCGGGTATTTCTTGAAATTATCTTTAATTTTTTGGTCAGGTGGGGATGGGATTAAATTTTCCTTTTTTTAATTGTTTTAAATTGATAAAATCTGATCCTTTGGATTATTTTAGACCAATGGTTAGATGACTTTATTCCCACCGTTCATATTTAACTTCAAATATTAAGATGTGGATGGAGGCAATATTGACTTTTAACATTTTCTATTTTTCAGCCTTCTCTTTTCAACTTAATGGAAAGGGCAAAAAAGACTTTTACCAAATTCCAACCGTTTTTACCCCCCTCGCGTAATGTCCCAAAGTTAGAAGGGGTGTAGCCGTAATTTGAAAGATAATATGGACTTATTTGTATTTTGGCCATACCTCAAGGGGTCTACGTGTAATTTTCCCTATTATGTTTGTAGCTTTATATGGCAATGTGGGGCCTCCCCGTATCTTTGGATTTTATGTGATGATGTATTTGTTTTGAAAGAAAAATTATTGTAAATGATTTATTGAATAGGTCAATGCATTATCAAATTTGTCTTACTTACATCCTTAAAGTAAAATTTGTTACATTACCATCTCCCAAACCCACCGAAGTGAGATGAAAGTGTAATATCGGGGATCATATCATAATAAATATTACTTTAGAGACGTAAGTGAGACAAACTTGATATTTTAGAGACTATTAGCAACAGTAACGCTTATTGAATTGTTATTAACTGTCACGTCCCCAATTTATCACTCAAGAGTATTACTATTATAGCTCAACACTAGTTTCCAATCTCATAGATATTATATAGTCAAAAGAAAATTCAGTAATATTATTAATGTCACATATTGAAACTCCATTCATACCTCGATATTAAAATAGCTGAGGCTGTTACCCAAATCCAAACTTCCGAATCCCAAAGGAAAACTAGATTAATTTATTTCTAAGTCAAGAATGAAAACGAAATTCATCCAACTAATAAAATCAATAAAATAATCTCCTGATATAAATTAGAATCTTCAATTCTTTTATCCTAAATTTTTCCAGAGGTGACAAATATAGCTAGTCGTACCTCCAAGCAGTGGCTTAGTCTATCAATAAATTTAAGAAAAACACGTGGGACATAATCTCAATAAGTAATGTATCACAATCAAAAGTAAATGAATATCTTACGCGATTTAAAGGACTGAGTAACACAACAATCCAGCAGGATATTTTCATTGACTTAAGAAACACATTCATTTTCCTTTAGCTTATTTCCTTCCTCTTTATATTATTCCTTAGAATTTCCAATACTTCGATGTTTAACCCCATTGACAAAGGTCCAAAACCACTATTTACCCTCCAAGGTCCAAAACCACTGCTCACTCTCATGGTCTGAGATCCAAAACTCCTATTCACCTCGTGGTCCGAGGTTCAAAAGAACACTACGAATAATAGTTCCTTGTTACAACTCCAAATCAAATACACATACTATTTAGATTGATCATTCCAAAAATATAACTCCAAAGCTATCAACTTCAATCATAACACTATAATAATCCTTCACTTGTCAGAAAAGAACAAAAGAAAAGGAAAAATTACTCACAGACCCCCTCACTTATTGTGTAATTATCAAAACTCACCCTCACTTATTAGAAATTACCAACACACCCCCTTGAGGGAAATCAGATGCGTTGAAATTACCAACATTTCTTTTGTTAATTGCACCATAAGTGAGGGGGTCTGTGTGGAATTTTCCCATGAAAAAATGACGATGTTATCGGGCAATCTATTCCAACTTTTCTGATTACTATTCAACTGAATCTGAAGAGTTAGCCTTAAATTAAAGACATACAAGTTATATGAAAATGAAGAACAAAACATTGTGTTCCATCCTCCAATGCCCGATATATATTTCTGACACATCCATCAAATTACAATTAATACCAAATAAGAAAAAAGAAAATAAGACAAACATTTAAAAATGGTTCGAGTGACACAAACAAGTGCTCTTACACAGACCATATGGTTCTTTTAAGGAAGGAAAAGAACTACAAGAGACGCCCATCGCATCAACACATGATTTATCGTTCCAATTAAACAATGCAAAAATCTTTAAAATAGCCAACTCGAAAAAATAAATATTATTTCATGTCAAAAGTATATGTAAGCCAGAAAAGGAACTATTAAAATCATAATAGACTTGTACTTGTACTAAAATTCAAGCATAAGGCACCTTTTCAAGATTAAAATGGAACCATGTTAGGGACAGAATAAAATTTATGAAAAAACTATATGGGCCTCTTAATTACCAAAGCTTTCCAGGTGCAAGTCTCGACTAGCGAAGTCTCCGACTCTCTTATAGTTCACACTTACCGGAAAAAAAAAGGCAAAAAGCAAGTACCGGTAGAACATTCAAGGTTGTCAAGAAGATGGGCGAAAAATTTCATCTCATATCACAGTGGTGAGATTGTTTAAATCCCACTTAAATAATGTAGGACATATTTATTGAACATTGTACTGTGATAGCAGATTTCAAGAATCTTCCTTAAAGTTGGTGGTAGAAACAACCAGTTCTTAACTATTGAATCAGCACATACCTGGCACTGATGCAGAATACAGAGGAAAGGGACTCGAGATTTGCGTGTTGGGTTCACTTTATTTCAATTCAATAATATTTACGGTTTCTATATTTACGAATGAACAAATTGAGTTTATTATTATCTACCTTAGACGGTCCAAGGGAAAAAAAGAAAGCAAAAAACTGAAAAATCTATTTATTACACTGAGCATCTTCACCAATGCCGAAAAGCGAATATTAACAAAACCTGATAATGATGATAACAACGACGACCAAAAATCATGGTGTAATTTATACTACAAATGAGCAAAATAAATTGATATTTATTTTTCCTCACTAAAAAAAATGCAGTAATTACTTACCTTGCAAGTGGCAAAGAAAAATTCAAGGAAATGAAGAATTTCTCGTAATGCTTTTGCACAATTCTTCCGTCATTTTTTTGTCTTTGCTCCTTTCACTATTTTAGTTGGGGATTTGGATGTCAAAGTCTTTCAGCATAAAATTCTGAAATTACACAGAAAGAAACTCTCTCATGCAATGGAAGATTAAGAAAGAATACAAACATAACTCACCGGTCGCGAAACTCTTTTAAGAAAAAGGCTTCCCTAAATTTTCTGGCATCTGGATCGGGATACGGCCCTGCCCTAACTGACCTTTATATCACTCTGGTTCACCCAGGTGTCCAGCAGCCTTTGCCTTCACCTTGTGCTTTATTCTTAAAGAGTCATTCAGAAATTCAATGAAATAAAACTTCATGACTGTCATCGTCTAATTGTTTGAGCCACAGTCAAACAGAGTAATCAATCAAAGTTTAAGCACCCTGTTGCAAGCAAATCAGGGTCAATAAAAGTTTGAGGGCAGAAATAATATTGCAATCCTCTTTGGACAATCTCAATTCTTTCTACAGCAAAATGCAGGATGATCACGCTCAAGCAACTAACACACTCTAAACATGTTCCCACTACTCAACTAGATAGATTGATCAAGCAATATGCGATCAATGTAAATTTAATCAAAAATGCTACTAGAGATAAGGTCTTCGGAAATAAACGATATCAGTCCTATAGGAAATTTCAGGATCTCATTCAACTCCCTATATCTCTTTGCATATGGACTGAAGAAAGTCTTTCAAAGAATCTGTATTAGACCATACCAAATCTACAAAAGAGCATTTCAAATTGTACAAAGTTACGATACCATGATAATGTAGACATTGATTGACTAAGTGACCAAATAAAAGTAAGCTTTTTTTATATTCATATTTCTTCACCTTTAAGCAGAATAAACGACAATCCCATGAATCCTACACCTATTATTGTTAATTCCATGAACTTGGATTAACGTCTTGCTAACCATTCTGGATGAACTAAGAGCTCTGACCATAGACTCTAATGCTCTGTTCAATTTGGGCCCCACAATACGGACACTCCCCTTGCATTTTGCATCTCCCTTCGTAGCAAGAAAAGCACACCACTTGGTGTGTGCACGGTAAGAAAACTACATCCACTTCAGTATCGATGCATATCATGCAGTTCCAGTGACCTATCTTTTCGTATGGAGCACTTGATTCTGAAGATGTCCCTTCAAGGCTTCTGTACAAGAAAATATCATCCTTCAGAAATACATCTGACATCCGATGAGCCAGGCGGAGACTAGACAGCTCATCTTCAAGCCTCCTACAATCATCCTGAGCTAGCTGGCTGTCTATCTCAAGTTTTTGCCGCAATTTTAACAGCTCGGATCTTGAATTAGCTTTTTGTGTCTCCTCCATTTTAATTTCTTCAGCTAGAAGGGCAAACATCTGCTCTTTTTCCACGATTTCCTGCCTCCATGTGATCTGCAAATAGAAAACCAGAAAAACAAAAGGTTTAGACTTTCTCCAAAAATGTACAATGATATCATTGAGCATTGCCGCATGTATGTATAAAGTATTGAATAAAATCAATCATACATGCAAATTAATAAAATACAAGTTTACTTATCAAGCACCCTTCAAATATTAGAAAACTTTCACTTGCAATTAATCATCAAATGTAAAAAAAAAAAAAGAGTATGCACAAGTTCCAGAAATTTGATTCCAAAATCCTAATCAGACAGATCGGAAGGACATCTGGTCAATGCTACTTAATAACATGCAACTAATAGATGATTAGCAATTACATTGACCTATAACTGATATCATAAACCGTCGAGCTACAATAATAATTGATTAGCACAAAAAGCTAATGCTGATAATTGCAAGAACATTCATTGTAATGCCTCAATATGTATTTGACTTTTCGCATGGAAGATGGAATATTTATAATGAAAAGTGACTGACTATGTCATAAACTTCCAATATCTGGACTTGACAGTCTCCATCTCCTTTTTTAGGTTTCCATGTTAAGTCAAGTTCCCAAAAATCAACTATTTACCATCAAAATAAACCACAATTCAATTAGATTTTCCTAAATCATACCATTCAGATGCTCACATATTAATAAATTATGAACATTTTAACTTGGAAATGAATTTCACATATGAAATTTGTTTCACTCATCAATTGCATAAGAAACAACTCCTGCAAACAATTTTCAGAACTACAAAACAAACCAAAACAATTAGAGAATACTCAGATAACTTTGTGGAATCCTAAGTTATATTACATGCATATCCACGAACTCTCAAATGATTTTTCCCTTTTGCAATCATCGCTTCACTATGAATATCAACATTGAATCATAAAATATAGATATATGCGCACACATGGAGGCATGAGCATAAACAATAAGACATGATTAATAATAACATTGAGGGTAATTAGAAATAAAAATAAAACACAATAACAATATAAGATAAAAGAAAAGGCCAACAAGTTCACGAACTTCTTGAGGTGGTTGTAATTAAAGTAAAAGGTGCTTGCACGTAAGAGTGGAAGAATACAAGTACGAGATCACAAGATAATCAATTAATATTCCATATATAGAAGAGATTCAAAAACATTGATGTTTATGGCTTGAAACTAAAATCCTCAAACTTAGCAAGTCCCTAATCCAACTCCATCTCTTATCTTAAAGTTTGATTTATAAGAAAAATATTATTTCCAAAAATCAATTATTTATCATCAACACAACCCACACTTCGATTATATTTTCTTAAAGTTATCTTATTAAAATGCTAACACAATAATAAGTTATAAACATTTAAACTTGGAAATGAATTTCATGCGAGATTTGTTACATATTGACTGCATAAGAAACAAATCCTACGTAATAAAATTAAAACACAACAACAAAACAAGAGAAGGAAAAAGCAAAGCCAATATGTCGACAAATTTCCTGTGTTGGGGTGTACACGGTTCGGTTATCCGCGCAAACCGAACTGAAAACCGAATGGTTCCTAATCGAAACCGAACAAAAAAAATTCAGTTAAGTTTTCTTTTCTTCTTTTTTCAAAACATGGGTTTTTGGTTGGTTCTAAGGTTAAGTTGGACCAAACAGAAATATATATATATATATAGTAATTTATGAAATTAAAAAACATGTATAAGTGTGTTTAGAATAGCGATTTTTGTGAGGAATTGAGGAATTAAAAACATAACGTAATATAGCAATCAATTTGTATACACTACACTATAAAGTGAGCATTTTTTTATTTTTTTTTTGGAAAAATACGTATTGACCAAAAACCTGTTGAAATTTCATGATATGTTGTAAAAGTGAAGAGAGCAGAAGAAAACACAACAATTACGTGGTTCGGCCATTTGGCCTACATCCACGAAACAATGCCCAAAGGGCTATAATACTTTCATTCTCTCTCGAGTATGAATTACAATAGTCACTTCTATATATAGGTGAAATAAACATGTGATGATGGAGAAAATCACTCCAAATCAAATCATCAATCAATCTCCAATTATATCCATAATTTAAATCCTAATCTAAATCATATCAAATATGATTTTCGAGATCAATCTTGATTTCCAACAAAACCAAACCAAACCAACAGAAAAAAAAAAAAAAAAAAAGGTTCGGATTTCGATCAAACTAAATTGATCACTTTGGTTCGGTTCTCGATCGGATTTATCAGACACCGAAATTTTGGTTATAATGGAAATTGTTGTTTTGATTTTCGACCGAACGGACTGAACGAACACCCCTATTATCTTGAGGTGGTTGTACTTGAATTAAAATGAACCTCGCACATGATAGTGAATAGGGGTGCCCACGAGCCGAGCCTAGCCAAATTTCTGGGCTCGAGTTCGCCAAGAATTTCGAGCTCGAGCTCGACGAGCCTGAGAGAAATGAGCTCGAGCTCGTTCGAACTCGATTCTGGATGGAGTCGAGCCAAGCTCGAGCTCGAGCTCAAAAAAAAAATTATTATAATCATAACAAATATTTAATATATTATTATTTATACATATATAATATTATATTATATGTATGCATATATTAAAAAATAAATAAAATATTATGTTATATATATATTAAAAATAAATAAAATAAAATAAAAAATTTTAGCTCGCGAGCCTTGGAACAAGCATATTTGGGCTCGAGCTCGGCTCGACAGACAAGCTCGCCTCGAGCTTGAAATGAATTTGAGAACTAAAGACAGAAATGAACGATTTCATTAGTTGTTGAGGTCAGCATCTCATTTACCTAGTTGGAACGTAGTGTTCACCTTAGTTGGAAGAGTGGTATGGAGACAGATGTCGGTGTTATTGAAAGTATCGGCATCGGTCTATGTCTATCAAGATTGATCCTAGCCATATAGTCCGAGTTTACATGTATACCCGAGGCTTGCATTCCCATATGATCCCCAATATCATGATATTATATATCCAATTGAAACATTATGAGTGATAATATTCGATAACATTCGATTGGATCAAATCTTATATCCACTAATGGAATATAATTATTTTCTGAAGACCTTGTATTATGATTTATTGAATGTAATATTTATACAATTAATATCTTCCGTATAGTTACTAATGAAAATTTTCTATTAACAATTAAGTTTGACATAATCTTATGCTTAAATTCACTAATATTTTAATTCCATAAAGTTTTTACTATGTACTGATATAGTAGTTTAAGTTGTTTATATTTTTCCATAATTTTACTAAATCTTTGAGGATTGTTTGAGCATGCAATAATGCATTTGTTTTGCTCGCATGATAATATTATGATATGGCGTGATTCATGTGGAACATGTAACAATATTATCGTTGATACCGCGACCCTTAAAGCATGAACATAATACTTGAAATGAATCGTTATTGCGCTGCATTTAAAGAAGTGATCTCCCGTTTTCTAAGTTTTAGGTATACAATCTTCAATTTTGGCAAAATCGCATTTAAGTACAGTTACTCATGAAAATCGAAAACATCTTTCCTAGTGAACCAACCTTGCAAGTTTTGTTGTGAGAGCCATAGATAGAGAGGATGTGGTGGAGAAAAAAGGAGAAGGGAGACAAGACAATCTGTGAGCGATGTCGGTTTAGTTTACTATGCGTCTTAGAAGATTAACACGTATGTGCAAAATGGTAGACTGTGTAAGAACAAAAGGGTTTAAATAAGGTAAATCTGCCCGATACTCATCTTTTTGTGTTACATGATGAACACTAAGTTTGTCCTAATTTGTTATTATCATGAATGAATTTTGCATTCCTGATAGAAACCGGAACAAATATAACTCCTAAGGGATGTCCGGCTTAGTGATTGAATGTTGCAACACGTTCTAGGTTTTCTTCCTAGTGGTGTGGCTCTACTTGCTCGCTCAATTAGAGTCGAGGCTAAAGCCTTAAGGTCTAGGTTCGAAGATCCGTAGAATATGGGGTAAGGTTCTCATAGAGCGAAAGAAAAGCATCTCTGCAATTCATTTGATAATAGAGTGGCTAAAGAGAGACCTAATACAAATAACAAACTACACGGATGATATTGGATCATATGAAAGTAAGTCCCAAGCTGATCCTTACCAATCAAGAAGATTTGCTTATATGCTAGAACCAATCACAATACGAATATGTGTGGATGTGTTGAGAGGTTGTTTTAAGTAAGAAATGGGAGGCGAAGAAGCTGAGGTTGGAAAAGAGAGGAGGTTATACTTGGTCTTTTCGCAATGAAGGAAATCTATTTACCTTATGGTGGAGATGAATAAGAGATAAGTATATTGCTTGAGAATACAAGCAATTAGTTGTGTTCAAGCTTCAAATGAAAAACAATTCCCTACCAATTATGCGGGTTAAGGTATCTAGTGTATTCCTTTAGAATGAGAATAATTACACGTTCTTATGATGTGTCTTTATTTGCAAAGTGCAAGACATGTCTCCGATTTCTCATCTTTGTGGCAATATCTCAATTCGAGAAATGCTCACAACATGATAAATAATACGTTGAGGACCCTCAGGTTGACTGCGGAAGAACTTGTGATAATAAATTACTATTGTATCTTTCCAAAGTTCGTTCCGTAGAAAACTTGGCAATTAGTTGCTTAGGCATGACTTTCCCAAAATATTATATAAATATTTTTTCCACGGCACAACATTTCCTTTGATGGAAATAACCATGATTGCATGAACTCTTTTCTTGCTGCTGATTGTTTTTCCATCAATCTTCATGCATCAAGTTTCAATTAGCAAGACCAAATTGGTTGAGACAATTATCCACTGTCTTTCATCATGGCAATTGCTGGTGGGACATCAGAAATCGCCTATGAGGTGGTAGTTCTTAACACAAACTGGGGGTTTTGCCTGATATATTCTACGTTACACCCTTGACAACACTGGGGCCGGGCAGAGCAATGTACGACGTGTGTTCCCCTGTGATCGTCATTTTTATTCTCATGCCATTTTAACATATTTCCGTCAACCGTGAGATCAATCGAGCAGGCTTGAGTGAGGCTTGAATTGAGCTCAAGTATAGGAGTTCGAAAGCTCATAGGCTGGCTCACAAGCTTTAATGCATTTTTTTCTTTTGTTTTAAGTATATATTTTATTAATTGCGGATTAATAATCTTATATTTTCGTTATCAATAACAAAAATTAACAATACTAATAAGTTCATATACTAACAAGAAAAATAATAATACTCATAATAACTATATAACCTACTATTACGAAAAAATTTCCTAAATTATAAAATTAATAAAATAATAATTTAGATATACAAGTTGAAAATTAAATTCTAGTTTAATATGATGATACAATAATTAAGGATGATTATCAGAAACAATAAAAATATTTAAAATAATTGAAAATATCACTTAAATTGCAACTTTTCCTTTCTGCAGTGAGCTCCAACTCGAATAAGCTCGAGCCTAACTTTACAAGCTCGTCCTTCTTGAGCTCATTTATAAAATTTCAAGCTCAAGTTCACGCTCAAAATTCTTAGAATCTGAACTTGAGTTCGATAATTTATTTGAACCCCTTCTCTGCTTCCATCTTTAAGAAGGCACTCATCTAAAAACATACTTTTAGTGCCAAGGCCTATTATGGTAATGGAATTAGAATTTTAACATAATTTTCCAGTTCTAACATGCATATTAAAAATCACAAATTCTATGCATAAGGTCATGATAGTTGATAGTTACATTTGATTGTCATTTTCTAGATGATTTTCTTCTAATTCAAACGGTCTCAAAAAAATAATCATTCATTACTATTCAAATCTTATCGAGCTGAAGGTAGATAAGACCAAAAGTCCTGCACAACTTGCTAAAGTAGAGCAAAACATTCATATTCTAACTCCACTTCCAACTGAAGGTAGATAAGACCAAAAGTCATGCAAGCAACTTAACTTCATATACATTTTCACACACACACACACACAAACACATACATAAATAGATCTTACATGAGAAAGATCTATAAATTTCCTCAGCTTAACTTCATATACATTTTCAAGCAGATCGTACAAAATACGAAAAGAATGACAGGATGCAACTCAACTCATATATGTTAAATAAGTCTATCAAGAAGATAATACATAAACATTTATAAGATACAATTCAAGAGAATGACGCACCTCAGCTTCCTCGACTACCTTCTCTGCTTGAAGCAACTCCACTTCCAACTGCAGCACCACCTGCTTTTCTGCCTCACACTGTTCCTGGAAAATGCTTTTCTGCTTCTCAATTTCAGCAAGTTTTTTCATGCATTTCCTTTCTCTTTTCATAACTACTTTCAAATCCCTCTCGGATTCAGATGCATTCAACTTAAATGCTTCCATATCAGCTCTAATTGCAGCATTTTTGGTCTCCAGCCTTCTCACAGCTTCAGTGAGGTGGTTTACTTCACAATCCGCACAATGCAGGCAGTTTTCTCTTTGCATGATCTTCAATGTGGCAAGAGCTTCAGCTTTTTCAGCACACATTTTCTCATATATCAGTTGTTTAGTGCCCACAGTCTCCATTCTCAACATCTGAAGTTCCAGCAAATGTTTACTTACACTTTTTGCTGAACCTATAACTTTCTTTTGAGCCCATTCTTTTTGCTCATTCACCTTTTCATAAAGGTTGATGATATTCTTTACCAAATCAACTAGCTGTGGAGTTATCGAATCGTCATCTGAATCGCTCTCCAGCCAAGCCCTGAGAAATGCCACGAAGGAGCTTCCTTCTATGGATGTGAAAAAGCCACTGGCATTTGGAATAGCCTGTTGCTTAATAACAGGAGCACCAATCTGTGCATGTAAAGCATCTGTGAGAATAGGGACATTCTGTCTTAAACGAGATACTAATGCGGGTTTAAGATTGACCCTTTTCAAAACCCCAATACTTGATTCAAATGGAACTTTTTCAGCATTTTCATTTTTACTGCGACTACTACTCCCATGGGACCCACTCTGCAGATGAGAAGTCATGGCTGTTGGTGGTAGAGAACCCCAATTCCTGTCTAAAAGAATCCACATGGCATCAGACCTGTTCATGTCTGGTCGAGCTTGCATAGTGCCGAAAACCAAGATTTTTAGCACAGTTTTATACAACACATCTATGTCCTTGAAAGCTTCTCTTTGTGGCTCAAATTTTCCCTCAATAAAAGAAAGTAAATTTGTCAAAAGATTGTTCTGGAGGTCCATTGAGCTATTAATATGCCCAGCATTTAGAATTGCTCTGTCTATTTCTGCGAGACCATATCCCGATGCCAACAGCCAACCTTTGGCTTTCAGATATGACCTCTCAAGCTTTAGTAACAGAAATTGCTCGAGCTCATTTTCTGTATAATTTGACCTGCCTGTGGTCATTGAAGAATTCATATTCGGGTGAGGATTTTTGTCCTTGGAATCCTTTGGTTCATCAGGACTTCCATTTGATACTCTTGTCGAATCAATCCTGGAGTTGAGTGGTTCAGGCTGCTGGTTGATTGCATCAGATTTCTTTGACTTGTATTTTCCTTTGCTCTTTGAGTGTTTACCTCCTTTCGAACCAGCCATGGCTACAACTCAAATGAAAACAACTTGAAATTAAAATCTTAACACCCCTTGCAAAATCTAAGGAAAAACATTTACATATAGAAATCTCAGCCAAAACTTTTAATGTAGAATAATAGAGGATGAAGAAAGATCAAATAATTGGGCACCATTCCCAATTTATCACAAATGTTAAGATTTGTCATTCAAGGCATCTGAATTTCTTTCAGATCAAACAATTTTTTTTATAACAGATTGGGCGCTTCTTGGATTGTGTAGGCTGAGAAAATGCTACGACTTGCTCAACACACAACTCTTTCAGTAATGAAATGTGCAGACCATGCTATCAGTCAATCTTCCGCAAATTTTCTGATTAGTCTCAAAATGTATCTTATGTTTTAGCAACACACTTCACATACTCAAAACAGATCTAAAGTTTTAACCTTAAAATAATAAATAGGCAAGTTATGTGAAAATGATAGAAAAATTGTTTTCCCGTTTGTCTGAACCCTCCATTGTTCTACACTCACTTCCCATAAATACTTCAAATTATAATTTATACAGGCAAAGCATTTTGGTAGATCTACGTCAAAAAAGGAAACAGGTGAGGTTTTGACACAAACGAAATGCTCTTAAACAAACTATTTGATTTTTATTGAAAAATAAAACAAAAATTAACCATCCCACAAGCACATATGCAATCTTTCCAATTAAACAAGATAAATCTTTAAAGAAGTCAACTGAAAAAAACATCTATGTAAAAAATATATGTAAGCCAGAAGAAACTGTATAATCATGGTTGGCTTTTAGTCGTATTAAAAATTAAATAACGAAAGCAATGGTTAGGTAAAACGTTAAGTTTTAGATGGATGCATATCAGGGGAAAAAAGGATTTATCAATTAAAAAAATTCGAGCAACTTAATTACCAAAGTCTCGCGGGTGCAAGTCCCTACAAATGAAGTTTCCAAACAGCTGCTTCCACAGAAAGACAAAAGAGAAGAGAACAGAGTACAAGAGGTCGCTTAGGTATAGAAAGCTTCACCTCTCTTATTCTAGTTCACACTCACAGAAGAAAAAGCAACGAGGAAGTGGTGAAGCAAAAATCTAAGTCACCAAGAAGATATAGGCGAAATCTCCTTTCAAATCACTGTGATGAGTTTGTTTAAATCCCAGTCAAAGGATGTAGGAAATCAAAATGAGATAAGGTCATACTTAATGCACACAGTAATCTGATAGCAAATATCAAGAATCTTTCTTAAAGTTGGTGGCAGCAATAATCAGTTTGTAACTATTCAACTATTGGCACACACTTGGCTCTCATGCCAGATATGAAGTTTGAAGAGGGCCACGAGCATTGGAGATCAGTTCTAATGACTCCTATAAATTATGGGATTTTGTATTGGAGAATTAACAAATTGAATTTATCATTTACACTACAAAGTACAAGAATTTTTTTTGAAATATTAATAACAATGATGACCAAGAATTTATCACTGCCCACCCTGGCCAATGCCCAAAACAGAATATTAATAACAATGATGACCAAAAATCTAGCTGTGATGTATGCCACAGATCAGCAAAATAACTCATATTTATTATTCTAGGCCCAAAAAAAAGGAATTGTAAGGTAAAAGTCTGTAGATAAAATACAGTTATTACTTATCTTGCAAGTGGTATAGAAAAACACAAGGAAATAAAAAAAATCCCAAATGTTTTAGCATAATTAGGGAAATCATATTCAAAGATTTTTGACCAATTTCTTTTCTAATTCATTTAATCCTTGAATAATTTAGGATACAAAATTTCCCACAATGCTTTTGCATAATTAGGGAAATCATATTCAAAGATTTTGGACCAATTTCTTTTCTAATTCATTTAGTCCTTCAATATTTTAAGGATACAAAATCTCCCAAAATGCTTTTGCGTAATGAGGGAAATCCTATTCAAAGATTCTGTACCAATTTCTTTTCTAATTCATATTATCCTTAAAGATTTTAGGCATACAAAATTTCCCAAAATGCTTTTGTGTAATTAGGGAAATCCTATTCGAAGATTTTGGACCAATTTCTTTCTAATTCATTTAACCCTTGAATATTTTAGGCATACAAAAATTCCCAAAATGCTTTTGCAGAATTAGGGAAATCCTATTCGAAGTTTTTGGACCAATTTCATTCTAATTCATTTAATCCTTGAAGATTTTCGGCATACAAAATTTCCCAAAATGCTTTTGCATAATTAGGGAAATCCTATTCAAAGATTTTGGACTAATTTCTTTTCTAATTCATTTAATCTTTGAATATAATAGTACAAAATTTCCCAAAATGCTTTTGCATAATTAGAGAAATCCTATTCAAAGTCTGGACCATTTTCTTTTTTAATTCATTTAATCCTTGAAGAGTTTAGGCATACAAGTTTCCCATAATGCTTTTGCAGAATTAGGGAAATCCTTTTCGAATATTTTGGACCAATTTCTTTCTAATTCATTTAATCCTTGAATATTTTAGGCATACAAAATTTCCAAAAATGCTTTTGCATAATTAAGGAAATCCTATTCAAATATTTTGGACCAGTTTCTTTTCAAATTCTTGAAGATTTTAGGCAAACAAAATTTCTCAAAAAGCTTTTGCATAATTAGGGAAATCCTATTCAAAGATCTTGCACCAATTCCTTTTCTAATTCATTTAATCCTTGACGATTTTAGGCATATAATATTTCCCACAAGGCTTTTGCATAATTAGGGAAATCCTATTCAACGATTTTGCACCAAATTCTTTTCTAATTCATTTAATCCTTGAAGATTTTATGCATACTGATCTGTAATGACAAATCACAGTGACATCTATCATCTCTAATGAGTACTCTTTTCATTTCAACATATAAAAAATATAAACATTTTATGTCACGAATATTCATGTACTAATAACGAGACAATAACTGGGAACTAACTCTTCATAGTCCTTTAGTAAGAGCGGCAACATTCTGATTGAGGGTGGGATGCGATAAGAGTGAATTGAACTAAAAGATGATTTTTAACATTTTTTAATTTGTTAAATGGGATTATTATATGAGCTCTCCTATACATCCTTGACATATAAGTATCTTTTTTGTTTTTTTGTTATTTTATAATTCTTGACATATAAGTATCCGTTACTTCAATTGTGAAGATATACAAAAAATTAAAGAAAAACAAGTTTAGTTCAACAGTTAGGCCCTAATTGAATCGCATGCTCATCCTTGAAAAATTATTTTTCAGAGAAGAATCTCTGAAAAATGCATTTGGATGGCATGCTTACCATGACTTTTCGTCAAATAATGATCGCGAAATTCGGAAGTGGATATACCGGAGAATGACACCCAGAAATTTTAGACCCACGATTTGGCAGACATATTGAAATAAGTCAGTTACAGAGAAAAACCAATGAAAAAAGAATTCTTAGATGCTATCCAACCTGCATTTTCCCTATCCTACGCTCGGTCATAAGTGTTGTTTACAATACTGTACCCATGTACATCATTTTCATTTAGCATTGAAAAGATAAAGCACCAGTATATTAATTGAACGTCGTGTATTTTGACAAAACAAATAGTATATGTCATAAGTATATAGTCAATTGTTCCAGTAGGAATTCCATGCTGAAAACTTTTAGCATACATGAATAAATCCAGTGCATTAAAAATATAGCAAGGTCGCTTAAGTTCTATACTAATATAGTTTGATCACACTTTGGAACTAAATTGCAATTAAATGAAGTGGCAATGCCACTTAGGAAATAATAAGTTAGCAATCTTCAGAAACTCTGACTGAAAATACTTAAAAATACTGGCTTGAGTTTCAGACAACTAGTTCTGAATCAACATCAAACTTTTTAGACATAGTCATCCATCTATAATTGAAGCCGGATTTAGAATCACAGTAGGAACCTTATGGAACTCAGCATGACTTCTAACATTAGGAATCCAATTTCAATGTCCAACAGAAATTGAGAAATAACAAGTATTGGATTTACAGCAGAAAATCCTCTAATCGCAAGACAATATCCTCATACATTTTAGTACACGAGAGAATATTGAAAAAGAGTACAGAGAAAAGATAACTGACCTCGATTTCACCCTGCTTCTGACATTTCTCATTGCCTGAGCTTCCACCCTGTGCTATCCCTCTTAAAGGCTTATTCAGAAACTCTGTCAACTCAAACTTTGTGGCTGTCATCATCTAATTGTTTAAATCACGGTAGAAGTGACCAAATTCATAATAAAGAGTAGCCATTTCCGAGAAATCAGGGTCTTTGGTCAGGCTGTTTTTGCAATACATCTTTTTAGAAAGATTGGAGACTGGTATGCACGCACAAAGAATATTTTAATGGTCTGCAACAGAGATCACAATCCTCTTTGAACAATCAATTTACTGCAACATAATGCAGGACGATGGCACTAAAACGATTAACACACTTGAGCACATCGTTGTCACTGCTCAGCTGACTGCATTAACAATGCCTCAACTGGATTGATTGACGAAACAGTATGCAGTGAAGGACAAATTTCTTCGGAGATACTGCCAAAGCACAAATTTCTGAAAATGAAGGACATCAATCTTACAGACAGTTCCAGGATCTCATTCAACTTCAAATTTCTCATTACCAAATATATTTAAAGAACCAATTATTAACAAAAGAAATGATAAACATTCTTATTCAATTTACTCAGAGACGGAGGCAGGGGGGCTGGTGCCACCCCCCCCAAAAAAAAAAACCTTTGTGAATTTTTTTTTTTGCCCCTAAAAATTTTTGAGATTTGGTATTTTACCCCTCCAAAATCTAAGATTTTTAAGTCATTCCCCATTTTTTGTATTTGCCCCCGAACCCCAAATTCTGGCTTCGTCCCTAATTATACTACTTCAATTAACATGAGAAAAATCGATATTTTCATGGCCATTAGTTAACTAACAAAGCTTCTTCACCGAAATAAGAAACGCAAAGAAAAATCAGCGTCTACTAAGGCATTTTCGAAGAGAAGCTTTAGACACAATACACTTCCTCAAGCTTCAAATCTAGAGACTCAATTCGATGCATATACAAACACAATCAAAGCACAATAATTTTAAAGGAAAATACAAAACATATTAGCAATGTTTAATGGAACTATATGCCATTGAAATTGCCAATCGCAATCAAAGTATGAGAAAAGGAAATTTACCATTAAAATGGAGCTTCAAGCGTGTGAAAAAACGACGATCAAAGGATTTGTGATCGTCGAGTGAAAGTACAGAGCTCCGGTTGAACATATCATCGGCGGCGATACAAGTCCGATAAATATCGTCATAGTGAACGGAAATTAGCAATTAGCAGGAGAGATAAATCTGGCGGTTAACTTCTAAGGGAAGCCCAGCTGAAAGGAAATATGAACGGGTAATTGAAATATTGCCCCCACTCAATTAATTGCCACCTTTCGGCACAATCTACGTTAAATTAGGGTTTTAACACTTTGCACCATCGAATTGCCACTTTTTGGCACAATCCACCCTAGAACTAAAATTTTTGGCATTTTTGCAGCGAATTTACACCATTTGACTACCAAAAAGACGAGTTCACTCAGTTTTTGATAAATTTGCCCCCACTCAATTAATTGCCACCTTTCGGCACAATCTCCCTTAAATTAAAGTTTGGAAAAATTACATACTGACCCCCTCACTTATTGTGTAATTATCAAAACTCCCTTTCATTTATTAAAAATTACCAACACACCCCTCAAGTGGTCTATTTGTAAAGTTTATAGGGGTAAATTTATAAGAATTACTAAGCACATAGGGACAGGGGTGTAATTGTAAGAAATTCTTAACATGAGGGGATGTGTTGGTAATTTAACACTTTGCGGCACAGGGGGTGTAATTTAACACCTTTCGGCACAATCTACCTTACATTAAAGTTTTAACACTTTGCGCCATCGAATTACATATAATTTGATATTTTTGCACTGTGAAGCGAATTTACACCATATAATTACAAAAAAGACGAGTTCACTCAGTTTTAAATGGTCAATTTGAAAATACAAAGAAGACAAAATTGTACTGGAGAAAAAAAATAGTAAGAATTTGTAAAATCCGATGGCAAAATTGTATCATAGAAATGTGAAAATTTGTAGAAGCATTCTCAATTCTAGGGTTAGTCTCCTCTTCAATCCTTGGAGATATCCATTTGCATAGAGGCAAAAATGGTGGGAATATTGAGGCTAGAAGTTGATGATGGAGATTCCCGAATGATTTCTCCAAGGGTTGAATAGCAGATTTTAAAGATATAAGTTTATTGGCTAATTCTACAATGAGAGGACTTCTAAAGATTTTCACTTTTTTTGGAACAAATTTTGAGTTTATACATTTTCTCGTCTTTTTTCTTTGTACAAAATTTGTAGGCTTTATATTTACAACTTTACTCGAAACTGAGTGGACTCTTTCTTTTTATGAGTTAGATGATGAAAATTCACTTGAGGATGTAAAATGTCAAGTTATATACAATTCAAAAGTGCAAACTGCCAAAAAAATAAATTGAAGGGTGCAAAGTGCCAAAACGAGGCAATTAAGGGTGTAATATGCCAATTACCCAATATGAATTATGAATTACCCGCAATTAGAGAGAAACTAGAGAGAGAAATAGTGAGAGGCATATAGGTCCGAATCTTCTATATTATTTTTGTGCAACACTTGTTACACCAATAAACAGTAGAAATGCCTGAAAAAATTGAAAGAGAAATAAAAAGTTATAACTTACATACACTTATCTACTGTTTATTGGTGTAATATCAAAATGTTTATTGGTGAAAGAATGGAATATTATTGATTTCATTTTATGTTACACCAATAAACAGTAGAAATGCCTGTAAAAATTGAAAGAGAAATAAAAAGTTATAACTCACAGACACGTGTCTATTGTTTATTGGTGTAACACCTAAAGTTATAAAAATCAGTAGAAAGGAATATTAGTGATTTGATTTTTGGAAAATCAAATCATGATGTGCAAGATGTTTAATTTTGCTGAATTATTTAATTATTTATAGTATTAATTAATAATATAAAAATAAAATATACCTAGTTCGCAGGTCAGCTCGTAAGCTACGAACATATGGAATTATGCTCGAGCTCGAGTTGAGCTGCAGCCCTAGCCCAGAGTCCTCCCATTTTGACTTTATTTTTCTCTTTTCCAATTTTATTTTTTCTATATTGGTTGAATCTTTTTAAAAGACAAATAGGGACTTCATTTTAATCATTTCTCAAAATGAAGATGGTTTGATGTAAGAAATTTTGACAATCTTTCAAAAATCAATTAGCGTGATTCATCAAATCCAATCTTAAGGCCACACATCAGAAGCCAACCTCAAGAACTAAAGGTCAATTCTTGAGTTTGTATTCAAAAGTATTCTATTCTATTATTCCAGTTGAAATTTGCTTGCTTCTTGTCATTCTCTTATGTGACTTTACAAACTACTTTTACATGACAATAAATAACAAAAACCAGACCAAAACTGTAAAATGGATTTGCAATAACCCATCATTTATGGATGAAACCTACACAATCAATATCTAAAGAAAACAACATTCACTAATTAAATATTATAAACAACTTCAACATCTCATTTATACATTTTCCCAACTTTGTAAATATTCATAGACCAAATTCTTGCATCTATTCTATGTGATACTGACAATTACTATATCTCTGTGCATTTCCTTTCTCTCTTCAGAACTACTTTCAATTTCTCTTGGGTTCAGATGCACTCAGCTTTAGTGTTTTTCTGTTTTGGCTCTAACTTCGGCGTTTTTTATCTACAGCCTTCTCACAGCTTCAGTGACGTGTTTTGCTTCACAATCCGCACCACGTAGTAAGTTCCCGGTTCAGATGATCTTCAGTGTGGAAAGAGCTTCAGTTTTTAGCACACATTTTCTTGCTTTTCAGTTGTTCAATGTCCATCCTCAACATCTTAAGGTCCAACAAATGTTTACTTACTTTTTTTTGCTGATCTATCACTTTCTTCTAAGCCCATTCTTTTGGCTCATTCACCTCTTCATATAGGTTGTTGACATTTTCAGTGATCTATATTAAGAGGTGAAGGAGCAAAAAGAATGGACTCAGAAGAAAGTTATAGATTCAGCAAAAAGAGTAAGTAAACATTTGCTGGAACTAAAGATGTTGACGATGGGTGCTCAATAACTGAAAAGCGAGAAAATGTGGACCGAAAAAATTGAAGCTCTTTCCACATTGAAGATCATTCAAATAGGGAACTTACTATGTGGTGCAGATTGTGAAGTAAACCACCTCACTGAAGCTGTGAGAAGGCTGGAGATCAAAAACGCCGAATTAGAGCTGATATGTGAGCATTTAATCAAAATGCATCTGAATTAGAGAGGAATTTTGAAAGTAGTTATGAAGAGATAAAGGAAATGCATGAATAAACATGCTAAAATCAAGAAGTAGAAAAGCTGAATCGTCATTTTAATCGCGCTCCAGCCATTCCTTGAGAAATGTTGCATAGGAGCCGCCTTCTATGGATGTGAAACAGCCACTGGCATTTGGAATAACATGTTGTTTAGTAATTGGAGCCCACATTTGCCTTTGTATAGGGGCTACGAGAATATGGACATTCTGTCTAAATCAAGAAACTAATGCAAGTGTAAGACTATGCCTTTTCAAAACCCCAATTGGCATTCGACTCTTAAGGAACTCTATCAGCAGCAGAAGATAAATTAAGGGCGTCAACAACTTCATTTTCTGTAGAATTCATATTTAGCTAAGGATTTTCGTCTTCAGAATCTTTTGGTCCATGTCCATCAGGAATGACGTTTGATTTTAGCGCCAACTCAACCTTTTTTAACTTGGATTTTCCTTTGCTCTTTGACTATTTACCTCAGTCGGAACCAGCCTACAAGCAAAAATGACAACACTGAAAATGAAAATAGTAACCTTGTTAATATATTTAAGCATAAACTACAAAGATAGAGAATCTCATCCAAAAATTTAAATGTGAATTCTTTATCACAATCGTGTCATATCTAAGAAAAAAACATTTAGAAAAGATCTAATTATGTACCATCCATAATCTTTATCACAAATATTAAGATTTCTAATCAACTTGACATGCAAATGTAATTAAACACACAAAAACTTACTGAAGTACTAAGTTTTCTTCCGATAAACCAAAATAGGTAAAAGAGTGAATACTGAATTGAAAGTGTTGAACTATTATCAGTCTAAGAAAATGTTATTTTTTAGCCAACACAACCTTTTCATGAGCTATGAAAGACGGATGATGTTATCAGCCAATCCACTGCATAATTTCTAATTAATCTTAAATTGAATCTAAAGTGTTAACTTTACAATAAAAACATACAAGTTATATGAAAATGAAGAATAAAAACTAAAGCAGTGTTCCACCCTCCAGTGCCTCACAAATGTTTCCAAAAATCCTTCAAATTACAGTTAATACCAAAAAAGAAAAAAATCAGCAATTTGTAGACAATGTTTTTAACACGGCTCAAGTGAAACAAAAGAAGTGCTCTCGTAACATACCATATGGTTCTAATAAAAAATAACTGCAAGAAAAATCATCCCATCACCACACGATTAATTCTTCCAATTAAACAAGATAAAATCTTTAAAGAAGCCAACTTGAAAAACATAAATATTATTTTATGTCAAAAATGTATATAAAAGCCAGAGAAGGAACTATTGAACCAAAATTGACTTCTAATTGTACTAAAAATTAAAGCCAAAAGGCGCCTCTTCAAGTTTAAAATGGAAACATGTCAGGAACAAATAAAATTAATGAAAAAAACTTAATTACCAAAGCTTCCCAGGTGCAAATCCTGACTAGCAAAGTTTCCAGCCACTGCTCCAACTCTTTTATAGTTCACACAAACTCAAGAAAGGGGGAAAAGTAAGTAATAATAGAACAATCTAGATTTTGAAGAAGATGGGGCAAAATCTCCTTTCATATATCACCTTTCATATTACTGTGATGAGATTGTTTAAATCCCACTCAAATAACATAGGACATTCAAAATAAGATGAGGTCATATTTAATGAACCTTTTAATGTGATAGCAGGTTTCAAGAATCTTTTTTAAAGTTTGGTGAGAAACAACCAATTTGTAACTATTCAACTACTGGGACACACTTGGTAGTCATGCAGGACCCAAAGAGAGAAAAGGGACTGACGAGATTGGCGTGTTGGGATCAGATTAAATGAATCCTATAATATTACGGATTCTGTATTTAAGAGTTAAATATTATAATTCCACCTTTGAATTTTCAGGTTGAACGGGGCCGTTCAGTTTTCCCTTCACACGACCGGTTCAAATTCTTGATGAACTCTACACCTCGAACGTTTCCTTAATTGTTGTTATTGTTCCGGAAACTAACTACAAATTGAGGCTTATGGACTTGGGTGGTGGAATATTTGAGAGTGTCTAAACTTGTGTATTGATGAACACAAGAACTAAAGAAAAAGACTGGGATAATTTTGGTGGAGGATGAAATTTCTTTATTGAAATTCTATTTGTTGATGGTCGAAATCCACACCTATTTATAGGTGAGGAATTTGACCCCTACACCTAGTTCGGCAAGAACAAATTGAATTTTATATTTCTACCTACCAAAGTCCAGGGCAAAAAAGAAAACAAAATCTGAAATATCTGTCTATTCCACTGTCTTGACCAATGCCCAAAACAGTATATTAATATACCATGATAATGATATTTCTTGTTGTGATTTATGCCACAGATCAGCAAAATAATTGATATTTATTATTCTTTGCCAGAAAAAGAGTCAAGGTAAAAGTTTGTAGATAAAGACACAGTAATTACTTACCTTGCAAGTGGCAACGAAAAGAATAAGGAAAAAACAATTTCCAAAAACGATTACAATTAGGAAATCGTATTCGATGATTTTACACCAATTCCTTTTGAAGGTTTATATTTAATCCTTGAAGATATTATTCATACTGATCTCTAATGACAAATAACTATGACATCTCTCATCCATACTTCTCTCATTGCAACAACCAGAAAATATAAATGTTTCCTGTAACAAATATTACAAAGAAAAATATTACAAATATTACCAAATTAATAAAAGAGCTTTTCAAATTGTACAAAGTTAGCTGAATAAACAACAATCCCAGGAATCCTATACCTATTATCATTAATTCATGAATTTGAATTTATGACTTGCTACCCATCCTGGATGAACTAGGAGCTTAGACCATAGACTCTAATGCTCTGTTCAATTTGGGCCCCACAATATGGACACTGTCCTCGCATTTTGCATCTCCCTTCATAGCAAGAAAAACACACCACTTGGTGCGTGCACGGTACGAAAACTACAACAACTTCAGTATCGGCGCATATCATGCAGTTCCAGTGACTTTTCTCTTCATATGGAGAACTTGATTCTGAAGATATCCCTTCAAGGCTTCTGTGCAAGAAAATGTCATCCTCCAGAAATAAATCCGACATCTGATGAACTAAGCGAAGACTAGAGAGCTCATCTTCAAGCCTCTGATAGTCATCCTGAGCTAGCTGACTGTCTATTTCAACTTTTTGTTGCAATTTTAATAGCTTGCTTCTTGAATTAGCTTTTTGTATCTCCGCCATTTTAATTTCTTCAGCCAGAAGGGCAAACATTCGCTATTTTTCCACGACTGCATGGCTCCATTTGGCCAGCAATTATAAAACCAAAAAGAAATAAAATAGTAAAAAAATAACACAAAGGTTTAGAGTTTCTCCAAAAATGTATGTATGAATTCATTGGGCATTTCCACATCTACGTGTAAAGTATTCAATAAAACCACTCATACATGTAAATCAATGAAATACAAGTTCACTTAGCAAGCACCTTTCAAATATTAGAAAATTATCACTTGCAATTAATCATCAATTATAAGAGAAAATTGATTCAAAATTCCTAACCATACAGATAGGAAGCACCTCTGATCAATACTACTAATAACATGCAACTAATACATGTTGACCTATAACTGATATCATAAATCCTCAATATACGACTGACTAAATATACGACAGATCATTAGCACCTCTGGTCACAAAATGTTAATGCTGATACATGCAAGAACATTTATTTCAATGCCGCCGGTATGGATATGAGTTTCTGCATAAAAGATTACTTAGAGATCCATATCCATGTAAATTGGAGTATTTATACTGACAAGTGACTGACTATGTCATATACTTCCATTAGTTAGACTTGACAGTCTCCATCTCCTTTTTCAGGTTTTCATGTTAAATCAAGTTCCCCAAAATCAACTATTTGCCATCAAAATAAACCACAATTCAAGTAGAATTTCCTAAAATTATCCCTTTCAGATGCTCACATATTAATAATTTACGGATATTTTTCACATTTGAGGTTTTGTTTCACGTATCCATTACATCAGAAACAACTCTTGCAAACAATTTTCAGAACTAAAAAACAAATCGATACAATTCGAAATAATCAGATAACTTAGAGGGTGTTTGGCTAAGCTTATAAGCTCCTCAAAATATCTTATAGTTTAGGAGCTTATAAGATGTTAAAAAATGTTTGGATAAATTTTCATAGGAAGATCTTATAAGCTCCTAATATATGTTAGGAGCTTATAAGATCTTTAAAAATAAGTTGGGATTTCCCAACTTATTTCTTGAGATACCAAACCTATTTTTAAAGTAGTAGAAAATTACACACACATATTTACACACACAATACACATTTACACACAATTATACACACGACTCACACACTGCACACATTTTCATACACATCACACATTTTACACACAAAACACACACTACACATATTTTCACACACACAACACATGGTTTACACACACTGTATATATTTTACACATACTACATATATTTTACACACACTAAACATATTTTCACACACACGACACACATTTTACACACACGACATACATTTTACACATACTACACATATTTTCACACGCACAACACACGTTTTACACACACTACACATATTTTCACACACACTACACATAATTTCACACACACTACACACATTTTACACACACTACACATATTTTCACACACACGACACACGTTTTACACACACTACACATATTTTCACACACACAACATATGTTTTACACACACTAGATACATTTTACACACACGAAACATATTTTCACACACACGACATATATTCTACACACACTACACATATTTTCACACACACGACACACGTTTTACACATACTACACATATTTTCACACACACAACACATGTTTTACACACACTGTATATATTTTACACACACTACACATATTTTTACACACACGACACACGTTTTACACATACTACACATATTTTTAAACACACAACACATGTTTTACACACACTGTATATATTTTACACACACTACATAGTTTACACACACTACACATATTTTCACACACACGACACACATTGTACACACACGACATACGTTTCACACACACTACACATATTTTCACACACACAACACATGTTTTACACACACTGTACATATTTTACACACATTACACATGTTTTACACACACTACACATGTTTTCACACACACCACACATAATTTCACACACACTGCATACATTTTACACACACATCACACACTACACATATTTTCATACATATGACATATATTTTCACACAATCGACACATGTTTTACACACTGCACATATTTTACACACACTACACATATTTTCACACACACGTCACACATTTTACACATACTCCACACATTTTACACACACTACACATATTTTCACACACACGTCACACATTTTACACATACTCCACACATTTTACACACACTACACATAATTTCATACACATAACGCATGTTTCACACACACTATACATATTTTACACACACTATATGTGTAGTGTGTGTAAAACATATGTTGTATTTGTGAAAATATGTGTAGTGTGTGTAAAATATGTGCAACGTGTGTAAAACGTGTGTTTTGTGTGTGAAATTGTGTAGAAAATATATATCGTGTGTGTGTAAAATATGTGTAGTGTGTGTAAAACATGTGTTGTGTGTGTGAAAATATGTGTAGTGTGTGTATAATGTGTGTAAAACATGTGTCGTGTGTGTGAAAATATATGTAGTGAGTGTAAAATATGTGCAATGTGTGTAAAATGTGTGCTTTGTGTGTGAAATTATGTGTAGTGTGTAAAACATGTATCGTGTGTGTGAAAATATATGTCGTGTGTGTGAAATGTGTGTAAAATATGTATAGTGTGTGTGAAAATATGTGCAATGTATGTAAAACGTGTGTTTTGTGTGTGAAATTATGTGTAGTGTATGTAAAATGTGTAGAGTATGTGTAAAATGTGTGACGTGTGTGTGAAAATATGTGTAGTGTGTGTAAAATATGTGTAGTGTGTGTAAAACGTGTGTTGAGTGTGTGATAATATATGTCGTATATGTGAAAATGTGTGTAGTGTGTGTAAAATGTGTGATGTGTGTGTAAACCAAAATAGGTAAAAGAGTGAATACTGAATTGAAAGTGTTGAACTATTATCAGTATAAGAAAATGTTATTTTTTAGCCAACACAACCTTTTCATGAGCTATGAAAGACGGTATCAGCCAGTCCACTGCATAATTTCTAATTAATCTTAAATTGAATATAAAGTGTTAACTTTACAATAAAAACATATAAAGTTATATGAAAATGAAGAATAAAAACTAAAGTAGTGTTCCACCCTCCGGTGCCTCACAAATGTTTCCAAAAATCCATCAAATTAGAATTAATTAATACTAAAAAGGAAAAAAACCAGCAATTTGTAGACAATGTTTTTAACATGGTTCAAGTGATATAAAAGAATTGCTCTCGTAACATACCATATCGTTCAAATTAAAAATAACTGTAAGAAAAATCATCCCATCACCACACGATTAATTCTTCCAATTAAACAAGATAAAATCTTTAAAGAAGCCAACTTGAAAAACATAAATATTATTTTATGTCAAAAATATATATATAAGCCAGAGAAGGAACTATTGAACCAAAATTGACTTCTAATTGTACTAAAAATTAAAGCCAAAAGGCGCCTCTTCAAGTTTAAAATGGAAACATGTCAGGGACAAATAAAATTAATGAAAAAAACTTAATTACCAAAGCTTCCCAGGTGCAAATCCTGACTAGCAAAGTTTCCAGCCACTGCTCCAACTCTTTTATAGTTCACACAAACTGAAGAAAGGGTGAAAAGTAAGTAATAGTAGAACAATCTAGGTATTAAAGAAGATAGGGGCAAAATCTCCTTTGATATTACTGTGATGAGATTGTTTAAATCCCATTCAAATAACATAGGACATTCAAAATAAGATGAGGTCATATTTAATGCACCCTGTATTGTGATAGCAGGTTTCAAGAATCTTTTTAAAGTTGGTGAGAAACAACCAATTTGTAAGTATTCAACTACTGGCACACACCTGGTAGTCATGCAGGACCCAAAGAGAGAAAAGGGACGCGAAGAGATTGGCTTGTTGGGATCAGATTAAATGAATCCTATAATATTACGGATTCTATATTTATATTATAATTCCACCTTTGAATTTTTCGGTTGAACGGCGTGGCTCGGCTTTTCCTTCACACAACCGGTTCAAATTCTTGATGATCTCCACACCTCGAACGTTTCCCTTAATTGTTGTTATTGTGCAGGAAACTAACTACCTGTTGAGGCTTATGTATTATTTGGGTGATGGAATATTTGAGAGTGTCTAAACTTGTGTATTGATGAACGCAAGAACTAAAGAAAAAGACTAGGATTATTTTGGTGGAGGATGAAATTCCTCCATTGAAATTCTATGCGTTGATGGTCCTATTTATAGGTGAGAAATTCGACCCCTACACCTAGTTGGGGAGGAGCAAATTGAATTTTATATCATCTACCTAACAAAAAAGAAAACAAAATCTGAAATATCTGTCTATTCCACTGTCTTGACCAATGCCCAAAAGAGAATATTAATAAACCATGATAATGATCATTCTTGTTGTGATTTACGCCAGAAAAATAGTCAAGGTAAAAGTTTGTAGATTAAGACGTAGTAATTACTTACCTTGCAAGTGGCAACGAAAAGGAAAAGGAAAAACCAATTTCCAGAAACGCTTACAATTAGGGAAATTGTATTCGATGATTTTACACCAACTTCTTTTGTGGATTTATATTTAATCCTTGAAGATATTTTTCATACTGATCTCTAATGACAAATAACTGTGACATCTCTCATCCATACTCCTCTCATTGCAATATCCAAAAAATATAAATGTTTCATGTAACAAATGTTACAAAGAAAAATATGTGCCCCAGTCCATGACTTCAAGCAAAACTATAATATGTATGCAAACTCATAAACAATTTCTCTTTGCTAATAGTATCTCAACGAGAAATGACACCTAATGACAAGTAACAAGTCAGAGCCTCTAAACTTATAAGAGAATGTATCATGAAGTTTCTAGAGCACTCGCAGCATTTACATAAATAATATTATAAACCTCTTTGAACAATCTCACTTCTTTCTGCAGCAAAACTAACACACTCTAAACTAGATTGATGGATAATATGCGGTAAATGTAAATTTCATCACAAATGGTACCAGAGATCAAATCTCTGAAAATGAAGGACATTAAGTCATGTATAGAATTTCAGGATCTCATTCAACTCCCTATAGAATAAACATCTTTCAGCAATATGCTTGTGAGAACTGCAAGATCGAAATGCTAAGAATAGACCCCCCAATCCGTCAATTGGTTGGTCAGAGTACTTTTTTCCTACTAATCACGTGAACAAGGATAGACTAATTTCTTGCGGTCTATTTTATGTTCTACTGAAAATTGCTATATCTCTTTGCATATTGAATGAACAAAGGCTATCCGAGAATCTGCACCTTTTGCTTCTTGTTAAGAATTTACCAAATTAATAAAAGAGCTTTTCAAATTGTACAAAGTTATGATACAATGATAATCTACACGCTGATAGACAAAGCGACCAAGTAAAAGTAAGCTTTTTTTTCTCAATGATATTCATATTGCTTCACCTTTAAGCAGAATAAACAACAATCCCAGGAATCCTATACCTATTATCATTAATTCATGAATTTGAATTTATGACTTGCTACCCATCCTGGATGAACTAGGAGCTTAGACCATAGATTCTAATGCTCTGTTCAATTTGGGCCCCACAATATGGACACTTTCCTCGCATTTTGCATCTCCCTTCATAGCAAGAAAAACACACCACTTGGTGTGTGCACAGTACGAAAACTACAACAACTTCAGTATCGGTGCATATCACGCAGTTCTAGTGACTTTTCTCTTCATATGGAGAACTTGATTCTGAAGATATCCCTTCAAGGCTTCTGTGCAAGAAAATATCATCCTCCAGAAATAAATCCGACATCTGATGAACCAAGCGAAGACTAGAGAGCTCATCTTCAAGCCTCTGACAGTCATCCTGAGCTAGCTAGCTGACTGTCTATTTCAACTTTTTGTTGCAATTTTAATAGCTCGCTTCATGAATTAGCTTTTTGTGTCTCCGCCATTTTAATTTCTTCAGCCAGAAGGGCAAATGTTTGCTCTTTTTCCACGACTGCCTGGCTCCATTTGGCCAGCAATTATAAAACCAAAAAGAAATAAAATAGTAAAAAATAACACAAAGGTTTAGAGTTTCTACAAAAATGTATGTATGAATTCATTGGGCATTTCCACATCTACGTGTAAAGTATTCAATAAAACCTCTCATGCATGTAAATCAATGAAATACAAGTTCACTTAGCAAGCACCTTTCAAATATTAGAAAATTATCACTTGCAATTAATCATCAATTATAGGAGAAAATTGATTCAAAATTCCTAACCATACAGATAGGAAGATAGGAAGCACCTCTGATCAATACTACTAATAACATGCAACTAATAGATCATTAGCAACTAAGTTGACCTATAACCGATATCATAAATCCTCGATATACGACTGACTAAATATACGACAGATCATTAGCACCTCTGGTCACAAAAAGCTAATGCTGATACATGCAAGAACATTTATTTCAATGCCGCCGGTATGGATATGAGTTTCTGCTCAAAAGATTAGTTAGAGATCCATATCCATGTAAATTGGAATATTTATATTGACAAGTGACTGACTATGTCATATACTTCCATTAGTTAGACTTGACAGTCTCCATCTCCTTTTTCAGGTTTTCATGTTAAATCAAGTTTCCCAAAATCAACTATTTACCATCAAAATAAACCACAATTCAGGTAGAATTTCCAAAAATTATCCCATTCAGATGCTCACATATTAATAATTTACGGATATTTTTCACATTTGAGGTTTTGTTTCACGTATCAATTACATCAGAAACAACTCTTGCAAACAATTTTCAGATCTAAAAAACAAATCGATACAATTCGAGAATAATCAGATAACTTCGAGGGTGTTTGGCTAAACTTAAAAGCTCCTCAAAACATCTTATAGTTTAGGAGCTTATAAGATGTTACAAAGTGTTTGGATAAATTTTCATAGGAAGATCTTATAAGCTCCTAATATAAGATGTTAGGAGCTTATAAGATCTTTAAAAATAAGTTGGGATTTCCCAACTTATTTCTTGAGATACCATCTTATTTTTAAAGTATAGAAAATTACACACATTTACACACACGACTCACACACTGTACACATTTTCATACACATCACACATTTTACATACAATACATACATTTTCACACATTACACACATTTTACATACACTACATATATTTTCACATACATGACACACTACACATATTTTCACACACACAACACATGTTTTACACACACTGTACATATTTTACACACACCACACATATTTTCACACACACTACACATATTTTCACACCCACAACACATGTTTTACACACACTGTATATATTTTACACATACTACATATATTTTACACACATTAAACATATTTTCACACACACGACACACATTTTACACACACTACACATATTTTCACATGCACAACACATATTTTCACACGCACAACACACGTTTTACACACTGTATATATTTTACACACATTGCACATGTTTTACACACACTACATCAATTTTTCACACACTACACATAATTTCACACACACTACACACATTTTACACACACTACACATATTTTCACACACACGACACACGTTTACACACACTACACATATTTTCACACACACAATACATATTTTCACACACACAACACATGTTTTACACACACTACATACATTTTACACACACGACACATATTTTCACACACACGACATACGTTTTACACACACTACACATATTTTCACACACATGACACACGTTTTACACATACTACACATATTTTCACACACACAACACATGTTTCACACACATTGTATATATTTTACACACACTACACACATTTTTACACACACGTTTTACACATACTACACATATTTTCAAACACACAACACATGTTTTACACACACTACATAGTTTACACACACTAAACATATTTTCCACACACTACACATATTTTCACACACATGACACACATTGTACACACACGACATACGTTTCACACACACTACACATACTTTCACACGCACAACACATGTTTTACACACACTGTACATATTTTACACACATTACATATGTTTTACACGCACTACATATATTTTCACACACACCACACATAATTTCACACACACTACACATATTTTACACACACATCACACGCTTTACACACACTACACACATTTTCACACATACGACATATATTTTCACACACTCGACACATGTTTTACACACACTGCACATATTTTACACACACTACACATATTTTCACACACACGTCACACATTTTACACACACTCCACACATTTTACACACACTACACATAATTTCATACACATAACACATGTTTTCCACACACTATACATATTTTACACATACTATATGTGTAGTGTGTGTAAAACATATGTTGTATCTGTGAAAATATGTGTAGTGTGTGTAAAATATGTGCAATGTGTGTAAAACGTGTGTTTTGTGTGTGAAATTGTGTAGAAAATATATGTCGTGTGTGTGTAAAATATGTGTAGTGTGTGTAAAACATGTGTTGTGTGTGTGAAAATATGTGTAGTGTGTGTGAAATGTGTGTAAAACATGTGTCGTATGTGTGAAAATATATGTAGTGTGTGTAAAATATGTGCAATGTGTGTAAAACGTGTGCTTTGTGTGTGAAATTATGTGTAGTGTGTAAAATATGTGTCGTGTGTGTGAAATATGTGTAAAATATGTATAGTGTGTGTGAAAATATGTGCAATGTGTGTAAAACGTGTGTTTTGAGTGTTAAATTATGTGTAGTGTGTGTAAAATGTGTGATGTGTGTGTGAAAACATGTGTAGTGTGTGTAAAATATGTGCGATGTGTGTGAAAATGTGTGTTTTGTATGTGAAATTATGTGTAGTATGTGAAAATATATGTCGTGTGTGAAAATATGTTTAGTGTGTGTAAAACATGTGTTGTGTGTATGAAAATATGTGTAGTGTGTGTAAAATATGTGCAATGTATGTAAGACGTGTGTTTTGTGTATGAAATTATGTGTAGTGTGTGTAAAATGTGTAGAGTATGTGTAAAATGTGTGACGTGTGCGTGAAAATATGTGTAGAGCGTGTAAAATATGTGCAGTGTGTGTAAAACGTGTGTTGAGTGTGTGATCATATATGTCGTATGTGTGGAAATGTGTGTAGTGTGTGTAAAACGTGTGATGTGTGTGTCAAATGTGTGTTGTGTATGTGAAATTATGTGTAGCGTGTGTAAATTGTGTGCACGTACTGTATATGAAAATTTGTGTAGTGTGTAAAATGTGTGTCGTGTGTGAAAATATGTGTAGTGTGTTGTGTGTGTGAAAATATGTGATGGGTGTGTACACTATGTGTAGTGTGTGAAAAAGTGTGTAATGTGTGTAAAAAATGTGTGATGTGTGTAAAATGTGTGATGTGTGAAAACATGTGTAGTGTGTGTAAAACGTGTGTCGTGTGTGTGAAAATATGTGATTTGTGTGTAAAATATGTGATGTGTGTGAAAATATGTGTCGTACGTGTGAAAATATGTGTCGTGTGTGTGAAAATATGTGCAGTGTGTGTATAAATGTGTGAAGTGTGTGTCAAAATATATACAATGTAAAAATGTGCGTAGTTTATGTAAAATATTCTAGAAACTCAAACATCTTATTTTATCCAAACACTTAAGAACTTATTTTTAAAATAAGATCCAACATCTTATAAGCTCCTAAAACATTTTATAAGATGTAGGAGCTTATAAGATATTTTAAATAAGCTTAGCCAAACACCCTCTAAGTAACTCTTCGACACCAATCTCGGACATCAGATATACAATTAGAAACCAAAATCAACAAACAACTAGCTGAATTAAGGTTCTCAAACACAACTTCTTCAAACACACCTATTAGATATACGATTTCAATCCGTTCAATTTTCCTAAAAACAAGAGATGATCTTTCACATCTACTAACCTGTTTGAGGCGATTATCAGCAATACAATAGAAATTGCGAAGAGAGATTTGAATATTAAACGAGTCGTTGTTCAAGTTTGTTTGAATAATAATCGAGCTTTAAAATTTGTGTTTGAGCTAGTTTGATTATTAATCAAGTCGAGCTCAAACAAGATTATAATCGAGCCAAACACGAGTCGAGCTGGAGTAGTTTGACTTTTTTGTACATGATTTTATTATTTTTTATTACAGTCGAGTTCGACCCGAGCTTCAAAACTTATCAAACATGGAAGGTCATTCAAGCTTGATTTGATAAGATAACAAATCGAACTCAAATGAGTTTTTAGCGATCGAGCTCGAACTAAGTATCAGATGGTTTGATTTGCCTTTCAGCCCTAGTTTTGATGTTTAGAGTGATTTAAATAGCTCGAACTATGTGATTTCCATTTTGTTTCTAGAACTTTCAATTGTTTCTGGTCATCATTTTATATATCTATGATTTCCAATTTATTTCCAGAAATTTCAACTGTGGGGAATTGTCATAGAAAGTGATAGAAACTTTTCAAAAATGTTGAAAAAAGTGTGTGGGATGGCTTTTCTTAGATATCTAGGTAAAAACATCTACATAGTCAATTCTCAATATCTGATCTAATCAATTACCACCATGCATTGAAGAGGTGAATAAATATATATACGGGTTAGACGTCATTTGTAAACCATCTAAGAAATTGAGAATCAAGCAATGTACTTAATCATTGTCAAAGTTCTCTTAAGTTATTCTGAGCATGGGATACAAAAACAAAGAGAAAAATAATAAAAAAAAAACCAATTGTTGGATGCCAAGAATGCCGATGCGTCGCCGGATGTGTTGGACAGGGAAAATAAAGTTCTCATTCCGGCTGAAGATGCATCAATAAAACTCAATGTTGATGACCAGTCATTCCTTGATGCTAAGGAAAAGCTGAAGGTGGTGGCTTTAAAAGATGTAGGACTAACAATGGAAAATTGCAATTTCACCCAAACTTACCTCTACACATATTTCATCCCTTAGATAAAAGGAAAAAAATAGGACGAACAAAGATACTTAACTCTACATATTTTCCTTTCGCTCGACCTCAGGTATGCTAGAATATTGTACAGACCTTACAATGTCCCACAACGAACTCATTATTCTCATCAATTAACCAAATCTCTTTGGGTACAGGTCGTTAGCATGAAACAGATGATACTCATCATTAAGAGAATGTTGACAAGTTCAAGACTAGAAGTGGTTGGGAAGGAGCTGCAGTGATTTAATACCTGAAAGACTTGCTCAAAAATAGGCCTTACATGAACCACAATCATTGGATCTCTTGGATTTATAGTAGAGAGAACCGCCCTCATCCATATTAATTTCCGAGGGGTCTCTTTATTGATATCACAAGCCAACTGATATAGATAATCAAACTAGTCGAGCTCGGCTCGTGTATCAAAATATGTACAAAAATAATCAAAATATGTACAAAATAATCAAACTAGTCAAGCTCGGCTCGTGTTTGACTCGATAAAAGTTCGTTTGAGCTCAACTCGGTTAAAATTCAAACAAGCTCAAATACAAATTTTGAGGCTCGATTGTAATTCAAAAAGTTTGAACAACAACTCATTCCGCTCGGCTTGACTTATTTACACCCCTACAGTTCCTAATGATCTTTGGGTCCAATTGGGTTCTGAGTTGGGCCTAATCTGGTTTCAATTTAGATCGAAACTGGGTCCAACTTAGATCCTTAAAAGAAGTTAATTCTAACTTGTTTTTTTATGATACCTTCCTTATTTATTAAAAATTTTACACACATTTCACACTTTCTACACATACTGCATATTTTTTACACAAAATGCACATTTTTTACACACAATGACACTTTTTATACAAAATATACACTTTTTACACATCACATTTTTTACACAAAATCTTCACTTTTTACACAAAATGCCCACTTTTTACACAAAATGCACACTTTTTACACACAATGCACATGTTTTTACATGCACTACACACATTTTTGCACACTCTTAACACATTTTTCGTATGTTATACACATTTTCATACACTACACACTTTTTACACATACTACAAATATTTTCACCACACATGTTCATACACTGAACACATTTTTACAATGTGTGTAAAAAGTGTGCAATGTATGTAAAAAGTGTGTAGGGTGCGTAAGAAGTATGTTTTGCATGTGTAAAAGTGTATATTTTGTGAAGTGCAATGTGTGCAAAAAGTGTGAAGTATGTGTAAAAAATGTGTATATTGTGTAGAAAGTGTGCAGTGTATGTAAAAAGTGTGTTTTGTGTGTAAGAAGTGTATTTTGTATGTGCAGAAGTGTGTATTTTGTTTAAAAAGTGTGCTTTGTTCGTAAAAAGTGTGTAGAGTGTGTAAGAAGTGTGTTTTGTGTGTATAAAAAGTTGTTTTGTGTATGTAAAAAGTGTGTATTTTGTGTAAAAAGTGTGCAGTGTGTGTAAATAGTGTGTATTTTGTGTAGAAAGTGTGCAGTGTGTGTAAAAAGTGTGTTTTGTATGTGTAAAAGTGTGCATTTTTGTTTGAAAAGTGTGCAGTGTGTGTAAAAAGTGCGCTTGTGTGTAAAAAGTACACCCAAAAAAGTAACAGCAAAACAGATAATACCTGAGAGCATAACCATGATAGTGGTAACATCCCAATGTAGGGCAACATAGAAAGCCTCCTCGTATTTACGCTCAGCTGCCATTGTTGCTAACAATTTTGTTTGACCATCAAGTATCGCATTGCTTAAAGTTTGAGTCACTAATGATGATGAATTTATAGCCTCCTAGAAATCAAAACTAGAGGTGCTGGTGTATATTCAAATGAAGAAAGGAGCAGATAACAGAAGATTGAGAAACAAGAAACTTTCTATCCTTCAAATCCGAGACAGACAGAGAACTTAGGGTAATTACTAAAAAATATTGATACCTTTAGTGCAAGTGCCAAAGGCGAAAGTGAGGCCTCAAATTGTTGTTGAGCTGCTGCTTTATGTTCAACCATTCCTTTCTGAAATGTAGCATCAACCTGCTCAAACATGGTTCAGCAGGACATCTCAAATGTCGGGATCATAGGAGCTTCCAAGTTTGATTTCAATGTTTCCTGGATTACAAATTAAGTTTTAAGTTTTATTAATAGAGATCAGATAGACAAGGTAAGGTAGCATATAATAGGAAGGACGGTAGACAATAACAAGTAGATAAGCAACCCCACAAAAATAATTGACAAATTACAATACTATGATCATGCATGAAAGTGCAGATAAAAAAAGGTGTATTAGAACGAATTGAAGTTAAAACACAGCACGAGCATTTCCAGCTCTCATATTTAGTAAAAGCAAAAAACTCGATTTAAATACTCTTTTCCATGACATTTTACTTCTAGGACCTCACAAAACAAGAGATTTTTTTCCAAAATTAGTAAGTTTTAAGTTTTATTAATAGAGACCAGATAGACAAGGTAAGGTAGCATATAAAAGAAAGGACGGTAGACAATAACAAGTAGATAAGCAACCCCACAAAAATTATTCACAAATTACAATACTATGTTCATGCATGAAAGTGCAGATAAAAAAAGGTGTATTAGAACGAATTGAAGTTAAAACACAGCACGAGCATTTACAGCTCTCATATTTAGTAAAAGCAAAAAACTCGATTTAAATACTCTTTTCCATGACATTTTACTGCTAGGACCTCACAAAACAAGAGATTCTTTTCCAAAATTAGTAAGTTTTAAGTTTTATTAATAGAGATTAGATAGACAAGGTAAGGTGGCATATAAAAGGAAGGACGGTAGACAATAACAAGTAGATAAGCAACCCCACAAAACTTATTCACAAATTACAATACTACGATCATGCATGAAAGTGCAGATAAAAAAAGGTGTATTAGAACGAATTGAAGTTAAAACACAGCACGAGCATTTACAGCTCTCATATTTAGTAAAAGCAAAAAACTCGATTTAAATACTCTTTTCCATGACATTTTACTGCTAGGACCTCACAAAACAAGAGATTCTTTTCCAAAATTAGTAAGTTTTAAGTTTTATTAATAGAGACCAGATAGACAAGGTAAGGTAGCATATAAAAGGAAGGACGGTAGACAATAACAAGTAGATAAGCAACCCCACAAAAATTATTCACAAATTACAATACTATGTTCATGCATGAAAGTGCAGATAAAAAAAGGTGTATTAGAACGAATTGAAGTTAAAACACAGCACGAGCATTTCCTGCTCTCATATTTAGTAAAAGCAAAAACCTCGATTAAAATACTCTTTTCCATGACATTTTACTGCTAGGACCTCACAAAACAAGAGATTCTTTTCCAAAATTAGTAAGTTTTAAGTTTTATTAATAGAGACCAGATAGACAAGGTAAGGTGGCATATAAAAGGAAGGACGGTAGACAATAACAAGTAGATAAGCAACCCCACAAAAATTATTCACAAATTACAATACTATGATCATGCATGAAAGTGCAGATAAAAAAAGGTGTATTAGAACGAATTGAAGTTAAAACACAGCACGAGCATTTACAGCTTTCATATTTAGTAAAAGCAAAAACCTCGATTTAAATACTCTTTCCAATGACATTTTATTGCTAGGACCTCACAAAACAAGAGATTTTTTTTCCAAAATTAGTAAGTTTTAAGTTTTATTAATAGAGACCAGATAGACAAGGTAAGGTAGCATATAAAAGGAAGGACGGTAGACAATAACAAGTAGATAAGCAACCCCACAAAAATTATTCAAAAATCACAATACTATGTTCATGCATGAAAGTGCAGATAAAAAAATGTGTATTAGAACGAATTGAAGTTAAAACACAGCACGAGCATTTCCAGCTCTCATATTTAGTAAAAGCAAAAACCTCGATTAAAATACTCTTTTCCATGACATTTTACTGCTAGGACCTCACAAAACAAGAGGTTCTTTTCCAAAATTAGTAAGTTTTAAGTTTTATTAATAGAGACCAGATAGACAAGGTAAGGTAGCATATAAAAGGAAGGACGATAGACAATAACAAGTTGATAAGCAACCCCACAAAAATTATTCACAAATTACAATACTATGATCATGCATGAAAGTGCAGATAAAAAAAGGTGTATTAGAACGAATTGAAGTTAAAACACAGCACGAGCATTTCCTGCTCTCATATTTAGTAAAAGCAAAAACCTCGATTAAAATACTCTTTTCCATGACATTTTACTGCTAGGACCTCACAAAACAAGAGATTATTTTCCAAAATTAGTAAGTTTTAAGTTTTATTAATAGAGACCAGATAGACATGGTAAGGTGGCATATAAAAGGAAGGACGGTAGACAATAACAAGTAGATAAGCAACCCCACAAAAATTATTCACAAATTACAATACTATGATCATGCATGAAAGTGCAGATAAAAAAAGGTGTATTAGAACGAATTGAAGTTAAAACACAGCACGAGCATTTACAGCTCTCATATTTAGTAAAAGCAAAAAACTCGATTTAAATACTCTTTTCCATGACATTTTACTGCTAGGACCTCACAAAACAAGAGATTTTTTTCCAAAATTAGTAAGTTTTAAGTTTTATTAATAGAGACCAGATAGACAAGGTAAGGTAGCATATAAAAGGAAGGACAGTAGACAATAACAAGTAGATAAGCAACCCCACAAAAATTATTCAAAAATCACAATACTATGTTCATGCATGAAAGTGCAGATAAAAAAAATGTGTATTAGAACGAATTGAAGTTAAAACACAGCACGAGCATTTCCAGCTCTCATATTTAGTAAAAGCAAAAACCTCGATTAAAATACTCTTTTCCATGACATTTTACTGCTAGGACCTCACAAAACAAGAGGTTCTTTTCCAAAATTAGTAAGTTTTAAGTTTTATTAATAGAGACCAGATAGACAAGGTAAGGTAGCATATAAAAGGAAGGACGATAGACAATAACAAGTAGATAAGCAACCCCACAAAAATTATTCACAAATTACAATACTATGTTCATGCATGAAAGTGCAGATAAAAAAAGGTATATTAGAACGAATTCAAGTTAAACACAGCACGCGCATTTCCAGCTCTCATATTTAGTAAAAGCAAAAACCTCGATTAAAATACTCTTTTCCATGACATTTTACTGCTAGGACCTCACAAAACAAGAGATTCTTTTCCAAAATTAGCAAGTTTTAAGTTTTATTAATAGAGACCAGATAGACAAGGTAAGGTGGCATATAAAAGGAAATATGGTAGACAATAACAAATAGATAAGCAACCCCACAAAAATTATTCACAAATTACAATACTATGATCATGCATGAAAGTGCAGATAAAAAAAGGTGTATTAAAACGAATTGAAGTTAAAACACAGCACGAGCATTTCCAGCTCCCATATTTAGTAAAAGAAAAAAACTCGATTTAAATACTCTTTCCCATGATATTTTATTGCTAGGACCTCACAAAACAAGAGATACTTTTCCAAAATTAGTAATCCTGTCATCCAGTAAGAACTATGAATAGGAGAAAAGTCAATTTGCACGTCATTCTCTCCAGCTTTGTTAAAATGTAGAAGGGTAGATATGTAATTTTAGTTATTCTTGTTAGATTAGTTAGACTCGGTTAGTTACAGTGGCATTAATGTAATTTTCCATAATTAGTTAGTGAGCAGCTTAATTAGTAAGCTACTATTTTTAGTATAAATAGCTGGATTTAGAAGTTGTACTCATTAATTGAATTCACAGAAATGAAATCAGGGTTTTTCACACTTTCAATTCCTCTCTGAATTCTTCATCTTATTCCATATGTTTCTTTGATTTTAACATGGTATTCAGAGCGAATCGATCAATATTTTGAAGATCTTTGTTCCTTGATCTTTCAATATTTCTGGATATGGCGAATTTTACGGAATCTTCATCTGTTGATGGCCCCAGTTCCTCGATGTTTCCTTTCTTCTCTTCAACTCCAGAATTCTGATATGCCTGGATTGATTTTTGTTAATCAAGCGTTAGTTGGAACATCCAATTAGATTTCTTGGAGAAGATCCATGGAGATTGCTCTCTCCTGCAAAAACAAACTATGTTTTGTCAATGGCGCCCTTCCTCGCCCCCTGATGGTGATGTTACTCTTCCTCAATGGGAAATGGTCAATAACATGGTAATTTCTTGGCTCCTTAACTCTGTTTTGAAGGAAATTGGGAAATCTATCCTACACAGTAGCGCTGCTGTCATCATGTGGTTAAATTTGCAAAGAAGGTTTTCTAACAGCAGTGGCTCTCGTGTTTATGGTCTGCGCAAATCCATTTCTACTTGTATTCAGGCAAATATAAATGTTGAATCATATTACACTTTGTTAAAACAACTGTGGGATGAACTTGATGCTATGATCCCTATGCCTATCTGTCGTGGGAATCTTCATTGTGATGTGTTAAAGGCATGGGAAAAACAATTTGATCAACAAAAATTAATGCAGTTTCTTATGGGTCTCAATGATTCTTTCAAACCAGTTAGAGGTCAAATCTTGTTAATGAAGCCCCTACCCTCAATAGAAGATGCTTATTCTATGGTGCAACAAGAAGAGAAACAAATGGACATTTCCCATTTTTCCTCTATGGATGATAATACTGCTGCTCTTTTAGCCCAGAATTCCCCTCAATCCAACTATAGGCCCTCCACTTCTGCCACTCATGGATCTCAAACCTGGACTCCTAACAATAGGAAGAATCTTTGGTGTGAGTTTTGCCAGTCCACTGGTCATGTTCAAGCAAAATGTTTCACGTTGCATGGTTATCCCCCCAACTATAAACCCAAAGGGAAGAAACCTGGAGGGCCTTCTCCACAAGGTCACTTTCAGAGAGTTCAATCTCTCAATGTGGGCTATACTGGCATCCCTGGTTCTCCATCTGTACCTTTCAACAATTTTTCTATGGGGTCAATTAGTAATTGTTCCAATGGTGACATTCCTCCTCAGCAACAGATCTCTTCTCCTATGGCTTCCTTCTCTCCTACTATCACCCCTGCTCAAGTTCAACAATTACTTAGCCTCCTTAACAACCATCAAATTCATTCTCCAGATACTACTCCTCATCTAGCAGGTATCAGTCATTGTCTTAATGTGTTTCATAGCCCTAATGACTGGATTATTGATAGTGGTGCTACTGACCACATAACTCGTTGTTTCTCTTTGTTATCATCTCCACATCCTATTCATTCCCCTCACTTAGTTCATCTTCCAAATGGCTCCACCACTCTTGTCACTCACACTGGCACTATTCATCTCACTCCTTCTCTATCTTTGCACAATGTCCTTTTTGTTCCTTCTTTCAAACACAACTTACTATCTGTTAGCATATTATCTCAAGACTCCCACTGTCTCATTGGTTTCACCTCTGATTCTTGTGTCATACAGGACACTGTGCAAAAGACTCACATTCTCCTTGGTAAACAATTAGGTGGCCTTTACTGTCTGACCATCACTTCTTCTGCAGTCTCTACTCCTTCATCCAGTTATGGTCTCACATCTTCCACCAATAAGACAATGCTTTGGCATAATAGATTAGGCCATACTTCTTTTGACAAATTGAGACATATTGTACCCTTTCTTTCTGATTTACATAATGTTACACATATGCCTTATAATATTTGCCCTTTGGCAAAACAGTCCAGACTACCATTCAATAAAAGAGATATTGTTTCTATTAAACCTTTTGATCTTATTCACTGTGATGTTTGGGGCCCATATAAGACCCCCAGACACCTTGGTTTTAAGTATTTTCTTACTATTGTTGATGATTTCAGTAGAAATACATGGTGCTACTTAATGACATCTAAATCTGAGGTTCTCTCTCTCCTAATATCTTTCCATACTATGGTATTAACTCAATTCCAATCTTCTATCAAGATGTTTAGAACTGAAATTTTTTAACAATACTCTCAAATCATTCTTCTTGGCTCATGGTATTTTGCATCAAAGTAGTTGCATATATACCCCACAGCAAAATGGAATCCCAGAAAGAAAACATAGACATGTGTTAGAATTGGCCAGAGCTTTAAGATTTCAAGCTTCTTTGCCCATTCAATTTTGGGGAAAGTGTGTTATTACAGCCACACATCTCATCAATAAACTTCCCTCTTCTGTCCTTCATAACAAAACTCCATTTGAACTCCTCTTTAACTCCCCTCCAAATTATTTACACTTAAAGATATTTGGCTGTTTGTGTTTTGCTTCAAATCCTTCTCCACACAAAGACAAATTTGACCCTAGAGCTATCAAATGTGTCTTTCTTAGTTACCCTCATGGTCAAAAGGGTTATAAAGTCCTCAATTTGGCCACTCATCACATCTTTGTCAATAGAGATGTCACATTCGATGAAACAATTTTTCCTTTCTCATCTCTTTCCCCTTTTGCCCCTTCTGTTTTACCTTTTACTTGTGATTCCAGTGAGTTTAATTCTCCTTCTCTTTCTCTCCTTTCCATTCCTTCTCCTACTTCTAGTGAAAAGAAACCATTCTCTCTCACTGAATTTCCTCCCCTTAAACAATCTACTAGAATAAAGAAGGTTCCCTATTGGCACAAAGACTATGTTTGTTCTTCTCATTTCTCTCCTACTTCTCCTAACACCTCTTCCTGCCTATAATCAATTTCTACTTTTGTTTCTTTACACCACACTTCTCCTTCTTATCATCATTTTGTTCATAATGTGGATCTCCACATTGAACCTAAATCCTATTCTGAAGCCTATTCCAATCCTAAGTGGAGGGATGCTATGGCCCTTGAGATCCAAGCTTTGGAAGATAATCACACTTGGTTTGTTACTTCACTGCCCCCTGGTAAGAAAGTTGTGGGTTGCAAATGGGTTTTTAAAGTAAAATACAACTCCGATGGCTCTCTTGAAAGGTATAAAGCCAGATTGGTTGCAAAGGGCTATACTCAAACGGAAGGCCTTGATTTCCATGAAATTTTTGCTCCAGTTGCCAAGATGACTTAGACTCCTTTTGGCTTTAGCTGCTGCCCAGGGTTGGCATTTATCTCAGTTAGATGTCAACAATGCTTTCCTCCATGGGGACCTTACTGAGGAGATCTATATGCACCTTCCTCCAGCCTTTGTCATGAAGGGGGACTGTATAGCTAATCCAGTTTGCAAATTGGCAAAATCCTTGTATGGGCTCAAACAGTGGTTCTCTAAATTTTCCCACACTCTTATTGAAGCTGGTTTTACACAGTCTAAATGTGATCATTCATTTTTTATAAAAATGGATAATGGTGATTTTACAGCCCTATTAGTTTATGTAGATGATGTGGTGCTCACAGGGATTAACAAGCTCATAATTGCCAATTTGAAGAAGTTGTTGGATCAGAAGTTCAAGATCAAGGATTTGGGAAACTTGACATATTTTTTTAGGATTTGAGATCATAAGGAATGAAGATGGAGTTTACTTGAACCAAAGAAAATATGCACAAGACATCATAGAGGATGCTGGATTATCTGGAGCTAAACCTAGTAGTATACCTATGGATCAAAATCATAAATTGAATACTGAAGATGTAGAGGAATTAAAAGATGCTTCTATTTACAGAAGATTAGTTGGTAGATTAATCTATCTTACTATTTCAAGACCTGACTTAGTATATCCCATTCACATATTAAGTCAATTCATGTCAAAGCATAGAGAGCCTCACTTGCAAATGGCACACAAGTTACTGAAGTATGTAAAAGGATCCTTAGGCCAGGGTTTGTTCTTTCCAGCAAATAATGAATTAAGGTTGGAGGCTTACTGTGATGCTGACTGGGCGGCATATCCCATGACTACACTACCACAAAAAAGTCCTATTACAGCGCACCTATGACAGCGGTTTTGAAAACTGCTGTAATAGGGGGCACTCGGTTCGGACCTATGACAGCGGTTCAAGCCGAACCGCTGTCATAGGTGTCAAAAAAAAATTGAACTTTTGGCAGCGGTTCGGCCAAACCGCTGCCAAAAGTTCACTTTGTGGCAGCGGTTCGCCCGAACCGCTGCCAAAAGTTCAAATTTTGGGCGGGTTTATTTCAAACCGCCCCCCCCCTCTCTCACTCTCACTCTCACTCACTCACTCACTCACTCTCTCTCTCTCTCTCTCTCAACTCTCTCACCACCACCGCCGCCGCTGCCGCCGTCCGCCGCCCCTCTCGGTTTCTCTCTCTATTTTTAGATCTACTCCTCTCTCTCTCGGTTTCTCTCTCGATTTCTAGATCTAGTTCTCTCTCTCTCGGTTTCTTTCGGTATAAGACTGACGCCGCCCGCCGCCGCCACTGCCCACCGCCGCCGTCGCCGCCTTCTTCCATTTAGTTTTGGTATTTTTTTTAGATAAATATAAATATATATATATATACACACACACACACACACACACATAGAGTATATATAGATGTATGTATATGTGGGTGTATGCATATATGTGTGGGTGTATGTATATTTGTGTATGTGTGGGTGTATTTATATTTGTGTATATGTGGGTGTATGTGTATTTGTGTATGTGTGTGTATGTATATTTGTGTATGAATATTTGTGTATGAATATTTGTGTATGTATATATGTGGATGGGTGTATGTATATTTGTGTATATGTTCATGGGTGTATGCATATATGTGTATATGTTAATGGGTGTATTTGTGTATGTGTGGGTGTGTGTATATTTGTGTATGTATATATGTGGATGGGTGTATGTATATTTGTGTATATGTTGATGGGTGTATGTATACTTGTGTATGTGTGGGTGTACGTAAATTTGTGTATGTGTGGGTGTACGTATATTTGTGTATTTATGAAAATATTTCTCGGTTGAAATTTTGCGGTGTTGGAATGACACGAAATTCACAAGGTCATAGAGAAACGGCATTCTGAACAAAACGCAAGACTTTGTCTTGTGCTCTCGTGATTTTAGCCATTCGAGATCGTTTAAGGCCTCAAATACGCGTTTTATTACAAAAATACGTATCTTTGTAATAAAACGCGTATTTGAGGCCTTAAACAATCTCGGATGGCTAAAATCACGAGAGCGCAAAGCGTTTTGTTCAGAATGCCGTTTCTCTATGACCATGCGAATTTTGTGTCATTCCGACATGGCAACATTATAAACGATAAAATTAAATTAAAAAATAAATAAATAAACCGCCCTATGACAGCGGTTCAGCCGGAACCGCTGTCATAGGGTCCAATTTAATTTTTTTTTTTGAATAAATGACCCTATGACAGCGGTTCCGCCGAAACCGCTGTCATAGGGTGACCTATGACAGCGGTTCCGGAACCGCTGTCATATGGTTTTGACCTATGCCAGCGGTACCTATGACAGCGGTTCAAAACCGCTGTAATAGGCCCAAAAAAATCGCTGTTGTAGGTCATTTCTGTAGTAGTGCTAGGAGGTCAATAACAGGTTATTGTGTAAAGTTGGGGAAAGCACTGATATCATGGAAAACTAAAAAGCAAGCAACAATGTCTAGATCATCTGCTGAATCTGAGTATAAGGCAATGTCTATGGTTTGTTGTGAGTTAGCATGGATCCTAAACCTTTTAAAGGAGCTTCAAGTTACTGGCTTGACACCAGTGCCTTTGTCTTGTGATAATCAGGCAGCACTCCATATTACATCCAATCCGGTATACCATGAAAGGACTAAACACATTGAGTTAGACTGTCATCTTGTAAGGAGGAAGTTACAAGAAGGAATGATAGCCCCAAGCTTTATCCATACCAAGTTACAACTAGCAGATCTTTTTACTAAGGCAATTGGAAAACCTCAACTACAATATCTTCTTGGCAAGTTCGGTATTTGCAACTTATTGCAACCTCAAACTTGAAGGGGATTGTTAAAATGTAGAAGGGTAGATATGTAATTTTAGCTATTCTTGTTAGATTAGTTAGACTCGGTTAGTTACAGTGGCATTAATGTAATTTTCTATAATTAGTTAGTTAGCAGCTTAATTAGTAAGCTACTATTTTTAGTATAAATAGCTGGATTTAGAAGTTGTACTCATTAATTGAATTCACATAAATGAAATCAGGGTTCCTCTATGAATTCTTCATCTTTTTCAATATGTTTCTTTGATTTTAACAAGCTTCAGGTGATGTATAGCAAATCAAAGATTGAAAGTGAACCTTATGGGTTCCTTTAGACCCAAATCCATATTGAATTGAATTTTCCACATAATTCATACCTGAAGAGCTTGCTTTCCAGAAGTTTGAAATTGAGCTTGTATTTGGCTGACAACTATGGCTTCAAGTTTGGAGTTGACTGATGTCTCCAGTTTATTTACAGCTTGATCACCCACCCCTTTCTGATCATAGATAGATCAGTTAAGATCCAGCAATTAACATAGACATGAAAACAAAGATAGAAACATAAAAAGTTAACCTGGAAGCTCTCAACAATGGAAGTGGTTATTGTTTTCTCGATGGCAGGAGCAATTGTTTGTGCCACAGATTGCCCCACAGCAGTCATCTCTCTCTTGCAGTCTTCTCTATAATAGCAGGCAAGTCTTTGTTTAACCAATTGCTGATCATATTTGTTAACTGATGAGTAAGCTCCTGTGCTGCCTTCTCCTGTTTTGTATTCTCTTCTTGGAAACGAACCCATAAAGCATCGGCAATGGCTTTGGCAGCTTTCTCCATGCTCCGTCCCAAGGCTGCCTTGAGCCTTTCGCCTTCTTTGGTAATTGCGTCGACAACCATTGTAGCCATCAGCTTTTGCATTTCTTGCATAGTTACAAGCTGCAAAAAAAGATTTGAAACACTAAGGTGAGATCACATAGAAAAAATACACTACACAGATTACAACAAAGAGGATGACCATCACCTGTTTCACTATCTCTTGCATGAGGGAATGCAGACACTATGACAAATCCAAAGCGTATTGCTGAGTCGCCTGTGTCTGGACACAATATACCTTGACAATTTGTTCATGAGGTAACAATGTGTAAAACGTGTGTCGAGTGTGTGAAAATATGTATAGTGTTTGAAAATATATGTAGTATGTGTGAAAATGTGTGTAGTGTGTGTAAACGTGTGATGTGTGTGTAAAATGTGTGTTGTGTGTGTGAAATTATGTGTAGTGTGTGTAAATTGTGTGCATTGTATGTGAAAATGTGTAGTGTGTGTAAAATGTGTGTCGTGTGTGAAAATATGTGTAGTGTGTGTAAAATGTGTGTTGTGTGTGTGAAAATATGTGATGTGTGTGTACACTATGTGTAGTGTGTGAAAAAGTGTGTAGTGTGTGTAAAAAGTGTGTCATGTGTGTAAAACGTGTGATGTGTGAAAACATGTGTAGTGTGTGTAAAACGTGTGTCGTGTGTGTGAAAATATGTGATTTGTGTGTAAAATATGTGATGTGTGTGAAAATATGTGTCGTGTGTGTGAAAAGATGTTCAGTGTGTGTGAAAATATGTTCAGTGTGTGAAAATGTGTGTCTTGTGTGTGTAAAATATGTGTAGTGTCTGTAAAAATATTGGTTGTGTGTGAAAATGTGTTCAGTGTGTGTATAAATGTGTGAAGTGTGTGTCAAAATATATACAATGTAAAGATGTGTGTAGTTTATGTAAAATATTCTAGAAACTCAAACATCTTATTTTATCCAAACACTTGAGAACTTATTTTTAAAATAAGATCCAACATCTTATATATAAGCTCCTAAAACATGATGGAATCCTAGTTATATTACATGCAGATCAATGAATTCTGAAATGTTTTTTTTCTTTTTGATATCATCGCTTCACTATGAGTATCAACATTGAATCATAATATGAATATATGCGCACACATGGACAAATTAAAACACAATAACAATATAAGATAAAAGAAAAAGGCAACATGTTCACAAACTTCTCGAGGTGGTTGTACTTGATATAAAATGAACCTCACATGTATGATTGAAAGAATACAAGCACAAAAGTCGAGATCACAAGAAAACTTGAGAACTAATTGCTTAAGCATGACTTTCCAAATAAATTGAACAAATGATTTTCCACGGCACAACATTTTCTTTGATGGAAACACCACGGTTAATGCATGAAGTCTTTCTTGTAGTTGATTATTTTTCCATCAGTCTTCGTGCAACAAGTTTACATTAGCAATGGTTGAGAGTGTTATCGACTCTGACTTTCATCATGACGATTGCTGGTGGGATTTGTTCATCAGAAATGCCATATAAGGTGGCAGTTCTTAACACAAACTGGGGGTTTGCCTGATATATTCTACGCTACACCCTTGACAACAGTGGGTAGTGCAGTGTATCACGTGTGTAACACAAACGGCTGACCCACTCACTGGGTATTGTCACAGGTGGTGCTAGAGCGGCATCTTTAGAAGATAGGTATTTAATACCATAGCGATTGACATTGAGTGCAAGTGGGAGATTGTTGGGAATGTGCCCTCGATGCCAACGAGGAGTTAGAATACAAGGCACAAGTTTATATTGTGCAACCTCTAATCTATATTTATATCTATCTATACTACTATAAAAGTATCAATCCTAAAAGTGTTTCTTCCAATTGTGAAAAGACCAAATTGTCCTTCATTTCATATCTATAGTACTATAAAAGTATGAATCCTAAAAGTGTTTCTTCCAATTGTGAAAAGACCAAATTGTCCTTCATTTCATAATATATTAAATATTAATATTAACTATGTTATGAAATGATTAAATTAGATGAGTTAGTATAAAGCCACAAACATGGGCACTATTAGATCTTTGTAATTACACAATACTAGATGTTATCCCATATCCCATATGTATAGAATACATAGTTCAAATGGATACACAAAAATTTATTGGATTGATATTGGGACACCAAATATTTGTATTGGATATTCACATGTATGATCTTTTCTCTAAGGAAATGACAAGAATATTCATTTATAAATAATGCCAATCTTTTTACTTCAACCTGTAGGAAAATCCTAACAAATGACAATGTCAAGGTCATTGATGCATATGTTGTAGGAAAGGTATTGGAACTCTAGCAACATTTTTCAACAATAATGTAGAAGTAACTCAATGGACAACATTTTCCAACAATAATGTAGAAGTAACTAAATGGACAACATTTTCCAACAATAATGTAGAAGTAACTAAATGGACAACATTTTCCAACAATAATGTAGAAGTAACTAAATGAACAACATTTTCCAACAATAATGTAGAAGTAACTAAATGGACAAGTAATTAACCAACAAAATTAATACCCAAAAAAATAAAAAAACTTTCGCATTTTTTTAACTAAACATTTCTCATAGTGATAAATAATATATTTTCAATATGTTATTGTAACTTCTTAAGACTCAAAGTGCATTCTCCAATTAGCTACGATTTCGCTTATATCTTTTACGTTAATTAAATTATACTTTTTTTATTTAATCTTTATTTTCATCAAATAGTGATCTATACCATTTCAATAATTATAAATTTCTCATAGTATCATAATTGGGCATTCACGTGCAACACACGTACTTTATACTAGTATATTAAAAAATGGGGATTACATCATATCATCTTATCACTAATATCATATCAGTATCTAATCACAATTAGTTCTAATCACGATACTTTCCCTCTCTACTCTGCTCTAACATATTTCTTTACGATAGTCTCCTCGCCCTTCGTAGCTGTGGTGGAATCATCCGCAACTACGTTGACCGAGGTACAATCCCTAGAAACCATAGATATCCTCTTCGCCTTCTCGTTCTTTTTTTCCTCTTTGTGCCCCGCCTTCTCTAGCTTCTTTTCTTCCCACCTTTCTTTCTTCTCCATTCTCTTTTTTTCGTTCCCATCCTTCTTAAACGCTTTTGTTAACTTTATTCTTTGAACTGCACCAAAGATACAGAAGATATAGGATCGCCAAAATGATCTTTGTGTTCGCTATCCTTAGGTTCGCCTCCTTCCTCCCCACCGAGTAGTTTGTTAACGTTTTCTAAAAATTTTGTGATGACTTTTCCGGCCGCCCGCAGATTTGACTCCTGCAGATAAGAAAATAAGAGAGAATTAGAATATTAGCATTGGCAAAATAAAATGAAATGCTATTAAAGAGGAGATATCGGATATTACCGTTCCTGTCAGCACCAGCAGCTTGGCCATGACATCTCCTGTTCATTACGAGCATAGAGGCCCTAGCAAATGAGCACAATGGCAATGGCGGAACCAGCGGCTGCATCAGCGGCATTGGATGGCGGTGGACTGGCGCCGGAGCAGACATCAGCCTCCTAAGAATCCTACCCCCTCACTTTCGTTTCTTTTTTCCAACAATTTATGCACCCAACAATGCAGGTGTATATATACTCTCTAGATCATTAATCACGCATGATTTATATGCTGTGAGCATATGTGGACTAGCATTAAGGCTAGATCCGTAATCATCGAGAGGGATGGGCTTATGTCCACAAGGGAGTCACCAATGGGAGTAACCCAACCTTTGTGATTGGCGATCCCATGAAAAAGGTTCAATGGGTAGAAACAACCTGTAAAGCGTGACTCATATATGTATAGCACAAAACTAAGAAAAGTGTCTGAGAGATACATCTTTCTCATCCCTATGATGATAGTGCTACATTTGTGTGATATTGAGGTTGGGCTTTGCCCTTAATGAGACCAAAGCAGAATTTCTACAGGGTAGAGGTCACATGCACCCTTGGAGGACTCACCTAAGTGAGAGTTGTCATGAGGCCGTGGCTATGGGTTTGGGCAACCCTAAAGACTCTCATGAGAATCAAGATAATGCGCATGGCCATTAACCGCGCAACCCGCTACGAACTAAAAAACCAAAACTCAGTACTATGTGTGTGGCATATTGAAATTTGGTCAAAGGGACCTAATTCAAGGCCAAGTCCGTTATGGCTCCCTCAAATTGAAATTGTCAACACAAAGTGTAGGCTCAAGCCCGGAAGGCTCCTACACCTATTACGTAGTACAATGCCAAGTCCATTATGGCTCCCTCAAATTGAAATTGTCAACACAAAGTGTAGGCTCAAGCCCGGAAGGCTCCTACACCTATTACGTAGTACAATATTGCCCTCTTTTATCTTATATTATTTCAAATAGTATTTTATTTAAAGAAGTTTTAAATCTTGTGGGGGATTGTTATAATTTTATTTGTAAGCTTTGAAACTTCTTTTAATTTTAAATATTCTTGTAACTCCTAATCAAAGATATCATGTCATATGTTACAAAAACACTTACACCTATGATTATTATATGTGGAGGTTACTAGCAATTTAAAATTAGCCTTTATTATGTTTTATAACTCCTATATATTTTATGCCTATAAAAAGGAGACTTTTCCTAACATTTTTATATACAACAAAAACTCTAGAATACCTCATACTCTTAAAATACTCTCCCACTCTCTTACAAAATTATATACACATTAGAGTTGCATATTATTATAATTTTGAGGGCAATTTGAGTGGTTAAGTTCATTCGTCTCATTGTGAACATGCTCACAATAGGAGACTCGCAGTGTGCATTTGGGTTTTATCTTGGAGTGGTGACAAGCCGTTGGTACCCGCACGTAGGGAGGCATCACTACTTTAGGATAGCGACTTTGTCGTGACTCCCAAAAGGACAAGCGTTCTTTAACTCTAATTTCTTGTTATTTATTTATAGATATATATTATTTACAATTGTGCTTTACTAATAGTGATTTGTTTGTGAATTTGTAGGAACACAAATTCAAGATTCCAACACTGCTGTCACTGATGAGGTAAATTATTTAAATCCCTGTCCCGTCTCTTTCTTGTATTTAACATTTGAGGGACAGAGCTCGACTATCAGGTTTTAACTTGAAAATTAAGAGCATAATTTGTTGTTTTGCGTATATATTTGTATATATTTGTTTTAACCCATACTATTTTCGAGTCGCGGCCGCCTCACATTGGTTTAATTTTTTTCCTAGCAAAATCATTCCTTAAATTTTTTGGTTGATTGAGTTGGAATATTAATTCCAAAAAGTTTTCTTTGCCTCACGGCTAATATGGTATTTATGGAATTAACAAGTTAAATTGTCAATAAGTTATGTAGATCTGCCAAGTATCTAAAAATATGTGAGGCTCCACAACTCAATTTTGTCTCAAATACAAGTAAATGTATATATGTGTTAGATTTCCACTTTCAGAGACTAATTGTGTTTGCATTTTGCGTGAAGAATTTGAGTCGCTAAATGGATAACAATCATTTGTGGACCTTTGGGGATAGAGTTGGTTAGAAGATAAATTGATATCCAAATAATTTCATAATGAATGTATCATCATACACCAACTAATCATATGCTCACGATCATGCAAATATAACTAATTGTATGAACAGAGAGCAATTAAATCAAATCGCATCCTCTTCTAAGATTTCATTATCGTATAGACATTTTGAACTAAATATACTGATATACATTAAGATCAAGGATTTAGAATTTCAAGTCTTGTTCTCGATAACTATATATGTATTTTGGTTTCTTAACATTAATATCCCTATTAGCATGAAAAGAATTGGACACTCACGTGTAACGCACGTTCTTTATGCTAGTATAACAAAATAGACAAAAATGCACTTCCCAGTGCTTGAAGTTAAGTTCACCCTTTTAAGTTAAATGAGAAGTATGAGTGCCAATATAAAAATTTGGAATGTGTTTATCAACTCCCTATCATTAGTTTTTAATATCTTGAATATGGAAAGATGTAAATGACCATTTCTCTATAATAGAAAAAGAAAATTAATATATCTAATCAAATTAAGAATATATATAGTATTAGAAAATTCACCATAAATATCTGTGTGATTGTTCTATAAGCACCATATGAACAATTTCTTTAGATGTGCCTAACATTTTTCATTCTTTTATGATTTACCCCAAAAATTATGATAACTTGAGTACTTGACTATACTTATCTCAAATAGGATCATTAGGAAGAACTCTAATCTTAATCTTTTAATCTCTCAACTCCACATACTTGTTGAAGTTTTTTTTGAGTATAAGCTAATTCAATATATTGTTGAACACCCCCCCCCCCCCCCCCCCCCCCCCAAAAAAGGAACGCCTTAATTAAATATGTCACAAGCTTTTTCTATGGTGAACGCATTCTTAGTGATCTTAGTGACAATTTATTTTTTTCTGATTTATAATATTATTGTTTAAACTTTTTTTTTTATTGAAGAGATAGTATTCGTGACTGACCTAGAAAGTAATAGGAGGGTGTCATTTTAAATCATTAAATTTTTCGTTGATATCCGTTGCCCATCAACAGGGTGACAATTACATTTATCCTCCACCAAACTTATAGCCCCATTAAATTGTTAGTTGAAAGATTGTGTATTTATTTAATGCAAAGAATGAAAATGGACAATCAGGAATTCTTGTAGTTGAAAAGTCACTGGATGACCTTTTTAACTTTTTAGTCATGATTCATGTACACATGATTGCATCCTATATGTATTTAATTTACTAAATAATAACATATAATTAGTAAGGTTACTTAAGTGATGATAAAGGTGTCTTATGACCTTCGAGCTTCTTAGTCATGATTTGCGTACACATAATTGCATTCTATTTATATTTAATTTACTAAATAGTAACATATTATTAAGGTTATTTAAGTGAATGAGGACAATGGTGTTTTTTCACAATTAGAAGAAACAACATCAAGATCCACACTTTTATATGTAAACATATTATTTGTGAAGTTAAAGGAGTCAAGTCTTTAAAAATAAAGTTAAAAAATCAGTTATCTAATTCATAAGTCACATGTAAAAGAAGTTACATATATCTTATATTCTATTTAACAATAATAGAAAAACTAACTGAATATATGAAATGATCCATATCACATCTCACAAAAGTGGCGCTCTGTTTAATTTTTACATCAATGATGATGGTAATATGTTAAAAAGCTACCACATCTTTAAAGTTTTATTATTTTCATTCTACCAAGTCATAGAATTTCATATTTATTCTAGACGACGTTTTTTAAGATTATAAAAAAAAGTATTGTAATGAAAGTACTAAGGGTGTGACAGTTAATTCATGAAAATTAAGTATTTGAAAAATCAAACAATGCATCTATTAAATGCTTTTAAAAAGTTTTTCATTTTGTTGGATATAATATTGGAGAACTTGATTTAGTTAATATTGAAACATGTCAAAAAGAATTTTAGATTATATGATTATCAAGAATTGAATATGAAATACAAGTAAGATAAAGACTAACTAACTAATACGTATGAACTTCAATTATTTTAACTAATAAAATAGTAGGTTAAAGAGAACAGGTAATGGAACTTATTATGTTGTATGCATAGTTTTGAAACTATAGTATGTTCTCAGTATAAGTATAATCCATGACTCGATTATTATATATTTTCTTTAACTGCTTTTTTATCTCAATGAAAATTCCTATGTGAATTAGCGAGTCATAAATTACCAAAAAAGAAAATGAAAAATTATCAAGTTATAATGGATTTTTTTTCAAATATATCTCTCTACACCTAAAGTCTGTAAAAAATTTTTTTTATAGAAAATTAGATGAGATTCAGTAAGAAAAAATACTCCTCCTATATTATGACAACTGCAAAAACGTTTACGTTCTTTATACTACTATAAAAGTATGAATCCTAAAAGTGTTTCTTCCAATTGTGAAAAGATCAAATTGTCCTTCATTTCATAATATATTAAATATTAATAACTCATCTAATATTTTTTTTTATAAGAATAACTCATCTAATTTAATCATTTCATAACATAGTTAATATCAATATTTAATATATTATGAAATGAAGGACAATTTGGTCTTTTCACAATTGGAAGAAACACTTTTAGGATTCATACTTTTATAGTAGTATAGTATAGATATATTAAATATTAATAACTCATCTAATATTTTTTTTTTATAAGAATAACTCATCTAATTTAATCATTTCATAACATAGTTAATATTGATATTTAATATATTATGAAATGAAGGACAATTTGGTCTTTTCACAATTGGAAGAAACACTTTTAGTATTCATACTTTTATAGTAGTATAGATATAGATATATTAAATATTAATAACTCATCTAATATTTTTTTTTTATAAGAATAACTCATCTAATTTAATCATTTCATGTATGAATCCTAAAAGTGTTTCTTTCAATTGTGAAAAGACCAAATTGTCCTTCATTTCATAATACATTAAATATTAATAACTCATCTAATTTTTATTTTTTTTATAAGAATAACTCATCTAATTTAATCATTTCATAACATAGTTAATATTAATATTTAATATATTATGAAATGAAGGACAATTTGGCTATAAAAGTATGAATCCTAAAAGTGTTTCTTCCAATTGTGAAAAGACCAAATTGTCCTTCATTTCATAATATATTAAATATTAATTACTCATCTAATATTTTTTTTATATAAGAATAACTCATCTAATTTAATCATTTCATAACATAGTTAATATTAATATTTAATATATTATGAAATGAAGGACAATTTGGTCTTTTCACAATTGGAAGAAACACTTTTAGGATTCATACTTTTATAGTAGTATAGATAGATATAGATATATTAAATATTAATAACTCATCTAATTTTTTTTTATAAGAATAACTCATCTAATTTAATCATTTCATAACATAGTTAATATTAATATTTAATATATTATGAAATGAAGGACAATTTGGTCTTTTCACAATTGGAAGAAACACTTTTAGGATTCATACTTTTATAGTAGTATAGATATAGATATAGATATATTAAATATTAATAACTCATCTAATATTTTTTTTATATAAGAATAACTCATCTAATTTAATCATTTCATAACATAGTTAATATTAATATTTAATATATTATGAAATGAAGGACAATTTGGTCTTTTCACAATTGTAAGAAACACTTTTAGGATTCATACGTTTATAGTAGTATAGATATAGATATAAATATAGATATAGATATAGATAGAAAGAGAGAAATACAATCGACTGCAATTGTTAAAGAAGGAATCCTAAAAGGTTGCAACAAGTGTTTGGAAGAAGGAATCTCAACAGACTAGAGACATTTACAAGAGCTCATTTAAAGTGATGTTAATATCCCACTATGCCACTTCCTTATAAAATAAAATCTTGTCATCTTCCCAGGTAAGTTAATCGACCGACTTGAAGTATGTAAAGCTCTTTGTTTGATTTCACAAAACTTGCTCTCAAAAACTATTTTTCTTTCTATCTCTTCCCATGGACTTTTGCTCATTTCTCAACTCCGGGTAGGATTTTGCAGAAAATATATCATTAGGCATCTATCAATTTGGAAAGACGAGAGAAGTTGATCATTTTGGATTTGGTATTTATTAGAACTGAAGACGTACAGTTATGGGTTGACATATTAGAATGCTATGACGGAGAAGAAGAAATGATGTTACTAACTCGAATGATTCATTTGGACATAAAGCCTAATTTGTGAAGTTTAGCCCGAGTTCCATGGAGACTTATATATGAGGGATGTTTGATATTAGTTCCTTCAAAGAGTATATGTTCTGTTAGATTTATCATTTTTTGTGATTTCTTCATGCCTTAATATTGACTTTCATTGATTATTTTTATCAATTTCGTTCAAGTTGGTTGCGCACTTTCTTTAGTGGTACTTGCATGCATAACATGCACAGGTGAGTCACCATTTATTCTCATGTTAAATTAATAATATGTTGAATCTACATTAAGAAAATAAAAAAGTGGTTTTATATACTTCGTGACTTATGGATTGTTTAAACAGATAGCTATGTAAGTATGTGATAATTGGTTAGGCAACAAAACAAAGAATGTAGACGTTTTACAGTTGTCAGGAGATCAAACAAGATCCTCTATTGCAAAATTCTATTTCATCTCTTATTCCATATCATAGATTTTTGCCATGTGTAGAATAATCATTATTTGCTGTCTCTATATTTACCTAACCAAAAATGAAAGAGAGATAATCTTAATTAAATATTACAAATTTGATTGTCAAATTTTTTCAATTACAGATCTAATTAAAGTATTTGAAAGAAATGAACTCTATAAAACGAACAGCAAAAACTCTCTCTCATGTGTTGGTGCGCCGTATTGAACTTGAAATTAAATCAAAGACTTGAAAATTGATCCATAGTATGAATTTCACTCGTTCTATTGCAGGGTTGGAATAAATTGTGAAATTAAAAAGTGGTTTTCTTCTTGATTTTTTTTGCAATAAAATATCAGGATTTCCTAGACTTAAGGCGAAGAAGATTACCTCCAATTTTGGATTATATTTTTCTCACCTCTTTCTCTCCTCATCTCTCTCTAAACCCTAGCCTTCTTTTTTCTTCTATTTTCCTCCGCCGGCGATGACTTGGTGAAGCAGTCCTCTATTTCACCACTGTTACCACCACCATCGTTGGCGGATTGGGTTGGAGCACCCTTATTCAAGTTGTACATCACATCTTCAAATCTGACGAGATGGATATGGACCTAAAGACACATCTCCAAATCTACAAGACGGATATGGATCTAAAGAGACAGAAACAAATGTGACGAGATGAAGACGGGTGATACTTAAGTTTATTTATATAGCGTTTTAGATATTTTGTTTAGTATTTTATTTTCTCTCTCGTATGAGAGTTTCATCTAGCTAGGAGTTGCCCAAAAATTTTCTTGTGTTCGTTTATGAGTTCTTAAAATTTGTTATCTTTAAGAACTTGATAGTTGGTGTTTCGGATATTCTTACTACATCGTTTGAGTCGATATGAATTATATTGTTCCAGACGTTGTAAACTTTCGATTAAATGATATATAAAATCGATTTTTCTTCAAAAAAAAAAAAAAAAGAAGATTGCCTCCAATTTTTAATGCCTTTTTTTTCTTAAACGAATTGTAATATTTGATTAAGATTTATGTGTGGTGATTTTTGTCAAGATGATCTTACTATGTTTCATTATTTATCTCTTCTCTAATTTTGTATGAGTAAATGTAGAGACTCGACAACAAGGATTGGTACACTTGACACTTGTCGTGCATCTACGCTATGCAACAACAATAGAAGATGAAATATGATTTTGCAATAGAGAATCTTACTTGGGTACATTAATGAGTATCCTTTTTTTCCTTACTGAATGTCATGTAGTTTTCTATAAAAAAAAGTTTTTACAGAGTTTAGGTAAAATATTGAGAAATATAAAAGAAATCCATAATAAATTGATAAATTTTCATTTTTTTGCATAGGCGTTAAGATAAAATAGCAGTTGAAGAAAATATATAATAATCGAGTCATGAATTATACGTATAGGGAGAACAGACTAAACTTTAGTTCAAAAAATGTGCATACAACATCGTAATTTCCATTACCTTTTCTCTTTAATCTACTCTTTTATTAGTTAAAATAATCTTACGTATTAGTCAGATAGATCTTTATCTTACTTATATTTCATATTCAAAAGACTATGTAAAACTCTTTTTGACATGCTTCAATATAAAATTAAATCAAGTATTCAATATCATATCAGATAAAATGAAAACTTTTTTAAAGTGTTTGGATAAATGCTTTGTTGATTTTTTAGATACTTAACTTTCATGAATAACTCTCCCACCTATTCATTGCAATACATTTTGTATAATCTTAAAAGAAGTTGTCTGGAATATATATGCAATTCTATGATTTGGTTGAATGAAAAACAATAAAACTTTAAATATGAAATTCTATGATTTGGTTGAATGAAAAACAATAAAACTTTAAACTTTGATGTGGTAGTTTTTCAGCATATTTGCACCATCATTAACGTAAAAATAAAAGGGAGAGCCACTTTTGGGAGATAGTGATATGGATCATTGCAGATATTCAATTCATTTTCTATTATTGTTAATTAAAATAAGATATATGTAACTTCTTTTATATATGATTTACGAATTAGAAAAAAGATTTTTTAACTTTATTTTGTAAAGATTAAATTGCCTCCTTTAACTTTACATAACATGTTTACACGTGCAACGCACGCACTTTTTACTAATTAATATAAAGGCAACAATATGTTGTTCGTATAATTCTTGATGGCATCTATAAAGTTTTAAATGAACAACTAGTCCATGTGTGTCAAGACAAACCTTCGCATTCCTTAAGGAGATCGGCACTGGAAGGGTTTGGTACTTGATCACTTAAATAGTTCGCAAGTCAGAAAATCTCAATTGGGCATTGAGATTCGTATAGACTTGTATGACACATACTCTGACAAAGGAGTGCCAGTTGAACACTATGGGATAGTGGGAGTATGTGTCATAGATACATTGATGGGATTAGTGTATTCGAACACGGCTCGTAGTAATCCGATCACATGGGTTTTTACTCAGTGACTGTCAATGATTGGATTACTGATTATGAAGGTATGCGTGAGTCTTAGACCTGAGGAGTTACGGTCACAGTGTGCTTAATATGTTGGATTCTGTCACTAGAGTAGTTTGACCCAAATCACCCGTTGAAAGGTGGGGTCAACCTTGAAATGCGTTCCAATGGGCAAGTAGCATGTGAGGTGATTACCAAGAAGGAATTCACTATCTCGAAAGTAAATGAGAAGTATCCTATGCGATCATAGGTAAATGAGATTGAAAGTCTCTGGCCAGAGCTGATGAACTAAGTCGTGTTTAGTAATCTCATACTACTATGATTCTTAAGCATAGTATCGAGTCCTGTGAGTTTGATATATTTCATGACTCTCACTCGATCGGGATACGTCAGTGAAGGGCTTATACTCATACGGTATTCATAATCTAGAGGTTCGTAATGACATAATCATTTCGTACTCGATTGGGCTACGATGTGGGGCCACGGTGTTGGCTAGGTGTCACCCACATCCTTTGGTATCCTCCGGCCCATTGCCAATTGAGACGGACCTAGAGAGTCGCGCTATAAAGGAATAGACGGGGAAATCAAGTCTTGTATTTGGAGGGTGTTTTGGTAATTTGTCCTTTGGAATGACGAATTAATTAATTGGACAAATTTAATTGGATTAAACAATGGTGAATTAAATTAATTAGTTTGAATATTTAATTGACTAGGTTAATTAAATATTTAAACTATAATATTAGTTAATTAATTAATTAATTAACAAGAATATTGATTTAATCGATATATATTTCATTGGATTAAATGTTAATTGATTAAATTAATTGGACTAAGTTGACTGGGTCAACTTCGACCATAGACCAAGTATTGTCCAAAAGGCCTAATAGGCGTGTACTGGTGGGCTTTAAGTTGGAGGATTTATTTAATCCTCCAACACAAGTCAGAGAACACAACAATTCACATAACTAAAATCCTCCAGGACCTCCACCAGAAGTACAAGAGAGAAATTAATTTTCTTCCAACTCAGTCTCGCCTAGGCGCCATGGAGATTGGAGATGAAGATTGAGTCAATTCCGCCGCGTGATGATCTAGAGACGGAACAATTGAACCGTTGGAGAAGATTGAAGATTCACGAAGATTAAAGTTGAATACGCGAGAAGATAAGTTTTTCGTATTCATCTTTTTCTTGATTAAAATCGACGAAAGCCACGAATTGATCTTGGTTTGGGAATCCGGATCTGTTTTACGTTTCCGCTGCGCATGCCCAACAGGATTCCCAACACTTTTGCCCCTGACCTTTAACAAATATGCACTTAACCCCTATCATACACATTACTATTTAATTCTTTTTTTGATTGAATGAAATAGAATGTTTCAACAATATTTTGACATGTGGCATTCAATTTGTACTTTGTATGAAGATTTCAATCAATTTGAGTATTTTTGTGATTATAAACTACATTGTTATCAGACATTTATGTACATTAGACAATTAATTTAATTTTATATTTATTCTCTGATAAATGTTATATTATACATAAATCTATGCATGAGTAAAAATTTGATTACGTAAAATTTTGCATTTCAATATAATAACTAAAATAGGCAGTGATCGATTTCAAAATTCACTATTTTTTGTTGCCAAAATCCACCCAAAAGCGCATCGTCTTTCTTATTCTCCGTTTGAACTAAGCAACCCACATTATTTACTAAACAATAATAATGATTCAAGGGTAACAATAAAAATATTTAATTATCTAACCTACATGAACTTAAAAAAACATAAATACAGAATTAATTTGTAAATATAAGATAAACTTAAATTATTGAAATGTCAATATATAAATCAAGAAGTTCGTACATAAAGAGTATTTTGGTGAAAAATACTCCATTTTATTCAACCAAAATAAGGATTTGATGATAATGTATACAATAGGTGGTTAAATGCACTTTTTTAAAGGTCAGGGGGCAAACTGCACATATCTCAAAGTATCAAATCCGACGAAATATTCGCGGAATATTTCTCTAGATTCCACCGGAGATAGGCAAAGTGGGTTAAGTGTAACACTTATCAAAGGTGAAGGTGTCGGGTGTACATTTTCATAGGTTGGGGGTAAAGTGCTCAGTACACCATAGTGAGAAGGGTGTCTGCTTTTATCCCTAACAAAAATATTAATACTCACAATAACTGTATACACTATTACTACTAATAAATTCCAATATTTCAAAAAAAAAAATAAAATTTAGATATAAAAACTAAAAATTTAATTCTAGTTTAACATGATGATACACGAATAAAGGATGATTATCAAAGACAATAATAAAACTTAAGATAATTGAAAATATGAAATTAATTAAATTACAACTGTTCCTTTCTGCAGTGAGCTCAAGCTAGAATAAGCTCGAATAATAGGCCGACCTTGAGCCTAACTTTACAAGCTTGTCAATCTGGAGCTCATTTACAAAACTTCAAGCTCCAGTTCATGCTCAAAATTCTTAGAAGCTCAACTTGAATTTGATTCAGTTGAACCCCTTCTTTGCTTCCATCTTTAGTAAGACGCCTATATAAAAACATACTTTTAGTGCTAAGGCTTTTTATGGTAATGGAATTTGAATTTTAACATACCCAATGCTAGAAAACGTGCACTTTTAGAATCACAAATTCTATGCATAAGGTCATGATAGTTGATAGTTATGTTTGATTGTACTTTCTCTATTTGGTTGTCTTCTACTTCAAACAGTCTCAAAAAAATAATCATTAATTCATTACTATTCAAATCTTATCTAAATGAAAATAGATAAGACCAAAAGTCATGCAAGCAACTTGCTAAAGCAGGCCAAAATTTCCATATTCTGACTCACAGAGTTTGGAAATTTCAAATAGATTGTTATAATCTACAAGTTCAAAGAGACACATAAATTGCACACGGTATGCAGGTAAAAAAGACCAATAGACACGAAAAAGTTGAGATTTTAGAGCCTCATTGCCCAATATAAAAGTGTTCTCGTTTTGGGTGATATTGGATAAAAACTAAAAAGTTTCTCGAATCCTTCATTCCGTACAACACCTTAAGCAAGAATCCTGAAATAGAAGTGGGAAGGCTTTTTTCACAATATGTATCTAGTAATTCATGTATGTTTAGACATGCCACGTCTATGTCCACAGTAAGCCTCTCCGGATGTTGAAGTGTGGTGAAGAAATGGCTCATTTCCTTTGATAATGAAGAACACATTTGTCCCACATTGGAAACATATTGTAAAGGGTGGTCTCTTTCTCCTATAAAAGGAGACCACCTCTTTAGTTTAGAATCCATCCCAAATTGCCTAAGTCTTTTAGCAATTTTTTCTTTCTTCCTCTATAGTTTGTAATATTTTCACTTTGGTCCTTTAGTGAAATATTTTGGTGGGGTCCGAGGACGTAGGCTAAATTAGCCGAATCTCGTTATATTTTGGTGTTCTTTATTTTGTGTTATTCTTCAAGTAGCCATTGTTAGTTATAGTTGTAGTGTTATATTGTGCTATTAAATTCGTCTAGTTAATTCTGTCGAGGAGATTGGGTTTTAAGCGCGACCGTTGTGACGCCTCCAATCTTTCCTGGGAATTAAATTTAATGTGATTTTCTAGTACAATATTTCTCTCTCTATTTCTATATTTGGTGGAATATGACTTTGAGTTCCACAACACCGGAGACAACTATAATTATTGAAAACATCATAACCTCAAGAGCAAAGGAACCATAGATGGGAAAAGAGATGGATATCCCAAGAGATCTTAGATCCATATATATTTACACACATATATAGATCTTAGATGAGTAAGATCCATACGTTTCATCAGAAAAGATTCATAAGCAGATATGATTTACAAAAGAGGAAAAGAATGAAAGGGTGAAAGTTAACCCACATATGTAAAATAAGTCTATCACGAAGATAATACATAAACATTTATAAGATACAATTCAAGAGAATGTCGCACCTCAGCTTCCTCGACTTCCTTCTCTTCTTGAAGCAACTCCACTTCCAACTGCAGCACCCTCAGCTTTTCTGCCTCACACTGTTCCTGGAAAATGCTTTTCTGCTTCTCAATTTCAACAAAAAATTTCATGCATTTATTTTCTCTCTTCATAATTACTTTTAAAGCCCTATCGGATTCAAATGCATTCATCTGAAATGCTTCCATGTTAGCTCTAATTGCAGCATTTTTGGTCTCCAACCTTCTCATAGCTTCAGTGAGATGGTTTACTTCACAATCCGCACACCGCAGGCAGTTTTCTGCTTGCATGATCTTCAATGTCGATAACTGCCTTGCATGATCTTCAATGTCGAAAGAGCTTCAGGTTTTTCAGTACAAATTTTCTCACTTGTCAGTTGTTGAGTACCCATCTGTTGGGTTTGGGCTCCCTTCCTATGTGGAAAAAGTCCAATTTTGGGGAGGACCAATGGTGGATTTTTAACCCCAAGTGTTTGGCCTTTACTTAGATATTAAAAAGGATGAAATATCTAAGGGTTTAAGGTAGAAAAAGGGTTTAAGGAGAAAGAAAGGCAAAAGGCCGCAGGTACACAGCAGCGGTTTTTCTGGGCGCGCAGCAGAGTTCTAACTGTCGTTTCAGGGGCCATTTCTTGTCGGATTTGGCTAAAATTTGGACAGCAGGTTCACGACACATTTTGGTTCATTCTGTCTGGTCAGATTTCCATTTTATGTTGCCTAGCTCGAGCTATTCAGTTCGAACAGAAGCCTCTATTTTTGGTGTAATTCTGTTTTTGCTTCTCTTGTTTTTTCAAGAGTGATTATTTGCTGTGTTGTTGGAGTTGTGTACCCATTTGGTGACTTGTATTTTGTGACCTCTACTGATTATAGTGGAGCTTTGGTTTGGACCGTTGTGTCCCGTGATTTTTACTCTTCGATTTGAAGAGGTTTTCCATGTAAAAATCTGGTGTCTCATGTGTGATTGTTCGTTCTCTATTTCCATACTTGTTATTGCAACTATGATTAGTTTAATCGGTGTGCTTGGTGCTTCCTCTTAAGTTCATATAAGTGGGGAGAGTGTTTAATTGTTTTATTGCAATCTTGTTTGTCGCTTTCGCTGCTTGATTTTGTTTTTCTCCCAACATATATGTATGTAAATGATTTTCCTTAGATCTGAAAGGGTGTAAAGATTTTAATTTCAAGTTGTTTTCATTTGAGCTTGTAGCCATGGCTGGTTCGAAAGGAGGTAAACACTCAAAGAGCAAAGGAAAATACAAGTCAAAGAAGTCTGATGCAATCAACCAAGAGCCTGAACCACTCAACTCCAGGATTGATTTGACAAGAGTATCAAACGAAAGTCCTGATGAACCAAAGGATACCAAGGACAAAAATCCTCACCCGAATATGAATTCTTCAATGACCATAAGCAGGTCAAATTATACAGAAAAAGAGCTGGAGCAATTTCAATTAGTAAAGCTTGAGAGGTCATATCTTAGAGCCAAAGGTTGGCTGTTGGAATCGGAATATGGTCTCTCAGAAATAGACAGAGCAATTCTAAATGTTGGGTATATTAATAGCTCAATGGACCTCTAGAACAAATTTTTGACAAATATACTTTCTTTTGTCGATGGAAAATTTGAGCCAAAAAGAGAAGTTTTCAATGACATGGGTCAGTTGTATAAAACTGTGCTAGGAATCCTAGTTTTTTGCACTATGAAAGCTCACCCGAACATGCAAAGGTCCGATGCCATGTGGATTCTTTTAGTGAGGAACTGGGGTTCTCCACCACCAACAACCATGACTTCTCATCTGCAGAGTGGGTTCCACGGGAGTAGTAGTGGCAGTAAGAATGAAAATGTTGAAAAAGTTCCATATGAATCAAATATTGGGATTTTGAAGAGGGCGAGTCTTAAACCAGCATTAGTATTCCGTTTGAGACAGAATGTCCCTATTCTCACAGCTACTTTACAGAGGGAAATTGGGACTCTAGTTATTAAGGAACAAGCTCATCCAAATGCCGATAACTTTTTCACATCCCAAGAAGGCAGCTCCTACATAGCATACCTCAGGACATGGCTGGAGAGCAATTCAGATGATGATTCGACAACTCCAGAGCTAGTTGATTTTGTAGAAACTGTCAGCAACTTATATGAAGAGGTCAAGGAGCAAAAGAAATGGGCTCAGAAGAAAATGATGAATTCAGCAAAAAGAGCAAGCAAAGATTTGCTCGAACCCTTTATCATTCAAACAAGCCCAGCCCTCAAACCAAGCTTTGGTACCACTTGTTGGGAGAAAAACAAAATCAAGTAGCGAAAGCGACAAACAAGATTGCAATCAAACAATCAAACACTCTCCCCACTTGTATGAACTTAAGAGGAAGCACCAAGCACACCGATTAAACTAATCACAGCTGCAATAACAAGTATGGAAATAGAGAACGAACAATCACACATGAAACTCCAGATTTTTACGTGGAAAACCTCTTCAAATCAAATAGTAAAAACCACGGGACACAACGGTCCAAACCAAAGCTCCACTATAATCAGTAGAGGTCACAAAATACAAGTCACAAGTCACCAAATGGGTACACAACCCCAACAATACAGCAAATAATCACTCTTGACAAAACAAGAGAAGCAAAAACAAAATTACACCAAAAATAGAGTTTGCTGTTCGAACTGAATAACTCGAGCTAGGCAACATAAAATGGAAATCTGACCGGAAAGAATGAACCAAAATGTGTCATGAACCTGCTGTCCAAATTTCAGCCAAATCCGACAAGAAATGACCCCTCAAACGGCAGTTCGAACTCTGCTGCGCGCCCAGAAAAATTGATGTTGTGTACCTGCAGCCTTTTGCCTTTCTTTCTCCTTAAACCCTTAGATATTTTCATCCTTTTTAATATCTAAGTAAAGGCTTAACACTTGGGCTAAAAATCCACCATTGGGCCTCCCCAAAATTGGACTTTTTCCACCTAGGAAGGGAGCCCAAACCCAACAATATAAACATCCGAGCCAAAACTTTTAATGTTGAGAAAGAAATGATGAAGAAAGATCGAGTAATTGGGGACCATCCACAATTTTATCACAAATATTAAGATTTCTAATTCTTAACATAATTGTAGACATGCAAGTACAATTACTAATGTTCTTTCATATTAAACAAAAATTGTATAACAGAGTGGACACTTCTTGTTGTGTTCATCTACCATGACTGAGAAAATGCTATGATTTGTTCAAGACATAACCCTTTCAGTAATGAGATGGGCTGATGATACTATCAGCCAATCTTCCACAAATTTTCTGGTTATATAACCGTATCCAAAGGTTTAGCCTTAAACTAATAAATCGACAAGTTATACGTAAGTGATAGAAAAATGTGCTCATTAGTCTGAACCCTCCAATTCCTCACATTTTCTTTTTTATAGTTTTTTTTTTAGTCATGGACTTAGTTGCTCACATTCATTTCTCCATTAATACTTCAAATTATAATTAATACAAAAAAAAAAAAATCAAAGCATGTTGGTAGTAGATCTACTTTGAAAAATGATAAAGGTAAGGTTTCGACACTAAGGAAGTGCTCTTAAACAAATTATTTGATTTTTATTGAAAAATAATACAAAATCAACCATCCCATAACCACCTTATTAATCCTCCCAATTAAAAAGGATAATTCTTTAAAGAAATAAACTCAAAAAAAAAAACATCTATGTTAAAAATATATGTACGTCAGAGAAGAAACTGTAAAATCGTTGTTGGCTTAGTTGTACAAAAAATAAAATTAAAAAAAAGCAATTTTTAGGTAAATCGTTAAGTTTGAAATGGAAGCATATCAGGGGAAAAAAGAATTTATCATTTTTTTTCTCGACCAATTTAATTACCAAAGTCTAGCCTGTGCTTCCACAGAGCGACCAATGACAAGATGATTGCTTAGGTTTATAAAGCTTCACTCTCTTAATCAACTTCAGACTCACGGGAGAAAAAGCAAAAAGGAATTGGTGAAGCAAATATCTAAGTCACCAAGACAACAAACGCAGAATCTCCTTTCAAATAACTGGGATGAGATTGTTTAAATCCCAGTAGGTGTTCATAGTTTTCTCAAACCGTACCATACCAACCGTACCGCACCGCACTGCACCGAAATAATGGTTTTTTTTACTAAAAATTATCGATTTTGGTATGAGCCGTTACCGTACCGAATATTTTGGTATGGTTTAGGTTTTAAAAATTCAATACCGATAAAAAACCGTACCGGACCGTATGTGTATATATATATATAACTATTCATTATATATTATTTGTAATGTTTTAGGATTTATAGATACAAATATATAGAAAATTGATTTCTTACCAAAACTTGTGGGAATGTGTGATGTTTTAGAAATATGAAAACTTAAGTAAATTTTATTAAAGTTGACAAGTAGTTAAAAGATAAATTAAAATTATTTTCTAGAATTATTTCAAACCTAGACTCCAAATCATACTACTAACGTCAAGAATGTGAATTAGACTACAACATTTACTTGAGGAAACAGACGAGGTTGAGGTACAAAACATAAGAATTTGAATCTCCATGATTTTTATGGTAGTTGGGTTCAATACGCTCAATTATAATTCAAACTATTATTGTAAAAGCTTACATTCTTATCATTTTAATCATTATTTAGTTTGAAAATTGTTTTTAATTTTATTACCTAGTAGTTATAGTTAACAACCAACTTACAACCACATTTCTGAAGGAAAAGAGAACATATTAATTCTAAGCATAAGTTTATCGGTTCTCATTCAAAAAAATTCTTCTATTGCAAAGTATAGTTTTTTTCCCTTTTCCCCCTTTTTTTTTCTACGAACAAAAGTGCAAAAGAAACATGCATTGAGATGAGAAATGAGATTTGTTCTCTTTTAGTGTATTGTATAGATAATTTTTCTTGAGATTTTTTTGCGTAAAAAGTGGAAATGATAATACATAGATAAATCATGTGATCTATATAGTAAAAATACCGCAAAACCTTATCGTACCGAAACCATATCGTACCGGATACGATGGTATAGGTTTCAAAAAGTCCAATTTAGGTATTAGTTGTCATAAAACCGCAATTATTGGTACGGTATAAATTTTATAAAAATACCGCAAAAACCTAACCGGATGCACCCCTAATTATCCCAGTCAAAATGCTCTTGCATAATTAGAGAAATCCTATTCAAAGATTTAGGGCCAATTTATTTTCTGATTCATTTAATCCTTGAATATTTTAGGCATACAAAATTTCCCATTATGCTTTTACGTAATTAGGGAAATCCTATTCAAAGATTTTCTACCAATTTATTTCCTAATTCATTTAATCCTTGAAAATTTTAGGCATACAAAATTTCCCAAAATGCTTTTGCATAACTAGGGACATCCTATTCAAAGATTTTGTGCCAATTTATTTTCTAATTCATTTAATCCTTGAATATTTTAGGCATACAAAATTTCCCAAAATGCTTTTGCATAATTAGGGAAATCCTAGTCAAAGAGTTTGGAGCAACTTCTTTTCTAATTCATTTAATCCTTGAATATTCTACGCATACAAAACTTCCCAAATGCTTTTGCATTATTAGGGAAATCCTATTCAGTGATTTTGCACCAATTTCTTTTCTAATTAATTTAATCCTTGAAGACTTTATGCATGCTGATCTGTAATGACAAATAACTGTGACATCTATCATCTCTAATGAGTACTCCTTTCATTTCAACATCTAGAAATATAAACATTTTATATCACAAATATTCATGTACTAATAACAAGATAATAATTGGGAACTAACTTTCCATAGTCCTTTATTAAGAGATGCAACATTCTGGTTGAGGGTGGGGTAGGATAAGAGTGAATTGACCTAACAGATGATTTGTAACACTTCTTAATTTGTTAAAAGGGATTATTATAGGAGCTCTCCTATACATTCTTGTGTATGCCTCTGTTGCTAATGAGTGGCTCCTTGGCATATAAGTATCTTTTTTATTGTTTTCTTATATAATTCTTGACATATAAGTATCTGTAACTCAAGAATTGCCTAAGAAGGGGTGAATTAGGTATTTAAAAATTTGACAGCGGAACTTAATAAGTACCAAAGTTGTAAACTGAATAATACTTTTATTGAATGTCAAAATGTGGGACATATAAGTTCCAAAACAAAATCCAGAAGAAAACTGAAAAACAACTAGTGTTATCTAAAATGGAAATAACAAAACACACTCGATATGAGGGTTTGAGTAACGCTCAAAAGATCCTAGAGACTAGGTGTAGAACCAGATGGAATTTCCATACAACTACTCTAATATGGATTACAAAAGAGACTTGACTCCAGAAACTCCTCGCTAATCACTCGTGTTTTATATCTAGAACCATGAAGCAGCGACTGGTACTTTTTCTTCCTTACTGGAACCGAAGATCGTACCTAACAACAAGAATTACACGTAATGAGTGTATGCTTAAGAATACTTCAGAAATTCATGATCCTTTGAGAGAAAATACTTTCAGCATTTATAGGAGAAGAGATGCACTACTACAAAAAGATGCTATTACAGCGCACCTATTACAGCGGTTCTAAGTACAAACGCTGTAAAAAATACCTATTACAGCGGTTTGGAAAGAACCGCTGCAAAAACGAAGTTTGGTTCGAACCTATTAGAGCGGTTCGAACCGAACCGCTGTAATAGGTATCCACCTATTACAGCGGTTCGACCCGAACCACTCTAATAGGCCACTATTACAGCGGTTCGGTGCGAACCGCTGTAATAGGCCACCTATTACACCGGTTCGACCCGAACCGCTGTAATAGGCGGTTCACCCCCCCCCCTCAAAAAACCGAACCCGCCCCCCCTTTCTTCTTCACTCTCTCTCTCTCTCTCTCTCTACTTTCACTCTCTCTCTCTACTCTCTCACTCTCCATCACCCACCACCACCACCACCCAACCCGCCGCCGCCGCCGTACGTCTCTCTCTCTACTCTCACTCTCTCTCTCTCTCTCTCTCTCTACTCTCTCACTCTCTCACTCTACTCTCTCACTCTCCATATATCACCCACCACCACCCAACTCGCTGCCGCCGCCGACCCACCACCACCCAACCCGCCGCCGTTCGTCTCTCACTCTCTCTCTACTCTCTTACTCTACTCTCTCACTCTCTCTCTCACTCTCTCTCTCTACTCACTCTCTCACTCTACTCACTCTCTCACTCTGCTCTCCATCACCCACCACCCAACAGCGCCGCCGCCGACCCACCACCCCCAACCCGCCGCCGCCGCCGACCCACCACCCCCTACCCGCCGCCGCCGCCGCCGACCCACCACCACCCAACCTCGGTTTATTTCTCTCTCCCTTTGTTTAATTCTTTTGTGAAATAAGTTATAATAGTTTGTGGGTTTTTTTTAATTTGTGAAATGAATGATAAATGTTTGTGGGTTCTTTTTAATTTATGAAATATTGTTAATTTTTGAAATGAATGATAAGTGTTTGTGGTTTCTTTGTTAATTTGTGAAATGAATGATAAGTATTTGTGGGTTTTTGTTTGTTTTGAAATTAATGATTAAAGTTGTTTTTTTTTTTTGAAATGATAGGTTCGGAGCAACGGTGAAATTCTTAGCCAAGTTGTGTCGTCTTAGGTATGCATAAATGTGTTTTTACGTGTGCTACAGTGATAACATGCGTGATTTATGAATGCTTTTTTTGTTGGATTGTTTATAGTGGGAACTATGATAGTTCTTGATTGTATTTTGGTTGAGTTTTATTGTTGAACATGTAGAAGTATAATGTAGCAATATATATATATATATATATATATAAATGTATGTATGTGTGTATACAAATGTATTATATTATAATATACATAGATTAGAATATGTAGCAATATATTATATATTTTGAATATATATATATAAATGTGTGTATTATATTTATATATACTTATGTATGTAAGTATGTATATGTAAAATATATAAGTATAATGTATACATAAGCAATTGGTGATTTTGTGATTTAGGGTACATTGATCCAATTGGTGATCAATATTTATTTCTAATTGTTGGAAATATGATGTTTTATTTGTAGTTTTATGTGATTTATATGATATAATTGTGTTGGTTGAAATTTTGGGAGAAGATTAAGTCGAGAACTTGGTAGAAATTTTTGCGTCGTTGCTCTGCCGATTTTTTTGTAGAATAATTCGAATATAATTGTGTTGGTTGAAATTTTTGGAGAAGATTAAGTCGAGAACTTGGTAGAAATTTTTGCGTCGTTACTCTGCCGAATTTTTTCAAGAATAATTGGAAATAAATTTAAATTATTTAATTAATCCAATGGAATTGTGTGTTAAATTTGTTTAATTTAATTAATTCAGAATCAAGATGGATCGAAGTTGGATTTTAGCGGATCGTATGTCAAAACAGTATGAGAAAGGGGTAAAAGAGTTTATCAAGTTTGCGGCTGAGCATGCACTAGATCCGAATAGGATAACTGCCCATGTTTACGTTGTTGTTTTGGAAAGAGAATTAGTCCAGGTGAGTTGGAAGATCATTTGGTGTGTCATGGAATTGATAAAAGCTACATACGTTGGACAAGACATGGTGAAAGCAACGTCACGTCAGATGATTTGGGTGGTACATCATATTCATCACAAGATTTCAACATGAATGATTTTGAGCCTGATCGTTTGGAGGAGATGACAAATGTCATTGAGGAGATTTGCAAAATTGTCCTAAAATGTTTGACAGTTTGATAAGTGATTCAAAGACACCGTTGTATAGTGGTAGTAAATTTACAAGATTGAAAGTAGTCCTAAACCTATACAAGTTAAAAGCCAACAATGGGTGGAGTGATAAGAGTTTCACAGACTTACTTGGCTTAGTAAAAAGCATGTTACCCGAGGATAATGTATTGCCTAATCGTACTTATGAGGCTAAACAGATGTTAACCTCAATTGGCATGGGATATGAGAGGATACATGCTTGTCTCAATGATTGCATATTGTTTAGAAGTGATTATGCATCATTGAAGGCGTGTCCAAAATGTGGCGCCTCACGGTACAAGAAGAATGGATCTGTTCCTGTTAAAACAATGTGGTATCTGCCTATAATACCTAGATTTAGGCGCATGTACAGTAGTGTAGAGCTTGCGAAGGACTTAACATGGCATGCTGATAGAAGGCTTGTAGAAAGGATTGAAGATGACAATATACGACACCCCTCAGATTCTCCTCAATGGAAAAAGATTGATGATGATTTTCCTGAATTTGGTGAAGAACCAAGAAACTTGCGACTTGTATTAGCTACAGATGGCATGAACCCACATGGCTTGCAAAGTAGCTCACATAGTACATGGCCGGTGATTTTGATGATCTACAACTTACCCCCATCGCGATGCATGAAGCGAGAGCATATCATGATGCCTATACTCATTTCTGGGCCGAAACAACCTGGAAATGATATAGATGTCTACTTGGCTCCTTTAATTGAGGATTTGAAGGTGTTGTGGGAGACCGGCGTTCAAGTATATGATGAGTTTAGGAAAAAAAGTTTCAATCTCAGAGTCGTATTATTTGGAACAATCAATGATTTTCCGGCAAGAGCAAATCTCGAGGGATATGGTGTACATGGCCAATGTGGATGCCCCATATGTGTCGGGAATACAGATCAATATCGATTGCCACATTCTCAGAAATATGCATTCCAAGGGCATCGGAGATGGCTGAATCGGAACCATCGATATCGTCGGTGGAAGAAAGCCTTTAATGGGAATATAGAAGAACGTCGAGCTCCTAATTGCTTGACTGGTGAGGACGTGTTTGACAAAGTAAAAGACCTGGATATCAAATTTGGAAAGACCTTTGCACGTGACCTTACAAAAACTGGGTGGAAAAAAAAGTCAATTTTCTTTGAGCTGCCATATTGGAAGTCTTTACATGTTAGACATTTTCTAGATATTATGCATATTGAGAAAAATATTTTTGATAGTGTCATTGGCACACTTTTAAATGTGCCCGGAAAAACAAAAGATGGCGTAAAAGCAAGATTAGACTTGGTTGAAATGAAGATAAGGGGTAAATTGGCAGCAACAAAGAAGGGAAAACGTACTTATTTGCCGCCAGCAGCTCACACTCTATCTAGAAAAGAAAAAATTGTATTTTGTGAGTTTCTTAATGGAGTGAAAGTTCCAGAAGGGTATTCATCAAATATTAACAGTCTTGTATCAATGAAGGACTTGAAGCTAAAGCACATGAAGACTCATGATTGTCATGTAATCATGGATCATTTGCTACCAATTGCTATACGGGCCATTTTGCCAAAAAAGGTGAGAGAAACTATAACTAGATTGTGTTTCTTCTTCAAAGCAATGTGGAGCAAAGTGTTTAATCCTGAACAATTTCCTGCACTTCAGAAACAAATTGTTATCACTTTGTGTGAACTCGAGATGTACTTTCCACCTGCGTTTTTTGATATGATGACTCACCTACCTATTCACTTGGTCAGAGAGACACAACTATGTGGACCGGCTTTTATGAGATCTATGTATCCGGCTGAGCGTTATATGAAGGTATTGAAAGGTTACGTGAAAAATCGTAGTCGACCAGAAGGTTGCATTGTTGAACGGTTCATAGTTGATGAAGCCATTACATTTTGCACAGAGTATCTAGCAGATTCTAATGTTGCAGAGCTTCCAAAGTCTCATGTTGTGGGAGGGAGAACAGAAGGAGAAAGCGTAATTGGAAAGCAATTAGTTAGTGTTCCTTTCACACAAAGGGAGCAAGCACACCTATATGTGCTCCACAACACCGATGAGGTTGACCCATATGTTGAAGAGCACAAGGACCAACTTCGGAGATTCAATCCAATGAAAAGTGAGAGCTGGATTTTGAGAGAGCATAACAAGACTTTCATCGATTGGTTCAGAAAGCATATGAAAGAGAAACAAAAGAGAATCCACTTTCAATTTCAGAAAATTGACACAATTGTCGATGGGTCCGAATAGACTAGTATTTTGTTATTCCGGTTATCGTATAAATGGTCGCACATTCTATACAAAAGACCAAGATGATCGAAGTACAATGCAGAATAGTGGGGTGAGTCTTGTAGCTCAAGCAATGCATATCTCAAGTGCGAAAGATAATAATCCTATCTTCGCCGATCAATCATATTATGGAGTAATTGAACTTATATGGGAGCTGGATTATAGTTTGTTTCGGGTGCCTGTATTTGGGTGTATGTGGGTTGACAATAAAAATGGTGTCGATAATAGTGAAATAGGCTTCACTCGAGTGGACCTTGAAAGGGTGGGATACAAAGATGAATCTTTCATTTTGGCATCACAAGCTAAACAAGTGTTTTTTGTCACTGATCCTATTGATAAGAGGTGGTCTATTGTTTTATGGGCAAATAAAAATACTTGTATTGAGGATGATGGTCTAGATAGTGAAGATGATGGAGGAAATCCTACCTTAAGTGATTCACAATCAACTGATGGTGATGATGACTTGGATATTAGTGATGATGAATTGTATATACGTCAAGATCACCAAGAGGGGATATGGATTAATCCTTCAATTCATCGGCGTACTAAAAAAAATGGTCGTACTCATGGGTAGCAAAAGACTACTAAGCCAACGATAAAAAGAAAACGATGAAAGGTATTTGAATTTTTTTACACACTTTGTCAATGTTTCACTAAGGTATACAGTCTTGTATTATACATGTTGTTTCTTTTATGTTTTTATCTCTTATTCGTGTATGAGTTAGTGCGTCTGCTCTCTTCTTTTAATGAATTAATGAAATTCATGTTGGTATTAATGAATTGAGAAATTATGTTGGTATATAAAACTAACTTCTGTATTTTTAACTTTTGTAGGTCGATACCGTATACCACCATTGTCACGCTCTTCTCCACGTCTACCACCACCACCACTACCACCACCACTGTAAGCTTTTTTTTTTTCTCTCTCTCTCTCTATATATATATATATATATAAGATAACGAGTGTAGCCTGTTTATTGGTATTCTGCTTTATGTGATCCAATTGGTGATCAATATTTATATTTAGTTGCTGAAAATATGATGTTTTATTTGTATTTTTATGTGATTTGTGTGATTCAACTGGTGATCAATATTTGTAATTGCTGTTGTTGGTTGGGTTTATTGGGGAAGATTAAGTCGAGAACTTGGTAGAAATTTTTGCGTCGTTACTCTGTCAAATTTTTCCTAGAAATATTGAGAATGAATCTACCATCTAATTTATTATTGCAGGTCGATGGCTTCAGATCCTGCTGACAATTATCCCGATAAGGATGTACATGCATCAAATAGCAGTACTGACAAGGAGGTACGGAGAGGTATCACTGTTATGAGGAAAGTTTACATGGCCAGAAGTAAAGGCATAAAGCTACCTATCGGATGGAACAGCAGAGGCCAACCAGTTGACCCCAACAAACAATTATTTGTTGGTTATATAGGGTGCATGGCTCGACAGAAGGTGTCAATTGTCGAAAATAATTGGCGAAAAGTGGAAAAATCTCAAAAAGAAGCAATTTGGGATGAAGTAGCGGTAATTTGGAGTTTATTATGCTTTCTATTTTTTGTTTAGTTAATGCTTTATTAAGTTTATTTTCTTATATATTTCGTTGGTTGTTTTTTCTAGCGGGCATTTGATATTGAAGATGATAGAAAAAAATTCGTACTAGCAGAAGCTGGGAAGCTATTACGTAATTTTAGGAGTCTCTTGACTAGAGCGTGGTTATGGGATGCTAATGGGATCATTAATAAAAGTCCACCCCCAAAATATGAGATATCTCAAGACGACTGGACGACATTTGTAAATATTCGCTTAACTGAAGAGTTTCAGGTAGTCATTTTAATTTACCATTTCATTTGTTTATTATTGCATTTATATTTAATTAATACTTTGATTATGTAATAAACAGCAAACAAGTACGGGAAATCAGGGAAGAGCGAAGGATCCTGAGTATCCTTACAGGAAATCACGTCTTGGACTTGCTCTTGTGGAGCAAATTGAGGTATGCAGTTAAAATAAATCCTTACAGTGAATCTTTATAATTTTTTATAATAAATTCCTTGTTTATCAAAATATAGAGGAATAAAAGAAGGGATTCGGGGTCCGACTGCACAGAGGTGCCACGAGCAGACGTGTGGAGGATTGCGCATTCCGATAAAATGAATGAAGTTGGCAACGACAATGTTAGAAGAGTATTGAATGAAATGGTGAGTAACTAATTGGTTGTATGTTTGTTTTGAAATACTTTTGAAAGAACAAAGTTTCATTAATTTTTTTTTTTAAATTCATTATTACAGGAGAGCATTTCAGGGGAGAGTACTAGCCATACTACTATAGAACAGAGAAGTCAAAATGATCGATTGGCTAAAGCTCTCAAAAAAAGTGAGCATCCGGGTCGGGTCAGAGGTGTTGGCTTTGGGTCTCACAGAGAGAGTATTTTAAGGACCTAAAGTCTGCTAAAGATATGGAGGTAGAAAACTTGAAAAACATGGTGTTTGGTCTCACCCAATCATTAACTACCTTGCAACGCCGGTTTGACAATATGGAGTCGTCTAGGTCTGGTCAGCCGACACATGAAGATGATCAGGTGATATCTTTAAAAGATAGCTGCCCTGAACCTGTTAAAATCCTTCCTGAGGTAATTATTTAAACTTGAGTCTTTAATTATGTAACTTGCGACTCTCTATTTCTATAAAATTTTCTAATATAATATAGGTTAAGGCGCCATGTCAGTTAGCACTTTCCTCGCCCTCATATCGTGTGGTGGCTAAAGGACTGATGTTCAATCGACAATCGGATAGAACACTTCACAATCGCCTATTATCCACCACACTTGTGAAAGTGCAAATTAACACCGCAATTGAGAAGAATACACCTCTACCCATCCCTCTGAATGATGAAATAGTCTCCATTTCTAATGCTGTAGGTACCTATGTTGCTTAGCCTATGAGTCTTGTTATTGTCACTGATGCACCGGTATGTAATCAATATCTAGCCATTATTAAATTATAATAATTGTTTGAGATCACTAAATGTATTTTGGTGTGTAACATTCAAAATTTATTTTCTTTGCTTATATAGTCTCTTGAATCATCCAAATCATTAAACAAGCAGAAATCAGGGACTTCAAAGCACTCAGTTGTCAAACCAGCACCTCCATTGGCTAAGTCTGCAGGTGAAGGTGACAGATTTGAAGACATTGTACTAGATGGACTCCCAAATGACCTTTTAATTCTTGGGAAGTACATGAATATTATGCCTCCTGATAAGCAGATCACTACAAGCATGGACGAAGCAATTATGAATCATGTATATCCAGAGTTTGTAGGGAGAGAGGAGATCTGTCACCTTCTATGTCAACAAGAGATAGGAGCATCTCTTATATCTTTTTACATGAAGTAAGTTTTTTAATTATTTTTATTGTACCTGAAATATAATTATTTTTGTTATTCGAAATTTATTTTTTATTCTCAATTTAGGCATTTATGGGTTACTTATGTGACCCCCACAAGGAAAGAAAATCTTTTCGGATTCCTTTGCCCACATTTTATATCTGCCGAAGCAAGTATGGAAGTAACTCTTCAAGTGCAGTACATAGCAGATTCTATGATACGGAGTGCACCACTGAATAAGTTATTTCTTGCACCTTATAACACCAGGTAAATACTCATCTTTAATTTATAGAACTTGTTAAAACCGCTAAACAAATTTTAAACTTAAATATATTTTGAATGCATTTAGAGGACATTGGGTATTGCTTGCAATTGATCCATTTCAAGAGATAGTTTACTATCTGGATTCTGTGCACGGTGAATCGGACAACCGAATTGAAATGAAAGAAAAAATCAATCAGTAAGTTTTTCGTTCAATCAATGTTTCAATAATATTTAGTATTTTTTTTAATTGATACGAATCTTTTTAGATTACAAATAATTACTTATTTTTTTTATATATTTTCTTATTTTTTATATATTTTTATAGGGCTGTGCATGATTTTCGTGCAACTTGCAACAACCGTGTGAAGAAATTCAAAAATATGGCCTGTCAATGGATTACAATAAAGGTTGGTGTTTTATAGTTTCAATAGATTATCTGTATATAAGTTAGTGTTCTAATGCAACTTTGATTAATTTTGCAGTGCCCCCGGCAGACAAACGAAGTGGATTGTGGCTACTTCATTATGAGATTCATGAAAGAGATTATCATCCATGGTCAATCTATAATCCTGGCAAACGTAAGCATAGTTTTGACACACAATTTCTTTCCCTTTTAAAGTAATTATTAAACATTTAGTAGGCAACTGATCGAATGTCATTTGGGTTTTCAAATATATATATATATTGCAGTACTTTCATGATTCTCGATGCTTCTGCTATACTCAAGAGCAAATAGATGACGTACGCTATGAACTTGCACAATATCTTACGCTATGCGCTTAGAATTAGGTAATGTATATTTTGTACAATGTGATATTTTTTTGTTGTATTTTAAGTACTGAGCAACTTAATTAGTTGATTATAAACACGTTATGTACATGTTATAGATTATAAAATTTTGTTGTTGGATGAATGTTCGATGAAAGAATTGATTATATTGAGATTTTGTTTTTTGTTGAATTCGTTCGATATGGTAGCTATTTTTTGTGTTTTGGTTTGATGAATTTGTTATAAATATCTATTGTTATCAATCAATTAATAGGGGGCCGGGCCGGGAGGGGAGGGGCGGGCTGGAGAAAAATAAATAAAAAATAAAATCTATTACAGCAGTTTACACGAAAACGCTATAATAGGTGTCTTTCGGTTCGAACCTGTTACAGCGGTTTACAATAAACTGCTGTAATAGGTCATCAAAAAAAAAAAATTCGGTTCGAACCTATTACAACGGTTCCTGTAGGAACCGCTGTAATAGGGTTGGTTGGCCCTATTACAGCGGTCCCTGTAGAACCGCTGTAATAGGTACCTATTACAGCGGTTTTGAAGTGCTGTAATAGGCTTCAACCTATTACAGCGTCAGTTATTACAGCGGTTTGAACCGCTGTAATAGGCCTGATCTGTAGTAGTGATGAGAGAAAATATAGTAGATTGGAAAACGGCTATTTCCATATTTATGCTTAACAGATACTTTCCAATTAATGAACGATTTTAAGCATTTAAAGGAGATAGGATTGATTCACTTCCCTTTTGAAGAGATGGCTAATTTAATAATATTTTTTCCTTTGGAGGAAATATTGATTTATGTTATTTTCCTTAAGTGTGCATCCTGCAAAAAGGAAAGGCAAGAATAATTATGTTAAAATGAGATTTCCTTGTCATTGTCAAAATTAGTCCGATTGCTTTCCAAAAAGGTCAACAGTATCTATTAATTCAATTGTGAAGATAAACCAAAAGTTAAAGAAAGACCCTAAATGACTGGCATGCCAATCATGACTTTTTCGAAAAATATTAATCTCAAATTTTTAATATATACTTTGCAAAATTTGGAAAAACTAGATAATTTTCAACAAATTCTTGCAAAAAAAGAGAAAAAGGATTTTCATTACTATTCATGATTTGGCAGTTCAACCGACAATCAAAAGGGCTTTATCCGGTTCTCAACACTGGAGTCAAATTACTCGCATATTCTAATTTGAAGTAACACAACGTATGAAATAAGATTCATTTTGCCTATTCTTTTACGACTAAATCGATGAGTTTTACATAGATATGTTTATGAAAATTGATAACAAACACACCATCCAAACAAGTTTCTCACAGAAAGAAATATCTCATCAACTCTAAGCATTACATTTTTTTTCGAGAATAACCAATTCAAACACACTTTAACACCAAGTAACTTATCCCTAACAAAGTTTTTGTCTATTCAGGAAGAAAAATTCTTAGAGATGAGCAGGTTATGCAGTAGGGCCTTAGTGTTTTTCCTATCCTACACAAACACATTTCCAACTTGGTGGTCATAAGTGTTTTTGAGTCGGTCATGAATAGGGGTGTAAGTTGAGCCGAGCCGGCTAGACTCGAGCCCAAATCTCTCTTTCAAAAGCTCGTGAGCCGACCAGCGAGCTTTTTCATTTTTTTATATATATTTTTTAATATTTTAATTATATTAATAATGTAATAAAAATATTAAAAATAACTCAATAATTCACACAAACAAATTAGGTTCCTCTTTGACTCCTTCTCCTCCATTGTTCACGCACAGCACCTCTCCCTTAAATCTGAAATTTCAAAATCTTCTCCTTCATTCTTCACACACACACAGCACCCCTAAATCTAAAATTTAAAAATCTTTGAGCTAGCAGGTAGCAGCCAACCACCCATCTTCCGCATGCCAAATTCCGCCGGAAAACCACTGCCAAGCTGCACCGCATCAACATCCTCGCACAAATCTTTGAACCCTCGCCGGCGGCAAGCAGCAGCACCACCACGGCCTCCGCCCGCACATCACCGCCAAGCAAAGCCACCACCCCCACCTTCTCTGCAAAAGCATTGTTAGTTTTTGTTTCTTTTTTTATTATTATTATTATTTTTTCTCCTCTGTAAACGCAGGGAGCAGCAGATCCAGGCTCGCGAGCTCGGCTTAGGCTTGAGAGCCTGGGCTCGACTTAAGCTCGCGAATTCGAGCTCGCGAGCTCGAGCCGAGCTGTTCCCATAGCTCATGAGCTCGAGCTCGACTATTTAGGCTCGAGCTCGAGCCTGACAAACTCACCAGGCTCGGCTCGAGTTTGGCTCGTTAACACCCCTAGTTATGAATGCAGACCAAAATACATAATCAGATGTCACCTATCCCATAAGTTCACAATACTGTACCATCTACGTCATTTTCATTTAGCATTGAAAAGATAAAGCACCATCATATATATTAATTGAACGTCGTGTATTTTGACATAACAAATAGTATACATGAATAAATCCAGTGCACTAAAAATATAGTAAGGCTGCTTTAAGTGCTATACTAAATAGTTCGATCACACTTTGGAACTAAATTGCAATTAGATGAAGTGGCTATGCCACTTAGAAAATAATTACCAATTAATTAAAAATGAGCAATATTAGACTTTCTTCAAAAACTAGAAATTGCTGACTGAAAAATGTACTTCCTGGTTTAAACTCTTTATACGCTACACCACCACCTTTTAGTTATAGTTTTGTTTTATTCACGTCTATACTTTTATGAATGCAGGTAACGCCGACAACATTGTGGCAAATTCTCCCATTCACAAATTTTTCCCAGCTGCAGCATCCTGTGGCCGATGCCCTCCAGGAAAAAGAAAAAAGAACGAATATGAAAACTAATCCCAGATTATTTTTTATCATTTGGGAATTTGATCCTTGTAGATACTGTAAAAATACAACAAATGTTCTTGAGTTTCATCAACTCTGACATTCGACGATAGTTCTAAAATTCGAATATCTTCTACTGTGACATTTGATAATAATACAATATATAAATTTCAAAGCATGAGACACCGCGTCCAATTTAGGTTGTGTTACATAGGTGGTAAAAAATTTATACAAATTGTAATAGCCACTAAAGTGGTGGTTTATAGTAAATGAAGCAGGATTAATAGATAACACATAAAGCTTCTTAAATGAATTCAATAAAATGGGACTCAAGGATTTCACCTTATTCATCTTTTCTCCGCCAGGAACTCAGCAGCTAAATTAATTTAATTTGACTTCTAACATTAGGAATCCAATTTGAGAAATAACAAGTATTGGATTTACAGCAGAAAATCCTCTAATCGCAAGACAATATCCTCATACCTTTTAGTACACGAGAGAATATTAAAAAAGAGTACAGAGAAAAGATAACCTACCTCGATTTCACCCTGCTTCTGGCATTTCTCATTGCCTGAGCCTCCACCCTGTGCTATCTGTTGGGCAATTGTTTGGAGTCGGATCAAAATAAGTTGAAAAAGGAGCCAAGATAGAGCCGAGAAGGGTCGGGGTTAGACCGGGATCACGAAAAGGAGTCAAAAATTGAAGCAGGGGGCAGACGCTAATCGCGGAGCCCAGGTGCCGCCAAGCGCCGTCGACAGAAAGGCGCCACCGTATGGCGCCTGGGCGCAGGTCGGGTGATTGAATGCGCATTTTTTTGTTTGTTCGAGGCTTATATATTTTTGGTATGTTTCTTGAGTCCTATTTTGATGAGGATTGTTTCCTTGAGTCTTAGGGTTGATTTAGGATTGTTTTTTCTAAATCTATTAAGATTTTAACTTCACTTTTGTCTATTTAAATAGTATAGAACTCATCTTGTAATTGTAATTGAATCATTTTGAGAGAGTTGAAATAAAAAATCTAGTTTGAGGTGGTTTTTTCCCTTGATTGGGTTTCCACCATTAATTTTTTGTCTTCTTTATTGCTTTTATTTTTTTATATTTTTTCATTGTTATTTCACCATTATATTGAAAGCCTTGATTCCTAACGCTATCACTCTTAAAGGCTTATTCAGAAACTCTGTCCACTCAAACTTTGTGGCTGTCATCACTCTTAAAGGCTTATTCAGAACTCTGTCAACTCAAACTTTGTGGCTGTCATCATCTAATTGAATAAATCACGGTAGAAGTGACCAAATTCATAATAAAGAGTAGCCAATTCCAAGAAATCAGGTACTTTGGCCAGGCTGTTTTCACAATACACCTTTTTAGAAAGATTGGGGACTGGTATGCACTTTATGGGTGAACAATCCATGTCCACAAAGAAGGCACAAAGTATATTTTAATGAGCTGCAACAGAGATCACAATCCTCTTTGAACAATCAATTTTCTGCAACATGACGCAGGATGATGGGGCTAAAAAGATTAACACACTTGAGCTCATTGTTGCCACTGCTTAGCTGACTGCATGAACAATGCCTCAACTGGACTGATTGACGAAACAGTATGCAGCCAAAGAACAAATTTCTGAAAATGAAGGGCATCAATCTTACATACAGTTCCAGGGTCTCATTCAACTTCAGCTTTCTCATTATCAAATATATTTAAAAAACCAATTATTAACAAAAGAAATGATAAACATTCTTATTCATTATACTACTTCAATTAACATGCGAAAAATCAATACTTTCATGGCAATTAGTTAACAAGCATGTCTCTTCACCGAAATCATAAACGCACAGAAAACCAGCGGCTACGGAATCACAAACAAAGGACAACATTTTTACACGAAAATACAAAAGATATCTGCAATCCTATACATGGTTTAAAGTCGCGGTATCGGTGATAATATCGACGGGTGCTGTTCCATATCGGTCGCGGCGTATCAGGATATTATCGGGCGTTATGATACAAAAGCATTATAAAATGCTCCAAAAATTCTAAAAAAATTAGTAAAATTAAAGAAAAATGTAAATAATACAAATTGCTAGTTTTTAATACATATTAAAAGTATTTACTATACCAACCATCAATGAAGCTAAATATATCATTTTAGTCGCTCAAGAAATTAATTCATAGAAATAAGACATGAATGCACTTAGTTTGTTATAAAGTTTTACATATGAATACAAGAAAGCGCATGATGCCAATGACATGATCCTTCCAAATCCTACTCCATGTGCCTCCAAGCTCGTTCTCAAATTGATGAAGTGTACCTGTCTAAAAGAAAAACATAATATTATTTGAAGGATTGTTCATATATCAATTATTCTACTACTATCATATAATAGCTCCTCTACTATTTTGAGTATTTATAGTGTTTCTAAAGTTTAAATATTGTGTACAATACATGTTCTAATGATTTATAAAGTATTTTTATATAATTCAAAGATACCTTCATAATCTAAAGAAAGATGACTGCCTATGGGGCTGAAAATGATCGCTATCTCCATCATCATCGTTATTCCTCCTATAATAAGCATGTTGTCTAGGCGAATAATTAGGAAGAAATTGTGTGCCTGAAGAACCAGTATTTATCACACCTGCTGCATTAGAAGGTATTCCATAAGAGAAATACATCACCGGTTGAGATGGTAATACATACGGGAACTGTGGGAATGTGCTATGATACAATCCATAAGGGGCCTGAGGAAGTGGTTGAGGTGGTCCTACATGATCCGTGCCCTGGTTATAATAGCCAAAGCCTCGATAATGAGTACTAGAAGTACTGCTTAGGGAAGATCCTGGACCTGAATATTGGTTACTTCCACCAGCACTATTAGATGATCCTAAATGATATCCAGCTACACCGGTCAACCACCTGAAACTGATTCACGAGTTTTTCTTCGAGGACGATCGTAGTTTCCACTAATGCTAGTACTCATCGATGACCCTTGGACATGCATAGGATATGGTACATTTCTATTGCCATATGTAGTGGTCAGCCCATATGCTTCAACTTGTCCATGTTCTATATCCAAATCCTGCATGTAATTCGCAATGTCATTCTGCCTTGGGCTAGACCTTTGGGATTGAATACCATCATTAGCACTAGAGAAATCAGTCAAATTTTCCAGGAAACGATGTTGATTCTCTATTTCAGGATGGTATCCATGATTTGTATCTTGCGTTGCATAATAATTGTCATCCGCCTGAGTCCATGGGGAGCCATCTCCCTGTTGTGTATCTTTATACCCGCTACCACCCCCACCATCATGGTCATCATCATCATCACCTCCACCACCATCATCATACCATCATCATCATCATCACTGCTCGTATTTCTTTTTTCAATGTGCTCCTCACTGCTAGAACTAGGTAACACTTGTTTATTTTTTCCCTTGGATAAGAGGTGTTCACTCTTTTTCCTTAACAAAGTTTGTTTAGACTTTTCCTTTGATGATTTTTTGTTTGTCCATTACTGATGATTTATGAATTGCCCAACGAGACAAAGGAAGAGTAGTGTCATCATCTTCGTCATTATTTTCATCTTCATCACTCGCCTCATCACTGTGATGGATGGCTTTATCCATCCAATCTAAATCATCATCTGGCATTGATGGAGGTTCTGTTTCTCGAGTCCAATCATCCAAAATATCATTATCATGAAAAATGTGATTCAAATCAATCGGGTTGTAAAAGTCATCATCTTGTTTTTGGTACATTAAGTTTCTCACCCTGAGTCGCATATTATAATGGGCATATACTAGTTTGTGCAACTTCTCAATTGCCAATCGATTGCGCAATTTAGTATGAATTAATGACCAAGTGCTCCAATTTCTTTCGCATCCCGACGACGCATATGTTTGACTTAGAACTTTAACAGCGATCTTTCGAAGGTTTGGTGCTTCATCACCATAGTCAAACCACCATTGAGCTAAATTTAAAAAGTTAATATAAACAACATAATGCAAAAATGATATAAGAAAATAATTTTAAATAATTAAATCGAGTATATACCTGGTAGATAGTTGAATACAGCTTGTCTTGCGAGTGGTGTCCCGAACTCTCTCAGTTTATCAACAAAAATCTTCACCTATAATAAATATGAATAAAGTTAATTTAAAGTCAAATGCTCGAGAATTGGAAAAACATGGCAAATTCTCTGTAATTTTCTGAGCCAAAAAGGGGTAATAGTTGCATATTTAACTTTACCAAAGTGAATACATTTGTAGAATAAGGAATATAACTAGTACTAAATAATCATACTAAAAATATGGTAACTAGTACCTCATTCATTGCACTGGATTGCATGATTAAGTCTGGTTCGAGCCTTTTAATAACTTCTTTGACTCCTCGTTTAACCTCCGTATCGTACACACAAGTATTTGAGTATTGAAGGACTGGATTCAAGAAATAAGCTAAGACAAGAATAAAAGCGGATTACAATTGATGTAGCAAAAATTTATTTAAGAGAAAAAAGTTAGCAAAATCATAATAAATGAAATTACCTGCAGCATGCAAGTGCCTATGCAATTGTCTATACCATGTCTCTCTAATGATGACATTCCATGTCCATCCTCATTATCATCATCACTACTATGTCCACGAGTATATGGCATATCACCATATAAGTTCTCTTCCCTCACAGCATTAATAATTGATTATTTCTTTTTAAGAGCCGCTGCCCTTTCTTTAATCCCTTCATTGAGAAGTGATTTTACCATTTTTCTAATTTCCTTTGGAACTTTCGTACATGGTTCCACATTTCCAAAAATATGTGCAATATGATGTTTAAGAGGAGTGATCCCACCATGTACAATTTTTTTGCAATAGTTACATTGACATTTTTTTCTATCTCCACCAACAGGAATAGCATATTCCCATCCAATGTCCAACTTTGGAGCCATAACTGCATAAAATATAGTCGTTTCAATAACATGAAATTGAATAAGTAGTGGATATGCTAGGAATTTTATGTTGTGGAGCTCCTGTAAATTTCTTCAGCTCATATGCAAGATGGACTCAAGGAGAAATTTAATGTGAATCCAAGTCTCGATATAATCATAGTGATCATCATTTAGTAAATTTAATGTGAACCCAATGACATGAATAATATTGATTGTAAAAATATCATGAATTATAATGGACGGATTTGAATAAATAAACAAACTCTTTAGACTATGCATGAAATATGTAGGTTAACCATTTCCTAATCACCAATTTATCAAAAGAAAATTCAAGAATACATAGAGTGAACTTTATTGAGACATCAATTATGTTACTCCAAATAGTAAAGAAAATGAATAAATGTGGAAACAACATACAAGTTCTTATTGTTTGCTCTCCTCACGGTGGTAAGTGCTGTTTTCTCTTCTTACTTTTTGCCACATAAACAATATACTGCACAACTATTACTTGAATCAAATTTTTGATGTTCTCTCAATTAATTGTAGTTAGTTATTCCAATAATTTTATTTGGATTTCCTTTTTCTATTTAAATTGTTACAATGAGTTATTCACCTATGCAAGTTATTATCAAACTAATTTGCCTAATCTTAAGTTTATTCTTTCTCCCCTATTTCAGTACCAGTTTAATCATTAATTTATTTCTAAATCCTGCTAATTTTATATTTCCTACAATATATTTAAATCATACTATATAACATAATTCATTACAATATATACATCACATATACTATATTATTAATGTAAAAGATGCATAATTGCATTAATTAAATGTATTCATCATAGTTTTATTTATATTTCTAATTATTGCTACATATTTTAATGATTTTTCTGAAATCTAAATCACAATTAATCTAATAAGTTATATTTCTAATCATACTCTGCACCTGCCATCTACGACTGTAGCATATTATAGATCTTACAAACATAGCCATATATCCAAAAGAAATACAAGTAAATTGAAGTTGGAGTCCAAGTCCAATTCACTACCACACTCGGTTGCCATGCCTACACACGCACACATGAACCCCTTTTATTTCTTGATACCAAATGTTATTTAGATTAAAATTTCAACAAGAATAAAATCTAAATAATTAAATCCCAATAATTTAGCAATTCTCAAAATAGACAAAAGACAAGCCTTCTTTTTTTTCTATTTTCCTCCGCCGGTGATGGCTTGGTGAAGCAGTTGTCTACTTCACCACTGTTACCACCACCATCGTCGTCGGGTTGGGTTGGAGCATCCTTCTTCAAGTTGTACATCACATCTTCAAATCTGACGAGATGGATATGGATCTAAAGATACATCTCCAAATCTGACGAGACGGATATGGATCTAAAGAGACAGAGACAGATCTGACGAGATGAAGTGTAGCGCCCACCGACCACCTGGTGGCCCGCCACACCGCGATGCCAGCTCGATCCAGGAGACCGTCCTTTCTTGAGCCAGCGCTAAGCGTCAGAACTATACCAATCTGCTGAAACTAAAAAATTTCATTCCAATTAAACCAACAATACATTCTTCATCAGTCTTACACAATTCAACAATAACCCTATCAATTACAGATCTCCAAGCCAAAATATATACATACCCAATCGTACATCCCAAAACATCACTCCCTTTAATAGCAACAAACCAATGCTTCCTTTACTCCTCTATTCTCCCTTCGTATCCAACATACTAAACTTATCTGAAAAGGAAGAAAGAAGAAGGGGTGAGTCTGAATGACTCAGTGAGGTAGGTTAACGGGTTGCTTTACCTTTATCATTGAAACGAAATCTACAGCGAAAGATTACAAGAGAAGCGAGATTACACTTATCGAGTAAATCATTGGAGAAAACAAACAATCAGAACGATGAATATCAATCACGATACATATAACAAAACCAAAATGAATAACACATATACTTTAGATTCATGTCATATGATTCTGTTCCGTCTCCCCACTGTCCCATACCAGCGGGAGATTTCACACCTTTTGAGATTTGCAAATGTCGGGATTCTAGTGGTGGCTCCTACGGGTTCAAGAGGTGGCCCCCTCCGTCGCGTGGCACTTTGTCCCGTATAGCACTTAGCTCCCTTCAGTCTGCGAACTTTCCAAGTGTCGGGATTCTAGAGGTGGCTCCTACAGGTTTAAGAGGTGGCCCCCGCCGTCGCGTGGCACTTTGTCCCGTATAGCACTTAGCTCCCTTCACTCTACCTTTAAGAGTCAAAGCTTTAGACCAAGAAAAGGACACATCGAGGATGGATGCCGGACATTAGGATTCTAGTGGTGGCTCCTATGGGTTCAAGAGGTGGCCCCCGCCGTCGCGTGGCACTTTGTCCCGCATAGCACTTGGCTCCTTTAGCCGACGGAGTAGAACCAAGGAATACAATGGTCTCAATGTGATAAGAAAGATATTGACTCGATATTCGTATGATAAGACTCACGGGAATTGACAACGATTAGACCGAAGACCATTTCGAGACAAAACATGTACCATAAACATGAAAAGGATAATGTCGAGAATTATGAGATATTGATTGGAGCGGGATACTTAAGAACTTACATTCATCAATAAGCAATCATCAAGATATTGATAAAATAGTCGCAGAACGAAACAAGGAAATAACAATTACGTAAAGCAATTAAAAAATATCAAGGGAAAGAGAAACCCTCACTGTTACAACTCGATGTCGTCCCCTTGTGTCTCGTCTAAACCACAATTTATCCTGCTGTCCAAATACACCGTCATATTCTTAAGTTATAATATTTTATAATCCAACCAAATACAACAAATTATATCATACTATCCAAACAAATAGGCTATTAAGTTCAAACAAACCTCCTTACGTGCGCAACATACTTCGACAATTTTTAAAACAATCTCGGAATGAAATTCCCTTCTAAATTTTTTCAGGATATCCGAAAGGACGCTGAAAAAGTCTGCCTATTTTTTCCAGATTTAACTTCCTTGTCAAATTGGGATTCGATCAACAAAACAGGACCGTCCCGACAGATTTTTTCAGAACAGACACCTTACATTCAAATATTTTTGTAAACTCCCCTGTTTACTGAACATTTCCGAAATTTATATGATGTCTCTATAACATATGTATACAGCTACTGTAAAAGTTTTAGAGTAAACCAAAATTTCCAGGTACACGAAATATCCTCAAAAACAGAAACAATTTTCAATTCCGCCGAACAGACTGGCGATTTTGTTCAACGATTTTTAGAAACTTCCAAAAAACTCTAATCCTTACCAAATTTTTCAGAGATATTTAACACACAATCAAGTCCTTCCAAAAAAAATTTCAAAATCAAACTCAAAAGTTTAGGCACCTCATTACAGTTTTAAACTTAACTTCAGAAACTGAAAGTTCCAAAAAAAACTGAACATCATGCCATTGAAGTTAACTAAAATACATATATATGATATGATACTCTCAATTCCAGGTCATATACAGCTTTAAATACATTTAGTCTACAACATATTCATGCAAAAGAAATAATTAACTACCATATACCTTAAGAGAAAGAAGAAAGGATGATGCTTCCTCCTACTGGATTTTCTTTCTCCAGCTTTTCATGTATTTGAGGTGAGATAGGAGCTGATTTTCAGAGAGTTTTCAGGCGTGGTGATGAGTGAGGTTGAAGGCTGAATTGGTGTATATATGGAGGTGTTGGTCAAAAAGGTAGAGAAAAAATAAATGGAGATTAATCCTCCATGGGCCACGTTTTTAGGCAAGATGAGATGTGATTAGCATAATTTGCCACCTCCTAATCTTCCTCCCCCTATTAGTGCATGTGGTTGTACGAATATATATATATATATATATATGTATATGTATATATGTGCATGTGTTTGTGCCTATATATATATATGAAGGTAAATCTATATATATATATATATGTATACATATATATACATATGCCTTAAATGATATAATGCATCAACTATTCCACAATGAGATGCAAATATTTCACATATAGATATAATAATAGTTATATAAGCAATTCGTAAAATATTTTTGGTCGAACACACATTGCTAAAATTGAATAAATTACGAAATTTAATTAGCGGTAATTATAATATTTACCTTCGCTTCTACGAAATTAGGAACTGAGAATATTGGGTGTTACAACTCCCCCCCTCCTTAAGAGAATTTGGTCCCCAAATTCTGAGAGGTCCCAAAGAGATCCGGGTATCTTTTTCTCATGTCATCTTCTCGCTCCCAAGTTGCTTCTTCAACCTGATGGTTTCTCCACAATACCTTGACTAAGGGTATTTTCCGAGATCATATTTCTTGATATTTGAAGTCTAGTATACGTATCGGTATCTCTTCATACGACAAATTGGGTTCTAGTAGCAATTCCTCATGAGATATCACATGTGATGGATCAGGATGGTACTTCTTAAGTTGTGATACATGGAACACATTATGAATATGGGAAATATTGCCAGGTAGTTCGACTTCATACGCTACTACCCCAATACGCTTCAAGATCTAGAATGGTCCTATATATCGAGGTTGAAGTTTGCCCAACACCTTTTCGTGGTGATACTTTAATAAAAACTTGGTCCCCAACTCGAAATTCTAAGTCATTGCGTCGTGTATCGGCATAGCTCTTTTGACGACTCTGAGTTGCACTCATTCGTTGTTTGATTATTTGAACTTTGTCAATGGCTTCTTGTATCATTTCCACCCGCAAGACCCTTTTTCGTCCATCCCGCGATGGTGCTCTCCAATCATCTAAATCCCAATAGAGCGGGGATCGACATTTCCGCCCATAAAGTGCTTCATAGGGTGCCATTTGGATGTTGGCCTGGTAACTGTTGTTTATAGGCATGTTCTACTAATGGAAGGTGTGTATCCCAAGACCCTCCAAAGTCTAGACCCAAGTCCTTAATATATCTTCACTAATCCTTATCACCCTTTCTGACTGTCCATCGGTCTGCGGGTGAAAGGCGGTACTAAAGTTCAACTTTGTACCTGGGTCTTCTTGAAACCGTCTTCACAGGCTAGATGTAAACTTGATATCTCTGTCGGAGACGATGCTAACCGGTATCCCATGAAGTCGGATAATTTCCTCATTCCCGTGTAGCATCTCCAAGTCGTGGTTCCTCGAGGAGCCAAGACTTGTCTTTCTTATTTGATCGAAGTTATTGCACCTAAATTTGTTCTACGAATGGGTTCCTATTGGAATGACATGTTTCATCTCAAATAAAGATCGCATCGGTACATGATGTGCGTTGAGTCCAAGTGATATTTCTATAATTGAATCTTACGATAGACATGATAAGCGGGAAAAAAAATTCACTGAAACATTTGTACTTCTAAAACACTCGTACGATACACTTTGATCGTTGGAATGGTTCTTTGACGACGCAATTGAACCTTCCTGGTTTCAATCTTCTTGAAAAGTCTTCTATATAAAGTGTTGATGAAGGCTTGAATTCTTGATCACTTCATACTTGCTTACATAGATCTTCTGACTTCTATCCATTTTTAGATTCTATGATTGACGCTCCTACCCTTTGCTAGTGTCATTGACCATCGATGCTTGTAGGGCTCTATGAAGATCCTTGTACGATGATCCTTTACATGCGTTAGAATCTAAATAGAACAACACTCGGTATTTCTATCAATATGGTGCGCGCAGCTGTATGAATCTTGCTTCGTGAATGTCGTTATAGATCCCTATATCATGCTTCCGCTGCGCCACTCTGTAGTATCGGCGTTGTTTGTTGTTAAAAAAATATTTCGCACATAATGACTTTATAAACGGGCTCAAACTCTCGAGTTTGATGTTTGCTCTAGGTTTGAAGTTACAAGATATAAGTGATTCTATGAAAAAAATTAGGCTTAAGAATCACTATCGACAGTCGGCTATGGTGGAATTTGAAGGTAATCAAAATCATAAGGAATAGTTAGGTCGAATTACTGAAAGATATACAAAAATATTGTTAGCTCATGAACAAGGGTGAACAATCTAACCAAGACTTTTGAGTGTCCACTTGAGTGGTTAGAATATATGTGTCTCTAGTCAAAAAGTAAAATGTTCAAGGATTTCAAGATATTGAACGAGATGACAAGGTGGCTCAGGAAGAGAGATGACCGAGGAATAAGTATGAGGTATTCAAAGAGATTAAATATTAAATAAAAATTTGTTATCCAAACGAAAGAGATGGAATACAAAGAAGTTTCACAACAATCAAATCAAGTTTTTAAAGGTTTCATGAATATAAGTCAGCAATGACAAGGGGGTTCATCAATAAGAATCATCTGAAACAATGTATAGTTTGTAAGGAAAATGAAAGAAGAATCTCATTTGATAATGGATTTCAAACATTAAATAGCCAAAAGCCAAATTCCAAGACTAAAGCTATCAAATTTTTTTTGGATTATGAATAAAATATATTACAACAGGCATGGACGGCTAAAAAGAGCGATATACAATGATTTGTGGTTTAGGAATATACATTGGAGCTCAATGATTGTTATAACCTTCGTCAATAATAGTGGGATGCGATATGGTATAATAGAAGAGGACGCAATAGACATTCTTACTATGATTACTGAAAGATGGTGAGTGAAATTACAGGTCGAAGGATAATTTGAAATGTTAAAATGAGATCGAATATAAGAAAATTTACACAGAGAGGTAAAGTTTGAACTGTACAATTGAGTTTTGAATAAACAACTAGCATCGTTGAATACTGAAGGACTGGGATAGAAATATTAGGATAAAAGAGAGTAATGGTAGGTACCAGGAGGAGTTGAAAACGTAGTGATGCAATTACCATGATATGCACAAACAATTGGAATATGTATCAAAGAAAGGAGGTCCAAGCAGAGTTTATTCAACAGGAGTTGTAGATAGAAGCTAAATATTTCTCAGAAAAACAAGTAGAAAGATTGAATTTCACAATAAAATGATTCGATTAAAAGTAAAGATTAGTAATCAATAGGTATTTCAAAGTGGCAAAAAAAAAAATACCGACTTCAAAAGACGAAAAATAGGATTCTCAACTTAGGGTCAGCGATCCTTAGACACCCAAAGGAAGCACTGCACATAGAGTTTTGAAGGAAGTTCAAACGCAAATGGAAGAGTCCTCAAATATATACAATGGCATTTGGTATCCAAGAATAGCAATTATAATCAAGTTTCAGCTTGAGGGGTGACCAAGAGCAAAAGAAAATATTCAACGATTAGGAGTTTCAGACTAAAGATAATTCTCAAGAAATGGTTCATGGTAATTCAAATGAGTGAAAGTCTCAAGAATGGCAGTTATCGATAACAAAGAACTTAACAGGGTTTAAGGAATATAAGAATTTACTCAATTCGACTTGTAGTTACCATTAACCAAAACAGTCATTCGAAATTTCCCTCATCCTAAAGGAATGAAAACGTATTCCCAATTCTCAAATTAGGTTTGATCCTAAAATCAATACTATAATTGTAGTGAACCTCATGTTGGCTGGCCATCCCAACAGTGATCTACCACAATTTAAATACTGACTTGCTAATATTTTGGATCAGGATATGAGATTCTTCCAAGCCCACAACTTGATGATGCTAAAGAAATATTATGCACCAATGATCGCTTCACATCATCCTCCATATAAATCTTTAAAAAAACTTTCTTATCTTCGATTCCCCTTATTTCACCCTCCTATTTGTATATCCAATCTTGTACTCCAACCTTATATATCATCAAAACTTCACCTTTTAAGTTCAATCGATCACAACTTCATACTATAGTCCGAAGATCTTACCCTAGAATAGCTCAGGTACTAACCCAATCTCTGATACCACCAACTGTAGTGCCCACCGACCACCTGGTGGCCCGCCACACCGCGATGCCAGCTCGATCCAGGAGACCGTCCTTTCTCGAGCCAGCGCAAAACGTCAGAACTATACTAATCTGCTGAAACTAAAAAATTTCATTCCAATTAAACCAACAATACATTCTTCATCAGTCTTACACAATTCAACAATAACCTAATAATTACAGATCTCCAAGCCAAAATATATACATACCCAATCGTACATCCCAAAACATCACTCCCTTTAATAGCAACAAACCAATGCTTCCTTTACTCCTCAATTCTCCCTTCGTATCCGACATACTAAACTTATCTGAAAAGGAAGAAAGAAGAAGGGGTGAGTCCGAATGACTTAGTGAGGTAGGTTAATGGGTTGCTTTACCTTTATCATTGAAACGGAATCTACAGCGGAAGATTACAAGAGAAGCGAGATTACACTTATCGAGTAAATCATTGGAGAAAACAAACAATCAGAACGATGAATATCAATCACGATACATATAACAAAACCAAAATGAATAACACATATACTTTAGATTCATGTAATATGATTCTGTTCCGTCTCCCCACTGTCCCATACCAGCGGGAGATTTCACACCTTTTGAGATTTGCAAATGTCGGGATTCTAGTGGTGGCTCCTACGGGTTCAAGAGGTGGCCCCCGCCGTCACGTGGCACTTTGTCCCGCATAGCACTTGGTTCCTTTAGCCGACGGAGTAGAACCAAGGAATACAATGGTCTTAATGTGATAAGAAAGATATTGACTCGATATTCGTATGATAAGACTCACGGGAATTGACAACGATTAGACCGAAGACCATTTCGAGACAAAACATGTACCATAAACATGAAAAGGATAATGTCGAGAATTACGAGATATTGATTGGAGCGGGATACTTAAGAACTTACATTCATCAATAAGCAATCATCAAGATATTGATAAAATAGTCGCAGAACGAAACAAGGAAATAACAATTAGGTAAAGCAATTAAAAAATATCAAGGGAAAGAGAAACCCTCACTGTTACAACTCGATGTCGTCCCCTTGTGTCTCGTCTAAACCACAATTTATCCTGCTGTCCAAATACACCGTCATATTCTTAACTTATAATACTTTATAATCCAACCAAATACAACAAATTATATCATACTATCCAAGCAATTAGCAATTAAGTTCAAACAAACCTCCTTACGTGCGCAACATACTTCGACAATTTTTAAAACAATCTCGGAATGAAATTCCCTTCTAAATTTTTTCAGGATATCCGAAAGGATGCTGAAAAAGTCTACCTATTTTTTCCAGATTTAACTTCCTTGTCAAATTGGCGATTCGATCAACGAAACAGGACCGTCCCGACAGATTTTTTCAGAACAGACACCTTACACTCAAAAGTTTAGGCACCTCATTACAGTTTTAAACTTAACTTCAGAAACTGAAAGTTCCAAAAAAAACTGAACATCATGCCATTGAAGTTAACTAAAATACATATATATGATATGATACTCTCAATTCCAGGTCATATACAGCTTGAACTACATTTAGTCTACAACATATTCATGCAAAAGAAATAATTAACTACCATATACCTTAAGAGAAAGAAGAAAGGATGATGCTTCTTCCTACTGGATTTTCTTTCTCCAGCTTTTCATGTATTTGAGGTGAGATAGGAGCTGATTTTCAGAGAGTTTTCAGGCGTGGTGATGAGTGAGGTTGAAGGCTGAATCGGTGTATATATGGAGGTGTTGGTCAAAAAGGTAGAGAAAAAATAAATGGAGATTAATCCTCCATGAGCCACATTTTTAGGCAAGATGAGATGTGATTAGTTTAATTTGCCACCTCCTTCCTCCCCCTATTAGTGCATGTGGCTGTACGAATATATATATATATATATATATGCATGTGTTTGTGTCTATATATATATGTAGGTAGGTATGGACACATTTAAATTTTAGTAATATACAATTGATGAAGGTAAATCTATATATATATGTATACATATATATACATATGCCTTAAACGATATAATGCATCAACTATTCCACAATGAGATGCAAATATTTCACATATAGATATAATAATAGTTATATAAGCAATTAGTAAAATACTTTTGGTCGAACACACATTGCTAAAATCGAATAAATTACGAAATTTAATTATCGGTAATTATAATGTTTACCTTCGCTTCTACGAAATTAGTAACCGAGAATATTGGGTGTTACATGAAGATGAATGATTCTTAAGTTTTTAATTTTATATAGCGCTTTAGATATTTTGTTTAGTATTTTATTTTCTCTCTCGTATGAGAGTTTGTTTTCTCTCTCGAATGAGAGTTTCATCTCTCCTTGAATAGGAGTTGCACAAGAATTTTCTTGTGTTCGTTTGTGAGTTCTTAAGATTTGTTATCTTCAAGAACTTGATAGTTGGTGTTTCTGATGTTCTTACTACATCGTTTGAGTCGATATGAATTGTATTGTTCCAAGCGTTGTAAACTTTCGATTGAATGATATATAAAACCGATTTTTCTTCAAAAAAAAAATAGACAAAACATCTTGATTTGTTAATTACTTTTGTTACAACTATAGTACTTTCATCAACTATAGTATTTAATTTGTACTGCAAATTCAATTTCACTAGTACAATTAAAGGCACATTTGTCATTCCAAGTGTCGATATAATCCTAATGATCATCATCTAGTAAATTTAATGTGAATCCAATCACATGAATAATTTTGATTGTCAAATAATCATGAATTATAATCGACGGATTTGAATAAATAAACAAACATCTCTTTCCACTATCATGTAGGTTAACCATTTCCTAATAACCAATTTGTCAAAAGAAAATTCAAGAATACAAAACTAAAGTCAACAACATTTCGAGAATCACCATTTCCTAGTTTCGTGTATCTTAAGTTGATGATGGGTATGTTAAATAAAAGGAAATTTCGAGATTTGCAGATAAATATATATAGTAGTATAAGTATAATTAGCAGCAGCATATGTGACAAATTATAATTTAACAAAATTTAAAAAAATAAAATAAATAAATAATTTAATAAATAAACTCTTAATTAAACTAGCTAATTAAATGATTACCTTTAGGAAATGACTTAAACAAATGCTTGATATTAATATTTCTTTCTTCAGAATCTTCTTTTCACCATTGAATTTTATTTGAAGAAAGAGTAGAATAATGAGTAGAGAAGTATGAGTTAATAAGCAATATATACATGCTTATATACTTTCTTCAAACTATATTTACACTTCATCCCGTGAATCTTCCCGTGAACCACTATTGGTGAATAATACAAAGAAAGACATAAAGTTGGGAAATTCTCTGAAAAAGAAAAGTAAACCTATTCACTCCACACCTATTCGTACCAAAGAAAAGCAAACCTATTCTCTGAAAAAGGAAAAGAAAAGCAACTTATTCTCTTTTGCTTTGTCTTCTTCAAAAGGATCCCAATAGCTTTTCCTTCAAACAGCAACATATTTCCTTCAAAATAGAAAATCGGCCGCTATCATCGGAAAATCGACCGATATTATCGATATAATCCGATATTATCATGATATCGCCGATATTATCGGCCGATGGCCGATAATATCAGTGATACCATACCCAACCGGTAACAAACCGTATCGCCGGAATTTATCGGATCGGAGGGGTCCGATCCGGTTATGTATGGGCCGATATCATCGGATATCGGCTGATACTTTAAAGCATGATCCTATATGGAACTAGATGCCACTGAAATTGTCAATCGCAATCAAAATATGATTAAGGGAAATTTACCATTAGAATGTGTGTAAAAACGACAGAGACAAAAAGGATTTGTTATTGTCCGGTGAAAATGCAGAGCTCCGGTGGAAAATATCATCGGCGGCGATGAATCAATTTTGAAAACACTCGTCATAGTGTATTCGAGCTGAAAGGAAATATGAATGGGTAATTGGAACATGCATCATTGAATTGCCACCTTTTCGCACAATCTACCCTTCAATTAAATTTTTAACACTTTTCACCATTAAATTACATATACATTGATATTTTGCACTGTGGAGCAAATTTACACCATTAAATGGTCCTTTGAAAATACAAAGAAGACAAAATTGTACTGGAACAAAAAATCGTAAAAATCTGTAAAATCCGATAGAAAAGTTGTATCATAAAAAGGTGAAAAATTGTAGAAGCTTTCTCAATTCTAGGGTTAGTCTCCTCTTCAATCTTTGGAGAAATCCATTTGCATAGAGGCAAAAAAGGGTGGGAATATTGAGGGTAGAAGTTGATTATGGAGATTCTCGGATGATTTCTCCAAGTGTTGAATAGGGAATTTTAAAGATATAAGTTTATTGGCTAATTCTACAATGAGAGGACTTCTAAAGATTTTCACTTTTTTGGTACAAATTTGAGTTTATATATTTTCACGTCTTTTTTCTTTGTACAAAATTTGTATGCTTTATATTTACAACTTTACTCAAAATTGAGTGGACTTTTTTTTCTTTTTTTTTTTTATGAATTAGATGTTAAGCTATATATACAATTCAAAGGTGCAAACTGTAAAAAATAAATTGAAGGGTGCAAAGTGCCAAAATAAGGAATTAAGGGTACAATATGTCAATTACCCAATATGAATTATGAATTATCCCCAATTAGAGAGAAACTAGAGAGAGAGAGAAATAGTTAGAGACATATAGGTCCAAATCTTCTATATTATGTTTGTGCAACATTTGTTATACCAATAAACAATAGAAATGCCTGAAAAAATTGAAAGAGAAATAAAAAGTTATAACTTTCAGACACTTGTCTACTGTTTATTGGTGTAATACCAAAATGTTATAAAAATCCGTAGGAAGGAATATTATTGATTTGATTTTTGAAAAATCAAATCATGATGTGCAAGATGTTTAATTTTGCTGAATTACTTATAGTATTAATTAATAATATAAAAATAAAATATATCTAAAATGTAAAAGTTTGCAGGTCAGCTCATAAGCTCAGAACAAATGGAATTACGCTGGAGCTCGACTTGAGTGGTGGCCGTAGCCCAGAGTCCTCCCATTTTGACTTTATTTTTCTCTCTCCCAATTCTATTTTTTCAATATTGCCTAAATCTTTTTAAAAGACAAATAGGGACTTCATTTTAATCATTTCTCAAAATGAAAGGTTTGATGGAAGAAATTTCGACAATCTTTCAAAAATCAATTAGCGTGATTCATCGAATCCAATCTTAAAGCCACACATCAGAAGCCAATCTCAAGAACTAAAGGTCAATTCTTGAGTTTGTATTCAAAATATTCTATTCTATTATTCCAATTGAAATTTGCTACTTGTCATTCTCTTATGTGACTTTACAAAATAACTTTTTACATAACAATAAACAACAAAACCAAGACCAAAACTATAAAATGGATTTGCAATAACCCAACATTTATGGATGAAACTTACACAATCAATATCTAAAGAAAACAACATTCACTAATTGAATATTATAATCAAATTCAGCATCTCACTTATAAAATTTTCCCAGCTTTGTAAATATTGATGGACTAAGTTCTTGCATCTATTCTATGTGATACTGACAATTACTACATCTCTGTGCATTTCCTTTCTCTCTTCAGAACTACTTCCAATTCCTCTCGGATTCAGATGCACTTAGCTTTAGTGTTTTTCCGTTTTGGCTCTAACTTCGGTGTTTTTTTATCTCCAGCCTTCTCACAACTTCAGTGACGTGTTTTACTTCACAATCCACAACATGTAGTAGGTTCCTTGTTTGGATGATCTTCAGTGTGGAAAGAGCTTCAGTTTTCAGCACACATTTTCTCGCTTTTCAGTTGTTCAGTGTCCATCCTTAACATCTTAAGTTTCAGCAAATGTTTGCTTACTCTTTTTGCTGATCCATCACTTTCTTCTAAGCCCATTCTTTTGGCTCATTCACCTCTTCATATAGGTTGCTGACATTTTCAGTGATCTATATGAAGATGTGAAGGAGCAAAAAGAATGGGCTCAGAAGAAAGTTATAGATTCAGCAAAAAGAGTAAGTAAACATTTGCTGGAACTTAAGATGTTGACGAAGGGTACTCAATAACTGAAAAGCGAGAAAATGTGGACCGAAAAAATTGAAGCTCTTTCCACATTGAAGATCATTCAAACATGGAACTTACTACGTGGTACAGATTGTGAAGTAAACCACCTCACTGAAGCTGTGAGAAGGCTGGAGATACAAAAAAATGCCTAATTAGAGCTGATATGGAAGCATTTAATCTGAATGCATTTGAATCAGAGAGGAATTTTGAAAGTAGTTATGAAGAGAGAAAGGAAATGCATGAAAAAACATGCTAAAATCAAGAATCAGAAATGCTGAATCGTCATTTGAATCGCTCTCCAGCCAATCCTTGAGGAATTTTGCATAGGAGCGGCCTTCTATGGATGTGAAACAACCACTGGCATTTGGAATAGCATGTTGTTTAGTAATTGGAGCCCCAATTTGCCCTTGTAAAAGGGCTACGAGAATATGGACATTCTGTCTGAAACAAGAAACTAATGCAGGTATAAGACTGTGCCTTTTCAAAACCCCAATTGGCATTCGACTCTTAAGTAACTCTATCAGCAGCAGAAGATGAATCAAGGGCGTCAACAACTTCATTTTCTACAGAATTCATATTTAGCTAAGGATTTTTGTCTTCAGAATCTTTTGGTCCATGTTCATCAGGAATGACGTTTGATTTTAGCACAAGCTCAACCTTTTTTGACCTGGATTTTCCTTTGCTCTTTGACTATTTACCTCAATCGGAACCAGCTTACAAGCAAAAATGACAACACTGAAAATGAAAATAGTAACCTTGTTGATATATCTAAGAATAAACATTTATAACGATAGAGAATCTCAGCCAAAAATTTAAATGTGAAAAGTTCTTTATCTAAGAATGTTTTTTAGAAAAGATCTAATTATGTGTCATCCATAATCTTTATCATTGATATTAAGATTTCAAATCAACTTGACACGCACATGTAATTAAACACACAAAAACTTACTGAAGTACTAAGTTTTCTTCCGATAAACCAAAATAGGTAAAAAGAGTGGATACTTAGTTGAAAGTGTTGACCTCTTATCAATCTAAGAAAATGTTATTTTTTAGCCAACACAACCTTTTCATGAGCAATGAAAGACTGATGATGTTATCAGCCAATCCACTTTACAATAAAGTGTAAACTTTACAATAAAAACATACAAGTTATATGAAAATGAAGAATAAAAACTAAAGCAGTGTTCCACCCTCACAAATATTTCCAAACATCCTTCAAATTACAATTAATACCAAAAAAGAAAAAAACCAGCAATTTGTAGACAATTTTTTTAACATGGTTCAAGTGACACAAAAGAAGTGCCCTCGTAACATACCATATGGTTCTACTTAAAAATAACTACAAAAAAAATCATCCCATCACCACACGATTAATTCTTCCAATTAAACAAGATAAAATCTTTAAAGAAGCCAACTTGAAAAACATAACAATTATTTTATGTCAAAAATGTATATATAAGCCAGAGAAGGAACTCTAGAACCAAACTTGACTTCCTAATCGTACTAAAAATTAAAGCAAAAGGTGCCTTTTCAAGTTTATATGGAAACATGTCGGGGACAAAACAAAATTTATGAAAAAAACTATATGAGAAACTTAATTACCAAAGCTTCCCATGTGCAAATCCCGACCAACAAAGTTTCCAGCCACCGCTCCAACTCTTTTATAGTTCACACAAACTGAAGAAAAGGCAAAAAGTAAGTACTAATAGAATGTGATAAGATCTCATTTCATATACTATGATAAGATTGTTTAAATCTCACTCAGATAATGTAGGACATTCAAAATAAGATGATGTCATATTTAATGCACCGTAAAATGTGATTGCAGGTTTCAAGAATCTTTTTTAAAGTTGGTGAGAAACAACCAATTTATAACTATTCAACTATCGGCACACACTTGGCAGTTATGCAGGATTCAAAGAGAGAAAAGGGACTTGACGAAATTGGCGTGTTGGGATCAGACTAAATGAACCCTATAGTATTACGAATTCTATATTGAAGAGTGACATATTAAAATTCCACCTTTGAATTTTCCCGTTGAACCGGGCGGGGGGGGGGGGGGGGCGGCGCGGCTCGACTTCTCCTTCACACGACCGGTTCGAATTCTTAATGATCTGGGTTGGTCCCCTCCTTAGCACCCCAAGTGTTGTACCTCTAAGCGGGTCTCCACATCTCGAACATTTCCCTTGATTGTTGTTATTGTGCTAGCAACTAACTACTAACTGAGGCTTATGTATTCAGGTGGTGGAATATTTGAGAGTGCCTAAACTTGTGTATTGATGAACACAAGAACTACAGAGAACGACTAGGATTATTTTGGTGGAGGATGAAATTCCTCTCTTGAAATTCTATGCGTTGATAGTCGAATTCCACACCTATTTATAGGTGAGGAATTCGACCCCTACGCCTAGTTGGGGAAGGACAAATTGAATTTTATATTATCTACCTAATGAAGTCCAAGGTAAAAAAGAAAACAAAATCTGAAATATCTGTCTATTCCACTGTCTTGACCAATGCCTAAAAGGGAATATTAATAAAACATGATAAAGATAATGACAATAACAATGTTGACCAAAAATCTTGTTGTGATTTATGCCACAAATCAGCGAAATAATTGATATTTATTATTCTTTGCCAGAGAAATAGTCAAGGTAAAAGTTTGTAGATAAAGACACAATAATTACTTACCTTGCAAGTGGCAACGAAAAGAATAAGGAAAAAACAATTTCCAAAAACGATTACAATTAGGAAATCGTATTCGATGATTTTACACCAATTCCTTTTAAAGATTTATATTTAATCCTTGAAGATATTATTCATACTGATCTCTAATGACAAATAACTATGACATCTCTCATCCATACTCCTCTCATTGCAACATCCAGAAAATATAAATGTTTACTGTAACAAATATTACAAAGAAAAATGTGCCCCAGTCCTTGACTTCAAGCCAAACTAAAATATGTATGCAAACTCATAAACAATTTCTCTTTGCTAATAGTATCTCAACGAGAAATGACACCTTATGACAAGTAACAAGTTAGAGCCTCTAAACTGATAAGAGATTGTACCATGAAGTTTCTAGAGCACTCGCAACATTTACTATTTCCTTCTTCTACTTTCTTTACCATTTTTTATTTTAGTTGGAGATTTGGATCTGAAAGTCCCTCAACACGAGATTTAAACTTACACAGAAACAAAATATTTAATGCAACGGAAGATTAAGAAAGAATACGAAGAAAAGATAACTGACTTTTACTTCACTCTGGTTCACCCAGGGTTCAGCAACATTAGCACCAAGAGCAGTAAAACAGATTAGTCAATTGAACTTTAGCACACTTTCAAACGAATCATGTCTTTCCCACCAGGCTCTTTTTGGTAATGCGCTTTATGGGTGAACTATTCATGTCTATAAAGAAGACATAAATAATATTACAAACCTCTTTGAACAATCTCACATCTTTCTCCAGCAAAACTAACACACTCTGAATTAGATTGATGGATAAATATGCGGTAAATGTAAATTTCATCACAAATGGTACCAGAGATCAAATCTATGAAAATGAAGGACATTAAGTCATGTAGACAATTTCAGGATCTCATTCAACTCCCTATAGAATAAACATCTTTCAGCAATATGCTTGTGAGAACTGCAAGGTCGAAATGCTAAGAATAGGTTGGTCACAGTACTTTTTCCATACTAATCATGTGAACAAGAATAGACTAATTTCTTGCGGTCTATTTTATGTTCTACTGAAAATTGCTATATCTCTTTAATTATTGAATGAACAAAGTCTATCAGAGAATCTGCACCTTTTGCTTCTTGTTAAGAATTTACCAAATTAATAAAAGAGCTTTTCAAATTGTACAAAGTTATGATACAATGATAATCTACACGCTGATAGACTAAGCGACGAAGTAAAAGTAAGCTTTTTTTCTCAATGATATTCATATTGCTTCACCTTTAAGCAAAATAAATAACAATCCCAGGAATCCTATACCTATTATCATTAATACATGAATTTGCATTTATGACTTGCTGCCCATCCTGGATGAACTAGGAGCTTAGACCATAGACTCTAATGCTCTATTCAATTTGGGCCACACAATATGAACACTGTCCTCGCATTTTGCATCTCCCTTCATAGCAAGAAAAGCACACCACTTGGTGTTGCACGATAAGAAAACTACACCAACTTCAATATCGATGCATATCATGCAGTTCCAGTAACTTATCTTTTCATATAGAGCACTTGATTCTGAAGATATCCCTTCAAGGCTTCTGTGCAAGAAATTATCATCCTCCAGAAATAAATTTGACATCTGATGAGCCAAGCGAAGACTAGAGAGCTCATCTTCAAGCCTCTGACAGTCATCCTGAGCTAGTTGACTCTCTATTTCAACTTTTTGATGCAATTTTAATAGCTCGCTTCTTGAATTAGCTTTCGTGTCTCCGCCATTTTAATTTCTTCAGCCAGAAGGGCAAACGTTTGATCTTTTTCCACGACTGCCTGGCTCCATTTGGCCTGCAATTAGAAAACCAAAAAGAGAGAATAAAGTAAAATAACACTAAGGTTTAGAGTTTCTTCAAAAATGTATGTATGAATTCATTGGGCATTTCCACATCTACGTGTAAAGTATTCAATAAAACCACTCATACATGTAAATTAATAAAATACAAGTTCACTTAGCAAGCACCTTTCAAATATTAGAAAATTATCACTTCCAATTAATTATCAAATATAAGAGAAAATTGATTCAAAATTCCTAACCATACAGATAGGAAGCACCTCTGATCAACACTACTAATAACATGCAACTAAGTAGGCCCATAACCGATATCATAAATCCTCGATATACGACTGACTAAATATACGACAGATCATTAGCACCTCTAGTCACAAAAAGCTAATGCTGATAAATGCAAGAACATTCATTTCAATGCTGCCGGTATGGATAAAGGTTTCTGCATAAAGATTACTTAGAGATCCATATCCATGTAAATTGGAATATTTATACTGACAAGTGACTGACTATGTCATATACTTCCATTAGTTAGATCCATATCCACCAGGCTCTTTTGATGCGCTCTATGGGTGAGCTATTCATGTCTATAAAGAAGACAGAAATAATATTACAATCCTCTTTGAACAATCCCGCTTCTTTCTGCAGCAAAACTAACACACATTTGAACTAGATTGATGGATAAAGCAGTACACAGTAAATGTAGATTTCATCGCAAATGGTTCCAGTAATCAAAACTCTGAAAATGAAGGACATAAGTCCTATAGACAATTTCAGGATCTCATTCAACTCCCTATGGACAACAGAATAAACATCTTTCAGCAATATGCTTGTGAGAACTGCAAGATTGAAATGCTAAAAATAGACCCACAATTCGGAATGGTCATAGTATTTTTTTCCTACTAATCATGTGAACATGGATAGACTAATTTCTTGCGGCCTATTTTACGTTCTAATGAAAGTTGCTATATCTCTTTGCATCTTGAATGAACAAAGTCTATCAGAGAATCTGCACTTTTTGCTTCTTGTTAAGAATTTACCAAATTAATAGAAAGAGTTTTTCAAATTGTACAAAGTTATGATACAATGATAATCTACACGCTGGTAGACTAAGCGAATAAGTAAAAGTAAGCTTTTTTTCTCAATGATATTCATATTTCTTCATCTTTAAGTAGAATAAACAACAATCCCAGGAATCCTATACCTATTATCTTTGATTCATAAAGTTGAATTTATGACTTGCTACATATTTTGGATGAATTAGGAGCTCAGACCATAAACTCTAATGCTCTGTTCGATCTGGACCCCACAATATGGACATTGTCCTCGCATTTTGCATCTCCCTTCATAGCAAGAAAAGCATACCACTTGGTGTGTGCACGGTAAGAACACTACATCAACTTCAGTATCGATGCATATCATGCAGTTCCAGTGACTTATCTTTTCATATGGAGCACTTGATTCTGAAGATGTCCCTTTGAGGCTTCTGTGCAAGAAAATATCATCCTCCTGAAATAAATCTGACATCTGATGAGCTAAGCGAAGACTAGAGAGCTCATCTTCAAGCCTCCAACCGTCATCTCGAGCTAGCTGACTGTCTATCTCAATTTTTTGTCGCAATTTCAACATATCTGCTATTGAATTAGATTTTCGTATCTTCGCCATTTTAATTTGTTCAGCCAGAAGGGCAAACGTTTGCTCTTTTTCCACCACTGCCAGGCTCCATTTGGCCTGCAATTAGAAAACCAGAAAGAAAGAAAAAAAGAAAAAATAAAAACACAAAGGTTTGAGTTTCTCCAAAAAAATGTATGTATGAATTCATTGGGCAGTTCCACATCTACGTATAAAGTATTCAATAAAACCACTCACATATGCAAAATAGTAAAACACAAGTTTACCTATCAAGCACCTTTCAAATCTTAGAAAATTTTCACTTGCAATTAATTAGCAAGTATAAAAGAAAATATGAAAAAGTTCCAGAAAATTGATTGCACATTCCTAACCATACAGATAGGGAGCACCTATGGTCAATACTACTAATAACATGCAACAAACAGATCATTAGCAGCTAAGTTGACCTATAACTGATGTCATAAATCCTCGATATAGGACGATAATTGATTAGCCCAAAAGGCTAATGCTGATAAATGCGAGAACATTCATTGCAATGCCTCCAATATGGATATGGGTTTCTGCACAAAGATTACTTATAGATCCATATCCATGTAATTGGAATATTGATACTGACAAGTGACTGACTATGTCATATACTTCCATTAGTTGGACTTGACAGTCTCAATCTCCTTTTTCAGGTTTCCATGTTAAATGAAGTTTCCCAAACTCAACTATTTACCATCAAAATAAACCACACTTCAAGTAGATTTTCCTTAAGTTATTCCACATATTAATAAGTTATGAATATTTAAACTTGGAAATGAATTTCACATATGAGATTTTGTTTCACGTATCAATTGCATAAGAAACAACTCCTGCAAACAGTTTTCAGAACTAAAAACTAAACCGGAACAATTCGAGAATAATCGGATTACTTTATGGAATCCTAAGTTATATTACATGCATACCCACTAATTCTGAAATGATTTTTCTGTTTGATATCATCATTGCTTCACTATGAATAGCAACATTGAATTATGGAATATGAATATATGAGCGCAAATGGAAAAATCAGCATCAATGCTAGGAAAATTCTATGATGGACTCGTTCCATTGGTCCTAGTGTATTAAACACCACACATTTGGATTGGGGTGGGTGGGTTGTATCACCCACCACCTATGTTTTTACCACCCACCCCAACATAAATATGTGTTGTTTAAAGCACCAGGACCAACGGGATGGGATTGGCATAGAATTACCCATCAATGCTAAGACATGATTAATAATAACATTGACCATAATAAGAAATAAAATAAAAACACAATAACAATATAAGATAAAAGAAAAGGCCAATATGTTCACAAAGTTCTTGAGGTGGTTGTACTTGAAATAAAATAAACCTCACATGTAAGATTGGAAGAATAGAGGCACAAAGTCGAGATCACAAGAAAAACAATTAATATTCCATATATTAAAGAGATTAAAAAAATTGATGTTTATGCCTTGAAACTAAAATCCTCAAAACTAGCTCTAGTCCCTAATCCAACTCCATCTTTAATTTTGATTTATAAGAAAAATACTATTTCCAAAAATTAACTACTTGTCATCAAAACAACCCACGCTTCAATTATAGTTTCCTATAGTTATCTTATTCAAATGCTTACACATTAATAAATTAAGAATATTTAAACTTGGAAACGAATTTCACATATAAGATTTGTCACATATTGATTGCATAAGAAACAAATCCTACGAAATAAAATTAAAACACAACATCAAAACAAGATAAGGAAATAGCAAAGCCGATATGATCACAAACTTCCAGTAGGGTGTGCACAATTCGGTTATCCGCGTGAAACGGACCAAAACTTAAACTTCTGAAACCGAGCTAAAACTCGGTTTTCATTTTTTCTTTAAAAAAATTGATTTTTCGGTTTGGTGTCGGTTAAGGTTCGATTAACGGGACTAAACCAAAATCTATATATATATATATATATATATATAGATTATTTTATGAAATTAAGAAACATGTACAAAGGTGTTTTAGAGTAGAGAATTTTGTGAGGAATTTAAAACCTAAAGTACCAAAACCTTTAGCAACGGAATCAATCCCTGTACACTACACTATAATGTGAGCACATATTATTTTTTGGAAAACATAGTTCGACCAAAAACCAAGCCGAACCGACCGAAAAGTGTGCGGTTTTCGACCGCACCAAATTGATTTGCTTTGTTTCGGTTTTTGATAACCGAAATTGCAGTTTGGTCTTCGACCGGCCCGCCTAAACGAATACCTCAACTATCTTGAGGTGGTTGTACTTGAACTAAAATGAACCCCGCACGTAATAATGGAAGAATACAAGCCCAAAAGTTGAGATCACTAGATAATTAATCAATATTCCATAAATAAGAAACAGTGATGTTTACGACGACCTGAAACCAAACTACTCAAAACTAGCTCCAGTCCTTAATCCGACTCCATCTCTCATCTTTAAGTTTGATTTATTTAAAACAATTACTTAATATATTTCCACCTTTTTCTACAGGAATACAAATATGGACATGGAGATTACTAATTATACTTCGAAAAAAGAGAGAGATGAATATGAGAATTAAAGACTGAAGTGAACAATTTCATCATTTGTTGAGGTCAGCATTTACCTAGTTGGAACATAGAGTTCACCCTAGTTGGAAGAGTGGTATGGAGACGGATGTCGGTGTTATGAGACCATTGTTCTATATGTCTATTTAGATGGACCCTAACCATATACTCCGAGTTTACATGTATACCTGATAATATCTAATAATTTCTGATTGTGTTCCTTTATCATCCTCAATATCATGATATTATATGTCCAATTCAAGTAATTATCTGTAATAATATTCTCTAACAGCCGATTGGATCAGAGCTCATATGCACCAATGGAGTATAATTATTTTCTGAAGACCTTGAATTATGATTTAGTGAATGTAAGATTTATACAATTAATATTTCTCGTATAGCTACTATGAAAATTTTCTATTACAAATTTATGTTTGACAATAATCTTATGCTTAATTTCACTAATATTTTGGTTCCATAGAGTTTTTCTTATGTACTAATAAGTAGTTATTTAAGTTATTTATGTTTTTCTATAATTTTGCTAAATGTTTAAGAATTATTTGAGCATCCAATAATGCATTTGTTTTGCTCGCATGATAATATTATGATATGACACGATTGATGTGGAACATGTTAGCGTTGATACAGCAACTTTTGAAGCATGAAGATAATACCTAAAATAAATGGTTATTGCGCTTCATTTAAAGAAGTGATAGCCATTTTCTAAATTTTAGGTAACAAATCCTGAATTTTGGCAAAATCGCATTTAAGAACAATTACTCGTAAATATTAAAAACATCTTTGTGTTACATGATGAACGCAAAGTTTGTCCTAAATTGTTATTATCATGACTGAATTTTGCATTCATGACAGAAACCGGAACAAATATACGTCATAAGGGATGTCCCCCTTAGTGACTGAATGTTGCAACATGTTCTAGGTTTTCTTCCTAGTGGCCTGGCTATGTTTGCTCGGTCAATTAGAGTCAAGCATAAAGCCTTAAGGTATAGGTCCGAAGATTCGAAAAATGAGGAGTGAGGTTCTCATAGAGCAAAAGAAAATCATTTGTGCAATTCTTATGATGATAGAGTGGCTAAAAAGAGACCTAGTACAAATAACGCACTACATGGATGATATTGGACCATATGAAAGTAATTCCAAGCTGATCTGTACCAATCAAGAAGATTGGCTTCATTTTCTATCAGAAGAAGCTATCTCTGAAAGCAAGCATGTGCAAGAACCAATCACAATAGGAATATGCATTGGCGTTTTGAGGGATTGTTTCAAGTAAGAAATGGGAGGCGAAGAGGCTGAGGTTGAAAAAATGTGGAGGATATATTTGGTCTTTTCCAGCAAAGAAGGAGATGCATTTACCTTATGGTAGAAGATGAAGTAATGATCTTAATAGAATAAGAGATGAGTATATTGCTTGAGCATACAAGCATTTAGATGTGTTCAAGCTTGAAATGAAAAAAATTCCCTACCTATTATGCTGGTTGAGGTATCTAAACTTTACATGGAAGGTGTATTTCTTTAGAATGAGAATAGTTAGATGTTCGTCTGATGTGTCTTTGATTTCTCGTCTTTGTGGCAACATCTCAAGTCTCAACATTGAGGACCATCTGGAAGACTGAGGAAGAAGTTCGTCCAACAGAAAACTTGACAACTAGTTGCTTAAGCATGACTTTCCAAATAAATTGAACAGATGATTTTCCACGGCACAACATTTCCTTTGATGGAAACACCACGGTTGCATGAAGTCTTTTCTTGTTGCTGAATATTTTTCCATCAATCTTCGTGCATCAAGTTTACATTAGCAAGACCAAATTGGTTGAGAGGGTTATCGACTCTGACTTTCATCATGGCAATTGCTGGTGGAGTTTGTTCATCAGAAATTATTAAAGTAAATATTCTACGCTACACTCATGACAACACTGGGCAGTGCAGTGTATATTACGTGTGTCCCTGTTCTCTGAATTTGTTGCGTGATTTTTACTCTCATGCCAATTTAATGTATTCCCTTCACTCGCAAGATCAATCGAACAGGCCTGAGTGAGGATTGAATCGAGCTCAAGTACAGGAGTTCAAAACCTCATAGACTGGCTCGCAAGCTTTAATGCATCTTATCTTATGTTTTAAGTATATATCTTAATAATTGAGGATCAATAAACTTACTATTTTCGTTATTAATATCAAAAATATTAATACTCATAATAACTATATAAACTAATACTACTAATAAAATTCCTATATTATAAAATAAATAATAACAATAATAATTTAGATATAAAAACTGAAAATTAAATTCTAGTTTAGTATGATGATACAGTAATTAGGGTTGATTATCAGAGACAATAATATTTAAAATAATTGAAAATATGAAATTAATTACAACTTTTCCTTTCTGCAGTGAGCTCGAGCACAAACAATGAGCCCAGCTCGAGTCTAACTTTACAAACTTGTCGATCTCGAGCTCATTCACAAAATCTCAAGCTCCAGTCCACCCTCAAAATTCTTAGAAGCTCAACTTCAGTTCAACTCAGTTGAACCCCTTCTCTGCTTCCATCTTTAGGAAGACGGTTATCTAAAAACATACTTTTAATGCCAACTGCCAAGGCTTATGGTAATGGAATTTGGACTTTTAACATTATTTCCAAGTGCTGGAAACATGCATTTGTAGAATCACAAATTCTATGCATAAGGTCATGATAATTGATAGTTACATTTGATTATACTTTTTCTAGTTGGTTTTCTTCTAATAAACAGTCTCAAAAAAATAATCATTCATTACTATTCAAATCTTATCTAAATGAAAATAGATAAGACCAAAAGTCATGCAAGCAACTTGGTAAAGCAGGCCAAAACGTCCATATTCTGACTCACAGAGTTCGAAAATTTCAAATAGATTGTCAGAGTGCTGCTTAGCCTAGCTTTCAGTGAAGACGCATAAATTGCACACAGTATGCAGGTAAAAAAGACAAACAGACAAGAAAACGTTGAGATTTTAGAGCACCTTAAGCAAGAATCCTGAAATAGAGTTCTTTACAATTGGAAAGGCTTCTTTCCCAATGATTCCCCAGATCTGTATACTGGGAACATATATATCTAGGAATTCATGTATGTTTAAACATGCCACGTCTAAGTCCATAGTAAGCCTCTCCGGATACAACTATAATTATGAAAACATCATAACCTCAAGTGTAACTAACCGTATAAAATGACCTAACATGTCCGTGAACAAGGAAACAGATATCACATTGCACCATAAGACGGATATCCCAAGAAATATTATTGCACCACCATGAATTCATGATAAAATTTAGGAACTTGAGTTCATATACATTTACACACACACACACATAAATAGATCTTAAATGAGTAAGATCTATAAGTTTCCTCAGAAAACATTTATAAGCAGATAGTACAAAATAAGAAAAGAATTACGGGGTGAAAGTCAACTTATATATGTTAAATAAGTCTATCAAGAAGAAAGACATAAACATTTATCAGATACAATTCAAGAAAATGACGCACCTCAACTTCCTCAACTTCCTTCTCTGCTTGAAGCAACTCCACTTCCAACTGCAGCACCCTCTGCTTTTCTGCCTCACACTGTTCCTGGAAAATGCTTTTCTGCTTCTCAATTTCAGCAAGTTTTTTCATGCATTTCTTTTCTCTCTTCAGAACTACTTTCAAATCCCTCTCGGATTCAAATGCATTCAACTTAAATGCTTCCATATCAGCTCTAATTGCAGCATTTTTGGTCTCCAGCCTTCTCACAACTTCAGTGAGGTGGTTTACTTCACAATCCGCACAACGCAGGCAGTTTTCTGCTTGCATGATCTTCAATGTCGAAATAGCTTCAGATTTTTCAGCATAGATTTTCTCACTTTTCAGTTGTTGAGTACCCATCCTCAACATCTTAAGTTCGAGCAAATCTTTACTTACTCTTTTTGCTGAATTTATCATTTTCTTCCGAGCCCATTCTTTTTGCTCCTTGACCTCTTCATATAAGTTGCTGACAGTTTCTACCAAATCAACTAGCTCTGGAGTTGTCGAATCATCATCTGAATCGCTCTCCAGCCATGTCCTGAGGTATGCTATGTAGGAGCTGCCTTCTTGGGATGCGAAAAAGTCATCGGCATTTGGATTAGCTTTTTCCTTAATAATTGGAGTCCCAATTTCCCTCTGTAAAGAAGCTGTGAGAATAGGGACATTCTGTCTTAAACGGGATACTAATGCGGGTTTAAGACTGGCCCTTTTCAAACTCCCAATATTTGATTCATTTGGAACTTTTTCAGCATTTTCATTCTTAATGCCACTACTACTCCCATGGGACCCACTCTGCAGATGAGAAGTCATGGCTGTTGGTGGTAGAGAACCCCAATTCCTGGCTAAAAGAATCCACATGGCATCGAACCTTTGCATGTTCGGGTGAGCTTGCATAGTGCAAAAAACCAGGATTCCTAGCACAGTTTTATACAACTGACCCATGTCCTTGAAAGCTCCTCTTTTTGGCTTAAATTTTCCCTCAATAAAAGAAAGTAAATTTGTCAAAAGATTGTTCTCGAGGTCCATTAAGCTACTAATATACCCAGCATTTAGAATTGCTCTGTCTATTTCTGCGAGACCATATCCCAATTCCAACAGCCAACCTTTGGCTTTAAGATATGACCTCTCAAGCTTTACTAACAGAAATTGCTCCAGCTCTTTTTCTGTATAATTTGACCTGCTTGTGGTCATTGAAGAATTCATATTCGGGTGAGGACTTTTGTCCTTGGAATCCTTTGGTTCATCAGGACTTTCGTTTGATACTTTTGTTGAATCAATCTTGGAGTTGAGAGGTTCAGGCTCCTGGTTGATTGCATCAGACTTCTTTGACTTGTATTTTCCTTTGCTCTTTGAGTGTTTACCCCCTTTTGAACCAGCCATGGCTACAAGCTCAAATGAAAACAACTCGACATTAAAATCTTAACTCCCCTTGCAAGATCTAAGGAAAAGCATTTACATACATATAGACATCTGAGCCAAAACTTTTAATGTTGAAAAAGAAATGATGAAGAAAGATCGAGTAATTCGGGACCATCCATAATTTATCATAAATATTAAGATTTCTAGTTCAAGGTATCAGCTTTCCATGCAAATGTAATTATAGACATGAAAGTACAATTACTGATTTTCTTTCAGATTAAACAAAAATATTTATAACAGAGTGGCACTTCTTGTTGTGTTCATCTACTATCAGGCTGAAACAATGCTATAATTTGCTCAAGACATAACCCTTTCAGTAATGAGATGGGCTGATGATACTATCAGCCAATCTTCCACAAATTTTCTGGTTAGATAAACGTATCCAAAGGTAACGGCCAGAAACTAATAAATAGACAAGTTATACGAAAGTGAGAGAAAAATGTGTTCCTTATTCTGAACCCTCCAGTGCCTCACATTCATTTCTACATAAATACTACAAATTATAATTAATACAAAAATAAAAAAAATTCAAAGCATTTTGGTAGATCTACTTTAAAAAATGATAAAGGTAAGTTTTTGACACTAAGGAAGTGCCCTTAAACAAATATTTGATTTTTATTGAAAAATAAAACAAAAGTGAACCATCCAATTAAACAAGATAATTCTTTAAAGAAATAAACTCAAAAAAAAAAAATCATCTATGTTAAAAATATATGTACGACAGGGAAGAAATTCCAAAATCATTGTTGGCTTAATTGTACTGCAAATCAAACAAAAAAGGCAAAGTTTAGGTAAAATGTTAAGTTTGAAATGGAAGCATATCAGGGGAAAAAGAATCTATCAATTTTATTTCAAGCAACTTAATTACCAAAGTCTCGCAGGTGTCCCTACAAGTGAAGTTTCCAGCCGCTGCTTCCACAGAAAGACCAACGACAAGCGACAGGAGTAAAGATGATTGCTTAGGTTTATAAAGCTTCACTCTCTTAATCTAGTACAGACTCACGGGAGAAAAAGCAAAAAGGAATTGGTGAAACAAATATCTAAGGCACCAAGAAGATACAGGCGAAGTCTCCTTTCAAATCACTGGGATGAGCTTGTTTACATCCCAGTCAAAATGCTTTTGCATAATTGGGGATATCCTATTCAAAGATTTTGGACAAATTTCTTTTCTAATTCATTTAATCCTCGAATATTTTAGGCATACAAAATTTCCCAAAAAGCTGCATAATAATGGAAATCCTAGTCAAAGATTTCGGACCAATAGTCCTTGAATATTCTAGTCATACAAAATTTCCCAAAATGCTTTTGCATAATTAGCGAAATCCTATTCAAAGATTTTGGACCAATTTCTTTTCTAATTCTTTTAATCCTTGAAGATTTCAGGCATACAAAATTTCCCAAAATGCTTTGGCCAATTAGAGATATCCTGTTCAATGATTTTGCACCAATTTCTTTTCTAATTCATTTAATCATTGAATATTCTAGTCATACAATATTTCCTAATATGCTTTTGCATAATTAGTGAAATCCTATAGATTTTGGACCAATTACTTTTCTAATTCATTTAATCCTTGAATATTTTAAGCACACAAACTTTCCCAAAATGCTTTTGCATAATTAGGAAAATCCTATTCAATGATTTTGCACCAAATTCTTTTTTAATTCATTTAATTCTTGAAGATTTTATGCATACTGATCTGTAATGACAAGTAACTGTGACATCTATCATCTCTAATGAGTACTCCTTTCCTTTCAACATCTAGAAACTACAAACATTTTATGTCAAAAATATTCATGTATTAATAACAAGACGATAAATGGGAACTAACTCTTCATAGTCCTTTGGTAAGAGCAGCAACATTCTGATTGAGGGTGGGGTGGGATAAAAGAAAATTTAACTGAAAGATGATTTGAAACACTTTTTAATTTGTTACATGGGATTATTTTATGAGCTCTCCAATACATTCTTGTGTATGCCTCTGTTGAAAACAAGTGGCTCCTTCCTCCTTCACATAAAAGTATCTTTTTTCTTGTTTTATTATTTGATAATTCTTGATATATAATATAAGTATCTGTTACATCAATTGTGAAGATATACAAAGAGTAAAGAAAGACATGTTTAGTTCTAGACTTAGGATTTTTCCTATCGTACACAAACACATTTCCTGCTTGGTCATAAGTGTTTGCGAGTCGGTCATGAATGCAACCAAAATACATAATCAGATGTCACCTATCCCATAAATTAACAAAACTATACCATCTACGTCATTTTATTTAGCATTGAATAGATAAAGCACCATCATATTAATTGAACGTCGTGTACTTTGGTAAGGCCGCTTATGTGCCTTACCAAATATTTCGATCACATTGCAATTAGATAAAGTGATGATACCACTTAGGAGAGAATGAGATTGATTAGCAATTACTTTTAACATGACCAAAATTAGATTTTCTTCAAGAACTTGAAATTGCTAACTGAAAAATATATTTCCTGGTTTAAACCCTTAATACGCTCCACCCCACCTTTAATTATAGTTTTGTTCTGTTCACGTTCTATATTTTTATGAATGACATTGTGCACACACGGGCAAATCTTCCTTTCCCAAAACTTTCCCAGCCCTGGCATGCAGTCCTGTGTGGTCAATACTTTCCAGAAAAGGGAAAAGAGAACAAAAATGAAAAATAATTCAAACTTGTTCTTTATTATTCGGGAATTTGATCCTTGTAGATACCGTTTTGGAGTTTCATCAACTCTGAAATTTGACAGTGGTTCTAATATTCGAATATGTTTTACTCTGAAATTTGATGATAGCACTAATACATAAATTTCAAAGCATGAGACAAGGCGGCCAATTTAGTTTGCATTGCGAATGTAATCAAAATGCTAGACAAATTAATATAGCCACTGAAGTGGTGATTTACAAGAAAATCAAGCCGGTTTCAATAGATAACACAGAGAGCTTCTTAAATGAATTCAATAAATTGGGCTCAGGGCTGGAATCACCCTAATCATCTTTTCTCCTCCAGGAATTCAGTAGCTAAATTAATTTAACATGACATTTAACAGGAAGAATCCAATCAAAGTCTAACATGAATTGAGAAAAAACAAGTGTTGGAATTATAGAGGAAAAACCTGTAATCACAGACAATATCCTCATAGATTTTAACTTAGAGAGCAACACACTCTTTATGCACGCGAGAGAAGATTAAAAAAGAGTGCAAAGAAAAGATACTGACCTCTATTTCACTCTTGTTCACCCAACCGTTTTCTTCGTCCATCTGCTTCTGACATTTCTCGTTGCCCAAGCCTCCACCCTGTGCTATCCCTCTTAAAGGCTTATTCACAAACTCCATGAACTCAAACTTTGTGGCTGTCATCAACTAATTGTTTAAGCCACAGTTACAGTAACCAAACTCTAAGAAAATCAGGGTCTCCCCGATAAGGCTCTTTCCACAATACACTTTTCGAGAAAGATTCGGGACCTCTATGCACTTTATGGATGAACTACCCATGTCCATAAAGAAGGCACAAAGAATATTTTGATCAGCTGCAACAGATTGACGACGCTAAAAAAGATTAACACATTGTTCCCACTACTTATCTGACTGAATTAACAATGCCTCAACTGGATTGATTCACGAAAAAGTATGCAGCGAAGGACAAATTTCTTCAGAGATACTGCCAGAGAACAAATTTCTGAAAATGAAGTACATCAATCTTATAAACAGTTCCAGGATCTCATTCATATATAAATTTCTCTGAAAATGAAGTACATCAATCTTATAGACAGTTCCAGGATCTCATTCATATATAAATTTCTCATTATCAAATACATTAAAGAACTGAATATTCACAAAAGAAATGATGATATAAGCATTATTATTCATTATACTACTTTCATTAACATGAGAAAAATCCGATACTGACATGTTTCTTCACTGAAATCTTAAATACACTGCCTCAAGCTTCAAATTCGATGCATACAGAAACACAATCAAAGCACAATATTTGTACACGAAAATAGAAAAGATATCCGCAATCCTTAATGGAATAAAAAAATCCGATCACAATCAAAGCACAATATTTGTACACAAAAGTAGAAAAGATATATGCAATCCTTAATGGAATAAAATAAATTCGATCGGAATCAAAGTATGAGAAACGAAATTTACCATTAGAATGTGTGAAAAAACGACGTAGACAAAAAGGATTTGTTATTCTCCGGTGAAAGCTCAGAGTTCCGGTTGAACATATCACCGGCGGCGAATCAATTCCGATAAAAATGGTCATTGTGAAGAAAATTTAGCCGGAAATTAGCAATTAGCAGGATAGAGAAACCTTGGGGTTAACTTAGACCATCTCCGACCAATGCCCCGGAAATTAGTAATTAGCAGGATAGAGAAACCTCGGGGTTAACTTAGACCATCTCCGACCAATGCCATTTTGTGGGATGGAGACAGTCTTTTTCTCTCCAACCCACACTATTATTTGCCCTAAATTTGGTGCAATGAATAGTAGAACGCTTGGGTCCCTTATGTGGTATTACCGCCATTTTCAAAATAATATTTGGGCCGTGGCAGCTACGCATCACGAGCGGAATTAATCGAGGTGTGTGAAAGTTGGCCCGAATATCCCGTGGGTAAATAAAAAAAAAAGAATAGTAGAACACTGTATTTGGCGTACAATTGTTCATTTGCACGAAATTTGGTGCAAGCCCAAATAGGCGTAAAAAGGAATATTTTAGAGAATATTATTTTTGGTATTAAAAATAAAGTTGTGGGTTAGAGTAAATTTACCTTACAACACTAAAATGGTACAAAAGTTGTATCATATTTATGTTTATGAGTTGGAGATGCTCCAAGGGAAGCCGAGTTCATGGGAAATATGAATTATGAATTATGAATCATAAATTATGAAATACCTGAATTTTTTTATTATTTTTAAAACACACAAACACACTTTTATTACTTCAAATTTAGAGAGATTACAAAAAATTTCTACATTACTAAATGGTACATAAAGTGATAAGCGAGTTCATGGGAAATATGAATTATGAATCATAAATTATGAAATACCTGAATTTTTTTATTATTTTTAAAACACACAAACACACTTTTATTACTTCAAATTTAGAGAGATTACAAAAGTTTCCTACATTACTAAATGGTACATAAAGTGATAAGCGAGTTCATGGGAAATATGAATTATGAATCATAAATTATGAAATACCTGAATTTTTTTATTATTTTTAAAACACACAAACACACTTTTATTACTTCAAATTTAGAGAGATTACAAAAATTTTCTACATTACTAAATGGTACATAAAGTGATAAGTCTGACATAAGTCATTATATAACACATAATCCTAGAAAAGAAGGGCATTCCTGCCAAAAGGCCGTCAGATCGGGTGTGACCAACTTGTCTGCTAGGTTATTAATCTCTCAGTAGGCAAAAACTAGCTTGACTCCCTGAAACTCAGTTAAGCTTTGTGAGCTCTCTCGGATCAACGTGAGGCTAGTAGAAGGGCCCCAAGTCATCCTGTTAAAATAATTGTAAAGAAAGCGTGAGTCGGATTTGACAATGAGATATATGATATCAAGTGTTGTAGCAAAATGCAACCTTTTGCATGTGCATGAGAAAGTCGGTGGCCGAGACCAATTCTATAAAATAAATAAGTTCCGAGCATGTGTGAACACGTGTAATTTAATAGACATAGGGTTTCGTGGGCACCCTACCTGGACTAACAAACAACTCCGGATTAAGGACAAGCTTATTTGTGCTCGGCTCGACCGGGCTCTTATTAGCCCGGCCTGGCTGCAATCTTTCCCGCAAACCTCCTTAACCCATTTAACGTAGCTGTCATCTGATCATGCACCCATTCTTTTGGATACTGATACCCATACGCCTCGAACCCCGAAACCGTTCCATTTTGAGAATGCTTGGACCAACTATAATTCTTATCACACGCTCGTGCGGAATATTTGGCAGCAAGATCTCCCTTTAGTAAGATTGTCGAGCTCTAGGTTCCAGATCCGCTGCAAAAAGTTAGCTGCTAAATCTCGACAGTGGAAAACTCAGGAGTATGGAAATCTTGACTATCGTATTGCGACTCTACATCACCAACTCCGTAATCTCCCCCTCCCCCCCCCTCCCCAAATTAGTTAGAACTTTATTATAGTCAGGAAACCCTTATTTGGCAACAGCTCCGCGCCTTATTGAAAGAAAGAGAGTTGTTTTGGAAACAATGAGCCCATATCCAATGGCTCAACCAAGAGGATGCCAACACCGCTTTTTTTCATGCATATGCTAGCAACCGACGTCGTTTTAACCTCATTCAAGGAATACGGGACCCCTCTGGACAATGGTGTACTGACACTAATGGCATCCACCAAGTGTTTATTGACTTTTTTCAATCCCTACAGAAAGGCATGAATACACATATCCTTACCCCTTTCGACGTTCCACTTCCTTCAATCCCCACAGAAGAGCATGTTCACCCGTGTCGACCTATCACCTCAGAAGAAATCTGGTCTGCGGTTAACCACATCAGGGACCTTAAAGCCCCAGGGCCGGACGGATTAAACTCCCATTTTTACAAAAAATTCTGGCACATCATTCATAGCTCGATCTCACAAGTAGTCAATGAGTTTTTTAACACGGGGAAAATGCCTGACCATATAAACCACACCCGACTGGTCTTATCCCTAAGGTTCCAAATCCTTCTCTCCCAACACATTTTCGACCTATAAGCCTCTGCAATGTCATCTATAAAATGATTTCTAACATTCTGGTGGCTCGAATTCGGCTGTTACTCACGACTCTTATCAGCCCCCTACAAAACGCTTTCATTCTAACTCGTCAAATTACAGACAACACAATCCTTGCCCATGAGCTGTTACACTCCATACTGAAGACACGAGGTAAGGCTCATTATATGACGATCAAATTAGATTTGGAAAAAGGGTATGATAAGTTAGCGTGGCCGTTTCTGTTAGGTTAATGTCCTCAAATGCCACTAGAGGATTAGTAAATGATGGGACATTATCAATTGTAATTGTTTATTAAATCAATCAATAAAAGGCATTTTAGTTGTTTACATTCATATTGATATTTATATATTATAATCATCTATAAGTCCATGAACACAATAGTTAACTCTCTAAGGCAGTAGAGGAGTCTAATACTTGTGTACTGAAATAGTCTGCAAGTCAAAAAATTTCAATTGGACATTGGAAATCATGAAGACTTGTATGATATGAGTTTTGACGAGAAAGGTACCTGTCAATCACTAGGAAGTAGTGAAGAACTCATATCAAAGGTGCACTGATGGAGATAGTGGCACTCAGACATGACTCACATCCATTCTGTCGCATGGGTTTTTCACTCTTTGACAGTCAATGACAGAATTGATTAAATTATAATAGGTGTGTCTGAATTTTAGACTTGAGGGATCGAGTTGAAGATATACTTGTGACGTTAGGTTCGTCATTAGAGTAGTTAGGCCCAATTCACCCGTTGGTGGGATCAACCTCGAACTACAACGTAATGGGCAAGTAGTATTCTTAACTGATATCATTCCCTCGTAAGTGAACGAAGAATTATCATATGCATTTATAAGTAAGTTAGATCTTAAAGTCTTTGGCCAAAGCATTCATTGATCTGAGCTTATTATAAATATATCATAGTGTAAAGTTAGTGAGTTTGACCAAAACCATGACTCTCACTTAACCGGGATGAGGAAACGAAGAGTTTGTATTCACACGTTATTTACAAATGGAAAGGTATAAATGATCTAATCATTTTATCTAATTTGGGTTAAAATATGGACCATTTGACTGGCTAGGTGGGACTCATATTCAATGGAATTCTCTCATTGCCAAATATAAATGAACCTAAAGAGTCACGCTTGAAAAGGAAAAATTAATGGAAAAGTGGAATATTTCTTGTGATAATATTTTAAGTATTGGATACTTAAAATTAAATAAATAGAATTAATTATTTGGAGAAATAAGTTAATTTATTTATGATTTAATTAATATAATATTTCTTGGTGAAATATAATTAATTAAATGGATTATCTATTATTTAATTGAACTAATTAATTGGATTAAATTAATTAATTAAATATTAGATATAACTAAACACAAAATTAATACACCATGTGGCATACTATACCTAAGAGGGGCGGCCATGAGGAGTCTTAACGGGCTTAGTTTGAGTCCAAGACAATAACTTAAGTGATATAAATATCACCTTAATTATTAGCCTAGGTCATAAGTTCATAAGTTGAATTATACAACACACAAAAGAAAAAGATTTCCTCTCCCTCACTCTACCTAGCCGTCGGTCACCATACCAAAAGAGGAGGAAAAATTTTTCATCAAGTTTTTCCGGCGAGACGATTTAGAGGCAGAACACTTGGACTGCTCGGATCAAGAATCTATCAGCCGGAGATTTATCGCGAAGAATTGAAGAATCCAAATTCGTGGAAATAATCAACCACTTCGCTACAACGGGTAGTGTGATTTTACCCTATCAAACATACGCGTGATTAAACCCCGAGATTGACCCTGCGAAGGGAAAATCCAAATTTTTTTAAATTCCGTTTCTGCTGCGTTTGGTTAATTTTCCCCAACAGTTTCTCCAATTCACACTTTCAAAATTTAATTTTCCCAAGTGGTTTATTTCCCGTGTCATGCAATGTGTCACGTTTGTTTCCTACTCCCTTACCATTAACGAACAAATGTCTCCCTCATGGAGTCCCGCAACGGGTATTCGTCAGGGAGACCCTTTATTCCCTTACCTTTTTATCTTATATACGGAGCTTTTTATCCAAAGGTTGGTTCATGACAGTGACAGAAGATGTCATTCTCCTTTCCGTATTAATAGGCACTGCCCGATCATTCCCATACTAGGGTTTGCTGACAACTGTCTCCTTTTCATGAATTCGAACGATGCTAATATTCAGTATGTCTGCCAACTCCTTCATCAATTTTCGGAGGCAACCGGACAAATGATCAACTGGCAGAAAACCATCGATTTCTTTTCAAAAAACACCCCTCCAACTCACAAAGTCGAGATTGTCCGCCAACTCCAGTTAGCAGTAGACCGACCCAAAGAAAAGTATCTTGGCCTCCCTATCATTACAGGTCGGGGTACCCGCATGACCTTTTATGACTTTCTTGACAAACCCACGGGCCGAATCAACATCTGGTATAATAAACTCCTCTCGTATACGAGACGGGTGGTTCTCCTCAAACATGTTCTAACTGCTTTGCCAGTTTATGCCATGCAAATGTATCGTCTCCCAAACTCTATCATAAGTGATCTTAATAAATCAAGCAAGCGTTTTTTGTGGAACGCAAGCCCACATAATCGAAAGCCTGGGTTGATCAGCTAGAGTAACGTCTGCCAATCAAAAACTAAGAGTGGCCTCAACATTAGAGACTTAAAATCTCTAAATCATGCTTTTCTACTTCGTATTGTCTGGCGGCTCTACCAAGATCCAAAATCTTTAATAGGCCGGGTGCTCAAAAATAAATACCACCACAACACACCTTTCATCCATGCTACTTCTAAAGCTCAAAACAGCTGGTTCTGGTGCAACCTAGCCCACATGATACTGTATTTAACACAATCCTTGCGGTGGCATAGCAAAACTGTCCATTTTTGAATGGACCAGTGGCTAGGCCCTTTCGCGTTGGCAGACTTTCTAAAACCACCCTTAGGTTTGCATCACCAACTGGTGGTTGACTATATTAACCCGCATACCTTCGTTTGGGACATGACTAGATTACTCCAGACTGTCGGTCTATTTTACACCCAAATCATTAAAGGCATACCCCTACCGGATTTTCCTCAACCAGATTGAGCCACCTGGGCTTGGTCCCCCAATGGTAACTTCAGTTTTAAATCTGCTTATCTCTGGCTAAATGCAAAATTAAACCCCCCAACTCTTCCAAACTTACCGTGGGCTACCCTTTGGAAACTCAATCTTTCACCAAAGGCCACATTCTTTGCGTGGCTCCTTGCTCATGAGTGCGTTCCCACAGCTCGGTTCCTATTTGCAAAAAGACGGCTCCCATCCCCACGGTGTACTCTATGTGGTGCCGAGCAAGAAACTTCACAACATCTTTTTCAAGAATGCCCTATTTTCACATCTATCCATACTTTTCTCTGAGATAATGGCACCAATACAGCGATGACCAACCTCTTAATCCAACTTCACTCACCAAAACTTTCATATAACCGCAAACACACCATTGTCTATGCATATTGGTTTATCTGGTAAGCACGGAATAAAGCCATCTTCCAAAATGCCACTATCAATAATTGGATCATCTACCGGAAAATTCTGACCCAACTCTCGTATCATCACCTTGACAAACTCACACCACCGCCTCCATAGCTACTCCATTTAAAATGGACAACCCCTCCTCTAAACTGGTTTAAGTTGAACATTGATGGTTCCTCTTTCGGCAATCCGGGACCTGCAGAAATAGGAGATATTATACGAGATAATCAGGGCACCTTTGTTGCGGGTTTCTCGGTTAGTATTGGAATCACAACAAACAATATCGCAGAAATTTGGGCAGCGAAAGTGGGCATCTAAGTAGCAAATAAATTAAAACTAAATAATCTGATCATTGCTATTGACTCTATGCTTTTATTTCACGTGTTGTCTTGCAAGAGGGCGCGCACCCAGCTATCCAAACACATCTCCACAGCTGCATCAAATCTTAGACTGAGTTTAGGCATCTACAAGTCCACTTTTGTTACCGCGAAATAAATATGGTGGCGGACCATCTAGCGGAGGCAGGAGCCTTGCGACTTGATCTAGAGGACTTCTATCGGACGTGCCCTGATTTTTTGACCCCTCTTTTGCATAGGGACGTTGTATGTACTGTACATAGGCTTGTGCCTCCGGGGCAACTTTGTATAAAGGCTTGTACTCTGGTTTGATGTAATATATTTTGTTTTTACTGTTAAAAAAAAAAAATACCTGATGGGTCTGGGTTGCCCAATGAGAAACGGTCAATGTTAAGATTGTAGCAAGCGGGATTCTATTGATTTTATTTTTTGGCAATAAAATCATGAAGTATAAACATGTTTAACGTTTTATAAACTCAAAATAAGATGATAATAACATTATGAGTTAGTATTTTGTTAAACAATATAATAAACTCTTCTACCTTCCCTGTTATAATTTTATGAGCTATTTTACTTAATAATGCACCAAAAATTGTATTTCTGGTTCTGTTTGGCAATTTTTAATTTTATCCTGTTCGTTATAGGATTCTCACATTGCATCTTTCCTTCTAAAATTTAACGGTCAACTTTGTCATCAACATTTTGACCGATTTTTGGAGAGAATTCATGTGTGAATGCACTCACACATGGTTTATATTCAATATCACGTGTTATTCATGCAAAAAATCTCCCAAAACACCTGTCAAAATGTTGGCTATTATTTAAAAATTCATCTTATAATTACATGAATTTGGATCCAAATGAAGTAAGCCCAATGCTTAAAGATCCAGGCTTCTTTCTGGTTATGAATTTAGAACCCAATAAGCTAGGATATGTTGAGTCTAAGATTTGCATAAAGAAGTGGGGATTAGACTTGTTTGAACGAGTGGTAGCCAATTACTGATTTGAATGGGGTTGATAAAAATGTCACTGTTATTTCGTTAGAAGTTCGTGGAATTCCAAAACTTACATAGTTACAATAGTTGGAGTATTAAAATTCATATAAATTGGTCACTATTAAACAATGAGTGTAACTCTTCCGAGACTTAAAATCCATAATTTTTTGAGAATCACTCTAACCAAACTGTGCCTAGATTTAGTTGCCAAAAAAATCATTAAGTAAAATAAATACATTTTTCCGACATAAACGATATATACAACTACGTACACCTTGCCCTTTATTATAGGGGTTTTTGGCACTTTGTCCCCACTTCTATCATTTTGTGTATTCAACAAAATTATCACAACTATCTTCTAATCCTGTTTTCAGCATACTATTTTATCAAATATTTTTAGATAATTTGAGACGTGTATTTTGGCCCTAACACATTAAGAAAATATGCTTTTAACCACGAAAACCATATGAGCTCGTGCACTTTACCATCGAATCCTGATTTTAATTAAATAATGAGAAATATTTCACAAAATTGTGTCTTGTGACATCCACTTATCTACAATATATGGACATTTCAGCTAATTTGAGTAATTTTTTAATTACAGGTGAAATGTGACGCTTGAGCTCTATAACTTTTAGTATGATAGTAGAAACTCAGTGCTACGTACAAATGGTATCGAAACCTAAATCATAATTTTGATTCCTGATTATCCAGAATTGTGGACTTGGATCATCTTATGTACATTTAAAAATCTGATCTGCACTATGCTTTCAACACTAGCAATTGAAATAATTGAATCATATTTCTTTTCTCTACTAGTAAGAGAGATGCAGATTTTTAAAAACTTATTAACGAAATCATATGACCTGATGAAATTAATTGAAAAAAAAAATTAGTTACTCCACAATATAGGTCTTCATCTAGAAATAGAATTTCACTTTGTTGTGGCCACTATTTCAAATCCGACTTCATTCAAGGAAAGAAAGTCTCCAAGGCTAACACTTGTAATGTTTTTCAACCATCATGTGGACATTGAGATCTCATTTAACGGGAAACTGTCTTACAGACTTATATATACAACTATATGTACATACAACCACTGCCTATATAAACACATAGTATATGTTAAATTGTTAAGTAATAAAACTACATTTAGTTCAATTCCCGCAGGAAAAAAAGTACGAAAATGCAGACCATCAAGGAAAAATTGAATGATATGAGTGCTATGCGCAAAGCTAAGGCCGAAGCAAAAGAGGAGGAAAAGGTAACCCAATATTAATTTATTGGTTTTATTAACATGAATATTTGCAATTTCGTTTGAATGTACACACATTGTAGCTTCAATTTCACTAGCATACTATACTAACTTAAATATACTTTGGATGTTAGTAAATATTGATAAAAGCCACGTACGGCTTTAGGGCAACGATCTTGATCAATCAAAGGGGTTTGACGTCATGCATAATCTCAATCTTCACTTATTAACCTCAATCTCGACTTCTTCTATTAATATATATGTTTTTTTTCGGAATCAAGACGCTTACCACCATCACATCGAGTGTTGAATTATAATAAGTAATCGTCTATTACAAACTAGAAAAAAAAATTACTATATAAATACATAAACAAATCACACATCTTACCACTAGGCTAAGACATCATTGATGTGAATATACATGTTTGATCACATAACTCTCATCTAACCATCTTCATTTGATGCATTATGGTTAAATATGGTAGGATCAATCTCTTACCATTAAGTTAAACATTATAACTTACAGGAGATACGCAACTTTATTTCTTTATAGTTGGCAACCGTCTGGGCGACGGTCTGAAGCGAGATGGTTGTAGAGACAGGGCCAGGATTTTGGTTCCAGGATGAATACAAAAAATGAGGGAAAATTCAATGTTTTTATGTTTTTTTTGGAGGGAGGACAAAATTTAAAATATTAAAAATTCATAGGGAAAAAATATTAATTCCTAAAGTTGAGGGGCAGCTGCCACTACAGCCCCTCCCTCGGCTCCGTCACTGTTGGCTGTGCTCACACCAGCGCTTGAGTTGGACGATTAGTCCGGACACAATCACAATACTCCTATATTAAAGAGTAGTGCTGTCAATAAATGCACACCGACAATAATCAACAAAACAATCAAATATACGAGTTATATGTCCTAACTTAATGTGTCTACTTAATTTCGATTGGCTTAATTATATTAACTACAATTATTTTGTCGTTCAAATTTAGGAGGAGAAAGAGTTAGCGAAAGCAAGAGTGGAGGTGGCTCATGAGGTAAGAATGGCAAGAGAAGCTGAGGCTGAAATGGATCTTCATGTCAACAAAGCAGTGAAAAAGGTGGCGGAGCATGAGCAGAAACATGCACACCAGAGCGGTGCCGCCGCGGACATGCCAGATTCCTACAGCAATCCAGGATACAATTCAACTGACCCTTCGTTTGGCGGCGGTGCCGACTGCCGTGAGACTGGTGGCGCTGGCTCTACTGCCACCGTTGGGACAGGCCACATTAGCGGCCCACCAACTCACAACAAATTGCTTTAGACACTTAACTTTGCCGGCCGGTTCAAGAAATAATTGCAGCGATATTGTTTTTTGCTAGCTAGCTAGTTGCTATCAATTTTCATATTCCTCAATGGTTTTATTTTTCCCTCCATAATTTGCTGCTCTTTTGTGTGTTTATTGCATTGGCTTTTTTGTCTTTTTGTCGAATTTAATTGTAATTTGAAAGCAATTGATTAATTAAATGATAGGTGTAATTCATTTTGTTATGTTAGCATGTTTTGTCGGCAACATTTTTTGATTCGGAAGAACGTAATTGGTCAAGGATTAATTTCCCGACTCATGGCATTTGTGGGATGCAACCCGTACTTTCTGTTACATGGCTCGATGCTTGCACTTCCAATTGTGTAAGGCAATAAAATTGTGTCTCGGCCAATGGCTATAACTTTTCTATTAGATTCAAGTTTCTGATGAGAGTGGTATTGATGGTTATTGTTGGCATTTATTTCCAGTATCATTATGTGATTTTGGGGAAAGTAATTACCCGATGACCAACAACCGGAACCGTGATGTTTATGAGGCCGCAGTCAACCCTCTGTAGCTTTTGGCCTAAATAGCATCTAGGGATGTTCAGCCAAGCCGCTAGACCGCACGTATTAAATTATTTAACAACTATTATAAAATACGTTGTCAAAATATTGAATTAAGTAAAACAGTTTTAAGCCAAAGCTAATTAAGGCAACTAACATTTCAGAATGAAATTATTACACGTTCTCTAGTGAAAACAATGTTTTGTATTATTTTCCAGACCAGTTCCAAACATATGTATTAAAATGCCAAAATGCTTTCGGGAAAACAATGAAATATTAGAAGCAAGAGTTACCTAAATACATGTCAAACAAAGTAAATTTATGAATGTAATCAACATCAATTGGTTAAAAAAAATTGCAACTATCATAAAAGTATATAATTGGTCTTTATATATCTCTTCTGTTGCATCCATGTTTTGGTTTGTTGCATAAAATTGTTTAGCAAATTAAAAATTATGTAAAAAAATAAAATTTAGGGAAGACAGTGTTCTCATCCAGCCATGATCTCATCTACAATTGTGGTCATTCTTAATCAGTCACAAAATTAGTTTCTGATTGGAAAATAGAAAATCAATTTATCATTCTTCATATATATATATACTAGGTACTGGCAACCACCGCGCAAAAGTGCGGTGAAAATTGCCCATACTAAATATTTAAGCAAGATTGCTTTTAAGGGATTTTTTTTCTGTATTTATTTATTAAACAAGTAAATGATTGATTATTTAACATAATGATTTTGGCAAAGCAGAGTCCAATTAATAAATGAATCCATCCCACTACTGGGCCCAATGGATTGTGTAATCTTTTGGGCTCAAAACTCAACCCAATGGCTCTATTTTTTTTTTACCATTTTTGGCTAAATTTCTATGGTCCAAACAAGTGGGGCATAGGAAGAGGAACATGCCCAAGCCAAAAGTAATATATCAAACCCAATGTACTTATTTAATATGACCATAGGATATAAAATTTAAGGCCTTGTTATCTTGTTTGATATATTTAATTTTTTTTAAATAAATTAAATGATCAATTTGAATCTACAAAGAATAATTAATTTACTTTGCATTGTGTTGCTTTGTTTGGTGCGTGATTTTTTGTTAATATAGTTCCTTTTTTTTGTGATTTCTTTCTGGTCTGATTATTACTAACTAATCCATGATTTAGGTTTGTCTGTTAATAATTAGTAAATGATTGAAAATTATAATATAAAAAATATAAACTCAATTAGTCAATCTTATCAATTAACAAATCCTATATAAATCTTAGCAAAAATATATTCAATACCATATGCATGCAACATATTTAGTATGCCAAAAGTAAGATGCCATAATATATTAATATATTTATTTTGACACATGAAATGACAACCTACAACCTCACACTATGATGGAGTTGAACATGTATAAATATTGTAGGACTGTAGAAAGAAATTGTATTTTTATCCTATAAGACTTTGTTGGCCGTCGAGTATCTGATCCATTATTTAGGTCATTTTTAACAATTCTTAATTGGATTTTAAATTTTCATATAAATTTGCATTGTATTCCACCTGTTTTGATCCAAGTATCCAACCTACTCAGACAATATGTGTTTTCAAAGTATTTTATTTTGATTAATTATATAAAATTTATTCGGATTTTAATATCTTGCGAATTTCAAATTAAAATGTGGATGTGATCAGAACACTCAATTTAGCAACTAACTTTTTCATCTTAGGATGAACAAGAGATGAAACTAATCTCCATTGGAACAAAATGGAGAAGTACAAGTGAAATACATTTATATGGAAGCATAAATCATGGAATCATTAATTAAGTAAACACAAATATCAATATGGAAATATTACTCAAACTACCCTTTTTTAGATTTGTTTTAGTGATTGTATCTATCTAGTAAGGAATATCCACTGAAACTATCATTTTTTTAGATTTGTTTTAGGGATTGTATATATATACCATACTTAATAAGAGGGAATGCTCCTTCTACAGTAACTTGGTCGTCCTGCTGCTGATGTGGCTTTTTTAATTCTACTAATGATGTTATCATGTAGATGATTTAATTTAATTATTGTAATGGAGTGTGAGTTGTTTCCTTTACAATTCAATAAATAAGCTCTATCTGATTATTAACTATCAAAACCCACAATAAAATTAGTGGATTTTTCTCCTATTCCAATTAGTGTGGTGTATTTTTTTTTTTTTATTCACTTTCTTCCTTGAAACACTTAATAGTGTTAAGTGGTAGGAGCACTATTAGGAGGTAAAATACTTAATTGTGTTAAGTGGTAGAAACACTATTAAGTGGTAGGAATACTATATAGTATTAAGTGGTAGAAGCACTATTAAGTGGTAGAAACATTTAATAGTGTTAAGTAGTAAGAATAATGTAAAAGAGGCTCTCCCAGACTCAGTTCACACCTCCGGCTATTTCTTCCACCAAGGGCTGCTCGGATTTGTGTTTCATTCATTTCGGGCTTCGACCTGCTCCGCCACATCTCCACCTTGGCTGATTTTGAAGGTTTTTGAAATTTTTTTGTTCATTCTCTAATTTTTTTGGTTTGTTTTACAGTTTTAAAAAATGATCATATTAATTATATTTTTTTCAATGTCCAAATTTTAGCAAAAACTGCTATCTCTCGCATTTCTCCCACTGCCGACGACCTGTTTTAGCCCACTACAGGTTTGTTTATTTTGTGTTCATATCAGTATAGGTTTATTCAGTTTTGTTTGTGATTGAATTTTGTATTAGAATTTTGTTTTTGTTTTTACTTATTTATGTTCTGGTGAATAGTTAGACTATCGTATTATTTGGTAAGTACATGGAGGCAGCAACGCTTGAGCTCGAGCTCGAGATCTAGCCTCGAGCTCGAATAAATAAATCCACCCCAGACGAGAAGACGACTTTCTCTTCAGATTGAAAACAAGAAGAAGAAACACAAAGAAATTACTTTTCAATTTTATTTAATAATATTAAACAACTTTCCTCTCAACCTCTCCCACTCGAGCTCGAGAGCCACTAGCTCGAGAGCCACTAGCTCGAGCTCACGAGCTCGAGCCGAGTCCAATCTCGCGAGCTCGAGGCTAGCTCTCGAGCTCGAGCTCGAACCCACTAGCTCGAGACTAGCTATCGAGTTCGAAATCCACTAGCTCGAGCTCGAGATCCACTAGCGCGAACTCGAGAACCACTATCTCGAGCTCGAGAGCCTCGAACCCACTAGCTCGAGCCTAGCTCTCGAGTTCGAAATCCACTAGCTCGAACTCGAGATCCACTAGCGCGAACTCGAGAACCACTATCTCGAGCTCGAGAGCCACTAGCTCGAGCTCGAACTCGAGCTCGTTTGACACTTTAAACTCAACAAAACTCAATTTCACACTTTAATTGCAGTTAGAAATGCCCTCAACAACACTTTAATTTCACACTTTAATAGTAAAAAAACTCAAAACTCAACAACAAAATCAGAATCAACTTATTCCACAAGCATTAAAACAGAAAATTACCGGGATGAAAGGTGGTTTAGGGCAATTTGCGGCGACGACGGTGGATGGCGACGGACTGTGAGAAGAGGCCGGACTGCGTGACTGGAAGGACGGAGGCTGCGTGATGTGAGATGAGGCCGCCGGCCGCCGTTGCGTGACTGTGGAGGGCGGATCTGGTGGGGAGAGTTTTGGTTTTTGAAAGAGGGGAGGCAGTAGTGGTTGAGGGGTTGGGCTTGGGTTGCGGTTGGCGGCGACGTTGACGGGTGGCGGCTGTGGAGGTGGCTGATAGAATCTTCGTAGGCGAGGGCGCGGCGAACGGCGAGGGCTTAGGGAGGCGGGCTTGCAGCTGTGTTATGGTGGGGGTTGGGCTTGGAACCTTGTCTTGCGGTTGGCGGCGGACGGAGACGGTCGACGACGGCGGGTGGGAAGGAGGTAGGAGACGGACGAGAAAGGGGCAAAATGAAATGTGAATTGTGAAATGAGATTTCAGCAGGGTATTAATTTTGTTTGAAACATTTTTCTCTTTTTTATTTGAAGTGGGTCCGTATCGCCATGATTAAAAACTATCAATCCTGATTTATCGGGTCAGGTTTCTTGATAAAAAAGAATTATATTCCAAACATTGATAAACACGCACAAAGTACATATCTTAGAATCCAATTCAAGTTATATTCAGTCACAAAATATTTTTTTTCTTCAAATAATCGATATCATGCTAATCTAATTTTAACGAATTTCACATAAAGAACAAAAAAGTTATAATAAAAAAAACTCATCTATTTCTCCGACAACATTAATTTCATGATTATGGTCCCAATTTTACATGGTATTTTATAACCTATGTGATGACAATAGGTTGGCTCAAAGTTAGCTCACACTTATTACGAACTTTGGACTTGTATCCTTTCGGCTCACATTATCCATTTTTCTCAAAGTAGTATTCAATAAAATACATAATAAGATATTAAGTTATAATAATACACTAAATAAAATTTACGGAAATAAATATATACAATTTTGAAGTTTTATTATTAAAATCATGAGCTTTACGATAATAATTAGTAAACTCTCAATCTATATGAAATGATATAAAAAAGATTGAAAGTCGTTTCAGGGTCTTTTTAAAAAGAAAATTTTACAATAACGTCTGCATTTAATCCACTTAGGTCACATATAAGCTTAGTTCAATAGTAATTGAAAAATTGTTAAAACCCCCTAAAGATAAATTTTAATATCATAAAAACCCATGAAATTATTTTTCAATCCAAAAAACTCATTCTGTCAACTTTTCATTCCAAAACCCCCCAACATGTAGGGTTAATAAATTTATGAACTTAAACACCCTTAGCATCCTAAATTTAAAATTAATCAATTGTAGTTTTTCGAATGAAAATTTAGTGTATGAGGGGTGTTTCGATTGAACAGTATTTTTAGGGATTTATTAGGTAAATCACACTTTTCGTCCAATAAATATGTGTATGTTCAATTTTAGTCTCAATCTTTAACTAATGCCTCACATTGATTGGATACACATTTGTACCGTAAACTTTTATTGAATAAAACAATATGATTGTTTTTCCAAAAAAGTAAAATATGTGTTCAACAATATGAGATTTTAACAATTGATTTCAGATTGAATATTAACTATTAAGTAGTGTGATGCATCTTTCGGCCCTAATTTACAACTACAATTCATTCCACTTTCAAATTGCACTTGTTCAATCAATACCAAATTTCGAAATTGAATTTGCCATAAATTCTTATCACTTATTAGTTGTAACTTGTAACATGGATGATTACCCCCCCCCCCCCACACACACACACATTTTGATCCTGGTCTATAGGAGAATCATCTCTGACAATCAATACTATTAAATAAAATATGAGATTGCTAGAATAACTACTTGTGCTGTCAAATTTGGTGAATTCATTTTCATTCTTAAATTTTGACAAGTACCTCAATCAATTTCTTCATTTATAATATTTTTTCTTTTCTATTTCTTCTCACACATTATGTCTCTCTCTTAGGAAAAAAAAATTCATAAAGAATCTCAAACTTCCTTCTTGTCCTCACTATTTTTTAATTGGACGAGATTTAATTCAAGTGGTGAAGTTGATGTTCAAAACATTGAAATATCGAATTCAGTCCCTAAAATAAATGTCTCTTAAAAAAACAGAGGGTCCTAAAATAAAGATGTTTATCGAGTTATATAGTAATCTATCTTACTATACGATTATATATGTTAAGAAGTTGTCTTACTTTACATGTGCACTCAGGCTGTCTCGACCTCGAACTGAAACTCCATATTATTTGGTGAACTGTCCATTTCTTTATGCACCTTTAACCTACGTTTACAGGTTACTATGCGTGCTAATTAGTCGTGTGGCTACGAGAAGTATCTAATCAAATCGTCATAGTATTTATGTTTTATATAGTCAATTGTCTGTTAATTTTATTTTTTTTGTTCAATTATAAGTATATAGAGGATGCACAATAGTGTGCATTGTGCGCTTTAGAATCTCTAAACTGTATTCTTCAACCTTGCTTTTCTCATTGCGACCCAGCTTCGGGCTGGCTACAAGGCGGTTGATAATAATCTTATTATCATTTGTGATGCCATTGTGTGACGGAAATGCGAGGAGTGCGAGTTCTTGCTATGTGGTGATTCTGAAACTTTCTACGCTGACCTAAATCTTTCAAAAGTTTTTGTATTGAGAGCATAACTACTTATCTCTATGATCTAAATTCTAAGTAAGACTTCCACTTTCATGCGAGAGGTTTTGTGTTCAATTTCAAATTGTCACAAGTTGTGACATTTTTCTCCTTTTATTTGAAGTCTTATATAGGGTCCGTGTCGCCATGATTAAAAACTATCAACCCTGATTTGTCGGGTCAGGTTTAAGGAATATAAAAAACAATCATGTTTTCTTATTTAAAAAATGAAAACTCGAAGATTTTTCCTATTTCTCCCTGATACTTTTGCTATGATCGAACGTGGTCATGCCTTTGGGGTGTCTTAACTGGGTTAGGTTGGGTGGTGCTTGTTTGGTTTTGGCTGCCTATGTGTTCCATGTTTGTAACTGGTATTCATGCGGGGATTTTTTGTTGTCATGCGTCATTTTGCGGTATATTACCTCTTTGGATTATCGCACCAAAGTGTTTAGAGATTGTTGTGTGCATGGATCGAGATGCTAAGAATCGAGTTCGCCGTCAGAGATATGCAGCACGGTCCACAGAGCAACATCAAGCATCTTTGTTAGGGCGAAGGTTAGTTCGGAGTGCCAAGAGAAAGGCATTTTTAGCTGCTGAGCAAGTGTTAAGTGATGACTTAGTAAGTTGCTCCGTCAGTGTTAGACCCGAACCACTACACGCTTCTACTGAACAGCATGTGGATATCAGGGTGGCTTCTTCTCGTGCGGAGGATCATTCACTTGGTACCCTGTTTCGATTGTTGTAACTGTTCTTTTGACTATTGGTTTTCTTTTGTTTCGTCTTGTCTTATGGTTTCCTGTTTTTTTGTTCTCCAGACCCTGTTCCCTCCACCCGAAAAAGGAGGAGAAATATGAGCCTTATAGACGATCTGCCCCTTGAGCCGTGGATACTTCCGGATGTAGCTCCTTGTGTCTATTGTAATGCCTTGCGATTTTATCGCGAACCTCCTGGTTTTTGTTGTGGGGAGGGTCAGGTTTCCTTGGCCCCGCGTGAAATGTTGCCCGGGTTGACCGACCTTCTTATTGGAGAGTCCGAGATTTCCGTTGAATTTAGGCGGCACATAAGGTCTTACAACAATTATCTCGCATTCACGTCCATTGGTATGAAGGCTGATAAAAATTATTGCTGGTCAAACAAGGGCATATACACGCTGGTTGTTCAAGGCATGGTGTATCACTATATTCGCAGCCTGAGGGAGGATGCACCGGCTGCTTCAAATTTAGATTTGTATTTTCATGAGTTTGATGGGCTGGTGCGTACCACCGGTCAGCGTAGCTTTCATTTGAATCCTGACTTGGTTGCTAGCCTTGTGCATATGCTCAGGGACAATCCTTATTGTCGCTTTTTCAGAAGCCTCCGCCACTATACTCCTTTGGTGAATTATACCATTGTGCTGCGTAGTACACCTGCCCTGGATCAGCATACTTTCAACTTGCCTTCCGTTTCTCAAGTTGGCGCAATATGGAAGGAGGCTGATCCATCAAACGAGACCATCACACGGGACATACGTGTTTATGTCAATGAAGATACAAGCCATACAATTAAATATTATTACGGCTGTTATGACCCCCTCCAATATCCATTGTTGTTCCCAAGAGGCGAACCTGGATGGCACTCTCGGATCTCCAAGCATAGGAAACACACTCAACATCCTGTAGTTGACACTGGCCATCATGCGTTTGGAGAGTCTGCGTCATTGATCTCTCCCAATCTTGCTGAATCGGCTGCAGTTCTATTGCAAAATGAAGCTGATGGTATGGTGCTCTTTTTCGATGTTCTGCATTGCATTTTGTACATTGTTTTTTAGACCTCCCTAGCATTGGCTTGCGCAAAATATTATTGTCACCTAATATGTTTTGACCACATGAGTACAAACTGCTCGTACATGTTTCTTGCTTTCAATCTTTTTCCCCCTTCATGTGGATTTCATGCCTTTTGAGTTTTAAAGATGTAAATGAAAATGTGAAAATGGTCGGTTATTGCTTTCGATGAGCAATGCAATTTCCTTGCAGTTTTTCAAAATCTACTACTCATTTGTGGTAACACATGTAATTAGAAAATCACTAAAGAAGTATTTCCTAATTGCCTTTAAACTATTTATGGTATAAAGACATTTTGTAAAGTGCATTTTTAATTTCCCAAGTAATCCATTCTTTGGACTGTCTTCGTAACTTGGCTTCCAATTATTCTTTAAGAAAATATGGCTGCCAATTATTCTATAAATCAGTTCCCAACCAATTTAAAGAATAAAACGGAATGGTTATAGACAAACTTCAATTGATTTACAATATGATTTTAGGCTACTCAACTTTAATAAATAGTAGTATATAGATATAATCTTTAAGCATGCGTATACATGTGATGTAAATTTTATGTGGATATGTAGAATGAATAAGCATCCAATTGAAATGTATGATATTGCCCAGTTACAATTACCAGCTAAATTATACCTTCACTCTGCTTACTTCTAATCCATAATTTATGTATCACAGAATATGCATGATACCATACCATGAAACTTACTTGGCATTTCTTTGCATCGGCATTTAATAAGGTTTATCAAGTAAGTTATTGCATTGCAATATAGTTAATAATAGAGTAAAACATGCTAGACCTTACACACCTATTCACTCTCACATCACTTTACCTGGAGTTTTCCATTAAGTAACTGATCAAATTAAACAACAATTAAAGTGTGTTGAGTAGGTGGTTGTGTTTCAATCAGGAAATTGCTTTACCCATAATCACAAGGTACTGATTAAAATTTGGATCTCTTTTCTTTCAGATAAATATATTAATTTTTTTTTTGGTGAGGTCAATATATGAAAATATATAAGACCCTATAAAAGTCTTAAATCAACAAGACTACTTTTACAATATGTTTATTTCTTTAGGAAAAACTTTCATGGTTACAAGAATAGTTTGATAAATTATGACGTGGATAATTCTTTCTGTTAATGATTAAGGTATCATCGTTATGAATTTGACGAAAAATTAAATGTTGTTTATTTAGCTTATCTCATTTTATTGAGGGAAATATGGCGTAAATCTTAGCTTGTCTCATTTTTTTCATAAATTCCCTTGGGAAAAGCTGTTCTAAAAAAAAGCTATCTAGGGAATTATGGCAAATATGCTTATTGAAAGCTCCACGTGAGTATAAAATCAAGGTATTTAGGTTTTTTTAGTATTGATTGTATTATCCCCCTTTCATTTTTTATTTTGTTCAGTTTTGTAAACTAACAAGTATTATTTTGACTCCACCAAAATAGTAACCCACCAAGTACTAACTCCAATGTGTTTCCCCATCTTGAAATATTCTTCTGCATCATTGTTTTTTTTTTACTTTGTGAATTATTTCCTGACCACGAAAGCTAGCCTGATTCTTGTTCTTCTGTCATTTTTTCAGTTTTAGAAGATGGTAGTGAGCGGGGATCTTATGTGTCACTTCGCCAATATTATTGTTACTTGTTTCAGTTACGTCCTCGGGATAAATCTTATCTGCTTCACTTTGGAAGATTATGCCAGCAGTTTGTAATTGACATGTATATTAAATTGGAGACTCAGCGCTTGGATTATTACAGGTCAGAGCAGCGACAACTTGATATGCGCACAGATACTTACCAGAGCGTCGTAGATAGTATGTCAGTGGATGGTCAGAATAACCCTAACGCAGTTGGTCGACGTTTTGTCTTGCCTTCCTCTTTCATTGGGGGTCCTCGGGATATGCGACGGCGCTATGTCAATGCTATGGCTTTGGTCCAAAAATTTGGCAAGCCTGATATCTTCCTTACAATGACATGCAATCCAGCGTGGCCAGAGATTGCAGATTCGCTCTTGAAGCATGAACGTGCCGAAGACCGACCTGATCTTCTTGCAAGGGTATTCAAGGCAAAGTTGGATGAAATGAAGAATGATATTGTTAGGAAGAAAGTGTTCGGGTCCGTGGCTGCGTATGTCTATGTAGTAGAATTTCAAAAGCGTGGATTGCCCCACGTACACTGGCTTGTGATTTTAAATCCTTCACACAAAATCTTGACGGCAGATATATACGATGGCATAATATCAGCAGAGTTGCCCAGTGCGTCCTCACATCCATTCCTTCGGTCCTACGTTATAAAACACATGCTGCATGGGCCGTGCGGGGATTTGAACCCAACGAATGTTTGCATGCGCGATGGCAATTGCAAGAACCACTACCCTAAAAAATTCATTGCCACAACGCATATTGGTTCGAACTCTTACCCCATGTACAGGAGGAGGGAGAATGGGGATTTTGTGGTTGTCAGAAAATCTAGACTTGATAATAGGTGGGTCGTTCCCTACAATCCGTACTTGCTGGCAAAGTACAACTGCCACATCAATGTGGAGATATGTTGTGATATAAAGCTTGTAAAGTATTTGTACAAGTATATATACAAAGGACATGATAGGGTTGCTTATAACATTGTTGGGGATTCTGATGCACAAGCAGACGATGAAATTCGTAATTTCCAAACTGGCAGGTGGGTAGCAGCTCCGGAGGCCCACTGGAGAATATATGGATTTGCCCTTAGCGACATGCATCCTCCTGTTATTGTTCTCCAGGTCCATCTAGAAAATCAACATGTAATCAGGTTTGGTCGACAGGCTCCCTTGCTTGACATTATTACTAATCCTCTCTCTCAGCGAACAATGCTAACTGAATTCTTTAGAACAAATGCTCTTGATAGAAAAGCACAGCAACTCAACCTGTTATATAGAGAATTTCCTGAGCATTATGTGTGGAACAATTATGCGCGGTCTTGGTCTGTACGTGCCAAAAAAGAGGTGGTTGGTCGCTTGGTTACAGTCAATCCTTGTGAAGGAGAACGTTTTTTCAAGCGTATTTTACTTAATAATATTCGGTGTCCACCTTCGGCTCAATTCCTGCGAACAGTTAACGGTCTTGAATATCCTACGTTTCGTGAGGCTGCACTGCATCTGGGATTATTAGAGAACGACTCATATATTTCGGACTGCTTAGAAGAGGCTTCTTTACATCAGATGGCTCCCAGTCTTCGTCGCCTCTTTGCCACTATTTTAGTTTACTGCGCTCCAGGTGATCCAGTTCATCTCTGGCACTCATTCCATCTACAACTTTCTCAGGATTTCAGTAAACAACCACACGTCAGTGATGCTGTAGCTCAACAAAAGGCTTTACAATCCATACATTGTATCCTGCAATCAATGGGAAAAAGTATAAATGACTACTCTTTGTCTGAACAGTCCATTCGACTAACTGAAGAACAGAAATTCTGCACCGAAATAGCTAGGGAGAAGTCAATTATCGTGTCCCCGCAAGACTTGATTTCAGCATCTATGCTAAATGCTTGTCAAAGGGAAGCATTCGACTTGATTATTTCTGCCTTAGATGGTGATGTGGGGGGCGCATTCTTTGTTGATGGCCCTGGAGGGTCAGGGAAGACTTTTCTCTATAGATCTATTCTTGCATATGTGCGGTCGCATGATCACATAGCTTTATCAGTTGCCACATCTGGTGTAGCTGCCTCTTTGTTACCAGGCGGGCGCACAGCTCATTCGAGGTTTAAATTCCCTCTCGAGTTTGATGATAATGCTAATTCAAAGCTTAGTAAGCAGAGCAGTTTAGGGCGATTGATTAAGGTGGCCAAATTGATAGTTTGGGATGAGGCGACAATGGCGAACAAATGTGTTGTCGAGGCGCTGGATACATTACTCCGTGATGTCTGCGATTCAGATTTACTTTTCGGTGGTAAGGTTGTTCTGTTTGGCGGGGATTTTAGGCAGACACTCCCTATAATTGTGGGAGGTTCTCGCGATGATATGGTTGGGGCCAGTCTTGTTAGTTCATTTTTATGGCCTTCAATCCGAAAGCTTAGGCTACATGTCAACATGCGTGCCCGTGATGATCCTATGTTCATTGATCTCTTGCTCAATATCGGTGACGGTACCCATCCTTGTGTCATCGATGATATAATACAATTGCCATCACATCTGTGCATTCCTTTTGTCAATCCTGCCGACTCATTAAGTCAATTAATCAACTGTGTATTCCCTTCTTTTTACTCTGACACCGCTGATCCATTTTTCGTTGTCAGTCGTGCCATATTGACACCGAAGAATGATATTGTTGATGATATTAATGCACAACTTATAGATAAAATTCCCGGGACTTCCTGTCGAATATATGAGCTTCAATAAAACTGATGATCCAGGGCAGCAGAGTGAATATGGAGATTACCTAAATTCAGTTTCTGTTAGTGGGTTACCTCCTCACCATCTTGTGCTAAAGCTAAATTGCCCAGTGATGTTACTCAGAAATTTGGACCCATCTGAGGGATTGTGCAATGGCACACGCCTTATTGTTTGCCATCTAGGCCCTCGTTTGATTGCAGCTAAAGTGGCTATAGGAGACTACAAAGGTCGGCATGTATTCATTCCAAGAATTCCCCTGCAAGCTTCTGATAAGATAAAGTGTCCCATTCCTTTCAAGCGCCATCAATTTCCACTGCGGCTGTGCTTTGCAATGACCATTAATAAGGCTCAAGGACAAACATTGGACTATGTCGGAATCTATTTGCAGGAACCTGTTTTTTCCCATGGTCAATTATACGTGGCCATCTCAAGGGCCCGCACCTCCTCTAACGTGAAAATTCTCATACGCCCAATCTCGCACGATGATACTCATTTACCTCTTCATAGTACCAAAAATATTGTTTACCCTGAGATATTTAAGCTATCGTCTTGTTGATGTTAAGTGTGTCAGTCGATACCTTTTGTTGTCAACGTGTTGTTTATGTGTTAGTTAATATGATTGGAACGGTTGTTTTCAATGCAACTTCTATTTTTCGTGCTTGGATTTTCTGCGATGTCTGTGTATGTGCTGTATTCATGTAGTTTAGACAATGTTTCATGCCTTCTTGTGTTATACTTTCTTCTATGATGTTCAGATGCAGTCCAATTTGGTCTTCATTGCTGACGTTACGCCTTCAACCCCCACGTGGAAGGTGAAAGTCCGGGTGGAGGAGAAAATGCAGCCCCGCCAAAGTACCACAAGTCCCACCAAGTACCAAAAAATTATATTAGCAGATGAAAAGGTAATTTTTTAACCGTTATCATAAAATAGAACCGGTGTGCGCTTTTTCTCTCTTGCTTGTTATTTGAACCATTCGTGTGTTTCAATTCAGGGCTCAAAGGTGGTTGCCACTTTGTATCAGCATGACATTAATACTCTTGCCAACACGTTGCTGGTTCATAACACATATATTATATCTAGGGCGCGCGTTAATCCTATTGAAGAAAAATATAGGATCATTGATAATCCATACCAGTGGATTATAAACTCTAAAACCGCTATATTGAAGGTCGATGATGGTTTTACAACGAGTTCTGAAAATGCATCGCTCTTCACTCGTTTATCAGAACTACCATCTCTCGTTGGGAGCAAATCTTTAATTGGTAATGTATTTTGGGGATTTTGCATTTGTTTACTCGCTTATTATTTATCTGTATGTGCAGTTTAACCACTATGCCTTCCATTACTTTCATTGCTGACTGATTGCCCACTGAGTTGGTGTTTTTGTAGATGTTCTCGTGGTTGTTATTGACACAATGCCCAACGCACTATTTTTCGCGTGGGAGGGATATCACTGTTCAGGACCTGGGTGTCATCGATTCAGAGTCCGTAACTGTACATTCTTTTGAATTATGCTACAGTTTGAATTGAAATATCATAGATTTAATGGTCTATTCGTGTCTATCAGTTTAAAACCATACGCCCTGACACTTTGGAGTAATTGGTTGAAGACTTCGGGACGAAGCTCAAAGTAGACTCCCATAATATGCCGGTCGTTAAATTCACTAGGTTTATAGTGAACACTTATTATGGATATATTAAAGCTCCTCTGCTGTTTATTTTAATATGTGTATGATATTTGCGTTGTTCATATTGTGCATATTCTCCGTTGTTGTTTATTTTAATATGTGTATGATATTGGTATTGTTCATATTGTGCATATATTTTCACTTCAGGAATTTCTTTAGGGTCAACGGCTTCGTCTGGTGCCATTATTAATCCCCCCATACCTGAGGCTGCGAAGCTTACTGCATGGTAATGTCATTGTTCATCAAGTTCATGTACAAACTATTTAATCATTCATTTGAAGTCAGCATACTAGCATTTACATTATTTGCACGTTGAATGCGTTTTGATCGATTGTGACTGAGATGTAGGAAACGAAAAAATGTTGACGTTCTGCGCGAAATTGCTGTCAACCGAAGTTATCTCTCAGATCAGGTGCATCAACTTCTGCAAATTCCGTTAAGTTAATGGATATTAGTTCACTTCTGAATTCGACAGAGGTATATCATACACTTGCATTAGTTTATTATTATGTTAAAAATGAATCTGTCCGGAGGCTTACTAATTAAATTTATTGATATGGTCCATCTCTTGTGGTCGTTAAAAAAGATGGGGAAACGCGGGTTGAAGCCTATGCAAAAATTACAGATATGGAGCAACGATGCTTCTACGTTGCATGCGACAAATGCCCATCCTCTACGACTGCTGAAGTAGGGTGGGAATTTGAGTGTTCTCGTTGCCAAACTGCACGTTGCAATTCCCAGGTCAAACATATCACATATGTTATTAAGTTCATGATTGGGCTGTCATAGGTTATTGACTATAGAAATTCAGGGCTAAGGTATCAATCATGCTTTATGATAAAGACGCCGATGTTGATGCATTTGCATTTGGTGAAATTGCTGAAAAACTGCTTAGGCGTAATGCGGCGGATTGCATGAATGATCATTGTATGGTGAGTGGTCTCTGACTGGTTTCAGCTATCAAATTGCCTATCATATCATAGCTGACATTTACTAACTTTCAGGGCTCAATGGTTCATGCATTTTGCAAACGAACAACTCAACAAGAAGGCATGCGTTTTCACTGTTAGGAAAAACACATCTTGCGAAAGCATGGTGAAGAGGACAGTATATAATCACAGAATTATCTATGAAATGCAGAATGACAATGACTTACACAACGGCTGATCGTGGACCTGGAAAGATGATAAGGGCAAAGCTTTTTCGCCTGCATCAGTTATCACCTTTGTCACGCTCTTTAAGGGTTCGAAATCACTACCCCTACTGGCACGCCCATACCTCTTCCTACCTCAACTTTTATCCATCAACCCTTTTCCACATCCTCAATATTTAGTAAGTTTATAAAGTGTGGTGTCAGATGTTCCCACGCAGATAACCTGATAGCAGCAGGAATCAAAGCTTAGCCACCGCTCGGTTAGGAACGCAAAGTCACACTCTCACGCCTTGTTCTT